>OZ025289.1:10839754-12118069 GCA_964019185.1 Maratus speculifer
ATGATTTTTTTATTCAATGATAATTATAATACTTTATGATTATTTTTGTTTAAGTCATGTTTAGTGTTAAAGAAATCCTTTCAAGTCTACAAAAGTAACAAATGGGTCGTCGAAATATGTCGTCGAATGTAATTTAATTCAAATATTAACAGAATGTCAACAGAAAAATAAAAAAAATAAACTAATGTAATTTACTTTTGATAGGATGTTCATTTCCTTATTAATTTATATTTTTTCAAAACTTTACCGCAAGGACATATCTGCTTTTAACAATCATTAATTCAATGAAATTCATGTTACAGTAGTTATTTTCATCTGTAATATGCCACTTATTTGGTTTCAAATTTCGATTTATTCCCTTATCAATTAATTACTTACAATATTTTTATACGCATATAAATAATAATGTATTCTTGAGAAATCAATATCTACGTGAAAATGCATTTTTAGAGCGCGCTAACAGTATATAGCAAGAAAAACTTTAAACCAGTTTTGTTTTCTAAATCTATATATATAATTTCCTTTTTCCAAAACTTGCTAGTAGAAGACAATAATTAGGCTTTTTAAATTAATTTAAATGGTTCTAGAATCATTAAAAAGATGTCCATATTTTTTCACTGTGCGCATAACATAAGCATTAATTAATAGACTGGTGCATCTTTAAAACTCTTTTACACTTATTTGAAGCTGATTTATGTGGTCTCATGCAATATTTGTCTCATGACTTGAAAAAGTTAAAGTCTTAATCAGTCCATCTCTACAAATCTTCTAACTACTATCTCGATCTTTTAAAAACATTATCGTCAACTATTTTTTGTAAAATAGGTAGCAATGTTTTTTTCTTAGGCTTTTTTTAACATTGTGTAGCTATTGAGAACCGGACTTTGGAATTTGGAATTCCACAATTTCAATAGGTTTGTCTTCACATTTATCAACGTCGATTTGATAAGGAGAACAAATAAGGGGGCAGAAAATATGGAAAGGAAAGTTATAATAATTGGAATCATTCTATAAATTAAAATGCACCAAATGATCTATCGCTGTAGAATACAAATTTATGCATAATTTTCGACACGTTTGCTGATTTGTGAAAATCTAGCACGCATTTTCCTGGAGATATAGAGATTTTCTTATTCAAAATATTTTGGCATGTTTTTAGCTTGTATCGAGCAAAGGTTTTCAAACCAAATTTAACTCCAGTATCAGAGAAAATAGAAAAGTTTAGTAGAAATAAGTCCAAACGGAGTATCAATACATTAAATATGTTAAGAAATATTAGCAGCTGTATGAAACAATTTTTATATGCACATACACGAAAGATAAAACGTAAGATAATTTAAAGGTCAACTCCATGGAGCAACTCTTAAAGCAATCCAGTCAAATTTCATAAAAATTCAGAAAAACATCCGTGATTGAAATGAGCTTATTTTTTGTTGCTCTCAAAAGTAGCTCAATGATAAGGGATTTAAAGAAAACTGCCAATTTTGATTTTTTTCTAAAATTTTCCTCTTATATTGATGTTTTATTATTTTATAACTACCCAAACGAGCCTATTTTATGATGCCGAAAAGTATCAATATCGAAGCATTTGTCCCAAATATACTCAGTGATGTTTATTTGGTAGGTTTTCCTTAAAAGTCAGTTAACAAAAAATGATAATTACTAGGAAATTCCTTATCATCCAGCTACGTTTTTGTGAGCAACAAAAATCAACTCACTCTATCGATGATATCTTCTGAATTTAACAGACACGGTACTTCTTACTTTTTTTTTCAATTTTGTATAGTATTGTAATATATGTTGCAGCACAACATTTAATACCAAAAATTGCATTAAAAAATCTTGTAAACCAGCCTATTTTACTGAAGTCCGGTAATACTTTTTAATATCAAAATCTTTTTATGAAATGGAAACCATCAGATGCATGTAACAGAGTACAAAAAGAGTAATATAAAAAAATTTCAATAATAGAAAATCATTTAAAGCACATTTGCACCCTTCTGTGATAATTAAAAAAATACATATAATGTTTATTCAATCCATTAAAACAGAAATTTCAGGAAAGTTTTTGTTTCACATCACAATTTTGTAACCAAATTCATTTTATACAGCAATAGAAACCGATGTTATGTCACTTACAAACTCTTATATATATTAAACGAACAAGCAGTTTCTAGATTAGGAATTATATCGTAAACTATAGGGCGAGTTTTCATGAAACTTGCGTCATGTATTAAATCGTGCACGATATCTGGCTAGAATTTAAATTCAAGAAATTCTTTGTTAATAGGGTAAATCAAATACTGAGTTGAAAGTTCTGCTAGCTATAAATCAAAAATATTTAACGCGATTTCCATCAAACAGGTATTATTTTCTAATTTGAGCAAAAGTAACTCGTACATATAGGTTTCTAATTCGAGAAAGCTCTTTTTGGCCGATTAAAAAAAACTCACAAGGAAGGTCTCCATACAGGCATACTCCGAAAAATCTGAAAAAATTACAAAATGTTCTTCTCATGTTGATATATACTTTTGTAAAAAAATTTCGGCGGAACCTCCGAACCCTGTCCGTAAAAAAATATTGAAAATTTCGTTATTTGGCGATAAAAAGCAAATTCATTTTTTTTTCAATATCAAATGCTTTTTAAAGGAAGAAAGTTTCATTTCAGTGTGTTTAGATAAATTATATCTCTTTGTTTTGTAAGCTTTGGTTTGTTTTAAGTATAATTTCGTTATATTGATATTTATATGTATTTATAATCAAATTTAACCATCAAAATTTCAGATTTAAATAAAATTCAAATTTAAATTCATCTCAAGTTCAAAGTCTATTTGAGCATTGTCAATTCGATATTGTTGCTATGGAAACATTTAGCTTTTATTTTTAATACGCTTAAGTGTATAAACATAATTTTACTGAATAAGAATTTTTTACATATGAAAATATTTTTTCCAGAGGTAAATTTTATAACTACAGCAACAAATAATATATATATACATACATACATACATACATACATATATATATATATATATATATATATATATATACCTTCAATTTCACTTCAAAATTTCAACTTTTTTCTATAATATTATTGTAAAAATACTGGTTTCATTGATTTTTTTAATGGTATTGTCTGAATAACTTTGGATGTATTTATAATAGTATTTATATATATATATATATATACCTTCAATTTCATTTCAAAATTTCAACTTTTTTCTATAATATTATTGTAAAAATACTGGTTTCATTGGTTTATTTAATGGTATTGTCTGAATAACTTTGGATGTATTTATAATAGTATTTATATATATATATATATATATATGCAATTTAATATATTAAACTCGCTCATTGTTTATATTTAAATTCATTTACACGGATTCTAAATATCCAACAGTTTTGAATTGCATTAAATTCGTTTGCTTTTGGCGGAGAAAAGTACTGCTCGCCAAATCGCGTGACCCTTTCGTCTTTTCGCGCCAAATATTCGAAAGTATTTTATTTTTTACACGTTTTCTTTTGTAATTCCGCCGCTAATTTTCACTGATCCTTTTTTACATACATGAGTAGTTTAATTAGTATTTTTTTTCAATAAAATCTGAGTGTGCCCAGTATGGAGACCTTCTTTGTCAGCTCTGATAATGATGGTATATCTCGAAAACGGCTCTAACGATTTTCATAAAACTTGACTTCTATATCGATTCAAGTAGAAATAGATTTGTCAAGATCGCTTATTCAAGAAAATTCGATTTGTGTGGTTAAAATTGTATTTACATATTATTCAAGCCATGCAATTTCTGATATGTCCAATAGCACTAAATTCGTTAATCCCTTTTTTTTTTTTTTTTTTTTTTTTTTTTTTTTTTTTTTTTGACCAGCATAGTTTGTTTAATGTACTTTATAAACTTATAAGTGTTTATTTACTTCTTAATTATATTTTATATTTTATTATAAGTTATAGTTTTATTATTTATTGATTGGATTACATTTTTATATCAATTTTATATTATTTATAATTTTTAACAATGTTATGTATTTAATAACATTAAAATACTATTCTGAACGTCTCTTGTTGCCATGGATAAAGAAGATTGTCAACCATTTTTTGGAAATCTATCACTTGGAACCCGGCTAATACACCAGTATCTTTTAAAAGAAACTGGTGTCTAACAATGATATTACAAACTGAAGATATTTCCGTCGATTTTTTTTAAATAAACATACTTCGAATACAAGAAAAGCTTTCATCTGCGATCCGACTTAGGAGAAGAGTTTCATATCCTGTTCTACTTGGCGTGATTCGCGTAAAAACCAAAACAACGAGAAAATTAACTGCGTAAATTTAACAGCAATTTTAAATGGATGAGAAAATCTGCAAACTATTTAATTGGACAACAACTGTTGAAAAATGACAAATTTTATAAAACATGGAAAATAGTAGAGTATTCTGCACATATAATCACATTAATATAATAACTTTTTTTTTTTTTAAATCAATGACAATCCACATTTCTAGCTTTATCGATGATTGCTTTAATAAAATGATTTATGTACTCGAACAAAAGCTTCGGAGTAAAGAAAAAAAAATTGAAATTCCCTCCAGCAAAAAAACCATATGTTAAATCAAATAAGCGTTTTTGTATTTAAACGTGAAAAATGAATCCTTTTGTACCTGTATGTGACATCATTTTCAATGACTTTTCACTTTTGACTGCGATCGAATTATGAGCCGAAGATATAAATATATCCTCAATAACTGATTGATGTTTTGCGTAATGTAACTTTCACTTGTTTATATGTATACATTTTTTAAGTTGAAAACGAATAGAAAGTAAGAATTCTGCGTTTTTAATACTTATTGTCGCCACCGATAAAAAGGTAAGTGTACAGGGTGTCTAAAATATATTACAACAAACTTTTAAGAGAAGTATGGTACGTGATAAGGATTTAGAATTGCACAGTAATCCAGGATGGGAAACGTCAACATATACCGCTTACGTACAAAAAATATGAATTATATTTTAATTTTCTGTCTTAAAATGCACATTGTTTGTATAAAATGACGTCATTTGCATCTGTTGAAGCGTTCCCTATTTAAGATCCATTATTAAATAGCATATATAGGAAAATATGAATATAACGTTACTATCGCGGAATAATACACAAATCTACGAAACACGATGCCCTCCTTCAAGAAACTCGACAAAAAATCGGTTATCTAATGATTCATAGATCTTCATTTGTTTGTAAAATTATCAATTTCACCGGCATTAGGAATGAGAAAGCATTGATTTTACCGTAGCCTTATTATGAGATTAACGTTCGATAAAGTACAGAACACCGAAAAGTGAATATAGGTTATAATAGATCCGTGTTTTAAATTAGGGAATCAATCATTAACCATTTTTTCCAAAATTCTAGAAGTGTTATTACATACAAATTAACGAAATTGCATATTTGTTTTAAAAAAAAGCTTGTGTTTTATTGTTTGTAAATTAAGTTTCAAGTAATCAAACAATAATTTAATGGCAAAAAAAGAAAGAAATAAAAAGAGAAAGAAAACCAAAAATCAAAACCTTTTATAGCTGACGATATATTTGGCATAGCACGCATTTTAACTACAGTTTTTTCTTTTTGAGAAAATGGCAGCAAAAATGTATGGCACTCTGTTATATTTTTTTTCTTTGCTGTTCTACAAAAATGGAATAAATTGCAAAAATTAATTGCAGAATAAATTGCAGAAATTGCAAATAAATTAATACTTCAACAATAAATTGAGCTGCAGGTTTCAAACAAATTGCATTTAAAAGTACTTTTGCCTTCCGTACGACGCCGCAAAAATTTAAAATGTGTGACGTTTAGAAATTTTTAAAATTACAGCAGATTATCAGTATTATCCACAAAACAATGATGTACCATGGTTTGTTTTGCGGGTAGCTTATGGTTAACTGTAAGTTATATTTTCAGTGATATGAGTTTAATTGTTGTCTGAAAAATGTAAAATCAGAGGCTAAAAAGTAAAAATAGTATTTCTAAAAACACTCTTTTATAAGCATTCAATTGTCATCTTGAAAATACCATCTAATCTTTTTACTTCAGTTATTTTTTTTTTCAAAAAATTCCTCCTGTGGTCAATAATACCGATTTTTCAAAATTCATTTTTTTCTTTTTTAACGTTTGATAGAAAGAATAATTTATTTTAAAATATCTAGTATTTTCATTATCTTTTTTTAAGAAAGAAAAAGGAAAATAGAAAATAAAGCACTTTTTAAGCTATCTTTTTTTGTATTTCTAAATTGATTTTCCAACTTATATATATAAAAGTGAATTATTGATAAAAGCATTATATTAATATTACAGTATTGTTTTCTTTTCATTTATGATATTTTAGTTCCTACTTTTAAATCTCATGGCTCTCAGTATCATAGTACTTTTGCACATTTTGACAAGTATTTATTGGCGCTTTTATAAGTCCATTGCTTTTTCTATTCCCATACTATTACATAAGTTACAGAGAAATTTTGATGATTTATCATCTGTGGCGGGTGATAAGCCAGTCTCTGTCTACCTGGTATTTGAATTAAAATCTTAAACAAAACTTTTGACTATGAAATATACTTTTGATGAAAACATGATGTCGCTTCCACATTCCTTATTATAATTTAAAATGTAAAAAGTGTTTTTGTTTTTGCACATTTTTTTAAATCCAATAACAAAACTATGAATAAAACGTATGCCACGTTAAAACTATCCCATCATTATTGTGCACATTTATGTTAATTTATGTTTATATGACAAGTAAAGATAAGTGTTTTTCCAATGTTATCGTTGTATATTTTTAATCATATAAATACTTATATCCTTATTTAAGATCTTATTTGTCATTTTTCTGAAAAATGCTAAAAAATAAATAGGATTTACTTTTATCCTTCCATATTCTGTCTTCTTTCAAGTGTTCGCCAAAATCTTTAAGAAATGTGAGCTCCATTAGCAATATTAGGAACTCACCTACTTCTGGCCTTTTCAGGGTCGACTTTTAATGCATATTTGAAAAGCTGGAGAATTTTGTCTAAATTTTCCTTGTTAGCTGCTGCTAGATATGCCTTTCTAACTGTTTTTTGGAATTTTTCTACCTGTAATCGTAAGGAAAAATAACCACAGTTAAGATTGGACTTTACAATGTGGTTTACTTTATGAGTATTGACAAGCTCAGAATTTTTATTTACAAATTTGTTAAACAGTGTACAATCGGATAAAATATAATAGTTTAAAATCTACATACTATTTTGTATGGCGTATAAACATTAGAAACAATGATAAAATTAGCCCGACAGTACCAATCGAACTATTCGGCCGTTTTCAAGGGAAAATAAAGATTTGAACTGACAAAGGCACATTATTTAGCTCCAAGATAGATGAAGGTAAAACATGAAGGAAAACAAGTTGGAAATTGCAAGTGAAGCGTAGCAAATGAGGTGCGTTCGTACGATAACGAAGTTTTAAAAATATTATTCTCATATATCAATCTCATAAAATTGTAAATAGTGAATTACAATTAAAAAGCTCATCAAATAATGTTCCCCTATACCATTATGTAATGGAATACTTTTGTGTGGCCGTGTAAATCAATAACAAATGTTCTTTGCACCACAAATTATGTAAAATGTATATTATAATATGTACTTTATAGTTGCATATAAATTTTATTAAGTTCGAATGAGTGTAATACTATTAAAATGCATTTGAAACATTTTTCCCCATTGACCGTAATGTAACGGAATAATTTTGATAGTCCCAGTAATTGATCTACGCATCCGATCTTCATAAAATTTGAAATAACTTGACAAAATTATGTAATAATTATGTATTTTAAATTTCAAACGTATAAAATACATTGGAAACTTTTTCCCTATTGACCGTAATGTGATTGAATACTTTTGATTGCCCCTGTAATTGATCTATGCACACTATTATAAACAAAAAAATTGAAGTAACAAAATTATGTAATAATTATGTATTTTAAATTTCGAACGATTAAAATGCATTTGAAACTTTTTTCCCCATTGACCGTAATGTAATGGAATTCTTTTGATTGCCCCTGTAAGTGATCTATGCATCCTATTTTCATAAAATTTGAAACGACTCGACAAAATAATGTAATAATTATGTATTTTAAATTTCAAACGATTCGGTTAGGTAGTTTTTGCGTTGTTATATGCGGACAGAAAGACGGACGGACAGACGGACTGAACGACCACTATAGGTGCTACGTATTTACATAATAACGAACGCACCTAAAAAGGAAAATAATAACATGGGGGGGGGGACTCAACAAAAATCACCACACGCGATAAATATATGGAGCGGGAAAAACAGTAAGATGACAACAAAATATGAAAAAATATTAAGACTGAAAAAAGAATGTGTGGGTTATACTATCCCTAGTATTTGGTATAATTTACTGAAATAGCCCACCCCTTCTTTATTCACGTGTGGCGATTCTTGTTGAGTCCCCCCACCTCATGTTTTACCTCCATCTCTCTTCGAGCTAAATAACTTACCTTTGTCAGTTCAAATCTTTTTTTCCCTTGAAAATGGCCGACTAGTTCAGTTAAAACCGTCGGGATAGTTTTATCATTGCTTCTAATCTTTAAACGTCATACAAAATGGTATGTAGATTTAAAACTGTTCTGTTTTATATCGTTGTACACTGTTCAGGAAATTTATAAATAAAAAGTCTGAGCTTGTCTCAATACTCATGTATGAAAAACAACCAATTTTGTCTTAAGTTTATGTTTTGTTTCAAAATAATGTTTTCTGTAAATGAGCATAATTATAAACCTTAGTGAGGTAGAATATATATAAAAATTACTGTACCAGCCAATAAAGAACAATTTTTTAAAGAATGCACATACACCTGCCTTTGTACATTTAAAGGTAATTTAATGACTGCATGACATTTTTGCGTTTATATATAGAATAAGGATGCTAGGCTAAATGAAAATGAGCTGTCTTTTGCAATACACTGCCCTGTGAATGCTATGCCTTATCGCCGACACCAAATTTACGGTTTCTAAATACAGTTTTTTTTAATATATGCAGTATTTTAAATGGAAACACCAGTATTTAAAAAAAATTTCTTTGACTAGTTTAATATCAGAAAAATGAATCTAATAATCTTTAAACATACTATTTGCACAAAATTTAAGGGTACTACATATGTTGGAAAAAATCCGCTTTCGGTAGACACCATGTTATTGTTGGCGTTCAAACCTAATATTCTTGGGCCGGTGTATAACATCCAGCCGAGGAGCGTTTTAGGCGAATATGCAAGTTTCAGAAAAAATCCTACTTTCTGTACCAACTATGTAATTATTGTAAGATAAAACGATTTTTATTGCCTGCATGATATTCTATGAAAATAAAGACGATATTCTAATAGAAACTACATCGTAAATATTTGAACAATTGACCAATCAACCAAATTGTTTAAGTGTCTCTATAAAAAAGTTGTTAAGTAATTAAAAGAGCTAAATTTGTCAACTCTAGAACGGCTAATACAATTAAAAAGATAATTGTATATGCTTGTTTACAAATAAGTACAATTATTTTCAGGAAAACTGTGAACTTATCTTAGTTTGTTTCAACTTTGTCACTTATACTCCTTGCCTTCTATATCCTCATATGTAGATAAACGACGATGTTATATTAACTATAAAAAGGGCAATATATTTGTATTTTCAATTCCAAGCTTTGTTGCCACTCTACAACAAACAAACAGAGAAAAAACAAATCACTGAAAACAACGGATGTTAACATTTTGGAGTCTAATTTAGATTTTATTTCAAGTCTACATTGACTGGGTAAAAGAAAAAGGAACAATGTCACGTAAAATGTAATATAAGATTGTTTAATCTAAAAAAGAAAACACTAAGGATTATTTGTGTATTGTCCGAAAACCATAAAAAAATGTGTCAAGGTAAAAAAAAAAAAAAAAAAAAAAAAAAAAAAAAACGAAAGAAATGAAAGAATACCTAATACAAAATTTCATTCCAAATTTTCAAAAAGGATTATTTTACAGAGGTACTTAGGAATGTCAATAATAATATCAACAAATTAAAATCCACTTACTTGAAGTATTTTATACAATGCATCATATTGTTTCAGCATTGTTGTTCTTTGACTTGTCTTTGATGCTAGATAATTGTTGGTGAGAGCTTCAACTGTCAACAAGGTCAGGCACCAGGAGTCGAATTTCTTCCCGTCAAGTGAAACACTATTAAGCCGGAATCTTTCCGGGGGCCAGTAGCACGACTCCGATCCAGTTTCCAAGCTAATTAAATAAAATGATCGTAAATAGCCAGTTTATTGTCTTACTAATCATTATAAAATCAGTGGTATGACATCCATATCGCTACGTTCGTACTGTAGTATTGTGGCTGTAGTCATCTTGCTACATTCATAGTAGTCGGACGTCTTTTTTTGCGCCTGACGAAGAAAGACTCAGTTCTTTCGGAGTTCAGTTCGCGCTTTTTTAATTTAAAAAAAAAAATATTTTATGGCTTTATAACAGTTCGGAGCTCCGATGCTGAAGAAAATGCTTTCCATTTTTATAAACTTTTCTTGCTAGATCTCTCCATAAGTTGTTGATAGAATTCAAATCATAATTTTTGAGCAGCTACTGCAAAACAGCAATGTTTTTTAATAGAACATTGCTGTTTTGCAGTAGCTGACGACTTGTGTAGTGAGCTACTGCAGTGATTTTCTCACGACTTGTGTGGTTTGGCGCATTACCTCATTGTTGTATCCGTTTTTTCCTACCAGAAGTGCTGAAACAAATAAAAGAGGCTATTATTTGAAATAAAAGAGGATCAAAAATAGTTTGTATGTGTGTCTTTGAAATAAATTTGTCTGAAAGATATACAAGTGGCATCATGAATGCGTTGAATTAAAAGCAGATCCATGTTCCAATGAATCCGCCACCTAACAGATGTTTCAAACTCATCTCTTTTTCTTTTCTTAAATCATCCCAATAATATTTCCAGCCATTAGGAGCATTTAAGTTTCATTTCTTTACATCATTGTTCTTATTGGGATGATTTAAAAAAAAGAAAAAGAGATTTTATTATAACATCAGTTATTTGGCGGATTCATTGGAACATGTGGTGCTTTTCGTTAAAGGACGTGGTATCACTTGCACATCTTTCAGGAAAATGTAATTCAAAGATACATATTCAAACTCTTTTAGACCCTCTTCATTTGTTGCAAAACTTCTGGTAGGAAAAAGAAAAAGACATAACAGCGAGATAATGCACCAATGCTCCTGTCACCATAAGACGTGAGAAACATTTTCGTTCTATAAGAAAAATATTGAAGTTTTGCAATGCCTGCTTACAAATCCTGATTTAAATCCTATCGATAACTAGGGGATATCTAGCAATACGAATTTATAAAACTAGAAGGCATTTTTCTTCAGCATCAGAACGCAGATCGACAATTGAAGATGAATAGCACGAAAGCAAACCCGAATTGTGCCAAAAAATTAATGATGTCGAGAATGAAAGAATATTTGCAATCATTAAACTCGTTGGTGAGTGCATACTACATTAAATATTTGTTTCTTTGATTAATATATTGAATTTATTTTACTGACCTTAAAGTTTTTACACAGGCAAAAGTGGAGTTTTTTTTTTTTTTTTTTTTTTTTTTTTTTTTTGCACAGTTAATTTATTTTTGTAATAAAATATTCACGGTTGAATTTTGCTGACCTTTTTTATTAGCTTTTGAGCTTGATGATACAAGAAGGTTATCATAATGGAAAAAAATAATTTGTCTTGAAATTTATACTAACAAAAAATTTATGTTTTTTTGCTGTCCTTTTAGTTTTTACACACACTGTATATGTATGTAATATTGTAGTAATTATGGCGTTATTGTGAAGCATTCAATCGGATGCATTACATGTCAAACTGATACAATGCAGCATATAAGTTTTGCGTCAAGTCATTATAATTTGATAAACAACCAATAATTTGTTGAAGTTAGGGCGATTGTTGAAGTGGATTGTGAGGTTGATTGTGAAGCGGACGTAGACAGGTTTCTGAGGAGAGGTTTCTGCATAAAAAAAGTAAGGATTCATATTTAGCCTTCATATTTTGTTACAATTATGTCACTGAAAATATTTCCCACAATCCAATTGAGAAACACAAATCTTACAATGTTAAGAAGTAAACGTTGATTTTAGAAGAAATTAGAATGAAAAAGCTATTGTTAAGTGAAAACTACCGAGCAAAAGAGTGTAGCATCAATTGAACAATCGGACTAATTTGTCTTTTCGCTCCATTGCATGAACTTTTTGTTAAAAGCTCGTTTTAACACAGATCATGCTGTCGTGCGCGCCCTGACCAATGAGAAAATAAAGACGGCACACTCGAAGTCTACTTCATATTTAGTGAGATTAAATCTGTAAAAAAAAATTATTTAAGGCATTCTAATTTTGAAGGAAAATGATATCTTTGCGCAAAATTTTTCGGAATAAAGTAAGTAAAAAAAGAGATGGTTCTTTTAAAAACATCCGAATTCACACTAAATGAAATAAATGGTAAAATATGATGGTACAATTTAGGAATAAACTAAAAGTTTTTTGTTTAATTACATTAAGTAAATTAAGAACCAATTTAAAGAGAATTTAATAGGAATAATGATATAGAATTAAAGAAACAAAATAGTGAATAATCCGGAAATTTAACACAAACAAGTAAGAAAAATCATGCATTAAGCATAGATTATAAAGCACTTTCCAACACTTCTTGAAATCTTTAAAAAAAACTTCGTTATCCAGGGAAATATCATATCCAAACGTGTATTCCAATACTTTTGAAAATCTCTCTATTTGATCTATCGGTTAATATATAGACTATATAATGGTAAAATTTTGTTTAGCAAGAAAACGCCTAACTGCTTGAAAATTTCCTTTTAGCAATTTATGCTAATCGATGGAAAAATGCTTGAATACTTATGTTTAGCCCTGTAAAATACATAGTACTTTTAACACACGGAAATATTCTGCTAAAGTTTTGTATAAAAACAAATTCTCTTTAAATTACTTAAATCAAATTTCTAGAAATTATCATCCAAAGACGATCATTTATCCAGTTCTTTGCGTGACCCTGTATATAGTTTTATCTATATTCTACAAATATTTCTTAGTAAACTAAATGAAGTTCATTGTAAAAAGGCATAACATATTTAAAAACTACTTTTAAGTAAATTACACTTATATTCAGTAACCTTTCCGAGATCTTTTGTGTAACCCTGTATATCAAAATGATGTAACACTTAGAATTTATATAAATCATATAATATGCATACATCTAGTGAAACTTAAAAGCGTATATCATAATTTAAAATGCATTTCATCCATCTAATAGCCATTTTCCATAATATACTGTACTTCGGATATAATATATTATTTCTAATATTTTGTGTGTCCCTGTAAATGCTATGCACAAGTATTATGTATGAAATAACTCATATTAAACCTCAGATTTGATTATATATGAAATCATTTACCATAATTAAAATGTGTCGCAAACAATTCCCCCCCCCCCTTTATTATTTTCTATTGGAATTCTTTTGTATGGCCTTGTAAATGAATAATAACTATTATTTTCGCTGCATACCTTATATAATGCATATATTAGTGCATTTTGGTGATGCATATAAATTTGAAGATGTTTGATAGGGTGTAACATCTTTAAAATTCATTTGAAACGATTTTTCCACATAGGACGCAATGTAATGGAAAATTTTGACTGTCCCTGTAAATAAACTTATCACGGCAGAACCTATTTTTTCAATAGGGTTCGTGCTCAGGTAAACGTCATTAACATCCAAAAATTTCATGAGAATTGGAGTATATTTACAAGAGTTAGAACGCAGACAGACGGCCATACGGACAGACGGACATACGGACAGACGGATAGACAAACCGAATGCATAAACACTTTTCAACTTTGTTGGAAAGTGCTAAAAATGAAATATCGCGAAGAAAAAATAAATAATGTAACATATATATGTACCTTTTTTGTTTAAAATTGAAATTTTGTATGTACTTAGTATGTAAGAATGGGACGAAGCCTATTAAATATCAGTGACCTCGATTATCCGGAACTATTTTTTTCGGAGTCTCGAAAAATTCGTTCTGATGAAAGGTATATAAAAATTTTCGAATTCTTTTATTTTAAGGAGTGGACGTAAAAGATAATAAATTAACACAAATTTTGCATAAAAAACGAAGTCAATCGGATTATTAGTTGTTGAGATATTTCTAATCCTAATTTCCCCATTCTTTAATTTTTCATGACCCTGTATTTCATTCAAATTTCAATTCAAAGATATCTTTTTATTGGAAATGAGATACTTAATTCGATGCAAGAAACCGTTAGTGAATATGATTATTATTTTTGGAGTTATAAGGATTTTTCTTTTACGCAATTCAGTGCTACTTGAATAGTTTGGCGTTTCATACAATTTTTCGAAATCGGTTAATCAGAAATTCATTAATAGAGCATGATTATGTGTTAAAAATACTTAAATATACGTTTATATTTTATTTTGGAATTGTAATCCATTTTATAAATTGTTTACACATGTTATGTTTTCATATATTGTACTATGCATATCCATGATAGGTAAGTATTACGGTAGCCTCCATCGACTAGTTTTATCTGTCTTCATATGCGGTCCGTATGAATGAGAGGGTTAATAAAAGAGTATCTGTCAACAAACATACAATGTAAATCACAAGAAAAACATCAATTGCCGATATTCATAACCACATTTTAAAAAGTAAAATCGTGTATTCACGGTAAAATTAGTGGCAGCAAAGTTGCTGGATTTTTTCCGTTCTTTTAATTGATTTTCCGTTTCGGAAAACAAAAGAAGAAAAAAGTCCGTTTGAAGAAGTGGTAATTTTCCGCTATAAAGTCAGTATAAAGCTAATATTATAAAAGTGCTGAAATGTCGGTAAGAAATATAATAATTAATCTGGATGACAAAAAACAATGCAACTGCGATTTAGCAACACGGTACAACCTCACACAAGAGTAAAGATTTCTTCGTTAAAGGTTTTTTTTATTTTATTACAGCAGCATCCCAGTTTTGTAGACATTCAAAATAAGTCTGCGGCAAATTACCGAATATCTTCGTTTTCCCCCTCCATCTCCGTCCGTTCTGTTTTCCGTTCCCTTCCGTTTCGTTATTTAAAGGAAATATGATGAAAATTTCATAGAGAAAGAGGTTTTTGACGTGAAAAGGGAATTTTTCTGTGAAATCCATGAAAATTGTGAATGTAAAAAAACTTTGTAAGTTTTTTTTCTTTTAACGGTGCACTTAGAGAAGGATATTTCGAGTTATGAATACAAAAGTATATTAGCGCTCCTTACTAAAATCACAATTCTAGTTAAAACAAACAAACTAAAAATAAATTTTTGAATTTTTTTTTTTTTTTTTTTTTTTTTTTTTTTTTTTTTTTACATGATATTTTTAAAAAGAAGCTACATCTAAAACTGATTGCATTAAATGTTTTTATCTGGAAAATATTCAAAAACGCTAAATGATGTTCTACCAACTACGTTAAATAAGTAATGTACTAAAAGATCAATAAAGATAGTTGTAGGTTACATTCGTATGGCTTTAATGCATAGGGGAAGATGGGATACTTGAGTCATTTTTTGAATTTTAATTTTTTAAAATTTTTTATAATTTCTTATAATAGAATAAAATATTGAAAATGAAAATTTGATATTTTCTCTTCAACTGAAAACAACTTTCAATTAATTTTGAACTATTTTTCTATGCATAAAAAATGTTTATTTTTTGTTTTACATCGTGGCTCAAGTATCCCCATGGGAGGGATACTTGAGCCATGGTGAAGGGATACTTGAGCCACTACGGAAAAATACCTACAAAAGTAATTTTTTTCGCTTTATTTTTGCACAAACATTTTACAGAATGATAAATTATGAAACATAAAGTCCTTCAAAACCAATTGAGAAAACAAAGCTAGTAATACGATCATTTTTTTTTGTCGTTAGAACTGGTTGTCGAAGGATAACTTCAACTTGAGTTATAACGACGGTAGAAACACCCTCAGTTCAGAGCCATTTAAATTTGGAATCTGCTATTCTTCGGGCAAATTTCATTTTTAAAATATTACGTACTTATACAACAAATATTTTTAGTTTTCTTTCTGGCATATTTTATTAGTAACCAACCATCAATAGAAGGTTTTCTTTTCACATCATCACCATCATTGTCAGAATTTTCCTCTAATGATAATGTCGAACTCATGCTTTTAATTTAGTAGCTGTCGGAATTTAAGCCAGATGTATCATTCTACTATTTCAAACACTTTTTTGATTTCGCAGGAAAAGATTTTGTCTTCCTCTTTGGCTCCATGCAGGTAAATTTGAACTGGGATTTTTGTTGCTTTTCTTGTTTTTTGTGCGCTTTTTTTACCAATTTTTCTTCAATTTTATTAGTTTAAAAAAAAATTACAGCAACAGAGGTTACGATTTCAATATAAAATATTAAACTTAATATGTTATATTAAAAAATAAATATTTTAATATGTTGGACCTAACTAATTAAAGTATTAGAGATTACAGCCTGTAAAACAGTTTTAAAAAGTTATTTTAATTTAATAAAAGTTAAATTGAAAACTATGTTTACATTTATCTAGACAGGCTATTTTGTTAGTCAAAATGAAAAATAAAATGGATATTTTCATTTAAAAAATATACATTTTTAAACATTTTTAGGTCGTTATTTTTTTAAGAAAAAAAAATAAAATGAAAAATTATTCTCCCTTTTATCCAGAAAAAAATCTATTAGTGAATATAAGGATGGAATTTTATTTTTTGTTTGCTTCACCTATGTTTAATTTCTAGTGGGGATGGTTGAAACATGGCTCAAGTATCCCCACTCTCACTGGCTCAAGTATCCCCACTACCACTATCTTTGTTTCCCAAAGTTTTACTAAATAAAGCATGCAGCTATTAGAACTATTTTAGATTCAAAATACAATTGAAATTATGCTTATTAAATTTATGTATATAGTTGCAACTTTAAACAAAACTTTGATTACAAAAAAAAAAAAAACAAAAAAACCATGCACCCAAATATTTACTTCAGATAGGGAAAAGACAACTATTAACCACTATACTTTCAAAACGGTACCAAGATGTGAGATTTCTTTTTTACATGTTCAGAACTATAAATGTGTTACCATATAGGCAATTTTAGAAAGAAAAATTAACCAACTGTAGAGATAATAGGGGTGGCTCAAGTATCCCCTATGCTCAAGTATCCCCACTCTCCCCTACTTCATACACTCTAGATAATTCTACATTAAAAGAATAATTGAAAATTTAGCAAACACACTTCAGCCAGCGAACAAAATAATCTAATGTGGCGGAAAGAAAATGTGTTAATTTAAATTGATAAACATGATAATTCGAAAATTCATTTTGGGTAATGGTGTTCATAAAAATATCTTATCATCTAAATTTTTCTCTTGTTCTTAATAAAAAAATATACTTCATAAAGTTTATGAAATATTGTAGATTCTTTTTTAAAAATAAGAATTCTATATTATACACAGCGTGAGAAAACATTATAATTTTAGAGATGATTATTTGAGCCGATTTTTAAAAAATGTTTGTAAACTACTGTTCTAATACCTTCAAGAAACGCAAAATATTGCGGCCTATACCTGAATAACAAAGTGAAAATAAGAGTTACAAGCAAACATAAAAATAAAACACTAGCTTAAAATATACAGTAGTAAAACTGTTTTAGTAAAATTATGTTGCATCAATTATTCACTAGTCACTTCTTGTTTTAAAGTGTTGAAATTTAAACGTGCTCGAAGCGTAATGTTGAAACATATTTAAATTTATTATAATGCATTCAATAATCTGTATGTAGAGTTACTTTGTAATATTTTAAGTTATTAATAATTGAAGCACATGTCAAAACGTTCAGCGTTAAATGTTTTAATTTAAAGTTTTATCTGTTTCAATTCTTTATTATGTATTTTTAAAATTAGCAAAGAAGAATTTGAAAAAGGAACATGCATAAGATGTATCGACGCATTTAGGTAATTTGGATAACTTATTTTCGTTTTGATGCTATTAATGGGACAAAAATGAATTCGGCAATCGTATATTGACTATATTGATATTACCATACTTATATTCATATTACCATGATCTGAAAAAAAGTTGATTTTTGGCTAAAGGCACTTCTACTTAGTACAATGTATCTTTATTTTATAAAAAGCGAATTATTTAGATAAGGTAAATGCAACAAAATTAAGTGGAATGACGTCTCACAAAGGTAATAAAACTTTTTATTATTAATCAGTTTATTCATTTATTTATCTCACTGAAATTCATTTGTTTATTTCATTGATTCTTTTATGTATACATTTAGGTATTGGCCGTGGTAGATACAATACTTGTTCAGTGCTCTTTGGATAAACTAAATGACGTAATTCAAATAGCACGACTACTAAGGAAATGCGAATCCATCTTTTTTCAAGAAAAATACTTTTAAGTGAAAGGATAACAAGATAATTATGCGTTTCGATGCTTGTGTCGCTAAAAAATCATCTAACTATATTAAATGTCTAGTGTATCTGCACATATTTTTAAGGCACAACACGAGTAAGTACTTTTAAGGAATATTTATCAAAAATTCCAACAAATTTATTGGCATTTCAACCAAATGTCTATAAGCAATGTTAACTTTTGTTTACTGTTATATTTCCTTTACTAGTGTCTATTAAATATTAATGTGCAATAATTCTTTGAAAAAAATAATTTCAATGAGAAAAAAATGGTACTACTAGGTTATCCCGTCGACCAAAAAATTATCGCCAAACTATAAGATTGAATGCCAATAATGGATGGTCGTGAATGTTACATTCAATGAAACTAAATACGATTCATGTGTTTAAAATTTCATTAAGTGATTTTTATTTCGACTTTTTATTTGTACTTTTATTAATATTCTACTAATTATTTTTTTCGTTAGTTAAAATAAAAATTATGTCACTATGTATAATTTGGCTATTAGTTTGGCGATTTGTATAATTTGGCGAAATTTTTGTACCGAAGTAGTACCGAGTAGTACCGAAGTAGTAGAAGAGCAGTACCGAAAAAATACATTACTTGTCATTCATCGTGGAAGAATGCCGTGCAAAATCCAATCCTCCAAATTTGGCTATGTTGTTGGAAAATATCACAATGTTGCTTCCACGTATATTTAAGTGAACAAAATCATCTGAATGGAGCTTTTTTAGTCCCATCGTCAACTGCTTTATCCAGTTGAAAATTGATTCAATGGCATCTGGAGATTGTCTGAAGAACTTATTACTTATTGCATCTTGTAAAGTGTACTCTGCAATTTCTATTTGGATAATATATGACTGGAATTTGCACAAATATTCAAACTCTAGAGCTTTAACAATGTAAGGATTTTCCAATCTGTCAAAATCAAATTTTCGTATGTCAGCTTCTTTTTTCGTCAATATTAGAACAGAGGGCTTTTTCTGTTTGTCTTCATAATCTATATCAATCGTTGAAGCAAATTTTCCACGGCTAATAACTTTGTAGGATCTGAATTGCTTATGGTCAATTATCGAATCTATAATATTTATTTCATTCATTTTTACCTGTTTTTTTCACACAGAGAAATAATCTGCGGTTCTCAAACGATATCAAAAGTTGTTGCTGTAAAAATGCTATTTGTCACATAACATAAAAAGATATTTGTGCTTTGGTCGTTTTCTATGAATAGTAATATATGAAGTTGTTTAATCAGGAGGGTAAAAAATAAGTTATTAAAATCTGCAGTGATTGTTTTAATGCATTGTTGCAATTTGTTTTTCAATGCATTTGTTGAGAAAATATATTTTTTTTAACAATCAGACTTTTTTATATCAACAATGAATCATTATTTGTAACATCGGTTCAAATTGCAAAAGCACAACAATACAATAACCTGTGGCAATATGAGTGCAGTAGCAGATAAGGACAGCATAATGCAACAATGCTAAATCTTATACTACATAGCGATACAGGAAAAAATTAAAAAATCCCCACCCAGTTTCGGCTAGTTGTTTCTTGATGTTGATGTTAAAACGGTCTTGTACACTTATAAACTTAGACAAAGGTTATAACAAAAATATTAATTCTTCATTTTTACTAAATTATTTAAATTCCTATTTTATCGCGAATGTACAATGAAGTCATCACATAAACTTTTTCGTATTAGAATATTAATAATTATAATGCATTCTATTCAAGTATTGATGGTATAATCCTAAAACAGCAGAGACTCCGGATTTTGGCATTTTGGCGCCAAGTACCCACAAGCGTCAATTCAGATTTCCGCAACCTAGAATTTCTTCCCCATCACAACGTGTGATTTTTTCGGTAGACAATTAGCGACGTAAACAGTTCCGAGAACGATTCCTTAGCGCTGCCCAATTAAAACGAGATAAAAAATATCACTGGGCACATGAAACTGACTGTGCAGCAATCTAAGTGCAAATTAATTAATCTAAGTGCACATATTTTTAAATACAAGAAACACGCTGTGTTGTAATCTTTGAAGAGCACGAAACTCGTCGATGCCGAGGTCACTATCGCACGTATGAGCGCTGTGTGCCCATTTAAACAACAACAAAAATCACTGGATACACGAAAAACTTTGTGTAGCAAGGAGTCTCTAAAGTGCACGAAATGCGCTGTGCAGTAGTCTCTAAAGAGCACGTAACTCGTCAATGCGTGGTCTCTAACGCACGCATGAGGGCTGCTCGCCCGTTTAAACCAAAAGGTATAAAACATCACTGAATGCACGAAACTCGCTGTGCAGAAGTCTCCAAAGTGCATGAAACTTGTCAATGCCGCAGTCACTAATGCACGTATGAGCGCTCTGCGCCTGCTAAAACCAAAACAAGCATCTCTGGATGCACGAAATTCACATTAAAGAAAAATTTTTAAATGATTTTTGAAATATTTTTTTCTAATATTTATGAAGCATAAGTATTATGCAAATTTTTAAGTAAAGAAAAAAAATATTTCTGATGTAGGAAAGAGCTGCAATATTAACATCTTACATTAATATATTAGTAGTAATATTAATAATAGTATGAGAAAAATGCAATATAAACACACAATAAAATACCGAGATATGTACCAAAACAATCATCAACACCAAGAAAACAACTCGCCGAAACAGGATAGGGAATTCTTGATTTTTTTTTTCCCGTATTTCTGAGCAATCTAGTTTTTAACATTTTTGCATTATGCTGTATCTATCCGAAACTATACGAGTACACTTTTGTAAAAAGCACAAACTCTAGGAATATGGAATATTCGCAACGTTCCATGGGCTATGCAAAAATCATTTATTTAAAAAATTACTTTTATCATTTTATTAGGAATTTCAAACAGAAATAAAAAGCACTAAGTCATAAATGGTAACTATGCTAGATAATTTTTATTTAGATTAAACATAAAGTTATAAATGTTATACTCGTAATACAGATAACATTATATTGGTATTCATCAGTAATATTTGATGGAACTTGGATAATTCGAGGTTGTTTTATTCGAAATTTTGATTAATGCGAATTTCTTTCGGTTCCTATGCTTCTCTAAATTGTGAATATCTTAAAATTTATTTAGGATAATTAGATTTATTCGTACAACTGTCCTTTAAATTCGCAGTAAAAACTGTTCCTTAATTTTGTTTTCAGCTAAGGTGACAAAATTTAACAGTTTTTTTTTTTTACTTTTTTTAAGGACTAGAAAGAAGTCTGTTTTGGACAGTCATAATTTGGAGATGTCCAAGGAACTTTCTTAATTAAGCAAAATTCTAGTTGGAAAAATATAAAAAAAGTAATGTCAATCAAGAAATTTGACTTAAAAATAATTTTCTCCCCACTTCATATTTCCGACATTTTCCGTTTTCAAGAATGGTAAGTTTTTATTTTTACTTCTGTATTTGAGATAGAAATTTAAAGCATTTTAATAAAGATTTAAAGAGATTAAAGAAAAATAATTTTAGATGTTTTTATTATATTTGTGATAAATGTAAGTTATTTTTTCAAAATTAAAAGCTTATGAAAATGTGTTAGATTTATTTATTTATTATTTTTTTTTTACAATTTATATGAGCAAAATAATTATATTCTGTGAAATATTAGATATGTATCTAACAATAGATACGCAGTCTTGTGCTATACACATTTCAGAAAAAAAAAGAAAAAAAAAACACTTGGCAAATCTATGAACATTTACAAAAATTAGTCATACTTTTTAAAAAAATTATTATTTTTAAATTTAATCAAATATGCAGTTAATTTAACTTCACAATTTACTGTTTTTGAACATTTAAATGCAGTAAGTTCACCATTTGAACCATTAAAAATTGTTGAAAAGTTAAACTGTCTCTTTAAATCGCGTTGTTATACGCGGGAAAAACACCCAAAGAACGATTAAGTGATTAAAGGGGCAAACCGTTCTCCTTACAATCGGTGAACCCCTGAGTCATTTTCATTCCCAGTTCTGGTGATAAAAATCACATTTTTATGTCCTTGGTTTCATTATTTGACGTTTGCATTAACCAAATTTCGAAATGCGCAAGCACTTTTGCGGTTCGTTTCCGACAATGCATTTTTTTTAAAATGAAGGCTGTTTATTTGGCTGCATATTGTCATATTTTATAGTTTTGACAAGCTTTCATAAAATACTCTGTATATTTCTTTAAGTTATGAAAAGATAATGGGAAAATCAGAATCAATTTTTGATTCTACTTAACTTTTTAGCAGACGCGAACATATATATTTGGTCACTAAGTTATAGTTTTCATAACATATCATGTCGAAGGATATATGCTTAATTCTAATAAAAAAAATTATATAATTTTGAAAAAATAAATACCTCTTTTAGCATTTGTAAAAAGTTACAGAGAAAAAATCATAAAAATTTTACCTTTTTGCTTGGCGGTCAGGATGTTTAAAAAAAAAAAAACTTAGTATGAGAAAGTTATTATTATTTTACGAACACTTAAAATGGACTTCCAAATATAGCAAACAGTCTGCCGATTGTCTTATAATAACAATTGCCCGATATGATTGAATTTTAGCCTTTAATTGTATTCTTATGCAATCGAATATAAAAATTGATTATAACCTTTATGTTAATTTAATAGTCAATGTTATCTTTATGTTCTTGAATTTACTTGTAAAAGACATACTTCATTTCCTCTTCACTACATCTTAATTTATGCTGTATTTTGATCTTGAAACTATGTTTTAAAAATTGTAAAATAGAAATAAAATTTATGCATTTATTTTTATTCCAAATGTAATTTTTACACATAATTTACCGTTTCTGTACAAAGCCGAATAGACATTATATAATTTACCATTTATATACAATTCATCACTAGTGAAAATTTCAATTTGAATTTTTTTTAGTCATTACATGCCCTTTTAAATTAAATAACATTAGTGCAAACGTTAGTTGTCTTTTTTTTTACCACAAGTTTCAAATTACCACATGCCCTACATTACCACATGCCCCACGTTACCACATGCCCACATTACCACATGCCCCACATGACCACATGACCCGCATTACCACATGCACCACATAGCCACATGCATATTTACACTTTATAATTAAAATTTAAACCATTTGTGAAAAGCATGTAAATAAAAATATAAACATAATATTCAAGATGTCTATAGCACAGACAATCACCTCATCAAGTTAACAGCTGAAATTTTAGAATTAGTTCTAACATTATTCGCATATTAAAAATCAATTGGTCTGCCAAATCTTATCTTGCTAGGAAACATATGAAAACCCGATTTTAGCGGTTAACTAGATTTATCATATTGTCTTCCTGTTACCACTCCTCTAAGTTTTCATTCCTTTAGATTTAGTGAAACACACCATGCCAAACATAGAAGTCAACCACTAAAATCGGGTTTCCGTGTATTTTCCAGCAAGATATAACATGGCAGACCGATTGTCTTTCAATATGCAAAAGAAGTTTTAACTAATTCTGAACTTTCCACTGTAATTCGAGAAAGTAATTGTTTCAACTGCATGTTCCCGTACTATAATGTTTCGACCGATATATATGATATTTCGAACAAGAGTTACCGAGAATGTTCAAGATAATCCGCGGTAAATTTCCAAGATTTTTTACCTTTTTATATGATGAAGGAATACTGCTTGAAAAACAGCAACTGTTGAGCAAATAATATAATTTCAATAGATGCTTAATTTGCAAGAAATGCGGTATTATTACATGGAAATATTGAGGCTGAGTAACAACATAAGAGGCAATTTTCTTTCGAATGATAAAATAATGTTGCTTAAAATTCTATTGTTTGTTTAAAAATATTGTTAGGAACTGTCGATTAATTCTTTTGTCATGATAACACTTTTTGTTTAGCAAAGTGTTATTTTTTCAGTACAGCAATAGTAGTTTATTTAAAAACTCATGTCTTTTGACAACAGTTAAATTTTATTACACTATGTGAAAGACATGTACAAGAATATTCTATACAGGCATACTTAGAAAATTCTGAAAAAAATACAGAGTGTTCTTCTCATGTGGATATATATGTTTATAAAAAAATTTCGGCGGAACCCCGATTAAAAGTTCGTAAAAAAATAATGATCATTTTATTTATTTGGTGATTTATCACCGGTAACCAACAAAATTAAAACATCAGAAAGTACTTTTTATGTAAAAATGTTTCGTGTTGAACTTGTTTTAAAAAAATCTTAAAAAACTTAATCTGGTCAGTTTTAGTTAATCTTAACTGCAATTTTGTGATATATATATATATATATATATATTTATAATGAAAGTCTACTATGAAATTTTATGAAGTAAAAAAAAATCAAATTAAATTGTTTCAGTATCAAAATTAAAATCATTTGAACACAGTCGATTTAATTTTGTTGCTATGGAAACAAAAACTTCTCCGATATTGAAATGTATTAATGCAGCATTCTTCATCTGAGTTTTATTTTGGAATGTGCTTAAATATATGTAAACATATTTTTCAGTATTAAAATACTTTTTATATAAGAAATTGAATTTAACTGTGATAAATTTTAATAACTTCATCAAGAAGCAACATAAATATGAGTTACAAAAAGAAAATTTATGCATTTAACTCCCCCATTGTTTAAATTTAAATTCATTAAAATATAATTTACACACGCATTCTAAAATTCTATTAACAAAAAAATTTCAGTTGCATTAAAATAGTTCGGCGAAGAAAAGTACTGCTCGCAAAGTCGCGTGACGCTTTCGTTTGTTCATGCCAAATATTCGAAAGCATTTTATTTTTTTACAGTCTTTTTACTGAAATTCCGCCGATAAATTTCACTGATCTTTTATTATATACATGAGTAGTTTAATAAGTATATTAAAAAAAATTCTGAGTATGCCCAATATGGAGATCCTCCTTGTTAGTGCAACAAGTAAAATTGGCAAGTGTAATGTTTTATTAAATGATTTAAAAATTTGTTTAACGACAAACAATTTAAATATTAAATCCGATAATAACAACATGAAATTTAAAAAAAAAGTAAATATTTAGCAAATAACTGGATTCGGGAACTGTTGAATTCTCATTCGAATAATGTATTTGAAAAATGGAAATACAAATTTACAAACTTTATTTCTTTTAATTTCTAATCATAAAACTTTATTAAAAATTTTTGGTATAAATCTTGATTAAAATAAGTTGGTGTAAAACGTATTTGTCTTTCAATTTTTTCCGATATTCTAAAATTCTAATTTAATCGAGAAAAAACAAAAAGTTCACATTTTTTTTTCTCTTTAAATGTTCTTATATCGCAAGATACTTTGTTTTCGCGGCTCATTATTTGTTCAACAATATTAGAAAATATATTTTTAATCTGATAAAACTATCCAATTTTCAGCATGAATTTTCGCAAGAAAAAATTTTATGATAATTTGATTCATTTTTATTTTATCGTTATTTTCTTTCTTAAGCATCTTTCGATTTTCGGCATCATTGGTAAATCGTCTATTCCATCAGATATAAAGCCCATAATATTAGTTAGTAGATATATATCGCAATAAACGATAAGTGCATTTTTTTTCAATCTAATAAACATTTCACGAGTTAATAAATATATTTTTTAAAATTTTCTTTTTGAAAAACAGGCATATGAATGGATTTTTTTTTTCATTTAATAGCTTTTCTTTAATCTCTTACATTTTTATTTTATATAGATATTTACACATACTTGTTTTTTTTAATTTTAATTATGATTTTGATGATTATAATTGTGACATTTGTTGAACTTAAATATGTAACAATTTAACTTGAATTTGAATGTAAATTAAAAAGTAATTAAGTTTTTTTTTTATTGATTTTTTTGTCATTGGTTTGGAATCTTAAATCGGAAAAAAAATTCATAATGATATGAAAAGAATTTATAAAACTCATTTTAAAAAATTTTGTATAGATTATGTAAAAATGGATATGTGCATTTTTCCTGAAAATTTCATTTAATATATCACAGTAATTAAGCATATATTAGAAAATCACAGTTATTTGCGACTGACATCAAAATTTTATAACACGATCTCGTATTCAGAAACATTTGAGCATACGAACAGTTCATTCAAAAAGATTTTTCTTTATCATTAAATATAAGGAAAATAAGTATAAAAGAACTTTTTTTCAATTGATATCGAAAGATTTTCTTATGTCGAACTGCCTATTCAAAGGTTAACAGTTATTAAACATTCTTTCCAATAAAGTAGAAGCCTTTTGGCCTCTAAGTACAATTTTGATAGACAGAATTTTATATCCTCCTAATTTACTTTAATTCTAATGTAATTTTTGTTTAAATATCTGTTCTGCGTTGTAATAATTTTAAATGATTTTTTCGTCATTGAATAGCTGAAGATATTCTCTGTAGGTCATTTTTTATTTTTAACCACTTGGAAAAATGCTGTTATTCTCGGTCAAGAAGAGCTATATCTGAGGCATTTCTCAATCATTATGGTGTCCAAATTTTTTTAATACTTTTGTTGCCACGATGACAAAAATATATTAAAAACTAAAAAACAAACAAAAAACAAATTGCGATACAACTTTTAAACTAATTGCATTTAAAGTACATGTTTTCCACTATAACGTGGTGTTAAAATTAAAAATATGCGATGTTTAGACGTTTAAAAATTTGCAAAACCGGAAATTATAAAACTGAAATTTAATTAAAAATTTGAAAGTGTTGTCATTCGCAGAAGGTCTTATGTGTTACGAACAAATATGCTTGTCCTTTATACTATAGATAGGATAGAATTAACTTTATAAGAAATATAATAAATTCAGAAAGGAACAAACAATATCACTACTTTATTTTTTTTAAATAATTAGGAGGAAAAAGACTATATGAATGATAATCTTTTTGAAATGTTTCAACTGTTATTTAACTTTTATTGTAAGATAAAAATTTATTGTTTATATTGTTAATATCTTTGTAGTGATCAACTTCAGCTGTACAATGCAAATAAAAACTGATTTACAAATATGTAAGGTTACCTAGATGCAAAAAAATAATAATTCTTCCTTTAGATTAACTTTAAGAAGCAGGTGTTTTTGTGTGTCTGAAATTGCCCCTAAATATGTATAACAACTGTAAATTAAACTGAAGATTTCTAGATCTAAAAAACGTTTAAACAAAAATCCAAAATATTGATTTTTTAAAGCTATTTTTTATATCGGGCAGTGAAATTTTGGAAATATGTATCGTGGAAGTAAACTTAAAAAAATCACAAAAATAGCTCTACTACATGGTATAATAGTTAACAAACAACAAGTATTTCCAAAAGCATTTTTCCTAAATGGTGTTTTTAATTCACTGCATTGTTTTTTTTATAATTAAGAAATATCAAAGTGATAAAATGTCCATAAATTTTCTTTATTAAACACAACCTACATAAGAGATTATAATTCTAACATAAAATTCAATGTAATTTTCTTCTGTAAGTAAATTCTCATTACTTTAATGTCGCGTAATTTGTTTTAAATGTCTCTAATTAAATAAAAATGTTTATCGTTAACAGCTAGCTTAGGGTCATTCCATGTCAAATCAACCAAAAAAATTCAATATTCAACCTGACCATTTCCGATTTTAATGAAACTGCTAGGGATCATTCTCTATGATGATATAAATTAGAGCATATTTTTATTTTTTGTTTATCGCTTTAAATTTTTATACAATTAATTATTTAAATTTTGAAAAATCATCATTTTTTGACTTGCATAAATATTTTCAATTTTAAATTTCTCAAGTTCTATCAAACATAGAAAATTTTATGACCACTCATTTTAAAGAGGAGTTTATAAGGTTTAATTTGATATGCAAGTCGACTATGTATAATTGAAATAAATAAAATTTTTAATTTTTTAAATGTTTAAATTAAAAAATATTTTAGATAATCATTTTTAAAAATTTTGAAAAAATTGTATGTTTGTTGTAATATTATAAGCTTTAAATTCTGAAATTTTTAGAGTGGGATCTCAATGGGATCAGGAGTTATTAAATAAAAGCTGAAAATTACCATACAAATCATAAATAAATAACAAAATAGACAGAATTAAATTGCTATTTTAATGGTAATTTTTGCTTTTATTTAATAACTCCTGATCCCATTGAGATCCCACTCTAAAAATTTCAGAATTTAAAGCTTATAATATTACAACAAACATACAATTTTTTTGAAATTTTTAAAAATGACAATCTAAAAAATTTTCAAATTTAAAATTTTAAAAAATTTAAAATTTTATTTATTTTAACTATACATAGTCGACTTGCATATCAAATTAAACCTTATAAACTCCTCTTTGAAATGAGTGGTCATAAAGTTCTCTATGTTTGATAGAACTTGAGAAATTCAAAATTGAAAATGTTTATGCAAGTCAAAAAATGATGATTTTTCAAAATTAAAAAAATTAATTGTATAAAAATTTAAAGCGATAAACAAAAAATAAAAATATGCTCTAGTTTATATCATCATAGAGAATGATCCCTAGCAGTTTCATTGAAATCGGAAAGGGTCAGGGTTGAGTCACTGGTTGATTTGGCATGGAATGACCCCTTAGTTATTTTCTATATACATATGAAATGTTTTTAATTTACTTAAATGAAATCATGAAATGAGTAAGAAATGGAAACTATGCCAACATAACAATAAAATTATTGCTTAAAGATGTCTCAATTCACAAAAACCATAATTTGAAAAAAATTTAATAAGACGCAAGCATAAAAGTAAATTCTAAAGTATAATGCAACCTTCTAACATCTAAATTCTCAATGATAACGAAAATAAAAATTAACATCCAAGTAAAATTTTAAATAAAAAGAATATTGCCAAGTTAAACTGATGGCATTGAGCTCATAGGCTACGCATACTAATTGTACATTACATCCTTATATTTTCAGGGGTTAACTCCGTTCAAAAAAAAATTAAGAAGGGGTAAAAGCTCTCCCCTTTCCCCTTTTTTATGCTTAACCATTGATCCTCCTAAACTATCAAGGACATGCTTTATCATATAAAAATTTGCTATATCCAAAATTCAGAGCAAATCGGATAATTCTCAATAAAAACCCATTTAGCATTTATATAATTTAAGAGGAGTTATCCTTCTCTTTTATACTTAACCATTAAACTTCCAAAACTGTTCAGAGATTTGAACAATTCTGCTTGAAAAACAAAGAACTTAAGAGGAGGGGCATTAGAACCCCCGTTCCCCCTGTTTATACTTATTCAATGAACACCTAATAGCAGTTACGGAATCCCCTCATCAGAAAGATCCTATATCTAAATTTTGAACGAAAACTGTTAATTCTGCATGAAAAACCCATTTAATCAATTAAGGGGAGGGGCATGAGCCCCCCGTTCCCCCTCTTATACATATCGAATGAACTCTAAAAACTAATCAGGGAAGCACCTTATCAGGATATACCTATATACAAAATTTCAAGTGGATCGGATATTTTTATCATGAGTTATTGCGTTACGCACGAACGAACGTACATACAGAACGGGCGGGCACATAAGCTCTCAGGCTATGATAGCCTTTGAGCTAAAAATAACATACGTAATATTAAAAATAGATAGAGCACGAAATTTTAGAATTTTTTTTTTTTTTTTTTTTTTTTTTTTTTTTTTGAAAATCACTCGAGTACTATCAAACCATGTAAAGAGAAAAATAAAAGCATTTATCCTGTCTTTAAAGCCGTAATTTACATTATTTTGCAATTAAATTTAGTATAAATGCTCAACAGTTTGCAATTTTTCAATAATTTTCATAAGCTTCTATGCTTTTATAAATATGTATAATTTTCTGATGAATAAAGATTCACTACACAAAAATGAATTATTTATTAAAAATTCTATATAGATACGGTACATTTGAAAATTAATTCAAAATGCAGTTTTTTTTTTTACTTAGTCGTAATAGCTGAAAATATATTACGAATTTCAAATTATATTTTACTTTTATTGCGAAAAAAGTAAAAATTCTATATGACAAGAGTCAGTTAATTATAAAAATATAAATTCAAACATAATGTATAATTAATCCTTTAATTCTGAAAACATGTTGTTTTAAGCGAAATAGTGCTTTTTGAAATTATAAATTTCAAAAAGAAGTTAGTATTTATAACTACATTTTTATGTTGAAGTAAATTTAAAATTAATTTCATTCTAGAATGCATATTTTAAATTGTTATGAACAGCAAACAGTTGTTCATAAAAATATCATCTCTTTTTCATTGCTTCATTTTTACTTTGTAAATTATATTACATATTTCAGAGATTGTATTAAAGTCAGAGATTGTATTAAAACGATTAAATGAATGCATAACGGTAAAAAATGATTCTCGGAATTGTGTATAACTCAGCAGGTGTTTATGCCGATTTCCGTAGGGGAATAACATATTTTCGATGATTATCAATCGCTTCTAGAATGTTATTTATCAGATGAAACTCTATTCGTCTTTGATCTCTGTCTGTCTGTCCGTCATACAGTCTATACAAAAAAAACTATACAAGTAACAGACTTTAAATTTTATGTACTTACAGCTAAATATCTTGTATCATAAGACAAATCATTTATTTTTGAAAAAGTCTATTATTCTAATGGTATTTTTTTTTTCAATCCAACATGTCATTTTTTCTATGTATGTTTTAAAGTATACTTTAATTTTAACATTTTCCGTGTAGACATCATAGTTTTGAGCTAAGCCTCTCGATAGTGAACAGACGGTTTTTACTTCGATCCCCTGTGCTAGATGTTGAAATTTCCATATTAAGATGGATTTAATTCCAATTAATTTCGTATTTCTGAATAATTTAAAGGTTTATATTATTAAAGTTTTTGTTTTCTAAAAATCGTCTATAACAAAATTTCTTATAAAAGTAAATATCTAGATCTATCAATATATCAATCAATGTATCTATCTATATAGAGAGAGATGCAGAATGACAGAGGGAAGAAGAGAAAAGGGGAGAGAGAAAGAGAGAGTGAGACATGGAGAGAAAAAACAGAGAGACAGAGAAAGAGGGAGTGAGAAAGAGATAGAGGGAATCTCGCGAAACTGTAAGACAGCATAAAAGAAACATATTTGTACACCAATGTGAAGTCGGAAATGAAAAATGATGGCGGAAAAGAAGAAAAAATGAGGAGAAATTTAAAAGAAGCGTCTTATTGGCATACCAATTACAGTAAATGTGTAAAATGACCAAATGTACTACCACCAAATGTACTACCAATTGATACAGGTTTGTTATCCCACAGAACGTGATTGGTGAATCCTTTCGAAATTTCAAAATCTTTAAACAACGTGAAAATTGTAATCAACGAACCACAACTCCAACCATTTAGCATATGGATTTATAATCCAGTGATATAATCCCCATCACCATCCAGCTATCCTCAGCTGTAGAAATTTTTTTGAAAAAACTAGCTAATGCTTTAAATGCTTCACAGACCGTGATAAAATTAACTCTTCCCGAAGAACACAGAAGTTTGGAAAATTAAATTGACATAGAATAAAATGTGTTTAAAAAGCTGCTTAAAAACAACGAAAATAATTAAAATAGTTATTAGAAATGATTCGCTTAATGTAAAGGAGCAGAAGCAAATCTGCAAGCTTTAGGCCCAGTTTAATGGTGGATAGCAAGCAACAGTCATTTTTCGTTTAGTGTGAAAATTTTGCATGCGAATATTAGTGTTTGGAATCATGCATAAATCAATCACAAGCACATTTTTAACTCATTATGTCTGATTCGTACGGTTGAAACAATATTGTATTCTTCAAAATTCCAATTTGTATTCCAAAATTCTTAATATGGAGTATTTGATCCTGATTGTAAAAGTTTAAATAACTCAAAAAAATAAATAAACCAAGCAAATCTTGTTAATTGTATAACAACTAGAGAGCGTTGCAAGAGATATCTTTGCTCTCAATGTATGTAAGAAAAGCATTAAATGTGAAATTATTGTATTTATTTATACAAAAAACATGAGAAATAGGTAAGTACTTTTATATTTATGTCATTTGTGTTATTTGTAGTTATTATTAATATTTTTACACAACAACTGGTCCCATGAGGAAAGAACGATTATATCTCTACATTTTTCTATTTTTAGACATTAAATTCAATTTTTAACATTGCAGCATAAGAGACGGAACTTAGCTGAATATATATACAAAACTTCACCTTTTTAATTGAAAGGGATATTATTCTTTTAAAGTTGAATTACCAGATTCTCGCATTATAAAAGTAGGCCCAGTTGACCCATGGAATGTTATAATATCTCTGTCATACTATAAAATATTATTTAAAATGAATATCAATGGATTCAGTTAGAGATTTTTCGCTATTTATCCAAATTTGATGTTCTAGATAATGCGAGTTTAGGAAAATATGTCCTTATATGTGTATGCGATTTATTACGGGATAAACTCATGTGACCGTCTATCTGTCAAAAACATATTTTGTTTTCAAAAACGGCTAAATTATTGGAATGAATTGAAATTAACATAATATATTTAGAATAACAGACTCATTATTTTGTAATAATTTCGAGAACCATTGCAGCAAAAACCTGTAAGCTTAAAAATGTTTTTGTTACAACATTACTCTCAAAAGCTAGTACATTGGCCGATAATATTGCATATTGGACATTAAGTCATCACCGTGGTTTGATACTGACTTACACCAAACCTGATTTTGTTAAATGAAAGTTATTGCCAAAACCATCAAATAAAACTATATATATCTAAATAAAACATAGCGATAAATAAATCAATTAAAGCATATTGAATCATCACAGCGAAAAAAAATCAATACTAAATTATCTATATTTTTGATTTACAGTGAAAATATATGTTTTGAAATTTATCTTAAATTTCCTTCAAATTTCAAATAAAATTCACTCACCTTTTGAAAAAGAAATTAGATTCTATTAAATTAAGTGCATACTGAAACAACGACGCATAGGTTCCAGTATTCATATACAAATCCACTTCAAATATCTTCAAACGCCTAAATTAATTTTCTTGTAGTTTCCTTAGTTTCGTCGAGCAAGCGTGTAGAATTTATAAATGACAGAAACAGGAGTTCCCTCCTAATTTAAGCTATACGTTGGCACATGAATGATGTTTATTCAATCTCCTCTTTTATAAAAGTAATATAAGCATAATACAATCTATTTTCTTGTGTCATTCAATCGCAGTAAGAGAACGTAATGGCGATCGTAATTTACTCCAGATTATTATGCAAATCTACTGACAGATAATAATTTAGTCGCACACAGAGTAAATTATAACTATTATTTAAGTCCAAAACATTCAAACAATTTCAAGTGCGACTTGACATTTCGTGATTTACGCATCTAATTACACTAACTTTAGCAAACATCTCTTTTTACGCTTGATAAATAATCTCTGCCTCTTCTAAACTAGAAATATCAATAGATATTTGAATCTACAAATTTGGCTAAATGCTGTCGTTTATATGAAATTCATACTTGCTTATTTATGCATATATCTTACATTAGCAATAATTATCGAAACTCGGTACAGCTAATGTTAACCTAATTACTTTTATAAATAGTTAATAACCGTCTAAGTTTTCTTAACTTTTAAAATTCAGCACATTTTCTACAGTTAATGTTATTTATTTATATAGAAAAGTTTAACGTAAAAAAACTTAAAAAGGATTCTTTATACCTGTATTTAATTTAAATTTGTCACATATTAACAGACTCTTTAAAAAATAATTCTATTCTAATTTTTTCAAAGTGTTATTTGCGTTTTTAATTTAAGAAAAAAATATATTGGATTGAAAATATATAAGGTAGTGTACATTGTCAGGCTGGTTGAAGAGAAGTTTACATCTGCTAAAGTACCTACTTTTGGGAATTTCGGAACTGTAGTTTTAATTCTCAATTTCAAATGACCTCTTCAGACCGCAGGGTTCATTTACATATTTCTTCTAACTTCAGTTAATAATTTATGTTAGAATACTGATAACTGATACAGACTGGAAAGCGAAAAAAAAATTAATATTTTGTTAATAAAATTTCTTATAGAAAAGAACTTGATGCTATTTTTTGACAATTTCTTAAAAAATTTCTTTTCTTTTCTTGCACTGAAAACACAATGAAAAAACGAGATAATTATATATTAATAAATTTTTATTGTCTTATAAAATATATTAAGTTGATATCATAACACACAACAAAGTTATAAACGTTTTCATTTATATATATTTCGTACATTTTTCCTGCAAGCCATTTTATTGTAACACATATCTTGTCAAAAAGCGATATATGTAACAAATTACTATTTTGTTTAGTTCTGCTATCTGTTAGGCTTCATTTACACTAACCTCTTTATTTTTAACATTTATTTTTATTTCTTGAAAAAAAAATGTAATGACGTGTATCCAGTATGATGCACTAGGTCTGAACACGTTAAGCTAAACACTCAAAAACAGTTGAATTATTTGTAATTTTAAATAGAAGTACATAAAACTTCTAGAAATAGATGTCTTTTAAAAATAATCATTGGATATAATTCGTCAGAAAATTCATTTTGAAAATTTACATACTAAAAAAAAGTGCTTTTGAAGTAAAATGCGTAAAAAACTTAATTTCCAGAAACGTTAAATAGGAAATTTAAAATTACAGGTCTTTACGTCAAATACAGTTTGTTTTTTATTTAAAAAAAAAAAAAAAAAAAAAAAAAAAAAAAAAAAAAAAAAAAACATCCCCTACTGTAATCTGCTTTGCAGCGATTACGAATGAGATTGAGATTAAGAGTTCTGAATTTTAAACCTTTATCATTCCTTAATTAATTATCTGAATGGCTTTTCCATATGGTATTTTAAAATATTTACCTTGAAAATCGTGTATCATATCAAAATAGAGTGTTAATATTTAAAATTTAAGAGTTTGACACACATTCATAAAAAACCCTATATATATATTTTTTTTCTTTAATATGAATTATAAAACATACGTGATTTCTATTGGAATGTCTATTCCCATATCTGTTTTATATATAATTTGAAGAATAATTTGAGTGTGGTGTTTTATCTTTTTCCATCGACTTTTATAGCCTTCACTTTTAGATTTTAGATAGCTGTGTCACTTACGTACTTTTTATCCTGTATAATTTCATGATATAAATTTTAAATTTTAAATATTAAGTTTTGTACTATTGTTTCTGTAAATCTTGCTTATAATTTCCGTATTCATGAGTAAAAATGTAAAAAGTGAACAAAAATATCGGGATTCGTTAATATAATGAAAACGCATTTGGAAATATTTTAAATGTATGTTAACAGCTGTATCATTTATTCTTTATTAGCTTTACGAAAATAAACTAGTAAACATGCATACATTATAAAAAAAAAAAAAATTCAAATGTATATTCACACACGTAAAAATTATATTTCATCTAAAGTTTCGACGTTCCATAGTGTGCCCATAGAAGGATCTCCAGTTATAAAATTTTAATAGTATTAACTGTAAGCCTTGTAGGGTATTAATTCGTATACACTGTTAAAAATTTCTGTAAAAACATAGAAAAAAGCGAGTAAAACTCTCTGTAAATTTCCACTCGTTCTCAGTTATATATGTTAGAACTATATTCGGGATATAGGTAGGGTCGATCGCTAGTATCATCGCTCCACCCACCCGCTATTTCAGCGGGTGGGGGATACCTTCGCCACTCGTTTTTCAGCGGGTGACGAAGATGAGCCGCTCGCCGCGGCGGTCCACGACCCCTACAAACGTCTCTAATAGTCGGACTCTTTTGCGTGTAACACTGTCGCTGTGAAGCAATCACGAAGAGCGTCAAAAAAAATTTTTACGACCCATATGCCTTGGACTAAGTAAAAAAAAAAGAAAATGAAACTGGACAAATTTAAAAGAAAAAGTAGACAAATTAAAAACACTGAAAAACAGTTAGTGGGTGAGCGATAAAACTAGCAATCGCCGTAGCCTATATCCCGAATATATTTGTCTATATGTGACATCATCATGGTTTTATGACATCATATCTTACGTGTCATTTTCTATGATTTATAAAAAATATGAAATTTTGTAGAATCGTCTTGTATATTTTACGTTTACCTATTTTTAAAACAATAAAAATATCTTATCATATTATTGCAGGAAAACTAATACACGTATTTTAAATGCTTTTGAAATTCTAAAATAGATATATATCATTAAATTTAGAAAATTTAACTAAAATAAATACTAAACATTTAAAGTTTCAGTCGAAATGCTTTAAGAAAAATCCTACTATATCTAAAGTTGTTTTCTTTCTTAAACATCAATACGATATCAAAGTATTGAATTACAGAAAAAGAAACTGCTTTTTAGTTCTTCTTACGAGATGCTATTCAATCTTAATAACAAAAACGACAAGGTAACTAACTACACTGTTCAAAACAATTAAAGGATATTTGAAGTTTTATATAAAATAAAGATATAAACGAAATTTTTTTTGCCGAAAATAGAAGAAGAGAATCACAAATGCAAATTTTTCTGGTTTTCAAACTGTGGAGTATGCAAATTTTAAGTTCGACGTCAAAAACGTCGCTTCAGCGGTAGCGAATGAAATTTGACTTTCAACTGGATTAAAGAGAATGAAGACAAGGATGATCGGCATTCAGTGATTGCTTTGTTTCGATGAGTACGATGTCTCATCGAAGTCATTTGACAGATTTAGAAGATTGGAGAATTGTTGGTAGGTTAGAAGCGGGCCAAACTCAAGCCGAAGTAGCGCAAGCCATTGGAGTGTCACAAAGTATCATTTCCAGGATCTGGAACCGTTTTTTGGAGAGTGGATGTGCAGGCCGAAGACCAGGGAAAGGTCGTAGACGGGCAACAACGCCCAATGAAGATCGGCATTCAGCGTTAACAGCTCGGAGACGCCGAAACATGAACGCTACTCATCTCCAACAACACCTTCGCTTGGCTACAGGCACCACGATTTCAACTCAGACTGTCCGAAACCGGCTCCATGCTGTAGGTCTGTATGCTCGCCGACAGATGGTATGTGTTAGATTAACATCAAGGCATCGTCGCGACCGCAGGGAGTGGGCAACCGAGCATGTCAACTGGAAGAGAAATGAATGGAGCAATATTCTGTTTTCTGACGAGTCCCGTTTTTCTGCGCATCCGGATAATAGGCGTATTTTCATCTGGAGGGACCGTGGCAGTAGGAATAATCCTGCGTTCGTGCACGAAAGTGTCAGATTTGGCGGTGGAGGATTGTTGGTGTATGGTGGCATCTCCATTGACGGGCGCACTGAATTCTACATCATTCGAGATGGAGCTCTGACTGGTCGCCGGTATAGGGATGAGATCCTCAGACCTATTGTAGTCCCTTTCGCTGCAGCAATCGGAGATAACTTCATTTTAATGGACGATAACTGCAGGCCACATCGTGCAAACCTGGTGGAGGATTTCCTTTTAGAGGAAGGAATCGTTCGAATGGAATGGCCAGCGTGTTCTCCAGACATGAATTCAATCGAGCACGTTTGGGACGCTCTAGGAAGACAAGTTTCTGGCCACCAACAACCCCCACAAACTCTCCAAGAACTGGAAAGAGCTCTTCTGGAAGAGTGGGGCAGAATACCCCAACTCGTCATTAATAGCCTCATTGAGTCCATGCCTCAAAGGTGTTCAACGTTGCTGGCCGCCCGTGGAAACCGTACCCCCTACTGAAAATGATTTTCTTTGAAGAAAACACCTTTTCTTATTTTTTTTTCTCATATGCACAAATTGTGTTTTTTTCCTTTTGTACACAAATGCGCAATAAAATGCATTTTTTTCTACCAAACATGTGTAATTTATTCTCATACAACCTACTATGTCTGTCGACCATGTATCAATCAGCTAAAAAGTTTCCCAGATACAAAATCCACCTAAAACTGCAATATCCTTTAATTGTTTTGAGCAGTGTATAACGATCATTATCTTGTTCGTCAGGAAATTTCATGTTTAGTTGTTTATCCATGTTAACAAAAAAAATATGATTCACACTTGATGTTGTAATTTTTTTTCTTCGTATTATTTTTTTTCCAGTGAAATCATTGTCTATTTCAAATTTTTGCCGGAAAATTAGTTTAGATTTTTTTCTCTTTTAACTCTGTGTGTTTGATAGTTCCATTATATGGATCACCCAATTTGATTCCCAAATGCCACAGTGATACCAGGATTGTGGTATAAATAATTTTCATTTATAATATATGGGGAATATAGATTTTTTTTTTTTACTTTCTAAAACATTTGCACGTAAATTCTGTTGTCATTCAGTCATTTCAACTCTTTCGCTATCAAGTTTCAGACGCCGGAAAAGTTTAATACATTTTTTTACCTAATAATTGGTGATCAAGGTGGTTTTTGGGCTCAATAAAATTACGCCAAATTGAAGTGGCCTAGTTTAAACCATATCGATCTAAAATAAACTAGTTCAGACCATTGAATAGCAGGCTAAACTAATTTGTCCCATGAGCTTTAGGCAAAACTAGTTTGTTCTGTAGGTACTAGGACAGATTAGTTGTGACGAGGAAAAACTAGTTTATCCTATAGGCTTTTGGGATAGATTAATTTGGCAGAGAAAGATTTAGTCTATGCTATGGGCGTTAGGATTTACTAGTTTTGCTTAAGAAAAACTCTTTTATCTGATGGGGGCTAAAATAAACTAGTTTGACCTAAAATGGCTTTTAGCCGGTAACACATACACACATGTATCACTATCTTGTTTCATAATTTCAAAAAACTGCTTTTATAATGCATTTTAAATGTAAAGAAAACATACAAAAAGCAAAATGAGCATTATATGATAGCAATACAATATTAAACTAACTAAATAGTCTTTTCTTAAGCTTCCAAATGCCTCTTACAGATATATATGGTAATGGCTATGTAAAGAGGATTTCCTTCTGTGATGCGATTTGTTACATCTCAGAATGAAAGTTAAAGAATGAGAAATGATAAGGATTTTCAAATAATCGGAGAAAAACACTCTCTTTGCCAAAGATAATTTTTCTTGAAAATAAGTGGATTTGTTTAATGCATAACGCCAGATATTATTTTACTGCTAATTATTAAATCTTATAAATAAAATATTCTATCATACATTATGGAAAAGAAATTGTAAGATATTTTAGAAAAATATTTCTTAATTTGAAATAAAAAAATAAGTATAGCTATTACAATAAAAGATTGTTTTTAGATTACCTCTAAAACTAACGTCTTTAAAACTCATTAAATGATAACAATAAGTGTAATAATAATACTAATATCTTCAAATATATATACTATATGTATTGAATGTCTTCGAAATGACTGAAACTTTCACTTATTTAATACTTTGACTTTTAATTTTCCTTGATTATTTTATATATCGACTAGGAAATTTCAGTAAACAACTCCGCTCGTCACCAGTACATTTGTGCTGTATATACATGGTGCACCATAAATTTTGTCCTTGTCTTTTTCTTGGCCGCGCGCGCATTAGACACATGCACACATACTTATATATGTTAAACAGCTATTAATGTAAAACTAATAATAATTATTAATGTAATATCTTTTTCTAACCTTTTAAGGCGAGTGTCTTTTATAGAATTTTCATCGATGTTATCACCGTTTTTTATAAAACTATTTTGACCTAGTTAAATCGTAAAATGCTTGGATTAAATAATAAAAATTTAACGGGTTAACTGGTGTCGGATTAACTGGTGAGAACAATCATGATTTAAGAGCACATTAAGTGGTACGTACACCGGTCGCTCTTCCACATGGGGTCAACCAAACACCATTTTATAAACCATTTAAAATATAATAACGAATTAAAAAGCGGATAAAATTAAATTGGAATTTTATAATAATTATTATATTTGTATAATTTAAATTGCAGAATATTAATTAGCGGTAACATATTTTGAAACAATTACTTTTATTTCAAGAGATTTCTTTTGTTATTGCAATTGCATTTTCTCGACTTACTTTTCTCAATAGACTATGAAAAACCGCAAATATAATTTTACTCAACGAACAAAGTTCAAAAATTTCGTTGTGCCTCCAATATTTTTTAAATTAATATTTTTCAGAGAAAAGAGGAATTCACTCTCATAGAATTTAATCATACGAGGGTGATATTAAATGCTCTCGCGTATTAGAAAAGTTTTCGGAATTGTTTTCTCAACTTTTTCATATTTAAAATTTCAAGTATTTGTGAAGTTTGTGAATTCAGAATGTTTTTAAATTTTATTTATTTTTTAATTCAAGACGTTTAATACAGCCAAATTAAATAAAATAATTATTACTTATTTATTTTCCCTGAAAATTACTAAATTAATTAATAAATCTGTTAAAAAGGGGAAAATAATAAATGACTAATTATTAATTTTTAAAATGAGCATAAAAGTGTCTAGTTCGAGATATGAGTCTTAAAACAGATTTAGAGAGTCTTAAAACATATAAAGAAATTGATTTTGGTGCTGCAGAAATTACATTACGAATCTGTAAAAGAAATTAATTAGAAATTGAAAGATTACATAAATGAAAAATTACATAAATAAAAGTGTATGTTAATCATTTGTTTATTCTTGAAAATTGCACGCATATAACTACAGTATAAAAATAAGCACCAATAAACGTTTCGCTTGGGCATTCTGGTGAGATTTTAATTTCAGTTATTTTATACTTTAACAAATACCAGAATATTTCGTTTAGTAGTTAGTTAAAAAATATACACGTAGTTTTTATTAATTTAACTAATAAAAATAGATAGTAAATTTAGAGTTTTATCAGACAACAATGCATAAAATATGAACAAAATATGAGTTCTTTAAAAAGAAATATTTATGAAGCCAAGTTAGTAATACAATAAAATTTAATGGCACGACAATCTCACCCATGGTTTCTGGATCTCTTACTGTCTTGCTTCTGTATAAATTCTGTAGTAGAATTTCCATCGACAAGTACTAATGTGCAATACTGTGATATATAGATATAATTCTCATAAATCACCATTTAAGGGGTCTGTTTTAGAAGAATTATTAATCTTAAAAAATTATAAAACCAGTTATCAAAGAAGATGGTGATGAAAGGACTGCGCACGGGTAAGCAATTGTTAACACGAATTTTTAACCATTCCTCTCTTAAACTAACAACAGAATATCTATAATTTGTAAAGGTTAAAAAAACACTATCAAACAATAGTACTAACATTTAGACAATTTATACGCAGCTATTCCTTCATTGATCATACATAATGCGTTTTTTTTTCACATAATTATATAAAGATTGAAACAAAAAATCGCTACCATACATAATTGGAAAAAAAAAAATCCGCATAAAATAATATCATCGTGTTTGCGAAATTTCATTAATGCAAATAAATGCATTAAAAAAGACCGTAAAAATGCTTAAGCAAAATGTTTCTTTCAACTTACATACATATAAAACTTTATTCCCGAAGGAATACATGATTTCAAGATAATTACTTTTTCATGAAAAAGTATTCTACAAATAAAAAGAAAATAAAAGCATTGACAACAAACAGATGATACAGGTATTACACGAAATAAAAAAAAAATTTAAAGACATAAATGAACTAAATCTAGTATATTCATCTTAATCAAGCCTAAAAAGAATTAATTGAATACAGAATAAAAATGGAAATATAACTAATAGTTATAGAAGAAAATTAATCTAAATCACTCATCTTTCAAGAATAGTATGATATTTTCAAAAATCTCATTAATAAGAAAAAAACAAATAAATGCATTATGTAAAAAAGTAAAATTGTCATTAAATTTACATAAATAGTTAGCTTTTGTTCCTGAGGAAATACCTGTCTACTGGATAATCTTGGTGACCTTCGTGAGGAAAATGCCCAGGGAGAAAACAAAACTGATTATAAACAGATGACAAAATAATTAAATAAAATGAAAAAAATATGTATAAAGATAAAGAAAAATAAACATATGATCTCGTATTAACATCATTATTCTAATTAAATCCATGACTGAGTAGATTTTTCTACTCAGTCCTACTCAGTCTCAGAATTAAATATAGAATAAACATAAAATCTTAACTGATAGTTATGTACGTAAATCGATCTTTGTTTAACCAATATGTTGCAATGGAATGTTCCACTAATTTCAGATAATTTCAAAATTTAGATTTCGTTATTTCAGTTGAAAAGAGTTGCGCAAATCGGTACAATTTAAAGATGTACAAGGATGTCTGGTATATATTTATATATCATAATGATATGATAATTTAAGTTAGGACTTAACTTATTTGAATCGAAATATATTTTTTTAAATATTGAATGTTTTCTGTAGATACATATTAAATGAGTTTCAATTATTTGTGTGTATTTATAAATAAAATTTCTTAAGAATCACATAATAAATCAATTTATCCGCAAGTGAACATTGAATGCCTTAATTAATCTAATGTATAGGGCGTCAATAACACAAATTTAAGATTGTACTAATTTTTACAGCTTAGTTTTAAATATTTTTTTAAACAAATAGGGGATTAGATGTATTGACTATGCATGCCTGAAAGACAATTTTAGCAGACATGTATTTATAAAAATGTAATGGCGGCATTTCTTGACCAATGCTTTTTGGAGTAATTACACACCTATGTGCGTAAAAACTCCAAGAAAAAAAAAAACTATAAAATAAGATGGAATAATGTCATATATATTGCCTAATTCTAAATATAAAAAATCTAAAGGTTTAAAAAGTGAGAATTTGCACTAACTTATTATTAATTACAACATTAGGATGAAGTCATATTCATTTAATATTTTATTATTCTCATATGAAAAAAAAGCAGCATTTACGATATGCGAATTTTTCTTTACCCTTTTTAGTTTTTAACAATAACAATAACTTCTCTCTAGCAAAAATAAAAAACAAAAAAGAAAAATAATTCTTCAGTTATAGATTATGAATCATTTTCCAATACATTCAGAATAATATAACAGACCTGCATCGTTCAAAAACTTAAAATATTACGTCTCATTTCACCATTTGGAAATGTATAATGCATTTCAAAACCGAATTTCAGCTCTTTCCATCAACAATTAGAAAATTATCCGAATTTTTTTAGCTATTCTGCATATTATATAGAAATTTATATCCATTAACAAAATGCATTACAAAATTTAGTTCATTTAAGCAATACATATATTTCAGTTGAAAATTCCCCTTAAGAAATTTCCTCTATTAAGAAGAATGGTATGCAAATACTTTTATGCAGCCCGGTATATGAGGTATAAAATTTATATATAAAGAGTAATATTTAAAAAACTAATAAAATTTTATGGCGCATACCGAATTTTAAAACGGACTATCCGGCAATTACTACGCAAAGACAGAATTGTAACCCATTTCTTTATTTCCATTAAATTATTTTTATGTGTAATTTAACGTCCTAATTCCTAAATAATTCCATAAAATATGTCCAATACAATTTTATTATGCATGTTTAAACATGCGTAATGAAATTATATGGACATACGTAATGCATAAAATAATGCAATAAAATACCATAAACATGCAATCGAAGAATATTTCGCTCAATTCTATTGATAGCGTGATAAGATTTTGCAATATGTAACGCAAGAAATGATTAAATTCGTACACCGAATTTGTGAGCACTCTTTTTATCTCTAGGAGAGTAATTTTAAAACTCATTTCAAAAAGTTACTCACGCTCTCTGATTTTGAAGAACTTCTTGAAACATAAAATAGAATTTAATCCATTTTTATCCCTCGATTTTATAGCTGTCTTCATACCATCTGAACTGAGGGAATTTGAAATTAAATTTATAAATTATTTAAAGTGATTTAATGCAATTTTACATATAAAGATTTTTAAATACATTTTAAACGTGAGACCTTTTATATGTTTCAATTTTCTTTTAAAATAATTATTGTTAGAATCATTTCAACAGAATTAGTATTCGCAATTCAAATACTTATATTCATAATTCAACTTAGTAAAACTTCAGTACTCTGTAAAAAAAAAAAAAAAAAAAAAAAAAAAAAAAAAAAAAAAAGCATTTTACAGTTTAATACTGTATATCATGGTATTATTATTGTACCGCAAAGTAAAAAATAACAAAATGTAAAATAGGTAGTGTTCTCTTATTACTGGTAGTAAATTTATAAGCAAGTATACTACTGCTTATTTACATTTGTCAGCTGGAGATTCAATTGTTATACCGTAAAAATCAGCAATACTGTTGTTGATTATTACTTGACGTTATCAATGTAATCATTGTTACTCGACATTATCAATGTAAGGATGATTTTTATAATTTTTAAGCTACAAAACGTCTTTCAAAATGATACCAAAAACTTTGTGAAAAATAATAACGTCATTTTTTGTTTATATTACTGTAACATTACAAGTGATATTTAGAAGTTATCTTATTAGAAATATACTATTAGAAGTGTGAAACAAACCAATGTATCTGAAGCTTAACATAGTATAACTACGGCCCTTGTTTGAATAGCATTTCCTTGGGTAGGAAAATTGCAAAATCTAAGGTTGTTAGATTATCAATTAGAATAAATGCTTTGAATTAAAAAAGCATAATTATGCATACAACTTCTTCTTGAAATTAAATTATTCAGATCGTGTTCTACGAAGCTCTCTTACATAATACACAAGATATCGTTACTTGCAAGGTTGCCAGGCTAACTTGCGAATGCTCTATTAGTCCAATATAGCTCAAACGGCTCCACGCTAGCAGCTTAAGGCAAGAGTACCTGATTCAACTCATGCCTTTTATTGCACATTTTTTTTTTCACTTAGTTAGGAAATTAAAGCTGGTATGGTTTGTTCGTCTGTTGAGAATATCTGTGTTAAATTAATAAAATGAAAGTATTTACTTAACACATGATATGCATCCGAAAATCTTTGTTTAGTTTTATAAAACGCATTAATACATTAAAAAAAAATTCGGATACTTTTCCATAAAATTGTGGCAGCAAAAGAAAATTTGTTTTTTAATAATAATTTTAATCTAAAAAAATAAAATAATTTAATTTTTTTTTTTAAATAAAGAGTGTTTTTCGAAATCTTTGGTAACCTGAGATAAGTTATTGTTTTTTTTTTCGTTTTTGGTTTTATTATAATTTTCTACATTATACATTTTCGGCTTTTATTTTGCATACAAATTGCAACAAATACATATGTAATAAAAATACGTACAAAATAACGATTATTTTTTAACCTTTTTATATATTGGGGTAATAAATATTACTTTTTGTGAGCTTTTTATTATCTATTTCTGTATTCTACTTGCTATTTACATTTTTTTTACACATACCAGTTGTTAAAAGAAATACTTATATGGATAAAATAGATATGTAATAAAATGGATATGTAATACGTAAAATGCATACGATTAAATGCTTATTTTAATTGTTTTATTTAATTACTTTTGTTAAATCTAATTACCTTCTCAGTAAATTTCACATTACCCAAGACTTCTTCAAACACATTTTCAATTTTTAGTAATAAATATATTTTCTTTTAGTTTTTAGTTACCGGAGCTGTTCTGATACAAGTGTAATTATCTTTAAAGGTGGAATTTCTAAGAGAATTAAATAGGGGATTTTTATTTACTATTTCCATAAATTGAATAAAATTTTTCGTTAAACAATGGTTTAATTTTTTACTCAATTCATTTATTCATAATTGTTAATTTTTCGCAAAAATAATGCTATTCCTTTACGTAAATTTTTCATTTTGGGAAAGTGTATGCAGCACTATTTTCCAAATCAAATATTATGCAAATTATTCAAATTTATTATTCAAATATTATTCAAATATTGTAGGAAAAGAAACAAATTAAATATTCTTCATAACGAAAATTAATTATTTTTTTCGATAGTACCAATAGTCCAAAATCAACGAATTAAAAATATTCATCAAGTGATACTGAAATTACACAAGATGGCTAAATATGTATATCTATTTGATTTTAAGGGTTGTATCTTTGTGTCATTATGTAATAGACCTGCTATCAATAGCTTATCTACATATGTTTTCCCTTTTTATATTGTTGCTAAAGGAAAAAAAACGCAAACTTATCACATATTTCCTTTCAATCAGCATGCTCTAAAATCAATTACTGTCAAATTGGATTGTCAAGCTAGTTACATCTTAAATAACACTATCAAATAAAGAATGTTTGCTCTGCATCAAGAATATTTTAAAATATTTTTCAAATGTTCAAATTATCGATAATGTGTAAAGATAAATTTGAGTTAAAGTTAACATTAAACATCAAAATAATAATTAGAAAAGCATAAAAATAATCGATAGATTCATATTTACGCCGTAATGCTAGATTGAAAAACTAATGTTTTCATCAAAAGTGTCTATACACATTGGTTAACTTATCTTTATTTATTAACAAAATATCATTTTTTAAACAAAACGAATATTTTTATTCTCAAATAATAGAAGCAAATTTTAATAAACCGTTTATAAAATTTTTCAACATTGATTTATGTGAAATAGATAACTGTCAACATTCCAATTTTTTAGTATTAAATTAACGTAAAAAATAAATTATGAAATTTTTTAATTTATCTGATTATTAAATAATAGGTTTTTTTTTATAACATGTATGGTTTCATTTAACTTGAATCAAATTAATAATAACGCAATCTTTATATGTATAATATGTAATTAAAATTTACAATTATTATTTTTTGTCTTTTTAATGACGAAGAAACTTTCTAAGTTACACATGCATTTATTTCTCAACATTTCTTTCTTATTGTTTAAAATGTGTTTATTACATTCAATGAACTTAAAAAATAATTATATACCGATTTATCTCTGTACTTTAAAGGCAAACAAATAAAGCAAATGTATGATAGTAGATGCAACCAAAATAAACTTTTTATAATATATTACTTAAACAAATTGAATAGGTGCTACAAATTAGCTACAAAATCACAGCTGCAAAAAGTAACATTACATTACTTTTTTCTAATTCTACGATTACTGTCTTGTAAAATTAATAATTTATTAATGGAAAATATTAAAATTAAAATTTAGAATTGTATTTGCACCTTTTAGTTCACTAAATGATATTTTTATTCAGACAAAATCATGTTGTATATAAAGTATGTAGCAAAATCTTATTAATGCTTGAGTTTATGTAATTAATATAAAGCAATGGTAAGCAAACTGAAAAAAAATCTTTTCATTAATTTTTGTTAAACTAATAACTCAGAGTTTTTTTAATTAGTAAAGAGGAAGTTTATTTATCCATAAAAAATTTTAAATTTCTAATTAAGACTAAGACTCTTAAACAGCTTCTTCTTTTTAATTAAAATGTGATATAATACACATGGAGATTTATAAACACTATAATACTCTTGAAATTCTCTTCGACAGCTGTCGCCCACAACCCATGCAAGATAAAACGTATTTTTTTCCTACTTTAATAAGGCTTATTAATACCGTAAAATGGGGTGAATAGGAACGAAACTTCCCGGTCATACAAATAAATTCATTATAAATACATGTGATGATATTTTTAATTGCGAATTTTTTATAAGAAGGTAATAACATTAAGAGATGGGAAATTTAGTTTTGCAATGTTGGCACCATTACTGGCGAATTAAAAAAACTGCAAACGAATCCTCAAAAACCTTATTTTTTCAACTCTTCAAAACTTTGTATGTAACTACAATATTTTTTGTATTCTAAACCTAAGATTACCTAAAAGATCTAAACGTAAGGTTTTTAATTAATGATCCTTATATATATTATAAATGTGAAAGTGTGTCCGAAAAATTGGAATGAATTTGGCTTCAAAACGGATGGATTAATGTCTTTGAATCTTTGCATATGGATAGATTATAGGAGTGTAATGAACATAGGCTAATTTTTATTTATTTTATTCAAATATTTTCCTTAATAATTCAAAATTCAATTATTTTTCATACAAAATCACAAGGCATTTTTCAGATAAAATTTAACCATTTTCCTATCCTGTTGCCAAGAAAAAAAATTTGAATAATAATTTTTCAGCGGCAATGAATTTTTAATAAAAAACTTCCACGCGAAAAATTATAATAATATAATTTAAAAGAAAATAAATATCACGTCATGTTTGAAATAAAAATAAAAAGGTGTATTTTTTATAATACATTTAACAAGGATATTTGTTTGGTTAATGGGTATTTTTGTGTAAAATATGGTGACATAAATTAAAAGTAAAAAGAATGAAAAAGAATTATATTTTTTATAAAATGGTTCACTTATGAAAATGTGACGTCATAGTTGAAATAAAACAGGTACTTTATAGCAGTCGTTACAAATACAAGGAGTATGTATATCAGTAGCTAATGGAGCGAGATAAATAATGACGTCATATTTAAAATTAATCAGAAATATTTTTTACTTATACTAATTAATAAGTTATAAGTTACATACAAATGAATATTTTTATTCAAAACTCATAATTATCAATGGAAGAATTTTTTTTTGTGGGGAAAAGGCGGAAAATAAAATCACTGATTAATATACTTTTGGCTCGATTTTTTAACACTTTCGAACAAAGTTGAAAAGTTATTATGCTTTCGGTTTGTCTGTCTGTCTGGTCGCTTTATAACTTTCGTAAATATACTCCGATTTCCATGAAATTTTTGGACGTTATTAACGCTTACCTAGCACGAATACCTATTGAAAATGAAGTTTCTACCATGATTAGTTTATTTACAGGATAGTCAAAAAATTTCCTTACATTACGGCATTATGGGGAAAAATCGTTTTAATTAAATTTAAAGATGTTACACTCGTTGTAATTAAATTTAAAGATGTTACACCCTGTGAAACATATTCAAATTTATATGCATTTACAAAGCGCACTAGAATATGCATTTTGTAAAGTATGTAGTGAAAAGGGCACTTACTATTCATTTACAGGGTTACACAGAAGAATTCCATTGCATAAGAATAAAGGGAGGAACAGTTTCCGACATATTTTAATTATGGTAAACGATTTCATGTATAATCAAATTGATATACGTTGCTGAGGCTTAATCTAAGTTATTTCATGCATAATACGAAGTGCATAGCATTTACAGGGACACACAAAAGATTGCAAATATTATATATTCTATCCGAAGTACTGTATATCATGGATGATGACTGTTGCATGGATGAAATGCATTTTGAATTATGATATGTGCTTTTAAATTTTGCTAAATGTATGCATATTAAATGGAGAGTATAAATGGTAATAGTATAAATATTTAAATTTAGATATACAGGGTTACACAAAAGATCTCGGAAAGGTTACTGAATATGAACGTAATTTACTTAAAGGTGGTTTTTAAATAAAATATGCATTTTCATTTTTAACTGCATTCAGTGAACTAAGAAATGTTTGTAGTATATGTATAAAATAATATGCAGGGTCCCACAAAGAACTGGATACAAGGTTGTCTTCGGATGATAATTTCTGAAAATGTAATTAAGGTAGTAATAAGGAATATTTTTGTTTGAACTAAATTTTATAAAGATACTTTCGCGTATTAAAGGCACTTGGAAAACTACAGGGCTTAACAAAAATATTCAACAATGTTTCTATCTATTAGTATTAATCGCTGAAAGGAAAATTTTAACCAGTAGAAAAATTAGCAAATAGGGATTATCAGAAGTTTTTTACCATAAATTCGCGATAAAAAGTTAATTACACATGCTTTTCATCATCGAAATTTTTTGCTTTATTGATCAATTATTTCTTCCTTAAATGTTATGTGAACGAAATCACGGGTAACTGCTAGTAGACATATAAACGATACTGGCCCAAGTACTTGGCCGGAAGCCAAGTATCTGGATTAGATTCCCAGCCTGGTCAATTTTTCGCTCAATTGGAAATATTCAATTCGTGTGATTACTTTACCAATCAGTTAGATTGTGTTGAAAATAATAGTATATCTACGTACCCATCGTCATATGGAGCTCCATTACCTGCTGTCTATTCTCTTGAGCTGTCTAAATGACAAACCAGATATTATGACCTACAAGGTTATCTGAGCGAAAAATCCCAGCTGGCTATCGCCCAGGTAGCTTAACAGGTAAAGCATTGGCCTTGTAAGCCAAGTATCTGGGTTCGATTTCCAGCCTGGTCAATTTTTCGCTCAGTTGGAAATATTCAATTCGTATAAAAAACATATGTAAGTTTCCCCCCTTAATAGATGCTGTAAAAAAATAAAAATTAATAAATACTTAAACATTTTTTTAAAATTATTATACACCATTTTATTGATGTATTTGTTTATTTCACATTAAATCAATTTTCTTAATTTTCTTTAAATCATTGCAAATTACTGTAAAATAATCAGTTAACTGATTAATATTTGGTCTATACAGAATGATTTAATTTATTTTTAGCTTTAAATATACTAATGATATTCCACATAATCATAAATTATAAATTATTCAGAAAAGTCTTATTAATTTATGCATGAGATTCCGTTATTATTTTTAATGTTCGTTTTGAAATAACGATACGTAAAATAATGCAAAGTAATGTCAGCCTCATTACTTTTATGAAATTAGTAACAAATCATATATCTTTATCAGAATAAAGATTTTTTAAAGAAGATTTGGATTTAGTGATAAAAAAAATCCCATTTAAAAAATGAAGTTACGTGATTCGAAGATTCTTTGAAATAATTAAAACACATTTCAATTATTGCTAAAATGCGTTAAATAAAAAATAAAAAAACAGGAAAACAGCAAAAAAAGTTTTAGTAAGTTGTTTACATACTTCGGCTTTACATAAGCAATTATCGAAACAATTAATTTTTTTTTTTACGATCTACGTATAATGCATCGCATTAAAACATAACCATTGGTGGGTTTTTTTCTCTCATATTATACAAATTATATTATTTTATTTTTGTTTTTATGTTTATTTCTATTCTCGTGGAAATTTAAAATTTTTATATATCTTGAGTACATATTATTACGGCATTTTGAAATTCGTCAGTTCTTCTTCGGATACCATTCTTGTTATTAAAATATAGGAATTAGAACTTAAATATTACAATGTTTATGTATTATACATATAATATAAAATAATTTTCGTCATCAAAATTTTTATCTGTATTTATTTATCTTTGCAGTTACAATTTTCTTATCCAAATAACCTTAAAAATTATACTGAAATTCTAACATTATCAAATCAACACTGATAACATAACCTTCACTTATTTCCAAGAAAATCTTTTCACTTTATGTTTTTTACTTTCCCAATTTGAATGTCTCTAATAATGATGAAATACGCAATTATAGATATTTAAATGAGAAGATTTACAAATATTTCGAAAAAATAATATCAAGACAGTTGTAGTAAATGTTTATTGAAATATAATAATTTCTTTTACATTTTTCGATAGCGACGTATTTCTGCATAAGGTAGATACGAGCAAATTACTTGAAGTAATGACATTTAATATAGAAAAAGATAAAGATATTTAGAAAATCAGTATGTGGAAAATTTTAATAGAATATTTTCTATTAAATTGAATTTTTGAAATTCTATCTAGATTCTGTAGATTGCTGGAATTGCACGTAATTTACCGTAAAATTTTATAAATATGAAATACAGTAAAATGAAATAAGAATAATTTTAGTTGTGTTAGATTAAAGAATAAATTGCAAAAGGAATAGTATAAGATGAAGTATTTTTCCTGAATATTCCGCTATCCAGGCTTTTGTAGGATTAATTATTATTGAATGATGTTTTCCTGAAAAAAGGTGACAAACGCAACTAATGAACATAAGTGAACGCATAGCAAGAAAATGTTTATGTGTCTTTTTAATATCTGCGAAATATTTTAGTAGGAAAACAAAAATGAAAAATCGTGCATTAATTGAATATTATGAACCACTTTCCAACATATGCAAATGATGTAACAAAAACCCTTCAGTTTAGACAGATGACAGTATGACATATCATATTTATGTAAACAGTTTTGAAAAACATAAAACATTTGAAAACCTTGTTTTAACAATTCACTACTATTTTCGGAAACGCAGTCAAATTCTTTTGCCATGACCTGTATATGATCTGAAGATGTCAGATTGAAAATTTCCCTTAATTAATTTTCATAAAGAAATAAAAGTGAACGCGAATATTTTAAAACTTACTAGAATATGATCTATGTAATTTATAACCCTAAAGTAATTTGCAAAATATTACTTAAATTTGAAAACACATACCACAAATAAAAATCACTTTCAGCAATTATTATTCATACACACAGCAGCAGTCTAATTGTTTTTGGTGTCTCTGTAAATAAACGAGAAATGCTATACACATTGTATTCTGCAGGAAACAATTTCCGGTATATTGCTGTTTTACTGGTCTATATCAATTTAATATGTTTGACATCGTTTAACATATTGAAAACAATTGCAACGTTTTTTCATTGTAACATTTTGCTACATTGACACGATTTTTCCTCATACACATTAATTTTCAGAAATTCTTTTAAGCTTAACCTTAACAACATCTAGAAATTCGATTGTGTTTACGTAAATTAGGGCGCAGTCAGACGGCATCCAAATAAATGGCATACGCAAACGCTTTTCAAATCTGTTGAAGCGTCTTCAAAGTATATAAAGTTTTACTCTTTTTGTAAAGAATGAAGAAATCATTATCCGTGAAAGAATATGAAAATTTAAAAAAAACAGTTATATTAAATAAATGATAATAGTACCCTATCAGGACATTTTAAGACGTATGTTGATTTTATAATTAACATTTAAGCTGTTTTATCGAAATATTTGTTACAAAGCAGTTTGAATTTGAAAACAATAGAAACAACAACACTATAGACATATTTTTGTTTATATTAGATACAAAGCAATCCATGAGTAAATAGAAAAATACTAAGATTGTTACTTGATCAGAATATTAAATATTCCTTTCCCACTATTATACGAAAATCAAAAAATCTGAAGTTACATCCAGGATGTATTTTAAAGTGAAAACTCCGTAACATTTTCTATTGCAATATATCCAACATAATTCATTTAAGTAATCTAAAATAATGCGACTTAGGGATCAAGTTGCAATTTCAGATTTAGGTTAAATAAAAATTTTTAATGAGTTTCAAAATAACTGTGAATAATTCTATATAATCAATTGTTTAAAGTTTTTCTTTGTTTGCATATGTAAGGCAATTGCACCATACATTATAATATGTAATGTACACATGTTAAAACAAACAAACTTGCTCATTGAAGCACATAAACAACTTTTATATGAAATAGTACAAATAAAATTATTGATTAACTGTAATTACGATGGTTCGTACTGATTCTGTAGTCGTCTTCAATATAAATATGATGTTGAAATTTTCAAAAGTCTATAGATATCTTCCTATGGAGTATTGTTCATTTATATGATTGGAAAAATGTAAAAAAAAAAAAGAAAATTTTAAATTTAATAATTTGAGATGAATTCAAACTTAGCTTGAAAACCGCAAAGTGTTGAGGGCATTGACAAGCTACCAACGGTGATTATAATCAACTTTCGGACTTTTTTCTGCATATGTTTTTCATATGTTTTGCTGTAATGTTTTTATATAATACAAATTTTATAAATCGCAAGAATATATTACAAAAAGAAATATTTTGAAAAAAAAATCATGGGACTAAAGGGTTTATGAGCATCATATTAATATCATTCATCTCTTACTAGCTACGACGCATGTAAAATTATTTAAGTTCAACGTCTGCAAAAAAGTGCTATTCGGGTATTTAAATTGACCTTTTCACCTGTGACATATTCCGAAAACAATATAAAATCAATATAATAAATTATTTTCCTACTCCATTCATCATGATTTAAATAAGAACAGTTATAAATAAATAAGCAAAGAATACATAAAAACAGAATAGTTTTTCTTTGGTGACATTCTGAAAAACATTGTAAATTTTTGAATAGCCATATCTACAGAATAATTCAACCGGTAATTATTTTCTGTATGTTTTTTGTCACTTCTTGATAAAAACTCAGTATTATTGTTTCAATACCTAAACGGTTGTTATTAAAAAAGTCATCAAATAGTCACGAAAAAAAGCGGTTGACACGAACATACACTATGCATTTATATAATATACATATACATTAATCAATTAACTTTATTAATAATAAAGATGTGAACGTGTGTTACAACAAATTTCACATTTCATAAATCAATATTTTTTCTGCAAACTTTTGTAAGACTTCATACAAAACAAATATAGTATTTTGCCAATAAACTTTTTCTCTCTTTAGGTGTGTTCGTAATTCTAATATAAACAAGTGCACTTAAAATCTTCGTCCGTCTGTCTGCATGGCTATAATTGAGCAAAACTTATTTGACCAATCGAATAATTTAAAAATGAATTCATACAACCGTTGTGGGATATTGTAGAGTCATTTAAAATTTATGAAAATCCAATGAAATCTTAAAAATATATTAAGAAAAGTTTCTTCATTCTATTAAATCCTATCATACTCTGTTAATTCAATGATATCCCATGAGAGGCAATAATTCTACTTTACCATGGTGTTGACATCATATTTAAGATTGTTGTCGACACAGTCTTCAAAGAGTCACGAGAAAAGCGGTTGACACGAACATACACTATACATATATATAATATACAAAGATATCAACCAATATTCTTTCCTGTAAACTTCCATAAGACTTCAAGCAAAATAATTACAGTATTTTAGCATAAAGAATTGAGTTTGTTTCTATTTATAATTTTCAGTGCATTTTTTTCGTAACAAAAATATAGTAAACATTTCTATGTTTCACAAATCATTGGTGAAATTAGTTTTATATTATTGTCAATATTTGAATACTTTATTTTTATGGTTCAGGGAAAATTTTCTTTAACACTTATTGTTCTTTTTTCCATACATTAAATTAATTTCACTTGTTTACTTATTATAAAAAAACTTTTAGGATTAAACTAAATAGTTTTCCTCGGAAATATTTATTTCAGTCATAAAAGTATTACTGTTTATTTTTCTTGAAGCAGATTTTTTACCAGAAAATTCATTATTGGATAATCCTTTGAGGTTAAATAAACAATTGCACAACAATTTTCTCTTTTATTTTTAAATTTTTACTGTCTGGTTTACGAACGAACGTTATTTTATGAACTATTTTTCACAACAAAAAGAATAGATAAACAATTTAAAATATTTTGATTGATAAAACAAGAAGTTTTTTCTAAATTATTATAATTTGGCATTTACGAAAAATTGAATGGAATTTAGTTCAATATTGCTTTGTGTTAAAGTATAACAACTTAACGCATTGTGAAAATATGCTTCTTTAATTGCTAAACGGTGTAAAATGAAAACTTTAAAAATTGTAAAATAGTGTTACTGGACATTGTGTTGCTCCATCGGAGCCATTTTCAAAATTGATAGATTTCAAAATTGGTAAAAATATTTTAAAATCGCACAATCTATAATGAAAAAAATCATTCAATATTACGTTTTTCAGATCACACTCGTTATTTGTCATTTTACCTTGGATGTTTATTTCTAAATTTTCAACCACGAAATAATATAAGACATAATTTTGTTCAATTAGATTACATAACTAAATCATGATACATTGAATTTTTGCATGTTACAATATCTTGTGTTAATATACTTTTTTATTCCTATAGAGTGTAATATGAAAACATAATTCTGGTGAGTTATATGATGCTACATCATTACATATTAAAGTTTTACGTGTTGCATTCTCTAAGGTTAACTTGAAAAAACTATAGCTCGAGTTACTACAAGATTAAAAATATGAAATAAACCTTCAAATTTAAATAATAAATAAGACGACGGGATATAAAATTGTGCATGAAAAAATGAATGATGGCGTTTCATATCAATGTTATTACTTATTTGTCTGTCTACGGTTGAGATAAAACATGTAAATAGCTAAATAACTTTTTTTTCAGTTTTTAACATTTACAACTTACAGCTTTCAGTAATTTAAAGAAGTACATTGATTTATGTTTTAAAAAAACTTAAAAAGGCAAAAATATTGCTACTGGACATGTTTCGGCTCTAATTGAACCATTTTCAAGACAAATAAATAAGAATATTATAAAAGCGCGCAATCTAAGATGAAAAATTTTGAAACTCCTACATTTTTCTCAACTTTTTAAGATCATGCATATTCTTTATTATTTTACCTTTTTTTTGTTTTTATGTTTTTTTTCGACATTTTTAACCATAGAATAAATTGAACCTTAATTGTGATCAGTTACATGATGCTAGTTTACTACATATGGAAAATTTACATGTTACAATCAGTTGTGTTATAGTAATTTTATTTATTCCTAAAAATATGAGAAGAAACCTATAAAAACTGCAAAAAAGTATTATTGGACAGCATTATTGTGTATATGTTTTTATTTTATCCGAGCTATTTTTTAAACAAACAAATAAGGAGATTCCAAAATTGCGCGATCTATGATGCAATGTGATCGATAACATCATTATTCAATTTCACGCGCATATTCTTACTGGCGGTATTCTATATTATATCGTGGATCACTATTTACATTTTTCAACCATGTTTAACTTAAGCTATAATTCTGGTAAGTTATGTGAACTAAATGATTACCTATTAAAGTTTTATGTGTTACAATTTCTATGGTTAACTTACTAAAATTACTACTCGAGTTACCACAAGGTTAAAAATATGGAAATAAACATCTAAAGTTAAACACAAAATAACACGGCGGATCTAAAATTGTACGTGAAAAAAATAATGATGGTGTTTCATATCATTACATGATAGATCATACAGTTTTAGAGTATTCATATTTATTTCTTTTGTCAATGGCTCAGATAAAACATGTAAACAGTCCAATAACTTTTTTTCTGCTTTTAAAACATTTTCAATTACTACCTTTCAGGAATTAAAAGAAGTTTATTGATTTCGGTCGTCTTCATAGTTCATAAACTTCACATTTAGCAGTGATTGATTTTTTGTGCGTTTGGTTATATATACCGGGTGTCCAGTAAATAACTGACCCATTTTGAACTTAAATAACAAATAAACGGTTTATGATAATAATGCGCGGTTTGCGGTGTTGTTATTAGAAAATCAATAAATTTTTAAACATGTACTTTGTTAATATAGTTTAAATTTCAGAAAAAAAATATCGCGCTATCGGTAACAGGCTGTTTGAATACAGACATGACTCTAATTTTCATAAATATGAGATTTTCGGCTGAATCTGAATTTATATGTTGTCGAATATGAATCTATATGTTGAATCGACTCTCGAATCAGCTTCAGAAATAGGGTACGTTGGAAAGTGATTTAAAATAATATTTATGATTGAACCATCTGTATTATATTTCACCAGTCTTGTCACATCTCAGTCTTGAGATTGAGATATTATTTTAAATATTATTATATTACATTAACAAAGTGCATATTTTAAAATTTATTTATATTCTAATAACAATACAGCATGCCGCGCATTTTTATCTCAAACAGTTTTTTGTTATTTACATTCAAAATGGGTCTGTCATTTACTGGACACCCGGTATATATATATATATATAACCAAAGAAACCAGAATAACCAAAATTTTTCACACTTCAACATGTATTCCTAAATAAAGATTAGGACTATCAGGAAATCAGGACTATATTTTCTCACCCAAATGTACAGTAACCTTGATTCGTCAGGCAGTTAATATCAATTGATAAAATGTGATTGCGGTTTTCTACAAATTTGAAGTATTTTAGGTTTCAATAAGCAGAATCATATGGGCTAGATTTTTTTCCTTTAAAGAAATGTTTGTGGGTCTTACTTTGTTGTGTTTTTCTTGTATGCAATAATAAAAACGTTGGTACTACGTCAGCATTGCGAATGGACATATTTTTCTTTTGCTCTATAACTATATAGATATGAATAGTTACAACTATATTAGCCTGGTATTCACAACATATTGCTGGATGGTTTCGTAAAATTACTTATGTAAATGTCGACCCTCGGTTTTAGGAAGTCACCAACTGTTTTCATATGGGAGGACATCAATATCAATTTCTCATATATTTTGCTCACATTGACTTTTATATGGATTTTGATGGCAAACCGCGCGGCATTATGACTACATCGTTTGAAAGAGATTTGTCCGGTACTTAACCGATATTCTCAGCTTTTAAGACTACTTTGACTACATAATAACTAAAAAGTTGGCAGATATAAACCTATCTTTACTAAGAGAATTAATATGATAAAATTCAATAATCTAAAATAAATATTTATATGATATTTACATGATAATGACATTTTTCGGGGGGAGAGAGGTTCTACTCGGTTTCATCACAAATTACAGATTTAATTTGCATTTTTACATAATAATGTATTCTTTCTAATATAAAAATATCATAATGTGTCACTTTAATAAAGAAATGGCTTAAATTAAATTGTATGACGTTTCATATTTATTCATTTATTTACACCAATAAATCAAATGATCATTCCATAAGGCAAAATGAACACAGTTGAAATATGTCGTTGAATTTGCATATTACATTTCATTAATTATCTTTTCAAACCAAAATTTATACGTTAATTTTGAGTCAATTAATGAGATTCTAATTTTAAAATATCACACATTGTAACAAACATCATAACATGTTACACTTCCTTAACAAAGAACGTTCATTTAGACATTATTCTAAATGTATTTTCAATACTATTCAATTTAATCTCTTGGGATTGTATACTTTATCTAATGACATTTTGTGTATTTAATTACATGGATGTTTGTTTCCATCAGTTTGGTTTTCAGATCAAATAACGAAAAGCATGAAACAGCAGCTTTGTGAATTTTTATTTTTGCAAAAGATCCTTTTGAATCTTTTGATGCATTTTCTAGAAATGACTTGCATTTTATATACTAAAGAGAATTTATAATAATGTTGTCTTTTGGAATGTTTTATTCTAAAATTAAATAAAACGAAATTTTCATGGTTTTATTGATATAAAAGCGTTAGATTTCGTTGAAAATCTATTGCGTTCTATAAAAAGTCTTCTATTTTTAAACAAATTGTGGATTGTCCGTCAATTTTCAATATCTCCCATATGTAGGATCTCTAATGTGAGGTTGAAGCTAAAAATCTATACAGTTCAGCCATCGGAGTACATGCATTTAGGCTCTTAAAAGAATTTTCGGAAAAAAGCACAATTGTTAGGTTATATAATTGTAATTTCGTTACTTGTACTAAGAATTTGCCTCTCAAATGAAATGGGAGTAATATATTTATATTTCAGATTGTGACTGTACCTGTGATTGTAACTTGAGGATGTCAACATTATTAAAAATTTGAAACTTTTGCTGCATCGTCACTCCACCAGTTTTATGGAATATCGCTATTTTGACCAAAGAGAATGTTTTATAATAGAGTGAAGTATTCGTTATTTTTAAAAGCGTTGGAGTGCAGAAAATATTTCAAATTTTTAACGGGGTACCCTTGATACCCAAACTGTAACCATGATTGAACAAAATGTTGAATTATTATTTTTGTATTTTCTTTTCTTTTTTTTACATCGACTACATATTTTTGTAAACTTTTAGTACATATGACAACTATTTGTCACTTCGGTTCTTCTATCTATTTGAAAGACTGCCAAACGTATTATGCTCTAAGGTTTTTATGATTTGAATTATTACATTAATAGCGTATGTTATTATGGTTCACAATATGGAGTTCCCTATAATGTCCAAATATATTTTATACGTCGTCCCTATATCGTTTATATGTCCAGATTATATAAGTCTGTTACGTTATAGTGTAACAGAAATAAAATTTGCACTGCATTTTAATGATTTTTAATTACTTTAAACAAAAAAATCTATACTCGATACTTTCAAAAGTGCAGATATAAAATTTTCTTCCTAATGTAATTAAAACACGTGGCATACTGAGCATTCTTTAGGTGTTCCATAATATGGGAACTTCACTACCTAATCATTCAAACAACAATCAATATAATGATATATTAAGCAGATTTCGCCTTTTATAAGATCTTTTATGCAAAAATTTCAAAAATAAATCAGCAGATCTGCATTACTGTATTTTACATATATATACTGTTTGTTGTTCACATGTTAAGCTCTTAAGAAAATTAATGTATGTTTATCCCAGATTATCCTAGGCATACAGTGTAATACTAAAGGAACATTTTCTTAATTTATAACTTTTCAGATTTTCAACTACTTTTAACCACTTTTTTAAAAAAATTCAAAGCTATTTCTTTTACAGTGCATAAGGTGTTTAAAAGTAATAATATCAAGAAAGATTTATCTTATATTTAAGGAAATTCAAATAACATTTGGTTAAATGAAGTATAAAATTTATTTTTCTTTATTATGAAAAAATTATTATTTTCGTTATTTTAAACAGGAATAATGTAAAATAAAAAAGAAAGTTTAAAGTTCCAGCAGCAAGAAATATATAGTTATGAAGTGAAAAAATTATTTTTATTTTCTGCAAAATGTATCTCACCACTCTTTTCAGAAATAACACAAGAAAAACTTCCTGGAATGGTAATATGAGACAGTTACGAAATTATCCTTGTCAAAATTTAAAATGCATCTAATGATTTTCTTATCCTTTTTTCCTTGCTGCTATTTTTTATTGTATTTATTTATTTATTTATTTATTTATTTATTTATTTGTAAATCTGTATTTTATTTTAACTGAATAAAATAAGAAAACGTGTTTATGATTAGACAATATATACGTATTTTTTCAAATATGTTTTCGCAAATATAGATAAATTCAAATAGAATTTTAACTTTATCGGTACATGTGTAATTACATAAATACATATAATCTATAATCGTCATCTCCAAGCGTATAGCAGCGGAAAAAGCTACTAAACAACATAAATTAACATTTAATATGTATAATCGCTGCAGAATTTTATCCAATCATTTAAATTTTTTTGGAAAACCAAATCAAAATTTAGATATATTAAAAAAAATTCCTTCCTTTTGTTAAATCTTATCATGTGTTATTTCTTTTATAATCCCGTTAGAGGTAAAAATTCTAGTTTGCTTTGTTGATTACGTTATATTTAACATAGAGTCATATTACTTCCGTATTACTAAGTTTATTGTATAGAATATAAATAAATTTTGTATTCTCACATTTTTGCTTCAGAGTGCAGTAACTAAAGCAAGATCTGAATGCCAAGATCTGAATTTGTATAAAACTAGTTATAGCACGAATGCACTTATTTTGCCAAGTCTGACGCACAATTTTCGACTGGCCATTATTATTTTCGGTTATAATTCTGATCTTATGTTGAACATACAATTTTTTTAAATATAGAAAGTTATACGTATGAAATTATATGTGTGGCCATAGGTATGTCCGACGAGACATAAATGCAATCAGTGGAGTTTCTCTTCATTCTTTTATTGTAGTTGTTTTTACATAATAGTCATTTTTCCTAAACAGTTGGCAAATAAGTTATTCTGTTACAAAAAGGGCTTTAAGTTTTTGTTTTAAATATATAAAATGAATTAAAAAATCTTTATTAGAATAATAAATGAAGCTATGGATACGCTAATCAGTGATTTTTTTTTCATAAAATTTCCATGTTATTCAAATTCTACATTTATCTTCTTTTTTACAACACTCGAAAGCTATAGCTTCCTATAATATAAAGAGGATAACATTAAAAAATATCTCGAAATTTTACCCTTTTGCAGTAAAAAACATAGATTATTGGACTATTTTTTAATGGATAATTGAAAATGCAGTTAATCGATTTAAAAAAGACTTAAAATATATCCAATAAATATTCTAAGGATGACATAAATAAATTCAAAGGATCAGTAATTGAATAATATATATTCAGTATTATTAAATTCAGAAAAGCATTTGATACAAATGCAGAAATCATTTCTGAATCTAAAACCTGCGAGTTAAAAAGTTCTTCGAAAATATTGACTAACGAAATGTACATAGTTCGATTTATTCGTACTCTATATCAACATTATCAGAAGATTCAATGCTGCATACCTTCGCTCAGCCAGCAATTTTATCAATCATATGATCAAATGCACGGCTGAGTTTCTTAGAATATTCCTCGATTCATATCAGGACTTCGTTATTCACCTACAGATAGAAGATAGGAGGAACGAATATAATACATTTCTGCAAGAATTGTTGAGTATAAAGAAGGAAATAAGTATCCCTCTGTTTATGCGTGCATAAAGACATATGTGGATCAATAAAGTGTTATTTGCTTCTATCATTTAACACAAGTTATAACAAGTTATAAATGTACTTAAAAGAATTTTATTAGAGTATTTATTTATCTAAAAAACAACGAGACTTATTAGTCAATCCTTATTCCTTCATTAGGTCGAATTTATTTATTGCAATAGCGAATTTTTGTCAAGATTCTAAAAAAAAGAGGACAAAGGGAAAGGAAGGGAAAAGATTCAGAGAAAGGAAGTAACGTAGAAGAAACCTTACCCCCCCCCCCCCTAGTTAGAGTGTTCTGTTTACGAACTCGCAAACTTCACCCTAAGCTCTCCATTTTATACCAAACTGGCCAACTACTGTCCTAACTGGGTGTAAAAGACAGTAAAACAGAAATAATGACTAATGAAGAATGAATTTAATGAAGCTAAAATATATAAAAAAAAATAAATAAAAGAGTGCACTGCTGATTAGCATAGAAAACATTCATTCATTAATTTATAAAGTGTGTGAAATGATATATTTTATAGCTAGTAATTTATAGCTAGGATTGTTTATATTAAAAATAAAATACTATTTAACCTATTTCTAGTGTTTACACAAATATGACCCGTAACAATCCCTGTAACAAAGAAGTGCATAAAAAATAGCCTATTTGCGATTTTTTTTCAATGTTTTCAAGACATGTTTATCTCACTATTATTTTAATCAAAACAGATTTTGTCAAAACACTATCTTTATTATGCAGATTCCACATGCCATAATTTTGTTCCACGTGAAACATTTATGATATTAAATTCAAAATTGTAATAGGCAATGTAAAACTTGTTTCAAATAAGCTAAAAATCTTTTAAGAACTTAAATAATAAAAATAATAAAAGAGCCTTTTTTACATTACATTATTGAAAACGCAAAGATTAACATTTTATAGTTTATAAAGTCAATAAAAAAATTTTTCAATTTAATTTATAATATATTTTAAAATAAAATAAAAATTCCTATTTTTTTATTTACCTTCCTTACAAAAAATGAAAAAAAATCTGATGTTTCGGTTCTATTTCAATACTTAGACTTCATACATGCAGACACATTTATATCCTATGTGATAAACCACTCTGTACAATTGTTTACAGTTAAAACGTCACCGTTATAAATCAGAAATACGATTTGAAGTTTTACGTTCATTAACTGTATACTTTTTTGGCTGATTTAATAAACTACTTACGATTTTTCAGAAAACAGATCAAGCATTTTTCAAACAAAGAACAACCTTATCCATCTTTATAGCCGTTGCAATGTTCCCCACATCATTAGTTCTGTTTCTATTGTACGCAATAAATCGAATAAAGCTTTGATAGCTTTGAATGAAGCTTGATGATATTGATGGGGAAAAAAACCTTTGAAAACTTTGAAAAAATATACTTTTAGTAAATGTAAATAAGTTTTACTTTATATTATTTAACATTAAACAAATATTTTTAATGTTATTTTATGAGCATACATTGTCTATCTATGCATTATAGAAACATTTATGTGTGGTTATTAAAAAATAAATCGGAAGTCGTTAATAAAACATTCATAAAAACTATCAATAAATTTTTATATATCGATAATTTTTCTTATTTTCATCTAGTTTAATTCTAAATACCATTTATGATACGCAGTGTTTTAAAAAATTCCTCAATAAATGAATTATATCGCCATTGTTATGAGCAATTTTTTCTTCGCCAACTAAAATATAATATATTTTTTTAATGACTTGAAACGAAATCTTGGCTTTCTTGGGTTTTGAATTAACGACCATTACACTAAAGTTCGTTCACTAATTAGGAAGGCTGTAATTAATTTAAAATGTTACTTTTATTTGATTTTATAAACTTAAGTTTCATATGCAAGAAAATATGCGTTCAGTTGTAAAAAACAATAAGAAAATGTTTAATATTTTACAACAATACGAATCGTTCAAAGCAAGTTTTTTTATGATTTGGAAGTACTGGTTTCAGATATTTGAATTTGTATATAGAGACTTCTAGTACATTTTCATTTATATCTGAAAAGTAAAAAAAAATCCGTTTTTAAAACTGTTATAAAAAAATAAACCAAAATTACTGAAAAATTGTCATATCTTTGGTTACCACTTAAACTTTTTCTTTTCGAGTACAACGTCGGCAGTGTAACGAAATAATAAAATTAAAAATATAGAATTTGAAATTTACTATTATGGCAAAACTACCTTATTCGAAATCTTTTGTTCCACAATGCTAAATTCTTGTCATCGTTATTAATATATATATTTTTTAACAAATTGTTTTATTTCTTTAAAACATGAATAAATAAATGCAAAAATAATATATAGTCGAAATTAAGCTTCCGTATCTACGATTATAGTTTTTATTTTTTTTCAGCTGGATGATGAGCTTCATAGTCACCGTCACTAATTTCCGTGAAAATCTTACATAGCTCGTTTTTCCCACACTTTTCATTCTTGACTAGAAAATATCTGAAACAACCTTAAATACAGTGCGAAAAAAAGTTATCCATCTAAGGAATAGGAAACCCAATATCAGAGGAAAACCCTCAAGATCAAACGCCTGTCTTCTCGGAAAATGATTTGGAGCTTGTCAAGCTTCGTCATTTCAAATCAGTTTAATCCCTACTTGTTTTATTCAAATGGGGTATATAAGACTTCTGAGTCCCATCGCGGGGACCACGCAGTGCACCACGGGGTTACTTATCTGTTTATATCGCGAAAAGCATCTAAGAAATTCAGTCAACATAGCTGTGTTAAAATAGCAAATAAAGCCTTTGTGCACAAATGTTTAAAGATAGAAAACCAACGAATATAAATGCACAAATAAAGTATGAGAAGGTAGCAAATAGCTATTTCGAATCTACTAACGAGATTCTTCATCAGTGCAAAACTCAGCGAGCTAAAAGTAGCAAAACTGAGCAAAGAGACAGAGAGACGCGGGCTTATATACCCGCTATGGGAACAATCCCGCCTAAAGAAAAGCAACCAATGAGAAGAAAGCAGCCAAAACCAACTGAGTGGACAAGTAGCGACATCTATCGGAGAACAAGCAAAACAAAAACTAAAAAGCAAGTGGAAAAAAAAAAAAAAAAAAGGATTAAATTAAAGATTTCCAAATACTTGGAAAATAGGGAGTACTAGATAAGTCATTGACTAAGGAGTGAGAATTTTTTATGATGTGGTAAGCTTCCCAAAAATCAAGATCAAGAATAGAAGGGCATTTATGGATGATGGTGGCTGAAGAAAAGTTAAACTTATGTTGAGAAGACCAACAATGTTGAGCAATAGAGGAACGTTTAAGCTCCTGATTTTTGACATACCTTTTATGTTCCATTAAACGAAATCTGAGAGCACGTTTAGTTTGACCAATATAAGAAAGACCACATTGGCAAGAAATTTGGTAAATACCCCAGTTATCTAAGTGATCAATGGGGTGCTTAAGATTTGAAAAAGCAATTTTATTAACAGGAGAAAAAATAACATTGAAATCGAACCTTTTTAAAATTTTAGCAACTTGCTGACTGATTTTGGGGAAAAAAGGCAAAACAACCAAAGCATTGGAGTTCGAATTAAAGTTCCTATTTTCAGATTGTGTGGATTTTGTCAATTTTCTATGAATAGAATCTATAATATTAGGAGAATAACCACGATCAACAGCAATAGCTTTTAGGTAATTAAGTTCATCACTGAGTAACTGAGGAGTTGAACAAATATTGGAAGCCCGGAAAACAAAAGTTTTAAAAGCCGCAACTTTCTGGTTAGGAGGATGAGAAGAATATCTGTGAGGTGGAAGACTGACCGCAAAAGGTTTGCGAAAGACAGTAGTCTGAAAATTATCCTCATTGCGAATAACAAGAACATCCAGAAAAGGAAGGCAATTGTCCGATTCAGTTTCAAAAGTAAATTGGATGCAAGAATCAATAGAATTCATGACAGAGAGAATATGATTTATATCAGAATTCACTTCAACTAAAGCATAGATATCGTCTACATAACGTACATAGAACGGAAATTTTAAGACTTCAAATAATTTTATTTCAAAGTAATGCATGTACAAATCGCATAAAGTCGGACTAAGAGGATTACCCATAGCCAAACCGTCAATCATACGAAAGAAATTCCCGTTAAAAGCAAAAGTATTTTGAGATAAGCAAGCACGAGTTAGATGAATAAGCTCCTCGATTTCGAAAAAGGAAAAATGAAATTCACAAAGCCTTTTCTTGAGGCAATCTAAAGCACCTTCGACAGGAACATTGGTAAATAATGATTTAACATCAAAAGAAACCATCATGTGGCCTTGTGGCTTAAAACTGTGAAGTTTCTTAGTAAATTCAAAAGAATTCTTAACCGTGAAAGAATTACTGCTTGAGAGAGGAGAAAATATGGAAACAAGATATTTGGCAGGTTTATAAGAAGCCGTACCGATACTGGAAACAATGGGTCTAAAAGGAATGTCAGGTTTATGGACCTTAGGTAAAGCATAAAACCTGGCACAATGAGCAATTGAAGGAATAAGAGACCTCTTTAATTTAGCAGGAATAATGTGTGAAGATTTAATGGCAGATTTGATAGTAGCAATTTCATTAGAGGAAGGGTCTTTGTGGATATCCACATAGGGACCATCATTAATTAATTTATGGGATTTTTCTAAATAAGAAGACTTGTCAAGAACGACAATCTGACCACCTTTGTCAGCCTTAGTTACGATCAAATTCGGATCAGAAGACAAACTTTTTAGACAATGTTTAACTGAACTATTAAGATTTGGCATATAAACATTCGAATTGAAATCAACAGTATTGGCAATGAGATGCCTAATAGACTCTTTTTGAGAAGGAGAAATAGCGCTATGCTTAAAGGCTCTTTCAATAGGAGCAATAAGACGGGATAACGAAGGAGGGGCAGAAACAGAAAAATTGTTGTTTAATTTTAGAGCATTTAGCTGATTATTACTTAAAGCGACACTAGAAAGATTGAGAACAGCATTTTTGTTAACAGTAGGTAAATTTATAGAGTTGTTGGCGAAAAAATTATTACAAAGCGTATTAAATTTCCTTTTTAAAACTGCGCAATGAATCGAAGAAGCTTTGAGGACTCTATTCCATGAAATTCTGTCTATAGACAGAATTTATATATATATATATATGAAATTCTGTCTATAGACAGAATTTATATATATATATATGAAATTCTGTCTATAGACAGAATTTCATGAAATAGAGTCCTCAAAGCTTCTTCGATTCATTGCGCAGTTTTAAAAAGGAAATTTAATACGCTTTGTAATAATTCTTTCGCCAACAACTCTATAAATTTACCTACTGTTAACAAAAATGCTGTTCTCAATCTTTCTAGTGTCGCTTTAAGTAATAATCAGCTAAATGCTCTAAAATTAAACAACAATTTTTCTGTTTCTGCCCCTCCTTCGTTACCCCGTCTTATTGCTCCTATTGAAAGAGCCTTTAAGCATAGCGCTATTTCTCCTTCTCAAAAAGAGTCTATTAGGCATCTCATTGCCAATACTGTTGATTTCAATTCGAATGTTTATAAGCCAAATCTTAATAGTTCAGTTAAACATTGTCTAAAAAGTTTGTCTTCTGATCCGAATTTGATCATAACTAAGGCTGACAAAGGTGGTCAGATTGTCGTTCTTGACAAGTCTTCTTATTTAGAAAAATCCCATAAATTAATTAATGATGGTCCCTATGTGGATATCCACAAAGACCCTTCCTCTAATGAAATTGCTACTATCAAATCTGCCATTAAATCTTCACACATTATTCCTGCTAAATTAAAGAGGTCTCTTATTCCTTCAATTGCTCATTGTGCCAGGTTTTATGCTTTACCTAAGGTCCATAAACCTGACATTCCTTTTAGACCCATTGTTTCCAGTATCGGTACGGCTTCTTATAAACTTGCCAAATATCTTGTTTCCATATTTTCTCCTCTCTCAAGCAGTAATTCTTTCACGGTTAAGAATTCTTTTGAATTTACTAAGAAACTTCACAGTTTTAAGCCACAAGGCCACATGATGGTTTCTTTTGATGTTAAATCATTATTTACCAATGTTCCTGTCGAAGGTGCTTTAGATTGCCTCAAGAAAAGGCTTTGTGAATTTCATTTTTCTTTTTTCGAAATCGAGGAGCTTATTCATCTAACTCGTGCTTGCTTATCTCAAAATACTTTTGCTTTTAACGGGAATTTCTTTCGTATGATTGACGGTTTGGCTATGGGTAATCCTCTTAGTCCGACTTTATGCGATTTGTACATGCATTACTTTGAAATAAAATTATTTGAAGTCTTAAAATTTCCGTTCTATGTACGTTATGTAGACGATATCTATGCTTTAGTTGAAGTGAATTCTGATATAAATCATATTCTCTCTGTCATGAATTCTATTGATTCTTGCATCCAATTTACTTTTGAAACTGAATCGGACAATTGCCTTCCTTTTCTGGATGTTCTTGTTATTCGCAATGAGGATAATTTTCAGACTACTGTCTTTCGCAAACCTTTTGCGGTCAGTCTTCCACCTCACAGATATTCTTCTCATCCTCCTAACCAGAAAGTTGCGGCTTTTAAAACTTTTGTTTTCCGGGCTTCCAATATTTGTTCAACTCCTCAGTTACTCAGTGATGAACTTAATTACCTAAAAGCTATTGCTGTTGATCGTGGTTATTCTCCTAATATTATAGATTCTATTCATAGAAATTTGACAAAATCCACTCAATCTGAAAGTAGGAACTTTAATTGAACTCCAATGCTTTGATTGTTTTGCCTTTTTTCCCCAAAATCAGTCAGCAAGTTGCTAAAATTTTAAAAAGGTTCGATTTCAATGTTATTTTTTCTCCTGTTAATAAAATTGCTTTTTCAAATCTTAAGCACCCCATTGATCACTTAGATAACTGGGGTATTTACCAAATTTCTTGCCAATGTGGTCTTTCTTATATTGGTCAAACTAAACGTGCTCTCAGATTTCGTTTAATGGAACATAAAAGGTATGTCAAAAATCAGGAGCTTAAACGTTCCTCTATTGCTCAGCATTGTTGGTCTTCTCAACATAAGTTTAACTTTTCTTCAGCCACCATCATCCATAAATGCCCTTCTATTCTTGATCTTGATTTTTGGGAAGCTTACCACATCATAAAAAATTCTCACTCCTTAGTCAATGACTTATCTAGTACTCCCTATTTTCCAAGTATTTGGAAATCTTTAATTTAATCCTTTTTTTTTTTTTTTTTTTTTTCCACTTGCTTTTTAGTTTTTGTTTTGCTTGTTCTCCGATAGATGTCGCTACTTGTCCACTCAGTTGGTTTTGGCTGCTTTCTTCTCATTGGTTGCTTTTCTTTAGGCGGGATTGTTCCCATAGCGGGTATATAAGCCCGCGTCTCTCTGTCTCTTTGCTCAGTTTTGCTACTTTTAGCTCGCTGAGTTTTGCACTGATGAAGAATCTCGTTAGTAGATTCGAAATAGCTATTTGCTACCTTCTCATACTTTATTTGTGCATTTATATTCGTTGGTTTTCTATCTTTAAACATAGCTGCGTCTAAGATTTGAAGAAATGGAAAGTGTGTACAACCGCGTACGGTAAATCCAGCCTCAAGAGCCAAACAGTCGATCAAAGATCAGCAAGCAATCAGCAAGCAATTAGGCTATTTTTCAGAAAACATTGGTGCCGGCTGCATCTAGCTACAGAAAGTTCAAACTCTCTCGGAAAATTACGGGATCTAAAATATCTTCAATATACCCATTCAGTTTTTTAGAAATCTAACAAAAGATACGCTTATGATAAAATTGTATGCATGCTGTTTTGTATGGAAATGTAATGTTGTTAATTTTTTTTTCAAAGCAAGAATAATACTAATTGATGATTTATCCTACACATTCTCTAAATTTAATTTCATACTGTGAAATAAATCGGATTGAAATATTTTGCATAATTCTTTCAAACGAAACGTATGCTTTATTGTTTAAATGATATTTTACTTAGATATGAATGTTATTTTGCCATTTACGACATATTTATCTAAATGATATTAGTCATAATTATTTTCGAAGTGATAATAATGCAAGAAGATATTTGCATTCTTTTATTACTTGAAACTCGTAGCAGAAACTTTTGGAGGGTTCCTATTACAATTAATTGTCTAAGATGTTAACTGATTTGCTTTAATGATTCCATGTTTCATTTTAGATTTTCATCTTACAATCAACGATATTTAGCGATTTATCTTTTCATAAAATACTTAATCTTTAATTAAAACATAAGATGAAAATTGCATTTTAAAACAAATGATAAAGACCTCATACATTGTTTACATTTATATCTTTTTACAAGTGTTTTTAGTATTATTTATTAGTATTTATTCATATTATTTATAAATTAATAAATGTTGTTTATTTACTTGTTAATCTTTAAATTTTTTAAATAATGCATATTAGATGAAAAAAACACATTCCAAAATTCTTATTTTTAGAACCATTTTTTGAAAATATTTGTATCAGCAAATATCTTTAAAATGTCGCTGTTTCAATTATGAAATACATGTCAATCTGAATGCAGGAGTTTTTATGGCTTTTAAGTGTCTTTTTGTTATCACATTTATCCGTAATTAGCTTAGTTTAAAAAAATTGCTTATTACGACCTGTTTTTTTTGACAGTCAACCAAGCCAAAAAAATTTTGATAATATACAACATTTTATAACCCTGCTCTTTATCAAACATTGATGAGATATTGCCAAAAACATTCTGAAGCTTATAAATAATAAAGGTTTGAAGCTTATTATTTAATTTATTAATTCCCTTCTTAGTGAACATATGAAATCTCATAAGTGGTTTTCCTATTATTTACTAGCTTTAGGGAGTGCTTGCCATAGTGCATAATAACGTAGTTATTACACACATTTAATTATCATCATCTAGTAATAGTTAGAAACATTGATATTATGACTCTGCGGCTAATGAAATGCACTTAGATGGTTTACCACATATATTCAAATTAATAATACATTAAATAATAAATATTCATACGTTTATACTATATACAGTCCCTGGCCAAATTATTAGACGCACTTATATTTTCTTGTGTCGAATCATATTACTAGCTTCATAGAGATATTACAGTGTCAATAGTTACAATTGATTATATACATCATCTGTAGGATTATAATAAATTAAAAGCATCTCAATGACTTTAAAATTATTTAATTTTGCAAATAAGCTAACAATCGCTGAAATTGTAAAACATAAAACATGAAACTCAAGAAAATGTTAATGTTTTTTGGAGCTTACTCTGGTGACAATCAGTGCTTCTATTCTTCGTGACATGCTGTTAATACAAAACTGAAATGTTTCTTGCATGTGTGAGTGGTGTTTCCAGACAAGGATAAGTTTTTCTATGATCTGTGTTTTGTTTATTATGAGCTCTTTGGCCAGTTTTTTCTTCATAAACTCCAACACATTTTCAATGGTATTCATGCCTGATGAATTACCGTGAACAGTTCAGCACAAAGATACTTTTTTTATTGAAAGTAGGCATGGGGAATCGTGCTATGAAACAAGCAGTTTTACCTTGCAAAAATACAAAAGTTCTTCATTTGGAAACATTTTAGCTATAGAATAAACTGATTTTGTAAACCTCTTCATATTGGTCTTGAGAATTAGATAAGAATTCATAACAAACAAAACCCAACTCATAGAAAATCTTATCCATGTCCGGAATCGTCATACACACATGCAAAAAATACTGCAATTTTGTATTAACAGCATGCCACGAAGAAAAGAGGCACTGATTGCCGCCAAAGGAGACTCCAAAAATATTGACAATTTTTTGAGTTTCAAGTTATAAATTTTGCAATTTCAGCCATTTTTAATTTAATTTGCAAAAATAAATAACTTCAAAGTCATAGGCATGTTTTTTATTCATCACAACTCTACAAATGATGTATATAATTAATTGCAGTTATTCACATAGTAATATTTCTGTGAAGCTAGTAATGTGATACTACACAAAAAAGGGAGTGCGTCTAATAATTTGGCCAGGGACTGTATATGTATTAAGTTTTTGTTATTTGATAACTACTGTGCAATACGCAAACGCGATTGCGTAATGTAATACTTTTATTAAATTTTTCCTATTATCCAATTTTTTAATCATTAGTAAAAAATTGCATCCCTTTGTATCATTCATATGCATGAAACATTTAATTTAGATTTTTAAAAAATAGATTTTTTATGTGAAAGTTAAAAACCAGCATCTTAACGTGTCAAGTACATTTTAGACACAACATGTCGTTAGCTGCTGGAAAACATTGAACATAAACACGAAAACCAATACGTAAAACTATGCTTCATCATGCGATTACGAAATAACTCATATAATTTTTGATCGCTAGCATTGTACTCAAAAGAAACCTTTTTATGATAAATAAGTTTCATTATTATATTTTACAAAATGGAGACTAAACATTTTCTTACGTACCAGCTTGTGAATTATTTTTTAGTATGTTATATATATTTTTTATGTTATTACCTTTCACATACCTATGTTCTTTAAATTATTATATTTTAACTCTTTCTAAACTGTAAAAAAATAGTCTTAATATATGAAAACATAATCCAATGAAACACATATACCTCTTTTGAGTTACCTGTAATTCCAAAAAGTGCTTTTATCTTTTGAACCATCAGATGACAATATATTTGAAAATTTAAAGTTTCTTTTTCTACTATAGATTTTCGCAACGTTTTCCGAAATAGTATAATATACACTTTTCTAAAGCAAGAATGTTAGTTTTTCAGATCTATAAAAAAATTGATTAAAGCATGCTCAAATTGGTCAGTGCCATCATTTCTTCCCAAAAGACATTAGCTATGCAAAGAGAACAAAATTGATTTAGCATCAAATTATATTTGCAAGTTTTATAAAGCTTATATGTAAATCTGCTTCGAAATTGATGTGATTATAGTCAGTTTTACATTGTTAAAAATCTTGCAGCATTTTGTACAGTAATTTCACCGCTTTCTGAAAAATCAGTAACAAAACCGTAATTTAACTCTATTCTGACAATAAAATTGGTAATAATAAGTTCAGAATAAAGTAAAAAGACGGTTGTTTTATTTTTTTGTAGAAAACGGTCAAATGACTGGATAAAATGCTGCAGATTTTTAACAGTGTATAAACGCTTAAAGTTCAATAATAATAATAATAATAATAATAATAATAATAATAATAATAATAATAATAATAATAATAATAATAATAATAATAATAATAATAATAAATAACAAAATTCTAAATACAATAAAACCTTGTATTAGTGGGTACCTCGTGAACGCTGAATTTTATTATGATGTGATCACTTTTGTCAAGTTGAAATATATATTTATGTAAAAAAAAGAAAAAAATCCTCTGGAAGTTCGCTAAGTAAGTTTTTCCATATGAAGGTGTTGCAGTAAAACATCCGTAAAAGGAATTACTAAACAGTGGACACCACAATTTAGAAAATGTATTTTTTATTCACCACATATACATTTTTTATAAACTTTTAACGCAAAAAATAGACATCTTCTTAATTACGGACAAATTCCACAGACGCTGATATCTACTATTGAGTAATTTTAATTTATTTCGCAATTTTGTTTTAATTTTTATATTATTCTTAAGTTATAACGATGAATTAAATATATGTAATATAAATATATATATATATATGAATTATCAGCTTTATGAAAATTGCGTACCAAATTCAGAAGCCCCCAAAATCATTTTGAATGTGAATGAAAAGGAAAGGACCTGCGCTTTTTTTAACCTATTTAACCCTTTTTTTAAACTTTTACATTTCCATAAGTGTTATAAGGCCTTTTTTGGAATTTACTTTTTATTTAGTTCCAAAATACTTACCAAAATGATATTTTATATCATTCAAACCGTTATTTTTTGTCAATAAACTTTTCGAGAAAGAAATATAAATATAGGAATCGGATAGAGCAATGTTTGAAGAGTAGGGTGGGTTCAACAGAACATCTAAATTGAACTCAAGGAATTTGTTTTTCAGAGTAAAACTTGTCCCCAAAAGCTTCGTTTGCTTTTCATGCGCTATGTTTTAAAGATCTCAATCGAAAGCAAGGAATTAGTTTTTCCCAGTCAAAATTGCCTCCAAAAGCTTCTTTTGCTATTCATGTGCTATGTTTTAATTCAACTAGCACCACTTTCTGAAAATAAAAATCTTTTACTCAGGCTTTGACAACATTTGCAACAGAAAAATACTATAAAAGGTGATTTTTATAAATATTGGTGTGAATAGAATATAGCAATAGCTCCTAGTGGCCAATCTGCCTAATGACCTGTTGACCAATAACTTTGCAGATCGAATTTTCAATATGAAGAAAATCCTTTTTTGAAAAGATTGGTTTCCGTGGACAAAAGTTTAATACTTTATACCAACCAGTCGATAGTCGTATGGACGATATCACATTGAAGAATTAGACAAATAAACAATCATTATTTCGTAATAATATCAAGTTCCTTATATTTTGAATTTGAATGTTTTCTAACACTGAGCTTTTCTCTTTATTTATCTATCTATATTACTATGCTTGTGTCCAAATCGACTAAGATTCCGAATTTTTATTTTATTTTAGTTTCATTTTAAATGTAATTCCTTGCATATAATAAGAAATTTATTGCTATAAATATTATTGAGTTTTTCTAAAAGGCGAATAATATTAGATTTATTTTTTACCAAAAACTGAAAAATATGACAAAATGGAAATGTGATACTCAAGCAGGCTACTACGCAAACTAGTATGTGCTTAGAAACAAAAGACATGATTGTAAAAATCATGAAATAGCTGCTTTATTTATATCCTTAAGTTGTTGTCTGTGATGCTTTCGCATATACACACATATTTATATAACGTAATAATATATTCATAGTATATTTGTTGTTTTTCTAAAGTGTCATTTTATATAAAAATGCCTTATTTTCCTTCAGTACTGCCTTTTATAAAGGGAATTTATTGCGCCGCAGTTCAATATTGTGTCAGAAAATCCAAACCGGAAGACTGACATTTACTGTTGTGAAGTAATTGAACAAATAAGAAAAGATTATTATCTATTTGTTATACAAGATTTAAACATTTTTGTCTTGTATCAACGTAAGACATTTACAAAATCTTTTTTTTTTTTAGAAAATTTGGAATATAAATATTTCTGTTTATATAGGGATTATTAAAGCTTATCGAAGATAATCTATCTAATTATAAAAAAATGTTAAATTCAGTTTATGGGAATTTATTTCTACATATTTTCGTTGTAAAATGCTCGTTTTGTTTCTTTTGCTGCGATACCACTATCGATAATTCTTAAATTATTATTTCTAAACAATTATAACATACCTAGCAGATTAGTACAAATTTATCATGACGATTTTTTCCTCAAATTCTAGTTAATAAGCAATAAATAATTACTATTATGGAGTCACTGCTGTTGTATCAACCAAACTTTTATGTACTTATGGTAATTTAATACATAAACTATTATTGTTAAAAATAAACATGTTTGATTACTTAATCCCAACAATAAATTTAAAAAGAAATTTTTAAAACTCCAATTTATCATTTACATATAGTATTAAATGTTTTTTGAAGCAGAAGAATTTTGTCAAGGGCATTAGCTTGACTCTGTAACATATCCTAATTTGAACTTCATTGCATACAAGCTTAGTTTTCTGCGAAGAATTTTTTTATCAGAAGTTTTAGAAAAAGAAATACACGCAAATCACTGTTGAAGATATAAGAAAAATGACAAACAAACATCCTATAGTGTATAGTATCATAGAATTTATACAGAACATTCACCAAAATGGGCACTTTGCAATCTGTCTTTTAAATTAAATCCATATAAAAATATATTATATTCATATAAAAACACAATCAGACGCACACATTAAGTTCATGTAAGATAAATTACTTTAAATATTTTACTCCCGTCTTTTCTGTAAAGCAAAAATTGTTATGAGCTCACTAAGTTTTGTTACTATCACATTTTATAGTGAAACTTAGAAGGAAATTATATTCGCATGTTTGTATCTTCTCTCCAATGTTCTTTTTTTCAGCATTCGCCTTAGTTATTTTTCTAGAATGCTTGGAATCCCCAAAGGTAATTATGAATAACCCTATAGAACTTTAGGTTTAATTAATGCTCCGAATGCATGGAGAATATAAAAACAATTATAATGAAAATAGTTCATACATGAAGTAAAGATTTGTCAGTCAAATGCAACAGAGGCGAGTTAATTTTCGATAGTTTCAGGAATACCATTATTTTATTATTTGATTAGAGTAACTTGATTAGACTAACTTTCAAACTATTAAGATGCCCGTTTCATTTTCTCCGGTAAATTCGAAAATCTGATGATGTAGATTAGATAACGAAGTTTGTAGTGTTCGATCTATGCAAAGGTTACTGAGGGAAGACTTTAACTTATTTTGCGACTTCTAATAAAAATGAATTTAAAGACTATTTGATTTAACTTTCTTATGGGGAAATACCCAATTAAATCCATCCACTGCTTATCAAACTGCTGGAGCGACTGCTCAGCTCGTCCCACTGTTGATTCTTAGTAGTAGTAGTAGAATGTTTTGCCTCATACATGGTGTGCCACTGGAACTTGTACATTGTTATGGAACATCGCCGTCGTCGTATAATGACATATATATATAAATCAAGAGAAACGAGAGTTTATCCATATGCAAAATTGTTGTATTATACATGACAAGGTATAATTTTTAAAATATATACTGAATACTTCTTGTCAATGAATAAATTATAATACGAAAAATATGTTTTGCGTGTTTTGAACATTTGAACGGAGAGTGGTTTTCGGATCTGGGGGTCAAAATCGGTGAAACAATACCTAAATTTTCCGGACGTGCTTTCTTTCGGACGGCTGCAATAGGTAGCTTTTTACTTTTTGTAATGAAATCTACCTAAAAGAAAAGAAATTTCAATCAATAAAATTCCATTTTATCCACTGTACAATATTTTTATAAATTTCATCAAATGTTTGAAATATAAACTCATAAAATTGAATATCTACCTTGTTACAATATCTTTCATGAAATTAACAAATATAGTATGCATAAAAATGGATACAATTGAATAAAACTAGTCATCAGGAGTACATGAAAAAATTTTAAACAAAAAAGATCGAACAATGCAGTTTCCTGTAAGTATGACAAGCAGAAAACTTAAAACTAGTATTAACGAATATATTGCAGACATCAAATATAATAAGAGAACCAGAGCTTGGGTGAGGTTATTCAGAAAAGAAACGTTACAGTCCAATTTAATAAAATGGCAAAATAATTATCCGTCAATATTTCATTTACCATCCATTATCCGTGAATCAATAGAAATATTTTTACTCAGCGAGAATGTTTGTAATGATTCAGTACACTTCGAGATACATAAAATATTAAACGAAATACTAAGCAGGTTTAGTAACAATAGAACAAATTAATTCAAACTCACAAATATCTCACTTCATTTTATTTTATGCTTACACCGATATTCATTATGCATGAAGTCGTTATATTATTTACCATGATCTTGCTCGAAAATAATTCTCCGAAAATATTTCTATCAAGAATGATTTTGAAAATGTCACCGTTTGGGCTGTGAAATCGGCGTTAAGCTAAAATAACTTATCTCATTTTTATTGCCTCATTTTTTTAGCTTAGATTGTTACACAAACTTATTCAAGTCACATGAAATTAACTTCGTTATTATAAATATGTATATGTTACAGGCCTAACCCGATTTTAGGCCAAACTAGATTGGCCTAGGCAAAATTAGTTTATACTAACGCCCATCGGATAAACTAGTTTTTCCTAGGCCAAACCGGTCTATCCTAACGCCCATCGGATAAACTAGTTTTTCCTAGGCCAAACCGGTTTATCCTAACGCCCATCGGATAAACTAGTTTTTCCTAGGCCAAACTAGTCTATCCTAAGGCCCATAGGATAAACTAGATTTTCATAGGCCAAAATAGTTTGGCCTAACTTTTTTAGGATAGACTAGTTTAGCCTGCTCTTTATTGGTCTGTATTAGTTTATCCTAGGCCGATCTAGTTTATCCTAGGCCAATTCAATTTGGCGTGATTTTATTGAATTCCATGACCGCCTCAGCGCCAACATTCAAGTTTGTCTTAGGCTGATCTAGTTTATCCTAGGCCAATGTAAATTTACGTGTTTTTAGCTCACAGATGTCAAAGTCTGAGAAATAATGAGCTCGCAGGTTTTGTATTAATGTATGTACGCATGTACGTACGCATATATGTACGTATGTACGTACATACATATATGCGTACGTACGTAACGCGATAATTCTTGATATAAAAACTCTGATAAGGTACTTTTCTGATTAGTTTTGGGAATTCATTGGATAAGAATAAGAGGAAGGCGAACGGGAGGCTAATCCTCCAACGTTAATTTAGAAAAATGGATTTTTCATGTAGAATTATCAGTTTTCATTTAAAATTTTAGATATAGGATCATTTTTACAAGGCGCCTCCATGATTAGTTGTGAATGCTTATTGGTTTATTGGATGTTTATTGAGGATGTTCAATGTTTAAGTATAATTGAGGGAAATGGGAAAAGGTAATCCTCCTTTCTTTATTTTTAGAGGGTGTTATTCTTTAAAAAAAACATAAGGCTGTAATACATAATTAGTGTAAACAGCCTGTGAATGCAAAACAGTCAGTTTAACTGGTCAATATTCTTTTTAATATTGATCCCGACTACTGCTTCATTGCTAACCTTGTGCAAAGTGATTTTGCAATCACCCCTGTATAATGTATTTTATTCCAAGGGTGGTAGAATACTATTAGAGGTTTGCACGGGGCGGAATTTCGAGGCCCTTGCCCCGCCCTTCTCGAAAGAAAGTTATTTTTCCTTGACCCGGTGTAAAAATTAAAAGTTCACCCGAAGCCCTCCCTGTCAGTGAAAAGAGACTCGGTCCGGATCGATCTGGCCCTACTCAAATTCTGTAAAAAAAATCAGATTTTACTTCACATACAATTAAGTTTCCTTTTAAAAAATACTGCATACATATTTATTGGAAAATTACAATGTATTTTTAAATAACGATGTGTTGGCAGAATTTAAAATACAGAATGTATTATTGATTATTTAGATTCTTAGACTTTTCAATATTCAAATAGGGATTTATTAAATAATTAATGTAGTTTAGAACAAAAGAAATAAAGGAGATTTATAAACATCATAACTTTTGAATCTTTTTAGCAAAAAGTAGATTTGTTACTATATTTCTCTGTCATTCCTAAGGCTTTTCTGAAATCCAAAAGAAATCCTAACACATTTATGAACTAATTCCTTTTCGGAAATGCTTAAGATTAACAGGTATTCCCACTCAAAAAATATGTAATCGAATGGCCTTAACCATTTTTTCATAAAAGCGACTTTTTTTTGAGAAAATATTATTAAAGCTGCGTTTTGAATCGAATTTCCGGTACAACGTCACGGGGGAAAAATTTGACGCCGGGACAAAAATAGCTTATATGTCGACAGGTAATTAATTTCTGAAAAATGTAAAACGATGTTCGATTCCAAATTATGTTCAGCTCCGATCTGGCTCGGATAATCAATAATAATAATAATAATAATAATAATAATAATAATAATAATAATAATAATAATAAATGCAAGTCTGATCTCAACACGGCACGAGTCTGCAGAAAAAAAAAGCAAACACCATGTCCAATGCTTCATGTCTCTATGATAGACATATTATTGATGTTACAAGCAATGACTCTTTACACACATTTATACTTATTCTAGTGAAAAATATATTTTTTAACGGCCAAATCCGATATTGAGTCAAATTAGATTAGCCTGGGCCAAACTATTTTATCCCAACGCCAATTGGATAAACTAGATTTTCCTACGCTAAAACTGCTTATCTAAATACCTATAGGATAAACTAGTTCTTTCTAGGTAAGAGGACAATCTTCATTTTTCCTTAAAATACTTAACCATTAAAACCCACTAAACTAAACACCCACTAAACAGAGAATCACTTTATGAGAAATAATCTATATCCAAAATTTGAAGCAAATTCGTAAATTTTGCGTCAAAAACTATTTATCTAAATTATGGGAGTTACTTACATTGCTCTTTCTTTTACACTTAAATAATAAAGATCCACAACTAATCACGGAGGCGGCTTGTCAGAATGATGCTATATCTAAAATTTTATATGAAAACTGATAATTCTGCATGAAACATCCATTTCTCTAAATTAACGGTGGGGGATTAGCTCCCCGTTCGCCTTCCCCTTATTCTAATCCAATGAATTCCCAAAACTAATAAGAAAAGTACCTTATCAGAATGAAACTACATCCAAAATTTGAAGCAAATCGGATACTTCTACCAAGAATTATCTCATTACGTACATCTGTACATACATGCGTACGTACATCTGTACATACATACATACAGAACCTGCGAGCTCATTATTTCGCAAGCTGTGACGCCTATGAGCTAAAAACTCGTAAATTTACATTGGCCTAGGATAAACTAGATCAGCCTAGGACAAACTAGAATGTTGGCGCTGAGGCGGTCATTGAATTCAATAAAATCTCACCAAATCGAATTAGCCTAGGATAAACTAGTTCAGACCAATAAACATCAGGCTAAACTAGTCTATCCTATAAGAGTTAGGCCAAACTAGTTTGGCCTAGGAAAAACTAGTTTGTCCCATGGGCCTCAGGATAGACCGGTTTGGCCTAGGAAGAACTAGTTTATCCGATGGGCGTTAGGATAAACCGGTTTGGCCTAGGAAAAACTAGTTTATCCGATAGACGTTAGGATAGACCGGTTTGGCCTAGGAAAAACTAGTTTATCCGATGGACGTTAGGATAAACTAGTTTAGCCTAGGCCAATCTAGTTTGGCCTAGGCCAAATTGAATTGAGCGAAATTCAAAAAACAATTTTACTTTAACAGTTCTAGGAAACGCGTAAAGAATCTATTTTTTGACTTAGAATTTTGATTTTTTACTTTTTTATGATGGTTAGCCTTATAATTTGAAATTAAAAACACATCCAAAAATTTCTCATACAATTTATAAAAGTTTCATGCGGTTAGTACTGGTTTAAATGGGATAATTAAAAATCGTTATAACTCGTAACATTCTTTTTAGGATTTCAATTTCTTTTTATTTAATTAAAAATAAAAATTTGATTTTAGTTTTGTTCCACCATTTTTGTTTTTTAATATTAATTTAAAAACTATTAAAATATTTATTGAAAAAATAATATAACTTTTAAAAAATCATATTTTGAAAAATAAATATTTTTTTCAAATTTGCCGGAAAAAATGACGCGTTTCAAGTTTTTTTTTTTCTTTAAAAATTCTTAACATTTAATAATTTAAAGACAAGAAATAGTGTGAAAAAAATTCATTATGCAGAAAAACGAAATGTATTTTTTAAATGTCCGTCAGTTATTTAAAAGCATGCTTTTACTAAGATGCAGATTAAGTCTTTTTCTAAATTTAGCTCTGACAACTTTAGGCTCTTTATCGTCCTGGAGAAGATGTTAAAAAATCTGCCCAGGTCGGCCCAGAACCGAGATATTTTTCGGAAGACTCGTCAGGCCGGGCCAAGCGTACTTTTCATAAAGGAGGTTCTTCCTTGGTGTATACTGGACGAAATTTAAAATGCCGGTCTCGACAAAACACGTATTAAAATCACTGTCTCTGACTGACTTAATACGTACATAAAATAAATAAAATTCGGCTCAATCGAAATTTTTACGAAAAACACATAGATTTTAAAATCTTTATTTTGTAAAAAAAAAAAAAAAAAAAAAAAAACACTTTAAAATTAAATTTATTAAAGAATAGTATATTCAAGGGCTAAAAAATTAAATACAATAAAACCAGTGAAAAAAAATCTGCCTATGACGGAATTCTGTTTTAAACGGAAAATATGTTGATCCATGCAAAATAAATAAAATAATAGCCTGAGAAAAAAATAAATTCCAATTACAAGTCCTAGGGAGGGCATATGTCTATAACGTATTTTTTCTTTTCTATGTGATTCCATCTTGAAAGGCTTTACTGTATAGCCTTTTAACATTAAGTCTCCAACACATGGGATATGGATTAACGATATTAAAATATAAGTGAAACATTTACATATAAATAGAGATTCATTGATAAAATAAATATATTACAGCCTTTGGTGCTTCTTTAATACTAAAAAGTATAAATATAAAAAAAAAAAACGAAAAACTATAAAAGGAATTTTTGGTCAGAACTTCTCCATACGAAACAGTTTATTCGCACACCGAAGTAAAAAATTAGCTAGAAATTTACGGCTGAACCGGGCTAAGATTTAAACTATTTCCAAATCAGTCCGGGCTATGATTTTAACATTTTTCACTCCAGGTTGAACTTTTCCTTGTATGGGTCGGATTGGGACCGGACTTGCGAGACCGGATCCATGCGGACCTCCAGTGTAGACTACCATTATATTTTGAAAACAAATTTAGATTTAATTCAATACGCTGTTTTGGTATGTCCAAATGAGAAGCACTGTCTCAAATCGATATTTAATAATAGACAATTTATGGACAATCCCTCACTTGCTTTGAAAATTAGCTAAAAACGCTTCGTTTACAGGCATGGTAAAGTGGTGTAAGTCACGAATTTTTTATTAGGTTTTTAGATATCGAGATGAAATTTTTTTTGTTCAATTTAGGAATGGATAAGGAATAATTTTCTAATTCGGAATTTTGCCCTACGAAGGCCATATAAATATTTAATGTTCGTAATTTTTCAAATAGATTCCCCATGGAGTTGCAACTTTTTTTTATCAGAAATTTCACCTTTTTTTATGAATTTTTGCAATTCGAAATATGGGTCTAGGCGCAATATTTAAGGAGATAGCATACTGTTTCGATATTTATGACTCACCCTGTATGTTGGAAGATTAATTTTTATCCAAAATACTTCACCGTACGTGACAAATCTTCTGTAAATAAATGTATACCGAAAACCAAGTAATAAGCTCTAAAACTCAAAGAGAATTGTTAACATGAACGAAACCTCGTATGTGCAGCACAGAATATAAAACACTTGCCAACATATTCAGAATACTATTAAAATAAAATAATAAAAAAAATACTTTATCATTTATTAAGGGAGAGATGATAGCTAAATAAACAAGGGTCAACAAGGTGAGGAGGCCAACCGAAGGGATAAAGCTCTATTTTCCCCACCCAGCGACGTACATTAGACTCAAGCAGAGATTTGCAGATACATAAAAGAGACAAACAGGCAGAGTTTTGAAAAACTCTGCCTGTAACTTATTTAATTAAAACTAAAAATCTAAAATATAAGTAACAAATACAAAAAAAATTTTATCAATTGATATCAGAATTGGAATTAAAATATTACTATATTTGTTTGTAAAATATGATAATATAACATGTTATATACCATCAAATTGTTTATCTCGATGTACTATTTCGTTGTACTTTTCCTGTGGAAATAATACAAGAGAAGATTTCCGGACTGCAAAATTAGTACTATCAATCTAAAATTGAGGTCTTAACCTTCACCTCAGTTCCTCATCAAAATAACTTTGTTACTTTCTATTTTTTCTCTTCCTTTATGCTTCTACATAAGATTAAATGTGCTACCTCGGGTAATTAAATAAAACCAGATTATCAAGAGAGTTGAGAAGAGTTTGGATAAGTACAAACATTTATTTTCCATTTCTAACAACTCAATATCTTTGCATAAGATAGTAATTGAAGCTAAAATAATTGAAGTGATGACCTGTGCGGGTCACTCAGAAAATAGCGATTAATGAGTAAATATGGATTTAAATTGCATAATGCTTTTAATATTAAGTAAAATCTATGAAATTACATTTTGATTTCCTGTAATATAATTTTATAATTGTAGAGTACAGTAGAAGTTATTTACGATATTTTTGTTTGCATTCTATTAGGTGGAAATACAGTAAATGGTACATAACCGAACTTTCCTGTTATTTTTTTTTAAAAAAATGTCACTGTTACGTCATTTCCTCTATAACTAATTTATAAATACTCAGTTCTCAAAAAAAAATATGAGTGAGTAAAATTATTTTTTCTTTGTTTAAAACTAATAATTGTAAAACAGAATTTTAAAAACTTTTTTCGGCACAACCAGCTTGGCGACATTTCATAATCACATAAACCCAGATTCAAAAGACACCAAAGAACATTATCAAGTGTCATCTGAATAGATTGGAGAAGCATACAAATTTCTATTTTATTTATAGGAATGGTAATTTTTGTTTAAGATAATGAAAGTTTTTGTTTAGGAATTTCAACAGATTTTTAAACACTTTTTTCGTTGCAACTAGCTTGGAATGCTAGTTTGCTCGATAAATAGTCACAAAGAGTTATAACATATCATGATAGCAAGTTATTTAATAAATGTATTAATCAGTTTCAATAATCAATGTTTAAATGGGTATAATATATGTATGAGTGTCTATCAAAAGCACAGAAATATCATATTTAATAGAATATTAGTACGATTGATCTACAAATACATTTATTATTAAATAATATATATCTTTTTGTGTTAATTCACATTTAAGAACTCTAAATTAAGAATTGAATCAAAAATCTAAAATAGAAATAGCAAAAACAAATGTTTTTACATTAAAAGTATTACAATTTGGATTTAAATTACAATGTTTATATTCTAAAAAAACAGATAATATAAGATGTTATATATGTTCCAAATTTTCTGTCAATACCTATCATTGTGTTGTGGCTTTCCTAGAAAAATAATTCAAAAGAATGTTTTTCTGTCTGAGGATTGAATATCAACAAATTAATGTTAATGACTTAACCTTTGTTTTTCTGCATCTTTAAAATAACTCCATTAGTTTCTAGTTTTCTCTTTCTATTTGCTTCTAAAAATAATTAAATATGCAATCCCTGATAATCAAATAAAATCAGATTCAAAATTCTCCAAATGATATTATCAAGAGATTTGATAAGAGTTTAGAGAAGTGCTATTTTATTTTTATTCTTCTAGGAATGTGATATTTTTTGCATACTATAGTAATGGGAGCTAAAGTAATTGAAATAACGACCTTCACAGATGACTAGGAAAATAACATTTATGACGACCTCATCTTCGTCTCAATTCATCATTAAAATAACCTTGTTACTTTCTGTTTTTTTTAATCTACTTCTGAAAATGAATAAATACGCATTTCCTGATAATAAAATAAAACAAATTTCATACGTATCCAAAGATATTATCCTTATGGGAAGAGTTCGGAGAAGCATACAGATCTCTTTTATATTTCCGGAAATGATATATTTGTGTGAGATATAATAACTAAATTTAATGTAATTGAAGTAATGACCTGCCAAGACGAGTGAGAAAATAAAAATTATGAAGTGAACATGAATATAAATTGCGTAGTGCTTTTAATTATAACTGGAAACTCTGAAATTTCATCTTGATGTCTTCTGTAATAGTTGAAATTGAAATAATTTCCGATAATATTTTTATAGTCATACATTAAAGTAGAAATTAATTACGATATTTCTGAATGTATTAGATTATTTGGAAATATTAGCAAAAGGTACGCAAATTAAGGTTTATTTTATCTTTTAAAATGTCTCTTTTACGGCATTTCTAGTTAAAATCATATAAGAATGCCAATTTTTAAAGAAAAATTAAATCCTTTATCAGTAAGTAAGATTGATTTTCACTGAATCAAAGAACAAATGCTGAAACATGTTTCAGCAAGGTTTATCTAGTTTTTCCTTATTCTGACGTCATTGTGCACTGTCAAAACTAAAAGTTGCATATGGCACTTCTAGGGGTGAAACGCTTGTCCCGTCAACGACTCCCCTAAGGGAGCCAGAAGTGCACCACTAGGAGTGCCCTAAGGCACCCAATGACACCACGTAGCACCCCAAGGCACCCACATGGCACCCTATGTGGTGCCTTGGGGTGCCCTAGCACACTTCTAAGGGTGTAATTCTGGCTCCCTTAGGGGTGTCGCTCACGGGACAAGCGTTTCACCCCTAGGAGTGCCATATGCAACCTTTAGTTTTGACAGTGTGGGTTCTGAGAGGGTATGTTCTGCAACTGAAAATAGCTTACTTTCCCATTTAAATAGGAATTTAACTCAAATTAGCATCATCTTTAGTCAAAAGAGAGCATGTTCATACACACACACACATATGTATAAACACATTTTTTTTAAGTTTATGTTAGTTATTATTATTTTTTTAAGAATGAAGTGTGCTTTAGTATTTTTTTCCGTTTAAATGAAATTTACATTTTTTTTCTTACTCACAGACTTTTTGTTACTTGTTATCTTTAGTCTAGTTTTGAAAGATACAAACGGAAACAAAGTAAACATTTATTGTCATTCTTAGGAGCAATTTTAACAAATTTTTATGTAAACTGCAGAATAAATTTCTGTCACAGTAAATTTATAGCTAGTAATAAAAAAAATAAAGTTATACCGTTTTTAATACATTGGAGTATCGGGTATTAAACCGCATAACTTTAAAAACTAAACTGAATTTTTAAAAAACAAAATTTAATCAGACTTTCGGAATAAACTTCAAACGTGATTAAATATTTGATTTAGAAATGGTTTTGCAGTCTAAAAATTTTTATTTTAGTAGAACCTATGTGGAGAAACTTTATAACTATGGGAAACTGAATTAACTAATTAACTTATAACAATAAATTCTGCTCAGAACTACAGATTAATTTCTGACGTTGTCAATTTTAATTTAAAAAAAAGACACTTTTTAGAACTATAAAAACTTTTTTTTAAAATGTTTTTACAATTGTTTCATTATGCTTTTTTATGATAGGAGCGTTTAGAAAGATAATCTAAAATTTTCTATCTTATGAAAGTGCAGTAAATTTTTCAAGTAAAAAATTCTCATGATATCTGGTTGAAAATTTCTTCCCAAACTAAAAAATAGAAAATAATATAAATTAAAAAAGCAATAGTAATTCAGACCTTGTTCAGTTACAAAATGCTAAAAAAAGAAATTATTTTCTCCTTCAATTAGTAAAAAGAATGAAACTTTTCTATATCATTAAAAAATTCCATATATTTGTATTTTTTAAATACTTTTTACATTAAAGAACAAATTTCTAGTCAACAAACATTTACTATACGCTTAAGAAAAGCTAAAAATGTAGGTTTTCTTTTCACAAAAGAATCAAAAATGAGTTACATCAGAAAATACATGCCTCTTAAAAAATGCATAATAAAAATTTGCTCAACCTGCTATTTTATTACTTAATACATATTTATGATAAAGTTTAAAGAATATACAAGTTATTAGTGATGCACAAAAAATTTCAGACTTAAAATAATTAATTTTTTTTTTAAATCAATCAACTTCTTTTTATAGTTATTTGGATAAGTTTCTCTTATAATGGACCAACAGTAATCCCCTAGTATGTTTTCCTCCCAAAATCCCTGATGTCGTTCTTCAAAAACTTTTAACTCTTGGTGAAAATATTGCCCTTGTTCGTCACCCATACTTCTTAAGTTTTCAGGGGAAAAACTCAATGCGATTGCAGGAAATGTTCTTTAATGACATGTTTACTCCCATCTGTTGAAAATTTTTCAATAAATTGGCAACAATTTCTTTGTAATTTTCACATTTTTTATTTCCCGAAAATTTTTCCACAAGCATTTTGAATTCCTTCCAAGCAGATTTTTCATTAACTAATAAAAGGCTTTCAAACTGAGAATCTTTCATATTTTTACGGATCTGAAGGCCAACAAATACTTTTAATTTTGCCTCTGTAATGCTTGTAAATATTTTTTTTTGTAAATACCGGAAAGCATCACTGTTGATGTCAAGAGCCTGCACAAAGTTTTTCATGCGTCACAATTTGATGTGTAAAGGGGGTAGAGCAAAGTTATTTGGATCTACTAATAGCTCGGGTTTATGTTCATTTTTCCCGGAATATACGCGTTCCGAATTGGCCATTCTTTTCTTACATACAGATGTTGTTTTGCTCGGCTGTCCCACAAACAAAAGAAACAAGCGTATTTTGTGTAACCACCCTGCAATCCCAATTACAAACCTATGACTTTGAGGTTGCCGCACACTTTCCATTGGTGTTCTTTATACTTTATTAAATCAATTAAAGTGCACATCCTTTCATAGCTTTCTTTACAATTCACTACGTTTTTTATTGATATAGATGGCTTCTTTTTTCCATTATGTAATAAACAGCTTTATTATTATATTTCGAAGATTCTGCGAATAAGCGCCACTCTCTTGTATAATAGTTTTGATTCATTGCTTCAAAAAGTCCCGGGATATCAGCGCAATAACAATATTCACCTTCTTTTTTGAAAAATTCTGAGTAAACTTTGCTTCTAGTTCCGGACAACGTAACTTTTGTGTTTGGTGTTAATAAGTTACATTGTTGTAGGCCAGAACCAAGAAGCTGTGCTTTAGATTTTGATAATTGTAAATCTCTTACAAGATCATTTAATTCTGCTTCGTTAATTAAATGTGGAGTCTTTCCTTGAAGAGAAAACTCGTCAGAATCATTAGAAATCGATTTGAATTCAATATCACTTTCACTGTCATCTCCTAGTATATTTGCACTCGAATTACCGGGACAAACTGGACGTGGTAGATTATTCCAGTGTAAAATGGCCTTAGCAACAGACGGAACTTCGGAATACATAATACTAGCCTTATTTTCTGTATTATATCCCACTGTCTTCGTAACATAAAAGTAACAATCATTTTCATGATTACTAGGTTCTCTCCATAGCATTGGTGAACCAAATGGAAGGTGTACGTTTTCTTCTGATGACCACTGGAGTAAAACGATTCTACAAATTTCGCAAAACACATGAGGCATCCACTTTTTACCTTGTTTTGCAACAGGAAGTCCAAAATAATGAAGATATGCACTTTTTAACGAATCTACAATGGGTCTTCTTTTTTGCAAATATAAACTGTCCACAATCATAGCAAAAACGATGAAAATTTTGTTTACACATTTTATTCGACATTTTTATTCAATCCGAAACAAAATATTTGTTGTTTGAAGCGAATGAATGAACATTAAATTGTCGTCACCACGTTGGGTAGTTAAAAAAACCCAATTGACTGCAGAAAGAAAATTGTGACGTGATAGAATATTTCTGCTGACACTTTTAGATTTAAGGTGTGCAAATAATACGCAAACTGCACACTTTTGTGTGCAGTTTGCGTATTCCTTTGAGAATTAATTTTCATTTTCTAACAAAATGTAAACGTAGAAATAAATCTTTAATTAATGAAAATTATTAAGCACTCAATAGTTTATAATGAAATTAATTACTTTTCAAGCTATATTAATGTCTTTCAATGGTTAATGAAATTTTAATTTAAATATGCCTTAAACTGTAACAATATCATCCGACGTTTATCTACCGTTTTGCAGATTGTACAAAGAATGTTTATTTTGATGATATTGCAAAAGTGTTTTTAATAACATTTAAATGCAATCTCCAGTGACTGTTTATGTAATCAAATAGAATGTAGTACGTTTATCTGGTTCGTCTTTGTTGCTTTCAGATCGTGTAATTAAAGTCAGAAACAACAACTTATTTAAACCTGGGGAATTCTGCTTTTAAAAATATCTATTTAAACCCTTTGATTGCATTGTTTGAAGATTAAGAATGTTACTCGGATTCATTGTGTAATTTACTTCAGAGAATCTTTAAAATAGTTTCGTAAAATATACTTAAATGAACACAATTGAATTTCTTTAACATGTTTACTTATGTTTTGCGAAAAAGCTCAAAGAGTGCAATATTGTTAGTGTCAAGTGAAATAAAATTCAATAAATGTGAACATAATCTAAATAAATGACATGTGAACTAATATATAAACTAATAAATAAAGAAATACGTGGTCATGTGAATTTCAGTAACAATTATAGGAATCATAAAAGCGGCTTCATCAGTTTTTTAGATAAATTACATTTATTTTTAATACAATGAAAACAATATTTTCTGTTATCTATGGAGTAGGGATGAAAAATTATCTGACACATTTCTTGACATCTTCAATTATGCCTTACATACTGAAGGGCATAAGAGAAGATCAAAAGAGGAAAAAAAGAAAAAAAATATGAAGGGTAAAACTAGCTTGGTTGGATAGATGAAGGCAAAATATTTTACTCTTGAATATGGAAATTTACTTCATTGGCATCTATATATAGTACTCTTTCAAAAGTGAAATATCAACTACAATTATTTTACAAAACGTGAATTTGTAAAAATTTAATCAAAAAATTTTCTTTAATCAAATAACCAGTAAAATAAAATCATTTCGAAAATTTTTATTTTAAACAACATGCAGCATAAAACTGATTATCTATTAATTTTGATATTTAATAAAAATATATATATATAATGGTATAAAAAATATAATACTTTGCAACTCCCGAAATCAATGAAAATTCATGTTAAGAATTTTAAGAATTATTATTGAAAAAAAATTATTTTTTTTTTTTTAATTGACAGAGAAAAAATTGAAACTTTTTCATGTTTTTTGTATGCATTAGTCATGATTTAGTTATATAATTTTATTATTTGCTTTTATTCTAGTTATATGTTGATATATTAATTTACAGAATGTTTGTAATTAAAGTTACCCTATTTTGGCTTACGTGGAGTTTGACTTAGAAGACAGATTTCAATTAAACTTGCGAAATAAAAGGCGAATGACTTGAGAAGTGCGATATATAGACAATGGGGAAAATAAATCTGTAATAAAAAAAATTAAAATTCGTCCAATATATGTCAGTATTCATCTGCAAAAATTGGCATTATTCAATTTTGGAGCATATTTAAAAGTCAGTAGTCACTATTGACAATGCGACCAGAGGAGAATTTGTTTCTCATGGAAAATGGGGCACCGCCTCACATAACACAAGAAGTCCACTTTGGGTATATTCGGGTAATTTCGATAAAGTTCCGACAAAATGGCTGTAACGTTTGGTTGTGAGGATTCAGAAAGATCGTGTCTATGGAGAAAGCATATGGATTAATTTCAAAGCAAGTATAATTCGTCATATTGTTGCAATCGAAGGAGAAACACTTTGCGCTATTGCTTCACGCGCTACAACACGTTTTCAACAAGTTCTTGATGAATATGGAATGCTCATTGATTATATGATGTAAATAAATAATATTTTGTGTTTCCAATTTGAGATTTACGGTCGTTATGAGTCCTTTGAACACTTTTTGATCAAAATTTGAACTATTTTTTTTATTGCAGCTCTCAATTCCCCATGGTTCATGTAACGTAATTTCCAAGTTTTTTCGATATCTGTTTGCCAGAATGGATGGACAGAGTAACTTTAATTATAACCACCCTGTATATATGGTATTTTCTCATTAGGCTTATAAGGCAAATATTCTTTTCAATTTCATATTTAAATTTTTTACAAAATTTCTTTAAAAATGCATGAGTCGAAAGTGATTTGACCATATTCATGTTTTTTCTCAATAAATACCATTTTACTAACTCTAACTTCAATAAAAAAGAAAGGACAATGAGGAATAACATAATTTTACATTTTTTATGAACATAACTTTAATTGTAGTTGAAGTAAATTAAATGAAAATACGGTAATTCCATACTTCAAATTCAACATTCTATAATTTTTGAAAGTATTGAAACGGTCAAAATGTTTGACTCCACCACTTAAAATTCTAATAAAAGGAGATTAAAAGATTAGTGTAGGCTCAATGTTTGCGCAATATTAGCATAGAAGAAGTTTTGTTATGTTTAATTCCCAGTGGATATTTTTCTAGGCATCCAAGTTTCTGAAAACATTTTCAGGTAACAGATTTCTTTTGATTTGTGAACAAAGATTAAGTGATTTGAAATTAAACATTTAGATACCTTTGACGAGCAATAAAAAATAACATATTCGACAGCGCATTGTATTTTTTTGCAATATTGCTGCTCGCAAAATCAGAATAACAACGACCACAATTTATCATAAGCAAAGAGAGAAACCTGAATCGTAGGACATATTATCCAAGAAATTCCACTTTCTAATAAAAAATAACTTGATTATAGCTATGTTTTTAGGTAGAGGAGCCGTTAATTGTTTGACGCTGAAACTGCCGTTGAAATTCCATTGTGACTATATTAGCACCACTGACCTTCTTATCCTCAATTACTATAATTATATGATGTTCTGTAAAGGTGGTATTATATAAACGAGTATTGAAGCGTGTAGAGAATTATTTTTTCTACTCTGCTATTCTTTCAAAAAAAAAAAAAAAACTCTTCATGATGTATATTAGCTGCATATGTAAAGAAACTTCACAAAGATTGATTCACTGATAGGTTACGTAAAATTCCTTTTATATGTAAAAAAAATAATATTTTTCCATTTTTTCCATACATATTGTATTGATTTCAACGGGGTATTTTATATTAAATATTGCAAGCCTTTATAAAATATGCATTTTATCCTATATAGCAAAAATACTGCATTTTATTTGTTTACTATCTTTGTTTATTTTTTCTCTAACTCTACATAATAGGCTGCGCATAATTATTTGCGTTCGTGGGTTTTACAAAATTTAGAGATTATCAATCTTTGAAAATAATCATTACATCCTGGTTCCTATTTCTTTGATTTTGGACACATATTTCGAATCGCACATTTCTTTTTCATATTTAAAAATCATTTACGATTTTTAATTTAACATTTTAAAAAATCTAATTTTATTTTCTTAATTTCCATTTTTTGTAAAATTGTTTCTTTGTTTTCACATTGTATTTTTATTGGTTGTTAAAGCGAAATATATTTTAATGCCAACTATGCGTAAATCATGGCACGTTATTATCAGACAAATTATGCTTGTTCAAAATTGAAATAACTTCTGAGACATCAGATACAAATGCTGAAGAGAAACCGAAAAACTGTCTTTTCGATTTTTCTTTTGTTTCAAGAGGAAACAAAATATTCCTTTCTCAATTGATATTTTTTTAGAAAAATAAACAGATTTCTTTGTTTAAATTTATAAAAAATTGGCGCACCATAGAACTAAATGCACCTACACCTCTGAAGATTTATTTTAAATATATTATACGGAATATATTTTTCATTGCATGTTTTAAAAGATAGACAGTAAAAAATAAAGTCTCTAATTCGCAACAATAGATGCTTGAACCCTGGATGCCAACACAGTTGCCCTAAAACTAATCCTGTAATTTTAAAAAGTGCTGCATTATTTATCAAGCCTGTGTAAAGCTGCTTTACTATTGGCTGCGTGGCACAGAAATAAATCAATTTTTACGTCACTTGCTGCTTGAGTTCGCTTTAGTATCATCGAAGCTTTTCTTCAACTTCTCAGCATTGGCACTTGCAAAACCGCAACATAAAGTGCTGTATTTTACAACAATAGGTGCTGGAAATCCGGCTGTCAACACAGTTGTAAAATTTACAAGATGTTTTCTTTAAAATTACCGTAAAAGTAAAAGAATGTCGCATGCATTGCTATTGAGTGAGTGGTGTACGTGAAAGAAATTGATTTTTACTTTCTTTCTTTCTCGAGTTTAATTTCACGTCAGCGGTGGGTAAAAAATAAAAAGCAAGAAAATTAGCAAAATTATTTTAGAGTGTACTGTCGAATTATTCTTTCAAATAAAAGCTAAGTAAACTATAAAGAAGAGTAAACAATTGAGGTAAACTATTTATATCTCTTTTTAAAGTAAACTGTTATACATTAATTAATTTTTACGTTGATTTAACTAATGCACCTAGAAATATATAATATACTATAGCAATTTCCTTTATGATAATGCAAAATAAATACATAAATTTAAGTTTGAAACTTTAATTTTTTTTTCGATTTTTTAAACAACTAATTTTCTTTCAATGATCAGTATCGCAATGTATGTTGCAATTTATAAGCGTATCATCAGTTTTTTCGTGGCGACTAATCCGACGATATGCATAATTACTTCCGGTCGTGTCTGTTAAATTCATTACGCAATTCATTACAAGTAAATTGGAGTTGTACAATTGAAATGGTATTATACAACTTTTCCAGCATTTTCAACGGAAAAGAATACTCTCCCGTGCAAGTAAAGCTACTCTTTATCAGTTCCTCATTCTTTTTTGTTAGGTAAATTATAAAGTGTTGGATTGAGACTCATTTTATTCAAAATGGCTGTATGTGGCACATTGATACAGTCTATGTCGAGACACATTGACACAACGTAAATCCTTTTCTTGTTCATTTTTTCAATACGTTTCATTACTTTTTTTTACCATACACTCTTTAATCCAACAATTTTTCACCAAAAATTCTAATATTACTTTTTACTGAAGTGAAATAGCTCTAATTTTTTATATTAGAGCATTTTATAGTATTTTTGGAAACAGAAGACGTACGAATTTTCCAATATCTAGTACTAGTGGGACTAACAAAAGAAAAAGATGGTAGCCTGGTAAATATCGAATTTATATCGATTTTCCAGAGAAAAATTATTTTCGTGCTGAGAAATGTTAAGTAAGAGAAACAAGCTGCTGAACAGCAAAGGATAATTATATTATAAACAGATTTTTTAGTGTAATTATACTTTATTTTCTATTTATAAACCGATTTATAAACAGAAAACCAATGAATTTTTTCATTTTTCCTATGAAAAAAGATAATGCTGGCGTTGAAGTACCAGTTATCACAGAGTTACCACAGCCAACAATCAGACAATGAACAGCCAGAATATCAAGTCATTATTCATTTAATTTTGATTGCTTTAATATTACTTACAAATAAATTGTGGGTGATTTGAATTTCCATAAATGAATATAGAATGGTTTTCAAGCTAATTTTCTATGAAAAATATGCATTGGTGTTTTTTTGTCTCCATTTTTCCCAAACGTATCTCAGTGTCCCATGATGTGTATCAATCTGCCCTGAGGATGGGGCACATTGATATTACAAATGACTTTTTTTGATTTTTTTTTTAAAATTACATAAAAAAATTATATAAAACAACGATTGTAAATTTATATAATACACTTCACAAGTTTTACTGAAAGTACATGGAAAAATAACTTGAAAATTCTACTTTCTGGACACCAAAAAAATTCTCCAAAAAAAACTGTATCGATGTGCCCCAGTTCCCCCTAATGCTAAACTCCTTTGACAAAAGGATCCAAAACGTCTTCCAAATATCCTAAAATCATGTTACCTAAACATTAATTAAAATGAAAAAAATTGGCAAATCTTATTTCTAGAATATTATATCAAATGGAGTTTAAAACTTCTTCCGATTTCAAAAATTTAAAACCTTACCTTATTTTTCAGTAAAATTCAATAACGTCAAAAATACACATAAATCTTTACATTTGCGTCTGCATTTAAAAAAAAATGAAACATCCTCAATCTAAAATAGTTTGTGAAGGAAAATTTGGCAATCGCTCTATAACAAAATTTCTTTTGGATTTTCATTTCCTTTCGTGGATCCGAGAAAAAATATGCCAATGTCGACGTTCGTAAATCCCCTTTGAATTTATATATTTCTCAAGAATAATTTTCTTTTTAAAATTTTACCCAGTGATATAGATTTATTGCTTTGCAGGAAGAGGAAACGGCAGTCCGAATATCCTCTAATACATTAGTAAAAGAGTGACAGATCTGATAACAAACTCGAGAATTATTCCACACAATATGCATTTATACTTATGCACTTCAAATCAGAAACCGTTTATTCTGTCTTTTATATATGATTTTATATGATTATTTTAAGTCTAATTCCTTTGAAGTAAGAAATACATTTTGTGTTTTAATATTTTTATTTCTTATTTTTCTTGAATCATAAGCATTTAAAATTTTAAATTATCATTGATCACGAAAATATTAAAGTTATTTTAAAGTAATAGTTTACATGTTCGTGCACGTTTTATTAAAAGTTTTTTTTTTCAGAAATTGAAGCATTTTTATTATTTATATAATCAAATATCCTCTCAATGCTAAATTAAGCTTATTTACTTATTTATTCATATTTATAGTTTTATTATATTATAAACTAACAAAAATTTAATCTGCTAGTTTGTTCAAAATTCATAAACAAAATAGCTTTCTAAACATTCATATTCCCTTATTTCTAGTCTACACATAGAATGACGCTCTAAAATTAGGTGTTGTTTTGTGTTATCTATTAATACCCGAACATGAGGTACTGCAAGTATTCGTAGTTTTATAATTAAATTCTAATGACAAAGTTTTGTTTACAAAGCTCATTTAAGTAGAAACTTGTGTACAACGAAATATGAATACTCCGATTACCATAAAATTTTCTTATTATCACATCGTCAAGAAGATACAAAAATAGATTTTATTTGTAAGATGCATTTATTGAATCAATGAAAATTAAGATTCGATTAAGTACTTTTTAAACGCAGCATCGTAATTACTAAAATAGAAATTTATTAGTAATTTACTTCGATACACTGTAAAATTGTTGTTTGCGTTTGAGTTAATTATTGAAAGTAACTTTTGCGATTAACACACATTTTGTAACTTTTGCGATTAACACACATTTTTTGACAGAAAATTAGTTTGACGTCCTTTTTCTTTAATTGAATATAGTTTTTTTTCGGCGGTTGAATTATGCAATTATGGTGAACATTTTATCACTTGTAAGGATTTTTATGTAGTCAAGGAAATTAATAAAATATTTATAGGTATAGCTCAATCAATTCAGGCTGATAAATATTCGCACACTAGCGTGTACAAAAGATGTCCGAAGCCAACAAAAGAACTAATCCAAATTGCTCAAATTCTTTCGTAAATTAATGTAATTTTTAAAGCAAATAAGTATAGGTATTCAAATTTTCAAAAAGTTCTATTTTTATGACATTATTTTGACCGAGGCTTTGTTAATTGGAGTTATTTTCTTTCAACCAATGTAATCAAATAATTGACTTTACATCGGCCTTCTTTCAAGATTCAAAAAGGTGAAAATATTTTTAAAAAAGAAAAGAAAATAGTTTTATTTAACTGTTGAATTGTTTCAACTCATCGCTGAATCATTTCCGAAACAATGAAAAATGATATTATAAAGTTGCATGATCTTTTTTAATTGGTTTAAAAATAACTCGGTGATTCGATGAAACATGTTAACAATTAAGTAAAACTATTTTCAGTTTTTTAAATTTTTCTTATACCTTTTTAGAACTAGAAAGAATATAATGGAAAAACAAGGTGTTATTTTATTATATACATCAACATTTAATTTAAATTCGGTGTAGCTGCATAAAAATGTACAACAAGGATTTTCTGGAGAAAAATATAAAGAATTGAAAAATTTTGATTAATTTTATAAGGTTAAATGTACTTTTAAAATACTATTTTTACCCCAAGCGTTCATTAGAAATGATTTTTTTTTCTGATTTATAAACAAGAAATAGAAATAAAATCACTATTTATACTTAAATGTTGATGCAAAAAAAAGTTCTCTTTTAATGATGTAAAATGTAAATATGAATGACTATTTAAATTTATATTTTTCTTATTCAGCAAATGTTATTCTTAAAATTAAAAATATACGTTTTTAGATTCTGAAACAATAACCTAAAGATAATAAATAGTCATATCGTTTTAGTATCTCTTATAATTCGGTACACATTATTTGATATATTTTATTGGTTTTGTCAAAAGCACAAATAAATTTCATTTCCGGTGCTGAATAATCTTTATCAATGGTTTATTGTCCTTTCGAAGGATCAAATCTTGTTAAAATACTGTGGAAACCCAAGATGGATGAGTTCATTAATAGAAATTGATACTCCATTATTCCTACAAACAATTCATTATTACTATTTTTATACGTCCTTTTCAAGTTGCATCTCTGTAACAAAAACGGGCAATGGAATTAGAAGGAGAATAAATGAATGCTTTGTTTCAAATTATATAAAAGTTTGCCTTTTAATTTTATGATTCAGTTGGTAAATAAAAGAATCTTTGAACTTTGCTTCTCGAATTGTTTGAATGGTCTGAAGCTGTATAAAAACAATGTTTAAAACATATTTTAAGAGCGTAGTAAGTGTACCATAGTGATTTGTTTTTCTTGTAAATGAATAAATTTTGTAAGCATTTATTAAATACATAAAAGATAAATATAGCACAAATTTTAATTTCTAAAAGGTGTAAATGGAAACCTTAAAAACAGTAAAAATAGGTTTGTTTGACTATTTCTATATTTCGATTCTACTGGAGCAATTTTCCAAAACAAATAAATAAAAATATTTTGAAGTGCGCGGTCTATAAAACGCCATCATTTAAATTTTAATGTACTCCTTAATATTATGCACGGTATATTGTTCAATTTACCAGATTTTTTTTTCTTCACCATTGACTAATTAGATCGTTAATTTTGGTATATTAAATGATATTTCTTTGATACATAATGAACTGTTACGTGTTATTATCTGTATGTTTTTTGACCTAATCTTATTAAGACATACAAATACTGAGCAAAACTTTTTACATTTAAAGAAAATATGTTGGGAAGCATTTAATACACCTGTTTAGTTGTAGAACTTCAAGCCAAATTCTTCAATTATCTTCACTAATTTCTGTTTACGAAATTTTAGCGTAATTTTTCTAAACTTATTAAGAATTTCAGCCTTATCCGACTAGTTTAGAACAATAGTCTGTAAAGAGAATAAATTAGATTCAGAAGTTTAAGTTGGGTAATTATTTACGAAAGTCAAAACGCCAATTTAAATGTCTAAAATCAGTTGAGAAATTTAATTGAAATTTCACTTAAACAGTTGATGAATCTTTGACGAAATCCTTTAAAATTTTTTTTGAATCCATTTAAAATAATCTTTAAACGGCAATTTAAAAAAAAAGATAGATCTTGTCTGTTTGAAAAACAACTTTTTTTAATTACCATTGTCGATAGCTCTGTGAATATGATCGTCAATGTTTATGAAGTTTAATTTGATTTTTAATGTATTTTATATATATTTATACTACATATTTGCACTTAAAAGCACTTTTAGTACATTTTATTTGTGTATTATACGAATTTTAGTTATTGACTCAAGGTGACTATAGCACTAGAATTTTAACATGTGTTTAATGAAATGCGATATATAATATTAAAAACGCGTAACTTATTAAAATAATTAATGAAATAATAAATAATTAAATTAAAATAATTATGTAATTCATTACATAATTAAAATACGCGTAACTCATTAATTTCAGTAATATCTGTTCATATCCGGAATATGTGTGAAATGTTTCGTATAGTGTTGCCTACAAGTAACATAGTATAAAGATACTTTTTATACACCAAAGGTTAGATCAGTATAAAAAAGCATGCGGTGAAGGAAAACGCAGACTACACTGTAAAAAAAAATGAAGAGGTTACAAAAAATTTTTTAGTAAATTTGTATTCCACAGAAATTTTCAGTAACCATTACAAACTTTTTTTAGCACCAAATTTTGCTGCGTGCTCCTACAGGATTTTCATAATCTCTTTATTAACGAGTGCTTACACTACATACATTTGGGGCGTATTTGGCGGCGGACAGTATCGAACCCGGGACCTTTTAGCCTGGAGTCCGTTACTATAACCAGTATGCTATCAAGGCCACACCAAATGAGTTTTAGTAATAGCTATTAAAAATATAAAATATTAACTCTATTCGCTGTTAACTTTTTTCTAGTAATTCTTACAGATTTTCTTGTAACCGACTAATATTACTAAAATTTTTTTAATAAATACAAGGATCACTAAAGTTTTTTTAGTAGATATATGTAAAAGTTATGCAGGGACAGAAAGGCGGCAAAAGTACAAACTTATTTCATAAACACATTTCAACTACCTGGAAATTTGCAAACATGAAAGGGAATTTAATAAAGAAATATATAGTACAGGCTGTCAATACTCTGGAGCTGTACACGAAATCTATCCTTTGACATGGCAGTATTGAAGATGAATTAAGGGGGCTCGGGGGTTAAAAACTTTTCAAAAAATCGATTTTTTTAATGATCTAGTTTGATTATTCAATTAATTATAAACACAGTGGAAAAAACCGCATAAAATACTTGCATTTTTAACGGAGTTATAAGTCAACACTTATGTATCAACACTTTCATAGCCGCACCCATATAATTTCAATTTTATGTCGCGTTTTCCCAAAACTTGATTTTTCACAACTAACACCAAGCTTTTAAAAAAACTATTTGATGGAATGGCTTAATTTTTTTGCATGCATATAACATCATCATCTATAGAATGAATTAATATATTTTTAGATAGTTTAATATTTTGAGTATTTTTAATGAAAAAAAGTTGTATTTTTAGGGGTTTTTTAAATTTTCAAATTTGAGAGTTTTTTTAATATTTTTTTTTATGTTATATCCTTAATTCATTCTATAGAGTAAAGTTTCCTGATCCTTTTAAAGTAAAAATCGGGTTCTTAAGTCAATTCAAAGTTAAGGTATCTTGGTGTTTATGACAATATATACTTTTTTTTCGAAATTTGTATTACATAAATTTTGCTATATTTTTTTATTATATTACATTGAAGTACTTCATTTTATAATTTTATAAGAATACAAACATACTTATAAAGTATCAGAAAGTTTAAATTAATTACACTGAATGCTTCTGTTTTTATATGGACTCGAATCGAGAGCTCTGTTTACATGTTTTTACGTATTGATCAACCCCTGAGCCCCCTAAAAACTTTTGAAAAAAAATTGAAATGTATAATTAAACAACCTACCTCACTCCTACTTGAATCCTACTTCAATGGTTTATAATAGTAAAATACCTTAGATAACGGATAATAAAACGTAATTTTGCAGCTGTATTTATAGATTGATAGTTTGATTCATAGTACTTTTTCCATGTTTCAGTTCACTTTTTTAAGGTTATTTTTTTTACTATTCTGTAACAGTTTACTAATTCGCAATATATTATATAGATTTATGAACAAAGCAATTTTTCCATAGAGATGCTACCGTGACTCCGGGAATATTTAGAAAAAAAATCATCCAGCAGTGGAGGTTAATTTAACATAGTAGTTTTGTAGAACCAGTGATACACCGTTTGCATTATGCTCCTGAAAAATATATGCATTAATTGAACTTAAATTATACTTAAAAAACTTCTTTGATACATTTAAATTTTTTTTAAAAAAAAAGAACATGAAGCATTAAAATCTCCATAAAACAATAGAGTACACTAATCTTGTATGGATATTATTTTTTTAAACTCTTTTTAATGTTTTTTATTAAGAAATTACAGTTATAGGAAATTAATTAAAAAATCATATTCCATTTCAAGATCTACATTTTAATAAATTTGTATTTTTATTTTCTATTTCAGATAGTGAAATTATAAAAAAATCTAATGAAGTCGGTAAAACAACCATAAAAGGAGAAAGCTTATTTAAATGGTGTTCTTAAAAATTGTTAGAAATATATAATTTTTAGTTTGCAAGTTGTTAACTTTTTTTGGCCACGATTTTCGACAAAGGTTTCCAAATATAATAATGGCTTAAGGAACCTTCCATATATTTTTATTACTGAAATCTGTCTGAAGCTCATCCTTCTCTAACAACTTTTCCTTCGAACTTGTTAAATGAAACATTTTTAAAAATACATAAAGATAATAAATGATAATTGTAACTCTCAAAATTTCTTATTTAAATATAGAACAAAACTTCCTGCGGTCTTCAAAAATTAATTTGTTTTGCTGACATCCTAAATCTCTTTTAAAAAGAGATTCCTAATTCTCATATCATTAAAAGTATTGAAGTGTTTTACTGAAAATATTTTGAAGAGTTTATAAAAATTGGTAAAATTCAAATCAAAATTCAGGTTATTTAATGTATAATTTTGCACAGATATCAACACCTTACACTAAACGTTTTCATAGTGCATATATAAAATTAAAAGAGTGCTTGAAAATTTAGGATTTATTTTATTTAGGAAAATTTAGGCTTGAAAATTTAGATTTTATTACGAATATTTCAAGCGATTCTAAAAATTCGTAATAATATAGATTTTCTGAAATTTGTAATTCTTTATCAGTTATTCTAGCGCTTCTTTACACACATTTAATGATGTACTGATTTTAATAATTATAATTTTACACCTTGTTGATATCCATCCATAATTTGTAGCATATCGTTTGAATGCAGTTTTGCCAGGTTGAAAAATTTGTTGTTTTAGATAGAACTGTTCTCAGAACTTTTTTCTTAGAACTTTTCTCCTGACACATAATCGTTATTTTCTAACAAAGTTGAAGAGTGTTTATGAATTTGATTCTGTAGTCTATCCATTTGGCTCTCTGAATATCTGTCCATGCTTTAACTCTCGTAAATATACTTGCATTTTCAAGCAAATTATGTTTGTTATGTATGCTTACCATGGAATTTTCGATATTGAATGTCGAGCTTGTAACAAAGTTAATTTACAGAGCATTAATAATTCATTTACAGAATATTAACTATTCATTTATAGAGGTGCTGAAAATAATTCTATTACATTAAGTACAATGAGTAAATGTTGTTTGAAATGCATTTTAATGATATTGGGCTATTTCAATTTTATTGTAATTGGTATAAATAACTGAATTTCATCAAAATATGAATACTATGGAATGAGGCACTCACAGATTCTGTCGTGTATTTACAGGGAAACAAAAAGTTTAAGTATTTTGTTTGAGTAATAATTGCCAGAAGTGTGTTTTAAATTTAGATATGCGCTTTTAAATTTAACTAACTTTTTACAGTTTACTCTGTGTGTATAATATTTACAGAGCTGCCCAAAAGAATTCAATAATCATTTTCTTTATTGCCTTGAACTGGTTGTGTTAAATTTGGTTGGCAAAAAATTCTATTAAATATACAAATAAAAACATTAACAATAATAATTTTTTTTCAAAAAATAACACCTTCAAGAATACGTTACACTAATGCACACTCACGTTAAATGGGTCACAATAGTCATTTACAACAGCGACTACTTGTTCTTGGTATATTCTATTACACGGATAATCGTGAATATTATTTTATTATTAAAATTAATAATGGCCCTCTAATTGACCACGCTATAATATTATCACTGTAAAGTATGATGTTCAATATGTTCTTTAAATCTTCAAAGTTAAAAAGAAAATCGTCAAAAATTTCAATAAATAATCGTCAAGGCATATATAGTAGAATTCATCCGACCACAGATGCTCGATTTTTAAGACATCGTTGTAAATATTTGAATCACAAACACATTTTATTCATTATACCGGGTCTCTCAGTGAATTATCAGACACAATTTCTAAAATCCGTTTGCATAAACAAACTTTTTTTTTTTTTTTTTTTTTTTTTTACATTTTGTAAACTGTTTTGAATACCATCGACGAAGACAAAAAATAAAGAGAACAGTGTATTAATTAAATAAAAGATTATCTTCATTACTGCATTTGTAAAAAACTGCAAAAGAAATGTACGAAACTTTAAATTACAAAATTAATAAAGTAATTTATTTATTATTAATATCTGAACAGTCTGCAAAAAACTTTATCTTTAAAAAATTTACCTTTAACAATGAAAAGAAAATTTTCAAATCTATTGTAATTCGAATTATTCTCTTATTTCTCGTTCATGCTAAATAATTAATTTGTTGAACAAACCGTTCTATTTCAAGATGTCAAAAACAGGTGGCTCATCATATTTATTCTTACATATTCGTTTTAGAAATAAGTAATTCGAGTTCATAGAAGCATTTACGATATTAAAAATTTATTTTTTTAAATAATAAACTACTTGTGGATTTCATCAGCTGCTTGGCAAATGAAAGGAGATAATTTTAAAAAAATCTATAAATGTTTGTGTATTTATTAAAAACAATTTATTTATTAGATTTTCTATAAATTATTTCATGAAATGCTATAGTTTCAGAATTTTAAGTATAAAAGTATAGCGTATTGCTTGTTTAAACATAAAAACTATTTGAATTTTGTATTGTGTCATTTTCTCTCTCTAACACTTATAATTTTTATACAGTTTTCAATCCTTCTATTGATAAAGCAATCAGAAACTATCTTCTTCGAAGTTAAATTTAATATTCTGTGTGTAAAGAAATAAATCTACAGTAATCTAAATAAAGCGGCATAACAGTGAATATTTATAACAATAACAAAAATTGTTAAAAATTTATTACAAAATTACAAAAATAACTTTCCGAATACATTTACATACACGCAATAATCCATTAAATAAATGAACTTTACAAATATACTATTTTTTTAAATATAAATAGAAAGATTTAAGAAGGGATATTTTAACATGTTACGTTTTATAGCGCAATTTTGAAAGGACATGAAGTAAAGAGGCATTGTCACCACTGAATTTAAATAAATTTCCTCGCTTTATTTAATTAGGGAATCTGACATTTTAACAGCGAAATATGCTATTGAGATTTAGTAGTGCCAATTGATCCACTAGTGCGCAGCTGTTCTATCATTTAATATTACGTGTTCGCATAAAATCTCACAGATTTCAAAGGTTAATTGAACAGAACCTGATACTTATATATTTGCGATTTGCGTTATCATTGATAGCAAAACAACAAGTTTATTTTGCTGTAATTTTTCCCGAAACAGTTCATTTTTATTGTATGCATTATTGAGAGGATAACCAGGAGACACTAAAAATCACCCTTTAAATGAATATAAATGCTTTTAAAATTATAAAAAAATACTTCTATACATTTTTCTAAATGTATGCATATCGTAATCATTGATATATAGGCTGTTACAAATTAGTAGACGTTTTAAAGTAATTTTAAACTAGTTTTTGTGGTCGATCGCAATATTTATCTAAGGATTGAGGATGTTAAATTTATATTTAAAAGCGGTTTTTGAAAATTTCATAATAATTTAATATTAAGACACACTTTCTCGAAAGGTTAAAAGGAGCTTTTATTTTTCAGTTGTTTTAGACAAATAAGCAATGAATATTGGAGAAATATTCGAAATAAATTAATTAAGATTACATACAGTCGTTAATTTTTAAAAAATACCTATTTTAAATTAATGTGCGAACTTTGGATAGTTTTGTAAGTTATAGTTAGAAAGATTTTTTCCAAGCTGTGACAAGCACATGTGTATACGCTACTTTTCGAAAATGTAAAACAAACTGATTAACGATCACTTGAATGTTATGAAATAATGGTGCTATGTGCCAGTAGAATATCTGTCTTTTTTTAATGCCAGATATCTCCGAATTTTCATAAAATGACTTGGTGTATTTCGGTTGCAAGATTTTTTTTTATTTGTAATTGTCAGCACCCAGAAAACAACATTATGTATACAATTTCAAATATATGGGTAAAGAATTTTATCAAAACAGCATTCCATTTTTCCCATTTTAAACAATTTTCCGATTTACGTTGCCTACTTAATGCTAACAGGTAGAAAATTAAAGTGTTTTTCAGTCATTTTCAAGACACCACCTATAACAACATAAAAAAAATACACAAAGTACATTGTGTGTTGTTCTATTTGGATTCTGTTCTGCAGTTACTTACTCTATCTCTTAATCTTATAGAATATAAAAATACACTATTCTGCATTATTGACTTCGTCAGTTCTATCAGTTTCTTAATAAAAATGTTTTTTGAATGTATAAATAATTTTTGATTTGTTGATTGACCACAGTGGCAACCACTTCATTTGTGTTTTCACAGCCTGGAATTTACTTCAATGGATTTTTACATCACATCTCTCATTTTATTGAGGGATTACAATTGTGAAAAAGTTTTAATCCATAGTAATTTTTTCAACTTTTGTAGCCTTTTTCTCTGTGACATTAAAAAATGTCTGAAGTAATCGTGATTGTAACTTTTTGTATAAACACAAGTGGAGGTCTTCGTTTAAATTAAATTTCTCATATTGAATGCACATTTCACATTTTGATGCATTCAATGATCCAGTAATTTTAATAAAGAAGATTCGTTTAAAGTTCTTATTTTTTCACAAACAGGTTCGCCATAAGAATACGTTATTCTAACGTATTCTATAGCAGAATTTGTACAAATCCCATTACTTTGCAAGTAAAATATCAGTATTATTTTATAAAAAAATGAATCTAGTTCAAACGCGCGAAATTTCATCATACTTATAAAGAGATTTTTGTAGAAGGAATGTTGGTACCGAAGAATTCACCTTGTCTTGAAATTCCAAAACTATTACGAACCCTTGGTATGGAATACAAAAATGAACAACGTTAAAACGCACCAAATATATTAAGCAGCAGACCGGCTTCGATAGCACTTAACATATTGTCGTCACTGCTCAAAATCTTCTCAAACTGTCAAGCGTACAGTCGTCAGTGCTCAAATAGAGCACTGACGACGGTACGCTAAATGCTACCGAAACGGATTTGCTGCTTATATAATATATTTGGTGCTTTTTAACGTTGCCAATTTTTGTATTCCATTGCATTGCACCAAGCTCTATCTGAACATTAATTGAACCCTGTGTATACTTAACTGTTACATATTTTATATTTTAGTAATATTAAGATTTGTATTAAAAATTGCGATAGTTTATTGATTGGAATAACCCGAAAGATCAACGAATTTGAATAGGATTTTGTCCAATTAGTTCAGATGACGAGGTATTAGTGTGTATGTTTGTTCGTAAATGTTATGAGTAAGCCTTTTATTTTCAAAAGTAAAGTTTTCAAATCATATGCAAAATTTTTAATTAAGTAATTAATTAAAAACTTCCAAAATTGTTTAAAAACCAAAGACCTAATAAATATGTTTAGCTGTAAAAATATACGTTTTGTATTCTCTTAATTGCTTACGCTAATTTTCTGTTTAAGAAATTTTAGAATAAATTTTCTTACCTTATTAAGAATTTTAGCAATGTCAGACAACTTTAGTACAAAAGTTTGTGACAGAATAATTTAAGTTCAGAATCTTCAATTGATTAATTAGCTACGAAAGTCGAAGTAGTAATTAAAATATCTAAAATTAGTCGATAAATTGAATTGAAATTTACCTTGACAGTTTTGATCAATTCTCTAAAAAAATTAAGTTATTAAAAATAATATGTGTACGTTGATTTTTTACAGAAAATAAATCTTATACTATTTATAGTGACTGTTCTTAAAAAAAAATAAAAAAATAAGAAAAGTTTTAAAACCCCAATGATAGAAAAAAACTAGTAAATAGCTTTAAATTCTGCTTTTTTAGAATCTAATACTGCCTTCGGTAAAATAAACATATAAATATAGGTTCTACAAAGGGTATTTCATTTTTAGATTTAAAATACATCCTTTTATTTTATATAAAATAATGTCATTTGCATCCGTTGAAGAATTTGACATTTACGATCGAATTTTAAATAGCATCTAATTAAAGGTGACGTTGCATACTATCGCAGAATAATCCGAAAAAAAATGATGTTGCCTTTCATGGAATTCGAAAAAAACGAATGTCTAAAATGTCATATGCTTTCATTTTATTGCAAAATTAATGTAAATGCTAAAAATTAAATATAGTTTATAATCTCTTCATGTTTTATCAGCAATCATTCATTAATATCGTTTTACAAAATTGGAAAATTATTATTACACATTGCTTATAATACATTGATTATTTCACAATGATATGAATTAAGAAAATGCGAAGAAAAAAAGTCACACAAATATTCTTTGAAATACATTTTTATAGCAGGCGATTTTCTTGGCATAACACGTATTTTAATTACCATTTTCTCAGTTTTTAGAGAAAATGGCAGGAACAATGTATAGTAATCTACTATTTTACTATTACAATCTAGAGAAATGGAGTACTTCAGTAGTCATCATTAGAGAAATGGCATTAACCCTTTGAAGGGCACCGGTATATACCACGTAATTTTAATTCCCAAATGCCGCATTGACACCGAAATTTAAGAATCAACTTTTGTTTCATATGATATACTCGAAGAAAAGCTTTTACTTCGTTTCATATAAAATTGTTTATAAATACCTGTGTCAATCAATCATTTTAACATTTTAGTAGCAGAAGTGCTTTGCCCCTAAAGGGGTTAAAGCTACAAAAATAATTCGCTTCAGATTAAAGTAGGTTGTAGTTTGCAAACAAATTACATTTAAATGATTTTTAAACCCGGTAATAGTGGTGTAAAAATTAAAGGTAAGCGATGTTATGAAGATTAAAGATTTTCAGTGAGTCATTACTGTTTCAAATTACTTTGTAATCAGTATTTTTCAAAATTTCATATTTGATCGTTAAAGTAGTTGAATAGATAATATGCTAAAAGTGACCCCTTTTACTAGTGAATATAAAGACCTCTTGCAAAAGTAATTTTCATTATTTTTAAATTTCTGATTACATAATTTAATGTTAAGTGATATTTATTTTCATTATCATTAGTAAATTGATATTTTAATGTCTATACTTGGAATGTTTGTACGTTTCTTATTGTTTGCTTTAAATTTTATCCTTTTCATATTCAAGGCAGGGTTAGCAAATTTATCATTTTCATAATACAAATCCTTGTATTTTTCCAGAGGGCAATTAATAATTGTCAACTATTTAAATTATAAAAAATGTATTAGTGCTTTAAGATGTCGTAATTTTAACCGTAACAGTAGCAGAAGATTAAAGCACATTTTTATTAAATTTTATTCTTAAGATCTTAACTTTTTATATCTAATTATTTAAACTTTTAATACTGCGATTTAAAATTTTATACCGTCGAATAAGGATAACGATACACTTTCAGATGCAATAATATATCGCATTTTTTAATTGTATAGCAGTTTAGTCAATTTTTTAATACATCTTCAATTATATATTTTTTAAAAGTTATCTTTTTAGCATCCAGGCAATTATGAAAGATTATTATCAAAATCTTATTATCAAATCATGAAAATTAATATCAGTTGCTCGTATTTTTATTCTAGCTTAGTTTCCATAACTAGATTATGACATTCACGGATAAATAATTAAAGTAAACAAATATAAATAAAAATAAACTTAAGGCATGTAATTTAATTCCGTGCCTAGTTCTTTAAAAAGAACAGAATTAAATAGGTGGATTGTAAATAGAGATATTTGGAGATTTCTTCAGCAGTTACCTTCGGACATGAGGCCCAAGTATTAATTTTGATAAGTTTCAAAACTGAATCAGATTGCATTATTGCTATTTCCCAAATAAGTACGATTCCTAATATTTATTGTAAAAATATATGAAATCTAAATGTCTGCCAGAGTTATCAATAATAATAATAATTGATACTTTGAAGCACACCTAAGCGAGGCTTTCTCACCACAATCTTTGAGATCATTTGCTGATACATTTTTTCATTCATTTTTGATTAACTGCAACTCTATATGAAGAAACGTGATTTAAAAATATGTAAGTATGCTATATCAAATGAGGCTAGTGTGTAACATTTCAATAACTTATTTATGGCTGCGATTTTGGTACATGAAGATAAAAAAATAGTATTAACGTCAGAACTAATATACATAACGGTTCTCACCTATATTCAGTAATCTGCACTTTTTGTGGGGAATAACAAAGAATCTATGGGTAATTCATTATCTTAAGTTATATGTAAAATTACAGAAATTAGAAAAACAAAGCTTCTGTTAAATAACTGAAATGTTATTCGGTTATCTTCAGTGATCTTCAAAGAATTTTATCTTTTCGAGCAAATTTCAATCTCTTTACAGCAGAAGAACACCTTACACAGTAAGCTAGGGAAGCTGGTGTTGCTATTTACAAAGTATGTATTATGATTTAAAGGTTACAAATAAATTAAATCTATCCTTAATGGAAAGAGATTGCCAGGGATCAAACAAGAGTAAGATATCAGACAAGGAACTTGTCTGTAAATTAATGACCAAGAATTTGCTTCGAATGCATTTAATGGAGAACAAGCACAAATTTACAGAGAAATTTGCGTTTTCCCTGTTTTTTCCAGAAATGTTTAACTTTGTGGAAAACAACTTGTTTACGCCATTGTATTTCAGAAAACAATTCATTAGCAGGTCTCATACGCAGGTGAGCAGGAACAAAGGATTCTTAACACAACACGGTTAACACTTTAAACACCTTCTGTAAAGAGCAGTTAATTTCAGTGAAGTAAATATCGACTTTGAATAGTTATAAAGATTAGTACCCGAAGTAATCATTAAGCTGTCTGTGAAAAAGAAAGAGATTTCTATAAAGTATTTGTAGACTTAAAAACAAGTCACCCCCACGGGTTCATTGGTGGGTTAATAATGATTTATTACTCTTCACCTCCTGATAAAGTCTGCTGCATAAATGCTCTAGAAACTGCGTTATGTATTAATAATAACCATTTGAAGTATAAAGAAGAGCTACTTAATTTCCATGACCAATGTAGCGAAATTCTTGCTGCATATATTTTCCCTATCAGTTATTAATTCCCCTTAATAGATTCTTATATTTTCTTAACTTCCCTTTTCACTAATAAACTCATTAAGTAAAGTGAAATCTGCATTTAATAGTTTAATTCTTTTCTTTCCTACTCACTAATAGAAGTTAAACTTATTAACTTTTGCGACTCTCTGTAGTTTTCAAAAACATTTTCTTTTCTCACAAATCGCTGTTGCGTTCTTCAGAAACATCTGTCGTTTGTCAGAAACCGCATTTATTGTTAAGATAAAGAAAATTCTGTGGACTTAGTCAGGAATTTTGCAGATGTTCACGTCAGTTAATATTTCTACGCACCCACTTCTCACCCTTCCCAATTAACGGCTAACGTTAGAAATAGTTCTCTTTATTGTCTCTGTTTGAGTCTGCTGACTTCCCCTTTTTAATCTGTTATCACACACATCTGGTCGTCTATCGTACCTCTTTTTCAAAAATGTGCAATCGCGTAGATTACCGCTGTTCTCAGGCTGTAAGAATTTTAGCAACCCTACTGGATAGGTTTCCAAAACCGCAAGAGAAAATATTCTCAGTCTGATCGTCTACCATATCTCTCGCCAAAAATTCTTTGTATGGGACTTTCTGCTCTAGTATTTGGCGTCCAAGCTTATGACAGTATTTTGTCATTTTGTACTTTTGACCACGTTCTGGTAAAGATTTGGTTTTTGTGAGCTCTAAAAAGTGCGCCCCTGTGTGAATCCTCGTATTACTCTTTGAAAATAAATTAACAAGTTGTTAAAGTACTAAGTATCTCTTTCGGAGTTTTTTTGTGTGTGAAGTTTCTTAAAATAAGTTTACCCGGGGCTGGTGATCAACATCACAACCAATATTTTTAATCGCGCAGTATTGTTACTTATGTTTATGTTAAGCTGATAAGAATTAAAGAAAAAACTTTAGAATAAAGTTATTGAATTTTATTAATTACACTTGGAAATTAAATTGATTCATGGGTTTCACTTCTATTTTGAAAAAAAAAAAAAAACACACACAGTTTTACAAAGTAAATACAGTTTACTATATTTTAAATTTGATTTGTATATCTTCATACATTTATATTAAATTACACGTGTATGTAAGTGTAAAAATTATACTTCCAGTAGTACCAATGATAACATATTTTACAGGAGCATCAAGTTATAGTTATTCATTTTTAATTCTCATTATATTTTATTATTTAAGACACTTATCATCGCTGACTAATTTAGTTGACGTTCACACTGTATTTAATAGAAGGTATAATTTTATTATTTAATTATACATAAAATGTTTCATTTTACAAAAACAATAATAATTAGAGCCCAGCCGAATATTCATTTTTCATACGAAATCTGTGTTTCGTCGAATATCTGATTTTGGCGATACTCTACCTGACATTTGAATCCGGACCGGAACTAGGCTTAGACATCTAAATTAAAAAAATCACTAGATTTTTCGACATTACTCATTAATTTGAGACATATTAGTATAAATTTCATTGTTTATAATTATCCTTTATTACTGATTCAAAACATGAGTGTAAATTATAATACATGTTTCCGCCCTCGGGCTTATACATGGAAGATATAAAGCTTAATTATTTTGAGTGGCTTATTATTATCTATTAAAATTCTTTTATAAACCTGCTCTAAATTATATAGCGCCATATACATGAAATTCACTAAAAGGACATTATAATTTTTTGTAATAAGAAATAATAAAAGGTAATTTTTAAATACTTCCAAAAAAATCAACCCACTGTTATGTTACTTTTATTTAAATTTCTTATCTTGGTTTAATAATGATATGGCCATTAATAGAGCACTGAGTTCTTTGAAATATGCCTTTGTTATGATAAAATAGCACGTCTAAAATTAACTCCTGTCATAGAGGCGTTTATCGAATATATTTTTCCAAAACCAATTAAGACGTAAACGCTTTTTCGTATAAATAAAGCTTATGGCTCCTTTATTGAAAGATAAATTAAAACCTTTCGTTCATTATCTGCTAACAAATTTTTCATCAACAGAAGGTTCTCTCATTAAAATTCTAAGATTCCCTTTTAGATTATGAAAAAGCACTCCGGAGGAAGATTTAAAACAGTTAGGAGTGAGAGCGTGATGTAAATAAAAAAACATAAATATTAATTTTTGATGACGTATATAGTGAGAATGAATTTGGTCAAAAAATGCATTGTGCAAAAATTAGATACATTATTTTTATGTAAAATTATGTAAATTACATTTTTGGCGTAGTCATATCATCGATATTAAAAAGAAAACAACGTAATTTTAAATAACGCTAACGTTTTAAGATTAGCATCACATAACGATTCCCGGTTGTGTACGATGTGTACAATGTGCAGATTGTAACGCACAAGGCGTAATATTTCGCACTTCTTTTGATATTCGATTTTAAAAATTATTGAGGTTTGTGTCACCTCCAAGATACACAACGGATTTTAAGTAATCCAGAAGCCAAAAATAACATAGTGTCGGGTCAGGGTATCGAGAGGATCACGCTATAAGAATATACCGGCATATTATTGTGATGCAAATGTAAAATGTCTTATTTTAACAGTTTCTATAAATTTTGAAATTTATTTCTTTACCATTTATTATCTGTATTTCTTCAATTTTACTGTTTAATAAAATTCCTAAACGTTCCTTTAAGGGTGTATTTCGATTCAAACTGCCTATTATCCGATTTATTTTTGAACTCATTATTGCTCTCAAATACACCAAACTTTCAAAATCTCTTATTTGGAAAGTGCACAAGGTGCCAAAAAAGTCAATTCTTTGATAAGTGCACAAAACATTGCAAAAAAAGCAATTAAAAACGGCATTTCGAACCGATTTTTTCCGAGCGGGAGATTTGAGAACGAAAAAAGGGGTCATACTGAGAAAATAATTGTTTATAACTCAAATTCTAATGAATTGAGCGTAAAAAAACATCACTCGGCACCTCATACGTCCCTTCAAGAATCCTCTCAGCAAATTTCATGTTTCTACGTTTAAAAATGTGTCTGAAATTGTATCGGAAAATTTCGAGCTGTTGAAGATGGAAAAGCGTTTTTTCGAATACACCCTTAATTAGGATATAAAATAATTTATTATGTTTTGTTTCATTACTATAATACACTTAATAAATAATTTTGCCGCACTTAAATTATTACTTAACACAACAGATCAAAAAACGAAAAAAATGCACAAATAGAATCTTACAATGTATTTAACTTTTACAAATAAATATATAAATAAATAAACAAAAACACTTTTCAAAATCAACCATAATCGTTGAATTTTTTTCTTAGATTATTTTCTTTCATACAAACTTTTAATTATGTGTCAAAGAATGATATCATAGAATTTACATTAACCAACAAAATATTTAAAATTAATCAAATACCCTTAATTTTTTTATGAATTTTTTTTATTTAAAAACCAATTTAAAATCTACCTGTATTTTATTTAACTACCATAACTATTGAATAATTTCAAAATGATTATTATTTCAAAAATGTAATCCACTTAACAAAAGCATGCTTTTGATGATTTTATTTTCAATTCAACTCTTCTTTTATTTCAAAAAGTCGAATTCCTTCCACAAATTCTCGTCACAAGCCAACAGATTTAACTTCCCGATAAATAAGCTAAGCTTCTTCCATGCCTCAGAGGTAAAGAGCATCCTAAAACTTTGAAAAATTATTTAAATGTCTGAAACAAAGCAGTTTGACAAAGTTAATTTAACTAAATTTTTTGGTCAAAAACTTTCGTTGCAGAAGTTGCCTCGCTATTTATTCCCAACACTCTTGATTTTCTATTTCCTTTAAGCGATTCTTTCTCTACGACTGAACTACCAGGGGAACTGCGGTTAAGGATAATTCTTCCGAAAACCAAAATGACAATTTTTATTATTCTATTCTTAAAATTTAATTTATTATACTGACAGATAAATCATCTACAAAATAATATTTTCTATCGATTCCCGTTAAACATATTTTTCGTATAAAGAAATAATTTGACATATTTATGACTAGAAATTATTTTAGAAGCATAATGATTAAACTAATAAAGATTTATGTTCTGAATATAACGAAATAATAATAAAGTAATAATGAAATAAAAATAATAATGTTCTGAATATAATACTGATTACAATAAATAAATAAAAAAAATTATTACGACTGCAAATTGAAGGCTGTTTAGAATTTCTAATGACCAAACTGGCCACCCGCTAGAAACGGCTAAATAGTGTTAAATTAGACCAATGCAACTGCTCTTGCATAAATAGCATGATGCAATCATAATATGTTTAATGTAAAACATTATAAAGTACAGCAGTACACCTCAAAATTTTTGTATTTCACCACACAACATAAAATTTGGCAAGTCACAAAAAGATACATAATTCACAAAAATAATATAAAACGGAACAAAATTCTTTTTTTTTATAATTAGTTTTTTTAAATGAAATTACCTTTATATGTAGCCATATTCTGGAAAAACAGAAAAAAGGATCTTGAATACATTTTAGGTAAATTTAAAGTATTCTACACTTTTAATTTTAACTCTGTTTTCCTTTGTTTTAAATTATAAAAAAAAATAATAAACAAAGAAAAATTAATAATAAGATTAATAACCACCACTCTTCCATAAATATAAAAATTTACAAAACACTGAATTATTTAAATGTATAATTCCAAACATGATCTTTTACAAAAAAATTTTTCAACAAAACGTTTCTTATTTATCACTTTCTTTGCTTTTTAAGATCCAGTATTTAAAATGCTCAAAATGTCAACGTTAGACGTCAACGTAGCTTTTGCGGCTGCAGCGGAGTTCTGGTAGAAATATTTTACTTGTGTCTCTTTTTCTTGCAATGTAGGTATTGTGTGCAGAGAAGTAACTAATGCTCGCTCACATTCTGTTTTATTTTTAACTAAAGAATAATTCTAATAGACATTTGTTGCAACATAAATTATGTTTCACATTTTAAAAATATGCAAATAAGTACAACTTGTGTTACAGCACCGTCTATTGGTGAATTTTCATAAAAAAGTTTTTCTTTAATAAATGTCAAACGCATTGTTTTAATTTTCTACATTTGATACTAAATCTCACTTGGACCAATAAAACAGATCCCAGAAATCCCAGATATTAAAATGAAATTTTGAGAGCCTTCACGCATGCGCAATGAAAAATTATAGAGTAAATATGCTCATTTTCATGCAATTTTTAAGCAAATTATAAGCAAACAATATTCAAATTATAAGCAATAAAACTTGGAAAATTTTGGGATTGTTTTTATAATAAACTTTAATTTATATACGACTATACATGCTATCCGGATAAAAAAGAACACAATTTATTAAAATAATCTACTTAATCATAATCTACCGTTTGTACGCTTTAGCTAGATTAGTTTTTACAGGGATATCCAAAAGATATTCGTTCGTTTTCAATTTTCTGACAGTCCCCTATTAAGTTTCGGGAAAAAAAAATATTATTAATATTTTTACACACTTCGAGTGGCAGTCTAATGACTCATTTATTTTTCTATATATTTAACAAAATGTCTAAAATCTCAAGGGGCCGGTCACCTTTGGCCATATAGTGTACATCACAATATATATCTTTGAAATATATTCCTTCATATAACAAGACCATTAGTGTAATGAAAATACAGTAAATATTGAAAAAAATAGAAATATTTGTCGAACCAATGAAAAATCATCAGCCCCTAATTACCTATATAATCACATATAATATTTAGAGTTTCATCTTCTCATTAGTCGTAATCAGCTACAGTATGCTATAAAAGGATTTACGCACACAGCAAATCTAAAAAATATAAAGCCGCAAATAAATTGATAAAAATTTCGTATTTAAATGGATAAAAAAAGTACTTTATGAGTTGAAGGTTCAACTCATAAAAAAGCAAACAACAATTCACAATTAAAAAAGTAAAATAAATAAATAATGGGGTTATAATTAGGTATCATTGGAAATTGGAGTAAATTGGAACAAAAAATGAAAACAAAAATATCAGAAATTATTTGCATATATTTAAAAAAAATGAATAAAAAGAGCAGGACCAAAAATAAAGAATTTAGAGTATATGCCGTTAGAAATATTTTTTTTAAAAGGCTATTTTTGAGATGATATGGGGCTGCTATGTCTATTGCACTTAAACGTGAATTCCAATGTATTAACCAATGAATTTGTATGTATGAGGACTCCAGAGGCCAAGGGGTATAAGTGACAAAATTGAAAAAAAAATGAGTTAAGTGCACAGGCTATCCGGAAATAAGTTTATTTATTTGTAGGTGAAGAGTTATGTATTATTTTGTAATTATGTACTGCGTTTTAGAGGTCAGTTACTTAAACTATTTCCCGAAACTGTGAAACGCGTGGAGGCCAAGAGGTATAAGTGCAGTCGTACTCGTGTATGCCTCGTTCATGACTCTTAAAACGCCCACGAATTTGATCCTTTTTAAACAGCAGTTGGTACAAAGAGACGATCGCATGTTGATTTGTAACAATGACACTTTGAAGATTATTTACCCTGAGTACCGTTTTAAACTTCATGAACTGGCGTTGTTTGCTGTTGGTATCTACTGTACGCGGGAATGACAAACGTGTTCTGTATAGCTTTCAGCGTTTTCGTTGATACTAAATTTTACTTGTTACTGATGGACTATGACAGATGAAAATAAAAACGCTTCTTTCGACATTGACGGGAAGTAGATTTTTTTTACTGTCTTTGAAGTCCATAACGACTCTTCTATTTCAAGTTAGGCAACTTTTACTGACAATTTTGGAGGACAGAATAAAAGCCACTTGATTGTGGAGTTCTTGCTGTACATCATAAGCAATACACACATAGAAACAGTCGATCATCGCATTTTGATTTCAGGACATTCCTAAAATGAATGTGACTAAGACTTTTGTTTAATAGAAATGAGAAAGAAAAGGAATTTGTATGTTCTAGAATACTGAGCTCAAGTTATGAAGGATTCCAGCGAAGACTTCATTGGAGAAATGCTAAAACATTAAGATTTTATTAATGTTGAATCACTTACACTAGCTTTTATAAAGTTAGTGAAAGGTATCTGTATTATTCAGTGACTGCGTTTTGAAGAAAAAAAATCTTTAGATTATTCTATACAGAAACTGCTGGTGGTGAATCAGAACCTTTCCATGAACTAAAAATGAATAGCTGTGCCTGAAAATAATCTAGAGTTCTGCTTCAGTTTCCCATAGCACAAAAACAAAGGACCTCAAATAGCTTAAGTTCAACAATCTCATTGAACTATTGGAATTTGTACCTCCAGTGTATTACCTTTTCTTCCGAGATCTTCCTCACCAAATGGTACCAGGGCAGATTGGTAGCATGTTTCTGAAGATCTGGCTTATGACCATAGTCGTGATTACGAAACCGCTGATGATGAGATAATTTAAATGTGTTATTCTAATGTTATCACCTGAAGAATACTGTTTCATATATTCAAAATGTTTTTCGTCATTTTTTTTCCTTTTTAGAATTTACTTTTTTATACAATAAATAAATGCATTTTAACGGTTAAAAATTTTTAAATTTCAATGTTTCAAGACTTATAAAAAATTTTTAAAACTTATATTAGAACAAAATTGTATATGTTTATTCATTTGTATCAACATTGTTCTTAAAAGTTTCTTAATTTTATTTTATTTATTTCATATATTTTTTCTTTTTAGAACTTATATTAAAGCGAGATTTTGTTCTTTCATTTATTTGTATCAACATTGTTTTTAATTCTTTCATAAGTTAATTTTTTTCATAATTTTTCATCTCTTGTGTTCATTCTGCACTTGTACCCTTTAGCTTCCGAGCAGTTTTAATTACTGTTTGGAAGCAAAAGGGTACAAGTGCCGAATGATGATAAACATAGCTTAGTTATGAATTGTAAACAAAATATATTCCACTTTTGCACTAACAGTTATTAAAATAACAGCTCAAATATCACTAAGAAATAAGCAAAAGTTTCACATCTCAATTCATTCAATTACAATTTATGTTTAACTTTGAACTATATTTACGCAAAATCAAAATTTTATCACTTGAATCCCTTGGCTTCTGGTGTCCTCATATATATGCATAGTTTCATAAGTACTTAGATATAATTTTTCAATGTCTGATCGCAACAAAAATATTCATTTTACGGAATCATATGTTAATTATCTAAAATAATTATAAACCCAATTTTCTCTTCTGTTTGATTTCTAAAAAATATAAAATTTCTTACTCTCACAAATCATCGCACATTCCAAACTTGAATTTTCTTTTGTTTATATGTAATTAAAAACTCTATTTATTCTGATAAAGCTTAAGTATTTTAGTTCAGATATTTTCGTTCTATCACTTTTATCTTAATTCCGTGGTTTCATTCATCAATAGAATTCTCCCTAATCACCTTTAATTAGTTTCTCAATCAAAGTATACAAAGACAGAGGCCGGATTAAACGAAGTTCCAGAATGAGGATCAAATTTATATTTAGTTCTAATATTTTTAGCTTTATTTAAGAATTATAAAAGTAAAAAATAACAAATCAGATAGACACATTAATACTAACTTCAAATCATCTATTTATAATTCGAAATGCATTTTTTGAATGACTCGTTTTTCAAAACTATTTATCATTAGTTAATTTATAAAAGAACAATTTGTTTTAATGTCAAATTGTTTGTTTTGTTGTCCATTTTAAACTTGAACGGTTAGGCAATTGTTATTATATCTAAACACTAGTTAAATATAGAATCCAATAAGTTTACATGCTTTAACGGACTTGGTTAATTTCATTAAATAACTAGGTATATTATGAAACAATTGAATTATATGCTTTAATGGTAACATATATCCATATATACAGGTTGTCCACTTTCAAAGGTGGCCGATGGCTAATTTCTAAACCGTAGGTCATAGACGTATAGTTCCAAATGCAAAAATGCTTTTAAAAAGGTATAGAACTTTTTTTAAGCGGTTTACGTTTAAAAAAAAATTAATACGAAAATTAAATTTTTATACAGTTTCCCGGTCCTATAAATGATATTTAGTAAATTTTTACCACTACTCTACCAAGTAAGACAAAAAGAAGTCCCATTGCTCTGCGATTAAACTGACCGATTAATAGCTGTTTAAAGTTGAAGCATCTTACTTGCTGCAAACTAGGGGTCAGTCACAAATTTACTGCAAATAAAAATAAACGTCAGATATAAAATTTAACATTAAACATTGAGAGTAAAATAATTTTTACAAAATAATTTTTAAATGCATGTTCATGTATACATATTAAAGCGAAATATACAACTTGTATTAAAAATATGAATAAAAAATAACAGAAATTTTGTTAAATTAAATTATGAAAAGCAACAGTCACATTTCGTTACAAAATGATGCATATTTAAAATTCTATTAGAATATTTAATATAACGGAATTTAGAGAAACCTTAAAAAATAAATAAATGGTACGCACCTAAAATAGTATTAATATTACATTGTCATTGGATATAAAAAATATGCGAATTGTACCTTGATAGATTATTTGGAGGGGAATTAAAATTTCAATACAAATTTTGTACTAGGAAATAAACATACGAACATTTTAAGTGAAATAAAAACTTATCAAAGTAACACACCTTTCTAAAATAAAATCATGAAAAGAAGCAGTTTCATTTCCTTACAAAATAACACATGTATAAAAATACAATTGAGGATGTGAATTTTAAAACTCACCTTATCGCTTTTGATTTATCTATCAATCTATACTAGTCAGCACTAAAGCAACATTACAATCTCCAAATTTATAATGAAAACCAATGGATGCATTTAGAAGGTTTTCGCGATTTCCCAAAATTTGATTTTCTCATTAAAGAGAATTTTGAAACTCGCACCTTAAACTATTTTAACCAATCTAGAAGTTAATTAATTAAAATTACCAAAACCGTTGAACTTATACGGTGTAAACACCTTCAGATAAATCGCTTTAAAAGTATTTCTTTACCTCATTTAACACATTTTTGTAATTGGAATTATATGTCTGTGACAAATGGTGTAGGAAGTAGCCATTGGACCGTTCTGGAAATGGACACCCTTTATAATACTCTAAATACTTAGTGTACGTTCCCTTAAAGCTCAGTCCATTTCTTCCGTTTCAGCTACAGAAAAGTGTTTTAAGTCATGAAATTAAAAATTTCATAACTCGGTCAATTTTAATGTTACCTGAATGGGACCTTTTTTCTCTTACTTCTTAGAGCAGTGGGGAAAATTTACTAAACATCACTTATAGGACAGGGGGACCGAATAAAAAATTTTTAATAAAAAATGACCTAAATCGCTTTAAAAACGATTCTTTATCTTTTTTAAAGCATTTTTGCAATTGGAAGTATATGTCTATGACTAACAGTTTAGAAATTAGACATTGGGCACCGTTGAGAGTGGACACCCTGTATATTTAAAAATGTGTTTTGTTTCTACATTGATCTGAATTAGTTTTATTTTTCAAGAAAATCTTCTAGCTAAAACTGTATTCTTAATCTTGAAAATAAAATCTTGAACACAATCATGCAATTATTAGCTACTTTTTTTTAGAAAACATATTATAGCGTTTAAGTTTTACATTATACAGGACAATATTGTGTATTTCATGACCGATTCCCTGAACGCAAATTTCTATTCTATAAATGAAAATATTTAATATAAATTAACGTATGAATATGTTTATACAAACATAACAACATAGTAATTATCCGAATTTATAAAATTTATTAATGCTACTTGTTAGATTTAAGTATTTAAATTATGGTAAACTGCTACTGAAAGGTTAAACTTACAAAACCTAAAATTTATTTTAAAAATATAACAATCATAATTTAATCGTTACCTGGAAATCAGTTACACAAATAATATGACATGTTTCATTATTTTTATACTTTTCTATCTGTAACTATCACTTTTTCATTAATCGGTATCAAAATAATCCATAAGAAAATTTTCTAAACAGCATAATTATTATTATCATAGGGACAATTAACATAGAGGATTTAACCTTCGACTTTCTTTACTTTCAAAAATATATTTTCTCTTTTAGTATTTTTCTGCCAAAAATATATGCTTCTAAAAGTGATTAAATATGCAGATTTTAGTAATTAAATAAACGGAGGAACATTTTTCAGGATATTCTTGGGAGTTGGAAAATTGAAATAACAGAATTGGAAAAGAATTTGGAGGAAAAGAAATTTACAAATCTAGGTATGATATATTTTTACACGATAAAAGTAATGAGGAAGTAGTTGAAGTAATGACCTGCGGTTGTGACAAAGAGAATATTGATAAGAGAATGATGATGCAGTTTAAATAGATAAAAACATATGAATATTAAATTAACAAGGTAGAACCCGTCGAATTTCGACGAAAATTTTTTTAAGAAGGAACTGTTTCATTGATTTATAATAAATCTACTTAATTAATCACTATAACCTTACCCATCACATCTTATGTTCGTAAGTGTAACTCTTAAACAAATGATATTTAACCTAAAGTTAGCAAAATACTATTTCTATGAAAGTAAGTTGTAGAAATTATTAAAATTAATCTTAATCGATTTGCAAACAATGAAATATAATAAAGATCTTGTATTATTATTAAGTTATCAATTACGAATCTTATGCACTTTATTCCAAAATGTAAAATAGCAAAATGTAACCCACTTTGACTCAACCATAGAATTTTTTGCCCCGTGAAGTCTAGGACATTATTTTTACCACTTCAAAATTTACATATACACCACTCTTATCCGTGTTCACATTTAAAAAATATGGTACTTTAATTTGATCATTTCAAAATCATTTTAATTCAAAAATTGAAATCTCGATTGCTATTAGCTAAAAACAGATACTAATTTTATGCTCTTTTAAGAGAAAATGAAAATTTCTGAAATAATCTGCATGTAATAAGTACGATATAAAATATTCCTGTGACGTCAGAGTGTAAAAAGATAGTGTTGTATCGAGTTTAAAGAAAGTTTTTAATAAACTAAAAATCCTTTAAGAAATAAATAAAAGCGAACTAAAACGAATTTTTTTCACTTGTTTAAAAAAAAAATGGCAACAAAAATACATTAATTTGCTTTTTCGCATTTTTCACTTTTATTTCAATAAAAATGGAGTATGTCTGTTGCCACAAATCAAAAACGGTATAAAAAACTACGAAAAAATTAATAACTCAAAAATAAATAAAGATACAGCTTCCAAACAAATCGCATTAAAAACTAAACGTTTTTTCGTATACGATGGTATAAAAATTGAAAACGTGCTATATTTGGAAGCTTAAAAATTTAGAAAAGAAAAAAAAATCAAAACTTAAATTACATTTCAAATTTTAAAGTGTTGCCACTCACAAAATGACGTACGCGTTACGCACAGATACGTTTGGCCTTTATAATACAGATAGGCATGTTGATTTTTTTAATTGCAATGTTTCACGTGATTTCTCATAAATGTTGATAAATGCATACGTTGCGTAAGATAGTAATGAACGAGTCACAGCTGTAACGCTTGTGCTGGTGGCTAAGAAAATATTGATTAGAAAATAATGACGAAGATTAAATGAAACAGCATTTAAATATTAAATAAATACGTATGTTGATTTTTTGATTGCATGAATTCCATATTATTTCGCATATTTGCTGATAAATGCATGTTGCGTAAGATATTGAGTAGCGAGTTATTGATATAATGACCTGTGCTGGTGGCTAAAAAATATTGAATAAAGATTGATGATGGAGATTAAATGAAAGAATATTTAAATATTAAATTATTATGTATGTTAACTTTTTAATTGCTTATGTTCACGTGATTTCTTGAATGAAAATGTAAATTGACAAAATATTTTATTTAAATTAATTTTCAAAACAATGAATATTAACAATAGAATGTTACAATAAATGCAATACGCTGTTCGAATTTGTTAAAAGACATTTATTTTTCACAAGACGAAGAAACTGTAATATTATATCTACAAACTGAATGACATTAATAGTTATCAAATTAATTTTCATTCAAATAAGAAGTAGTTAAAGTGCAAGGTATAGACGATTCTAATGCTGTTAAAAGACATTTATTTTTAACACAGCAAAGAAATTGTGATAATAAATCTTAGAAAAAAAATCTAAAGTTTTTCAGTTATATTATATTTTGTAAATATATAGCATCTATTATCATAATACGTTTTAGTTATATTATTTATCTATAGATGTGTAATAATAAAATATTATTATTCTTTTATGATATAATTTGCCTAGTAAAATGTTTTATTGAACTTTATAATGTTATTTCGGCTTATAAACATATAGCTTTTAATATGATAAATACACTAGAATTTTGAATCAAAGAATAAATTGTGAAATGTAATTAAAGAATATTCCCACAAAAAATGTTTAACAGAACTTGATAAATAAAGGAAGGTAGTTTTGAAGACATACAAGAATAAACTATATGGAAATAATTAATCTGTTGTATGGGGACATAAGCAATAAAAATGTTTAAGAATCAAATTATAAATATGCTATCAACAAAATTAAATGTTCCAGGTTTGTTATAAATTACCTAAAATATGTAATAAATGTCTTTTAAATTGTTTTATAAACTTACATTCAGGTTTAGAAATTTGTTACTTAAATATAAAATGCTATTTAATTTTCTTGCTTCAGTTTGATCCAATACCTAAACCGCCAAGAAAATAAGTGTTTAAACACACAGTTTTTTACCATAACTCAACTTCTCGAAATCTCTTGATTAAAAATAAAAAAAGCAAATTGGTATATTACATTTCCATCATGACATTCTAATTAACACTGTGAAATTCTTTCTTTAACTAATCATTTATCTCTAACATTATTCAAGTGACATCTTTTTTACCATTCTAATATTCGGAAATACTAAGTCTGTCTATTTGTGCTAAGTTCATTAATATATGCTTCTAAAATATTACTGCTATGCCTTGATCATTCTTGGGATGTCATTAAGTGTGTGAAAAATATTTAAGAGAACCTTCTTCTAAATAATTTTTTATATTTGGAAACTCTTTAATATTATGCTTTCAAGATGCTGCGTAGGAATAGTCACTAGAAAAACATAACATACCTTTTATTCATATTACAGTTGAAATAAAAGCTTTTCTTAAAACATTTAAACGAAAATTTTTAAATTAATTAATACTTTCGATCAAAAACTTCTGTGAACATATTAACCTTTTATAAGCCAAATTCAGATCCAGGCATATTTTAAATAATTTTTTTTGCACATTATCACTTTTAATGCTTTAATTAAAAGATATTAGTCATTAATATAATGGAAAAAAATATATATACAGTTTTCAGAAGGTTCCCAATTGGGAACTTTGACCATTGATTATTATTTTTTCCACTTGTCATTGGTCATTTTTATGGTTTTCTGTACATTTCCTCATTAATGATAGGAATGTAAGTTCTATTTTAAAAAATCAAACCATCTTTAACTATTTCTGCTAATTTTTTCAAGTCAGTTTTTATAATTTTTGATAAATTTTTAAACATATGTTCCCAATTGAGAACATTAGTCTATAAAAGGTATGTATAACTTTGAAGAATTTGTGGCTGCTAGTTGAAAGTTAGTCGGTATAAACATTAATAAGATATTACAAAATTGTTAATCTAACTTTTGAGTGTCTAAGAATTTGTGATGATTATTTAGATAATGTAATAAATTTGTTACATTATCTGTTTCTAGAAATATAAAGTTTCTCGTATTTGTTTCTAGAAGTTAAAAATATTTCTGATCAATCCTTTATAATTTTCTCATTTTTTTAACCTTATTTTATAAAAAGTCCTTCGGATAGCTTCTGTATAAGCAGTGCATCTTCTTCATCTAAGTTTGGTATAGCAAGTTTTTCCAAAAATTCCTAGGAAAAGTTACCCAGTTTGTTTGATTTAATTTTAAACCATTAGCTAAATCTTGAAAGTCAAAGAAAGAACGGTAAATCATGTAATTTTACTAAATTTCTATTTTTTTAAATGTAAAAGCAGTCAACAAAATAATTAAACTATAAGTAGCACTAAAAGTATTTAACTTTTATAACGATATACTCTATTCTTCCATTACACTTACATCATGATATTCCAATAATCATCTGACACATTATTTTATAACTAATCATTTTGGAATTAAATTAAGTGAGCATTCAAATTTTCAAAGTTTATTATAACTATGTCTTTAATGTAAAAATTTACAAATTATGTTGAAAAAATATTCCTTTAATGTGCTAAATACTGACGTGGTTTTATTATGTAAAAGTAGTGTAAATTATTGGGAGCGTGAGCCTCTACATGCCTTCTTCACATTGTGTCGTTGTGGAAGTTTTTTTTTTTTCAAAATGCTAAATGATGTGCAACTATTACTTGAAAAAAGGGCTGAATATCTTCCGTGAATGTTAATCTTAAATTAAGAAGTTGCACTTGCATCATGACAATATAATTAACCCTATGACTCCAGTGATATTTGAAATGTATGTTCCCCGCGCCATTTCTGAATAACATGTTACTCTGCACAAAAGTAATATGCGAATTTCAACAAGATATTTCATTTAAAAAAATGCATTTCATCGTAAAATGGGAGTTATTTTATATAGTTTACAATTTACCTTTATTAAACATATTTATGGTAGGAGCTACAAAATCTAAACGAAAATGCGAAATAACGATAATTTTATTTTAAAAAATTATCTTATTTTATCTTATATTTCTTAGATATTATCTATTAATTTAAACTTTTGGATTCAAAAAATATTTCTCATACAAGTTGTTTTGTATTAAGCAAATGAAGAAATCTAATGATAATCTTATGTAACCATTAATGACTGTTAAACTTTTAGACCTAATATTTCTTTCTTTAGCTAATTATACTTATCTAATTGGCATAAAAAATATTTATGTTTGCTTTAAATACTCATGTGCTATCACTACCCATGATTACTTAATATATATTGGAATGCTTTCTTACAAATCATGCTTTATTTTTTCAATGCTGTTAAACTCAATAATTTTATTTGTTTAAACACGTTTTGTCAGGAACAACGGTGTTGCCAATTTCATAGCAGTTACTGATGGTAGGTATCTATTTAGAAATTTATCATTATTTCCGAAAAATAGTATTATCTTATGAAATATCTGATTAAGTAAAGCGAATATTAGTATTCTGAATTAAAGGTAGAGTTTTGATTTAAAAGATCGATGTGTTAATAATATTGAGAACAAAAGTTTTAATAAAATCCAGTGTAACTCCACTTTCTTTCGCAATTTGTTTATACATGTCGAGAAAAAAATGCAAAGTGAATTTGAAATTTTGATTGTATTCAACTTGCGTTCAAGATATACAGCCAACAACTTACTTTCTATAAAACGAATAAAAAGTATGGAAAATAGCTTATATCAGCACCGCATTAAAGCAAAACTTTTCTCAGTTTGGCGCTTAAAGCGAGTAATTTTGTTTGTGTATTAATTGGTACGATGCCAGTATATAGATTGTGATTAACTAACAGTAGATAAATATGTATCGTATACACATTTATACCTTTGACTATTGCTAAACAGAATTGATGTTGAATCAGTATTTCTATAAATAGAGCAATGTAAATGGCACGATGCGATTGAACATGTAAAGCGATATCCAATCAATCAGTAACGTGGATAAGAATCTCCACTATATATGCATCACAAAAAAGGAGCAGAAATTGAGTCATCTCAATTTGGTGAAACTGGTATTTCTTTTACTCGCCAAATGGAGGATTTTGTTGCGATTTGGTGCAATGGTGAGCGGCAGTGAGATATCTCCTGCATCCTATATGTGTATATTCCCAATTTTCTTAAGTAGTCAGAGGCTCCTAAACAGAAATATCCCAGTTGCCACCAAGGCTTAATTTGTTAGAGAAATTTATATAAAATGGCGAAACAACGCAAATTTCTTTAAATGATCTCAGAAGAAAAGCTAATTTTATGAAAGGTTAAAAAACACGATTCTTGTCAAAGAATCGCTAAATTGCGCAATTTTCGTCAAATGATCACAGAAAATACCCGATTTTGGTTAGAATATCACTAACAAATAGGTGAGTTTAGTTAAATGATTGCAAAAAACATAAGATTTTATTCTTCGTGAAATTATCGCGAAAAAAAACGCAAAATTCGCAAAAGGATGGCAAGTTAGACGCCGCAAATTAATTGCCAAGCCAAAATATTTAGTCGCTATGTGGCGACTGGCAACCGCGAGTCTGCACCTATACGCAACACAAGATGGGAAATTTTTTGTGATCTTCCAACTATAGTGCAGATAGAAAACGAATGAATATATTGATCGATAAGGTGGAATAAACCTATACAGGGTGATTAAAAAAAACGTGGACAAACTGATATGACAAATCAGGCATACGACAAGGATAAAAAATCACATAGGAACATAAGTTCGCAAACCATTTATTGAGTCACAAATACATGGTGTTTCACCATGTATTTGGTGTTTCACCAACTCAATTTGGATTGACGGTAATAAATTTCAGAATACTGAAGTATATTATAATAAAACATATAACAGACATTCTCACCTTTGTTTTTAATGTGATAAACCAAACAAAAGTTATAGAAATTTACGCACCAGCAATATGCACTTGGCACCTCACATTTTGGACAGTGATAATCAGTTTATATGTTATCATTAAATGCTTGAGAAATTTGTTTTTCCAGATTTTTTTGTAACATTATCAGATTTCGCACAAAACAAGGTACATATCGTTGTATTTTCATTACAATATTTTTATTTTCCTTGAAATTATTGCTTTAAAACTAGTAGCTAGAATGAAACAGCCTGTATTTGTGACTCAATAAGTAGTTTGCGACCCTGTGGTCCTATGTTATTTTTTATCCTTGTTGCGTGCTTGACTTGTCATATCATTTTGTCCACGATTTTTTGAATCACCCTGTATAAATATATAATTTTTGTATGTTTTGTATGACGTTTCCCGCGGATGTCAACTAATTAAGTTGAAAATTTGAATTTATTCTTCCGGGTGTGTAACTATTACACAAGCTAAATACATTAAATGTTTGAAATATCTAAATTTAAATGCGTGTGAAAATTACTATGAAAATTTCTAAAGCTATTTGATTATAGATTTATATGAGGATACATAAATTTTTGAATTAATAAAATGATCTGGAAAAGAACACTAGGTATACCTCCCGTTCTGAATTTGAAGACTTACACTGACCACGACTGCTTGAGCAGACTTCTGCAATAATTATTAACTCTTTGTTTCATTTCCTGGCTAATGTTTCTTAAAAAATCGACAAAATTTTTTAAACATTGATTCAATAAGTTGATCAATTGGTACAAACTGTTATACAATTCTAGTTGCAGTCACATTAGCAAAACGAGATGTTTAACCAAATTACCATTTGGAAGCTATCATACCGACAGCTTAAATACACACAAACACAGAAATCTTAATTTTAATGCTTTCTTTCCATAATATATTTAGAAAGTAAAAATGATAACTATCTTTTGCACATAAAACTTTTTAATGAAAAATTTAAACTTACACCACGACATCTAATTTAATACCTAGTACATCCTTTTTTCAACTTAGTATTTATAATATAAATTACACAAATAACATCTGACATAAATTTCTAATATTAAAAGTGACTCTATAATAAAAATTTGTTAAAAAAAATTATTTCTAAATGTTTGTTTGAAATGTCTCAAACACTCACTTAATTGCACTGGATGCAATTACCAAAATTATTTGTGAATGTCTAAACAAATTTTATCTTTCGAAACTTCGAGAAATTACGTCGAGAGTATCAGTAATTAACTTCCAGTTTTTGTTAGAGACTACTACTTATTTATCTAATTGGTTAAAAGTTAAATTACGAAAGAAATAACATTCATTACAATCCAAGCGTTCGAAACATCAATACTGTTTCGCTGATGAAAATGCAGTAAAATATGCTGAAACAAATTTACTGCAATTATTGCTTGTAATTAACAAACGTCTTTTGGAAAATATCACTTAATTTAAGTTTTTCCTTGGAACAGTGTGAATTTTCTTAATTTTAGTTAATCAAGTTTATGTGTGAAAACAATGCATCTAATTCCAAAAATTTAAATTATCAGTCAAGGAAAATAATTTAGCAAAGTATTTTCAACATGAATGATATTTCCATCATTAAGAACTAATTGATGCCTAACAATTATTTCTTTCACTGAGGTTTTAGCTTTACATTGTGTGAATAACATCTTTCACTACAATCTAATCATTGACATTAATAAAACTCTTAGGCGTAAGGCATTAACATAATGTTGAAACAAATATTTTTGCAATGTCTTAATCTTTCGTGCGATACCAGTATGCATAATCAGCTAAGGTATTCGAAAATATCTTCTTCAAAATCAATTTTTACATTTGAAACATTGTAAAAGTTTTTAATTTTACTCTGTCACTTTGTTATGTAAATGAACACGCATTGCTTTCGTGCATATTTTGTTGATTTGAAGACTATTTCTTGAATCCAATAATTGTTGTCAAAAATAACTGATGTAATTTATATTGAATGCACTTAAAATTACAGGCATAGGAGAAAAATTATATTTTAAGAAAATTGAAATTAAAATCGCCCTTTGATGACAATGATGGTGACAATGTTACAACATCGGGAATTCTATTTTTTTTTTTTTTTCATTTAGAATAAGTATGATAAACTGGTTTTAATCGAATTAACCTACACAAGATTCTTACATAAATATATCTATACTTAGTAAGTATCGCACAGTTAATTTGTTTTTGTTATTTGTAAAAATTGGGAATGAGGTCCCATGGACGCGCTATTAGGCAGTCAAGGAATAAATAAAAGCTTTCTATCATTTTTCGCAATTAAGGAGAAAAAATATAAATTTTGACAACCTTTTAAATATAGTTCACTGTGGGTAGACTGCTACCATGCAAGCGTCTGTCGACGAATCCCTCATTTTTTTATTTCTTTGTTCTTGTGTTTAGTTGTGCGTAAATTTCGATATTCATTGGAATGAATCGTTGCATGATAGGACCATTATAATTAGTCTGAGGGAGACAAATTACGTATAGAATCAGTCATTTTAAATCAAAGGCAATATTCTGATCTTAGTAGTACGAAGGTTAATTATTTAATTTCAATGTAAATGGATTTCGAATTATCTGTAAATATAGAATATTTGGAATTTTGTTCAGCTGAGTGTTTGTTCGTTGACTTTTGTTCAGTATAACAAGGATATTCAAAATCATTCGAGTTACGGAACTCACTGATTTTTGTACAAAATAAAAAAGTGGAAGTTCTTGTGTCCTTTACATTTTTATTTATAAATCAACAGGAAAAAAAACTATATACATTAAAAGTTAGTAATGATTTTTTTTTCTATTTCGACAGCACAGTTTTAATGCCTTTAATGTAAAATAAAAAATTCATACGAATATTAAGCTTAAAAAATGCTTTTTAGTTAATGGAAAACAATCGGATAATGTCGAATAATGTTTATAAGGAAAAAGAAAAACACAGTTGAAAAGAATAATCGATTGGATTTATTGTATGTGTAAACCTTAATAAATCATATAAAGCATGAGATTCTTAAAAAAGTTTTAATGGATCCAGCTCGCATCGATTGATTACGCCCAAAACTACGGCACCATACTTTTCCCCATTTCCAGGTTTTGTCTAATTCAAGAGTTATTTCAGAAAACACGGCACGTAAACCAGGTAAAGAGCCGTTAATGTGAAATAAACGTCTATTTTTCTTCTTCTATCTATCTAGTTGTTGTTTCTTTGTTTCAATTTATTTTAGAGTCTCTTTGAAATAAGAAGAAAAATAAGGGAGAAGAATGGAGAAGTGTATCGGGTAATTTGAGGAGGAAAGCAATATGGATGTTCGCTAACAAAGGGTATCTAGACATATTATGTATAAATAATTGTCATATATATTTTCTTTCATTTAAAAAAAAACATATATGTAAGGTCGTATATTAACTAATGGATTTTACAATAACTTATTGCAATAACTAAAATAAATACTAACAAAATTAAAAAATATCTGGAGTAAAAATGTTTCTTTTTTATATACACAAATATATAGCTAAGTTTTGTGTCAAAAAATCTTTAGGTTTCAAATCAAATTAGTACATAGAAAAAACATGTTAGTGTCCAAAAACTTTTTAGGTCTCTCCATTACTGCTACATGATAGAGGAGATTATTCTACCAAGGAAAGTAAATTTCCCTAATGGAATTTGCCTGAATTCTTTACTCACTTCGTAGACGTAACAAGATGATCTCTTTAGGGCTTGGTTGGTGTAATGGATATCTTATATGAATGAAGGATTTTCAAATCTAGCGAAGAAACACATATATTCTCTAAAAATGAGTACTTGATATTTCCTTTTATCATACACTGTATAGAATATTTTATTTGTGTTTTAATCTTCTTCGATACGTTCAAAAGACAAAAAGTTTTAAAAAATTTGTGTGCTGCTAAAAACAGCTATTTATGGGTAACATTAGAAAAAAATTCATATTCTTAATAGATTTAGCAAAAAAACATTGCAAAGCAACATACAATTTAAAAATAAATAATTGAAATAACCATAATATAATTAATAATTAACTAATTAATTAAATATAATAAATAAATTTTTATTTCATCTATGCAACTTTTGAATGTTTTTAATCTTTTTCATATTTTTAATTCTCATCAGTAAAACTTCTCATCATTTGAAATACTTCCATTAAATTTTAAAAACTGTGACGTTCTTCAGTAGCGTTAAAAAATTGGCAGCCATGTACGTGCCGATGCATTTTAAATTTAGGTTTGCTGAAATATTTAAAGATGTTATGAAAATGTATTATTTTAAAGATTACATAAATACTTAAGAGATAAAACTATAACTTATAATATTCAATGGAAAAAAATATTTTCTAACTAGCCAAATAAATGTTTAACCTGTATGTACAAGAAATGAAAAAGAAAGTTTCCATACATGTGGGATAGAAAAGATGTAATATCAATTGAAAATATAAGAATAAAAACAAAAAAGAAGTAACAACAAACGATACATACTACAATAGTTCTTTTTTTCCTTCAACAACAAAAAAATAATTCTTTTTCAGAAAAGAAAAATGTCCTTTATTTTTATTTTATTAAGTAAAAAATGCAAAATTCTATATTTCCTATCTAGAAAATATACAGTTATTTATATATGATTCACTGATATCCGTTTTCCCGGAAAAAGGAACCAGAGAAATATTTTAAACATAATCAAAAAAGACTATAATACCTTATATAATAGAAAATATGTTTACTGTATTGTACTTGATGGTATAGGAATTCTTTCCAGTTAAAATTGAGTTATTTCTCAACATCTTCCGTTACTGAACATAAAAATATTACATAACATTATTCACAAATTAAATGCAAAGTTTTCTGGTAAAATCCAGTTAATTAAGACGTTACATTAAGTAATATCGACGGTTATGTGATATTTATATAGAAATAATACGTAATGCTGTCTTCATTTTTCTTAGTTTTAATATTATTTAAAAACAAATTCGAGTATTTATTGCAGATTTGAAGATTTCATATGGTGACATATAATATCTGGAAAATAATTGTTCAGCGACTGGAGCTGAACGTAAATGCCAATGTTAATAAGCTTGTTTTATTTTTCTCTCTGAGTCTTGTTAACATGGGTTCAATCTGCTTCAGATTGTATGGGTCACATTATGTTTCGGACAATAGAGCATTTGCCAAACATTAATAATTTCATTGTGAGATATGTTGTTTAAAACTTAATTTATTATTATTTTTTTTTATTAAATATACTAAAGAAACTGCAATTAAAAACACGTGAAGTCAGATGTTATTTCTTCGTTTTATTGTATTTTTTAAAAAAGCTGTAAGCAGTTGTAATTTGAATTTATTTGAATACTGTACAAATGACTATACCACAATTCTATAAGCATGCTATAAAATGGCATACTATAAGATTTGAAAATTTTAATGTGCAATGATCAAAAAAGGTCATTCCCCTTCCGGAACTCTATAATGACCCACCGGAACCACAGAAACCCCTCATGAAAAAAAGTGTGTGAATTCAACACTGGATACTACCCTTCAATATGAAGACCATATGCAATTTCTAGACACATAAAATTCACATACATAAAGACTATACATAAAATATGTCAATGAGCACTCTGTCATTTTAAATTATAGTTATATTGTTCTTAGTTACACAAGTAAAAAACAAACATTGCATTATCATTACTCTTCGTAACACATTCAGTATTTATATGGAGTGGTGCATAGGAACCCTATATTATAACTTGTATGGTTAAATATTACTTTTGTGCTTTGAAGAGAATGTTGTACTTTGTAATTTAAATTGATTCTATACTAGCTATACATTTTTCATTACGTAACAATTTTCCCACATAGTTTTTTAATCTATCTCAAATACTATGAACTCTCCAAAAGTATAATGGAAAGCTTGACTTATTAAACAAAAATTATATAATTAAACTGTTATACAGAATGCTTTTCTTGCCAAAAGTTTTTTTTAAAATAAAAACATATTTCTAGCAAAATATCTTAATAGTTTTGATATTTTCTCCTATGCAAGTTAAAACATTTAAAGTTAGATCATAAAAAAGAGAGAAAAAAAACAAATCTTGCCTCGCAGGAAATATATAATATGAATTATTGTAAAGCAAATAAGAAATTTCAATTAACTGAACACGATTACACAAATGAATAAAATAAAAAATAAATAAATATTACTTTAGAAACTTTATGAAATGTATAAACGTTCTTGACAAATACATTGGGAATGAATTTTATTTTTCTAAATATTCTCTTGGTTGATATTTAATTAGGAAGATTAACAAAAGAGCTTTAAATGAAAGTAAAACTGCATTATTTACAAAAAAAGAATTTTTTAAAAAACAAAATTGTTAAGTTGGAAGATTTTATTTAGCTTTTTTATATATTTAAGCCTTCTATTTTTTAATAATTTTCCATAAGTTAAATATCGTTGTTTGTTGTAAAGAAACTCAGATTCATTGAAATAAAAATTATATAGGTAAATGTTAGATTATATGTTGTATTGTATAAAATGGTTTTAAAAAAACAATGATTTCATAATCAAAACTCTTTCTAAATCAGTTAAACATATTTTATATATATCAATTTAAATCATTTATTATGCTTGGATTTACGTTTTCACTACTATTTGTGATTTTAGACTAATGGTAATGTTTGCCGTTTTAAAATTACCACTCTTATAAAAAATCAATTTTTAACATCTAAAAATTTTAGTAAATAAATATACTTCGTAGAAACAATTATATTTTGACTTTTATGGTCAAATATTTGAAAAAAAATATTGTTATTACGATTTGGAAAAATGTTGTATTTGCTAATTTAAATTAACTCCGTATCAGATATAAATGATGCTTTGAATCACACTTTACAAAATAAAACTTTTAACCTATTTTTAATTCCACGAGTTCATTATAATCATTCATAAAAGCTTGATACACCAGAAAAACTAAATAGTGATAGTTCCGCATAAAACACTTTTCTTCTATAAAATTAATTGAAAAAAAAATACGTTTGCTTATAAAGTCCCTTTGGAAATTAAATAAAATTTACATTTTTGTTCTATAAAAACTTTGTTCATTGATCAGGAAATTATTTCACATGAATTATTTAAAAGCAAATTGGAAATTGCACTGAACTGAACTGAAGTACACAAAAGGATAGTATTCGAAAAATTTTGAATATTCATTTAGGAACAGAATTAAGTGAAAGAAAAAAGGTCTTGGTAAATACACTGCGAATGAATTTAATTTTTCAAATTAGTATCTTAGGGAATATTTATAATATTTATTCAATTAACAAAGCAACTTGCAAATAAAGGCAAAAAACGGATTTCTTTGCAAAAGGAGAGTGAATGAATTTGTTTTATGTACCTATTAGAGTGTAAGGTTTTCCTTTTTAGTTTATTTATCTTTCAATGTATTATACTTTATTAATTTTCGATAAATTAAATAACTTTGTCTGCGATGGTAAAAGAAACTCAGATTCCTTAAATAAAAATTTGCAATCAAGACTTGCGTAATGGATTGTATTGTATAAAATCGTTATTAACAATCAGAAGTTTCATAATCAGTAAATAATACTATGTATCACAGTTTAAATCACTTATTATGCTTTAATTGTATTTTTATTTCTAGCCTTTATTTTAGACTTACAATAATGTCTATCTATTTCAAATAACTATTCTTATTCAAAGAAATTATATTTAAGATTTCATTATTATAGTGAATAAATGTAGTTCTTATCAACCGTTATATTATGAATTCTATGGTGAAATATTTGAAAAGAAACATTATAATTGTCATTATGCTTTGGAGATAATTATGTATTTTCTAATTTAAATTGACTTTATATTAGTTATAAATATTGCTTTCAATAATGATTTACAAAAAAAAAAAAAAAAAAAAAAAAAAAAAAACTTTTAACTTTAGGTTTTGTTATAAACATTAACTACCTGACCGCGATGCAAAATAGTATTGTTTTGTATTGTTGTTTGTATTATTGTTTGTATTGTTTTTTTATAATTTGTGAATGCCAAAAATTTTTTTTCTCTGTAACATTTTTTAAATTACTTAAAGCAGTCTAACTATATTAGTCATATATTAAATCTTTAATCCTGGATTATAGCTGTAGAATTATACTAATTTATATAGTACTGATATTGCAGTGATATCTACTTATCAGTGAACTGATATATTATTTTATGGCAATGAGAATGTTAAAAAAAGTTTGATACACAAAAAATTAAATAAATAAAAAATAAAATAAAAATATTAAATAAATAAATAATGAAAGTTCTACATAAAAGATCTTCTCCTCAAAATCTATTTGTAAAATAAAATAATGTGTTTCTTTATAAAATATCATGAGAAGCATGATTTTTTCCCCTTTGGAAATTAAACAGAATTTAATGTTAAGTCTTTTTAAAAACCACTTAGGGAATAGTCATAATTGCGGTAATTAACAAAAGTGGTAATTAACAAACATAAAATAGAACTTCATTTCTTTATAAAGGAAATTGAATGCATCTGTTTACAAGATTATTAAAGTGCAACGTTTCATTCAGATTTCCTATTATTGAATGTAATATTTAATTATATTTTCGATAAGTTAAATTACAGAGATCGCAATAACAAATGGAACTTGGAATCTTCAAATGAAAAAATCCGCATGCAAATAATAAATTTTATCTATAGTATAAAATTATTTTGAAAACACAAATGTTTCATTAGCATAGCTCTTCTTAACACATTAATCATCCTAACTTCTTAACATACGTTAAGAACATTATGTATGTATTATAAGCAAACCAATATTGGCCCAACGTTGCGCCAATATTGGTTTTCTTGGAAATATTTCCAATAAAACGCCAATATTGGCTAAATATTGGCATTTCATTGGAAATATTTCCAATGAATTCCCAATATTGTACAAAATATTGGCGTTACATTGGAAATATTTCCAATAAAACCCCAATATTGTACAAATGTTGGCGTTATATTGGAAATATTTCCAATGAAAACCCAATATTGTACAAATGTTGGCTTTACATTGGAAATATTTCCAATGAATTCCCAATATTGTACAAATGTTGGCGTTACATTGGCAATATTTCCAATATAAATCCAACATATCTACAATATTGGGGTTTCATTGGAAATATTTCCAATGAATTCCCAATATTGTACAAATATTGGCGTTACATTGGAAATATTTCCAATGAAACCCCAATATTGTACAAATGTTGGCTTTACATTGGAAATATTTCCAATGAATTCCCAATATTGTACAAATGTTGGCATTACATTGGCAATATTTCCAATGTAAATCCAACATATCTACAATATTGGGGTTTCATTGGAAATATTTCCAATGAATTCCCAATATTGTACAAATATTGGCGTTACATTGGAAATATTTCTAATAAAACCCCAATATTGTACAAATGTTGGCGTTACATTGGAAATATTTCCAATGAAACCCCAATATTGTACAAATGTTGGCTTTACAATGGAAATATTTCCAATGAATTCCCAATATTGTACAAATGTTGGCGTTACATTGGCAATATTTCCAATGTAAATCCAACATATCTACAATATTGGGGTTTCATTGGAAATATTTCCAATGAAACCCCAATATTGTACAAATATAGGCGTTACATTGGAAATATTTCCAATGAAACCCCAATGTTTCACAAATGTTGGCGTTACATTGGAAATATTTCCAATAAAACCCCAATATTGTACAAATGTTGGCTTTAAATTGGAAATATTTCCAATGAATTCCCAATATTGTACAAATGTTGGCGTTACATTGGCAATATTTCCAATGTAAATCCAACATATCCACAATATTGGGGTTTCATTGGAAATATTTCCAATGAAACCCCAATATTGTACAAATATTGGCGTTACATTGGAAATATTTCCAATGAAACCCCAATGTTTCACAAATGTTGGCGTTACATTGGAAATATTTCCAATGAAACCCCAATATTGTGCAAATGTTGGCTTTACATTGGAAATATTTCCAATGAATTCCCAATATTGTACAAATGTTGGCGTTACATTGGCAATATTTCCAATGTAAATCCAACATTTCTACAATATTGGGGTTTCATTGGAAATATTTCCAATGAAACTCCAATATTGTACAAATATTGGCGTTACATTGGGAATATTTCCAATGAAACCCCAATGTTTCAAAAATGTTGGCGTTACATTGGAAATATTTCCAATGAAACCCCAATATTGTACAAATGTTGTCTTTACATTGGAAATATTTCCAATGAATTCTCAATATTGTACAAATATTGGCGTTACACTGGCAATATTTCCAATGTAAATCCAACATATCTACAATATTGGGGTTTCATTGGAAATATTTCTAATGAAACCCCAATATTGTACAAATATTGGCTTTCCATTGGCAATATTATCAATGTAAATCCAACATTTCTACAATATTGGGGTTTCATTGGAAATATTTCCAATGAAACTCCAATATTGTACAAATATTGGCGTTACATTGGGAATATTTCCAATGAAACCCCAATGTTTCAAAAATGTTGGCGTTACATTGGAAATATTTCCAATGAAACCCCAATATTGTACAAATGTTGTCTTTACATTGGAAATATTTCCAATGAATTCTCAATATTGTACAAATGTTGGCGTTACACTGGCAATATTTCCAATGTAAATCCAACATATCTACAATATTGGGGTTTCATTGGAAATATTTCTAATGAAACCCCAATATTGTACAAATATTGGCTTTACATTGGCAATATTATCAATGTAAAGTCAACATATCTACTATATTGGGGTTTCTTTGGAAATATTTCCAAGGAAATCCCAATATTGTACAAATGTTGGCTTTACATTGGAAATATTTCCGATGAATTCCCAATATTGTACAAATGTTGGCGTTATATTGGCAATATTTCCAATGTAAAACCAACATATCTACAATATTGGGGTTTCATTGGAAATATTTCCAATGAAACCCCAATATTGTACACATGTTGGCGTTACATTGGAAATATTTCCAGTGAATCTCCAATATTGTACACAAGTTGGGGTTACATTGGAAATATTTCCAATGAATTCCCTATATTGTACAAATGTTTTCATTACATTGGATATATTTCCGATGAAACCCCAATGTTGTACAAATGTTGGCGTTACATTGGAAATATTTCCAATGAAACCCCAATATTTTACAAATGTTGGCTTTACATTAAAAATATTTCCAATGAATCCTTAATATTGTACAAATGTTGGCGTTACATTGGCGATATTTCTGATGTAAAGCCAACAAACCTACAATACTGGAGTATCATTGGAAATATTTCCAATGAAACCCCAATATTATACTATTGTTTGCGTTACATGGGAAATATTTCCAATGAAACCTCAATATTGTACAAATGTTGGCGTTACACTGGAAATATTTCTGATGAATCCCCAATATTGTACAAATGCTGGCGCTACATTGCAAATATTTCCAATGAATCCGCAATATTGTAGAAATGTTGTGATTACATTAAAAATATTTCCAGTTTATCCATAATATTGTACAAATGTTGAGATTACATTGGAAATATTTCCCAAGAATCTCCAATATTGTACATATATTGGGGATAGATTGGAAATATTTGCAACGAATCCCCAATATTGTGCAAATGTTGGCGTTACGTTGGAACTATTTACAATGAATCTCCATCATTGTAGAACTGTTGGCTTTACATTGGTAATATTTCCAATGAATCTCCAATATTGTGCAAACGTTGACGTTACATTGAAAATATTTCCAGTAAAACCCAAATATTGTACAAATGTTGGCGATACATTGGATATATTTGCAACGAATCTCCAATATTGTACAAATGTTGGCGTTACATTGGAAATTGAGAATAAATCTCCAATTTTGTACAAATAGTGCAGATTGGGACCATTGGGAATGTTTCCAATGTAAAGCCAACATTTCTACAATATTGGGGTTTCATTCGAAATATTTCCTGTGAAACCGCAATATTGTACAAATGTTTGCATTACATTGAAAATATATTTCAATGAATCCCCAATATTTTAAAATTTGGCCGTACATTGGAAATATTTTCAATGAATTTCGAATATTTTACAAATATTGGCGTTACATTGGAAATATTTTCCACGAAACGCCACTATTGCACAGATTTTGGCCTTGCATTTGAAATATTTCCAATGGCACCCCAATATAGTACGAGTATCGTCGTTATAGTAGAAATATTTTCTAAGAAACCCCAATATAGTACAAATATAGGCTTTACATTGGAAATATTTTCAATGTATAGAATGTGTTTCTGTTGGTAAAATAGGGTACTGATTAAAGCAGGGGTAGCTGGCCTGGACCACCCGATTTGAGGAGACCACCCGATTTGAGGAGACCACCCCCCTACTCTCCCCCCCCCCCCAAGTGCAGATATAAATTTTTGTTTAAATGGTAAATGATAAAAAATTGTCAAAAGTGACCCAAAATTTCTATTTTTCAGATTCAAGAGGGCTCTCTTCTCCGCGCCCATACTTTTCTATGCTCCATGCCCTCCTGAATGTTCTAGTTACACCACAGATGTATTCTCATTTTAAAGGCTCCCTTTTTTTCATATATCTATATTATAAAGGCCAAACGTATTTGTGCGTAACGCATACGTAATTTTGCGAATGGCATTACTTTCTTCTGGAATTTCGGTTTTGCAATTTTCGCTACTGCAAATTTTACACTTTTGAACATCGCACATTCTCAATTTTTACATCGGCGTATGCAGATGCAATTTGTTTGGTAGCTGTATCACAATTTAATTTTGAGATATTAATTTTTTTAAAGTTTTTGTGCGAATTTTGTATTTTTGGCAACAAAAATGCGCCCCTATCTCTTAAATTTGAAAAAAAAAATTAATTAAAATTTCGTACGTAAATTTTAAGAAGATGAAAATCATGAAAATGATGACGGGTTTAGATTTCACGTGAAATTTTATGATCGTGTCAATTTGATTTTTTTTTCTTTTTTCATTTTTTCCAGTCGTAAGAGCCTAAATTGGTAACTTCATCATAATTACTTATCTTTATCATGTTTTACTTATTACACTTGCGATTCAAGTTTAATCTTAATAATTTGGACAACTGACTTTTATAGAAATGGTATTTTGTTGATTTTATCTAAAAATAATATTTCTTTTAGAGTTAAACTGACCAATATAAAATGCATTTTTCACTGTAGCTATTTATGTACGTTGTTATAAATCAATGAAATAGTTCGTTTTAAAACATTTTCTTACGTCGAAGTTCGATGAGTTCCACCTCGTTCCTATAATTGTAAAAAATATATATATATATTCTAGTTTCTTAAAGTTATCTTTCTTATGTTGATCTGTACGTAGATATTAGTAGCACATGGTACGAAATATATGTATACAGACAAACGGTAGTTTAGTCACTTCAGTATATTAAAAAAGGGGGTAAAACCCCATTCCCTTCCCCCCCCCCCCCACGCCAGTCTAAGGCTCATTTCAGACTGCATTTCTATTCCGTTAAACTGAATTCTTGGAAAAGGTGGGGAAGTCTTTAATACAGGATTATTTGAGGTTTATTCGTAAAAGAACGGGGGGGGGGGGGGGGAGATTTTCCTTTCACCGGACAACCGTCCCTTTCCTACAAAACTCAATAAGATCAAAAACATCGCGTCGACACAATAAACGAGCCGACACGGAAATTCAAGAAGTGGTCAAATGTGTTTGGGCCTTAATCTGGACTCTGGAAAAAGTTAAATTTCCTGCCTGGGACAGGGTGTGGCTCCGGGGACATCTCCCCGGTGGAATAACATGTCCCCTCTCACTGGAACTTTTTGGTGCCCCTCCATCTTGAAAAAAATCCCTAAAAAAGAGCTTTCATTTCAACAACAAAAAATTAAATACGATTAGAGATAAGCCCAATTTAATTACTTTATTTGGCCGCTTTTGAAAAAATTTTAATTTCATTTTTCTGTAAGATTTGCTTTTATTAAAATCATCTTATGTGAAATCATAGCCGGATTAAGGGGGGGAAGGCTAAGGAGCTGCAGTCCTGGGCCCCAACCAGTCAGGGGCCCCCAGCAAAGGCTTAAGTTACAATTACAGGGTGTAAGAGCTGCGCGAAATCGCCGTTTTCTTTGCAACTTAACTTGAATTGTCATTTGACATCATTGCTGTCTGTATCTCCGAAAATTTTCAAATTTAACAAAAGTGGCAGTGTAAACGAAATGAAAAAGATCGCGTAAAAAAACGCGAAATTCATCAAGAAAAGAACGAATTTAATCAAGATCGCGTAAAAGCACAATTTTCTTCAAAAGGCCGTGGAAAAAGCGTTATTTTCGTCAAAAGGTCGCGGAAAAAGTGCGAATTTTTTAAAAAAGTTACGAAAAAAACACGAATTTTTTTGAATGGTCGTGGAAAAATACGAATTTCGTCAAAGGATGGCCAAAAAACCACGATTTTGATGAAGAATCGTAAAAAAAACGCGAATTTCATCAAATGGAGGAAGGAGAAACGGGATTTTCTTTAAAAGATCACAGAAAAAGCGCAAATTTAGTCAAGAGTTCGCGGAAAAAGAGCAAAATTTGTCAAAGCATCGGGGAAAAAATGCGAATTTCGACAGAGGGTGGCGGAAAACGTGAATTTCGTCAAAGGATCATGAAAAAAGCAAGGATTTTGACCAAGAACAACAAATTTCGTCAAAGAGCCGGGAATTTCGTCAAAGAATGGCAGAAAAAGTGCGAATTGCTTGGTAAGTTCGCAGGAAAAGCGCAAATTTAGTCAACAGATCGCGGAAAAGGCGAATTTTGTCAAAGGATCGTGAAAAAACGTGAATTTTGACAAAGAACCTCGGAAAATAGCGAATTTAGTCAAAGGTTCGCCAAAAAAACCGCAAATTATGAGAAAGAATCGTGAAAAAAACGCGAATTTTGTCAAAGTGTGGCAGAAAAAGTGAGGATTTCTTGAAAAGTTTGCGCGAAAAAGCGCAAATTTAGTCAAAAGATCGCGGGGAAAAGCGAATTTTGTCAAAGGATCGTGAAAAAACGTTAATTTTGACAAAGAACCCCGGAAAATAGCGAATTTCGTCAAAGGTCCGCCAAAAAAACGCAAACTTTGAGAAAGCAGGATTGCCACTCTAATCTTGAAAAAAAAAATTCCCTGTGTTTTCCCTGCACTGCAACTCATTTATTCGATGTTGAGAGCACAAAAATGTACGTGTGTATGTAGGCTAATTAGACACCTTATAATTTACCATTATCTAATTAATTGAACAAATATAATACATCATATGATATGAGCAAATGAAAAAACCCTTTAAAATTGTTATACTTATTTTTGAATCCTACATTTTACATTCATAATAATAAAAACAGTAAAGCAACATTCAACCATTCTGCTAAAAAATGCTTTGAAATATTTGTAAATGAATGTTAAAATATCTGAAATCTTTGTATCTAATAATTTAAAGAATATAAAATTTTAAAGAATCTTACCTAAAAATCAATTATCTTGAACATAATATCACAAAAATTACAGAAATAAAAAAGAAAATTAAAGAGAAAAAGCTACTTTATGCACTCAAATTAATATTTATATTAAAATACAGGACACATAAAATATAGGATAACTTTGATACACAACACTGGTTCATTCTTTAATCTTAAAAAATCTAAGATAATATTCGGCTTTCAAAATGAAAGCTGAAAAAAGATAATTTATGTTTGAATATAGCAGGGAAAAAATTCCCTGTGTTTTCCAGATTTTTTAGGCTTTTTTTTAAATTCCCTGGATTTTCCCTGTTTTGGGAGGGGATTTTAAAATTCCCTGTGTTTTCCCGGTTTTCCAGGTTCTCCAGGTGTCGTGGCAACCCTGGAAAGAATCGCGAAAAAAACGTGAATTTTGTAAAAGTGGGGCAGAAAAAGTGAGAATTTCATGAAAAGGTCGCGGAAAAAAGCGCAAATTTGGTCAAAAGATCGTGGAAAAACAGTGAATTTTGACAAAGAAACGCTAAAAAACGCAAATTTCGACAAAGGATTGCCGAAAAAACGCGAATTTTGAGAAAGAACTGCGAAAAGAAAGCCCGAATTTTGACAAAAGGTGGTAGAAAAAAACGTGAATTTCATAAAAAGTTTGCGAGAAAAGCGTAAATTTAGTTAAAAGAGCCAATTTTGTTAAAGTGTCGCCGCCGAAGAAAGCGAATTTTGACAAAGAACCGCGAAAAAGCGCGAGTTTCGTCAAAAAATTGTCGATAAAACGCGAATTTTGGCAGAAATCCGCAATAAAAAACACGAATTTCGTTAAAGGATGGCAAAAAATCGCAAATTTCTTGAAAAGATCACGGGAAAGCACAAATTTAGTCAAAACATTGTGGAAAAGAGCGAATTTTGTCAAAGAGACACGGAAAAAGTGTAAATTTCTACAGAGGATCGCTTGAAAAAACGCGAATTTCGTCAAAGAATCGCTGAAAAAAACAGGAATTTTGGCAGAGAATCGCAGAAAAAACGTGAATTTCGTTAAATGGTGGCAGGAAAACGCGAATTATGGAAAAAGATCACAGGAAAAGCGCAAATTTTGTCGAAAGGTCGCGGAAAAAGGCTTATTTAAGAACTCTATTTAAGATAACAAAAAAAAAATTATTAACATTATACATATTCAATATTTAAAATATGTATTTTAGGATTAAAAAACAAAACAAAGGTGTTTGTGTGTATTTGAGGAAAGGGTGATATTCAGTATCGTGGTAGGAGGTTCAAGATTTTCAATAGCGTAAGGGGGAGGGCCGAAATTCCCAGTAGCCCCAGGCCCCAGAAGTGCTTAATCCAGCTCTGAGTGAAATTGGTTCAAATACCCATTTTGACAACATATTTTGAAATATATTCTGACTTTATTAAAAAATCGACCAATGCGCACATTTTATACTTCCTAAATAACAAAAAACTGTCAGTTGAATACGTTTGAGAGCAAAATTGAATTTGAAAATGAGTCATAAAATAACCAATTTGTTATTTGAATACATCCTCAATTGTTTAATCATGATCGCTTTGGAAAATTTTGTGTCAAGTCCCCGCTTTGAAGGCCTATTTTGAAATATATTCTGCCTTTATCAAACAACTGGCCCATCCGTCACATTATATAGTTCCTAAATAAGAGGACCTGTAAACTGGAAGCGTTTGAAAACAAAAATAGATTTAAAAATGACTCAGAAAAAACGCAATTTTTTATACTTCCTCAAATTTTCAATCACAATCACTTAGGAAAATTCTGTTCAAAATACCCTTTTTGAAATATATTCTGCCTTTATAAAAAAAACTGGCCAATGCATCGCATTATATAGTTTCTAAATAAGAGGATATACTATTTGGATGCGTTTAAAATCAAAAAAGAATTTACAAATGAGTCACAATACAAGCAATTTTTTTTCTCCAACTCCCATTTTTTGTTTAATTTATGTCTGCTATAAGAATTGGTCCTATGAAAAACTTGTTAATGTAAAAGTTGTAGATATTATTGAAACGATGTAAAATAAATTTAATTAGATTTGATTGCTTAAGTATTGAGTAAGTTATGGATTTTTTCGTTTTCCACCCCTCCCCCCTTTTTCGTTTCGTTTATAATTTTTTTTCATCAGTAAAAGTTGATCCTGTGAAAAACTTGTAAATACAAAAGTTTTAGGTAATATTGAGAAAATTTATACAAAGTTTAGTTGGATTTGATATCTTGAGAATTGACGAAGTTATGATTTTTTTTCTCCCACAAACACTGTTTTTTTCACCTCTTGAGACGGACCCGGCCCGTGCAGATCTCTAACTTACTCATGCGTTTCTGTTTAAAAACCTTTTAAAAGATGGATTTTATAATTTTTTTTCGATTTTATGTATTTATTAACAGCTAAAAAGTAAGATTTTCTAAAATTTTTTAGATTCTTTTTATATTCAATCTATTAGAAGGCCATATTTTCTTCCTTTGATGCAATATGACACATTCGACTCAACATTAAGCTGTTTGCTCTAGAGCTGCGTTTCATGGGAAGCGTATGGAGTATATCGACGGACACGCAAAAACATTTACTCAGGCACTTTGATTTTTTTTATTACTAACTTTTAGCTAGGTGATGGGCATTTTATGGGACGTTTAGAATAGAAACTAATATCAAGAGTTTTTTAACCATCAGTTTGGGGCCCTTCAGTCTTGGTGATCCCGGGGCAGTGCCCCGGCTGCCCAGGTGGTGGTTACGTGCCGGTATAACTAATCAGAGATACATCTTACCATAATGAACCTATGTCGAAAATTCCAAGCAAATCGGATAATTCTGCGTAAAAAGCCATTAATTTAATTTAAGAGCGGTTATTTCCAGGGTTGGCAAAGTGGGCCCAGCCCAGAAAAACCCACCCGGGTTTTTCTGGACGGGTCCACCAACAAAAACCCACCTGGGTTTTTTTTTAAAGTGGGTTTTTGCTAAAAATCATTTCTGAATCAGCAAATTTCCCCCTACAGTTTCTTTTACCAAAATTACATTTAAAAAAATAAATCATATTTGTGGTAATCAGATGGTAGTTTGGAATATTCATTTTTTAAATTTATTTATTTAATAAAAATATATTTCAAATAGTATACTCAATGTATTATATTTAAAATAATTATAATTGATCATTTTTATAGTTTATCAATCTAAATCAGGTTCACTTTGATTTTTAAGGTGATGCATATTTATAAATCTTTACTAGTTTTTCACATTGCTTTGAGCGTAGTCTGTTCTGTAATTTAGACTATATGAATCCAAATATAGAGAAAATCATCTCGAAGGAAGCAGAACTAGATGAAACAGAATGCAGAAATTGGAAAAAACTACGAAAATCAGAATCTAACTAGTTTTCCTTTTCTGTACTTTTAAGAATTTTTCACCATTTTGAAGCAGAAAATTAGAACACAATACTTTCTGAGAAAAGTGATTTAGGAAAATAGTCTATCTTTAATTTTAAATGCCAATATTGCAGGTAACCACTATGAATGATACTGAATTATCCATGCATCAGTTTCTTCCTCTTCTGTTAAATCAAGCCTTTCCCCTCTAAATTTTGCATCCATTATATTAGATAAAAAATGCACAGACCCGATAATCTGTTAATACTATTTTAGCATAATTTTCTTGTGTTATTTTAATTCTTCTAATTCCATCAAATTTCACCAAATCTTAACAGAACAAGACAGTGTGGTTGTATCATTTTGCAGTTCATCAAGCGCTGAAGATGTAACTATATTATCTGCTTGTTTGATTCAAACATTCCTTCTCTCAAATACTACTATATTTTATTATTATTTTTTGTAAAAATCTTAATTTCTTGCTTGATCTGTTTCAAACTTTAAGATAGCTTAGCTTATAACATATGATAAAAATTTACAAAAAAGAATGCTACGTCAAATGCTGCTATTTTCAAATAGTAATTTCTGCAAAAATCTTAATTTCTTGACTTAAAACCCGACTACCTTGACTGACCTATATATCTAAGATTGTTTAACGTAGTTTTATTCAAATACATTTTTATTAAGAATATAGTACTCTACCTAGTACTGTATGCGCAGCATGTCTTCTATACAGTGAAATAGGCAGCGGGAACCCGTTTCGAGGTACATTCGGCACAACATTTGCATATAAATTACAGATTCGTTTGAAAGAAAGGACCCCCGTGCGTGCGCAACACACCTGCTATAAGGTGCCATAGGCAGCGGAAATACAGTTTGAGATGTGCATCTAAATTAGAGATCTGTTTAAAAAGCAGGGGCCCAGTAGTGAGTCTTTTGGCCTGGTATGCGGTGCCATAGGCAGCGGGGATCCGGCTAAAGATTTGTTTGCTTTGAGATTTACATATAATTTTTTTTAATCTGTTTTCGAGATTTTCGTATTAAAGAATCAGGCTCCCTAGCAACTGAAGACAGTTAATTTAATTATTATAGTTACTAATTATTATAGCAACTTTAATAATTATATTTTGTTCAAAAATAAAATTAATTATTCATTGTAACAATTAAAATGTATTAAAAAATGATAAGTACTCACTTTTATCATTTAAAATAGTATTAAGTTCATTATAATAGTACTGTTATTAATAGTATTTATAATAATCAATAGTAATATTAATAATAATTAATAACAATTGTATTAATAATAATTAACATTAATTATTATAAATATTATTAATTTGTAATAAATAGATCAGATGCAATTAAAAAATGTAAAATAATATATTTTTAAATGAATACACACATGTATTATAGAAATATACAAATATACGGGAAAATAACTAAAACTCACAAAAACCCAGAAAAACCCGGGTTTTTGCCAACCCTGGTTATTTCCCGTTTCCCCCCTCTATACTTAACCATTAAACTCCCAAAAATCTTCAGGCATTATATAAGCATGATGAGAAAGAACCTGTATACAAAATTTGACACAGTTGGGTAATTCTGCATAAAAACCCATTTATCTGATTTAAGGTGGATGGCGGGGGGGGGGGGGGTAATTCATCCGTTCGCAAAACATCTTTTCAGTATGAACGTATATCGAAAAATTGAGCCAAAACAGTTAATTCTGCTTGAAAAACACGTTTACCTAAATTAAGAGCCTCCTCCCGATCCCCCTTTTATACTAAACCAATGAATCCCCAGAATCAATTCCTTGTCACCTTTCTTCCGGTAACTTTTTCCCTAGTCACTTTCTTTCGGTGTCACTTTTTTCCGTTTTCGTAGTTTATGTCACTTTTTTCCGATAACTTTTTCCCATTTACTGCAAAAGTCGGTATTCGATAAAAATGACTTTCGGTGTGCATCTCTAGATTGCTTATTATCGATAATCTTAACGATAGATGAAATAAATCTGTTTAAGGCTGTTTTTCCCAAATACTCTGTTTAACAAGTACAAAACGTGTTGACACATTCACAAATTCATTTTTTAAAGAAAAGATGAAATTAAAGGCCTGACTAAGGAAGTGATATGAATTTTGTGATCTATAAATTAACCATTGGGATATAAGCTATTTTGATTGGGTGACAAGCACGTTTCTTATTTCTGTTTGAGTGATTATTCTACTTTCGCATAGAAATTAGGTTCAAGAGGCCCCTTTTTAACACTTTATTTTTCATATTAAATTTAATATAGCGATATGAATTTTCCATTTTGTGATCAATAAATTAACTATTAGGATATAAGCGATTTTGATTGGGTGACAAACATGTTTTTTATTTCATTTTATTTTTTATTTGAAATTTGATATTGCGAAGAAAAAAAAATTCTAAATATATTGTAAACCACGATTTCTCGTTATACTATCCTTAAACTAGAATAACCTAACTACAAAATCAGCCAACAGAGCATTTTGTCTCCTCTCTTCGGAGATGATTCAACCCTTCTTATTCAACTTGTCTCCTTCTCCTTTGGCCAACTATTTTCGTCTTTCACAGTTTTACGATAATTTATATTGAACTCTGCCGAGTTAGGTAATCCACTGACCACTGGGTGTTCTTAAATAAAAAAAAGGCAACTTTGTGACACATGCTTTAATTTTTTTTTTGTTCGGAAATGCATGAAAATAGCAGGTATTGTTATTCAGACACTAAATAATTGGACTCAATTTTCGGTTTCTTTAAGAACACAAAAGATTTTTTATAACAAGCCTTGAAATTTGATGTTTTTGAGCACATTTTCCGACGAAAGCAGAAAAACTGGTCTAAAAGTAGGAGAAAAACGGGTGATCACGTGATCGAAATAGCTTAGAACAGGATAGGTAATTTAATTATCATAAAATGGAAAATTAAGTTCGTTTCGAAATCGCTTCCATAGTCAGACATTCTAATTTTATATTTTTCTGTTAAAAAATGAATTTGTAAATATGTAAAACGTTTTGCGCTTGTTGAGCGATTCAAACAACCGATACTGGCACCGGAACAGATCCTTTGACATAGAACGTCTTTTTGAGAATTGTACAAATCATTTATTCCAATTCTTCTATATTAAGCGATAATATTTTAACAGTTATACTATTAAAATTGCGGAAAATAAATAAAAAAGTGTGAAATTATGCAAGCAGGGGGCAAAAAAAGAAAGGATAATGAAAAATTTGCTCTTTTTTCTTTTAAGTCTATTTTTAGCATCTTCTAGTAAGGATGCGAACGTCGAGAAAGGCTTTTATTGATAACTGAAAGAAAAATTAAAAGAGGCAAAAGTTTCTCCAACTAAAAGTACCTGTCTAAATTTATCATTTAGGTTTTAAATTATGGAGCTCTAATTTAATTTCAATGAGTTATGAATGAGTTTAGATAGAAGTCTACAGCTAGCTCGGACACATTTTTCTTTTAAGTTTTGAAACCAGACTTTATTCTTTCCAAGCAGCCCGGAGCGACCGAGTCTAATGAAAGAAAATTGGGATAATTCTAAGATGGGGGCAACTTTTATCTTGCTTTCTTTTTCTTTTCTTTTTCTTTTTCTTTTCTTTTTTTCTTTTCTTTTTTTCTTTTCTTTTTTCTTTTCTATTTTTTCCTTTTCTTTTTTCTTTTCTTTTTTTTCTTTTCTTTTTTTTTCTTTTTTTTTTCTTTTTTTATAGTAATATTGTACATTTGTAAAAATTTATTTTTTTTTTCATATGGTGATATAATGGGAGCGATGCGCTTTTCTTTCAATGATCGTCACAATTGAAGTTGGTAGCCTCAGCCTGACGCTATAAACTCAATGCACAAAAAAAAAAAAAAAAAAAAAAAAAAAAAAAAAAAACAGCGTTATAAGACTTTAGATGTGAATGATTTTCCGTCATTCCGATTAAAATTGAAGTCATTGGGGTGTTATAGATGGCACATTAATTCGAGCCCTGGAATTAAAAGTCAGAAAAAGATAAGTACGTATATACGTAATACGTAACACCAAATATTCAGAATTAGCACCGTTTAATACCGACTTTACATATGGACTGGAAAATGCGGAATTATGGAACTGAATTCATTTTTGCTTTAATATTTCAGGTAAATTTTAAATCCGCATTTATAGGCAATAATTTATTTTTTTAATTATTAAATATTTTAAATTCTGTTTCAAACAAACTTTGATTATATAAAACTGTTTTCTTTTTCTTTTGGACTTTCCTTTCTAACATTCATGTACAGTGAGGGGGAGGGGAGGGAGAAGCAAATACCTATCTTAAAACTTGTTATCATCTCAATGATAAAAGATTGTAAGATACAAATAATCAGAACATAACCACTAAGTACACCTGACTGTTTTTTGAAATTCAATCCCCTTTTATATCTAGGGGGGGGGGGCGAAACGTGCGGCTTGAAAAACATATTACAGAACAATAAAATGCTGATTTTTAAAAAATTATCCATCCTTTCATTTAAGTGAGGGGATGGGGCAGAAACGTATTTTATGATACGCTCTTGCGACACTTTAGAAGATGGCATTTTTGGCAAGATTCTTAATAAGAACATAAATATCTGATCGGTTGTTTCTTTATTCTTTATTTTTTTTCCTTTTCCCATCCCCTTTTTTTGGAAGCAACATACAATTTACTGAAGCCTCTCTGATATATTTTCCGAAATTAAGATTCTCTATGTGTAACACCAGAAAAGAATGATTAAAAAAAAAAGATATTTTTTTAAGTCAGCAGCAGTGGGCGGGAGGGGGTGAAGGGGGAGCAAAAGCATATATAAAAAATTGTCAAAACCTCAATGATAAAATTTTGTTAGATGAAAATTCAACAGATTATCAATATATAAACTCCTAAGGGGAGGGGGACGGAAGCTACAAAAATGTTACTCGGAATCTATGGTAGGCTTTGAAGATAAAATTTTGGTAAGATATTTTCTCAGAATATAAACACCAGAACGAGCAATTAAAAAAAAATTCCCCCATTACAACAAAGACGAGGGTATATAGAATCCATCTAGGCTTTCCGGATAAAAGTTGTGTATTTTTTTGTCTTGAAGTTTGTGTAATTTGGGCTCTTGTCCGCGTACCGCGTTCCCAGAATATTATGTGGCTTTCACTCTAAAATCTTAATATTACATAGTCAGCTGATATTTATTTTATAATTCAAATTTTTATTTTTGTACATTTTGTAATTTAATAAATACTAAGTAAAGAAATAAGATTGAATAGGGATGCCTTTAGAAATATTTGAGCCTATTTAAATAATATCTCAAATAATTTGTAAAAGTAACGAATGTATAAAAAGTTAGGAATAACCAAAAAATACTTCTTTTTTTTTTTGATGAAGAAGACGCGCAAACTGATTGCTCGCACGAATCCCAAAATACCCTTGGGATACATCCAGATTTCCATATTCAACAAACATTTGCAGAAAAAATTATATATAAGCAGCATGAATATTAACATTTAAATCAAAATTATTGGATAACTCTTGCATGAATAAATTCATTCACGCGCGAAAACGTTTAATCGAGAGTTGGTTACACCATAAAATATTAATATTTCGGTTTGCGAAAACATACGTAGGCTATAAAAAGTACTCGGAAACGTTTCCGAAAATCAGTAGCAGCTAAAGAAAATTTTATACATATTTCATTTGATATCAAAATTATATTGATTTCTGAGTTTTCTGCAAATGGAGAAACAACGCTGTACAATGCTTTTTGCAAAATGCGATTTCAATAGGAGAAAATATACAGTTAATTCTTTCTCTAATCTATCCATAATGTATATTCTTTTGTCTCAGCGTAACATGTTTAAAAAAATATTTATTTGATTAATAAATAGTAAACATGCTTATATTTCGAATTTTATAAGAGAATTTATAAAAGAAGGAAAAAAAAATGTAAAACTAAAACAATGTTAAAAAAAATAATTAAAAAAAATTACGATATTTTAAGCAATTATTAATAAATAATAATGCTCATTTACAATTTTAGAAAACATTACATTAGTCTAGTCCCGGGAAGTACGAAGGATTTCAATTCCTTAAATTCCTGTAGGTGCACCGATGTGTGTCTGTGTATACTTATCCGTTTTTTAATAATTATTATTATTTAAACTGTATTTGTGTTTTATATTTTATCAGCCTACGATTCAGTCAGGTTTTTCTACAAAATAAATTTATAGACATTAATTACAGAAAATGAATTCGTTTGAATAGTTTTTTTTTTTTTTTTTTTTTTTTTTTATTGGCAATTGTAAATTGCAAGATTCTTATTTACTAAAAATTTCAGTTCTCTTCTCGTCATCACGAAAGAAGGATAAATCTCGCTTTTAGGCTACACAGAGATTGAAATACTCTCCCCGTCAATTGAATTCTTGGAAGAAGGTTTGTGTTGGACCCAGTTTCGGTTTCTATATAATAGAACGGCGAGAACAAAGAATCGGGAGATAAGCAAAACCACCCTACTTGACTGAAAGATTTTTCTTTTGCCGGACAACCGTCCCTTTTCTGCAAAACTAATTAAAGATCAAAAACACCGTGTCTCCACAATAAACGAGTCGACACCGAACAGCAAGAAGTGGTCAGGTTTGTTTGGACCTTAACTCCCTTTCTGGAGAGATAACAGCAGAAGTCCAGGAGGGTGTATTGTTCGATGTTTTCTAGGAATCCAGGGGACTGAATTGGACATTTTCTCTGTCAAGGTCAAGGTCACTTTCTCTCTAAAGAAAAGCTAACATCTCTCTGGCGTGAAGAGCAAATATAAATGTGTTTTTAAAAATACATGTAAAGAATTGTGAACAAATTCAAGAATATTTCTTTTCTCAAAATGCATTTTTAAAATGTTTAACAGCTGATTATTTCAGTTTACCGTTGCATATTTTTAATTTTATAATTATTAAACACAATTACAATTATTTATTGCTGCGTTGCGCCTAATTTGATGTATTTCTTTCTTTATTTTTCACATCTTTATACAGGTTGCGTATCTATAACTTTTTATCATTTTTGCCACTGTTATAACATGCGATCTACCAGATTTAAATTTAGTTTAGTTTTGTTTTTGTAGCATACTTATAGTCTTCATACATTTTAAAATACAGTTTATCAGTTCTTTCTACTGAATTTTAAATTTTGGTAAATATCTGTATTTCAATGGATATATTTATAAAAATGTTTATCTATATACATACATATATATCAAGAATTTTGTAGTAATAAACTGTTAAAATATGCAGCGTGTTTTAAAGATATAGATGCAAATTTTGATTTTAGACAAAGTATACTAAAATTTATATATATTTATACTCTCAGTTCTCACTAAACAACATTCAGATTTTTTTTTTCTTAGCCATAAACACAATGAAGATAACTTAACAAAATTTTCACAGACATATATTCTTTCTGCGAAACTACAATATTACAAATAGTTATAATTGAGAAATTTAAAGATATAGTTATGAATCACTTTGTTTCAAATTTATTTTTCTATACGGGCTCATTGAGTTCTAATACTGTGAAATATTTTCAGTTGCTATTTACATCAAGTTTTGTAGAACCTTTATAATCCGATCTTATTATGAATAAAATGACATATTCCTAATTATATGACAACATTTTTTTCACTTTTAAAATAGGTTCCAAAAATGAAAATGTCTCCATGAAAAATACTTGTAAACAGATTGAAAAATTAAAAAAACAGCCTTTATACAGATTCATTTCAGCGAGTCAATGAAAAAAACTTCATCTAAAAATATTGAAATGCGTCCGAAATATCGTTATAATGATTTTCCGTAAAATAAGCACTGGAGAATGGGTCTTTTCGCTTGACTGAAGCAGTTCTTTAACATCATTTAACATTCAGAATTAAAAATGAATAATAATTTATACAAATACGTTCTTTATTCAAAAAAGGAGGGGGGGGGATAAAATGATGCGTTAATTATAAGTTACAAACTTTGCATACTATTAGAATGGCGCTATGCATCTTTAGGAGTATATTAAGCAAAATGATACTTTAGTAAAACTAGTCAGAAAATATACATTAATTAACTACTGCCAAGTAATAATAAGTAAATAAATAAATTATATTTTAATTTCATAAATTGGTTAAAATAGCAATTTGATTTAATTGTGAAATTAATTATGATCATCTGTTGACAATCTTCGAAATTACAGGAGAATTCACCTAAAAATCTGAAATAATATGATTTTAAAAGTAAATATCATAATTCGGTGGTATGCCTTTTATGCATAACTGAAAAATAAATTTACATTTTGCATATTGCAAAAATTTTGTATGTATGATAAATATCAGAATGCATTAAGCAAATTTTCATAGTTAAGAATGAGTATTAACTTCAATTTAAATCAATTAAAAAATTAAAATTAAAAAATTAAAAATTAAAAAAATCTCCTCTTTACATTTATGTAAAATGACTTAAAATTACATAAATCATGATTTTACATAAAATAATAGAATTATAAGAAATTAGCATCCAAATGCTTTGGAGTCGAACAGTATTTTAAATATTCCTACCTATCTATTTATATGCGTCGCATAGTTTTGTATTCCCTGCATTTTTGTTTAATCTGTTTATTTATCCATTTATTTATTGCTATCCTATATTATTTTTGTGTTTGTGTTTTCAACTTTATTATATATACTATATTATTATATATATCATTATTGATTACTCCTTTACGGCGAGTTTTCCTTAAATATAGCAATTTCAAAATCGACATAAATTTACAAATTTTACACCATTTTCTGAATAAAATTATTTGTTTTTGTGGAAGATGGACAATGTTGATGCATTTTTCATTTTCAAAATAAGTGGGAAGATTGGATGGCTCGAAAAACATCTTTGTTAAAACTTCAAAGAGCATATGAATGATAATTTTGTATATACATATTTTCAGTTATAATATTTAAACATGTTATTTTTAAACTCGAAGGCAGATATAAAATGATTTTTTGTAATTATATATAATATATCATTTTTAATTAATTTATTTTTTCGATTTGGTGCACCTTTCTAGTCATGTATGTCATCTTTATCCCTCTAAGCGTTTGTCCCGTAATATTCCGTACACTAAGCTCCAGGTTTCACTGCAATATAAGCAATGTTTAAGATATTATAATTCTATAAATTTAATGAATTTCCAAAGCATTGAAGAATGATTAAGACTCTCAAGGATTACATTTATATTCCTAAATAAGATTTTTTATGTAATATTGAAAGAATCATATTTTATTAGCATTTAAAACAAAATGCAGAGAAAACAACATTACAAATTTTACCCATTTGCAAGACGCTCAGAGGGTTAAACATAAAAAAAGTAATGGTCTGTCTATTCACTGGTAATAGAAATGTTATAATTTTTAATGGATTAAGATGTTTGATATCAAATTTGTAAATATGTCAAACTGTACATGGTTACAAGTTAGCTCAAAGCTGAAACATACATATTTAATCAATGCCAATTCAGTGTATTTTGTAACTCTCGAATTTTAACACTGAAGGAACTCTTCCAAGATTACTATAATAGCCTAAATAGAAATATTTTGAAAGAAGAAGGTATGGTTTTCGTTGATAATAAAGTAGAAATTTCACAAAGAAATATCTGTTTTTTCCCCCTTTTACTTTAAAAATCTCATTATTGGAATTCAAATACAAGGCTCGCAGCGTTCCTAGATTTTTTTTTTTTTTTAATACTTTGCTAAAAGCATTTTAAATCCAGAATCTTCGTGGCAGATTCCTTTACCATCTATAATAGAATTCTACAATAAATACTACCATTTTAAAATTTAGATAGGAAAATGTGAATTATTTAGGAACGCTGCAAGCATTGCGAATATTTTTTTTATTTTTTTATTAATTAATTTATTTATTTTTATATGCTAGAAAGACAAATTAGGTCATCATATAGACATTTTATGAGAATGCGAAATAATATAAGTGGGGAAGGAGAAACAGAAAAGTTTTGCTTATTTTTATCCCCATCTTCAATATGTTATTGCATACTGATATAGATTTATTTATGATACTATATTGATTTAACTGTGCACTTTTATAACTTTTTTATTACGTTAAATTAACTAAGATAAACATAATCATATTAATAAATGAATAAAGTCATGAAATAAATTGAGCCACTTAACAAGAAAGAAAAATCATGCATCAAGTAGCGATTATAAAACGCTTTCCAACCAATTAACAAAGTGTAACAATACTTTACCTTTTATTAAAGAATAGCGAATAATTTCAAAGAAAACAATTGTGAAAATACATATCACATTTAAAAAGCCAAGTTTAACAATTATTATCGGTAGACAGACAATTAGCAGAATTCGTTTGTAAATACCTGTATATGATACAGAAATTTCGATATATATATATTACCCAATGTGTCAAAATTTACTTCTGTTTGAAAATACATAATGCAAACGAAAATTTCTTTTCAGTTAATAAAAAGGAAAAAACTTGAATTCATTTGCAGAACTCTGAATATGATCTATAAATTTTAAACACGATTTAAAACACAACAAAACACAACTGTAACACAATTATGAAATAAGCTATTTATTTAATTTAAGTGAGGTTATTCCCCGTTCTCCCCTGTATACTTACCCATTTAACCCTTAAAACTATTCAGGTATTCACTTTATGAGAAAGAACCTGTATCCAAAATTTGAAATACATCGAGTAATTGTTCATAAAGAACAATTTGTCTAATTTAGGGGGGGAGGAATAAAGATCCGCTCCCTCTTTTTAATTAGTAAAATAACTCCATAACTATAATCAGGGATATATCATATCATAATGAACCTACATCCATAAATTGAAGCAAATCGGATAATTCTGCGTAAAAAGCTATTTATTTAGTTTAAGAGGGGTTATCCTTTTTCTCTTCGTTTATACTTAGCCATTAAACCCTTAAAACTATTCAGGAATTCACCTGATCAGAAAGAACCTTTATTTAAAATTTGAAATACATCAGATAATTCTGCGTAAAAACCGATTTATCTAACTTGAGGGAAGATCCCCTCCTTTTATAATGAGCAAAAGAACCCCATAACCTAACCAGAGATACGTCTTATCATTATGAACCTATGTCCAAAATTCCAAGCAAATCAATAATAATAATAATAATAATAATAATAATAATAATAATAATAGTAATAATAATAAACTTGGGTAAAAAGCTATTTATTTAATTTAAGACATTTTATCTATACATACCCTCTCTATACATAACCATTAAACTTCCAAAATTCTTCAGGCATTATAAACTATAAATAAGCCTTATCAAAAAGAACATATATCCAAAATTTGACACACTTTGGATAATTCTGCATAAAAACCCATTTATCTAATTTAGAGCAGATGGGGGAGGGGGTTAGTCGCCCGTTCCCAAAACTAATCAGTCAAGCGTCTTTTCAGTATGAACGTATATCAAAAAATTGAACCAAAACGGTTAATTAAGCATGAAAAACCTCATTTACCTAAATTAAGAGCCTCTCCCCGATCAATGAATCCCAATGAATCCCCAAAATCAATTCCTTGTCACTTTTTTTCCGGTAACTTTTTTTTTCCGTGTCCCTTTTTTCCGGTAACTTTTATCCCGTATCACTTTTTTAGTTTATGTCACTTTTCCCGATAGCTTTTTTTCCGGTCACTTTTTTCCCGTTTACCCTCACATTAATATGCATAAGAATCTAATAGCGTTCTTTTTATGCCATAAATTCTGTACACCTTCAGTTAAGGATGTATTCAAATCCAAACTGCTTTTTTTTTTAATTCTTTTTTTGTTAGTTTTTGTTCTGAAACACCCCCAAATTAACATATTCTCTCATTCAGAAACTATTATTGTGCCGTGTTTGTCGCTTTTATGATAAATATAGAATATATTTCAAAAAATGCTGTCAGAGTTGGAATTTTCAACTGAATTTTCTGAAGCGAGTCAGCTGAGAAAGAAAAAAATGGACATGCTAAAAAAAATGTTTATAAACCATTTTTAAATTAATTCAGCGGAAAATTAAAAAAACACGGCCTCTTATATATCTCTTCAATTATCACGTCAGCAAGTTTCATGTCTTATATTTTAAAAATGTTGATGAAAATTTAATGAAATTATCTCAGAAAATTTCAAGCTATGAGATAGAAAAAATTTATTTTTGAATACACCTTTAACTGTTACCAGATGACTACCATTTCGTTTTCATGTCATAAAAATCAGCCTAAAGTGTTTCTACAGCATTTTCTGTATTTCTGTTGAATGGACTCTTATAGTAAAACGTAAAGCACTATTCAGTACCTTGCAACCTAATTACCTACACATTTTATACTTTTATTAATAAATATTTTTCTCGAATATGTCAGAAAGTAGCTGGTTTAGATTTGAAAACAGCTTTATAAAGTATAAAACTCAGTTGATGTAAAACACGTGTATTTACTTCAGCCTGAATAACCATAACTGCAAATTATGTACCTTTACCAATAACACAATTTTTTTATAAAGCAACATACAGTCGAGTCTCTCTATAACGAAACTCCATGCATCGAATTTCTCTATGTAGCGAATTTTTAGTAGGAACAGTCCCCTTTTCGTATGATTACATTAAAAACAGTCTCTATATAACGAAATATCTATCTCCATATAACGAATTTTTTCATAAATCGGTCTTAATTTATTCAGTTTTAAAAAGCTTCGAAATGATATGGAATCAATTCTCCATCTCTTATTTTTGATTTATCGTCAATGCTGAGTTTTTTTTCTTTTTTTTTTTTTTTAAATATTACTTCTTTCCTTGTTCTTTAAATCCAACGAATTCATCCCACCTCCCACACACCTTTCCACATCCTTCTCAAAACAGTGTCAATTGGATTGATACACATGTAAGAGAGGAATCAATGAGAGGCACATAAGAGAGGCCTTCAAATGGAGGGAAATGTTAACTACAATTTTTCATTCCTTGCTAAAATTTCAGCATTTTTTTTTTTTTTTTTTGAGAGCGTAACAACTTTAAAATCAAAACAACAAAAAATGACAGATTTCTTCGTCTGAAATTAATGCAAGCCTTCCTTATTTGATTTTCATTAAGCTTTCAAATAAATGTCTGTTCTTTTTTGAAACAGCTTAAGTAATTAAGAAATAAAATGTTACGTTAATATTTACTTTTAAACATTTCAAATTCTTAATTCAAAAGATCAAAAGTAATATTTGTTCAAATTTCACACATTAAAAACGATTTTTAACATCATTCTCTATACATCGAATTTCTCTATATAACGAATTTTTTACTGAAACAGTGGATTTCGTTATATAGAGACTCGACTGTATTTAAACTTCAATGCAGTATCCACTGTTTAAGTGAAGATATATTTGTCATAAACCTTATGAACATTGCGTTAATCGTACTTTTCGCTTAATGTTTAATTATTATAGAGCAATAAAAAAAAAAGGTCATGAAAAAAGGAAAAGAAAAATATTTAAAATTTCAAATATCAAATATTAAACCCATATATTAATATCATATATCAAATTATAAATTTTAGTTCCACTCCTAATTCTAATACATCCCTCACGACACCCATGGAACAGTTAATAGAGTTCATGCAATAATTTCCTTATGAAATTTGTATAAATTCATGATCTTATAACTTCGAAATTTATTTCTATAAACACTATTTTTATATTTTACTATTCACTGAACTATCATGGCGTGTTCTCCAGATTTTGAGTGGATAGCGCTTCACTAATTACCGGTTTCAGTAACACATGGGAATTTCCGTTGACCCAGATGTGATCATTACGTTTGTATAACTTACAAAATTCAAAAGGCTACTTACTATGTGCCAAAACATGTGTTGCTGGTTTAACAAGTAATGATCTGGTATCTTTTTTCTCTCTCTCTTTTTAGGAGAAGGAAATGTTGCTACTCAGCTTGTGCATTTAGAGAATTTTACCGCAAGATAATCCAACAAAACTAATGTGCTTCTAAATTAAAAAAAAAAAAAAAAAAAAAAAAAAAAAAAAAAAAAAAAAAAGGTTTGGCACATTCGGTTTGAAGCACTCGTAAAAGGGATTTTTTTTTTCTTTCTAGTGAAATGGTTAGAGGGGGCTCTAGATTAAGCTGGGGGGGGGCTCAGTCCTCCTCGCCCACATCTGATTACAGGCCTGAAACGAACTATTACATACTTATTTTTTTAATACGGAACCTGCTATAGTAAACTTCAATATTATATATCAGGTCACCGTAATTTATGGCACGGACAGGTGAATCTAGGAAAAAAGTGACCGAAAAAAATGTCAGAAAAACAAGAGTGGAAAAAAAGGTGAGAAGTAAAAAAATGGAAAAAATAGGTAACCGGGGAAAAAAAGCGACAAAAAATCGATAAATATTGAACTTTTCAATTATTAAATTATAAAAACTAAAGTGGTAACAAATGTCTGATTTATATCTTTCTGGTAGGCAAGTGGCTCCCAGCCAAGGGTACGCAGACCCTTGGAGATACGTAGCTGGGGGTAAATGACAGTAATGTCAATAATGGCGGAAATCACAAAATGTTAGAAATGGCATTGTGATTTTTATTGATTCATTATATAGTTGAGAAAAGATAATTAGTATGATGTTATAATATTTTATTATTATATTATTATATATTATATTATATACAGTCCCTCAAATTAATGTCCAAACATTCTGACCGATCCCAAATACTTTCCATTTCAAAATTTGTCAGTTTGGACATTAACATGTTTGTTATGTAGCTTAATAATAACTTTGCTAAGGAAGTAATTTGTTTTTGAATAAGAAAGTGATCTGTCTAATTCTTAAATAAATAACTTGTTTCATTGTCTATGAAACAAGTCAAACATTTTCAACCACGTGTGAAGAATAATAATTTTGTTTTCTAAAGGTCACCCTTGAGTAGAAACAACAAAAGTAGAATAAACTGAAGGAAGAATAAATTATTCTTATCACGTATACTCTTTTGAAAGAGAAACATGCGTTTATCAGTCCCTCCTCAAATTATAAAATAATAACTTTGCTAGCTTGCAAAGATATAATTTCGAATTTAAATCTTTATTCTATATATCTTTGCAAGCTAGCAAAGTTATTATTAAGCTTAATAATAACAAACATGTTAATGTCCAAACTGACAAATTTTGAAATGGAAAGTATTTGGGATCGGTCAGAATGTTTGGACATTAATTTGAGGGACTGTACGTTATACAATGATGTATATTTTTTAATATATTAATATTATAATATTGGTATATTAATAATAATAACAATATAAGAATATTTACATTATTATAAAAATTATTATTCATTATATAGTATTATATATGTTTATATAACTTAATACATATAATAATATAATATAATATAATATAATATAATATAAATTAAAATAAATAAATAGATATACTGAAATATTAACATGCAATTTAATATGTATTTTTCCGCATAATTTAATGTATATTCAATAATAATATATATTTTTAATAATATATAAATTATTATATATTATAATAGTAATTATTATTATTATTTATAATTACTATATGTTATATTATTATATTTATTATTATTTATTTATGCATTTATTTTTATTGATTCATTATGCGTTAATTAAATATTATCATTTTTTAAAATAAATTTTTGTTAATGAGTATAATTTTTAATATTTAATTTTGTTTTTATATATGCATTTTGTTTATTGATTTACTATAAGGTAACAAAATATTATCATTTTTTTAAAATAATTCTTGCCAATGGAGCTAATTTTTAATATTTAATATTACTTAAAGGTTATACTTTAATAATTAAAATAAAATATGTATCATTAATGAATCACAATATCAGTAAGAACATTTTGGTTTTTGACATTCTCATTATTTATTGACAAGTTCAATATTTACCAATTCCTTGTCCCTTTTTGACGTGTTTGATTTAAGAAAAAAAAAAAATAAATAAAGATAGAAATTTGAAAATAAGTTAATGTAAAATGTATTAAGTAAACAGTGTCTTTGTCTCTCTGTATTATTTAACAGCGCTATAAGAATGTCCTTTTAAATACGATATTTGAAATGTATCGTTATAAATCTAACGGAATTTTCATCAAAGTTTTTTTCTCATTTTAATATTCACGTGAAATTTTTTATTTATTTATTTATTTATTTATTGAAGGAAGGAAGGAAGGAAGGAAACATTATTTGCACTGTCTTAGAATTCACTACAACAGTTGAAAAAAATATCTCAAAATATAAAATAATTATCTCACGCAAATATATTTTCAAATTTAAGTTGTTTTGCCTACTATTAATTATTTGCGCCATTTTAAATATGACGTATTTTCCTCCATTTATGACTTTTAACACATAATAATGAATTTATTAATTATTTTTTTCTCTTTTAAAAATTTACATGCAAATATATTTTTTATGGTATGATTTTCAATATTTTTCTGTTTTTAACACGAAAAAATTTTATTCTAATTTGAAATTTATTTTCTGTTTATAATAGTAACGTGTAAATAAATTTTTAATTTGTAGGAAATATTATTTTTACTGTTTTTAAAATTGACAACATTTTAAATTAATACTCTCTTTTAAAATATGTAGAAAAATGCCTCCCGAAATGCTGAAAATTTGAATTTAAAATAGGAATAACGCTTTTGAAAAATGGGCAAAAATATAAATGCAGTCTGCACACTTGTAATGTATAAAATGATTAATATCTATGTATTTTTTTTTTTTACTCGTATTTTTTTTTTATGGAATAATTTTGACCAAATTTATCATTAAATCTCTCTTAAAATAATTATTTGACTTAAAAATTTTCTTCAACAGCATGTTTATGAACATTTCGCGATAATACTACCAATTTTCATGTTTTTGTATGCAACAGTTTTCTTAATATTAATAAAGTATAACCACTGTCATATATAATATCATTGTTAGCATTTTTTTTAGAATAGAGCGATACGACGGCAAAAAAATCGAAAATGTACGAAGGTTAGAAGATTTAAAAATTGTAATAGTGAAAATTGCAAAGCTATAATTTCATCGGGAAATGCTGCCATTCGCAAAATGACGTCATTGTTAAACACAGATACGTTTGTCCTTTATAATACTGAAATTGATAGATAGGATAGATATCGAATATTTTAGTAAAACTAACAATATTTATTAAAATGAAAGAAGATAACTTGATCAAATAAAATCCTACAATGAAAATTAATGAAATTTGTATAAAGCATCACTCTGGAATCTAAAGTAAAATAATTTTCAATTCATTGAATACAAAAGTTAATGATTCCGTTTAAGAAATATGCAATAGCAAATACTTTTTATTGCTTAAAAAAGAAAAATAATTACTTGACGTGACCAAAAAAATCTGAACAATTCTCTAGTACAGCACTTCCCTAATCTTTTTTCTTCCACGTACTCCTTTCTTAGTCTTTTCATTTCGGAGCACCCCCATTTCTTAGAAACACGCAACCCCCCCCCACCCCCTCTCTAACTAAACTCAAATAGATAATGCAAACATGCCTTTTTACATTGGAAATTTTCTCATTTCAGTCATTTGATAAATCAATACAAATTAAATTGCCATTTCTAACATTTTTGTGACTGCACCATTACCGATATTGTTTCCCGGTAGTCTCTGTCAGCAGACCCGATACGTAGACGTATATGTACTAGTTTGAAAACCGCTGCTCTAAGATTTTTGGCGAAAGAAATTGCGATTCTAAAAATCTCCACCCTTCTACTTTATAAGACTGCGGGACATATGCAGAGAATCTAAAATGAATGTGACCTTCAACTTGCTATTTCTCTTATTCGGAAAATGAGCGTGAAAATGAGCGTGAATGAAACGTTACTTCATTCCGAAAACATCCATTCGCTAAAGTTAATCCCATTGAAACAATTTTAAGATATCTCGTTTGCATTTCAGTGTTTTTAAACATTTATTTTTCTTTTTGCACTGGCTACGAAGCTTGTTTTTGATTTTTTGCATTTTGTGTACTAATTTCTTTTTATCAAGGTACTTATATTTTCGAAGCCAGGGTCAAAATAAAAGTATCTTTATTAAACACAAACAAGAAAGAAACTGTACAGAGTGGGATAACTTATGCCATACATGTTATAGAGTTCAAATCTTGATAGTTTGAACGAGGGAACGGGGTGGATGTTTTCTTCACGAATTCAAATTACTAATTTTTCAAGCAAATTCGAGAATAAAAATATCGATTTATTAAAGTAAAAACTTTTGCCTCTTTAAACTTAAAATAGTATATAAATTGCCATTGCTTCCAATGGTTTTGACGCCACTATCAAGCTCATTTTACTTCTTTCTAAGAAATTTGAAAAGCAATAGTTTCATCAAATGATTGAGATGACGTGGATGCAATACACTGGGAGAGAATCGTTTGTTTATACAATAAAAAAAAACAGCAAAATTTCATGTAACCGAGGAAGGTTACATGAGTTTTTGCTGTTATCGTTACAAAGTAGAGCCCGTCGAATTTCGACGAAAGAAAATATTTAAGAAGGAACTGTTTCATTGATTTATAATAAACATAAAAAATTAGTTACAAGAAAGAATTCACTTTATATTGGTAAGTATAACTCTTAAACAAATTATATTTAACCAAAAGTTAACAAAATACTACTTCTATAAAATTCAGTTGTAGAAATTATAAAAATTAAACAGAGTGCAAATAAAGGGTCTGTTGTTATGAAAAAAATATCAAATAAGGCTCTTATGCTAGGTATTCGAAAATGAAAAACAGCAAAAATTTATTTCTGTTTCACTCAATCGTAGATTCCCCCCCCACCCCCATCATGAAATCTAAATCCGACATCATTTTCACCATATCAAAATTTACATATGTTCCTTTCATGTTTCTATTCATCTTTTTTTTTTTTTAAAGGTATTTTAATTTGATTATTTTGAAATCATTTTAATTCAAAATTTGAAATCTGGATGCCATTAGCTGAAGCAGATACTAAACTATTCATATTCCTTTAAGTGTAAATGAAACCAAAATTCAAGGAGTTTTATAACAGACGTATTCTTAACACAACACATTATTTTAATTTAACAAATTTTCACTTTCAGTGGGAAAATAGCAAGGTAAAGATACAGTAATCTGCTTTTTTTCAGCCTTTAACCCCTTGCTTTTAATAGGTATGGAGTGATTCTGTTGCCACAATTAGAAAAACGGTATTAAAAACTATAAAACAATTAATATTTTAAAAACAAATTAAAATACAGATTTAAAACAAATTGCATTTAAAAGCATATTTTTTTCTCTATACGCTGGTGTAAAAATTGAAAATGTGGGATGTTTAGAAATAAAAAAAAATTGCAAAACCGAAATTTTTCAGTGCTGCCATTCGCAAAACGACGTATGCGTTACGCACAGATACGTTTTGCTTTTATAATATAGACATGAGCAGTTCTTGGAATTTAAGTTTGCGAGAAAAATCTTGGTAACTTTGCAGTTCTCTTTTACAGTGCAAAAGCGATTACTTCTTAGGTGCGTTCGTAATTATGTACACTCTACAAAAAATTTGGAAAATTACAAAAAATTTTCTAGTAGAATTATATTCTAAGAAGGTTTTATGTAATGGCAACAACAAAATTCATAAAACTGATGCATATTTGCAGTTTGAAAAAAAAGATTAAGGTTACTAAAATTTTTTTGAAAAATCGTATGCCCAGAAATTTTTGAGTAAGGATAACGAGGATTATAGATAAAATTGTAGTAAAATTACCAAAATTTTAGTAGATTCTTTTGTAAAGTTACATATGTCTCTAGTTTAGCTTACAAGTTTTGTAGATTGACATCATTTTCTTGTACAGTGTTCAGATAAAATTTTAGTAAGCATAAGAGATTTCGGTAAATTTAGATTACTAAGGTTACAGATTTTCTTTTTTTTTTCTTTTTTTTTTTTTTTACATTGTAAATTTGTAACACCTATAGTCGTCGTTCAATCCATCAGTCTGTCTGTCCGCATCTAACAGAGCAAAAACTTCCGAACCGAATCATTTAAAACTTACTTAATACTAACATTTTTCTAGTAATTTTGTATTCCAAGAACTTTTCATATAACGATAATTGCAAAATTTCATGTAACCGAGGAAGAATACATGAGTTTTCGCTGTTCTGTTACTGTTATATGAAAACTTCTTGGAATACAAGTCTTCTAGAAAAATAATTCTTCACAGTTTTTTTGTTTTTTCAGTATATGAAAATCGAATGCATTGTTTAATTACGAGCAAAATCAAAAGTATTCCGTTACATTACGGCTAAAGGGAAAAAATAGTTTCAAGTGCATTTCAATGATGTTGCACTCTTTAGAAAAAAATTAAACTGATGTGCATTTCAATGGTGTTACACTCTTTAGAAAAAAAAAAAAATTAAATTGATATGGATCTATGAAGTATATACTAAAATAAACATTCTGGACAATCTGTGGTGCAAAGAATATTTGTTATTAATTTACAGGATTGCACAACAGTAGTCCATTTCATAATGGTATAGAGAGAAATATTGCTTGGGGCGCTTTTTAAGGCCCCTGTCCTCGCTCGAGGAAACGCTCGAGAGCTAATGCTATTCCTATGGGGAAGCATTTTTCTAATAACTCTTTTGCATTTTGACATTTTTGAATTTTTTTTTTTTTTTTTTTTTTTTTTTTTTTTTTTTTTTTTGCATTGGATATATGAGGTGCATGCCGAAAGCGCACTTTTTTTACTTTTTCGACTTTGGTTGCAGATATATTTTTTAAAAAATATTTTCGGTTTCGAAACCGGTTTTGAAAGTGAAACTAACTTTGTAAAAAATATCTGCGACCAAAATAGAAAAAGTAAAAAAGGTGCGCTGTTGGCATGCACCTCAGCTATCCAATGCAAAAAAAAAAAAAAAAAAAATATTCAAAAATGTCAAAATGCGAAAGAGTTATTAGAAAAATGCTTCCCCATAGGAATAGCATTAGCTCGCGAGCGTTTCCTCGAGCGAGGACAGAGGCCTTAATAATATTAAATTATGTCACATTTTGAAATTGATATATGTTGCTGGGATTTACTAAAATTATTTCCTGTATAACTGAAAGCAGATTGTATTTACAGGAATACACAAACTATTTTGGATATTCTACTGTATCCGAAGTACAATATACTATTATCGCAAAATCTGAATATTTTAAAACATCCTTAGAGTATTAACGCACCCCATTCGCTACGCTTCACGTGCAATTTCTAACTTTCTTATTCTATTTCGCACTTTAGTTTGAAAACAAAAATCTTTTGGATAAGCTTTGACAACATTTGCAAGAGAAATGTACTACAAAATATAGTTTTTTTAAATAGTGATGCGAATAGAATATGAAATTAGTCTCCTGTGGCTGCTCTGCAATTAATGGTTATGCATTAATAATAAATATACATTAGATGTTTATTATTAATGCATTTATACATTATACATACAATTTATTATAATACATTGACATATGACTTCAAGAATGTGAATACAGCCTTCAAATTCACATTTCTCGTAAATTTTGAATCTCATAAAAAAACAACAGTGAGTATCACTGCTTAGCAGATAACAATCGATAAATCTTCGGGAGATACTCATTCTGCCATATATTATTTTTAGAATACTTTATTGCTCGAAAGCCTTTATTATTAAATCTCATTTATAAAAAAAAATGCTGCATTTTACCATACATATGGAAATTTATAATAATTTTGTTCACCATTCCAAAAAAGCTCCTTTTAGAACAGGAAATCTCATGAATAAATCGTTTATTTACATAATTCCATAAAAAAAAAAAAAAAAAAAAAAAAAAAAAAAAAACTTTTTAAATTTGTGCAATTTGATGATCTATTGTTATTTGCTAAATAGATTATTATTTAATTTTATGCTTTCGCTATGTAGCCCTTTTTTTAATGCCAAATTCAGCATTTTAAAATTATTTTTTATTTATTCGTTTGAAATATTTTACATTTCAAGTTCTTGCAGCCAAAGAAGCTACACTTTTAATTTTGGCATTTAAATCTTCCTTCTTGTTTGTTTATGCGAAAGAAGAGAGAGAGAGAGAGAGAGAGAAAAAAAAAAAAAAAAAAAAAAAAAAAGAAATAAAACAGCATTTTAATACTATAATTTGTAATATTATTAGTCATTATTTAAATTATTAAATAAATAGTTAAATTAAATTTATATTCAAAAATGTTATTCATAAATTAGTGATAATGATTTGATATTCCCAAATATTTAATGAATGGATGCTCTTTTGTCCATCGTCATAAACATTTTAAAATTTTACTTCATCCTACACCTGAGATATTTTTTACTTTGTAATTTATTGTTATTGTATTCTGTACATTGAAACATAAAACCCTTAGGAAAACATGATTCTAAAATTTATTTCAGAATTGATTAATCCTAGAATCTTGCCTGTTTAAAAATATAAACGTATTAAGTAAGTACTAAAAAATTTTTCATACTAATTTTGTGACTAATTGGAAGATTTTCTTTTTCTTTTTACTATTTGGAAATAAATAAGTAAAATTATAACATTACTCTCTTATTCTCATCTATCTCATATCGGAAAAGAAGGGGACAATTCTGTTTTCCCAAACCAAAATGAATACTGTCTGCGCTATCTAACCTTGAACAGAATGACCCCGACCATTATGCCCAACTACCCCCAACAGAGGACCCCCCCCCCCAACTCACCGGACCTCAGCTGCAATTGGCGATTTTATCTTCAGGCGATTTTTGTGTGTAGAGTAAAGCTGACTCTGCATTTTTTAAGATGTGGAAAGACAGATGTAAACAACCGATTCTTTGACGGAGCCGGAGCTAAGGTAAGAAAGCATGATTGTTTTCATTACAATAATATTTTTTAAAGAAATAATATCTTTATGTATTGTGATTTAAATAAGGTCAGTGGCGTCAACTTTTGTAAAATATTAGGTAGACTCAAACTCAAAACCATTTTTGGGAGAAAATTTTTAGGTGATTCTACAATTTCGCTCGCTTTGAAAGGCTGGGGAAAAACGAATATTTAAGTTATAATAAGTTAGACTTTTTTAGAGTAGAATATAAAGTTGAGAATTTATTTCATTATATTCCCATGGAGTCTTTATTTTACGGAATCTAATATTTATTATTTGTGTCAAGAATTTAACTATAAATCTGGCGATATATATATATATATATATATATATATATATAATACATATTAAATCAGTTTAAGGTTATTAATACTTCTATGGAAAAAGCTAATGATTTTCGTATAACAGATTTTTAATAAAATTTAAAATGGGAGTAAAAAAAATCTTAATTGATTCAGATAAAACCAGCTCTTATAGAAAAATAAAATTAAAGATTCCTCAAAAGCGGCCACATAAAGTTATTAAACTGGGTTTATCTCTAAGCTTTATTTAGTTTTTGTTGGCGAAATTATTACTTACAAATCTACCTCTGCCTGTAAGCTGTGTTAGCAAGGATTTTTTAAATTCATTTTTATTTAGGATATGAATTGATTTGGCGGGGAGATACAAATATACATATATACATACGTATTGTTTATTGCCGAAACGTCAGTGAAGGCTTACTTTGGAGACACGAAATTTTTTGGTTTCCGTCTGTCAGCCAGTCTGTCAGTCAGTCAGTCTGTCAGTCAGTCAGTCTGTCAGTCTGTCTGTTCCGCGATAACTAACGCAAAAAACATCCAATTGGCTTGAAATTAAGTGGGTATGTTAGTGAGGCACTGGGATTAAGCTGTATAGTTTTTTGTTAGATTTGATTTATTCGTTCGAAAAATATAGAATATTTTATTTTACGCAATAATTCTTTTCTATGGCAAATCCAACGATTTTCAATTTTTTTTTTTACTTGCGAGTAAATGACACATTTCATTAATGGAATTCAATGATAAATGGACGCTGAAATTTACCGGTTAACTTGTTCATATTGTTTTGAAATTTTGTCTACTCATTTGTCAGATTTTTAAAGTTGTGTGTTCCAATTAAAAAGTAAAGTGGTGTAAAGTTTATGTGTTCCAATAATATAAACTAATTTGTTTCAGAGATTTAATTATTTAAAATGTATTTATTTCATTTTCTTTATTTTCTCTTAATGGTTGCTAAGCAACCATTCATCTTAATCCTTATTATATTTTAATGCTATAAATTTGAAGGGTTGCGGACATAATCCCCGCGGACAAAATCCCCACGGACAAAATACCCGCGGACAAAATCCCCACTGGACAAAATCCCCACGGACAAAATCCCCATGTGTATTTAGAATTGTAATACTACCTTATAAAACATAATTTTATTGATAAAGATTTTAATAAAAGTAAAATTAGTCCAACTGAAGAATTTTGCGTATCTTACAGAATTTTTTTAACATAAAAAGAAATATAATTGCATTAATAAATAACATAGTAGATAACTCAGAGAGTAATCCCCCGTAGTTTGATGGTCACAAAATTGAGCAACTGAAACCTCAGGATTTAATCAACTATGTTATATAATAATAATAATAGCTTTAAGATATATGATGCATTTGTATGCATTATTGTCTTTTAATTTATCATGAATCTTTAGGATAGAATTTTTACTTTATATTTTAAAATGTAGAAATAGATATTTTCACACTTTTTTATTCATTTATTGTTTTAATTGTAACTCACCGTGTTGGAGTTTTTAATAACTCGTTAATTCTGCGTTGACGTTGTCATAAGTAGTAAATAGTCGCAGCTTTAGAGCTATTACAGCGAATATACAACTTATATACTGTATGTGCTCATAAGAAGCCATATCATTCACGCGAAATACCCATTTGCTAATGTTAATTCTATGTAGATTTTTTTAAATTTCTATGAAGATTTTTTTTAATTTTATTTTTTATTTATTGAGTTAAAATTTCAATTTTTTTAAAAAAATTTTAATTATATAATTTGTAAACAAAATCACATGATGAAACTTCTCATAAATATTATATATATATTCAAAATATGGGTAAAATGAAATCGTTATATATATTATTTGCAGAATTTCACTTTTCTTTCACTCGAATAAATAGGAATATAAACGCTTTAATTTTCATTCAGCATTTTTGGAAATACTAATTTAAATAAAAATTAAAAATACTTAAATTAAAAATATGAAAAAAATATAACTTAAAAAAATGTCATATTTTTAAAAGTAATTTTATTTATTTATTTATTTATTTATTTATTTTTTTTTATTTGTTGAATCAAAATTACTGTAAAAGAATTAAGAAAGATATATTTCAAGTTTGAATCATTTATCTGTATCGATTCTTGACTTATAACGGTTTATCTAAGAGAAATGGTGAATAAACCCATCATGAAGAAAATCGCACTTTCGTTGCTCCGTATCAATCTTTGCTGGAAAGTGGTAGATTTTGAAAACAAATTAAAACATAAAATTTAATTTTTTTTTCGAATTTAGATAGAAACATGATTTAAATGTCATTTTAAGCAAAATAATAATAATAATAATAATAATAATTATTATTATTATTATACTGTTTATTTTATTTTATTTTATTTTATTTATTTTTTTTTTAAGGAAAATTTGAAGGTTTTCGCGTCTTGAATTCAAGCTGGTTTTAATACTGTTTACGAAACTATTGCAAAATCAGTATGCATGTTTCGAAGGGAAAATTATAAAAAACAAATACTAGTTATTCCGATTTTTTTTTCTTTCAGGTATGGATATTTTATTTTCAGCCGTGTGTCGATCTATCTAACTGCATTTTCAAATGATTTTTTTTTATTATTATTATTATTAATATTATTCCTCGATCCAAAATGGGCTGTTATCTCTTTTCAACTTAATTCTTTATTTTTTACTCAGAATTTTTTGAGAATTTTAAAAAATGGGCTTCTTATCCACAATTAAAAAAAAAAAAAAACCCAAGAAATTTCACATCTTTAGTTACAATAAAATAAACACACATGCACAGACACAGGGTGACTCATATTTATCGAAACAATAGGCTATCTCTTTAAATATTGCCCCTAGGTACAATACTTACAGTTGCAAAGTTTCTTTTTTTTATCTTACTTATTTATTGCCTAAGTAAGGCAGAATCAGAAAAGGGTGCAAAGTTTGATAAAATAAGTTGCAATTACACAGGGGGCTATTTAGGGAAATACAAAAATTAAATTTTTATACGGAACTGGTTGGTTAAAATTTCCCCTTAGGAAGTTTTTCCTTATCATTTTTTAATTTAAACAACAACAAAAAAAATTTATCTTGATTCCTGCAAAACTCAGAGAGTTATGTCTATTTTAATAATTTGCGGGGTTTCAAGGGATCAGACACAAATGGAAATGCGTGTTATTCAATGCGCAATGTTACTGTAAAAGTATCAAGGAAACATTCAATTTTCTTTTATTTATTTATAGTTAGACTTTTGAATGCTTTGAGATGGTTAACCATATAATTTGTAAACAGAATCACATCATAAAACTTCTTTTAAAAGTAAAAATGCATTTTTTTTTAAGAGTAATTTAAAACTGTTATTAATCAAAGTTTCATTCGTCGAATTGAATTTTTTTCTTTTGATTAAGTATCTTATTTTTTATTTTGATTTAGCATTTTAAATAATATTTATTTAAAAAAATTAAAATATTTAAAATAGCAATTTAAAACTAATCGGATGTGGCAATTTCAAAACTTCTGTCTCATGCATGTGAATATTTCAAAAAGCGCTACCAATGCGCGAAAATAAAATAACAAACTATGCTCATCATGAGAATTCTAAGGACATGAAATTCCATGCATTATTTCTTGCATTAGACAATTGCAATATTGGAAAAAATGCAACATAGAAAGCTCCACTTGTTGGGCAACTTATATCAAAACATAAAGTGCAATAATATTTATCAAGCTGAATCTGATATTTGAACCTGAATCTGAAATTTGTTGAAAAAATTTATGCATTAGCTCTTGAATTAGAACTATTGAAGGAATCGGGAAATATTCAGCATAGCAGCATCACCTGTTGGGTTATTGACACTAAAATATAAACAGAACTAGTTCATACCACGGATTTACTAAATCTGAAGTTTAATGAAAATCCGCATATTAGTCATTGAGATAAAGCTCTTGCGAAAATCGTAAAGTAATACAACATAAGAGTGCCACCTGTTGAATGATTTACAACAATACCTGATTAGTTTCAATGTATATCAAGAACTATCTGAATATACATTTTTATTGAACTCCGTGCATTACTTTTTGAAATAGAGCTATTTCAAAAATCCTGAAAAATGCAACACAGCAGCGCCACATGTTAAGCAATTCACATAGAAATGTAAACAAAACTGTTTCATATCATGGGTTTACTGAATCTGAAGTTCAGGGGAAATCCTAATGAGATATAGATGTTGTGTAAATTGTAAGGAAAAAAATGCAGTATAGCTGCGCCATTTGTTGAGAAATTTACACCAAAAACAAATCAGCAACAACTTATATCAGGAACTACCTGAATATAAATGTTTAGCAAATTCAGTGCATTAATTCTTGAGATACAGCGCCTTCAAAACTTATGTTACAGACAGAGCCGTAGACTCATAAACAGACATTTTGTAAAAAAAAAAAAAAAAAAAAAAAAAAAAAAATGTTTTTTGGAATCTCTGATATTTAAAACGTAAAAAACTGAAATTCGAAAATTTTCATGAATCCAATGCTTTTTTCATATAAAAATAAAAGAAAGTAAAAACATTAATTATGAACAAATTGGAATATTTCCTTTTAGACATCTTACAAAACGCACATAGATAAGCAAAATAAATGTTGCAAATAAATATTCGTATCTAACAATGAATCACTTTTCTTATTATTATCCTTCTAGTAATTTTTCTTGAAGATGTGGCCATTTTTGTGATACTCTGCATATAAATGTGAGTAGTACTGGGTGCATAATTTATGCATACATATAATACATATGAAGTTTAGCATTAGCCACTTCCACATTATTCACAGAAAATTCTAATCATTCATCATGGGAGATCAATCCAAAATATTCATTGCCCCCCTCCTCCCCTTCCCCCCGTCATAGCTGTACTCGGACCCTGTTTCCTTTATATTTAACAAGATACTTTGCATTTAACATTTCATTGCTAAGACTGTGGCAAACTCAGTAGTACATTTTTCCACCCTCTTCCCCATCCTCCGCAGAGTACCAAGAATGCCAAAATAAATTAAAAATCATCATCAGGTGATATTATTTACTAAAAATATGCATTTTCTAAAATTGATCCAGAAAGGCTGTTATAGATTGTATACTCCCTCCTCGGTGAATGAAAGGGGGACAAATTAAAACAATCATTACATCTTTGGAAAAAAAAAAAAAAAAAACGTATAATCTTAAAAATATTAATATTTGTATAAACGAGATCTAAAATTTAAACTAAATTCGAAGCATTAGGCAGACTTTAATACATTTAAAAAGCAATTAAATTTAAAAAATATATGTATCAATTAAGAAAATAATTTTAAAAATTGTTTCACATTTAGTGTAAATAGTCTTTTATTTCAGACTTTAAAATGTACACGTATATTTAAGAAATATAAAATATCTATCACATAACTTATAACTCCCATTTGTCACTTTCATTTTTCAAATAAGCTTAAAACATTTTTTAAATGTTTAGAGATCCTTTTTGAAAAAGAAACTTGGTCAAAATAGAGCTTTTATTCAGCAAAGAGGGTGTTTTGTCCGGTGGAGTTTTTGTCCGGTGGGGATTTTGTCCGGTGGTGATTTTGTCCGCGGGGATTTTGTCCGTGGGGATTTTGTCCGCGGGGATTTTGTCCTGGACTCAAATTTGAAAGCATGTACGAAAATTTCAATGAAGTCCGCGTCAAAATACAAGATGAATTAATTAATGTCTTTGTATCTTTGCGGATAAATATAACATGAATCACGGTAAAAAGCGTCCCCGGAAAAAAGCGCCCGGAAAAAAGCGTCCCGGAAAAAAGCGTCCTGGAAAAGAGCGTCCCCGGAAAAAAACGCACCGGAAAAAAGCGTCCCTTTTTACAAATCACTTATTTAAATAAGTCTGATAATAGTACACATGGTTAATCTTAGAATATAAACACTAGAATGAGACGGTTTTATGAAATTTAAGTCTTTGCTCTATCGGGATTCAGCTGAGCGGGGGGCTTTAAAAGTTATCTCAAAACCTGTCATTGCTTTAATGAAAAAAAATTGTAAGGTACGAAGAACTAGATAATAAACTTTAGGTACTTAAATGATTTTTTTTTATTCAGTCTCCCTTGTTCTCCTGTGGAGTGGGGCGGGGGGAGGGGAGAGGGTATCTATAAACTTTGAAATATATCTCTTATATTTATTTTTTTAATATTATTTATAATTTGATTATTTTTATTATAAAATTACATATTAATATTTTATTATATTTTATATTACATTTATATATTTATATTTATAGAATATATAACATAATATATAATAATAAATATATTAATATAATATAATAATAATACAGAATAAAAAATTTATAATAAATAAGTAAAAAATTAATAATACATAAATATAAATTAAATATAAAATTAAAAATAAAAGTAATTAAATATTAAAAATTATACTTATTAACAAAAGTTTATTTAAAAATGATAATATTTTATTAACTCATAGTAAATCAATAAAAATAAATGTATTAATAAATAAAATTAAATATTAAAAATCTAGTTTCATCAACAAGAATTAATTTTAAAAATGATAATATTTTATTAACTTATAGGACATAATAAAAATAAGTGTATAAATATATAAAATTAAATATTAACAAATCTACACATTAACAAGAATTTATTTAAAAAATGATATTTTATCACCCGCCATTACTGATACTATCGTCATATACCTCCAGCAATATCGTTACGTATCCCCAAGGGTACGCGTATTAAAGGTTGGGAACCGCTGTCCTACGAGAATGATATAAATGAGACATTTGTTGCCACTTTAGTTTTTATCATTTATTTATCCACAAGTTCAATATTTATCAATTCCTTGTCACTTTTTTCTGATCACTTTTTGCGCTCTTGTTTTTCCAGTCACTTTTTTCCTTAAATTCTAAAAAACATTCTGAAAAAATGTTATCGTCTAAAGCAATGATAGATTTGGAGTTTGTAGGCTCCCCCCCCCCCTCGCCTCCACAGAAGAACAAGGGTGGCTGAATGAAAAATATATATATGAGTTGATATTACTATGAGTTAATAAAATATTATCATTTTTAAATAAATTTTTGTTAATGACTATAATATTTAATATTTAATAATATTTATTTGTAATTTTTTTTATTTTTTTTATTTAATTTATAATTATGTATTATTTATTTATTATAAATTATTTATTATTAATTATTATTATTATTATTATTAATCTATTAATTATATTATTAATTATTTACCATTAATATATTATATTAATATATTAATAATTAATATGTATTATATAAGTATAAATATATAATATAAAATGTAATAAAATATTAATATGTAATTTGATAATAATAATAAAAATAATAATTATATAATATATAAATTAATTATGTATAATTTAAATTATACTCCTCCCTCTAAATATATCCCCCCTCCCCCCCCAACCACCACCACAGAAGAACAAGGGAGACTGAATTTAAAAAAAACATTTAAGTACCTAGTGTTTATTATCTTATTTTTCGTATCCTACAATTTTTTTTTCATTGAGGCAATAACAGGTTTTGAGATAACTTTTAAAGCCCCCCCCCCCACCTTCGCCCATCTCAGTCCCGAGAGAGCAAGGATGCTCAAATTTCATAAAACCGTCTCACTCTAGTGTTTATATTCTAAGATTAACCATGTGTACTATTATCAGACTTATTTAAATATGTGATTTGTAAAAAGGGACGCTTTTTTCCGGTGCGCTTTTTTCCGCCTACCATATAGCCCAGAAAAGAATATAGGCTACGTTTTAGTAATTTTATTCAAATATTTTCCTTAATAATTCAAAATTTCCTTCTTTTTCATACAGAATCAAGAGCGATTTTTTAGATAAAATTTAACCAATTTCCTTTGTCGTTGCACAAAAAAAAATCTGGAATAATTTTTTAACGGCAATAAGTTTCAATTGAGCAATTTCCATCCGAAAAATTAAACTAAGAAAAATTAAATATGACGTCAGTATTAAAATAAAAATAAAAATAGTACTTTGTTAAATATTAAACATGGAAATTTGTTTAAGAATAAGAATTTTTCTGACAGAGATGGGGGCATAATTAGACGTAAAAGAAATAAAAAATAATTATATTTTTAACAAATATTTCAATTGGTAAAATTTGACGTCATAATTGAAATAAAACAGGTATTTTATAGTTGTCGTTAAAAATACTAGAAACATGGACAGCAATAACTCATGAATAATGACGTCATTGCCGAAACTTCAGTGAAGGCTTATTTTGGCGACACAAAATTTATTGTTTTCCATCTCGCAGTCTGTTCTTCTGTCTATCTGTCAGTCACCGATAACTGCCACAAAATGCAATCAAAACTTCTTTTTTTCTTAAACAAAATTGAAAAAACCCTAGATTACTGAGTTTACACTTTCAACAGTTCCTGATACATCAGATTTAGGTGTTTTTGGTGGGCAGGTATCTAGAAGTATGAGGATAATAAAAAATGCTTATTAAGACTGTCACTTATCCTTATAAATCAAAATGTAGAAAGAAATACAAGATATACAATAATCATTAGCAGATTGATAGAAGGTTAGAAATTTAAAGTTAATGAGACTACGGGGGGTTGAAGCCCCCCTGAAGAAATCTACTGTGGTATAATAAAAAAACAAAAATAATAAATCATGAATTTTTCAGTATATCCTAACATAACTAAATCTTTAATTTAACGGCTTTTGATGGCTTCAAATTTCTTATTCTTATTTTACTCTTATAAATAATTACGTAATTCGAAAATTTTAAATTAGAGTTTCCAGGAAGTTGAATATTATGCTAAGTGTGTTTTTAAAAAAAAAAGATGTGAAAAGCTGACGTTGAGGCTCTTGATCTGCAGATTTACTAGTTTAAAGTACATTTCTTTATCATTTTTTATTTGATATTTATTTTGATTTCTTTCTTTTCATATATGCCTAATGACAAGCTTCAGAAACACGGGATACCTGGCAAATTGTTTCACAGTTGTTTCTCCAAATTTTAGGTATGTAAAATTTAAGTATTAGATCTTATATAATTCTTATATAATCAGGCATGAGATTCTTCAGACTTTAGTCTGAATTTCAGACTTTTCTTCAATTTTTAAAGAAATTTCACCAATTAAATTTTTGGGAATTTTTTTTATTTTTTCTTTATTTTTTTACTTTTGTTTTTGTACTTTGATATAATAGTCCATTTTTTCTGAATTTCTTTTAATATTCTGAATTTTTAATATTTTCCCATAGTATTACTAATTTATCTTTTAAATAACACTTTAAAAATTTTTATTTATTATTATTCCTTAAATCATTATTCTTAGTGGTTGGCTTGTTGCACCTTTAACAATCAATTATGATCAATTTAATTCCTTAAAAACTTATATTTGTTAAAAAAAAATCTGTTTTATTATATATTTAATGTGGTTGCAATTATTTTGTTTCAAGAAAAGTATCTACTATTTGTAAAATTACTATTAAAAAATATTCATGTCAGTGGTTTTATTAATGTTCTGTATCTTGGTAAAATAGACTTTTCACTACAGTAAGTAAATATTTCTGCCTAATTCTTTCTAACAGTTTCTTTTTAATTTGCTTAAAGCTAAATTGTATGTAATATATAAATTTTAATAGCAATTATAATATTTATTCTGCTTGAAATTCATAAGTATTATTGCTCAAATGTCGTTCGCACAGTTTTCAGATTTTTTACTTTTTTGTCAATCTCATCCCTGTATATAATAGATCTTATAAGTATCAAATCTTAGAATCTCCCCTTTTTTATCGCCTTTTCAATTTGTCAGTTTTTGTAAACACAGTTAGATGTGCTAGTAATGGACACCTTTAAAGGTTTTTGGTTCATAAAAAAAAATAAGCACTGAAAATTTTTCTTTAATTTTTTAGATGCATTCGTAATTATGTAAATACGTAGCACCTATTGTTGTCGCTCAGTCCGTCCGTCCGTCTGTCCGCATATAACAACGCAAAAACTACCCAACCGAATCGTTTGAAATTTAAAATACATAATTACAACATAATTTTGTCGAGTCATTTCAAATTTTATGAAAATCGGATAGATAGATCAATTACAGGGACATTCAAAAGGATTCCGTTACATTACGGTCAATAGGGAAAAAAGTTCAAAATGCATTTTAATCGTTTGAAATTAAAAACATATAATTATTGCGTAATTTTGTCGAGTCATTTCAAATGTTATGAAAATCGGATGCATAGATCAATTACAGGGACAATTAAAAGGATTCCGTTACATTACAGTCAATGGGGAAAAATTTCAAATGCATTTTAATGATGTTACACTCATTCGGACATAATGGAATTGGCATTAATCTATGAAATATATACTAAAATATGCATTCTGTACAATCTGTGATGCAAAGAATTTTTTATTATTAAATTACAGGGCCACACAAAAGTATTCCACTATATAATGCTGTACGGGGAAACATGGTTTGGTACGTCTTTTAATTATATTCAACTATTTCACATTTTATGAATAAGATATACGTTGCTGAAGTGTAATAAAAATTACTTCCTGTATAGTTACAGAAACGTACAGATTTTGACTACTATACTGTATCCGGAGTACGCTCTATTATATCAGCAAGATCTGAACATTTTTAAAACTTCGTTATCGTACGAACGCACCTCATTTGCTACGTTCACGTGCAATTTCCAACTTGTTTTTTTTTTTTTTTTTTTTTTTTTTTTCATAACTCTCCCTTGCATATTTTTTAATTCTGAAATATTGTTGTCATATATAATCAAACCAATCAGAACAAGAAAATAATGCTTTGAAGTTCCGCTGTTTTTCAGTAAAAATTTTAATAAAGATGCTAAGAGCTGGCGTTATTTAATAAATACATATTTTCTTTATTTTCTTGTAAAATTTGAATATTTTTGCTTGAGTAGTAATAAAAATCTTTGAAATTTTATACCAATGGCTGTTTACAAAATTTAAAATTTTGAAAAAGTTAGGATCCGTGTGCATTACTCAACACTTAATTAGCCAATTTCCAGTAATGGACATTCCATATAGATATTGCTGAGCAACGCAATTTCATTAATAGCCACATGTCATCAAATATTTTTTTCGTTTAAGTTTCTCTTACTAGAATGTAATAAAACCAAAATTTTTAAAATAGCTGCGTTTAATTATTTTAACGTAGTTGATATATTTTTAAAATCTTTTAATCTTATTTTTTTTCTTCTAAATCTCTGTCTTGAGCAGGGCTTAATCCCTCCCTAATAAAACCAAAATTTTTAAAATAGCTGCTTTTAATTATTTTAACTAAGTTGATATATTTTTTAAAATCTTTTATTATTATTATTTTTAATCTCTGTCTTGAGCATAGAGAAAAGATAGGCTGTCAAGGGCCTAATCGCACCCCCATTTAACCACTTAACCGTCTGCCCCGAGATAAGTCGGGGATAAAAGCACTGTTTCCCCATACCCGTCACCGGTTAAGTGGTTAAATAATCATTTAAAATAGATTTTTTTTTTTTTTTTTTTTTAAATCTGTTATTTTTTATATTAAACGTTTGCTTATTTATCTCCGACCAAAAAAAAAAAAAAAAAAAAAGTAATATTAATTCAATTTATAATAGTAATGATACTAGCAAATCTGCATATCAGATTCTGTGTTCTCGTCAGTTATGCCGTTTTATTTAGAAATTACTTTAAATATTCAACCCGTAGTATCATTTCTTACATATTTGTAATACAAATTACTACAAGTTTTAGGGAGTTTAATTGTTAAAAATACAAAATAATAGGGAATATAAATCTAGGAAATAAGTGATAGAGAAAACAAAAAACGGAAATAGTGACACAGGAAAAAAATGACAAGGAGGAGGCAAGCGGTTGTCAGCAGGGGTGCGCATTCCTTTGGGGATACGTAGCGGGTCTGCTGGGGACAAATGACAATAATATCAGTAATGGTGGTAATCTCAAAAATGTTAGAAATGACAATGCAATTTTTATTGTTTTATTATATCGTCGAGAAAAGATAATTACTGATGAAAAAAATGATATATTTAGGGATGAGATTTCCGCGTTTTTGAATACCAGTATTATTTTAGAGAAAATCTTGTTCTCTTAAATCGCAAAACTGTTCGATTAAACGAAACAACGTTTTCTCTAACAAAATACTGGTGTGCAAAAACGCGGAAATCTCATCCCTAGATATATTATTAATATTATGCATTGTATTATTACGTTATATTATATTAATATATTAATTATTGTATACTATGTATATTTCAACATATAAATATATAATAAATAATATTAAATTATACATTATATATATATATATATATATTATAGATCGAGTTATTTATATTTATATAAATTAATACATATAATATATAATTTATATAACATAAATATAAAAAAATAATAAAAAACAAATAATAAAAAATAAATAAATTTAGAAATAAATAATATTTAAAAATAAATTAAAATAATAAATAATATAAAATTATATAAATATAATAAAAAATTGATATATAATTTAATGTATAACTAATGTATCAATTGATAATTTAATATATAAATTTAATAATATATAGTCTTGTTATTTTTTCCAATAAAATATATAAATTATTATGCATAGTTATTGTTATTCTTATTTATAATTATTATTTATTTATGATCATTTATTTATACATTTAATTTTATTGCTTTATTATGCGTTAATAAATTATTATCATTTATTAAATCAATTCTTGCCCATGAAACTGATTTTTAATATTTTATTTTATTTATTTATGCAATTATTTTATCAATTTACTTAAGCTATAAAGTATATTTTTAAAATCAATTCTTGTTAATGAAACTAATTTTTAATGTTTAATTTTATTCATTTATACATTTATTTTTATTCACTTACTATGAGTTAATAAAATATTTTTTTCTAAATCAATTCTTTTCTTTTTAATAAAATTTTTAATGTTTAATTTTATTCACTTATACATTTATTTTTATTAATTTAGTATGTGTTAATAAAATATTATAATTTTTTAAATCAATTCTTGTTAATGAAACTATAATTTTATTCATTTATACATTTATTTTTATTCACTTACACTGAGTTAATAAAATATTTTTCTAAATTAATTCTTTTCTTTTTAATAAAACTAATTTTTAATGTTTAATTTTATTCACTTATACATTTATATTATTAATTTAATATGTGTTAATAAAATATTATCATTTTTTAAATCAATTCTTGTCAATAAAACTTATTTTGAATGTTTATTTTATTTATTTTTACATTTATTTTTATTGATTTACTATGAGTTAATAAAGCATTATCATTTTTAAATCTGTTCTTGCCAGTGAAACAAATTTTTAATGTTTAATTTTATTTACTTATACATTTATTTTTATTGATTTACTATAAGTTAATGAAATATTATACTTTTTTAAATTAATTCTTCTCAATAGAACTAATTTTTAATGTTTATTTATTTATGCATTTATTTTTATTGATTACTATGAGTTAAAAATATATTATTTTTTAAAATCAATTCTTGTCATTGAAACTTTTTTTTAATATTAAATTTAGTATTTAATATCTCCTAAGGGTTATAATTTAATAATTAAAATGAAATATTTATTTTAATAACATCAATAAATCACTGATTTTTGATATTCGATTATTTATTCAGAAGTTTAATATTTATCAATCCCTTGTCACTTTTTTCCCTGTCACGTTTTTTTCCAGTAACTTTTTCCCGTTTACCAGGAAATATACGAATCTATGCTCTAATGTTCCTAAACTTTTTTTTTTCTTGCCTTTCTAAACTCTTTACTGTCTCAATAATTTCATAGCTCTAATTCGCTGACATTTGGAATTTTAAATCATCTATCTATAATGAAAATAATTATATTAAAATATTGATCATCTTATAATCACAGTAATTAATTTAAAAAGGGAATAATTTCTGTGAAGTATTTGGTTAATTATTGATATCGTAATTGTTATATTTATTTGAAAATAACATTTTCATTAGTTTTTTCTCATTAAATTTTGGTTCTAAATACTCATTAAATTTTGGGTCTAAATACTCATTAAAACATTTATATATTACTTTTTGTAGAGTGTCCATTACTGGGACAGAGAGTGCCCATTAAAGGGTTTGAGGATACCTATTACTGTTATATATGTCATTACATAAACAGAGCTCCCAACTTCGACGCCTATTTAAATCACATAAACATGTTTTGAACCACAAAAAAGTTTTAGTAAAATGTATGTCAAATATATTCAATATTATGTATTATTGTTAATTACCTCCTTAGTGTTAATTATCTACAAAAATTTCTGTTTCTAATATGTTTATTCGTTTTTAAATTCGCGTTGTAGTTGGCATCCATGAATAAACAGTTAATCCTGTAAAAATGTAATGTATTTTGCATTAGATTCATGTCTATAAGAAATTTTTAGAGCACCAGTGGAAGGATTATCATATATTTATATGTTTTGAAATGTTTTCCCCCGTTTAATTCCTATCTAACTATCTAATAAGAAATTAAATTAAGAGCGTAGTATTTACCATGCGCATTATTATATTTATGTACATTAATTTGATTTTTTGGAGTCGGTGCCAGCCAAGCCTAGTTACATGTAATTTTCCAATAGACACACATACAAGTATTTACGAGTTTTTTACGATTTAATATTTTGTTAAAAATGTAACTTTATTAGTTTACGATTTGCATTGGATATTTAATTTTAATTTTAAAATATGCTTGGCTGGCGCCGACTCCAAAAAATCAAATTAATATACATAAATATAATAATGCGCATGGTAAATACTTCGCTCTTAATTTAATTTCTTATTATGTACAAAAATTATTTTTTACTTTGCAGTAGTTTTTGAAGTCGGTTCAATTTTTGGTAGAAAAGTTTATTTTTCTCTTTTTAGTTAAAAATGAACGATTTTTTGAAGTCGTTTAATAAAAGCTATAATACGGAAAAAAAAAATATTGTAAATTATACATGGATATAAATTTTGTCATGAGTGGGACTTGAACGCACGTTCTCTTTCCAGAACCAGAGCTTAACCCATGAGTAGTAGCGGCTTTTTTTTCAAACATGATTAGTCGCACTCGGTCTATTTGCCGCCATTCCTTTTTGGCCGAAGAAACAGAGGAAAATCGCTGGTGTTACCAGAAGCTCGAAAACGGAGAAATGATGGGGGAAGTATTGCTTGAATGCGCGGAAAAGAAATAAATTACAGAGATAATTACGCATTTACGTTAAGTTTGTAAATGTTAATATGTTTAACATTTAAATAAATGTTTTAAGAACTTTTTTTTTGAAAATTTGTAAAAAGGATAAAAATTACTATATAATCTGATTGACTTTGTAGAGATACAATTAATAATGACTTAAAAGATATTATACGTTACAAATTTGAAATCGTGATGCATATTTTTTTAAATGACAGCAACGTAGTCAGCTTAGTTTTGACGTGGTCTGGTACTTGGAAACATTGAAGTTGGAAAAATGCATCTCATTTTTTTTCTTACTATCTCTATATAGATATAAAAAGGGAGATAAAATAACTCTTTCTTTCGAAATTATTAACATAAAAGCAGTAGCTACTTTTCATATATACATATATTTTTCTTTTTCGTTGACTCATTTTTGCATGTCCAGCTTTAGAGATTTGATAATTCAGTATTTTTTCTCAAATGAAAAAACATATATTCACTAAATGAAAAATATATATACATACATATGTATAATAAATTTTTTAATAAATTTTCATCTCCTTCTTTTTTTACAAAGTTTGTAAAAAAGATAAATATTATTGTATAATCTGACTGAAATTATAAAAATACATTCAATAACAAATTAAAAGATGCCTTCAGTTATAAATTTGAAATCGTAATACATATTTTTTGAAAGGACAGCAACGCTCTTAAGTAGGTTATGATGGTGGTCCGGTACTAGGATGCAATTAAAGTTAAAAAAAAATAAATCTTAAATAATTTTTATTATCATATCTATATAGTTATAAAAAAGGAGATAAAATAATCCTTTCTAGTAACATAAAAGCAGTCGCTACTTTTCAGTTCTTTCTTTCTTTTTTTTTCTTTCTTTTCGTTGATTCGTTTTTGCATGTGAAACTTTAGAGATTTGATAATTTAAGACTTTTACTTAACCTTTTTTCTTTTCGATTATTCTTTTAAAACTTTTTTCTAAAATTACGTAACAAAATAGAAAAAAAAAAAAAAAAAAAAAAAAAAAAACATAAAAATAGGAATATGGGAACATAGCAAGATTCTCTAAAATTATAAACGTTCATCAATCTCTTAACAAAATAATTTCTCACAAGCATGTTTTACGTTTTGTTATAGATAATTTATTTTGTAGAAAAAAAAAAAAAAAAAATCCGTGACAATTATTTTAGATTATGTTATATCACTAACCAACCGTCTCCCAAAGTTAAAAAAAAAAAAAAAAAAAAAAAAAAAAAAAAAAAGTAAAAAAGAAAGAAAAAAAGCATTTAATAAAAACGTTTTTCATTGTTCTAGAAAACGATAGCTTTCACATTTTGGAAACTAAACAACTTCTAACAACTAGTTTCTAGTTCCCCACAATTTCTCTTATTTTTCTTCATTAAGAGTTTGTCAGTGTTATTGTCCTTTTTTTTTTACATATGTATGTCACATTCATAAATCTAAAGCATGTTCTTTCAAAATATAAGACGAATTTAATTTTTTTTGAATATTTTTTTTAATAATTTGATAATTTATTTCCACAATGTTTATCATTAAAAAAATGTAAGAGGCCACTGTGAGTTTTTAGTGGAAATCCATCGCTAATAAAAATTTTGTAAGTTTTCAAAATTATTAAACCTTCCAAAGCAGCTAAAAAACTCGCGAAGTTTTCTAAACATAAAAAAAAAAAAAAATACTTGAAAGAATATAGCAGCAGAAAGAGAGAAAGAAAAACAAAACAAAGAAGAAGAAAAAAAGTTAGTGAAACGGCGAATCCACCGCACACTTCCCGGAATTTTACCCCCACAGAATTCGGGGATATGGTAATGAGGGGGAAAAAATCATGGTCGCATCGCGGTGCATTAGACCAATTTAAACTCCAGAATGCTGTAAAATGCGTAGAAAGGGAAGGAATGACTTGAAGTTTTAGTATGCAAAGGTGCGGATACTCAAGGTCAGTTACGTGGAATTTCGTTATCGTAACTTTAAGGGGAAGTGTGTTACAGGAAGAAAAAAATTCCGGCTGCGAAAAGACCAACTTGCGACTACTCACGGATTAAATCTGGCTCCTTAGACTGATCGGTCATCCTGACTGCACGCCAGTCGGTGAGTTAATTCAAAGCCCATGTTACTTTCAATTTGCGAAAAATCACCAATTTTATTAGTTTTTGCCTTATCACTAAAAATGTACTAAATCAGTTTCAATGAAATGGAAGTGGTACCAATTACAGACTAGACACTTTTATTTAACACAAAAATCAAATTAATCGATTGCATAGTTTCGGAGTAATCGGTGTACATACATTGAAAGAAAATACATATGCGTCGAACTGATAACTTCCTCTTCCTTTTTTTGAAACGGGTTAATAATAAAAATTGTAATACGGAGAAAATTATTGTAATTTACACATTACAGTAAATTATGGCAGGAGTGGGGTTCGAACCTACGCTATCTTCTTCGAGAACCAGCGCTCCAATCCGGCGCCTTAGACCGGTCGGCCATTCTGTTTCACACTGTTTAGCCAACTTATTCAACACGTTTAACTAGCGAAACATCACTAATTTCATTAGTTTTTACCTAATTACCAAAAAAGTACTGAACCAATTTAGATCAAACGGAAGTGGTACCAATTCGAGAGCATTGTCTTTCATTTATTAAAACAAAAATAACAGAAATCGGTTGCATGGTTCGGTGAACATACATATTCGGTGAACATACATAAAAAAAAAAAAAAAAAAAAAAAAAAAAAAAAAAAAAAAAAAAAAATACGCTTTGAATTGATAACCTCCTCTTCTTTTTGGAAGTCGGTTAAGAAATAGCTTTTTTTTTCAGTTTTCAAACAAAAGCGTTTTTATAAAATATTTTGAAAAAACATGCAACTTTTCCATTCGTCTAAAATATTCTTGGTAAAATACAAATAAAACACTAATTAATTAGTGAAAATAGAATTCTAAAAATTATAATCTAAATCTTTCTAAAAAAATGTATGAATATATGTTTTAATATGCTTTTATAATCAAGACCTTTTTCATCTTTTAATTACAACATGATAGTTTAATTTTTTAAATCATATTTTAGGTGAGTTTAATAATACCAACCTACACATTGATTGATATATTGCCACAGACCTGTAAATCTATTTCAAATTATCTGTTTAGATTAGTTTAATTGAGTTTTGATTTCTTTTATTTAAATCAAAATATTATCGATATCTTAATTTTCCTTTTTTGAATTTCTAAATTATGGTCAACGTAGTAATTTTTAATATTTTTATTATATTGATTTAAATATGAAAATTTACAGTTTTAATCCTTAAAAAAAAGCTTTTAATATTACAAAAAAAAAAAAAAAAAAAAAAAAAAAAACTTCGTAATAGTGCTATCAATTTGAACTTTTAGTTAGCTTTCATTAGAAAAAGTAAAAAGCTACCTATTGCAGCCGTCCGGAGGAAAGCACTTCCAGAAAATTTTGGCATCTTTTCACCGATCATGGACATATATATATATATATATATTTGTCATGCTGTAACTAACGTATTTATGAACTGATTTGAATGAAACTTGGTATGTACATAGTACATACAAATGTCTCGACCGAGTTCGTTGGCCAACATTATCTGCCATTTTGTTTCAAAATGGCGGCCATTTAAAAAAATTAAAAAATTTAAATTTTAAATTAAATGTGAAAAAAATTAAAAGTTAAAAAATATTTTTCTTTTATGTGTTAGAACTTAAAAGAACAATTCCAGAACATTTTTTTTCTCTGTCTATATCGCAAAAAATGATTGAGTTATAGCATTTTGAATTTTTCTTGTGGCTGACATTTAAAACGATTTGATATTTGTCATGTGATAACACGCGTATTTATGAATCGATTTGGATGTAACTTGGTCTGTACATAGTACATAATAAAGCCTGGACCGTAGGACCGGGCGATACATCGATACATCGCGAAATATCGATTTAAATCATAAATCGTCACACCGGTTTCCGGATCTTTCTTTTAGCGATGCATCGGGCCATACGATGCATCATACCAGATCGATGATGAACGAGACCGATGTGTAAGACCGGTTTCACCTCCGATCTTCCAACGCTCGCATGAAGTATCACCACTCATACGGAGATCGCATCGATGATGAATAAGACTGGTTTTCTCATACGATCTTCAAACCCTCTCATGAAACATACCTAATACGGAGATAGCGGTGCTTAACGTAACTGGTTTCTGCTACGATGTCTCGTACGCATCGGACATCGGACGAGCGACCTATCGCAAGTACAGAGTTCGCGATCGAATTTTTCCCCGCTCATTTAGACATCGGTGTCAGGGGCGTGCGAAGAAAAAACTGCACTCGGGGCAAAGCTTCAATTTGGCGCCCCCCCCCCCTCCCTTTCGCACGGCGCTGATTGGTGTTATCTAAATTGGATGACAATTAAATCACATTCTCGATTATAAGTCTGTTTTTTTTTATGATTAGCGGGCAGTATCTTGATCAGGATGTGCATATGAGAAAATTCGGCGATGTCTTATGTCAAATGTACATTTTTCCAGCAAATTACTTTTGTTATTTCAAAGCTGTTGTAATCAATATAACAATTTAAATAGCAATTGACGCTGTTAGTTTTATTAAGAAATACTTCCTTTTATTACAGATTACGATTTTCTAAATATTACTTCATCTTTGGTAAGAAACTTCTAATTTAGCTATTTTTTAATGATAATGATAATGCACATTCTCCCCCCCCCCTCCTCGGAGCAATGAAATGTCCCCTTCGGAAAACAATTTGAAATTTTGCATTTTCAACAATCAAAAAGTAAGATTTAACTCTATAAAGAACCCCCCCCCCCCCGGAGCCACTTAAGTTCATCCCGGAGAAAAGTGAATGCAACTGAACGATGTTCCGGTCCGTGAAATTATGACAAACATTGTTCCGGTTTATAAAAATTTCAGTAAATGCTATTTTCTTTAATGCTATGCAATTGCTTTTCTTTTCTTTTTCTTTTTGAATTGCAAAACAAAACATTATCAGTGGATGGAAAGCTTATCTGATTCTCTTATCGTCAGACTTCTCTTAAATAAATAAACAAACCGCAGATCATACATGTTTCCCCCCTTTGTTCTAACAGTGAGCTATTTTTGTAGGAACTATAATTTTCTCAGAACTTATTATATTTTAATGAAAAATTAATACGCAGCTTAATTCATTACGATTACAACTTGCTGAAAATTTGATAAAAATAATCCAATTAGCAACAAAGATACCAATTATTTTTTAAATTGTAAGTAAAATAAGGGGATTTTGCTTTTGTTTCTTTTTGTTTTAATCATTATTTCTATTTGCTGCTCAAACAGTAAAGGAAGTACTTTGAAACTGATAAGGAAGGGGGATCAATTTACAAATTATTTAAGTCATCTGTGCTTCAGTTTCGCTATGCGTCCCGCCGATCGCCAGACATCGGTTCTCCCGATGTCTAATGCCGGTGTAGAAACCTGAAGAGGCATAACTCTTTTCATAACTCATGATTGCCGGTTCGTGGAAATCGGAATTTTCACATTTACAGTAAGGGAATGTGCATGCGCAGAAAAACGGCGATCTTTTGCGATAAAGCCGGTTCCAATCCAACTTACAAAGAAGGTCTCCATACAGGCATATTCCGAAAAATCTGAAAAAAATACAGAATGTTCTTCCTATGAGGATATATACGTTTATAAAAAAAATTTCGGCGGAACCTCCGTACACTGTCCGTAAAAAATAATGAAAATTTCGTCATTTGGCGAAAAGCAATTAAAAAATAAATAAATAAATGAAAAGTAAATAAAAATAAAATGAAAATAAAATTAATCAAATTTATGTCAAATGCATTTTAAAGGGAAAAAACCTTCATGTTCAACTTGTTTAGATAAATTAAATATCTTTGGCTTTGTCAGCTTTACTTTGTTTTAAGTATAATTTCGTTATATTGATATTTATATGTATTTACATTCAAATTTAACCATCAAAATTTGAGATTTAACACTAAATTCAGATTTAAATTAATACTAACATAATCTTTTGAGAAGTAAATGTTAAATAATTGTAATTTTTTTCCTTTAATAGAAAAATAGTTGATGTATATAATTATAAATACATTTTTAAAATCCATGTGTTTGTTTTATGTAACATGTTTGTGTTATTTCATATTATATATATATATATAATATATATATATATAAATGATCTAAAATAGCAACAGAAATTCATGATTACAGTAGCAATCAGTGGCAGTCAATCTAATGCTCTACTGCAGATACTCTTAATTCCTCTCCCATAAAATAATTAAAGTATATCATTAAATAAATGTATCAATTAAAAGAGTAAAGTGATAATTTTGTTGGCAACTGAAAAGTGAATAAACCACGAGCTACTACTTGTAACAGAAAAAACATCGCGATGCATCGGAATATCGTGATTTTACTCAGACGATGCATCACGATGTAGAAATTGAGACATCGCCCAGTCCTACTGGACCGGGTTCGTCAGCCAGTTCCATCCGCCATCTTGTTTCAAAATGGCGGCCATTTTAAATTTTTTTTTTAATTTAAAATTTAAAATTAGGCACAAGAAAGTGAGAAATTGAAAAAGATTTTTCTTTTATGCATTTTACCTTGATGCAAAGATTCCAGAGCATTTTTTGTTTTGTTTGCATCTCAAAAAATGCTTGAGTTATAGTACTTTTAATTTCTAGTGTTGCTCACATTTTGAAATGACCTGATTTTCGTCACGTGATAACAGGCGTATTTATAAACCGATTTGGATGAAACTTGGTGCGTACATAGTACATACCGATGTCTGGACCGAGTTCGGTGGCCAGTTCCATCCGCCATCTTGTTTCAAAATAGCGGAATATTAAATTAAAAAAAATAAATTTTAAAGTTAGGTGCAAAAAAGTAAGAAATTAAAAAAGATTTTTCTTTTGTGTGTTTGACCTTGATACAAAGATTCCAGAGTATTTTTTGTTTCATCTATATCTTGAAAAATGGCTGAGTTATAGCACTTTCAATTTCTAGTGTTCAATTTCTAGTATTTTGAAACGGTCTGAAATTTGTCACGCGATGATACGCATATTTATAAACTGATTTGGATATAACTCCGTGTGTACATAGTACATAACAATGTCTTGACCGAGTTCACATGCCAAATTCATCCGCCCTCTTGTTTCAAAATGGCGGCCATTTAAGTTTGTCAAAAATCTTTTAAATGTATAATGATGTACATACAAAAAATTAGAAATTGAAAAAAAATTCTTTCTAAAGTATTTATCTTAATAATGAATTCCGGAGTATCTTTTGCTTTGTCTTTACCTTAAAAAACGCCTGAGATATATAGCAGTTTGGATTTCTAATGTGGGTGACATTAAAAAAAAAATCAATTTGCCCGCGGCAGCACCCATGTATATTAATCGATTTCAACATGAGTGTGCACGTGCACATGAATTAAGATTTCGACCAAGCTCATTGGTTTTGCTTTATTCATCACGTTGCTTTAAAATGACATACACTTCCTGATATCGTGGAACTTTGAGACTTTCTAAATCGCTAAAAATAAAACCAGGTTGAATAAAGGATGAGTAATTTCTAAAAATTCCTATTAATATTCAGTATTGACAAAAACTAGTATTAAATTTTATAAAATCGGGTTCCACTAATTTGAGCTTCGTATGTTTGAATAACATAACTTAATTTAAAATAAATAAATAAATAAATAAATAAGTTTATGAAAGCTACCTCTTCCTCCCGGCACTGCCGGAAGGACTTTATAACTTTAGACTCGTTTTCTACTGAGTACAGACATGGAGAAAAATAAAGGCGACTCTGTAACTTCAACGCTAAATTACTTAATACAGATCGGAATTCTCCTGTAATTTTAAAATTATAAAAAAATAGAGCTGAACACATTGCCTGCACAATACAGAAATATGCATAAAAACATAATAAAGAAAAAAGAAGAAAAAGAAAGAAAGAAAATACGGATAGGAAAAATAATTCTTACTTTGACAATTCACAAGATATGCAATCTGCTTAAATTTATTGTACATGTGCCTAGTATTATATGGAATTTTTATACTGACAAGTTTATGATCGGAGCAACTATCACTGCAAAAGCAAATTTAAAAAATAGGGATTCAAGAAAAAAAAAATCCTATTAAAATTATACTGATAAAAGCAGCTCTTATAGGAAATGAAATTAAAAACTCTTCAAATGCGACCAAATAAATAGTTAAACTGGGTTTTTCTAATTTTCATTTAGTTTTTTGACGAAATTTATATTTAACTTTAAAACCTGCCTCTGTTTATAGGCCGAGTTGGCCTATTTGTATAGATTTTTCTTGTTTATTTTTTCCTTTCTTTTTTTTTCCTTTCTTTTTTATAAAACAAGAGTGAAATCTTAATCAATCAAACCATTCAAAATAATATTTATTTTGAAAAATTAATCTCTTTGCTTTACAAAAGTCATCAGATATTATTTAGATTTATACTTTCAGTAAATTGTCAAACTTTTCTTTTTTTGATGATTTAATGAATCTATACATTTATTGTTAGTTTTTTTTTTTTTTTTTCAAATATTTTCCAAGTTGCAAAAATAAGAAAAAAAACCAATCATATTTAAAATTTTATTTTACTTTAGTGTATATCTATTAAAATATATCTGAATTATATGAGTTTAGCCTTTATTTTATAGATAGACAGAAAATACATTTTTCCTACTCCGCGCTTCATGCCTGTTACTGCTGTATTTTTATGTTTGTTTCCTTGTTTCAGCTGTATTAATAAATGTTTTCTTTGATGCTTACTTCAATATTATTATGAAATATTGCCCACTAGAGAAATGCTTGCCAACACCTGTCTACATCTCATTTTGCAGGCTCTAAAAACCGAAAACGGCTAAATGCTCCTACGTCGCGTCGGTCGTTCTTTGCCTCCCCCTGTATAAAATGCGCTCGGCGTCACAGGAGCCAGTTATTATTGTCACTCCACTTTCTTGTCCGTATGAACATAAAGTGACAAGTTTTTTTTTTTTTTAACTTTTTCCGGTTGGAATTAATTTGCAAAATTAGGCGCTTTCTCGATAATTTCGGCTAACAATAATTTTTTTTGTTAAATTAACAAAAATTTTATTCACATATACTTTATGTATATACTATGTTTTTTTGTTAATAATAACTATTAATATATATATATATTCAGAAAAATATTTTTTAAACATTTGACATAGAATAACTATGTATGCAAACAAATATTTTCGTCAGGTTTAAACTAATTTCTCATTAACTGTTTTCCCAGATGTTTCATTCTAAAATTCTCAAAGAACCTTAAACATATGCAATATTAACATTTATATACAGATATTTCTTATTTCAATTAATATGCTAGAAATAATTTTCACCTTAAAATTGCTCTCTGTAATATTTTGAAAGAAAGCTACTGTTGGAAAAAAAAACATCATTCTAAATACAAGATTATTCTTGATGCTGAAAAAAATTATGAATGCTAATTAGTACTTCTTTTATTCCTCTTAATATTATTGTTATTATTAGTATTAGTATTAACTTGTTTGGAAGTATGGTATATAAAAATTGACTTATTATTTTCTTTTTAAAAACTTAAGTTTTTCCAAATTCTATAGTAAATTTTAAAATTCCAAAACGGTTGCACGATGTTTTACAACTGAAACTTAAATGTGAATTTCTTGATAAAATTTAATTTTTATTGAATAAATATACGCAATTCTTATAATCACTCACGATTCTCTTATGCACATACTTATACATTTGTAATAATAAGAACAAGAACATTAAATTCTCATGAATCCAAAACTGAGAATTGTGTTATTTGAAAAATATGCATCCAAAAGTGAGTGAAGAAACTCAGTTTCTTCAGTTGTCCTTTTAAAATGCTTAATAAATTCTCAACTCGTAACGCAACATTTTATGGCAAATTGTCTGATTCATTTTTATACTTAAAGGAATAAAATTAAAGAGCCTATTGAAACGATTTTTAATTGAATATAGCGTTTTCTATTTTCAGATAAATAAATTACTTATTGAGTTACAAGTCATTCTTGTTACGTGGCGACAAGTTTTTCTTCTTTCTGCTACTGCTGCATCAAGATTTCGGTACAAAACGCCAACTTTTGCAGTATTTTCTCTAAAATTGTGTGCTTTTACCATAAAATGGAAAAGTCATTCGATTACACATTTCTCAATAAGAATACCTTTTAATTTAATATGTTTTTGAACAAAAATGAATTCAGTAATGTGTCTCAAAATTGCTTTTTATAATTTGAGAGCAGCCTTAAGACAGTTTTCAAATTAAAATTGATTATTTTCTAAAATTCGTATTTGTTAGAACTCATCCATTTTTTTGTTTCCAATTTTCATTAAAGGCAATTTTTTACAAAATGCTGCTTAGCATTTAGCATTTAAACAGGATTTCCACAATGCGTTCTAAACTGAATTTTCAGATGTGACGGCCCGATAAAGTTTACACCGAGCAACAGTCACTTAAAATTCAACATGTAATTCAGTTATCTAAAAGTGAAAAATTATTAGGTTTCAAATCAGTTCAATAATCGTGTCTGCAAGTGACATGCTTTTATGCTTAAAAATAAGTCTCTAATTGAAAAATTTTCGGGTAAACTCTTACAAAATCCTTAAATTTTTATAGATTATAACTTTAAACCTTATTATTATATTAATTATATTGAAACTGTAACCTTACATCTGCATAAAACTATGATTTTCTATTATTTTTTAATTAAAACAACACAGCTTCTCCAAACATAATTTTAAGGTATTATTTATCTATAAAAATAAGATATCATTTTAATAACAAATGACTTCCTATAAAATAAAAATGTACTGTATATAATAGATTAAGATTATAGTTGACTTTATGATTTTGATCCTCAAAATATTTTTAAATTAAAATTTTGCTGAGTTATGAAAGCCAAATTTTTAAGTAGAACTGATGGATCAGTTATTTGATATCTGAAAGAGAATACAAATACATGAATGGATGAAAAGAATGCTGCGATAGAAAATTTAACATATTAATGATTTTTAAAATAATGCTGAACTAAAACCCTCTCTATACTGTAAAATTCTGCTTCATTTAAAAAATAATACTACTAAAACAGCAATACTACAACTTATGGCTATAGTTATTTTGTTAATTTAAACATACTAAACATACATAAGTTTCATTTTTGTACGAATAAAACTTACTGAGTTATAATAACATGAATTTTATGAATTTTCAGCATTCTTTTCATTAAAGACGGAAAAATGCATTTTATATACAAATGTCATAAGCAAGAAAAAAAAAAAAACTTTTAAATAGGGTAAATTCGGTATAGTTGCCCCACCTAAGACCCCCCCCCTATTATATTATTATTATTATTATCTATTTATTTACTTTTTACTGTAAAGAGTTTTACAATGCACATGTAACCAATCTGCTCCAAATTTTATATATCTCGCATCTTATATTCTATGTACAAACTCCAAAAACTAATTCGTTAAACATCCTTCTGCAATAAGTCGATATACAAGATTTTAAGCCAATCGGACAATTCTAACGAAGGGTAAACATTTTTAATCTAAACTAAGAGTGGTTATTACCTCTTGCTTCTTTATTCGATACGCAAACTTTAAAAACTATTCCGAGAAACGAAATTAAGTTTCACAAATTACACACATTAGATTTATACGTTCCAGAATGGATGAGTTCAAAATATTTCTTTCATTCCGTTGAAGGTTAAACATGTAATTAGTGTGGTGGAAATTTTACAGTTTAATACAATGGTGGGGAGGGAACAGGAAAATTGCGTATACAAGAAGTATTATTGAAATAAACATCATTTTAATAAAATTCTAGATTTGTTATGGAATTGCGCCTGGGAATGCCATAATCAACCTAAAAATAAAAAATAAAAAGACAGTTTTTTTTTGGGGGGGGGGATTAAAATTCTGAATATTTATATTTAAAAATATATTCTCAGGCATCAAAGTTATTCGATAAAAACAAATGGAACGTCATATTACGAATTACAAATGAGGCATATATCCCGAATTCAAAGTGGGACAAAAATGCCTTTAACCATACATAGATACTCCAGCCAATAATTGTGGAACTAGCAAAAAATATGGCTACAACTGACACTACCACATAGCTTGATATATCTTTCAACAATATTCACTTCATATTCGAGGAAAAATCTTTAGTAACTACATTTTATTTTAATTTCTAGATCTCTGTTTCATAACAGAATATCACAAAAACCAAACTTAATTGTCTTTGATGAATATAATTTTTATTTGAATAACTAAGTTGTAACTTCTTGTATTACACTATTTTATAACATCCGTCATACGTCAGATAGTTGATATATAGTGACTTAGTCAACTAACCTGAGGGGGCATCTAACCTGAATCTACCCTACTTCCGCATGTAATTCCTAAAATATTTTAAAGTTTTCTTTCTTATTTAAAATTCATGTTTAAATATATTTCTGGTTTGAAAAGTGTTTCTAAATATTATTTAGGCATTTTATAACGGTATCAGTGAGTAAAAAATCTATATCACATTATAATTAAAATCATATTCCAAAAAGGAAATTTCAAATATAAAATTCGAAAAAAAAACAAAAAAACAAAAAAAAAAAAAAAAAAAACAGACATTTAAAAATTGATTGCACACGGCACATTTCAAACAAGTAAAGTATGTGCCTGCAAAAGATGATGAAATCGTTATACTTTGTTTTTGATACTATAAAATCGATTTAGCAGATTCTTTTTTTTTTTTTCTTATTTCTATGTTAAAACCACTTAAAATAATTCTTCGATTTAAAAACTGTTTGTTTAAGCTTGTTCAACATGATTTTTTCCCCCTAAAATTACCAGTTTTCCTGTGCTATAGTTGTTTGCATCACAATAAATTCAATTATGGCAACGATAAGAACAGCATTAATTATATATATATATATATGTATAACAAAGATATTATTGGAAAGTGTATGTTATGTACGATATGTTAGGAATTTTTAAAGGAATATTAACCTTGAAAACAACAATGTATCTACCTTAACTCTGATAAAGTTTTTAACTGTCGAAAACCACGACAAGTTGTTATGGATATTTTTACTTTTAAGGAATACATTTTATATTATGAAAAGCTCTTTGTGTTTACTTTTGCAGGCATACTTTTTGCTTTTCAAAATTACTTTTAATATTTAAAAGTTAGGAAAGTATTTTTAAGAATCAACGAGCCATTTTTTTAATTATGGAACCAAAATTTTTAATATAAATTGGAGTAAAAACACATTTTTCTTAATACAACATAATTTTATTAGTATTTTGTTTCATTTGTTACAATGATTACATATTTTTTGGTCAATTTCGTATGCTTAAAGGGTTTAATTATACAGAAAGTATATATATATATGCACACACACACACATACATATACATACATATTTTTGCAATATTAATATGAAACATTAAATATCAGTACCATTGTTTGCTTTAATTATTGGAAATTATTCATAGAATTAGGTTTCCATTTTTGCAGACAAATCAAAACAACTAGTGGTTCTTTCTCCCTCTTGCAAAATAGCATTGCCTTAGCCCTTTCCTAAATAGTGAATTAAATTACGTTTCACTTAATTTTAATCTTCAAATGCAACAACAGCACCAGGAAATATTTTGAAAATATTTTTTGCCTTTTAAATTATACCCGAAGAAAAGATTTTACTTATTTTCAAATAAACTTGTTTTTAAGCCCTACTGTTATTTAATAATAATAATAAAAAAAAAAAGTAACATTAGTGTTTTGAACCGGAGAGGATTAAAAGGTTGTACAATATCATGTAACCATACAACAAATTTAAAGAGAGGATTACTCATTTCCTAGTAAATTTATTCAAATTTGGTTTCACCCAGTGAAAATTTGTAAATTCACAGAAATCTCAAAATTTAATGTGTTTTGAAAAATATGTAAAGTATTAGCAGACAGGTTAGAAAAATGTAATACTTATGTTTTGAATATCTGCATTTTCAGATGAGAATCTAATTTTGATATTTATATTAGAAAAGGTGTATTAGTTTAAGATTTACAATACGTTAACATTTGTATTTTCAGTAACAATTTTAAAAATTATAATTATTATATTTTATAGATGCTGTAATCAAGAGCGTGCAGAAAATATCTCAAGTGGGAAGTGAAGAAAATGAAATGGTACATTAGCCCCTAGAGCGTGTAGCAGGAAAAAATAATAATAATAATTTATATACAAAAAGAATTGTATAATTCTCTTAAAAATAAAAATAATAATATTTTTATTTCCATTATATTTCTATCATTTTTTATATTTCTATGTGTAATTTTAGCATTTATATATTATTGCAGTTAACACGAATGAGTGTATGTCACAAAAGTTAAAATATTTGGACATTTGTCTGATGATAATTTTGGCCAGGGTTGTTGTTTTTCAATTATATTTAATACTAACAATAGTCTCGTTCTTTTTGTACTTAAATTTCCTTCTTAAATACCCTTAATTAGAGAAGACAATTCAAGGAACTTCTATATTAAAAAGACAAGCAGGAAATATAAATGAAGAAAGAAGGAGCATATTGCTGATATTAAATATAATAGAAAAACACAGATAGAAAAAGAAGAGGCCTAACAAAATTACTCCAAGGAGAAAATATCATATAAGATTCAGCGGGAGTAAAATAATTTTTCTCTACGAACAATATGATCTATCAATATTATATAATTAGATCTAATTAGCAATTCTAACACAAAAAATTGTAACAATGTAAAATGTAACAGTGCAAAATCCATTCAACCTACCAAAACTAGTAAAAACTAGAAAAAAAGTACATTGCAGTGATGGGATTTTTAGTTCAATGCACCACAGACCGTGCAACTTTAAAATTTCAATTTTATTTGTTTTGAAAATGCCTCGGAAATGAATTTAAATAAGACAACAGTGAAATAAAACTGTTTATTACTTTTAAAATCACCTTTTAAGCAATTAGAAATAATGTTTAATCACGGTTACATTCACTGTTAGAGGGAAAAGCGAAAACTAAGAAATTAAGAAATAATCTATCATTACAGATGCCATTTCCGCATTACAATTAATAATGACTTTTTAAACGTCACGATTTAAAGTAACTAATTTTTACTTATAAAACTGCTACATTTCAGTAATTTTTTTTTCTTTTTTTATTCTTTTAATATTGAAATTTTGATGCTCATTTCAGAGGGTTTCAGTGGGTGAAAATGATGCCATAGTAAAAAAGAATTGTGTATTGCATGCAAAATTGTAAGTGTCAAACATGGCACCAAGCTTGGGAATATATTAATTAATAACATATTCCACTTTGAAATATTTTTTAAATAGATTATATATAAAGTGTGCATGTAAATGTGTCGAATGTGAAAAAGAGGATGTTTTCAGACTTCCTTGCAAACGAAACTTATGATTGTGTCCTAGTGGCGTACTTTTCGGTGTTTTTTCATTGCACAACATAACACAACCTCAACTGATAACTTCATGATTTTTTATCTGAATTACATGTTACTGACTACTTATATGTTTCTTACATTGTTTGATTTTTCAATAATTTGAAAAGTTTGAATATTTATTGTAATTATTTTTTCTATCATCAATCTAAAAAAAACTTTCCAACATCTTCATTCGTCGAATTCGAAGATTTCCAATTCATAGAATCTAAAAAATTTTAAAAATATAAATGCATTCAAATAAATTTAGAATAGAAAATCTAAGAAAAATTTAGAGTAAAATTTAGTTAAATATTTTTTAAATGTTTGCAAATAAAATGTAATGGACTAATAGCAAAAATATGGGACCAATATTTCAAACAGTGACGAAATATTGAGAAAATATAAATACCCAGTATAAAATAATTTTTATGCCAATATTTACAGAATATTGAATACAAAAAACGGCTAAATATCAACAAAGTGCAACAATTCATCCTAATACTGGACGTTGCATAAATACTGGGGTGCTTATATTATGGTGATTTTTAGTCAATAATTATGAACAATATTGGCTGGAAATATAGCACAAATATTGAGTAGTTTACATTTTTCCGATAATTAATCAATATTGTTAACCAATATAGCATTAATATTGGTATAGAATATTGCACAAAGATTGGAGTGTTTACAATTTGCCAATATTTGTAACAAAAATTGGTATGAAAAACTTGAACAATATTGTGGTGTTTACATTATGTTAATAATATTGGTAAATAATGGCTAACCAATACTGGCAGGAAACATTGGGGTTTACATTTGGCAAAATGTAAACACCCCAATATTGTTGCAATATTTCATGCCAATATTGACGCAACATTGTTTACCAATATCGGTTAAATATTGGCAAAATGTAAACAGCAATACTGGTGCAATATTTCATGCCAATATTGGAACAATATTCGTTAATATTATTGGTTAAATATTGACAAAATATAAAAAACGCAATATTGGTGCAATATCTCACGCTAATATTGGCGCAATATTTGTTACCAATATTGGTTAAAAATTGGCATAATGTAAGCAACCAAATATTGGTGCAATATTTCACGCTGATATTGGTGCAAAAATCGTTACCAATATTGGTTAAATATTGGCAAAATGTAAAAACCCAATATTGTTGCAATATTTCATACCGATATTGGCGCAATATTCGTTACCTATATTTGTTTAATATTAGCAAACAATGTCGCGCCAATATTGGAATAAATTATTGCAGCAATATTGGGTTGTTTACATTTTGTCAATATTTAACCAACATTGGTAACGAATATTGCGCTAATATTGGCATGAAATATTGCACCAACATTGGGTTGTTTACATTTTGCCAATATTTAACCAATATTGGTAACGAATATTGCGCCAATATTGGCATAAAATATTGCACCAATATTGGGTTGTTTACATTTTGCAATATTTAAGCAATATCGGTAACGAATTTTGCGCCAATATTGCATTGTTTACATTTTGCCAATATTTAATCAATATTGGTAATGGATATTGCGCCAATATTGGTATGAAATATTCCAATAATATTGGCGTGTTTACATTTTGCCAATATTTTTAAACAATGTTGCGCTAATATTGGGGCAATATACGTTACCAATATTGGTTAAATATGGGCAAAATGTAAACACCCCAATATTATTGCGATATTTCATGCCAATATTGGCGCAAGATTCATTGCCAATATTGGTTAAATATTGGCAAATATAAACAACCCAATATTGGTGTAACATTTTATTCCAATATTGGCGCAATATTTGTTACCAATATTTGTTAAATATTGGCAAAATATAAACAACCCAATATTTTTGCAATATTTTATGCCAATATTGGCGCAATATTCGTTACCAATATTGGTTAAATATTGGCAAAATATAAACAACCCAATATTGGTGTAATATTTTATTCCAATATTGGCGCAATATTCGTTAACCATATTGGTTAAATATTGGCAAAATATAAACAACCCAATATTGTTGCAATATTTTATGCCAATATTGGTGCAACATTGTTTAAAAATATTGGCAGCATGTAAACACGCCAATATTGGTGCAATATTTTATGCCAATATTGGCACAATATTCGTTACCAATATTGGTTAAATATTGGCAAAATGTAAACAACCCAATGTTGGTGCAATATTTTATGCCAATATTGGCGCAATATTCGATACCAATATTGGTTAAATATTGGCAAAATGTAAACAACCCAATATTGGTGCAATATTTTATGCCAATATTGATGCAATATTCGTTACCAATATTGGTTAAATATTGGCAAAATGTAAACAACCCAATGTTGGTGCAATATTTTATGCCAATATTGGCACAATATTCGTTACCAATATTGGTTAAATATTGGCAAAATGTAAACAACCCATTATTGGTGTAACATTTTATTCCAATATTGGCGCAATATTTGTTACCAATATTTGTTAAATATTGGCAAAATATAAACAACCCAATATTTTTGCAATATTTTATGCCAATATTGGCGCAATATTCGTTACCAATATTGGTTAAATATTGGAAAAATATAAACAACCCAATCTTGGTGTAATATTTTATTCCAATATTGGCGCAATATTCGTTACCAATATTGATTAAATATTGGCAAAATATGAACTACCCAATATTGTTGCAATATTTTATGCCAATATTGGCGCAACATTGTTTAAAAATATTGGCAACATGTAAAAACGCCAATATTGGTGCAATATTTTATGCCAATATTGGTGCAACATTGTTTAAAAATATTGGCAACATGTAAACACGCCAATATTGGTGTAATATTTTATGCCAATATTGGCACAATATTCGTTACCAATATTGGTTAAATATTGGCAAAATGTAAACAACCCAATGTTGGTGCAATATTTTATGCCAATATTGGCGCAATATTCGATACCAATATTGGTTAAATATTGGCAAAATGTAAACAACCCAATATTGGTGCAATATTTTATGCCAATATTGATGCAATATTCGTTACCAATATTGGTTAAATATTGGCAAAATGTAAACAACCCAATGTTGGTGCAATATTTTATGCCAATATTGGCGCAATATTCGTTACCAATATTGGTTAAATATTGGCAAAATGTAAACAACCCAATATTGGTGCAATATTTTATGCCAATATTGGCGCAATATTCGTTACCAATATTGGTTAAATATTGGCAAAATACAAACAACCCAATATTGGTGCAAAATTTTATTCCAATATTGTCGCAATATTCGTTACCAATATTGGTTAAATATTGGCAAAATAAACTATCCAATATTGTTGCAATATTTTATGCCAATATTGGCGCAACATTGTTTAAAAATATTGGCAACATGTAAAAACGCCAATATTGGTGCAATATTTTATGCCAATATTGGCGCAATATTCGTTTCTAATATTGGTTAAATATTGGCAAAATGTAAACACCCCAATATTGGTGCAATATTTCACGCCAATATTGGCGCAATATTCGTTACCAATATTGGTTAAATATTGGCAAAATGTAAACAACCCAATATTGGTGCAATATTTTATGCCAATATCAGCGCAATATTCGTTACCAATATTGGTTAAATATTGGCAAAATAGTAACAACCCAATATTGGTGCAACATTTTATTCCAATATTGGCGCAATATTCGTTACCAATATTGATTATATATTGGCAAAATATGAACTACCCAATATTGTTGCAATATTTTATGCCAATATTGGCGCAATATTCGTTACCAATATTGGTTAAATTTTGGCAAAATGTAAACAACCCAATATTGGTGCAATATTTTATGCCAATATATGCGCAATATTCGTTACCAATATTGGTTAAATATTGGCAAAATACAAACCACCCAATATTGGTGCAACATTTTATTCCAATATTGGCGCAATACTCGTTACCAATATTGGTTAAATATTGGCAAAATATAAACTACCCAATATTGTTGCAATATTTTATGCCAATATTGGAGCAACATTGTTTAAAAATATTGGCAACATGTAAAAACGCCAATATTGGTGCAATATTTTATGCCAATATTGGCGCAATATTCGTTACCAATATTGGTTAAATATTGTCAAAATGTAAACAACCCAATGTTGGTGCAATATTTTATGCCAATATTGGTTAAATATTGGCAAAATGTAAACAACCCAACGTTTTTGCAGTATTTTATGCCAATATTGGCGCAACATTGTTTGCCAATATTTAACCAATATTTGTAACGAATATTGCGCCAATATCGGTATGAAATATTGCGCCAATATTGGCTTGTTTACATTTTGCCAATATTTAACCAATATTGGTAATGAATATTATGCCAATATTAGTATGAAATATTGCAATGATATTGGCGTGTTTACATTTTGCCAATATTTTAAAACAATGTTACGCCAATATTGGCGTAAAATATTGCAACAATATTGTTTTATTTAAATTTGGCCAATGTTTAACCAATATTGGTAACGTATATTGCACCAATATTGGCGTGAAATATTGTATCAGTATTGGGCTGTTTACATTTTGCCAATATTTAACGAATATTGGCAACGAATATTGCGCCAATATTGGCATGAAATATTGCAACAATATTGGGGTGTTTACATTTTGCGAATATTTAACAAACATTGGTAACGTATATTGCGCCAATATTGGCGTGAAATATTGCACCAATATTGGGGTGTTTACATTTTGCCAATATTTAACCAATATTGGCAACGTATATTGCGCCAATATTGGTATGAAATAATGCTATGAAATTATGCACCGATATTGGCATAAAATATAAATGCAATATTTCATGAAATTTTGTCTAAATATCGGCAAAATGTAAACATCCCAATATTTGGGCAATATTTTATGCCAATATTGGGGCAATATTTTATGCCAATATTGGCGCGCTGCAAATATTGGCTAAATAAGGGCAAAATGTAAACACCCCAATATTGGAGCAATATTTCATGCCAATATTTCGCCAAGATGCCAATATTGCTCCAAGATATAGCCAATATTGGCCCAATATTGTTTGGCTACTAGGGATGTTGCCTTAAACTAATTTGTTATAGTTCAATGATCCATAATTATTATTTTAGATTAATGCTAATGGCCATCTAAATCAATTTACCATTCTTGTTCAAAAAGTTGTTTCTAGGCTCTAGTTAGTAAGTCTCGTAAAAAAAATATATTGCAAAGAAGCACGCATTATGACTTCTCTGGTGAAATGATTCACAAACCTTATTATTGTTATCCTTTGAGTAGAATGATATACTTGATAATCTAAATTGATTCTACATTACATATACATTTTGATTTTAATAATAATTTCCAACAGAAGACATTTACCTAATTAGAACTTCAGGAATTCATTATAAACATTACAAATAGTGAACTAAAATAATAAAAATACCACATAAAACATTTTATTTTCGAAACTTTATTTTAAAAGTAAACAAAATATAATTTGTTGTTTAAGAAAATACTTTACATGGATTATTCAAATGCAAATGGGAAATTTCATCTAACTGATCTCGAGTATAAAAAAGAATAACATTCGAAAAATTTAAATATTAATTTACAAACAGAATGAAGTCAAAAATGTTCTCGACAAATACATTGGAAATGAATTTAATTTCAGAAAAGGAATTTCCAACTATTATTTTTTGGTTTACTATTAATTCGCAATTATTCGCAAATGTTTAAATAATAATGACATTACAAAAAGAAGTTAAGAAAATGAAGAATTTCAGATAAAAAGGAAAAATATTGCAGAAATAGTTTTCTTAACTTTATTTATTAATAAATTATTTGTTATTTCTTTTTCTTTCTTTTTTTCTGATTTCCCAATTTTATTTCTCTTTTGTAAGTATCTCATTTCTTTTCTTTGTCATGATTATTTAAATTTAGCGTATCATTGCATAATGTTGGTAGATTTTTGTCATTATTCACTTTGCAGGAAATTCTTCCAGCATCAAATAAAATATTTTTGTAAGTACACAATTTCTAGTTCCAAAATATAGAGTAATGATATCAAACTAATTTGTTTTATGCAACAAAATAACTTCCATTACTTTTAACTTTAACACCAATTTCGAAGAAATCCGCCTGCTACATGCGCTTGATGATGCTCCTTAAAATGCATGATACTCTAATGGGTGCCTGTTAAACTTTTTTACCGAACAATTCAAGTCATTTATTATATATTTTTTTCATTTATTTTCGGGAATGTTTTGAGAAGGAAAGAGTTTCAGATATTGTTTGACAAATACTTTCTGATTTATTTTTCTTGGATATAATTTCATTACAGTATTTCAAATACTTTCTTACCCAAAAATCCATGCGAGATAGACGTTGCAGTTTATTTGTATAGCAATAAATATATAGTATATAGAAATAAATTTATAGTTCTCAAGTAATGAGATGAAATATAATATTAATACATGAAAATAATGATATGGAAATCAAGCGATAGTAACTATTTTAAATACAATGAAAGATAATGAATATAACAATTTTCTTTTATTCTTGACGTATTTGGTTTCTGCCTTTTGTTAACAAAATATATTTTTTTAATGTTTGTCAATTTTCTTCCATTTCAAATTCCTGATGTTTATCTAAAATACGACATCTCTGTACCTTTTTAGTTTTTTTAAAAGACTGCAAATGACACCAGTAGTACAGTTTCACTTTTAAACTGTTGAAAAAACGACTGCGCATTTCGTTGAACAAAATCTTATTTGCTTACATAATGTATACGAAAACATGTCTAGTTCATTTGATTATTTTCAACCGTTAATTAAATTGTATTTTTAAAGCAGTAATAGCCATTTAAAACATGTTGTACAAAGTCGCAATATGTTCGTAATAGTATTGTAACATTACTATTTTTCAAAGGCACAAGTCTTCAGAAGTTTCGTACAATACTGATTTCGCGTCACTTATCGGTGTAACTTTCTTCCCGGTGTATAACTACAGGGGGACTGATTACGGTTACCGGCCATCGGAAAAGAAAATTTTTAAATTGCAAGTGCCGATATGTGCATGAATATATCTATATACACTATATCGAAACGACCGTGTCTATGCTGACATTTAACCGACACTGCCGGCTGCGGTCCGATCATGTGCCGAAATGTATGTGTTTACTCGGTACAATTGGAAAAGATATGTTATAGTATTACTTTTTTCTTGCTAAAGAGTTAAAATATTTCAATCCACTTTTTTTAACTTCTGGTTCTCGACGTATTAACGTATATTACAGATCCGAATTGTCAAAAAAATGTCTATAGCAAAACTCTTTTTGTCCATTAGTATGTCCGTCTGTCGTGCGTTGCATTGTTATCATCTAAAAGAGCAGTTAAGAATTTGTAGTATCCAGAAGAAGTTGGTGAAATATAATTCTAATTATTCATTAAATACTAGTGTCCATAATTATTTTTGAGCTGCCTGTATTAAACATTTACAGCTGAATTTCATAACAGTTGGATAATAACGTAATGAGATGGTGAGAATTGCATTTATTATAAAACACTTGGTTAAAATGAACCATCAGCATAGACTAAATCTTTAAGGTACACTCAAAACAGAAAAGTCACAAGAATTCGAGTCTATGGTTCTGGAAGCCGAAGATGTTGACGGCTAATGGCTGCTCTGCACTTGTTTCACACAACGGTATGTAAAGGATCACCTTATCTGTATAAATACTGTCGTTTAAACAAAGCTTCTAGACATTTCCACAAGGAGCCCTTCTCCATATCACCATCACATAACAGACTGGGACCACTAACGGGAAATGATACCTTAGTTGCACCGGACAAAAATTAAAATTAAAATTAGTAAATAGTTCAAACACATCTCTTTTGAAAAAGATGGAAAGACGAATTGCACCCATAACGATGTGTATCGTTAGGTGGTGACAGAGAAAGTTACAGGATCTGTGGATCTGAGTTCTTCTATAAAAATGTCCAAGGAAGAATGTAACAGCAGATCGTTAAATGCAAACAGAAAAAACGGCATTTGCAGAGCTTGATCTCGATTTTCTGCAGACTAATTAAGAAAATAATGCACGGTTACTTCACCATTAATATAAAAATGAACCTCGTATACTAATATCACCATCAGGTGAGAGCTTTAGTACAACGGAGAGTTTATTGTGAGAGTAGCATAACACTCAAAAAATAATCTTATAAAGCGTGGAACGAGGTTGGTCTTCAATTTTTGCAAAAAGCCGAACACAGATGCTGTTTATGTAACGGGATGTCCTGTCTACCTCTGCCTGAGTCGATGCATCATTCAGTACCAACGCTACAACACACCTCTGCCATGTTCCTGGCAGAACGCCAGGAAGTTCAAGATTTTTATGTGTGATTCTTAATCTTTTAGTAGTGAGTGTACCGATTCAAAAATCACGTTTTCGAAAAATCTTCAGTAGCAGAGTCATCGTTTATGTAAAACAATTTTACCAGTAAAACACGTTTGTTACTCACTTATCTTCACCATCCTTCCCTCGGAAACGAGTGGGACACCGGCTCGCATATCGCATATTTATATCGTGTGTCTTGCTATGCGAGCATGGATTACTATGTTTACGGCAATAATATATTTACTCTACACAGGTGCCCTTTAGTTGTAGTTTTTTAAACTAACTTTTTGTGATAATTACAAATCCCATCATTTCATTCTGCTATTATCCATTTTTATGAATTTCGTCTGCATAGTTTAAGACACAGATTTCTTGCAAGTATGACTTTCACTTAAGCATACCATGTATAGAAAAATACACATTTAAAACATTTTAAAGTCTTGCTTCTACTGATTATTCTTACTTCAATTTTATCGAAGAAATTTTAAATTTAAATTTTCTTCAACTTTGCAAAGAGAAACAGAAAGAATATTTTACGTTGTTAAAGGTTAAAACTGTTAACTTTTATCTTGATTTATTGTAATAAAGTATCGATATGATAAATGAAAGGGTATTTCATGTGTACATTAACATATTATAACATACACTGATTTTTAATTAAAAAAAGAAGAATGGTGAGATAATTTTGTTTTTTAAATTTTGATTAAGAATAAATCCATGTATCACGTACTTAGATCGATTAACAAAGAAAATTACAAAATCAAAATTATACCAAACAAACTAAATAAGATATTATAATTTTAATAATTATTTAAAACGATAATTATAGTAATGATTTCAAATAGAATTTATAATATAAAAAAAAAACGATCATTTTAAAAAAATCATAAGAAATTTCTGATAAAAATATGCTGAACGAACAATTCTTATTTTAAATTACTGCATAAAAAAATAATACAAATAGACCATAGTTGTCTCGTATAGGTGGTTAATTATATGTTCATGCTTTCGAGTTGAATTATGGTGAATGTACATATTTCACCATCTATAGTTTTGTTATTTAAAAATGTGTTTTGTAATGTTTACTTGGAGTGTAAATTTTTACTTTTATCAAAACAAGAAACAGTCTTTGCTTTTCACTCCATTCCATTCATCTTTCTTTTAAAGAAGATCTGTTTTTAAAACTCACTTTCCGCGAAAAAATTGTATTTCTCACGACGGAATGATTTCTTTATCTTTGTACAAGGCATACATTTGGGTTAAACGCATTCAAACAATAAATATAATATTAATGTATGCATAGCGTTTCAGGGTGAAGATGCTTTAAATCTGCAGATGCAGAAGTAAAAGAGGCGAGAGAACAAAAGGAAAAGCGCAAAAAGGAATCTTCGCTACATTCCCCCCCCCCCAAAAAAAAATAAAAAGCATTTTACATAGTCAATAAAATTTCACTTTTTTAAATTCCTTCAATATAATAGAGTAAGGACGAAGAATCTTAAAGAAAAAATAACATTCTTGAGATTATTTAAGAATAGTATAAGCGCATAGAAATTAATTCTCACTATATATATTTTTTTCCTCTCAATGAATTTTCTATTTTTCAATAAAGTTTAAAGTTAGGGCAAAAGTTGTACACGAAAAAAATATCGTGTGGATTATTTAATAATATTAAAAACAAGTTTATATTTATTTTTATTATGTTTTATTTCTTCCTCAAATAAATTCGATTCTTATTTTAATTTTCAAACATATGAAGAGTTAAAAATCAACCTTACATAAATATTCTCGAGTAGAATAAATGTTAATGACAGCTAATAAATTACTGTTAAAAATATATACCATAAGAAAATCCGCTAAATCGTATGCAAGACGAACAATTCGTATTTCAAAGCACTGTGCCAAAACATTTACTCAAATAGGTCACTACTGTCTCGTATGTGCCACCTGCGGTTTGTTTAAGCTTTTGAGTTTTTCAATAGTCGGTGAATGTATTTTTGCATTCATAGCTTTTTTATTTATTTTATTTTATTTTATTTTATTTTATTTTTTTTGTAAATTTCAACTGAGGCAGCAATCGTTTATTAAAGTATAGGAAGCTCGTAAGGATGCAGATTAATACCTGATAAAGAATTAAAATAAGTTGTTTTATGGTTAAACTACTAGTTTTCTTTAAAAATAACTAATGATCACGTTGATCATTAACTAATGCGTTAATTCATATTTTTAGACACCAACTAATTCCACAAATATCATACTATAATGTTTAGATTTTTTATTTTTAAATTTAAATTTTTTACTCACGCGAATTACTAAAAAATTCTTTATTTTATTTAATAGAAATATAATACCAAAATTTTCAAACAATATTCTTAATCAGATGATATCAAATTAAGTGCATGCATGATGCCCACGCTCCATAGCGTTACCAATATATGTGAGTAAAGAATGCTATATCTGTCATTGTCCTGATAGCTTGAGTATAGACCAATTGAAACGCTAATCCAAAGGTTCTGAATTCGACTCACGACTTGCTATATAAATCATACGGGTATATCAATAACTATGCTGCCTAACATTTTTCCTTTATTAGATATGAGTGTTTTAGATAAGACATTTTTCTTAAAAATCGTGAAAAAATCGTGAATTTATGTCCATTTTTTTATTTTCGGTGAAAATGATCTTAAAATAAGAGAAAATACTCTTCCAAAAACAGGAATCTTACGACAACTTGTTTACTGTAATATTTTATTGCATGTAATGTTATACTATTATATAAGGACACGCAAATTTTGAAAAAAAATTCAGAAGAATTTCCATAATATTAAAATTTTATTAAAGTAATCCTTTTTTACTTATAATCTAACAACTTTTAACTCAAAATCATTTTCAAATTAAAATGATTCGATGAACATTTATTCTTTTTATAACTTAATAATGTATGAAATTTACAAAACTAAATTATTTTATTTACAGGTTTCTTTTATAAATTGTTTCACGGTAAAAAGTTTTTAAATTATAGATGTTATTAAAGAAAATATTGCAAAATTTCATCCACCTGTAAGAAAAGTCTGGGAAACTTTTAAAAAATAATTTCAATTTAATCATACTTATTATTTCTAAACTTTCTATAATTCGATTATAGTTTTAAAGAAATTATACTTAGATGCATTGTTGAAAACTGATATAAAAATTAGATTAATATTTATTCAGACAGACAGAGTACTAAATGAAAGTAAAAAGGAGAAAAACATAAAGAAACATATTAATCTCCTCACAAAGAGTTTCATTATTTATGTAAAAAAGTTCTAGTACTCACATAAATACGGTTTAAATGCAGAAAATAATATAAGAATTCATAATTATTAATATTGTAAAAATGAATTAAAAATATTCCATAACTGACTAATTTTCTTTTCAAAGTTGCAATCAAATTCCGAGAGCGGTTTTTACATTTTGTTAAGTATTAATGTAAAGAATAAATATTTCACTCAAGAAATGTCAAATGTTTAAGACCTTTTAATGTTTTTACAAAATCAAAAACGACTGAAATTAATATTTTCTTTGAATATTTATAAAAAAACAAGAACGATTGAAATTAATATTTTCTTTGATTGCATATAAAAAACAAGAAGGAATATAAAAATTCCTTTCCGAAGAAAAGTTCTTCCAGTATGGGACATATCCATTACACAAGTAAGATCATCATCTTGTTCCACTAACTTAGTAAAAGATTCATGCTTATCGCATTACAGAAAATCACCTCCATTGGTAGAAAACTCTTCTAAATATATCATGTAGCTGTAATGGAGTTACCTAAAGAGGTTTTAGACACTAATTACGAAATGGCAAGCTTTTCTATGCATTAATGTAATTTGGAATACAGTGGATATTCAAAGAAAACACTTTACTACTTGTTCCTTATTATAATAGTAGAATTTTTATCTTTTCAGTTATCGAAACGGGTTTTCATGCACTAACTACAAAATAACAAAATGTTCTATATTGTAATGCAATGTGCAATAAAGTGATTTGCAGAAAAAGCCTTTGCCTAAATTTAGAATACTATAACAGTAGTAATTTTCATGCGTGTAATTTTAATTTTGTTGTTTCTTTATTCAAGTACTATAAGATAAGCTAATACGATTAAACTAACTTAATTTTTGTACTGCTTCCTTAGAATTTTTTTCCTGTATTATAAAATAATTTATATTTATGCAGTTTAATTTTTTTCCGTTCGAGTGTCAACAAAAATGACAACAACATGGCTAGCAGATATTGTCTTATGTAAGATTAATCGTTTATTAAAGAATAATCGGTGAAACACTAAATAGACAAACACCTCACTTTGCTAACTTGGACTAAATTTTTCTGAATCTCAGTGAAGTAAAACGAAGACAACGAAATAGAACACCCACTATGATGGCTTCTACCAAAGACAAATAAAGTATGGCCATATTTTTCATGACATGCCAACTACAGTATTTTGTTCACTACAGGACATTAACACTGCATTATTTTAAATTTTGCAAAATATAAACTTATTAATAAGCTTAAAATATTTTGCATAATGCATTAATTGTTTGTATAATGCATAGTTAAAAGATATTGCATTTTAATTAAAATACAATGCAATTATTAGACTTTATTTTGTTGTAGGAAAAATCAAACACTTTGAAAAATTGGAACATAAAATTTTAAAATTAAAAGAAAAAAATCTTTTTATGGAGTTAAAAAATAAAACAAATCAGTATTAGATTATAAAATTCGAAACTTCGTTATTTAGTTCCACCCATATGTATAATTGTAGGTGCAGAATTGCGCAATTTCAATTAATATATTAAAATGATACCAAATGAAGTTATATCAGGGCCGCAGAATAACAGTTTTCTATTAGTTTATTTTAGACTATAATATACAAAAATGCCATTGGACATTATCGTAGAATAGGTTTTTGTTATAAGTAGTCAATTCTGGCATTATATAGAATAAATAGTATAAACTTAGATATGTATCAAACTTCTGTTTATCTAATTAATAGTTTTAGTAATAGAGCTAAAATAAAACGCATTGTTTTTATAGGTAATAAAAATAAGTATAGTCATAAAAAATTTCAAAGGTATTTCAAATGAGCTTTACTTTGAAACAAAAATCGTAAGCTGTTATGAAACAATTTCTTTAAGAATGTCAGAACTTATATATATTGAATTATATGTTCTCCAGTGAACTGAAACCAAAATTTTTTGTTTACCTTGGGAAATCTATAAAATCTGTGAAATAAACGAAACATTTCTGAAACGAGAAGTTTTCCTGTTTTACATTTACTATTCCCTATTTTAATAAAATAAAGTGAAAAGAGTCGTAAGCAAACTTACTTCAATGGAAACTTTCTCTTAAAGTGTGTTTTGAGTACGTATATGCATTAAAACTTACTTTTTAGATATTCGACAGAAAGTATGTAGTCATGAAGCAAATACTGACAAGAGCATCAAGATTACCAGCTACAAAAAATAACATATAAATATTATTAGCTGTAGAAATTTCTGCATACAATGTTGGGTAACAGTTTGTTACTAAACACAATGTGCAAACAATTTGCATTTTAGAAAAGGAAGTTTAACTTTGAATTGTTTGAAAATTTTTAATTGGGTAAATTAAATAAAACGATATACGTATAAGTATGGAAACGTTAAACGAGATATTAAACCAAAAATAATATGCAACCTTGATAATTAATGTGAAGTAGTTTTTAAAATACATTTAATGAAGTAGTTTAGTTATTTTAAACTTTCTATGATTTCTCATATGTTTATTCTTTACATCTTTACATATATTTATCACGTTGTTATGATACATTTTGAATTGAACTATAAAAATTAGCTTTATTACTATATTTTTTTGATATTTTTCATTCGATGGTAATTAGATGGAATGTGTTTGAGTTGTAAGAAGATGTTGGACAATGAGAAACCCGAGGTATTGTCACCTTTTTGAAATCTAAAGACAGAACTGGAACGACTACACCTTATTCCGATAACAATCTTTAAGACGCCTTGGAAACCTATTTCAATATGTTGACGGTAATGTTCTGTGAATAACAGAATCTGGGCGATATCTCGTCCATACTCGCCCATGACTATGACAAATGACTCAATCTTCATTACGACTACGTCAAGTTGAAGTCTTCGATTGAACAAATCGTTAGTACAAATTTCAGCTATATGAATAAAATATATTTTAATAATTTACATAAAAATGGTCATTTTAACGCAAGAAGTCTACTTAATTCTGCATTAGTCACGCGCATATTGCCGCGATATAAATTATCATTTTACGCCTGTAACTTTTGAATGCATTAGCTGGATCAAAAGCAACTACCACCGGTAAAAAAATATATATATGCTGATTAAAAGAAAATCTACGGAGTCGGAGTCAGAGTCATTAAAAAATGTTGCCTTTTTCTGTTGGAAAGTTTGAAGTGAAATTAAATAAATTGTATGTAATTTTAAATAAAAAAAAGAAATTATTATTGTTATTATTTAATTATATCGGACTACCCAAGTTAGAGATTCCCATTACACACTGCAGCGTATATTGTAGATGAAAATTGTTTTTAATTAAAAATTCTAGTAGATCCTGAATTACTATATATCTCTAATAGAGCTAAACATGTAAAAAAAAATTATTTAAAATACTTATATATTTTAATATTTTCTTTCATGCGTCATAGTTTTTTTTGGACTGTATATCGGTATATCTCGGTGCATCATCCAACAATCGTCTGCCGTTTTTATAATAGACCATTTTCTTCCATTACACCATTTATTTGACGTCCTATTTTTCCCATTACTTCACTACACTGTAAAAAAAATTCATGAGGTTACTAAAACTTTTTTAGCAAATTTGTATTCCACAGAATTCTTTAGAAGCCATTACTCATAGTACAAATAGTAACCATTCCAATATTTTTGCAAGTGAAACAAACGTTTCTTTTGTAAACTGAACAAAAGAATTTTTTTGTATAACTAACTTAAAACTTTTTAGTATGAACCACCAAGAAAATTTTAGTAACTGCTCCAAAATTATTTTTAGTAACCATTACTCATAGAATCTTAGTAACTATTCCAAACGCAATTTTAGCAAGTGAAACAAACATTTATTTTGTAAACTGTACGAATGAATTTTTTGTAAGAGTAACTTAAAACTTTTTAGCGAGAACCACCAAAAGAGCTTTGTTGTTGACGTGTGCCCGAAGGGCAGGAGATTCCTTTCAACTGTATCCAGTGGGTAAGAAGACAGACTTCTGCAGCGGAAGATTTTCGGCAAAGCCCCAATAGATGGCAGCACAAAACATTGCCACCTGCTCAATCTTGATATGCTTTGGAAGGGGAGGGAAAGTCCAGAGATTATTACCTATTGTAACGGCTACGATATGAATTTCATAACCCATTTATTTAACGAGTACTTACACTGCATACACTCAGTGCGTCTTTGATGATGTCCAGCATCGAACCAGGGATCTTTCAGACTGGAGTTCGGTGCTATGACCACTAGGCTATCACGGCCACACCAAGCGAGTTTCAGTAATAGCTTTTAAAAGTATAAAACTATTAACTCTATTCGTTGCTAGTTTTTTTCTAGTAATTCTTACAGATTTACTTGTAACTGAGCATGATTACAAAAATATTTTAGTAACTGCAAGGATCACTGAGAGAAATTAAAATTTTTTCAGTAGATCGACCCTTTTTTTACAGTGTAAAGCACCCATGTTTTAAAATTAATCGTTCTAATCATTTAGTAAGTGAACCCTGAAGATCATACAACAATGTGATTTTCATTATTTTTTCAAATTGTATTTAATGATTGACTTCTCGGATTCTTGTTATTTTCAAGAAACCTGTTTATTACAACTTTTAAGGCTTCACAGGATTCTTTCTATCGCAACTTCCCATTCTTTTTTTAGTGTCAGGACCGGTAAAAACATCCTACTTTATTTTAGAGGTTAATAAGTATTTAAATTTGTCGCAGATGTGTTTCAAACATTTGCATTACTTGGTAAGGTTTTGACAAATCGCTTCATCAAGCTAAAGGGCATCGATATTATTTTGAGTCCATCTCACTCCATTTCTGATCGAGGTATTTAATTTAATTGAGAATGAACTCTAAATTTCGGTGAAGCTCATTTAAATGAACAAGATGTTCAATGTTTTGACAACTCATATGTATTTCAATTGAGATGAAGAACAACTTTGAGACATATTTTTTACGAAGAGTATCCAACTGGTTCTTTCTCTTGAAATATCAATTTGATTAAAAAGTCCATGTACACTAGTACAGGAGAATAATTCTCTTTCGGTTGTAAAAATATGCAAGAAAAACATTTTCTCTATCTTAGCAACATGAAAATGGAATTACAGCTGCGACAAATTAATCATTTTTATAGCTTGAACCATACAATAATGAAATTTCTTCTGATAGCTGTAAGACTCGAATCAAATCGTTTTTTTCAGACTGTGAGAATAAATTCAGGTGCCAGTTTAAAACTTACCACCATAAAACTTTAAAATGCGCAAGGACATTCGAAGGAATTTAATCTCCTTCATCAGAAGCAAACATACGTGTTTCTACATTGAAATCAGGAGTCAGACTGAGAAAGTAAACGTAAGGGGGTGAATCATGTTAAAGGAACTGCTAATAGGAAAAAAGAAAGAATCAGCTAGTCACACACTAGTCACAATAGATTTTGAATTGCAATGGAAATTGAACAAAAATATAGAATCCGAGAATATAAACGGTTTTGAGGCCACAGTAAAGAGGATTTAATTTTTTCATAACATTAGACACGAAAAAATAACTATATACCGGAATCAGTAACATAGCTGGTGTTTGCTTAGATTAAGACACAATTTTGAATAAAAATTGTTTAAGTATGCATGGGTTGAAACTAAAATTAAATTTTGAATTGCATTTTCTATTGATATTTACACGAAAAAATCCTCAACCGAATTCATTTTATCCCATTCACATATACATATATATACGTATATGTATTTCTTTTGCTAGCTTTTTCCTTGAATGAATCAATGCATCGGATGTTTGTAAAGCTCTCAGAGCTCTATTTTCAAGATCTTCGTTCTTGAAACTTTCTCAGAAAACTTTGTATTTAATCTTTCCTTCGATATATTCAGAATTTTTCTTCCCTTTCCTTTATGGATGGATGAAGAGTTGTGATTTTTATATAGTTAAAGAAAACATACTATTTTTAATATGTTAATGTCACCGATTTCATTTTAAATACATTAGGAATGTAAACTTTCATGATATTTAGAATTCGATATTTTATGTATTTTTTTTAAATATCTTTATTTTTATATACCGCTTAATATTTAATTGAAAAAAAATAATGAACAATTTTCAATTTGGCTGATACATTTATTAAATTTATTCAATTAAAAAGAAAAAGTTTATCAACAAATCTCGGAAATTTTGAGCAAAAAAAAGGTTTTCAACAGTGGTTTTCATTTAATTTGAAAAGTCATTAAAATAATTTCATCCAATTACCTTATGCATAAAAAAGAAATCTCAGGAAAATAAAATTGTTTAATAAAAAAATGATATACTTTTAATACTCAAACTGACAGCCCTCCCTGAACAAAGTGCAGTTATAGTATATATACTAACTAAATATAATTAAACTGGAAAATGATGAACATAGTTAATAAACACTTTCAAGCAATTCGCTCACACACACAATAATGCTTACGATATTTTCTATGCGTGAGTTACATAGTTTAAAAATAGAAGTATAATTGGCTCAACTACGAACTATATGAACACTATATCTTTGTAAAGGCTTTTGCTTTTACATATTAATTAGTAATTGTTTCTCCCTTCCCCCTTTTAAAATTACATCATTTTCTAGATTCTTAACTTTAGTTATTAATCTGAATTTTAATCCCATTCGTTTCGTTTTCATTTAAATTAAGATGGCAATGTTTCTTTATATGTAATTTTTTAAACCATAACGCACTTCCTTAATGAGACGTAATAATTATTCTTTCTCCCTACAGCAGCGTCTAGATTTTAGTCTCATATTTACTCATCTGTTACTATGCAGAATTGAATCATCATTGTACCGCTACATTTTTAGAACCATATATTTTTATTCTCAACTGGTCGAAGCTATTTTCATTATTGATACTTTCAAAATAAATTTTTATTTAATTTAATTTTATATTATATTGTTCTTTCTTTGGTCTTTCTAGTCCCGTGTGATTTTTGGTAATCTCCTGTAGTGAATTCAGTCCTTGTGGTTTCGATAACCATATTTCTGCTTTTATAATTTGGCGTTGATTATTTTATGTTGTACCCTTTGACTCCTCTCTTTGAGTTATTATTGATGGAAATCAAAAACATGCCTTTTAGCACTGCAGTTTTCGCCAGTCAGTTATTTATTGGCTATTTTTATGCACATATAGCTCGTCAACACTCTAAGCTTTGAAAAAATATATTTTGGCTCACTCTGTTCTTAATCATTGAAATGAAAACTTAAATAGGATTTTGCTTTTTCTGACGAAACGTCTTCACATATCCTCGTATAGCGAGTTTGATTATGGACGTGAATATTTCGTTACATTGAGAATAAAAAATTCCGAATAGAAGTACGGAAATTAATTTATTAGAAACATATGTCTAGTCATAAATTGCAGCAGAATGAGAAGAGGTCCGTTTGGTCAGTGAAGACCACAAATTGGTCCGTCTTATGCCTTTACACACCCCTAGGCTTAATTTTGCTAGTGGAAGACTATCCTATGCGGTATAAAAGAGTTGTGTCATAAAACTCTCATTCGACTAGTTTATTGTTGTATCAGTTACATTTCGCAGAACAATACTGTTCATATATGTATTAATTACTGTGTAGTGAATGACGTGCATACGTCATGGTGCTTGATTATTAAATGAAGCGGACGTACGCAGTGTACTTCATAGAGCTCGAGGGGTTAAGTTTAAAAATTCACCCCGAATCAAAAACTGCATTTTTACCGATCGTGTAATTGTCGTCTAAAACCTGAACAGCGGCAGATTAATTTTTTTTCCTGTAAATGCACTAAATCAATTTTATGTACTACATGTTTTAATGTTAGCATCTTGATGGGCATCTCCTCAAATGCACAAATTTTTTTTTTTTTTTAAATAGTGAACATTTATTTTAAAATGTTATATGGTAACACATATTGTCTCATGGGTTAATTTTGTTGGTTTCTGTAAACGACGATATTTTTTCTCCATGTTCTACAAAAAGAAGGCCATATCACGTCTCAGCAATGCATATCAACTTCTGTATGTTCAAATTATGGAACTTTATTAAAATGCATTGTGAAATAATTTTCTATTTAGACTGTAGTATGACGGAGTACTCTTTGTATCCCTGTAAACGAATTCTATATATAATGCATTCGGCCTTCAACACCAAATATGACATAATAAATTACATTAACGTATTTTAATTTCATGTAAATCTGAATTTGTTATTCCTGTTAGAGCACAGAGAAACAGAAGGCCAGAGAAACCGTATTCATTGATACCTATGTTGGAACATGTTTAAAACGATAAAGCTACTTTTATTTCTATTTTCATTCCATAAAATACACTCATGGGTGTTATTATGGTCGGCATATTGCCTTTTTGGATATATAGTTCAGTTATTTTTTATATAAACAATTAGTGATTTTAATATTTTATCTAGTTATTATTTAGCCAGTTCCTGATCAGCTATTAAACATTTATGGTATCAACATATAGAACTTCATAGTGCAATTCCAAATACAGTTATTGTACAGAAATGTACAGTTTTAGGAGATTAGTAAAATATAAAATCTACTATCCAATTTATATAAAATTTTAAAAATATTGAAAATTTAGAAATAAAACATTAAAAATTTTCTGATTGTTAGAACACATCTAAAATTTACTTTAAATTTACTCTAAATTTTCAAAAATGTATCTTAAAAAATGGGGGTTTTGTTACAATTTGTATGTTTTATGTTATATTTTAACATTTTATTATACTGTACGAAACTTTTTTTTTGTAAATACACTATTAAAGAAAAATATATGATAGTTAGTATAACCTTTTATTTACAAACATTTCAAGAAAAAAAAGTTTTTGTAAAAATCAGACATTTAGCTTTTTAATATTTTTGGGTTTGGATTTTTTTTTTATCTATAATATTTGCATTAACTATCTGTATATATTCAGAAATGTGCTTGAAGAGATTAAAACACAATAACTCGAAATGATTATAGTAAAATGTGTATATGTGTAAAACAATAAAATATATTTTAGGTGTGGTAAACTGTATAATTTCATCTTTCTTAATTATTAATTTCAATTAATAGTTGAATTAAAACTCATAATACTGGGGGAACCTAAAAATAAACACTGATGTAATTGCATTAAAATGCTCTTTTGAATAAACTCAAATTCAATTCAAGTTATACTTAATCCTGAAATAATGTAATAAAAATTAACAAAGGAATGTATAAATTTACATATATATCACTAAACAAATATGGGTTGATAAAAGAGTAAGTATAATTAAATGTATTAAAATTCTGCTTGGTTAATATAACAGTTACTAGGAATTACAATGCCCGCTATTAAAACGTATTGAGAAATTCAGATTTATGTTGAAATAGAAGGTCTTTGTTATGACTTACGTAATTGCAATTAAATTATATGATGATATTTGCAACAGGATTTTATTTACTATGTTCTATTAATCTGTTAAAGTCATTGATAACGTGGTAGTTTACAAAAGTTAATAAATGAAATAAATTTGAAAATTCAGATTAAATTTTGAGATTCATTTATTCTCAATTGTGTGAATAGCTCTTTGTATGAAATTATCGTTTAATGTGCTATTGTTAAAAGTAATTTGTAACTTTACTTTAGGATAATACATTGATAAATTTCGGATAGTTAATCTCATCAAACTTTTTGAACGCAGTGCAAACATCAGTATTTTTTTTATGAAATACGAAATAGAACTTTCAAAAATCAACAATGATGAGATTCACTGTAAAAAAGAAATTTTTATTAATCTAATTAAACGTAATATAAAACATACATTGGACAATATTTAATACACTTTTTTCGAATAGTTACCCACCATTCTAAAAAGCGTTTGTTATAATTTAAAGCATTGGTGTTTCTAAAATCTTTCAACAACAGAAAAAAGTCTCCAGCAAACGCAAAAAATATCGAAAAAACGATAAAAATTGTATTGAAAGCGTTAAAAATTGATTAAATTAAAAAATCGTAGCAAACAAAATTCAGTGTATCAGACTAAAAACTTGTAACAAAATTTACTTTATCAATGTGTAAAACACCCGCAAAATCCGGAAAAACACTAAAAATCACATTAAAAAATTCACTAACAATTCAACAATCGCTGTACTAATTCCAAATATATATTTTGTGAAGCAGTTGACTATAAATTTAAGATATTGAATAAAAAGACTGAATTCGTAATAATTTTATTAATGTGGAAAAATCGACTCGAATCGTTAAAAAAAAAGTTTAAAATCGAATAAAATTATAAATAAAAAAGATTGAAATCAATCAGTAATCAAAAAATGAAAAATTAGGCATCTATGTGCAAAATTTCATGTATAGAGTTACCCCCCCCCCCCCCCAAATTTGTAGTTCTACGTGGAGAGGTATCTTCAGAACACCATCTACACACACAGACTTTTTTCTTGATTATTATAGGACAGATCAATTCATTAATCGGATTTATTATACATTAAAAAATTTAAAATTAAATTTTTTTCCTCAAAAAAGTATATATTTAACTAATAATAATAATAAAAATATAGTGACGTTAGTCAAAAGATTAAATGTTTTCTTCTTAATAATTTTTTAAACTATGCATTTCACATGTAGAATTTTCTCTTAAATTATAATCTTAGAACTATTTTTTTTTCATTGAATTTGAAAGCCTTAAAATGAGCTAAAATACGACAAATTAGTCTAGACACAATTAAAATAAATTATTAATGGAACATTTACTGTTAAAAGCAAGTACAGTGTAAAGAAAATTGTGCAAACAGCTTTTGCGTAATTTGGAGACCTTTAAGTAAATTATTTATAATTATGTATGTGAATTGCTTTAAAATTTAATAACGAATTCTAAAAGTTCTTTAAAAACATTTATGAGATTAGAGAATGTTTTTTATTGTACGTTTTTTTTTTAAATTTTCATTTACTTTAAATTTTAATGATGCACTTAAAGTTTTAAATATTGTACTAATTCTTTTGTGTTTAAAGCACAAAAAATCATATCATTTAAATTTCATCACAAAAAAAAAAAAAAAAAAAAAAAAAAAAAAACGTATTGGTTTAGTTTTTACTTTCAAGAAATATTATGAATTTCATTGTTTGAAAGAATTTACAGAAACAAATCGGAAAAAGTTGGTTGTCTTTGAAACAAAATTTAATATTTATATATTGGTGATAATGTTTAAATGACTCATTTTATCATTTGTCAATTGTAAAGAAATCTTAGAATTGTGTCAAAATTGCACACTGTAAATAATAAAATTACAAAGTTTCTTCATCTACGAAAACATAATGCAGGGTCATCAAAAAATGTAAGTCGTCGAGTTATAAATTGTTTCTCGCGGCGAAAATATTTTTTGAAGCGAATAAAAAAATAGTCCAAAACTTCGTTCATAGATTAAGTTGTACATTAAATTAATAGGCACTAAACATTAAATTAATTGAAAGAAACTTAAAAAATTTCAGAGAATCAGTTACAGGCCATTTATTTTCTCATAAATGTTTTACGCATAAAATACAGGATGTCCCATAAAAGATTAACAAAACATTAACAAGCGATAACATACATCCTTTTAACAAACACCTGAATGCATGATCGGAAATAAAACGAGTTCTAAAGTTCTCGAAACTTTGTTTATGCAAACTTTAAATAGACGTTCCTGATTCGAGTTATCAAAAGAAAAACGACACTAAAAACCTTTATATATTATATGGGTAAGAAAAAGAACGCGTATGCAAAATTCTGCCTCGAACTATTCATAAAATCCATTGATACGAGTATACAACTATCACAGCGGTAGGAAGTTTTGCCCTTACCTAACAGGAAAAAGGCTGAATTGCATTTTATCTACATAACTGTAAACGGAAATGTCTGAGAGTCTTAATGATTGTACGGCGAGCGGTTACACGTTTGCCTTTGTCACTTAATCGGTTTTTACCTATTTTTGCCTCTTATAAGGGGCTGTGCATATATAGCGTTATCAAATTTTTGGTAATTTTGGACTCCTCCCCCCCATTCGATATCAAGCGTTATCATTCCTCGACCCCCCAGGTAACGATATCGTTATCAATGTCTAAATTTTTTTTGTATCTTAGAATTTTATTTTTGTTTTGTTTGTTTGTTTGGTGTGATATACAAAACTAGTTACATACTTTATTGATTCAAATGAAGAGATGTTACTAAAACATCACATTAAATCATATAACACTTAAGAGAAATTATTATTTAAAAGTATTTTATAATAGCTTTTTGTTAGCTAATGCATTCAAAAGTAATAATGTCTTGTTTCATTTGCCCCGCATGAAGGAGGTAAGAGGAGTGATAGCAATTTTTATCAACAAACGAGTGGGCAGCACTTTTTCTCTTCCTCTGTTATTTATTAGTAAACAAAAGCTTCATTTCACTATGTTATTTATTAATAGACAGAAGCTTCACTTCAAATATTCTTCTCATTGGGTTTCTCGAACAGTGATTGTATGCGCATACACTATGTAGAAGAAAAAGAACGTCGAATATTGGGCTCTTAGATATTTCAGAATTCAGTATTTTTATAATAATTTAGTGATTCTAATAAAAATTTTGTATTTTTATTAAAAAAAAACAGGTTAAAAAACAGTAATATATTGTTTTGAACAAAAAAATATGTTACGAATAAAAAAGATGGTTCAATCAAAAATGATATCGATATCAAAAGACAAACTCCCCCTCCCCTTAGCGATATTTTACGATAACATTTGCCATCCCCCCTCCCCCTAAAATGATAACATTATATTTGTACAACCCCTAACATCATTAACTTCGGCGACGTCTAGCTCATTTTCGATTTATTTCCGACCGTGAAATCTTGGATAATAATTGTTTGTTTGAGTGTGTACGATCACCTCTTAAAGTTTTGCCCATCTTTTATGAATAATGCATAATAAAAGATAGCACAAAAAATGCTCTGTAATAGCTTGTTGCGAAATACATAATAATAATAAGAAATAACTTTATCATTATTTTAAACCTTTGTGACTCAAGAACTGCGATTTGAAAAATATTGACTCAAATGTTATAATATGCCATTTTAAGCACGTAAAAATAATTTAAATATTGTTAACGTAAAACTATTACAATGAAGGACTAATATGTATTTTTTTACATCTACGTACAATAAACAAATATTGACATTGCTTTTCATAAATATTGTTCATTTTCTAATACAAAAGTTTAGAGTATACAAAATTACCTTTAAAAAAATCTACTTTCGGCCTGCTCCAGCTTCTTTAATTTGATAAGATTTACTATGCTAATTCTTGCAGTATCGAGCTGAAGCTTTTCAAGTAATATACAAAAAATGGTATGTGAAATTAACTCAATATCACTGTTTGTTGAGAATTCCGATGATCATATTGTATTAAAAAGTATGCTGGGAAATATGAACAAAAAAAAAATCACGTTTTAAAACTTACTGTATAAGTATTACTGACTTTTAGGTATATTGTTGATTTGCAACACGGTGATACAAAGGGTTAAATCATATTTGACTTTGATTGAAAATTATGGGGAGTAAGTTAACTTTTATTATTTTTTTAAATCTTGCATGACTGAATGTAGAATAACCCGTAAAGCATGGTGACGTCATTGCAACGTCGTTGTGAAGTCACATTGTGACTTTGTGACCATCGATTGTCCATGTGACGACACGTGACGTCGATGTGAAGTCACAGTTACTAAAATGTGAAGTCGTAATGGTTGTTTTAGAGCTCTTTTGTGACGTTTCACAAAGTGGTCACAATGTGACAAATTTGTGAAAAATGTGTCGTTTGTGACTAATTTGACATTAACACAGTGACAAAAGCGACGATATTTAAATTGCCAGAAACATGTTTTTTTAAAGTAAATACCATGTTTTGATGGATAATTTCTAAAAATTTTTAAGAAAGTCACATCTAAGTCACAATGTGACGTCACTGAGAGGTGGCATTTTGGTCACATGTTGTGATGTGACCAAAGTGACTAACAGTGACGTCACTGTGACCATGCATGCTATTAGGGAAAGTTTTCCAACTGATGTTTTGATTAGTTTGTTTGATTTCATCATGATAAAATACTTAATGATTTATTCTATATTTGTTTAATAAATATACTATTAGTTTTTATGAATATAACTTTTATTTAATGCTGGGGACTCCTTTTTTTAGTACGTTACACCCATATTACACGCTGGTGTAATTTTGGGTCCCATATATTGAACTGCATATAAGTTTATTGAAAAACCAGTGATAATGAAATACAATACATGGTTCTTCACACAAAATGTAATGTGGAATCCAATCAAGATTTTTTTTTCAAACTTTTAATTTTGTAACTGAGAAGTGCAACTTAATTAAAGCGTGATTTCAAAAAATATTTTGAAACGATTTTATTCGAGATTTGAAATGTCTGACAGTGAGAATTTGCACTAACATATACTTTGCGTTTAAGTTTTTTTAGAAAGATTATTTACAGTCCTACATTTAAAAATGTTATACAAATGCATAATTAATGAAATATATAATTTAAAAATATGTTTTTATTTATTTATTTATCTATTCATTGTTTCTATAAAATATATTTCCTATAATAAATATATAATAAATATATAATAGTAAATATCAGTATCACAACTAAAGCACTATAAACTGTAAGATAGAAAGAATAATCTATTGATGTTTTCAAAAGTGTCAAAGACCTTCAGATTTTTATTTTTTTATTAATGAATTGTTATTATTAACTAAATATCTTTTCTGAATTTTATCCTTTTACCACAAGCATTGCATTACAAAAAGAAAAGTAATTGCCATTCTGAATCGAACTAAAGTTATACTAAATAATTAACTATATTTAAACACAACCATATGTTTGCTAATTGACTGAAATGAGTTGTAATTCTCCGATCTGAGTGAAAATGTCTTCCCATCTAAGCAAAGATAGAGGGGAGGAGGGTGGCATCAGAGACAATCACCTCGTCAAGTTTCGGGATGAAATTTTAAAGTTAATTAAAACTTGATATGTATATTAAAACGCAATAAATCGGTCTGCCAAGTCACATTTTTGTGGAAAACACCTGAAAACCCAATTTTAGCGATTGACTCGTATGTTAATGATTGCGTTTTCCTGTATTGAAAGGTATGAAAACATGGAGGATTGGGAGTAGGAATATATAATGTTAAACGTTCGGGTCAACCGCTAAAATCTGGTTTGTAGAGGTTTTACACCAAGGCATGACTTGGCAGACTGATTGAGTTTCAATATGCAAATCTAGATCATGTTCATCTTGGTATTTCATCCGTGAACTCATGAGGTAATTGTTTGTGCTTTCGTTTCCCGGTAAAGAGTTTTAGATTCGAGACCCAGAGTGGAAACATTTTCACTCATATGAAGAAATTAGAACGTTAAAATCAATACTGTAACTGAAAAGAGATTTATTAAACAATTTTTGATTTTTTTTAATGACAGAGGTAAAATAGTACAAAATAATAAATAACTGTAATAAAAACAAGTTTTAAAATTAAACGTTTAGCTAATATAAATAGTAATTAGGAAAAGAAAGATTCAAATCTTTATTGCAAATGACTTTTGTTTGCATTTAGAAAATCTTTAACTATTCATAAAACGAATTAAAAGCATTCGACATTTTCGTATTTGGAAAAATTATACTTAACTGCAGATTCCATAGCACTTGATTCGTAGAGACATTTTTATAGGAAGAAAAGATTAAGAATGTATGGGACAAATGACAAGGGAATTTCTGCAGCGAAAGATTTTGAAAGAGGAAATTCAGTTAAACAAAGTTTAGTTAACTACTTTAGTTCATACATTTAAATGACCTAATAAACCAAAGTTGTGGGAAATTTCGTCCCCAAAGGCAAAATCAATGTTTGCTTATTCCTTTAGAAGGAAGACAATTTTATGTGAGTTTTTAATACTGGAAAGAAACTTTATATATATATATATGTGTGTGTGTGTGTGTGTGTGTGTATGTAGCAAAGGGATGAATAAAGATTAAAGTAAGCATGGCTTTTCGTTTTGATTACATCGGCATAACTTAGTACAAAGAATATATTCATTTAAATCGATTTTGTCAAACTATTTTCTTTTAGAGACTGTTAAATTCGGCTTCATAAGTTTTAAATATAATTAAGTTTGATAAATTATTCTCTTCTAGAGAATGTTAAATTCGGCTTTATAAATTTAAATTGTTTTCATCCCAAGGCATGAAAGAAAGAAAAATTCTAGTGTATTTTTTTGAGGAAGTTGACTTATTGCCTTTTCACTGGAAACGGTGTAGATAAATTGATTTTCATAAAAATAGGTTTATTTGTATAATTAAATCAACAAACGAATATTTCCTTTAGACTGTTTGATTACAATGGATAGCATTGAAATCTTGCGAAGTTATTTGATATTCGTTCTTTAATTGTAATGTTGCTGGCCTTTTGTTATGTTTTCTAAATGCACAACTTTTTCTAAATAAGTAAACATAAAACCTTAAAAATATGTTATCGCTATTCATCTTAAGACAGTGTCTCCAACAATATCAGATAAACTTTATTTAACTGTAAACCTCACACAAAAAACACAAAAATATGAGAAGCTTATACAGTGGTCAGTAGCGTAGAGTTCAGCGCGTTGCATTACTCGCTATGTTGCAGAGTTCGGAGCAGCTGCAGAAGCACATGATAACTATAATTTTAAATTTCAAGAAAAAACTGCCTTTGTTTAAATATCAAAAAGAAAAATTAATTATCAGATGATAAATTATGTTGAACTGGGGATATTATTTTACAAGAAACAAATCACTGATAAAATCTAACTGTCCACTATCTCTCATTGTATTATAGATGGCTTCAGTTTCTATAAATAAAACAGTTTTTTAGGCACATTGCTCAAACATTTCTCGCAACCAATCTTTAAAATCTTGCAAACCGAAATTTTGATAGATTTTCACTAAACACCGTCATTGACTGAGAGCGTTTCATATTTTTTTATGCTAGGTGTTTATCTAAGTACTAAATTAATATTTGTTTTGTCTTGCTCTCGACACTTGCAACACATATAAAAGTAACGTCAATTTATCATTAATTGTTTTGTGCTTACGAAATATATATATTTTTTGTTTTATGAGAAATTTTCAGCTGAAGATTTTATAGAATAATAATTCCTAATTTGAGACTGTTCAGGATTTAACGAAATAGATATTATCAAATTTCTATAAACCTTGAAAAGTTAATGACAAATATATCTTTAGCTGCTTCTCCATACCTAATATTCTTAAAGTTGTACCATTCAATAATCAGGAGCCGTTAATTAAAGCTTATGTGACTAAGCAAGATATTTGTTTTAGTATAACAACTTGTTCTCAATAAAGTACATCGTCAATTGAACAATTTTAAACCAATATATCATTGTATACTTAGACTTTAATCAATTAAGAACATTTTGAATATTATATTTTAATTATAAGGATTTATCTTCCCAGGTAAAAAAAAACCAGCAAAAAACCTTTAAAAAATAAGATTTTATAGGGATTTTGAAGGTTTCTACAGGGATTTTGAAGGCAAATTAAAAGTGCAGGTTTATTTGAAGGAATTTACTGTTTATAAAAAGATTTTATGCAGGCATTTATCTGACCTCCAAATTATTAATCGGGTATTTTGAAGGTCACTTCAGGTATTTTAAAGGAAAGTGAAAACTGAAACAAAATGCACAGATTTTTAAAGGTTCTACAGAGGCTTTTATCAGCAAGTTAATGGCTTTCAATTTACCTTTAGTGACTTAGCTAATTTTTGATAAGTGTACTTCAGGTATTTTGAAGAGAAATTTAGCCTTCAATTTACCTTTAGTGACTTAATGACTTGGTGAATATTTACAATTTCTTAGTTCAAGCCTTCGTTTTGTTACGTGAGGACGTGTCCCAGAAATGCTCTTCAAAATACAAGAGTAGGCGAAACCCACGGCCCGAGGGACGGGAACATTTTATTGATTTAGATGCGAGAATATCTCAGCTATATTTTGAGGTAAGTTGCATGTATTTAGGACAGTTATTAATTAAATTACAAGTAATTAATTATCACATCCCTTTGCTTTGTTAATTCAATCGGCGCTTGCAGATACTAAGTTCCACAATTCTAAGTATTTAATAGCTTAAACTCTTAATTAAAAATTCTCATATTATGTAAAAATCATTTCCATAGTCTAATTTTCAATCAAAATTAGTTTATAAAAATATTCTGATAAAAATTCTCGCATTAATTACAGTTTTATTATTATTTCTTCCAAATTAATCTAGAACCACGTGTTCGAATTCGAGCTAAATAACGCTAAGTTCAGCCTAATGGGGATAAGTATTAAGATATATAGCCACAAGATAGCGTCCTGTTCACCCCTGCTAACAGCAATTCAGACCCCGTAGCGACCAAGTGGAATTTCTGAACAAGATTCTAAAATTTCAGTACAATACACTGGCCTCAAATGTACACACTAATTATATATTGAAATTATATGCATTTATATAAAAAACTTTAACTATTTTCTCCATTTTTCATGCTTTAATTTCTGTCGACTTTTTTCATTTTTTCGCAAAAATATTTTTTTTTAGAATTTTTAGATAAAAATTGGGAAATTGACTAATTATTACATAAAATTAATGATTTTAATTAATTTTCTTTAAAATTGAATTTTTTTTTAGTACGGCATTTTTGTTTTTATCGGTGGTCGGCATGATTACGCGGCACCCACCGTACTATCCATCCAGCCGTAAAACACTAATTTCTTATTATCTCATTAATTAATTAATATTTATTCTTTTCAGCTGGGTTCCTATACCTACTACTTCTAAATTATGGGGAGGAGGGGATATTGTTTATTTTGAGTACAACTGAGAAATGTGGAAATTAAATCTTTGTTTTCACACAATGCAGGGAAAATGCAGGTTTTTTACCTTCAAGAAACCTTAGTTCCAAATACCTGTAAAAAACCTGAATATTGTTTTTTCAGGGAAAATGCGGGTTTTTACCTTCAAGAAACCTTAGTTCCAAATACCTGCAAAATACCTGAATATTTCAATTTCAGGGAAATTGCTGGTTTTTTACCTTCAAGAAACCTTAGTTCCAAATACCTGTATTTTACCTGAACTTTTTTTAAAAGTTTTTTGCTGATTTTTTTTACCTGGGTTGCTAACGAATGTATATAAATTATTTTATATAAACATCCATTTAGTAATAAAAATTCTTATCTTTCAATAAAACAGTAATAACTGCTCGTTTTCTAAAACTTTAACCCTCTAATGCATAAGTATTTTGTTTTTCCAACAGAAATTCTTCCTTTAATTACCTTTGCTAGGTAGCAAAAGTTGCGAGAGCATTGACACCTCTATAGTCTGTTGGAGGAGATATTTCCTAAAGGGAGTTGTATTCTGTAAGGGTTGAGATTTATTTTTTTCAGCCGTGAACAGGGTTTTAGTAAGCACACAAGTCCGTCGTAAGGCGGTTGTGTGCATAAAAGGGTTAATAGCAAAATTTTTATTTTTCATAAAATTTATTTAAATCATATTAAAAGATCCAATCGGAAATTCTAAGTAAAAAAAAAAAAAACATATTTGCTTGAACATATTGTTGGAGAAAACATAAGTAACTTGATCGATTTTGGGATACTTTTTCTGTAATGAACATAATAAAAATTTATTAAAGAATTTAGAAAAAAAGGCATTAAACATATAATGTATAAACAATAAATGTTTGAAACAGTTATATAACAAAAGAAAAAATCATAATACGCCACAGAAAAAATATCCTTCAGTGATTTTATTGGCATCCCATTCAAAAAGCTTTCAGATGAATGAATCAAAAATATGTCAAACAAATATCCAATACATCATGTCGAAATATTTCTCGGAATTTATTTCAATACTCATTTATTTCCAACAAACTAGCTTACTTGCAATATTTTATAAATATTTTGCACGACATTCTATATTTTTATGATCTTTTTTTTTCTTTTAAGGTAATGTTACTGGTACAGCATTTTCATTAGTTAAACAAAAATACTTGAATGAAATCAATGTGACCAAGAAATTTATTATGGGAAATTCCTGATTCTACATAGTGAACATAATTTAAATAGGTTATTACAAATTGAAATTAATCTATATTAAATAATATTCAATGAAAAGATTAATTATACACGATGTTGTATTTATATGACTTTATTTTAAAACTTCAAAAGTTGCCTTTTTTTAATGAAATAATTATTAATATTATCATATATTAGTACTAGGTATTTTCAAATTTTTCATATGATTTTAAGTTGTTAGGATTCTTAAACATGTTAATCAAAAGATTTATATTTCTTATTTGTTAGACATAAATTTAATTTCTTTTAAATATTAATCCTTCAGTATTTCATTTTGCCTCTTTAAATAAACGATAATGTAGATTTTAATAAAAATTCGCTGATCAAATAAATTTTTAAATGTAGAATTAAATATGCAGCCAAATTAAATTATTTTTGCGATAAAAAATGTTAAAACATAAAAGAAAATTATTCTTTTTTGCTGAAATTAAATTTGTATCCGGAGTAAAAGAAAAAAAATAGTATTAAAAAATTCTGTTCTAAATAGCAATAACGAAGTTCATATCAAATAGACAAAAAAAGAAAGTTTTTTAATCAAAAAAACTTGTTGTCATGACGTATAAATAATGTACACAAGAAAAAAATTATATGTTTCATGGGGGAAAAAAAGTTGCAAACTGGACTTATTTCTATTATTTACAATTTCCATTGAATTAAAATTAGAAATTAGCGGAGTTTTATGCGGCTACCCTGTATATGTGACACATTATTCTCTGAAAAAGAATTGGTTATTATTTTCTAAAAATGATTCACAATTTAAAACTACATTAAGAATAGACACTCACTGTGAAATGTATGTATGAGAAGAATTTTATAAATGTTGGTACTCCACTTAATTACTTTCTGTAACAATGATTTCATATTCTTATATATTTAAATCAGTTCCTTCACTCCGTAAAATTTTTGCAAATTCCACGCACAGTGTCGGATCTCGCCTTTTAATTGCCGAAAGTACTATTTAGATTATTTAGATTTTATTATCATCTTAGATTTTTACTACCAACATTTTCACGTAGATATAGTAATGCAAGTTACATTTGTAAAAAATGGGTATAAGGTATTATTATATAATTTAATTCAGGAAAAGTAAGCTTTATTTTTCATGAAATCATTTCCCAAGTTATTTTGTAAAATAAATATTGGAGTTGAGCCTCAGGGATATGAAATAATTACCGAAGTGTGCTTCTATTGTAAAAGGTACTACTCTATATAATTCATAGATTAAAGCGATACCTATAATACAATTTTATTGATACAGTCAGCAGAAAAAAAAATGAATAAAGATAATAAAAAAGCATTTTAAAAGTTATAAGACCAAAGGAATTAAATAAAAACAATCATAATTTTTGCTGAACTAATATTTGATTCTTTATCATAATAACTTGATTATTTAAAGAATAGTTTAGATTCAAACAAACCGTTTAGTTTATAGTTTTTGATCATTTTTTATTTTATTTTTAAATACTTTAAACTATTATCAAAGTTATTATTACCATACTGTATAAATGTTAAATAAAAATATAAATTTTATAGTGAAATTTCCATTAAATTCATTGCCTTTTAAAAAAAATGAAGTTAACAAACTTAAACATCCTTTTTCCGAATATTTAAGATCGCCATTCTATGTTAACAGTTAACTTGCAGCTTAATTATATTTATTTATAAAAAATAGTACTGTAACAGGCAAAAAATAAATTCAAAATATACACGTCTGTAATTTAATGTCTATCTTAAACAAATAAAAACGTTCATAAAAAGATACAAAATATTCTAACGGAATCCTTTTCTGTGCAGAAAGAATCTTAAAAGAGATTTCAGTAATATAAATATGCGACAGGTTTTTAAAGCCTTTAATAACCTTTCAGTGACTGGACATTTTGAAAATCCAAACAGGTAAAAAAAGATAAGAATTTGAGAACTAAAAATATTCAATTTTCACGATAGACATTTTTTTCCTAAAAATGAGTAATACGACTTAATGGATATTTAAGTAACTTATTTAGTATTTTTCTGTAATTTTGTTTACAAATAAATAAATAAATAAATAAATAAATAACGCAATTATAAAAATTCGAGATTTATCAGATCAAATGATTTTTTTAATTAACTTGATAATACTGTTAATTATGTCTCCAAGAATACAGAGGGAGATTAACGGAAATGGGAATGTGTCAATTATCTTATGAAAAAAAATCTTAAAGGTTTTGCAAAAGCGTTGTATTATACACCTAATCTGTGAATTTAACTGCAGGATTTCCATTCATCAAAAAGTATGAGTGTTGTAAAGAACAGCAGTTTTGATTCAAGTAGTTTGTTTAGTTTTATACTGTTAGATCGATTTTTAATATGAATTTAAGATGCTGTCACTGTTATTAATATCATATTATAAGCAAATTCGGATATTTATTAAGAAAACTCTATCTTACTCTTGCTTTTTCAGGATTTAACGGCCAAAAACGTGGGTTGAATTAAATTGAAAAAAAATTTAAAATATTGTATTGTCATTAAATACAAACCTTTGTACTTATATTGTGAAATTTTTGCACCTCATGAAGTAGACTGTATATTACAAAATTACACTTTTACACAAAAAACTATACGGATGTAGCAATCCCAAAACTTTCTTCTATCTCATACCTCTTAACATTTCGAAATTTACTATGACAATGCAAGAATTAAATGACAATCTATGCCCATTATGAGGATTCTAAAGATATGAAACACCGTGCATTAGTTTTTGAGATATGACTATGCCGTAAATCGTATAAATAGCAGTGTCACCTGTAAAGCGATTGTCACAAATATGTAAACATAACCAATTCATGTTAAAGATTAATCCCTTCATTAGTTATTAAGATATGGCTGTTATATAAATCGAAACAAATGCAGTATAGCAGCGCCATTTGTGGTGCTATTTACAACAAAATATAAACAGCATCAATTCATGCCAAGGACTAATCGAATCAGAAGCCCATGAAGATCTGTGCATTAGTTTTTGAGGTAGAGCTGTTGCGGAAATTTTAAAAAATCAGCATAAAAGCACCTAAACGTAAAAAAAGGTCAACTTATGTCTAGGATTAACTAATTCTGGAGTTTCCGAATATTCGTACATTTTTTCTGAAGATAGAATTATTGCAAAAATCGCACAAAATACAGCATTGCAAGCCCACCTCTTAAGCTATTTACGTCAAAATACAAAATACACCATTTTATGTCACGGAATAACCGAATCTAAATTTTCGTCAAATTTCGAGCAATAGTTTGGGAAATTGAGCGATTCGGGAAATCTTAAATAATGCTGTATAGCAGCGCCACATATCGAACGATTTACAGTAAAAAGGAAACAAACACCAATACATGTCAAGGAATAAATGAAACTGAAGTCTGATGAAACTGTGTGTATCAATTCTGCAGATAGATTTATCGCGGGAATCGAACAAAATAACACCTTCATCTCTTGACCAATTTACATGAAAAACAATTTAGCACCAATTTATATCAGGGACTAACTGAATTTAATAAAAATTATATTAAGGTCTTATGTGTTCTTGAGATAGAGAGGCCACAAAATAATGTCACATAAAGACAGACATTTTGTAAAAACATGTTTTTTCGGGTACTCTGACCTTTAAACCGTATAAATCTGTCAAAAACCGGAATTCGAAATTTTCACAAATGCAATAGTTTCTTATTGTGAAGATAGAAGAATGTAAAAACAAGTTGAGTTAAATCAAAAAGTGTAAAAGAATTATTTTTTATTATATTTTTCTTTTTCTTTAATTTTGAGTGTTTTTCTTATAATACGAGCAAATCTTCTGTGTGTGTGTGTGTGTGTGTGTGCGTATTTTATCTTAAAAAAAGGCTCTAACTACTACTTCGGTTACAAAAACACCATTGGACTAGGCAACATGTTCGATAAATTTCGATTAGTGATTGATTTTTGGTTAGTATGAGTCAATGCATTACAATGCTAATAAACGTTTAAACGGCCATTAAAACGTAAAACTTCTTGCAGTAAATAGTTAAAAACGTAGTAAATAGTTCGTCTATTTAACTATATCAGGCGAAATATGGGTGATATTTGTGTGATTTCGAGAAAATCGGCTTTTAGGTTTACTAATTCAAAAACACATGTGTTTCGCCAAATATCGTAAAAAATTAGCTACATTTTGCGAAATATTTGGCTAAATTCCGAACAGAAACCAAGATACAATGATTAAACCAATCAATGTTCACTGAACGTTCTGCAATTCTACCAATTAAGATTACTAATGCGAAAACACATGTTAGGATCCAAACGAAAGATAGTCGACAAATTTGGAGAATTTTTACAAAAGAACTGACTTTCACAATGTGAAAGAATTTTCTAGACTGTTTTAAAATGAAATGCTTTATAGCAAAAATATCGCGAAATCATATGATTATATAGAGTTCAATACAATGACCAAGCATAGCTCGGTCTTCCCTGTAAATCATTTGAATAACGATTTAAGCTTTCTAGATAACAAATGTTTAAAACGAATCCTCACTACTCTTATATCTTTACTTAAGTGCCATAAGCACCCTAAAGTTATAACCGCACCAAGGATGGAGCCTATAATAATTATTTTAGTAAACTTTAATTTTTAATAATCAGATATTTTGCGTTATAATTTTTTAAATATTTTTTCCCCAATTTTTACGTTTAAAGCAATGTTAGGTGTGTAATAATGTTGAATTATTGTTTAAAATGTGTTTGGCAGAAATAAACAAAATGGACTTTGGTGGCATCTTCATGTCACTGATAACATTTAAGCACGTCATGATAACTTGAAAAAGAATATAATACTATTGTGAAAGAATGTTTCTACATACAAAAAGGGTTATCTTATTTAATTAAATACTACATTCTTCCAGCGGTAGTCATCTTTAATTAACACAATGTTCTACATTCAATCTGTTCAACTGTAACATTTAATTCTGCCAAATGTTCTTAAGATGAATATATTTTATGACAGCTTTAAATAATTGATTTATTTCACCGCATTTAACTATTTAGATACATAAAATAAAAAAAAAATCATAAATATATCAAATTAAAATAAAACACTATTCACTCGTATAATTAAAAAAAAATAATAAAAAATCCAATAATCCGAACATTTTCTATAAAACATTATTTCTTATTTAGGTATATAAAAACAGAAATTATCATTTGAGAAAGAAAAAAAAACTACTGGTGAGATTTTCTTCAAAATAACTTAAATATTAAAAATCTTCTCTTACAAGTTATATAATTAAGTAAGTTTACTATTAAGTAGTTACAACTACTCAGTATTAAGTAGTATACGATTGTAATATTTATAATTAATCTGTATGCCACTCCAATAAAAAATTTTAAATTGTTCTGAAAGATTTTTAAAAAATGTATCCATGTGATTAGATATCAAGTTCATAAATAATAAGTAAATATGTAAATCTTGATTTTTTTTTCTTTTCTTAATATTTTACGACGAACAACAAATTCATCTTTCACCTTTCATAAGATTTATGTAACTGCTTTTTTTTTTATTTTATTATTATTATTTAAAATATGTTTAAAGTTTTTCTAAATCCTACAGGGAAAACTGTTTTTTTTAATTATTTATTGAAAAGTGAAAAAAAAATAATCCACTCTTATAAATAGATAAAAAAGCGGTCTCAAAACATTTACAACAAGTTACAAGGTTTATAGCAAAGAAGGACTATCACTATATTATGTATTAACGATTACCCAAGAGATATACAGAGGAAAATATTTATTATTTACGATATTTTTCGATTTACATTAAAGTCTTTCCATGTAAATTGACAGTTACATCTATGACAAGAAAAAAAAATCGAAAAAACCCCAGAATTTTAATAAAAATGTAATATGACTGTATTATCTATCCATTTAATCAGCAATAAAAGTACAAACAAGGAATTTTGCGGAATGTGTTTTATATTGTATGTGTCTCAAGTTAGTTTTATTCATTTAAATCCTACTGAATGTACCTTGTATTAGAAAATAATTCAAAGTTGCTGTAAGAAAATAATTCAAAATATGTTTTTTGCTTATTATTCAGATTTATTCTTTATTCTTTTTCGTGAAATATGTATAACGTTTTTTCTTAATAAAATTTATTTATAGACATGAAAATTAGTTTATTATTTATTACTATTTTTATAGGAAAAAAATTAAGTGACTACATTATGGTACTTCGAAAAATGTTCACTTTCTTTATTAGTTCTACACTTTTATGATTACCTAAAGGAATGTTATAAAAAGCATAGGTAAAAAATATTCAATTCTCCGCAGTTATTTTTCTTGTTGAGAAAATTTTATTTTGTGTTATATTGTATGTGTCTCAAGTTTTATTCATTTAAATCCTATTCAATGTATCTTATATATATTAATACTATGAGAAAATAACTCAAAATATGTTTTTTGCTTATTATTCTGATTTATTCTTTTTTTTTTCGTAAAACGTGCATAACTTTTTCTCTTATAGACACGAAAATTAGTTTATGATTTATTGAATATATATATATATTTATGTGAAAATAATTAAGTGTAAATCTTTGAACTCTTATTTTAATATAGGTTAAGGAAAAGTGGTTTATCAATATGTATTTTAAAATTTTCAGTAGAGATAAAAGAGTTACTTATGCTAAACAGTTTAACCCTTTATGCTTCAGTATTCCATTACATGGAACACCGAACTTGATTTCCAACTGCCACAATGACACATAATATATTGGAATAATTTCCAATTATATATGGAAAATATTTCCAATAATATATTGGAAAATAAATTGTTCTTAATTGTAAATGCATCTGTTCGTAAATTGTGGTGTTTATCCGTCTTTTTAACCTTTTAGCAATGAAAGTGACTTGCACTGGAAAGAGCTCAAGAGCTTAAGTAGCTGAAACTACAACTCAGCACATAATTGGAAAATCGTATTTTTTCTTTGCCTCCAGTTAAATGCATTTATTTCCAGATCGCGTGTGAACTTAACTCAGTTTATTTATTTATTTCTCAATTTTGTCACTCATACCCTTTGGTATGTGGGGCCTTTAAATAAATGTTAATTTATCCAAATCCGTGGAATAATTGAAATATTTACAGTTTGTATCGTATTTTATTCATATTTAAAGAATAACCTTTTGTTAGATAAAAATAAATAATAGTAGATAAATTAGATAAAAATAAATATTAAAAATAATAAACTAGTTTAATTTGCGTGCGAAAACATCCGTGATGAATTTTAATTATTTTCTGGTTTGCTCTTTTGAATGCAAATTAACTGTTTCACTCAACTTAAATTTAAAAAAAAATCAAAAATGTTCTGGGTAAAAAAAAAAAAAAAAAAAAAAAAAAATCATGTTATGAATTTATTTTTACAGGGCTCCCATATATCCCGCAAATTGAATACATATACTTGTTAACAGAAAATTTCATCGTAGGTTTCTACGATATTTGCAAAAGAATTTACCCCCAAAATTATTTTTGTGCAATTTCAAAAAAGAATCCCCCCCCCCAAAAAAAAAATGCATTTAAAGGCCCCTGCTTATATCATATCAGTATTTTGTTAGGCTTGTTGAAGTATTTTCTAATGAAAAATTAATCTTTTAAAAATATTCCGTTAAAAATAAAGTTTAACTTTTGTGTAAAATGATATAAAAAAGGCAACATTTTTATGTTCACCAATTTAATCGGTATGAAGAATTAATATATTTTAAAACTACAGGTTTTCTTTAACTTATATGCTGTATGAATTATTTATTATCATCTTATTTTCGTAATATGGCATTTTTCGACTTATCTTTTTCTTTGCATGGATTAAAAATGTAAAGTTAAAGAGAATTTTTTTATTTTTAATATTTATTTGTGAACAATGGAAATTACTTCGTTTCGAGAGATGAGTATACTTTTAATCACGAATAACTAGATAAATATGTTTTAAAAGTTATTAGATAATTCAATTGCTTTTTCTTTTGCGAAATCTTTTATTATTGTAATTTGTAAAGAACATGACGAATCACTTCATATCAAAAGAATAATCAAAATTTATTTAAAATTAGCTTTTTTAATGTTCTTTAAATTCAGCGTTTAATTTTGAACTCAGAAATTGTTGTCATTTATAATACAACTCGTAATTTCCATTTCATGCCGGCCTTTTATGTGTAAATACAGATAAGAAACAAAATTCTTTCATTTATTTTGAATTATATGTTACTTTTTTAATTCGTTATTCCTTTTTAATAACACAACGTTTTGAAAAGATTAATTTAATTTAAAATTCAGCGGCTCTTTTACAAGTAAAAATAATAGTAGTGCTGAATACAAGTAAAATGTATTAGTGGTGTTTTTTTAAAGTAGATTTGTTTTACAAATGTTGATTAAATAAAGTTATTTCTCTTGTAAATTATCTGTAATGGACTTAAATTGCTTTGAAAATTCTTTGTTTTGATTAAGATTTTATTATAAACCCTCATATTAAGAATTAAAAAAAAAAAAAAAAAAAAAAAAAAAAAAAAAAAAAAAAAGATGCTCATGAGATGTTATTTCTCAACATGTCATTTCTTTTAGTTGAATGAATAATGTAAAATAAATAGAATTTTTTGTTTTTAATGTTTTTGTGAATAATACATGTTACTTAATTACGCGAGATTTAAGTACTTTTAGTTATGAATAAATCAGGATTTTACTTTGAAGATATAAGAAATTATTTTTTTATTATTTAATATTCTAGATTTATATTTAATAAAGCCCATGACAAAAAATGTTTTCGGTGTCAATTTAAATGAAAAGATACATTAAATAAAATCGGGTTTAAGATAAATTTAAAATTTTTAATAACTTACTGAATTTTCAATGCAGTTTTCGATTTAATTCACAACGGGATTTTTTATAAAATTAGTGTAACTATAAAATTAAATGTCATATTGTCCTTAAAAAATACAAATTAGAAGAAACTTTTGTAGGTTGTTTGTCGCATGTAACGATTCAATTTATAAATTCTGTTTTTATACAGTTGTCTTTCATAGAAATGTTTTTAATGTATTTAAGTTTCATTGTTTGTTTTATGTTTTGAAAAAGGAATGTTTATTATTTATATAACTTTATTTTAAACTCTGACAATTTTTATATAAATAGTCATATAACATGTTATTTATGAATACTTCGTTTTATTCATCTAAATAAATTCTCTAAGGTAGAAGGACATTTTCGTTTCAATATATATTTGTTAATACTGTGTATTACTTCATCGCGTGAGAAAAATATATTTTAATTACAATTAAAAGACAAATAATGTAAAAAATGTTTTTATTTGTTTGTTTGTTTTATCCTTTATTTTCACTTATTTCAATGATAATGGAAAATGTTATTGAAAACGAAATATTCATTTTTACTTTTATGGTAGCTGTAATTTTTGCGTAAGATTTTTTAAAGCCTCTTATTATCATTCATATAAACTATGAAGTTCAATCTGACTGCCATTTTTTTCTGGTGAGCTTCGAAAAATATGTTGTACCTAAACTTTTGGAGGCCAGTGTACATCCATTACTTAATAAATAAAAACCAAATTTGAAAAGTGTTGTAAGATTATGCTCTAGTCTCCCAGAAATCGTCATAATCCTCTAAAATCTTTGCTCTAGTATCACAATCATTTAAAGTTCACACTGTTTATGGATTTATGTTGCATGCACTGTAAAAAAAAGGGTCGATCTAGTAAAAAAAACTTTAGTGATCCTTGTAATTACTAAAAAATTTTTAGTAATCTTAGTCGGTTACAAAAAAATCTTCAAGAATTACTAGAAAAAAGCAAGGCTAACTTATCATAATATAAAGGCTTGTCATTCACCAAGTTTCCTTTGACCGCAGTACAGGGGGCGCTGAACTACATGATTTTCACGTTGGTAGCGCCATCTAATGTTAGAAACTGAAATGTTTGCCATTATTTCCTATGAGATTATTAGCAGTAGTATGCACCAGGTGGCGTTACATACGAGACAAAGTCATATAATAAGTTGGCAATTATAGGGACAATTTCAACAATAGATTTTCTCCTGAATGCGAGGCCTTGATATTATGATAAGGGGGCCTTGGAAAAAAGTTAGCAACGAATAGAGTTAATAGTTTTATATTTTTAATAGCTCTTACTAAAACTTAGTTGGTGTGGCCTTGATAGCATAGTGGTTATAGTAACGGACTCCAGGCTCAAAGGTCCCGGGTTCGAAACTTGCCACCGCCAAATACGCCCCGAATGTATGTAGTGTCTCGTTAATTTTAATAAAGGGATTATGAAAATCCTGTCGGAGCGGGTAGGAATGTTTGGTGCTGCCATCTATTGCGGTTTTGCCGGAAATCTTCCGCTTCAGAAGCCCGAAGGCAGCTCCTGCCTTTCGGGCGCAAATAATGGTTATTAAAAATAATTTTGGAGCTATTACTAAAATTTACTTGATGGCTCATACTAAAAATTTTTAAGTTAGTTATACAAAAAATTCTTTTGTTCAGTTTACAAAAGAAATGCTTGTTTCACTTGTAAAAAAAAGTTTGTAATGGTTACTAAAAAATTCTGTGGAATACAAATTTACTAAGAAATCTGTAGTAACCTCTTGAATTTTTTTTTACAGTGTGGGAGATTTATTTCTTTGAATAAAAAAGTGTAAACGTTTATTTTGTTTTTTTAAAGAAAAAAAAGCAACAAAATAATAAATTTCTCATTTGATCTTTCTTTAATATGTGTTATTTTTAATGTAATTAACAATGTAATTAAATATATGTAATTAAACACATTTCTATATACTTTTAAGATGCGTCGAACATCAACATATAAAAATCTAAATAAAGGAATTTGTTGGATAACCATTGAGGAACTTAATTGTTTAATATTTTTGCTGAATAATAGATTTAAGAACAAAACAAGAAAATAAGTCATGCGTGAAGCGTAGATTATAATTCACTTTCCACAACATTCAGAATAATCTAAAAAAAATTGCGCCGGTTAAAAAATAAAAACTGTATGTCCCACTTCACCATATGGAAAAGTATAACGCATTTCAATTCCAAATTTCGGCTGTTCCCATCTGCAATCCGAAAATTATGCAAATAATTATGCAAATTATGAAAATTATGCTTAGTAGCCCCCTGTATATGATAAAGGGATATTATCTCCTTGCTACATGCATTCCAAAATTTAATTCATTTGGGAGATATATATATTTCAGTTGAAAATTCCGCATCAGCAATTTCCTCTAAAAAGGAGAATGGTAAGCAATTACTTTTGTACAACCCTGTTTGTAAGGTATAGATTTAATATATAAACAGTAATATGCAAAAAACTAATTAAGTATAAAAGTGCATACCGAATTTGAAAAAGTACACTCCAGCAATTACTATGTAAAGATGGTAGAGTAACCAGTTTCTATTGTATGTACCTGTAAATTATTTTAAAAATGCTATGAAGGCTCTATTTTAGCGTAATCGTAGTAAACTTCAATGATTTATATCAGTTTCAATACATTTGAAATAGTGAAATTATATTAAATTCTCAACAAACAGTTTTTCTTATATTACCATAAAGTTATCGAATTCTTTCGATAGTGATTCTTTTGAAGTGAACTGTAAATGAATCATCGTACATACTTCATAAGTTATACCACACATAATTTGGTGACCATAAATAAACTTTATCATTTTAATTAAAATACCTATATAAATAAATATATTTAGGGGAGTTAGAGTATAGACAGACGAACAGACAGAAAATACGAATGCATTAACACTTTTTAACTTTGTTAAAAACAGTGCTAAAACAGAAGTTTTATGTTATAAAATATTTTTTCAAACTCAGATCAGATTTAATTTTATTGCTTTTATTTCGGAAAATTATACAATTTTATTTGTCAAGTTACAAAATTTTGAATTTTTGAAGCAACGTTTATCTTCTTTTTTAATTATAATTATAATGGATTGACTAAATTACAATGATTAAAGCTATCTAACTTTCATCTAGTTTGAAATGCAGTCTACCTTTTTATATTCAAGCGTTTTATTACATTGTTTGCAATGGAAAGTCATGAAACTGTCTAGACGTATTATTATGATAGTAATGCAACAAAACTTTCATCAAAGTAGAAATTGAAAGGAAACTGTTAACATTCTACAAAATAGAAAATTTCAAATATTATTTTTTATTTTTCATGAAATACTTTCTGTGAAATATATCGTGATACATATCGGATATCAAACGTCTACATTTTGATTTTTTTTTTTTTTTTTGAAATACTCTTTGTTACACATTTATGTTCCGTTATTTCGATAATGAAGCCAAAAAATGGTTCATCACAAGCATTTTATTTTATTTTCATTCAAAATATTGAATTTCAAATTGCGTTTTCTCCTTTAATTTTTTTAAGAATTTATAACCTAGTTGAAGAGTTTCTCTTATATAGGCTTGTCTCTTCGTCTGTCTGTCTGCTTATCTATGTTCTAACTCCAGTAAATATACTCGAATTTTTATGTAATTATGTATTGTGACCTGTGGATTAATGTGTCCTTTAAGGCATGAAAAATGAAATGTGTTGAAATTACAGTTCGTTTATAGGAACAGACAAAAGTATTTCTATAAATTGTAATCTATAGATTCAAAATGCATTTTAATGCTATTAGATTATTTGAAACATATTGAACTTATATATATTAATGAGATGCATGACAAGACGCTTAGTGTACAAAATGGTGTACATAGAATTCAGAGTTCATTTGCAGAAATACAAAATTCAATTGTGTTTTACAATTTTTGCATAATTTTATGGTGTATTTTAATATTATAAATTATGTACAGGGCTTTAAAAACAATTCTAGTAGATTTCAATTTATTCACATAAATATAGATTAAAAGAAAATTTCAAATGTGTTATAAAATTCCTAAAAATAACTATATTATGTAATACACATTCAAAATATGTTTTTAATAAACAGTGTTTCACAAAGTAAGTTTTGAATGGTGGATTATAATTAACGGGATTTCTTGTGAATTTTTTTTACTATTTTTAACAGCAATCGAAAAATTGTTGCATGTTTCAAAGAAAAAAAAAGAAAAAAAGATCGGATATTGTTAAAATTATCTGCACATTTCCAGGACACTTGAACTGTGATGCATATACTGCTATTTCTTACCCAGGATTGTTCCGCAGGGAAATAGGCGAATGATTTTATTAAAAGTATAACCTAAAATGTTTGTTTCCGTATATTCTTATATTTATGTCCACGAATAATTTAAGTGGATAGCTGAATGTCTTTAAAAAAAATCTGCCGTTTGGAAATCTTTTCTGAAACGTGTTGCCAAGGTAAATAGTATTATTCAACATTTTTAAAAATGGTAATCATGGTCTTTTTTTTTTCTGAGACTTGTCAAAAAAATTAATGTGGATTTATTTTCTTAGCTATATTTAGAAAAAAAATAGGAAATAAAAAAAATAAAATTAGTGATATAGAATATAGAATTAGTGTTATAAGAATACCTTTTTTTGGGGGGAAGTCAGTTTAGTTTAAACATACAAAATGATCTACTATAAACAGAATACAGTAAAACCCCGATAATTCGGATTAATTGAGATCGGACCCAATCCGGATTATCAAAAATCCGAATTATCCGGAGAATTAGAAAAAAAAAGAAATAAAATATAACATACTAACAGAGAATCACCTTTATATTAAACTTATTGAATATTTGCAGACAGTAATAATGTTTACTTTGCTTAATTATTCCGAAAACATGTCAGAAAAAGTTTTTTTATTCAGAATACGACGATGAAACAAGTTAATGTTATGGAAATTAGCCAATCGCTTCTCAAACTTGAAAAAAAATGACCAAACCGATCCGAATTATCCGGAGATCCGGATTATCGGGGTCCGAATTAGCGGGGTTCTACTGCATGTATAAAAATGCTATCAAAATTGAACTGAATTTTTCAAAGAGATAGACTTGGAAACTTAAAATATGGTTCAGAAAATAGTTGTTTATAATCCAGGTTCTAATTAATAGAACGAAAATTAAAAACACAAGGCCGCTTATAAAAATCTTATAAAATTATGTCTGCAAGTTTTAAATTTTTCATTTGGGAATGAGTCTGAAACAGCATTACACATTTTGAATTGTTTAGCTCAGATTTTTTTCAAATATTGCCTTAAGATGATTTTTCGAAAACCAGCTATTTCAGAAAATTGAAGTTAAAAACTCTCCAAATGCCGTGAAATAAAATTGTTAAAATGAGTTTATCTTTAATCAAAATTTACATTTCGTTGGTGGAAATTAGCACTTAAATCTGAAATGTCATTGCAGTGGTAGCACTTGTAGGCCGCACAGATAGAGTTTTTTTATTATTTTTTGCTATGGCTATTATATTACAAAAAATATTACATTGATTCGACCCAGTGCAAAATATTCACTAGTGTAATTTTTGTTTAAAAAAAACAATTGCAATTATTTTTAAACACAAAATATGAAAGAAATTAAGCTTAACCCTTTCGGGTCTGGTACACTATTAATAGTACATGTCCTTTCATAGAGTATTATTTTGTTTTAACGATTATTTAGTTACTTTATAGATAGAGAAATTGTAGTACATGGCTATGACTTTATTATTATGACTTCATTTATTTTTTTTGGAAATTGATAATAATAATAATAATAATAAATTCTCTTTGCATCTTTGGTGATTCTTTTATTTTATGCATATATTTAACTATTTATATTTAAAAGTAAGTTACTTTTCTGAATCAGCCATGTATGAAATAACGCAAAAAAACATTAGAACGTTGTAATACTCAGCCAAATCATGTAAAAACACGTCATTTTCCAAACGTCTTCGAAAATTCTTCCTTAACCTATTATCATAGAAATATTAATTGAATAGTATACAAAATAAGTGCATTTATTAGATTTCTGATAATGAGATAATCTTTAAATTTTAATGATCTATTTGGATATCTACGGTTAATGTTATTAAGATTAAAGTAATTTTGTTCTTAAAATGGAATATAATTCAGACCCAAAAGGGTTAAGTAAACTAGTACTTAAAAATAAACAATAAAGATTAAACACAATTTTCCAATTCCATGCTGAAAATTTCTCAATTTTAACAATTAGCATTTTGCTACTAAAAATGTACATGTGAGAAAAAGCAGTCACGCTGGAGTATTTCTTTCTGTAAATAAAATTTTACACATGTTCTTTTATACAAAACAAAATGTTTCCTTCTATTCTACTTACCATGTCACATAAGTTCGTACCGTAAAGTATATTTTCTCAAAATTAAACTTTTGAAGCCAGAAAATTTGCATTCAAATAATATTTTTTTTTCTTTGTTTATATCTTTTTACAGGGAAGAAAAGATTTTTTTTGTCACTCTAAGTTGTAAAAAGTTCAGATAAAATATAAACAATATTAGTTTTCTCAACATGTTCTTTATTACATTGGATGAATAAAAATGCAAAATTCAGTTACTTTTAAATTTTCTTTTTAAATTTTTTATTTTCCTCATTTCGCAACTATTTGCGTTGAATTGTAGATTTAATAATTAACATTATTTGATGATCCAAAAATGTGAGATAAGTGAGATATGTAAATTATCCATTAAAAACAATAAAAAATTTCAAGAAGTAAATTTATTTTCTGTTGGAGAATAAAGGTGTTTTCATTTAAAATTGTTAAATTTTGAAGAGCTTAAATAATAAGTTAATTTTTATGCAATTATATGTCATTTTTTGGCATAAGTATACCAGAATACTAACAATTTCATTCTAAAACAATTTTTACATTCTTCTGCTTTATTTTATTAAGGTCTAATGTTTTAGTTTTGTTTAAAGTTTGTTTTCTATGCAATAGTTCAAATTCCATGTAATGTTCAGTTTTAGTTGTTAATTTATGGAAGACAGGAAAATGACTTATAATAAAAGTGTATTACTCAATTTTTACAAAGACGTTAAACACGCGGTATTTTCAAAAAAGTATCTAAAATATATTTTACTACTTCTGACTTGAATTATGTCAAAAGTAACAAGAATTACTCAGCAGTGCCATATTTATGCTTGATAAAGAACTAACATAAAAACCAGAAAATTATATTAATTTTCAGTAACAATCATATTTTGATTATGGAAAATTATTTTTTAAAATATATAGTTTTTTAACTTTATCATATATGAATTCTTAGCTGGATGGATGTTAGTTAGAAAAAAAAACTAAAAAAATGTACAATATGGCAGTAGGCCGTCTACTTTGTACACATCACAGCCTGATATGCCTGGAAAATGACAATCTGAAATTTTAAGTCTATTAATTGCTTTACTTGTGTTATAAGAAATACTATGTCATTTGAAAATACTTCAAAAAATACTTTTTCTTAGAATGTAAAGAAACATTAATAATAAATTGCAATGTATAACATATAACACGAATTTTACTGTGCGGATTACAAATTTTGTATTTCGTAACATTATCCTTATTACATCATAACATATAAAATAAATATGTTTCACGAAAGATAGCAGAACAATTTTTTATGATAAAACAGAAGGCGAATAATATAATGTATGTGTCTTATAATTTATTTTTTATTCCTTAAATATTTTTAAAAAATAACATTTTAATCCAATTGACATAAAAACTTAAAATTACTATTTGAAATACAAAATATATATGTTTAAAAAAAAGAATAAAGTATAGTAATTTGTGTTATTATATACTCCTAAGTATATTCTGCGTTCATTAAATATTTAATTGGTTTATTATTTTATTACTCTTTGCAACATCGGTAGTTTTTACCATTTTCTGAAATGATTACATTTGTAAAAATACTGATATAATAATAAGCAAGAATTATGAAATTTCTCTGTCTATTTTTACAAGCATACAGTTTCAGACTTCGGATAACAACATGAGATTATTGCTTGCTATAAAAAATAAACATACTAGAAAAAAGGAAATAAGGTAATTCATGTAGTATCATAAGAATTTTCTCCAGATCGTTAACTATATTTTTATAAATATCATAAATAGAATAAAGATGTTTTTCTGGTTAGTTAGACGGCTTATAATAATATATTCAATGTAGTAAGATAAATATCTAGTAGTTAGTATGAAATAATGTTTTTATGTTAGCATAAATATATATACAAAGCGTTAAAAAATCTTACATCATGCGTTGATTATGAAACACTTTCAACCGTTCATAAAACATAAATGAGAAACTATTTTTTTGATATACAATAAAATGACATTTAAATAAGCAATTTAAAAAATGCACAATTTATCAAAAATACGTTTCCAGCAGCGGCTATCCATACCTGATAATGATTGCAATCTCTTTCAATCCCATATATTGTTTGTAGAGTTTATTGTCACGATGTAATACACAAAACATTTGGATTAATAAAAAAACATTTACAGGATGAAAAGTTCAATATTCAGGTAAAAAAACAATATAAATTTACTAAATGATCACACAAAATGTTGAAAATTTAAAACTAAATATTAAAATAATCAAAAATTCAGTTATCATTTAGGATCATATTCAGGAAAGAATTAAAACACTGCTTTTAAAGTTTTTTTTTTTTTTTTTTTTTTTTTTTTTTTTTTTTTTTTTTACTTTTTAGTTAGAAATGTCAAGTTATTAAAAACAATATAATAATAGTAAAAGTTTTATTTAGTCAGAATAAAATTTTCGAGATTGGAAACAGAAAGGTTAACAATAATTTTACGTGTTGATTAGGAAATCTGTTTGAACTAATTGATTTAAACTATCAATTTTTCTATTTATTTATTAATATTCCAAAAATAAAAAAAATCGTTAAATTAAAAAAAAGTTACGCAAAAATATAAGATAATAATATACCCTTATACAGTAATAATAGTTGTTAAACAAATGCCACTAAATTACACTACGAATTTAGCACCGATTACGATGTAAAGTTTTCATGTTTTTGAGTCATGATTTCTTTTGTATACTACTTTTTACATTGGCTCTTGATTATATCTAAATAAAAAAATCAACAAAAAAAAGTCCTTAAGAAATAATTATAGTCATTCTTAAAACCTAAAAATATATTTTTCTGTTTTTGTTTAGTTCTTACCAATAGTCTATGGAAAACATTAATTGCTTTATTTAAAAGAGTAAATCCGTAATGTTCTTTTGACGTTATCGTGGCCCATGAAAATTAGTATTGCGAGATACATAGATTTAAAACTTTGCTTTTTCAAATACTATTAATTTACTTGGCTCAATATTTAAGGCTAAAAGACCGCAAATTTTACAAATTACCTATAACGCAGATTTATGACTTTTTTAAAATATCAAAGATTACAAAATATTACTGGTAAAGAAATAGATTTTTTTGCATTATAAAAAATTTTCACACCTTTGAGACATTAAAGATAATTTTGATTACCACGCATTTTAGTCCATATTATTAAATTAAAAAAAAGTTGATCATGCTTACGGAAAATTTCCCGTAATCGCTATATAAATGACGTTTCAAACAATACTTTTATTTTAAACCAACAAAAGACTGAGATAATACAAGAAACAAAAAATTATGCGTTAAGCATAGATTATGAAACACATTACGACACTTTCAGAATAATGTAACAAAAGTTTACAGTTTAATAAGCTAGATACAATGAACAATCGAACCATCTGGAAAAGTAAAAAACTTTTTAGAATCCAATTTCAGTGATTCTCACATACAATCAGAAAATTACCTGAATTCTTTCATTAGCTCTGTATGTGATATACAGATTTGAATCTATATACTGCATACATGAAATATTTAGTTGGGTTAAAAAATACATACCAACGTTAAAAATATCCTTTCAGCTATTTCATGCAATAAGTTCGACTTCTTTTATGCGACCTTCTATACGAGAGATAGAATTTATACACAACGAGTAAGTTGCGAAAAATTAGTTAACTGTAAAAGCACAGACCAAAATTAAAAACGCACTTCCAGCAGTTATTCTTCAAAGACAGTACTGTAACCGATTTCTCTATACTTGTTTCTGCCAACGAACTAAAATACTATGAATGCTCTGTTCTATAGTATTAATCTTGTTGGGAAATTCAACGATTTATATATATTTCAATATGTTTGAAGTAGTATAGTGTAAACTTTTTTTCCCAATTTACCATAATGTGATGGATTTGTGTGCGTGTTACATACGAGATTTTAAAAAATCGTCATTTTTCCTTCTAAAGAAAAGTGTGCGCGGTATACACTAGTAAATATGGTAATTATTCTTGTCAATTCGAATAATATTTACAAAAATAGAAATAAAAAGTATTTTAAATTTAACAATGCTTTTTCTAACAATGGTCAACGTCAACAAGATTTGCAACAAACATTTTACCAGAATAAAAATTAAACATTTTCTCCTATAAACAATGGATTTTTACACTGGTTAAAATCAACAAATGTGGAACAAAATCTTCGAAACAATCATTTTTACTAAAATAATCTACTTATGTGCGTTTCATGCAATTTGTGTGCTGAAATTGATGCTTTAATCTAAAAAAAGTGTAGTTTTCTATTGAATAAGTTATTGAATAATGTTATTGAAAATGGAGTTTGGTAAAATCAAGAACGAAGGGAAAACTAATAACGAAATTGCGATTGAAAAACTGAGTTTTGAGTCTACTTTGAAAAGTCTCAAAAATAGTTTATGACTACATAAAAGACTTAGGAATTAGAAAATTTGGAACAGTTGTTGAAATGAGAAATACGAACACTAAATCTGCATGTGATGTTAAAATCGTTAAGGAAGAAAATATATCAGAGGGAGAATTATATGTTTGTTCTCGTCTTTGCCACGACAATATCTTGTCACTAATGGGTTTCGACTATATAGCTCAAGATCGCACGTTTATATTCATCACTAAGAAGTGTGAGTATGTTTATATAAAAAACTCGGAGATATTCAGATTATTTTCGATGCCACAGCACTCAACAGAGCCATTTCGTGGGTGAAAGATATTGCAACGGGTATCGCTTATTTGCATGAACAAAAATTGGCTCATTTTGACATAAAAACGAATAATGTGCTTATTTCATATGACGACTGAGCACTTGTGGCTGACTTCGGATCAGTAATATCAACAGAAAAATTATCTTCTTCATACAATTCAAATTTGCCATATCGCTCGCCTGAATGCGATCTGGCAACTTTGCTGGCTGTTGTTTTACTGTGAATTTACGAATTTTATTTTATCACTCTAAACATATTTTTACATCATACAAGTTTTAATACTTTAAAATGTATATATTTTTAATTATCCTAGAAAGGTTGAAGAGGACGAATTGTGCATCGCTTCACTAGCAATACATGTGAAAAATATGACTACACGGACTTTAATATCCATCTTAAAATTCGGCTTCATAGTATTAATCGAAGTAAATACAAATTATTCTCGAAAAAACTTTTCAATAAAATTAATAATTTCTTGTCATTCTGTTGTGCATAAACTGCTTGCAAATATCCAGCTTACTACTTTACAAATATTCCGACTCTGCAGAAATAAAGATGGCCAATACAACTACGGAACTTTAAAATAGTGTACAAAAATGATATTATAGCATGCTCTTCTTGAATAACATCCTTATCTGTAATCTCGTGTCCATATTTAAAAACATTCAGTAATTTGATTTGATTCTCTGAATAACTTGGCGCATGCTCGATGATACAATAATAAATGCATCCCGTCCGGCGGAATATCTCCAATTGAACTGCAACCTGCTGGTTTATAGCCAAAACCATATTTATTAGATTTAGTTCAGTCGTATGCATAACGACATATATTCTTCTAAAAAGTGTTTAAACACAGCATACACACACGGGCAAAGATATAAAAATGTTTTACGCTATTTTAAACACCTAAAATATGTAAATATTTCAAAGTGAAATCGAAAAGTAATTGTATTACAATCCTTCTTCTGTAACCTATAGAACGAAGAAAATAGAAAAAAAACCTGTGGCATACAATGTTATTTTAAATTGCGTTACAATTAATAAATAGAATCATAATATCTTAATATAGTTCATTAGTGACGTTAATAGAAATTGCCTATAGATATTCTAGATAAATACCAAACATAACGCGTCTTCTTAAATAATTTGACACATTTTATGCAACACATGCAATAGATAATAAAACTTTTACATGGAATACGTACACAATGTATACATATATCCAGTGAAAATATTTATTGGAAGTGTAATTAGAAATATATTTGTATAACTAATTTTAATATATGTTAGCCATTATTTATATTTTCATAGGAAATGCAATTAAAATCTTTATTTATTATTAAAAAAATTCAAACTCTTAAGACTTTAAAATATTTAACATTTGGAAAAAAAGTATATTAGGAAAAAATTATTTCTTAACAATGTAAACGAAACTAATTGCACTCTGAACAGTTAATTGAAATTTTTAAGCGAGATAATTTATAGTCATTTTTCTTGAAAGTTGATTTTAGGGAATTGCATACCATATAGTTAAAAATGGTTTTCCATATTTTTGAAATGAAATATTTATGATATACGACAATTCGTCAATAATTATGTTACAAAATCTAATAAAAAAGAGAAAGTAACGTATGTTCTTAAAAAGCATGTTTATTTTCTTACTACGTTATACTTATATATAATCGCCATTTACATCGATAGAATAAAAAAACAATCATTAAAAACTTAATGCTTACATTACTCCATTTTATATACGTACATTCGTAAAATAGCACATTAGTCATAAAATTTACACTCTTAATGGGAACTGTGTAATTTGTTATGCGTTAAAAAAGGAAAACAAGTTTGTAAATAATTAAAAAAGTAATAGATTTACCCTAATTGGTATGTTAATGTAATTTACAAAATTTTCAATATAACAGAAATATTACAGAAATATATTTTGCACATTACACTGAAATGTACGTGTTTTACACTGAAAATAACATTACATATGTCTATGTTTATCAATATTGCTCAGAAATATTTGTCAGAACAAATTGTTAGAGAAAAATATGCGTATTTGTATGAACACAATAAATAGAGATACTTGAAAACTTGCCTTGTGAAATTTTAGCTTTAGGGTCAAGTGAATGACTTAGCATCTCGCACATCGTGAGTTCAAATTCTGCGTCATTAAATTTTGCCTGTTTACTGTACACTGTTAAAACTCTGTACTATTTGCTGCATCGTCACGCCACTGCTTTTATAGAATATCTTTATTGTGGTTAATGAGAATACTCCATAATACAGAGAGGTAGTTGTTTTCTATAAACCGGTGGAGTGACGCTGCACCATATGACACAGATTTTAAAAAATGTAGTTTGAATTAAATAGCGAATTTCACCTCTCCATGTTATCTCTCATAATCTCTCAGATGTGACTGAAAAAAAGAAGAAAAAAAATTCGACAAACTAAAAAATTAATATCAGCATCACGATTTTCGCATTTAACTGATTCTTTTTTTACTTACAATAAATTAAAAATATGGGATAAACACAACGTTTTTAAGTTAAGATATTCGTTACATTTAAACTAAATATTTCTGCAATTAAATAGTATGAAATTGTATTTAAAAAATTATTGGTTTCAAAAAGTCCTTAAGTTGTAGATCAACACTACTTTCTCCTACGGCGTACGGGCAAATGAGTTAAGTGGTAAAAAATATTTTAGTGGGTATTTATATATATTACACAGATTCTGTTTATAAAAATTAACTATACTCAATTAGGGTTTCAAAATAACTTTAACACTTATTTAATTCAAAATTTATATCCCAAACGACAAGGTTATGTACTATGTACACCAACTCCATATTTTCTTATATAACACAGATATATGTGTACTTATATGCAATTCAAACATTAAAGTGTGTATTTCTATGTTATTTGATAGAATTTTACGCATTTACTCCAGAATTAAAAATCTTTGGTGCAAAATGTTGATCAGAAACTTTCCTCGCAACCATTTTTTCCTTTTGTTACTTAAACCTTTATCTTTAAATGAAACCAACACTGAATGTTTTTTTATGATCAAGATATACCTCGATTTATGAAAAATTTACCTTTTGTTACAAAAAATTACATTCATAATTAAGATGAAAAAATATTTTGCTCTGATTAAGATTTAAGAGAAAGGGAAAAAAGCTCCCATCATTTAAAATAAATTTCGTACTTTTTTATTCGAAGATAAGAATGCAATTTCCATAACTCAAATAGAATAAATCCTTTCTCATGACAAAAAAAAAAAAAAAAAAAAAAAAAAAATATTTAAAGATTGAAATCATTAAAATTAATTAAATTGATATGTTTCGACTGGAAACTCTATTGCAGCTTTTTTCCTTAAAACTATTCATCTTGTTTTCATTTTATTGGTCGTAAAGTTTACGAGGTATGTACTCGTCAAAATTCGACGAAATAAATTGTTTAAGAAGGAATTGTTTCATTGATTTATATTAAACCTGCAAAATTAGTTACAGTAAAAAATGCATCTTATATTGACCAGCCTAACTCTCAAACAAATATTTTTTAAAGCTAAGATTAACAAAATAGCATAAAACTCAATTCAAATTTTAAAATTAAACTATAATCGCGTATATTGTCAATAAAATATAACAAAATCAGTTATTATTATGAGGCAATCAATTGAAGCTTAAATTTGGTATAAATGCGAATGAAAAAACAAAATCTATTCTAAATTGACACGATCATAGAATTTCATGCGAAATTAAAACACATCATTATTTTAATCTTTCACAAAATTTACACACGCACTTCTCATATCCGTATTCACCACGTTTAAAAAATGATATTTTAATTTCATTATTTTAAAATCATTTTAACTCAAAGCTTGAAGACCCCCCCCCCCCATTTAATTGATGAATAAAAACGAAATAAAACCGAAATAATCGAATTTTGCAACAGACGACATTTTTGACAAAATATACGCATTTTTATTTCTTTCTATTTTTTCAATTTTAAGGGAAAGTGGAATGATTCTATTGCCACAATTACAAAATTGGTACAAAAACTATAAACAAAATTAATATCTCAAAAACAAATTGAGATACAGATTTCAAACAAACTGCATTTAAAAGTAAATTTTTTTCTCTATACGATGGTGTAAAAATTTAAAAATCGCGATGTTTAGAAGTTTAAAATTTAGCAGTAGCGAAAATTGCAAAACGACATTCATGGGAATGTGTTGCCATTTGCAAAATGACGTATACGTTACGCACAGATACGTTTGGCCTTTTTAATACAGATATCTAACAGAAAGAAATAATATTGAAGTAAGGATTAACTGTTTTATAAAAAATAAAAGATGGGACATTTTGAAGGAAGTAGTTATACATTAAACGTTAATTAGCTGTGAAACTGAAACACTCCTTTTAATCAATTTTGTTCACTCAAAAATAGTCCTTTCCTATTAGAAAACATTGTAATCGACCAGTTTTTTGAACTATAATTTCGTAAAATCAAAGGATTTTTCTGACAACCCCCTCAAATATGAACTTCCGAACTGTACATTCGGACTCAAGAACGGCTCAAGAACGAAAAAGAAAAAAAAAACTACCGCTTTGATTTAATAATAATTTACAACTCAAGATTCAATCAATTTCTCGACAAAATAAAAATAACCTTAGCCTCGAGGAATTATCCTTTTATGTTTAAATATTATTGACACATTCCATGAGAATATTTCGAGTTGTTAAACGGGAGAAAATATAATTTTTTTAACGCCTTAAAGTTTGAAATATTGTTTAAATAAATTTTACTATTAAATCGACAAGCTAAATTATTATGAAACTATATATTAAAATCACTTGAAACATAGAACTAGTTTAATATTTGCTGAAAGTGATACAAATACATTAAAACAGTAAATAAATATCTTTATTTATTTAGATCTTAGCTTTTTAAAATATGTTTTAGCTGTAATTCATTTCTTTCAGTTCATTTGATTAATACAAAATCCTTTCCACGTTCTTTTGTTTGGAACATTACATTTTGAGCGATAAATGGTTTCATATTGCAAACCTTTTTTGAGGCTTACTTTACATTACTTCCTCTATGGATTCATGATAATACACACAGAAACAACCACAAATCAGTACAATTTTATTTATTGTATCCATTACATATATATAACACTATAAAGAACAGCACAACATTCATGTCTTACCTGGATTCAAAAATGGACCCCTAGGCGTGGCAGCAGTTGCCGCGACTGATTACGCCACTGGGACGACATGTTAACGATAAATCTTCAAAACAATGCTTAGATCATGAAAATATATTATAGAGCTTAAGAAATGAAAATGGGGTTTTTAACATAGGACTTATGTTCAACAATATTAATCGTGTCATGGCGCTGCTACTCACACTAAGTATCATCTTATCATTTTTGTGTAGTTTCGATTTTTTATAATAGATGACAGCATCAAATGTATTTGTGTTTACGTTTTATTATTTTCTTTATCTTTATTTAAAAAAATCTAATGATCAATAAGTATAATTAAAAATAAGAAACTGATATCTATTGGTAATGATTATAAGAATTTGTGATTAAAGAAATTATTTCAAAATCAGAAAGATATTTTAAGATATTGCGCATGATCTTTCGAAAACAGTAAAACATTTTTTTGTATAATGTTTATTACATAATCTCCTTCATTGGAGGATACGATGGTGGGATGGTCGAGGCAAAACCAAACTTCTCTAGAGATGTGGGGACGGTAATACCCTCCTAGGTCTTAGTGTCCTAATTGTTTAAAAATAGAAAATGTGAAAGAAAAACTAGAAAACGTGGTAAAATCTCTAAAATGAATGACGTGGGTGTTTCATATTTTTTTCGATGGAGCCTTTTATCCAGTCAATGGAAGGCAAGTCTGGCCAATATTGACTACAGACACAATGGGTGCTTAATTTGAGGACCCGCTGATATGCAGACGATGTATGTGGATGGTGCCAACCACTCTATTTCTAGAGCATCTTATCTGGGAGTGTGCTTTATAGCTACGCTGAGATGCATATGCCCGGGATCGACTGTGGAATATAGAAAACCAATGTGCCGTCAACTGACAGAAGGTGTGTGTCGTCGGTACCAAACCCTTTTTCCGGATTCTTCTGCGTTTTTTTTCTTTTGTATGGTGTGTGTGCTGTGTTACTTGGGATGGCCCGAACTATGTCTCCAAAAAAAGGCCAATCTTACGCGTTTAATGTAGGCGGAGAATACTGCGTCCGCCGGTCAAAGCATCATCTTGTTTCTTTTATCTTGCTTGTAGATCTTAATTTTTTGATGGGATAAAATCTTACAGAACTTAGTGTCTTGTTGGGGACAAGTTTCATACCGACTTTGTATAGCTGATAGGGGTCGAGAGTTGCGATCTTTCATTGCTTGGTCTTAGCTAGTGGTCTTTAAAAGAGGTGTTCCGCCCGTTACGCAAGAGCGTAACGGGCGAAACACCTCTCTTAGTGGACCTTTAGGATGGGTGCCGAGTTTCTTCGGCGCTTGAGGGCCTCTAGGTGACTCCCTCGAGACGTTATGCCTCGTCGCCCGTCGAGACGTATGCCTTACTTTTTATGACGTCGTGGTTGGCATGTTTTTAATCTACTTGTTCGAAAATTATCCTCTGTCGTCTAGGTAAGGTACTTTGGGGCGAGCCACTTTTGGTAATTGAGGGAATAGTCGGATTCCTTGTGGTGGCCAGCGACTAATGGTAGTGCATTTTAATATACGGAGACTTTGTCGGCCGTATGGCATTAGTTGCTGATCTGCAGTAGGATAGCCTTTGCTTTCCTGGTTGTTGCGGCTATCCCGCCTGGGGGTCAGATATTTCCTGGAATCCAGAACTCGTCATGACATTCCACAGGGTGCACAGAATCAGGCCGCAGCATAAACTTTATGATGCTTTTTGTTGTAATTTATCCTTGTGTCTCCTTCGCTAAGTGGTTTCGCCTAGCGGTTTCTTGTCATAGAGACTGGGTGTCACACAGTGTCTTATGAGACGAAATATCACTTCGCGATCTTCTGGAGACGCTTTTCTCCTTTTCGGAAAATTATTTTATTTTTACCCGCATAGGTAGTTAATAATGCCAAATATCATTGGTCAAAAAGTCACGCAACTACATTTTACGAATACATATCTCCTAAAGCTATCCTTTCTTGTATACTTAGTCAATAAGTTGCTGTATCAAATCCTATATTTGTTTGGGGAAAAAATTAAACCCAAGTCATGAAAATTGGTAGAATTTTAACTTGCATTATTACCTCAGGACCCCTTAGATGTTGACAATTTATCTTCTAGCATTTAGAAATTGATATTTTAAGGCTGAAGGAAACAATACGCATTATGATAATTTTGATAATTCAAATTGTCTTATTGAAAAAAAGAAAGGAGTTAAATTATAACTTAAATCAAACTATTGAAATCGTTCAAAAAGAAAGTATAAAAATAATAAAATATCGAACTTAAATAGAAAAAAAATCTTGAAAAGTAATTTCACAGTAATATTTGTATGGGTTGTCGAATGTCTTCATTTGAAAATATTTTTATTACAATAATTCAATATATTTATCTCCTTAATATGTTGACGGAAATTGTCTTTTATTAAGAGGAATCGGTTCATAAAAATGTGGTATTATATCACATCATTTCCCCAACGTAATCTAGAAACAGATAAACAATATTTTATAGACCTTTTTCATATTTGATTGTATTACTTTTTATGATACCACTGAGGTTTTTCGTAAAACAGACAAATCAAATAGTGAGATGTTTTATTTAATGTTATAGTTTCTACTAAATATTACTCTCTGGGATGTTGTTTATAAATTTACTTATTATAATTCCATGTCATTTCATTCTAAAATTATAATTAGATAATACTTCTTTCTAGATTTAGTTATATACCTCATTTTTATAATGTGATAAGTAAAATAGATTTTTGGAAATAAGGAATTGTTTTATAACTTATTGAGTATTTTCAAGTTTACATTCATCAGTAGGGAATAATAAAAATAAAATAAACAACTTCAAATTGAAAAAATATCCTTCATGAGATACCATTTAATAATGTCTCATTGTAATATGACACACAAATATCATTTTTTTTACAAAAAACAGTAAAAGAAATCTATAAAGTTTCATGCAATTTTTATATACTTTATTGCACTTAGTTTATATTTTAAGCAAAACATTTTTTCCTAAAATATACAAATAAAATATAGAGATGTGTTATGTGTACTTGGTACCACCTATAATGGGTTTGTTTATTCTAATATCGTTTATAATTTTTGCTTATATTAATTTCATGTAATTTTATTCTAATTATACAATTTTATGAAATCTCATTCATGTAATATTTCTCACTTTTTCAGTGCAATAGTTAAAGTACGTCTTAAGAACTAAGGATTTTACATATCGAATCGTTTTTACATTTTTCGGTGAAAATAATCCTAAAGAAAATACCTACAATTGAAATAATGTCCCTCAGTTTATTTTATGTAACTTCTGTTGTCAGGTTCCTAGAAGACATCTGCCCTGAATTAGAAAGGAATGACATTTCCTCATCTGAATATTTTTATGTATTGTTAGTTGTGTATCCGTGAAGCTTTCGAAATACCTTTCTTTCTTTTCTTATAATGACAAATGACAGGTGGTTATCCAGGCGCAGGTGTGCGGATGACGCACTCGTTGCTGAATGAAAGTGATGACCACGGGGCATGGCTCAGCTGTCATTTAGTATTTAAGTGATGTGTAAACAGTAGATGTCATGACTCAAGGTTGGTATGCGGAATTGAACCAATGGAGGAACTCTAAGAGGCCCTGCTGGGGGAAGGAAGATCTCTGACAAGGTCAACTCTGGACTGAGAGGTTGGAGACAGTTCTCTCTTGGCGTTGAGACCGATAGGTCGCTCAGGATTTGTGGTCCTGTTGGATAGTGTATATTTTGAGCGTGGGACAAGGCGTCCCTGTGGATAGTGTTATAGGCCGAGAAGTGAGGCCTAGTACCCTTGTGTATTGAGATTCTGCAGTAATCTCTGATAAAGCGTATCTAACGTGCGTTGAGTGTGAGGAAGAAAGTGTAAGTTGAACGGTACACAACCAACGTTTATTGTAGTTAATTTAATGTGGAACCGGATCATCTATATCCGAGTTGTAATTGTAAATAGTTGTAAATATTATTTCTTGTGTACATATCTATATCTTAAATAAACTGTTAGTTCAGTTCATTAACAGTGTCAGTGTTAGTTTACCCAATCCTCACAGCGGGTGACCGATATCACCCATTAATATCGGTGGTGGCAGCTAAAACTACCTAGGACATTCTTCAAAGTTTTGTGGACTGAGAGGAACGTCCGACAAATTGTTGGCAGCGTCGGGATAGAATCGCCTGAAACCAGTGACCAGCGAGCCGTGTTGCAGTCTGTTAATGCCAGAGTATCCAGTGGAATTCTTGTGTGGTCGTGCCATATCGTCGAGTATGTGCTAAAGCATCGTGCCGGATCGTCGATTGTATGCTAAAGTGTCGTGCCGTATCGTCGAATGTGTGTAAAGTGTCGTGCCGTAGCGTCGAATGTGTGTAAAGTGTTGTGCCGTATCGTCGAGTATGTGCTAAAGTATCGTGCCGGATCGTCGAGTGTGTGATAAAGTATCGTGCCATATCGTCTAGTGTGGACTAAAGTGTTGTGCGTATCTTTATTAGAAAGAACTAAACTGAACTGTGTTGTGCCTGATTATCGCTACATCGTGGAGCTATCTGTGAATAGAAGAGTACCCCACCAAATAAAGTATAAGGTAAGGTGTTTTGATCATTCATTTCTTCTGACATCTCGAACCAAATTGTATTGTTGTATAATTAATAGTAATTTAAGTAAATTGTCTAGGTAATTTATGTGCAATGAAATAATTGTGTTCAGATAGGTGTAAAGAATTAGTAACCATATTGCTATTGTTTTAAAGAAAGGTCATAATAATTTGACATGATAATGATATGCTATTTATAATGATATTAGTGAACTAAATTAATGCATTAAATCTAAATTATTGTTAAAGTAATTGTTAAATGAAGCAATACTGTTTAAATTTTAAGAGTTACATTATCAAAATTCTAAGCAAATGAAAATTTTAATTGGCCAATACTAGTGAGAAAAAAAAAAAAAGGCTCAAAAGAGAGCCATAGTGAAAAAAAAAGGCTCAAAAGAGAGCCATAGTGAAAAAAAAAGGCCCAAAAGAGAGCCATAGTGGAAAAAAAAGGCTCAAAAGAGAGCCATAGTGAGTAAAAATAAAAGTAAAGATTTTCAGTATATTTGTTTTAAGTGTAAGAACCAGTATTGAGTTCGGAAATATTTTATGAGGATAATTGTAGAAATTTATGTATACATGTGTTTCAATTTTTCTTTATGTGGATTTTTTGATTGACATCAATACTTCTATTCAATTTCAACGTATCAGTATTATTATATAAGTTGTATGTTGTTATCTAAGTGTATACATTGAGACCTATATTGCATAGTAATCAAATCGAATTACTCTTTTACCTTTTGTTTTATTGGAAGTATATTGTGTGATATCAATGGTTGAGGAAAATTAGAGTATTCAGTAGGTTAATTAGAAATGAAATGTATTGATTATCTGAAGGGTATTAATTAGTTTAATAAGTGGAGAAATATCTGTACTAAGTTAGAAATTTCGGAAATATTAATTTGGTAGGTTTAACTATTCTTGTGGGGTGGTTATAGCAATCGGTGAAGGTATGGCTTTCTTATTGAAACTAAAAAAAGGTTGATCTTCAGGCGATAGCTGAAGAATTGGGTGTTGAATTCGCGGAAGATGATACCAGAATTCAGCTTAAGAAAAAGATAATGGACAGTGATGAGTATGACGAGGGGGTTATTAAGGAATTATCTGACACTATTGTTGCAGAACGATTAGAACAAGAAAAATTAGAACGCGAAAAGTTAGAAAAACAGGAAAGGTTAGAGCGTGAAGAAAAACAGGAAAAATTAGAGCGCGAAAAGTTAGAAAAACAGGAAAAATTAGAACGCGAAAAGTTAGAAAAACAGGAAAAATTAGAACGCGAAAAGTTAGAACTCGAAAAGTTAGAAAAACAGGAAAAGTTAGAAAAACAGGAAAAGTTAGAAATGGAGAAATTGAGGATGGGACATGAATTAGAAATGGAAAGGCTCAGAGTTCAAGGTTCAGTAAATAACTCTAATGGATCTAGGGAATCTAGTAATGAAAGTGACATCGAAAAATTGATCAAAAGTGTTAAAACTCTATCTATCGAAGTACCAGAAGGGACTGAGGGATGGAATTTATTTTTCAACAGTTTAGAAAGGGCATTCCGAACTAAAGATGTACCGGAAAACCAGCAGGCCGAAATTCTACTAAATATGTTAGGAGATAAGGCGGATAATTTGTTAATTTATACCACTAAAGAACAAATGGAGAATTATGAGGAATTAAAGGAGTTAGTCCTAAGGGAACATGAGCCAACCCCGAAGGCATGTTTAGAAAATTTCCGGAAAGCTAGGAGAAATCCGAACGAAACCCATGTACTATTTGTATCGCGTTTAATAGCTACGTGGGAAAATTATTGTAAAATTAGAGGTGCGGACACTTATGAAAAGGTCAACCAGTTAATAGTTACTGATAAGCTAATGAGTACGCTAGATGAGGATACTGCAGCATATGTTAGTTTAACTCACCAGGGTAAATGGTTAGAAGCTCCTAAAATTGCTAAAGAGTGTGATAATTATTTTGATGCTAAACATAAGTCTTATGCGGTTACGCATAAAAGCTTTAAAGGTAAAGATAAGTACGTAAACAATGGAAAAATGAGACCGAGGGAGGATAATAAATTTAGGGGTAGTTGGAGGCAAAATGGTAGTAATGAGTCTAATTATTTTCCGGATAGGAAAACAGAGTTTAAGAAGACGAATGATGCTTCAGGGCCTAAATGTTTTAAGTGTGGTTTGAGAGGTCATTACCAACGTTTTTGTAATAAAGTGGGTAATGAGGGAACTAATAATGGCTATAAAGGGCGAGACCAGAAAGCAGGTGTTCATAAGATTTTGGTGAAAGAAAATCAAGAGTTACCTAATGGGGCTATTGTGGCTAGAATATCGGCAAAGGCCGAGCAGAAAACTAATGTTATTGGTGAGAAATTAAATAAACTTGAGAAAATTGAAGTTAGTGTTAATGGGCAAAAAGCAAAGGGATTGGTTGATTCTGGATGTGAGATTAGTGTTGTTCATAAAGATTTAGTACCGGAAGAGAAATTAAAGGGAGCGGGTAGTATTTATTTACAAGGGTTATTTGGTGAAGCTGTTAAATCACCGTTAGTTAAACTACCGCTAGCTATTACGCAATTCGGGCAAACTAATATTATTCATCAGGAAGTACTTTGCGCAGTAACTGATAATATTAATGAGCAAGTAATTTTACATCCCGAGGTGATTAATGAGTTGTCAGGTGTCAATCTTGAGGAGCCATTGATAGAGTTCGAAGAATTAAAAAGTTCCGAAATTATTATTGATAACTCGAATGAAAAGGAAGATGTAAGGAACGATAGCTGTAATGTTTACGTAACAGACGCGAGATCGCAAAATGTACAAAGTCAGGATCCAGAAAAAACTGAAACGGAGGAAAATAATGAATCTATTGTTAGTAACTCAGATATGTTTAAGAAATCCCAGTTGGAATGTAAAGAATTAGAGAAAGCTTGGGAATTAGCTAAAAAGGAAAAAGGGGATTATTATATTGTAAACGGATTATTGTATCATAAAGAGAAATTGTTAGGCGAAACTATAGCGCAATTAGTAGTACCCAAGGTAAGAAGGGAAGAAATCTTAAAATTAGCGCATTCATCGGTATTTGGAGGGCATCATGCAGCTAAGAAAACGTTGCAGAGAATAAGGTATTCTTTTTATTGGGAGGGAATGGCAAAAGAAGCTAAACAGTTTTGTGAATCATGTTTAGAGTGTCAATTGACTAGAGGGGTTAAAGTAAATGATAGAGCTCCTATTTCCCCAGTGTCGCGGCCGGAACTTCCATTTCAGGTTGTTAATGTTGATTTAATTGGGCCTATTGATCCTAAAAGTTCACAAGGGCATCGGTATATACTGACTTTAATTGATCAGCATACCAGATGGGCGGATGCGATCCCTCTAAAAAGTTTAACTGCTAAAACCGCGTGTGAGGCGTTACTTCAAATATTTATGAGAACAGGAATTCCTAATGTAATTGCCTGCGACAATGGAACCAATTTTACTGCCGACTTAACGAAAGAATTTGAGAAAAGGTTAGGTGCCAAGATTTTCGACCCCACAGTATCCACAGTCCAACGGACTTGTGGAACGATTTAATCAGACTCTTAAACGTATGCTACACCATACGATTAGGGAAGAAGGAAAAAATGGCATGAACAAATACCATTTATATTATGGGCGTATAGGGAAGTCCCAAATTCTACGATGGGAATCGCACCTTTCCAGTTATTATATGGTAGAGCGCCGGAGGGTCCGTTATCGATTCTTAAGTCGTCATGGGCAGGAGAAAATAAGGGAGCGCAGTTAGATACTACGCCGATTCATGAGTACTTGGATAAACTTAAGAACCGCTTAGAAAGAGCCGCAAATGAGGCAAAATTGTCGTCTGAGGTTCAACAAAATAGAATGGCGTATCATTATAATTTAAGGTCAAAAGAAAAAACGTTTGAGGTAGGCGATAAAGTTATACTGTTAATCCCCGATTCGACTAATAAGTTATATTCTAGGTGGCAAGGGCCGGCAACTATTGTAGAAAAACGAAACCAGCATTCGTTTATCGTTGAGTTAGCCGACGGGAGTAGGAAGCATGTGCACCAAAATAAGATAAGAGAATTTATCGCTAAATGTAATATAGTTAATATTGTTTTCGAAGGTGATGAGGAATTTGGAGAAGTTGGGGAAATTCCTATTTTGAACCGGGATCAAGAGATAGAACGGGATATTGAGAGGTTTGAAATAAAAGGGCTATCTAATAGTCAAGTCGAAGATTTAAAGTCCATTTTGAGGGAAAATAAAGAACTGTTTATGGGTCCTGTACGACCAGCGGAAGTAGGGGAACATCGTATTGATCTGAAACCGGGTGTAGAAAGGAAAAAACCAAAGTTATATAGCGTGCCGGTAGCTTATAAAGAGGAAGTGTATAGGCAGATTCAGGAGTTATTAGAATTAAATCTAATCGAACCGTCGAATGCTGAAATTAGCCATCCAATTGTTTGCGTTGCGAAAAAAGATTCAACTGTCAGAATGTGTATTGATTACAGAGCTTTAAATTCTGTAACGCAGGTTCCCACCTTCCCGATGAAAGATTCCCAAGAAATTATGTATACCGTAGGGGCGGCTAAATATTTATCTTCAATAGATTTATTGAGGGGTTATTGGCAAATTAAAATGGCTGAGGATTGTAAACCTTTGACAGCTTTTACGACGCATAACGGAACTTATCAGTGGCGTACAATGCCTTTTGGATTATCAGGGGCTGCTGCTACGTTTCAAAAAGACATGAACGAGGTTCTCCAAGGTCATCGGAGGTATGCAGAAGCATATATTGATGATGTCATCATTTTCTCCGATACCTGGGAAGAGCATTGTGAGCATGTCAGGGCTGTCATTGAAGAGTTGAAAAATAGAAATTTTACGATTAGACTAGACAAATGTAAATTTGGAGAGAAATTGACTAAGTTTTTAGGTCATGTTATTGGGGGTGGAACTCATGCACCTGATGAGGAGAAAATCGGAGCAATAAGGGACTTAAAGAGACCAAAGACTAAAAAGGAAGTTAGATCAGTTTTGGGATTAATGGGATTCTACCGATCTTATATTCCAAATTATGCTGAGATAGCTATACCTTTAACCGAATTAACCAAAGGAAATGTCAAAAATACTGTACCATGGGATGAAAGGGCAGAAAAAGCATTTAATACTCTTAAAGATGAGTTGTGTAAAGTGACGAGTTTGGCTACACCTATCGTAGGCCGGGAATATCAGCTTCACGCCGATGCTTCCGACCTTGCAGTAGGATGTTGTCTTACTCAAAAAGATGAAAAAGGTCAGTTTAAACCTATAGCTTTTGCCAGTCAGAAATTGTCAGGGGCTCAGCGTGCTTGGCCGAGTATAGAGAAAGAGGCTTGGAGTGTTCTCTTCGGGTTGCGGAAGTTTGAAAAGTGGACTTATGGATCTCAAATTGAGGTCATTACCGATCATAATCCATTAAAATTTCTCACGGAAACAACCCCAAGGTCGCCCAAACTCACTAGGTGGGCTCTAGCCTTGCAACGCTGGAACCTGAGCATTTCTCATCGTCCCGGAGTTCAACATTTGAATGCTGATGCAATTTCGAGGCTACAGAGGAAGAGCTGGGAAGAACAACCAGTTACTAGCCCATCAGTATCAATGTCAAAATAGTAGACAACCTTAAAGGATGTCATCACATGTCTAATTTTTTTTGTGTGTGTGTAAATATTTTTTTTTAAGTTTTGTGTTTATAATAGTAAATTAGCATGTGTATTGTTTATGCAATAGTAGTATTAGTATAAGGTTCAGTAGAGATGTCAGTAGAGAATGTTCAGACACCTGAAAATGCCTGTGTAATATTTAGAATGAAGAAATCTGCAAAGAGACTATTGAACTCTTCCGTAATATTATTATATGTTTGGGGAAAATTAGCCCCTAAGAGGCATATTTTCCGCTAAGATGGGGGGGTGTCAGGCTCCTAGAAGACATCTGCCCTGAATTAGAAAGGAATGACATTTCCTCATCTGAATATTTTTATGTATTGTTAGTTGTGTATCCGTGAAGCTTTCGAAATACCTTTCTTTCTTTTCTTATAATGACAAATGACAGGTGGTTATCCAGGCGCAGGTGTGCGGATGACGCACTCGTTGCTGAATGAAAGTGATGACCACGGGACATGGCTCAGCTGTCATTTAGTATTTAAGTGATGTGTAAACAGTAGATGTCATGACTCAAGGTTGGTATGCGGAATTGAACCAATGGAGGAACTCTAAGAGGCCCTGCTGGGGGAAGGAAGATCTCTGACAAGGTCAACTCTGGACTGAGAGGTTGGAGACAGTTCTCGCTTGGCGTTGAGACCGATAGGTCGCTCAGGATTTGTGGTCCTGTTGGATAGTGTATATTTTGAGCGTGGGACAAGGCGTCCCTGTGGATAGTGTTATAGGCCGAGAAGTGAGGCCTAGTACCCTTGTGTATTGAGATTCTGCAGTAATCTCTGATAAAGCGTATCTAACGTGCGTTGAGTGTGAGGAAGAAAGTGTAAGTTGAACGGTACACAACCAACGTTTATTGTAGTTAATTTAATGTGGAACCGGATCATCTATATCCGAGTTGTAATTGTAAATAGTTGTAAATATTATTTCTTGTGTACATATCTATATCTTAAATAAACTGTTAGTTCAGTTCATTAACAGTGTCAGTGTTAGTTTACCCAATCCTCACAGCGGGTGACCGATATCACCCATTAATATCGGTGGTGGCAGCTAAAACTACCTAGGACATTCTTCAAAGTTTTGTGGACTGAGAGGAACGTCCGACATCTGTAAACAACTTTCACTGTAGTAAACTTGACATTGATTAATGGGTCGTCGGGCCCAAACCATATCCTTTGAACCAATCCTGATATTTTCGTGCTTGTCGATGAAATTAGAGTAATCTACGTCAGAATGCTAAAACGGCCTGTAACTCATTTCTGCGTATGTATGGAGATAAATGAATTAGAACATCTCAAGCGACGAAATAAATTGTGAATATAAAGTTATGCTCCACTAACATGAACTTTCAATTCCCCTGGACGGAAAAACATCTTCATAAATATTTCTGTTGCTGAGATCCTTCAGCAATTTTAGAAAGTGGTGTAGATTCGATTGGGAAATTAAATATTTCTATTTCTGGGGTCCTTTAGGAATTTCTGAAAAGTGGTGTAAATTCGATTTTAAATTTATACGCAATTATGAGTTATTTCTAAGCGGAAAACATAATTCTGATATTCCGCGGCTCCCCATATACCATTACTAGACATATAGATATTATAAGCTGCTTATTAGCAAAATATAGAATAACTATTAAAATAATTAATAAAATAATTGTAAGGAATTATAATAGAGATGATGTTTATAATAAATTCTGGAGTATTTTTTTTCTTTTTTACAATGATCTCGTTCCAAGCGTGTCTGAAGCAAAAATATAAATATAATATAAAAAAAATAGGATAACAAAATATTTATTTTTAAATCAGAATTTTAATCATGTATTTATTGTAGAAAATTTTTTTATGATTTTCTTTCTCGAACTCTTTTAAGCCATGTATGATTTATAACAATTATGTTATATTTACCGATTATATTCTATGGATTATTAACTATGCTATAATGGACTATGCTATATTATTAATTATGTTTTTATGTATGAAATTATAACAGTTATTTTAATCGAATAATTATTCTTATACGGTAGTGTAGTCTTTGTATAGAACAATTCTAAAAAAATTTATTTGGGTATATACGAAATTTATCAATTAAAAAAATATTGAGTACAGCAACGTTTCTTAAGGTTACGTTACTCATTCGTTACTTAAGGGGAATAAGAATTTTTAAAGCTTCAAAATATTATATTATTAAAATGAAATATACATTAAAGAGTAGTCATTTCTCAACATTTTATAAAGAATTAATAACATTCTTAAAAGTTCCAAAATAAAGAATATTTTCAATGAAATCGTTTTAAAGATCTTTTTCTCTAAGAGGGATTTTAGGCCATTGTACATAAACTTTAGAAAACTTTTAAACAGTTTTTTTCATGCAATTTCTGAATATAGGGTGTATCAAAATTATATGTCAGCATTATAATGCCAGGTAGACAGGACCTGAACAAGTAGATTTCTTAAAGGAATGTGGGTATGAAAATGGAGCGTTGAGGGAGGATAGGGAGTTGTTGAGATCAGCGAATGAAAACACTTTGCTGAATTCAATCATCATTCTCGTCACGGATTTTGAGCAACATGGATATTTACGCCAATGAGCAGCTTGCAGACATCAATTTTATATATTTGATTGTGGAAGTAAGGGGCTCCCACCCAACATATGTCCAATATCTTTAGTGTTTTTCGAAGGACTGTACTCCGTGTGGTTCATAAAGCTGCTTCTCCCTTTGCAGCTTTTAAGAGATGTATTCCAATGCCCGTATTACACTTCGAAATATAAAACTTTACACTCACTTACAACAACCAACGAGACGCTTAAATGTTCGAAGATATGACAGATTCCAAGCTGGGAATCGTTCCATGTACATTACTTCAGCAACTATTCCATTTCCGTATGCACCCTCATACATGAAGTGTATGTCAGCAATTTTCATATTGGTGTAAATCAACAATTTCTTAGGTTTCATGTACTCAAATGTAATTAAATAAAAAATTGTTTTATATGTAGATATTCATTTGTAATTATGCGTGCAAGAAATGTTTAAAATTTTCTGTGTAGCAAGTAAAAAAGAAACATAAGTAACTTAACTTTCGCATTTTAAACTAAAAAACGAAATAAAAAATATTTAACTATTACTTCCTATAGAAATTATGTTTTTGTAATACCTTTTGAGATATTAAACGCCAAAAATAGTCAAATGTGTACATTTTAAAAATGTTAAAACCTCTAAGTCTCTTTAAGCGAGGAAATTTAAAGTGTAAAAATTGCTATTTTATATATTTGAATTAAAGTCTTAATTCATTTTTATTAAAGATATATATTAAGAGATATTTGAATACAATAAATAAAATAAAACAACAAGGGGGAAAATTTAGGTAGGGCTGTAGCTTTAACATTGTTAAAGCAACAGCACAGTATACTGTGGACTCGGGTTGATATAGCATGGCCTTTTTACATCTGATAAGTTATTGTATTAAATGTGTTTAAGCCTATCTTAACATGTATATCTTTAGTGAAATTGCTGTTTAAGAAAGAAGGGTTTTGAAATAATTTTTCTATATTTCTATGTTTGCACTCCTCTATAGAAACTAATCACTAAGAAACTCCTCCAATCTCTTTAAGTATTCCTAATGTCGTCCTATTTTAACATATTACAAACAATAAATTTATTTCATTGAACTAAAATCGCCATTCATTGTTGAATCTTGACAAATCTCTTGGTTCAGACCAAAACAACTGCCATTTGCCCATCGGGTTATGAAATTGGAGTTCTCCACCTTACAAAATCCCCTTTTCCCTTCTTATGTAATGAAATCCACAGCCTCTGGTGCCACAAGAGATTGTGAATAGAAAGTTATACTTGCCTAAGACTAACTTTTAATTTCCTTGGATACCAAAATGCCGTCGTTGGTATACAGTTACCGTGAACATTTTGAGATTTAGCCGGAAAGTGGCGTGGAATAACTTTGGAGAATTTATACGGCACTGGAATATTTGTTGCTTATTGTGGTTTAATATGTGTATCACGCGAAATGCAAAAATTATTTTCAGTTTGTAAACAGAAATAATTTCATCAAAAGAACTTTCTCAAGTTATTGTGATAATAAATCCTAACCGAGAATAATTTAAAATTTATGGTTTATTCCACATTTTATTTTGTGCCCTAATTTACCGTACTTTTTTAATATGTTTATGCAATTTTTTTTTCAATTATTTCAGCATGTAATAATTCAAAATTTATTAATATTTAGTTTACAGTACATATTTTTATATATTCATGCACAGTATATAAATTTTAAATTGCATTATACTATTATCAATCTTGAAATACAATTTATTATTTCAGCAGTTTTTTAAATTAATGTTCTCCACACCCCCTCACCACACAATCGTATTACCTTTTTTTTCAAAACCTTAAATTAAAATAAAAATAGTAATTTAATAAATTAAAGTAAGCATTTCACTGAAAATTTATATTCTTTCTACGCATATTAACAAGACATAAGCTCAGGTGCACATCTTTCAATTCAAATTGCACCAAACTCAAATTCTTCTTTCATATTCCACTTTTCATTACGAAAATTTTATTTTTACATCATATTTGAATTCCAGGTAATTTTTACCTTATTATAGTAGGAGTTGTATTAATATTAATAAATAAATACGCATATGAATAAATTTAATTGTTGTTGATTTGTGAATCTTAAATTAATACTTTTTATGTGTGTGGATAGAGATACTGTGAAGTTTTCATGTGGGGCAGTTTCGTTTCATTCACATTCAAAAATGTTGAAGGAATCAACATTTGGAAGCCAAACATGTCTTATTTGGTATTTTCTAAAGCGAACGTTATTTATAAAATAATCTTCTATAAAACTAATGAGCGTATTGTGTATATATTGTGCTTGTATTTTAATTTAAAAATAAATTACTGTTTTATTCTGCTATTAAAGTAATATCTTATTTTTTAAATGTAATCAGAAAGTGATTAAAATTACTATGAAGCTTTAAATTGTTCTGAAACTTCCTCTTTGTGTTTTCATAAACAAAGATAAAGCTTCTAGATCTTTTTTCTGCGTTCGAATAAGCCTTTCACATTGAGATAAAGTATCTGAAAAGCTTATTTAATAAATATCAATGAGTTAATTTTTCATTGATAACTTTCTAAAACGCTACAAAAAAGAACAAAAAAAAAACAATAATAATGAAAGAATGTAGAAAAATAATTTTAATTGTTCAGAAAAATAGTGTTATCTATGATTTTTATTTTAACACACTTTCAACTTCTCTTGCGATCACCGCAAATCCACCTTTCAATAAACAAAACTAGTTAATAGGACCTTTCGTTTAAGATTGGTTGGTTGGTTGATTGTGTAGGGTTTAATGGCGCAAAATCCCTTTAGGGACATACTGCGCCAAACAAAGACAAAATTTATAAAAAACACGGAATTAAACAAACGAAATTTTTAAAACAAGAGAGATAGAAAAGGCTATCTGGTTGGGGTATCCCAACCAGATGTAGTCGGAAAAGGGTACAAAAACATATTTATAAAATTAAAGCAAAGTAAAAAGTAAAAGTGCTAAAATCAAGAAAGGCATCTGGATGGGGTTTCCATCCAGAATGGCAAAAAGAAGTGTCAAAGTTAAAATTTAGAGGTCCTAAATCATAAAATAAAAGCGAAGAGTGCCCCATGAGGTGTTTCCCCAATGAGGTTTTGTCAATAGTGGTGATGAAGTGTTAAAATAGAATCTATAAAAGTTTCGGAGACCAGGACAGTCAGTCAGAATATGATGAATGGTAAGATAATCAAAATGACAGTGTGGACACATGGGTGCATCCTCTTTTAATAGAAGATCTTTATGAGTAATCCTAGTGTGCCCAATTCTTAGACGAGTCAATAGAACATCTGTTTTTCTTGGATAGTTTGGAGGCCAGGTCATGATAGTTGGTTGGTTGGTTGGTTGATTTTTGTCGTCCGATTATCTACGCTAATGGGAGATAGGACCAGGGGGAGTGCCCTCCGTGGGGGTCTTTCTAAGGGAACCTAACCCGTATTTACGCTAGGTTCGAAGAAAACTGCGGAAAACTCCGAACGGTTAGGCCGACAGCCGCGATTGGGTTCGAACCCAGCACCTGCCGTCTACCAGTTGAGAGGTCCGAACCTCTCGGCCACTGGTGGGGCCTCATGATAGTTGGTTTGACGTGATGTAGTTTATTATTGATTTCTAAATTCCAACTTTCTTGTCAGTTATTATGAATAAAGTGATTTATAATTAGTTTTGTGTCTGATAATGACACTTTATGGTGTAAAGGGTTAAGAGTAAGCCTTGCCGCCTCATCTGCTTTTTCATTACCAGGAATACCCATGTGTCGAGGTATCCAACAAAATACAATATTATAACCTAGTCTAGTCAATTTAATATAAAAATCCAGGATGGCAGTGACATAAGCATGTCTTTTAAAAGATTTAAGTGCGTTAATAGAACTATTTGAGTCAGTATACATGATGAAGGATGTGTTATGATGATTAGATATGAGTACCATGGCTCTCTCTATTGCGATTAATTCAGCTGTAAATATAGAAATAGAGGGATGAAGCTGATAACTCAAACAAACATTATTATAAAAAATGCCACAACCAACTCTATTTCCAATCTTTGAGCCATCTGTAGAAATGTCGGTAAAAATCTTAGAATCTGCACGATGTGCCGCAAACAATTGTTGAAAAACATCAGCAGGTAAATTCTTTCTATCGTAATATTCAAAAGGGGAAAGGGTTTTAACATCAGGCGGGTGCCAAGGAGGATAAATATGCAGTGGACAAGTATTCACCTCAATGTCACTCAGAGGGCTATTGTTGGTTATGCTTCTCATTCTGACACCAAAAGATGGGATGAAAGATGGGCGATGCTGGTAATGAATAACATTGTCTGTATTTAAAATTAAAGTACGAAGTGGATGACCGGGATGTGGAAAGGATACGGTAAAATAACTCCAGAGAAAGTTTATCACGAATATGGTAGAGTGAAGGTTCGTTACAATCAACATATAAGCTTAAAACTGGTGATGTGCGAAATGCACCAGAGCAAACACGAAGTGCGCTATAGTGCACCATGTCAAGTTTCTTAAGAACAGACTTCCGTGCAGAGCCATAGACCTGGCAGGCACAGTCAATTTTTGAACGGATGACAGCACGATAGATCTTAAGAAGAGAGGTCCGGTCTGCTCCCCAAGAAGTATTAGAAAGTACCTTAATTAAATTTAGCGATTTTTCACATTTTGTCCGTAATTGTAAAACATGAGGTAAAAAAGTAAGTTTACTGTCAAAATAGAGGCCTAGATAGCGGACGTTGTCTACAACAGGAATTTGTGTTGATCCGATAAAAATTTCAGGATCTGGATGCAGATCCCTACGTCTGCAAAAGTGCACACAAGAAGTTTTGTCATCAGAGATAACAAAACCATTTTTATTAGTCCAATTAAGAATATTTCTAATAGCAATTTGCAATTGCCTTTCGATAAAACGCATATCTTCTCCCATACACATAATCCGGAAGTCGTCAACGTATAAATCCCCTTCACAGAAGGGGGGAGTTGGCTAAGAATACCATTTATTTTAATAGCAAAGAGGGTGACACTCAGGACACTGCCCTGGGGAACACTCTCTTCTTGTTTATAAAATCTAGATAAAATTCCACCAATTCAGACTTGAAATAGACGAATAGCAAGAAAGTTTTTAAAAAATATAGGGAGATTCCCTCGAAAGTCCAGATTAAAAAGGTCGCGGAGGATACCATGACGCCATGTTCTATCATAGGCTTTCGCCATGTCGAAAAATACTGAGACCAAATGTCTGCGTTTCAGAAAAGCTGTCCGAATGTAGTGTTCAAGATGAATTAAATTATCGATAGTAGACCTACCACGTCGAAATCCACTTTGAAAAGCGGCAAGGCAATTGTTCGTTTCCAAGACATGCATGAGGCGGCAATTGACCATCTTTTCAAGAAGCTTGCAGAGGCAGCTAGAAAGGGCTATAGGCCTGTAATTATTGGGATTAGTTGCGTCTTTCCCTGGTTTAGGGAAAGGTATAATTATAGCTCCGCATCAAGCAATTGGAAAACTCTGCTCAATCCATATCCTGTTAAAAAATGATAGGAGATTGTTTAGAGAGAAAAAAGAAAGGTGCTTGAGCATAATATAAGTAATCCCATCATGGCCTGGGGCAGATAAACGACTTTCTTTCAAACATTTTATCAACTCTGATATAATAAATGGTTCATTATATGCATATGAGTGATAAGAATTAAAATTAAGCCTTGTTCTTTCAGTTTGTCTTTTATAAGTTAAAAACGGTTCCGAGTAAGAATCAGAGCTTGAAATGGATGCTAGGGTATTTCCTATTGTCTCAGCGATGTTTTTAGGTGAAGCAATGGTTTGCCCATTATGTTTTAAAATAGAGATATGATTTTCTGAGTACAGTCCCATACACTTTTTCACTTTATTCCAGAGTTCTTTGCTTGATGTGTTGGAGTTAATGCTAGAGATGTAGTTTATCCAGGATTCACGTTGGCTTTTACGCCTGACTTTTCTAGCTTCTGCCTTTGCTTTTTTATATGCAATATAGTTAGCATCATTAGGATACCTCCGGAATTTGCCCCATGCCTTCTGTTGCTCTTTTTTCGCCTTTTGACATTCACTGTTCCACCATGGTTTCCTACGTCATGAATTAGAGGAAGTTTTAGGTATACTAATATCTGCAGCATTGATAATACATTGAGTGATATTATCACGTGCATCGTCTATGTTACCTGTGGTCATATCACTTGTAATTTTGGCAAGGTCTGTAAAAGTTGGCCATTTGGCTCTGTCATAGATATAACGATTAGCACACATATTAGAATCCCTATCAGGAGTAGTCTGTGAAATAAAGATTGGAAAATGGTCACTGCCGTGGAGGTCATTGGAAACCCAGAAGTTCCAATATGGATAAATTGATGGGGAGCAGATGGTAAGGTCTATTGCATGAAAAGTGCGTGATGGCTCATGAAAGTAAGTATGATCTCCATTATTGAGTACGCATAAGCCATTGTCAGATATTAATTTCTCTATCATATCGCCACGTTGGTTAGAGTCATGATTACCCCATAGTTGACTGTGGGCATTAAAGTCTCCCACAATGATGAAAGGAGTGGGGAGTTGAAGAAGGAGACTATCAAGGTTTGTTGCCGGAATAGAAGTGTTTGGAGGTAAGTAAATAGAACAGATGGTAATAAGTCTGTTTATATGAACTTTGATTGCAACTGCTTGTAAGTTGGTATTTAAGTTGATTTGTGAATGGGGTAAATTGCGAGAAATAAAGAGAGCCACTCCACCAGTGGCCCTGTCACTACCTGTAAAGTCTTTTCTGTAAGTTGCATAGTTGCGTAATTTCGCTTTGTCAATAGGTCTTAAATGGGTTTCCTGGAGAGCTAGGCATAGTGGTTGATGGTCAGAGAGGATATTACGGATTTCGTCATGTTTATTGTGATAACCACGGCAGTTCCACGAGATGATATTAGACATGAAATGAATGTTAGATATGTATATCTATGTCATTTGTTTCGGAGGTAGTAGACATGCTACTATCTCCATCGTCCAATACTTCATCCCTTTCAGGATGAAGATTTAAGGCATCATCATCCATATGTGTTTCATCTTTTTGATACTGTTGTTGATGGGTTTCATTTCTAGATGTCTTATTATTTTTTTTCTTTTTGGGTGGATTTTCAATTGGTGCAGCTGATTTTATACGTAGGGTATGTTTTTCAATATCAGATCTAATGTTTGACTTTAGAGATGGTGTTCTATTTATGTTTTGAGAACATTTTTTATTAAGTGGGGGTTTAGGAGTAAGGGAATTAGGATATAAGGACTGAGAGGAATTAGAAGAGGTACTTTGTGGCAATTTGGGAGAAATAGAATTTATTGACTTTGAAGGCATAGATTGTGTAGATGTAGTTGTCTTACCAGATTTATTAGCCAAGGTATCTTTTTGCTTAGATTGGGCATTTATTTCTGTGGAGAAGTCTGTTTGAGTTGCAATATTTTGATGGGTTTTGCGGTTTGTTTTAGATAAAGCAGTGGCATATGAGACACCAACTATGGGTGTTCTGGATTCAACTATTTTTCTAGCTTCAGGGTAGGATATATTTTCTTTTGTGCGTATTGTCTGTATTTCTTTTTCTTTTTTCCACATTTCACAAGATTTTGAGTATGACGGATGATCTCTTTTACAATTTACACAGTGAGCGGCAGCACTACAGTTGTTACTTTCATGAAAAACTGTACCGCACCGACCACAGGTCAATTTACCACGACAAGAAATTTTGGAATGCCCAAAACGTTGACATTTAAAGCAACGTATAGGGTTTGGGACGTATGGTCTAATGGAACATGATAAATATCCAGCCTTTATGGATTTGGGTAAATTAGGTGAGCCAAAAGTAAGTATAATATGCTTCGTGGGTATTTGTATTTTATTGGTCGGTGTTTGTTCATCATTACGGAAAATTTTTATTCGTTTAACTGCTATAACATTTTGTTCCTTTAAGTTTTCTAATATTTCATCTTCATGAACATGCAGGAGGTCCGATTCAGAGATCACTCCGCGAGAAGTATTAAGTGTTCTATGTGGAGAAACAGTAACAGGGATATTTGCAAAATGAGTGCACTTTTTAAGATTTGCTGCTTGTTGATTATTGTTCACTTCCACAAGAAGTTCACCAGATCGTAATTTCCTTATATTCTTCGTTTCACCAACCAATCCTTGGATAGATTTATATATTAGAAAGGGAGCAGTGTGATCAAAGCTCCCCTCTACACGTTTAACAATAAAAAACTTTTCAGATGGAGGCAAAAAATTAATTTTAAGGCTGTCAGTAGTGTTAACTTCTAAATTAGAAGCAGATTCCACTCTGTCAGCCCATGATGTGGTCGTTAAGGCAGAACTCAATGTATCACTTTTTGCTTTATTAGCTTGTGGGGCCACCACATCGCATGTTTTATTCTCTAAATTTGTAGCCATATTTGAGATATAAGACTGTAAAACGCCAGGCATCGGGCCTGGTCACCGACCCTTCTTCTTACCGTTACGTCTGGTGCAGGTCTCAAAAGGGCGAAAATTATTTTCAACAGACCCCCACGTTTTTCGAACATTGGGTTAAACTCGATAGCATCTCCGAAGCTCCGGTTCTTTTCCAAGGAGAATGGGTAGCCGTAGATAAGCCTTTACAGCTATGTCCAACCTACAGCCGGCCCTTACGTCGGAAGGCACCAGTCCTCCGGTGTTATTCCTAACCACCACCATGCAAGCATGGCGCCCCCCGTACTAGGAACCAGAGTCCAGAGATGCCCTGCACCCTGGGACTCGATATCAACCTAAAAAGGAAGAAACGAGTCGATGAGGTTAAAAGAAACCTCAACACCCAGGGTGTCTCACGTGTATAAAAAAAACCACTATTGTAAAAAAGTTATTCGAGAGGGAGCTTAAAAAAAGGTGTCTTTTTTGGCTTTAACATTTTGAATTTTTTTTTTCAAACAAAAGAACGATAACAAAGTTAGTATTACAAAGAACAATGAAAACAAAATTATTAGTATAAAAATCAAACATGAACGAGAACAAAGAGGAATAAAAAACTGAAAACAGAAGATTAAAAAGTGTGAAACAAAGAAAAAAGGATAGACAACTAAAAAAGAGAAGAAAAAAGGAAAGGAGAAAGATCGCTCGGGAACCCGGGGTCGCGAAACCCGTAAATACCTAAAGAAGGTATTCCCCTGGGGGAGCGAAAAAAAAAAAGGAAACTTCTATGAATTTGGAGAAAATAGTCATAATAACCTATTTTATGTTTGAAAATAAAAATCTGCTGAGGGTGCAATATAATTATTTGCAATAAAAGAAAAACGCGTCAACATTTTTCAATTGCTTTAAATTATATTTACGACATTCTCAAATGTGAACATGAGTATGTATAAATTATGAAATGAGTTTTGTTACATGGCGCTTTAATGCATAGATTAAACTAATTGTTTTTCAATATGTGTAATAAATTGTATGAATACTAAATTATTTTCTAACGCGTCCGATATATCCAAAATTATTCTGAAAATAGTAAATAGTTCCGTTTAATTAAAACGCATACAAGTACACTGTAAAAAAAAATCTGTAAAGGTACTACACTTTGTCTAGGAAATTGGGATTCCAGGAACTTTTCCTGTAACGGTAACAACAAAAACTCAAATTTTAGAATCGGTTACATGGATTTTTCTTGTTATCGTTACATGAAAAGTTCTTGGAATCCCAGTTTCCTTGAAAATGTTTAGTACCTTTACAGATTTTTTTTTTACAGTGTACTTTTTTGAACTCTGTCTATCCCAGTTTGCAACTACACTGTAAAAAAATCTGCAAAGGTACTATAAATTTTCTAGGAAACTAGGATTCCAAGAATTTTTCATGTAACGATAACGGGAAAAATTCATGTAACCGATTCTGAAACTTGAATTTTTGCTGTTACCGTTACAGGAAAAGTTCTAGGCATCCCAGTTTCATAGAAAATGTGTAGTACCTTTGCAGATTTTTTTTACAGTGTACAGTAAAACAAGCAAATAAAAATCTGGAAAAAATAACGCCTGAGAGGTATATAGGCAACTTCGAAAGTTAGCCTAAGTTTTATATTTATTTACGCATTTAACTAATAATTTTTAATGGGTAAAAATAAATTTACCATTTAATATTATAAGTGTATCAGAAATCTAGTTCAATTGTACATGTAATTTTTTATAAGCACATATATTTTTACAAAATTTATATTAATCAATTAAATCCTGAAATGAAACTATAACGCTTCTATAACCATAAATATCTATTAAAATAATCAGATGATATGTAAAACACACCAGTAAAATTTTATTTTGCGAATAACATCATAACATGTTAGTTTAAAAAAATAAAACTTTTTGTTATTTAAAAATTTCTCTAAATTATTTCTTAACTCATTATAGTTATAACCACTTTTATTGTTTACAAAAAAGTGCTATACAAATATAAACACTATAATATAAAAACCAGACGATTTTTTTATTATTACGCTCCTATAAACAAAAATACAACAAATATTATTTGACTAATATCAAAACAACGTAAAAAAATATTTTACGAATAAAATGATAACATGTTTAGCTTCAAAAATAAAATATTTTATGCTTAAAAAAATCTTTAAAGCCTTTTTCATTAAGTTATCTTTAATAAAAATTGCAATTTCTGAAGCATTCACAGGCTAGAATTATTTATTTATTTAGATTTTATTTTGAAATAGAATTCGCATGGATGTACAAACAAGTGTATAAAAGAAACAGGAAAAGTCCAAACTAAATTCATAATGGACAAAAACTGGAATGTCTGTCAGTTAAACAAACTGTAAAAATCTATGATTTTTTTTTTTCAAATTTACACTCTTACAATTTTGTTTCTTTTTCAAAATATTTCTTGAGTGTATAAAAGTTAAAATAAACAAAAAACTTTGATTGCGATAAACTAATGTAATTCACATCGATAAGTTTATTAGTGTTATTTGAAACTTGTCGAAGAAGAAAAAAACTTTATACACATATCTTGCTTTTAAAAGAATCCAAAATAAAAATAGACGCAAAACAAGAGAAAGTTGGAAAAGAGGATTTTTCCCCGACAAAATGTCAAAAAGCTAAAAAAAATGTTTTTTCTTTTTTTTTCTTTCTTTTTTTTAACGACCATTTTTCATCGTAATATATTCGTACTTAAAAAAAAAAAAGTTTTTTTTTTCAATAAGAATTTTTATATTTTCCTCACATGTTACCTTATGTTTACCTTAAATGTTATTTAATTCTTAGGAATTGTTTTTTTAAATATTTTAGGATTTAAGATTTTTTTAATTACGAAATGCACTGAAGTCATGTTCGCATTTTATATAGAGTCTGTCGATACAATTTTTTTTTTCAATTACAAAGTACTACTTTTTATTATTTCTTTCTTTTAGAACGAACGCTTGTTTTTATATACACATATAAAAACTTAGCACCAATAGTGGTTCTCCATTCTGCTTATATGTCAGTTCGTCTGTCCGCATACAGCAGCGCAAAAACCACCGAATCGAATAGTTTTAAACTTCATATACCGAGTTCATATACTAAGGATATTTCTCTGAAGAATTTTGTTGAGTCATTTAGAATTTTATTAAAGTCAAATCAAAACTTAAATTGACATCAATAACTATTTATAACAATTCTATTTTATCTCATAGTAAGTAATGATTCTAGACTACCATGTTGATTACGTCCTATATAAGATGGTGTCCTATTATTATCGCGTTATGGAATTAATATATTACCATCTGTGTTTTTTATTTTCCAATTTATTGCAGTAAAATCTCACTGATCCGCAAAGCATGGGACCAGAGCATTTTCGGTTAACCGGAGCTCCTTAGGAATTTTCAGATAACGGGGAAAACTTGTTTGGTAAAAAGCTGCGATAGTAATTTGGAAAATGGTTATAATAAAAAAGTTGTGGTAACGTATAGCAGATTATAGTAGATGTGGAGCAGGATCACAACACGCAGTGAAGTTACTACACTGTAAAAAAAAATGTAAAAGTACTATACTTTATCTAGGAAACTGGGATTTCAAGAACTTTTCCTGTAACGGTAACAACAAAAACTCAAGTTTTAGAATCGGTTACATGGATTTTTCCTGTTATCGTTACATGAAAAGTTCTTGGAATCCCAGTTTCCTAGAAAATGTTTAGTACCTTTGCAGATTTTTTTTTTCAGTGTAGGAACTTGAATGCAGCACTATGATATATTGACGTATAACAAGATGCAACAGCATCAGATGTGTTGTTATTTAAATTGATGCGTGATAAATTAGCGCTAAAACAATGCCAAGTCGAAAAACAAAAGAAAGTCACAACATATTTTATAAAAAAATGAAGTATTGTACACTGTAAAAAAAAAAAAAAAATCTGTAAAGGTACTCTACTTTATCTAGGAAACTGGGATTCCAAGAGCTTTTCCTGTAACGGTAACAGCAAAAACTCAAGTTTTAGAATCGATTACATGGATTTTTCCGGTTAGCGTTACATGAAAAGTTCTTGGAATCCCAGTTTCCTAGAAAATGTTTAGTACCTTTACAGATTTTTTTTTTTTTACACTGTACGTGCCTATATAATAAAATACTCAAAATAATGCAATACAAAAAATAAGTAAGTTGACTCTATTTATTTATTTTATAAAGAACATGCTTTTTTTAACACTATTTCTACCAGTTCCCAATAACACTTTTCAAAGTTATGATTTTTACTGATTTTGCTTCTAATCTTTAAAGCTAATAACTATTAAAACAGATTTCAATGTATTAAAAATAATTTAGAATTGTTTCAATCTAAAACTTACAAATAAAATAGTAATCATAAATCTAAATGTGTTGAAAGGTGTCATTTAACATCTGTAAAAAAAGTGTTGACCATACTTTTTTCACATTTAAAAACACTTAAAAGAATCTTTCGGTTAAACCGATTTTTTGGTTACCATGATTCTACTGTATTTACGATATATTACCTTATACTTTCTCAAAGAATAAACATAAAATTTAAAAAATGCAAACTTAGACAACGAAAAAATGTATAATTTGTCGAATAATAGTATCACGCTCACTCTCAAATGAGGACAATTACGGTACGAGTAAGTATGTCAAATAAATGCTCCTGACAAGAGTTTAATAGGTCAAGATAGTAAGGCATTTAGTGAGGGGGCAGGTACAATGTTATTTTCCTCTCTCGCATCTTTTCGAAATACATGCTAGCTTGTGTCATTTTGAGAACATAATCTATGCGAACTGATCATTTCTTTGACATGCAGGGAAACATGGAAAACTCTGTTACGAGACATTCTTAAGTTATGTTATTTTCGTGTAAATGGGTTTCCGAATAGTTTTAAAAGAGTTTTATTTTATTTTTATTTTTTAAAAAAGTGGTTAATTTCATTCCTCTGGTAAATATGTGTAATTTTTTTCTTTCTAATGTGTTGGAGATTTCTACCTTTGTCTCTTTATTTCTATTTTCTTTTAATGTCAAGCATTAAAAAATATCGAAATCGAATGAATTCCTCTAAATATAATATTCTTATTTTCATTCATCGTGAACTTTCCTGCAAAATCATTTAAGATTGTTATAAAATCCAACAGAGATACTGTCCAACACATATCTCAATTCCTTTTGTTCGGAAATGGACAGATGATTTTATAATTTGTAATCATAACTTGTTTCCCTTTCTTTGGTAAAAGCAAAAGATTTTTCAGAAAATACTGCCAAATTTAAATTGAATTTACGTATTGAATGTATTGAATATTTGAATATTGAATATAATATCGTGAGCTAAAAGCAATAACGGTCGTCTTGTGATTAATCAGTTTCTTTATAACTTGATAAGTAGTACGTTTCTCGAAAAGTAAAAAAAAATCATTTTAATTCTAAATCCTTTTAATAACTAGGATTGAAAATGTTTATGCTATTACGTTTAAATTGAATCAAATGGGCCAGAAAGTTTCGATTTGTTGTGCAACGAATTTGAAAAGCTGATAAGAAAAGCTAATTCTCATCTTTAATTATTTTCACCGTTTTTTAGGTGTGTTCGTAATTATGTAAATACGTAGCACCTATTGTTGTCGCTCAGTCCGTCCGTCTGTCTGTCTGTCTGTCTGTCTGTCTGTCCGTCTGTCTGTCCGTCCGCATATAACAACGCAAAAACTACCCAACCGAATCGTTTGAAATTTAAAACACATAATTATACCATAATTTTGTCGAGTCATTTCAAATTTTATGAAAATCGGATGGATAGATCAATTACAGGGACAATCAAAAGGATTCCGTTACATTACGGCCAATGGGGAAAAAAATTTCAAATGCATTTTAATCGTTTGAAATTTAAAACATATAATTATTGCGTAATTTTGTCGAGTCATTTCAAATGTTATGAAAATCGGATGCATAGATCAATTACAGGGACAATCAAAGGTATTCCATTACATTACGGTCAATGAGAAAAAAGGTTCAAATGCATTTTTAGGATGTTACACTCATTCGAACATAATAGAATTGGCAAGAATCTATGAAATATAAACTAAAATATGCATTCTGTACAATCTGTGATGCAAAGAATTTTTATTATTAAATTACAGGGTCACACAAAAGTATTCCACTACATAATGCTACAAGGGGAAACATTGTTTGGGGCGTGTTTTAATTAAATTCAACTATTTCACATTTTATGAATAAGATGTACGTTGCTGAGGTGTAATAGAAATTACTTTCTGCATATTTACAGAAAGACAAAGATTTCGACTACTATACTGCATCCGATGTACGCTCTACTATATCAGCAAGATCTGAATATTTTTAAAACTTCGTTATCGTACGAACGCACCTCATTTGCTACGTTCACGTGCAATTGCCAACTTGTTTTATATTACGATTTCAAGGTATGTACTCCTTGCAAGTATAGGTTCAAATAAAATCAAAAGCTGTACTCAATCTGCAACAATTGCGATAGCAACTGACCTGTTTCAATTAAGGCCTATTATGGCAGCATTTAAGGCCGGAGAAACAACAGCCCTCTAAAATGATATCTTTAATAATCTAAAATAATTTTTAGAATACATTTCTACCAAATTTCGCAATAAAAATAATCTTTGAGGTACATTTCTACAAAATTTGTAGAAAAATCTACAAGAATATTAAAGTAAGGAAAAAGTACTATTCAATAAGTACTTCAATTGAAGGCTCTAGATTAAGAATGAGAAGAAAAATTCTCCTTTTCGAGAATTTAAATGGTAAGGCGAACAAATAGATGAGTAAAGCTGAAGATTTTACACTTGAGGAAAATTTTTTTTGGCATTCGTCATTTTGTGTTATTTTGAAAAGTTGATCTTTTTGAAAGCAATGTTTTTATTAAGATTAGGAAGAAAAGGAAATGAAAGTAAATATACTTTCAAGTGGTTTCCCCTTAAAATCGTTGAAAAATGTACCTTTATTTTATTTGAAAAAAAAATGAACTCTACATTACTTTCTAAACACTGACGTAAGTGTTCAGAGAATTTTAAAAAATCAAATTTTTAGGGAAATAATTTTGAGGGAAAATATAACTTTTGGGGTGTTGAATTCTAAAATCCCCTGTTTGCAGCGTTTCGCTGCGCTATTAATATTTGATGACAACGTTTCAATATTTATCTTAAACCAATTTTTGTTAGTGATTTTTATTATCGATCGAGTTCAAAAACTGTTTATAAATGCATTAATATCGAACCCGTCAATCGAATTGTACGGTAAACTATATAGTTCTTGCAACGTTTTTTAACATATCTTCTAATAATAACCATGAATACGAAACACTGTCTAAAATTTATCCTGTTCGCTTACAGACACAACCACAAAACATGATTTCTACATGATTCTTTACTATATTTTCGAAAGGTTTAATATGCAAAAAGGGCTGATTAACTCATCAGGTAGATACAAGGTGTTCATGAATAGACCTTCTAATTTTAAAATTAAAAATTTGGATTAAGAGATCAAAAGAAGCATGAAAGAGTAAGTATGTTTAATTTCAAAGTCGTAAAAATATGATACAGAAGTTTCAAAACTATCTACAAATATTCTCTACAGGTGGCACTGTACACTGAAATTCCTGTGCAGAGAAATAGGATTCATAATGCCCTTTGTAATCAGCTACGCTGCCTGTCATTTATAAATTCTTAAAACAAATATTTTCCGTATCAAGAACTTGTGTAACTTTATATTACGATTGAAATCTGCGTCCTGTTACCTGCAATTTAATTGCTGATATGCGAGTAACAAAAGAACAAATTGCTGCACGGAATACATGATTCCATTAATTTCCGTGAGTAAGAAGATGAATCACTATGTGCTTTAGTGTACTCTGTTTAACCCTTTAACGTTCATTGGTTTCGCCACGAAACCACAAAATTTTAATTCCGATACGCAACACTGACACCGGTATTTTTATCTATAAATATCCCTTTTATTTTGTATGTGAAAAATCACGTTTTCTTATTTAGAAATATATTTGTTCTTAATTACCGGTGTCATTCATTTATTTCGACATCTTAACAATGAAAATGCTACGATCGTTAAAGGGTTAAAGATCTGACTGTGGTTACAGCACCACATGTCGAGAAAATTTTTAACTAATTTTGAAACTATTCCATCCTATTTTTACGGTTTTTGAAATAAAGGTATCACTAGTTTTATTCTTCTAGTGATTTTAATGTCTGAGTTATCGCTTATTAAAACTAAGGAGTCTTATGTTAGACACTTATTATATACCTATTTGGCGAGACTGAGTTTTAACCCACTTCTTGGCGCGTTTTCAAAAAACCGCCATTTTGGCGGGTTTTTGAGTTTTATCTCCCGGATGTGATTACCAGGATATACCACGCAAAATCGCACAATTTAAAACGGCGATAATGAAAATACAACAGAAATACACATTTAAAAAAATACAAAATGCTATAATTTTAAAGAAAATGACTGAAAATACAAAAGAAATACACATTTTAAAATATTGAAAATCCAAAAATTGTAAATACGGCATATTAAAAAAAAAATCTTACTTATCGGAAAACGGAGAAAAGCATTAAGATGGGAGACATCTACCAAACCATTCACGCGTTATCTTTAAAATTTTACACAGACTTAAATGCGAACGTTCAAACCACGAACCCCTCCTTATACTCCTACACACATCATACGGATTCATACTCGATGCCGACTGATCTCGATATCGCCATTCAAAACCAGTTAATTTATCACACGCAGTCAATTTCATATCTTTCTCACACCTTGGACATTCATACCTGGAAGCAATCAAACCTTCTTTCATACACCAGTCTATTACAGCTCTTTTACCCATTACAGGTAAAAGAGTAAAAAAACCACTCGTATATTCTCCCTCTTCTTTCATACATTCATTCAAATTCTTACGGAAATCAACAACAGCCATAGCAGGTAAGTAGTCTAACCAGAGGAATATAAATGAATAAAAATCCAAAATAATTTACTCACTCGATGATGACTCTTTGAAATCCAACGGATTAATGAAACACATTAAAAATTCAATTAATTTCACAAAGCGCGATTCCTAAATTTAAAAGTTTCTCCTCTCTAGTCCAATAAGAAAGCTGGAAAAGAATGAACGAACAGAGCATGCGCAATCTAAGAGAAAATCCTCTTCGAGCGCCGAGGGTTGCTAGGAGAAGCGACACCTGAAAGTAATAGAAAGCAAGGCTTGGCGCAGTCATCGCGCGTCAGAAAAAACGCCGCCAGAAGTGGGTTAAAACTCAGTTTACTCACCTATTTTGTATGTTTTTTTTAATTATTGAGAAATTATTTTAATTATTGTGATTACTATTTCTCTGTTTTTTTGTTTATTTTCCTATATCTTAAGTATATTTGTCTTTTGTTTCTATCCGAAATAAATTTATCTCAAACTAATCTATTTATTTGAACATAGTGTATCCTCTTATTATTAATTAAAAGAAAAAATCCACATTTTGTACTTTTTCCAATTTTTTTTTTCTTTATTTCCAATTTCTGATGATTACAGCTACATAGATTCAGAGAAAGAAGAAACCAGTAATTTATCCGAGTAAGAACAGTTGACTTACTCTGAAATGAGGGCAATTAGGGCCGGGTTGAAGCATCTGATAAGGGCCCTGCTGACAAGAGTTTAATATATCGAGAAAAGAAGGCACTTATGCATGAGAGGAATGAATTTTTTTTTTCAGGAATCATTATCTTGTGCTATTTCATTGGGTGCGATGGGTTTGTAATGCAATGGGGATGATAAGTTTGAATGAATTGTGTTATTTCAATCCGAAAAAAGGGACTATGTTAAAAATTTAATTTTCGCAAAACGGGAGAAAACATCTATCACCCATATAAATTCAACTTCATTTCAATCAAATCTTCTTCAAAAAATCAATCTTCAATTAAAACTCACAATCGTAGTACATCAAGTTTATTTTAAAGGAAAAATTGATATATAATACATTTAGAAACTATATAACACCTATTCCCCCAGTGAAATAAGGCTTTTTTCACATGCTATCACATGAATGGCATTTCGGTTCATTATGAGAATGAATAAAACAGATTTTATACACTTTTCAAATGGACTATATTATTATTTTATTTTTTCAAAAAGTACTTGGTCAACTATGGTTTTGAACTTTTCAATTATTCCCTAAAAGAAAAAAAATCCATTTAAAATTACTTAAATTTATTCATTAAATTACATACATTTAAAAACAGTTTTTATATTTATCATTTGCGTTTTATCGTGAGAGTTAAAATCATTAAAAACAAGAGTTTGAGTTCGTTCATTTATACTGTTAATCTGTTCCGAAATTCCAAATGAATAAAACATTTTGTTGAATTTTGAAGTTTCAGAAAATTTGCAATTTTTTCAGCATGATTTTTTACAAAATTTTCATTTTTTTCAGTTTAAAGTTTTAGGAAAATTTATTATTTTTTTTTCAGTTTGAAATTTGAAAAAATTTCCAATTTTATTTTCAATTTGAATTTTGAAACAGCCTATGAAATATAAATGAATGAACTCCACTTTTCTTTTTTAAACATGTTAATCCAGATGATGAGCACTTAAGATACTCGAAAGTGCTTAGTTTTAGATAGATATTTTTAATAAAACGCCTTTAAATAATTTAAATTGCCGAATTATCCGATTTGTTTCAAATTTGGTAGTATGGTTTATACTAATATTAAGTTCTCGTGATTAGTTTCGGAGGTTGATTGGTTAAGTGTAAAGTGTAAACAAGGAATAAACCCTCTTAATTTAGATCAGTAAGTTTTTCCATGGAAAATTAACAAAGTTGCTTGAATTTTTTTTATCGATTTATTCTGATAAATTTCTTCCCTGATTAGATTTGGTGGTTAATTTGTTATGTATAGATGAAAAGAAGGGAGCTAATCCGTCTCTTCATTTAGTTTAAGGGGACAGTGGACGTTATTATTTGTTTTCATCTTAGCAATATGAAATTTTGTGCATATATACATTTCACCAAAAGCATATATAACATTTTAAAAATTTTCCATTCTTGTTAAAATTTTTAAATTTTTAAACGAATTTTAAAATGCTCCTCATATTTTTATTTTTCAGATATTTTCTTGCTTTTGTATTTTAATCGCTTAAAACTCTGTGATAAACAAATTTGTGTAAGATTTTTTAAAATTTTTTAAATAGTTAATATTTTAAAGATTATTTTTATCGATCAGATATCGATTTTCATCAAAATTCTGCCTTTTAATAAGTGAAAAATCAAATTTGACTATCTTAATGAAGAAGAATTTTAAAAAGCCTACAAAATTTCTTTCTAAACAATATCAGGATACTTTCTTATCAATTTCATAAATATTGATCAAAAATTACGTCACAAGAAGCATTTCAAAAATCTAAAAACGCTGAAAAATTAGTTTTGAGTAAAACAGATTTAAAGTATATAAATACACTTACCTCTATTATTTACTTCTTAAAACCTTTATAAATGATATTTTAATAAGAAAAAACTGTTTTGGTACTATTATACTGCAGAAATAGACCTTTTTGTGACGATTTTGCTGAAATAAATTTCAACTGTCCCCTTAAGGAGGTTTTAGTCGATTGTTTTAATTTTCGTCGGGCACTATAAGTTGAAATAAGAGAATAATATACGGTTAGGTTAAAAAGCTCCTAAATTAAATGTCATATGTTTAAATGAGCTTTTTTTAATACGATTTCTGTTTATTTTTAAAAACATAAATAAATAAATTCAAAAAGAAGCAGTAGTGTAAATAAATAACGCGTTTCAAATCCACAACCAAACTTCTGTCAGTTTTTTCCACCGTTGTAGAACACTTTGATTTTCCTAAAAAAGAAAAAAAGCTTCAGATGAATGTATAATAGCTAGAGCATTTTATCTTTTTCCAATAGAAATTTATTATTTTCTTCGGAAGCATTATTCTTCTCCCAAGAGAAAAATATTTCAAAGGAAGTAAATTTCTTTCCCGTAACTTGCTATCATGTGCCTAGCTTGGTAATATTTTCCCCTTTTCTTTGTCATTATGATACAGTTTTAAAGAGGCTGTTTCTAAAATGTAAATTTTAATAAAATTCAACACATATTTACATAATTTTAAACAAATATCCTATTTATGATGCAATTTACGATGCTTGTAATAAAGTAATTTTTGAGTAAGTGGGAAAAAATGTTGGATGTATATATTATAAATATGAAAACATAATTTCTAATTCATGACTCTGAATTATATTAATTGAGTTATTTAGTTTCTCTTTGGAAGGATTTAAATTTTTTGAATACCAGTTAGCATAAAATAAATAAAACACAATTGTTCAAATAATAATAAAAAAAAACTATTTATTAATTTTCTCTTCAATGTTCTCAATACAGAATTCAATACAATACTCCATAATAATTACGATATTTTTTCTTAAAACAAGGGTAAAAAGGTAACATGAGATAGAGGCACACGATGTACGAGAGTTACAATGTTTAAAACAATTCGAGTGCATTGATATGTACACTGTTAAACATCTTGTCCTAGTTGGAATCAAATTTTGGTGCTCAATAGCTGCCACCATAAGATGTTGAAATCTTGCACCAATATTTGGAGCTCCTTTCGAAGCATAGTTTCAACAGTTGGAGCGAGGTTGAATTAGGTAGCTCCAAATATTGGTACTAGATTTCCCCATTTTATGGCGGCAGCTGCTGAGCACCAAAATTTGTTTCAAACTAGAGCAACATTTTTATCCGTGTAGACCGGTTACATTAAAATATAAAGGTTTAAGTGCATTTATTCCTTTTCGGGCTCCGTACAGATTTCAAATACTATTTCCGGTTTCTAATACTGAGTTCAAGTCAATTTTATCTCCTCCGTACCAGACTTAACTTTTAACAATACAGGATTGCCACAAACACGAAGCTAAAAATAGAATTACGTTATGTAAGTTTTATTTGTTGTTAATAATTCACTAATATCTTTACAATTAATTTTAAAGTGTTTGTAACTGAAACTGACAATTGTAAACACATTTTAAATATTTCAGTGTAGTTTTAGACAAAAGTGTTATTATAAAACTAGTTCTAAATAGTTGAAGGCATATTTAAAAAATATTAATATTACAAATTTAAATTTTTTTTTCGCCAAAACTAACCTTTATACTATCTTAATTTTCTTATAATAATATTCCGTACTTACTTCAAATTATTAAATTAAAATCTTGAAAATTTCTCCTTAACCGTGAGTTATTTTTAGATGTATTTAATTATTATGTGTATCCTTTTTACTGTATTTGTGTAGATAGTTCTTTGTTTGTAAGGTTTATTTATTTGTTTGTTTATTTTTCTGTGAGCCTTATTTATTTATGAATATTTTTATTATCATTATTATGTGTTGAAGATTGAAATATTTTTATTCTTAAGGATTTAATTGAGGAGTATGATGTTCTTAGATATTTACTGTTACTTATTAAGACTATTATGATATTTCTATGCACGATTAAGGGCAAGTTTGTAATAATAAGGTATAACTATGATGTTTACAATTTCTATTTTATTAGATAAAATTTCTGGTTAATGTTAACAGCTAAATATAGTCACAATTTCACGATAATTTTGATTCAATTTTTTTTTTTAAATGGTGGGTAATGGTTTTGTGTGAGGCAATTAAAATGTATACATCAGTAGACAAAGCCCTCAAAATTGCGAAAGCGCGAACTCATGAATTTCACCTTAAAAGTAAAAGACTCTATGATCGAAATTTTGTTGAATGCCCATTAAAAATACAAGACTCTGTAATTTATGAAGAATTTAAATACCCTAACACTCGAAAATTAGAACCTACTTTCTCTGGACCATATAAAATTATAAATAAACTTTCTGATGTAACTTATGAAATAGATAAATTTAATTATGAGACAGGACAGAATTCCGTTATTGTGCATGTTTCTAAATTAAGACCCTATTTTTCACCCGAAGATTTTAAACTGTTTCATGAGCAATCCAAAAAACAAACAAAACCTCAGATACAATCACTAGATCAAACTAAAGTCAAGACAATAGATTAAATTTACCATAAACAACCATAAAAAAAATACCATAAAAAAACTTTTACCATAACCATTTACCAAATACCATTAAACCATTAAACCATTAAAACCATTTACCATAAAAAAACCATAATTTTCAACATCAGCGGGTATGTTCTTGGAGCGCTACAAGAATATTACTTGTTTTTGGGAGTTTTTGGGATTAAATTGGGCTCCTTATGCAGGCATAAGGTGAACACTTTGATTGTAAAAGCTTTCAAATTGATGTTGATAAATTAATTTTAAGGGTGTTTAAGTCTAACTATATTTACTCATTTATTTGACATTAGTATTACTCTATTTATTCAGCAGATATTATATGATAATAGTTATAAAATCTAATGATTCTACTCAAACCTATAACATAATATGTGATTTTCAGTGATTGTGAAAACTACAGATTAAAAGTTTTTCAAAAAAGCACACTTTTTTTATTTCCATTTCTCAATTAAGAATGACACCTTTTATTCCTATTGTATTTTATTATTAAAGTTTATAAACCATGTGTGGATAAAACATTATTCTACATTTGGCATTGAAAACTTATAACCAAATTTGACAATTTTGTAAAAGAGTATCAGAGAGGAATTATTGTAAGGAAATACTGGTTGAGAGTCCATTTTCTAAGTAGTTAGATTTAATTTTATTTGGATTTTGGAATTATTATGATTTTTTTATTTATACTTTCGGCTAGCAAAAAATACTTTCTTATGCTATTAGAAGATAAGAAAATTATTTAGTAGATAAGAAAATTATTTAGTTGCTATGTAATTATTTTTATCCTCAACCAATATTTTCCCTCTCAATAATAAACAAATAGTGATATTTTCTTTTGATTATACTCTTGTTTTACTATTATTATTATTATTATGATTTCTATGATGAAGTTTAGTATTAATTATACTCTTATTGAAAAATATTAGGATATGGAGTCTTATTATACTATTACTTATTATTGTTGACATTGATATTATTTAAATTTTTCTATATTATTTATTATTGATATTGAGAGTGATGCTATTTATTATTGAAAAATTGATATATTATTGAAAGATGTTGGATCCAACATAACATAAAAAACAAAGCTTAAACTAGATTTGGAGATATTTAATTAAAGAGACTGTATTCACTGGACATTGAAAAAGACTCTTTTATATATTCTTGAAAGACTTTTTTCATTTAAAGGACTTATTTTAAAATAAACTATGCATTAAGTCATTGTAATTATTTAAACTTCCATGAGAACGAATTTTTATTGTTTTTATTATATTTTTATCTCTTGCTTAATAATATTCATAACTTATTTACTGTTATTATATGTATTATCTCCTATGCACTTACAAATGGTAAGTGATGTTGTAACATTATTGTATTTCTTTCAGGGAAATGCTCCTACCTAAATTTAATTCAGAATTATTTTCTCTTAACTATTTTATTTTAATCGCTAATATTTTTTATATTGCGTTAATTTTCTTTTCTTCCATCTCTTGGCTTCCTGAGTTTGACAGTTTTATTCCAAAATTTAACTTTTCTAAATTATTATATTTCTGTTGTCTGAACTTGTAGTTTTATTTAACTATCAATTTCATACAAAGTCTTGGGGAGGGGGGATAATATTACAAATTAAAATTTTTTTTTTCGCCAAAACTAACCTTTATACTATCTTAATTTTCTTATAATAATATTCCGTACTTACTTCAAATTATTAAATTAAAATCTTGTTTCTAAATCTAATCTGTTAATCTGTATGCAGACGATATAAATTCTTAATTTTCCTTAAAAAACATTATTCCAGTATGCGTAAATTTAAAAAGATGGCTCTAAATTAAAAATATTCTTAATTAAAACTTTATTTCTTAATATTCCAAATAAAACTGATTTCTTCTATGTTTTTATCAACCCTTTTTAAGAAAGTCTTATTAAATTTATTCCAAAACCATACCTTTCAAAAAATATCATTATTTTATTTTATCTATTTATTTATTTTTCCGCCGTCAACGATAATTGCATATTAATAAATTCATTTCCTTTCTTTTTCTCTTAAAATTAATCATGTATAAAAATCGTCTGCCTAAGATATTTAAAATTCGGAGTCAATTATAAATTGGTTAAATAATATTTTTTTTAAAATAAATTTATCGTCTGTTTAAAATAGCCTCGTAACTGGACAAGAATTCTGTTTACATAAAAGAATGATGGTTTGAGGTTACCGAATGTTCCAGAACTTTCTTTTCAGTTTAAAAGGGGAAAGTCTCGAGATGAAAGGAAGATTCTGAAGATTTCTTGGGTTGCTTCTTCGATGAGGACAGCTCGCTGAAATAATGATGGAATTTTTGCAACAAGGAGCTTTTCCTTCCTCATTATCACGAATTTAATAAATGAATTTACAGCAGCCCATGACTAATTATTGGATCTTCTACATTTATTTATTATTTTTGTTTTTTCCCTCGCTTGCCATGACTGCGTGTTTCTGTTTAACCAGTGGAAATAATTCGAGTTCTCCTGAAATCGTCACATATATATCCCAGTCGAGTATTTACAATGCAATATTTATCTCCATTTCATTTAAATTTCCTTTTTCCAATATCATATTATAACTTGCTGTAGAGGTTTATATTCTAAAATTTTTACATGTTATTTGTCAAAAAAATAATTACTGTTTTTTTAAAAAAAGAGATATTCTTGAGTACCTACGAATGTTAAAGCCTGCAGTTAAACTCATAAATTTAAATTTCCCGTTTAAAATATTTAAATATAAATTATGTTTAAAGAGACATTTTCGAAAAATCCTCATTTGAAAGGGAAAAAATATGCCTGGAATGGTAATTAGCTAAAGTGTTTTTTTTTCTTTTTAAAGTCGAAATATCCTATCTATATCTTCGAAAATATTACTGCTCGCCTAAAAGAACTATTTCAAGGAGGTAAATTTCATTTTCGTAGCTAATCTGATGTGCTTTGCGTGGCAATTTTTACCTTTTTCATTTCCTTTCACCGTTTATTTTTAGAGGGGTTGTTAGTGAAGTGAAAATTTTAATAAGAACTAAAGTATCTCAATATAGATTTAAAATAAGCGTGTTATTAAAAAAGTACTTTTGAATACCTGAAATAAATGGTGTTTTGAGGAAGCGCAATATGAGAATTTACTGAATCCATATAAGAGTCTTCTAAGTCTAAGTAATCACCAATCAGGTCGAGTAATGAGAACTAATCAGAAATAAGGATCGAGTACTGGTTTACTGGAATTTTTTTAAGGTAAATCCCGAACATTTCTTTAGATGAAACACTAATATTTTAATGTGGATGTGTACATAGATATTTATTTTTCTGCATGAAAAAATACAATTATAGAGTATTTTTCCATAATTGCATGAGAATGTAAATTGATTTTATTCTATTTAGAGTTAGGTTCGGGTTGGGGATGAAGTATTTCAAGTTCATTTCCAGTTAATTATTTTACGTCATGTAAGTTGGATTCAAGTGGGAGTTTGGATCAAGGAACATTTATATGTCGTAATTGGGTTGGGTTTCACGTTGACATGTGATAGAAATTCCATTTTCTGGTCGGTTATAGTCCACCCTTCATAGGACGTAAATGAATGAGGATCAAATACATAAAATATCATATAGAAATATTAGGAATGAGCCCCAATGCATTTAAACCAGATACCAGCATGACAAACTTTATCTGCGGACTATATTTCGAAACTATGTTTTTTACACTACTTAAAAAGTGATTGTCTGTATAGTACATTTTTTTCTTAAGATGAATTAAAACAAAATATTAAGGTTCTGCAATCTGAATGTTTCTTATCGATTATCTTCCAATGCTTTGAATAATTGTTTCGTATTGTGACTTGCAAAGTTATTTTTAGCTCATATGGATCTTTTTCCATTTACTTCTTTTTTCTCCCAATTCTGCTCCAAATTGAATATTATAATGAAATTATTAGAACCGTGTAAATTTTTCAAGTAGGTGAAAAAAGTTCGTATTTTGCAAATAATGTTTAAGCTAAAATATTTTAACATAAAACGTAAGTTTTATGTTAAAATGTTTTAACGTAAAACCTAACATAAGTTTACTTTCTTCCTTATTTTCGTATTAATTAATATCAAACACTTAATTGATTAAAGTGCATTATTGTGTGTAAAGTGCATAACTGATTAAAGTGCATTTACATATTACAATATTTTTTCCCATTTATAATTTATTTTATACGTGTCAGTTTTAATACTATTAAAATATAATTTCTATCAAAAGTACTTAAAATAAAATACAACCAAATAAAAGTATTTCGAACAACCAAATTTTGATTCCCCTAATTCTTGTTTGAAATTAACTGCAAGTTGCAAAGCTTTAGAAAATGCCTATACATTCTCATACTACTGTGAAATCATTAATTTTCCACTAGACTAAGTAAATAAACCTCATTGTACCGTACTCCCCCTTTCAATCTAACTTCATTAAATTTTCTCCGACAGTACGACTGGTCATGTGTGTCACGTGATGTACGGTAGCAAGTGAGTAATGCAGATTGGAGCGATTCCCGACGTATTCAATTAAACATTAAGATTAGCGCACTAAGTCTTCTCAAAGATGTAGATAGGAACCCTTTGATTTATTTCTTTAAGAGAAACACATTGTTTTAAGACATTATGGATCAATCTTTTATGGAACCAGATTGCCTAGTTATATTGCATTAGCACCATTTTTAAATAAGTTTACATCTTTCAAATACTTAAAAAAAAGTTAAAGATATTGCACTTGAAATATTATACAAGTGAATATAAATAATTATAAGAAATCAATTATTCAACCCACGTCAGAGGTTTCATGACTTCAGAAATGTTACACCAACAGGGAAAAGTGGCAAAGTATCGAGTTATCATAAAACTTTTTTAAATATTTATTAAAATGACATAAACTTCTGTAATATATTTAGATCATATTTCAGGCATTAAAAAGGTAAAAATAGGCACTTATAAAATAATACGCAAAAAAAAAAAAAAAAAGTTCAGTTAATATTGCAAAATTTTCTTCCTTTGTATGTCATGATCCATAAAAGAAATTTAGCACATAAAACCTGTGCTAAAATGTTCTCTAAAGGAATTTTTTAGAGTAATTTAATAATATATAATTTCTTTGAAAGGACATATTTTTTAAAAAAATCCCTAAAATTTGAAAAATAAAAAAAGTTTTTTGAAAAACTAATTGATTAGTTAATAAAACATAATGAAAATAACTTTGTCTATAATTTTAATTCTTTGTATAAATTATAAATTAGTAATATTTTAACATCAGTTCTTCGTTCATTCGTCTAATCTAAGTTATATTATAATTAATTTTTTTAATGGAAGAGTATTAATTTTAAATGAGGGCGTCCACAAAAAAATTACCAGTTATAAATTTCAGCAGTACCAATTAGTTGGTATGCAATTTAATGTCCATAAGTAAATATAAAGTAATAAAAAAGAAAATTTAATAAAACAAGTGTTCTGCAGTTTTCACGCAATTTGTGAATTATAAAAAAATCACTTGTAATAGCTTTCTTTCTTATTTTTTTTTTTTTTTTTTTTTGAAAGATACTGATTACAAATTATGTTTCGAAAAAATGAAGCAAAATTATTTTCTTTAACTAACTATTATTGAAACACGGGGATATTCTATTATTTCAAATTTTCCTTTGTTTGAGCTGATCCTTTTTAATCATATTTAACGGAGTAATAGTATTTTAATCTAAGCTTTCGGCTAGGTTTTTTCTTAGCTCTATGTCGAAAATATTACTTTTCGTATATCTCTTTGAAAAAGAAACATTATAGAGAAAATACAAATATTTATCGATAAAAAGTTTTTCTCCCTTGAATCAAAATGAAGAAAGCAAAATGCTAGGAAAAACTTTTACAACTCTTTCACATATTGATCAGTCTCTGTATATTATATGTGATATTACGTAAAAATTAGACTAAACAATTCAAAGTAATCTTCTACATATTTCTCAACTAACATGTTTATTAGATTTCTAAAAAATCTACTTTCTAAATTACATTTGTTATTAACGCCCGAAAATGCGTTACTTAGGGGCGAAAACAAGTTTAACGAAGATTTTATTGCGTTCGCATTTCAAAGCTTTTCTCATCAAACATTTCGAATATACACGATGCAAATAGGATATGTTACTGAACCGTTATGTTATGTTATGAAACTTATACCGTTAAAAAATGACGGAATTTTGACCTGCATTTCATTTTTATAAGACATCATACAAAGAAACAGAATGAAGATTTTATTATTGGAGAGTTTGTATTGGAGGAAAGCACATTTTAAAAATAACAATAGCTTTCTAAAAACACAAATAAAGATGATTTTTTTAAAACTGATATTAATTTTCTGAAATAGTTCAACACTTGGCCAAAACAAACGGCAGTATTTAATACAAAAATAATAATAATTAGCCAAGTAAAACGTAATTCCTGAAGATTTCAAAAAACATTAAAATTAAATATTAAAATTTCTTTAATTTTAAAATTATTATTTTTATAAAAAGAATTTATTCGGCAGCAGTTTTAATCAAAGATATAGGAAATATATATGATAGATTCCTTGTTCATCGATAAATGAAACTTTATGTTTTCTGTTTAAACATGTATATGGTGCCATCTATCAGCTGTTAATATAAATAAAGGAACTTTTTGGTAAAATTGTAATTTCTTATAGAAAATATGAAGAAGCAGGAGGAATTGCTTTAAATCAAAATGAATTTTTAAAAACTTCAACTATGTAACTTTAAAAACTTATTCGTTTTAATGTAAACGAAATTGGAAATTATTATTTCTCTTGTAAAATTTTAATTTAATCGTACAAATTTTTAAAATCTTAGCTTATACCCATTTAAAATTTGCTTGAATTGTAAATAAAATTTTTATTTCTTATCAAAGTTCATTACAATGTAAGGACATACAACACCATGTACAACATACATTAATTACATCAAAGAAAATAAAATTTTAATTTTAAGCATAGTAACTGTGAAACTTTGAAAATAAAATAAAATTGCAATTTTAAAGCGAATTTGAAAAAGTAATTTTCAGTCTTACAAACATATGCATGATAACATCTCATATATATCCATAACACCTTGAAAATAAGAGCTTATTTTATTTATTATAGAAAAGAAAATTTAAAAAGTTAAGCGGATAAATGTTAACATCTTAAAAAAATAATGAAACTAAAATTAAATTCTATCAAAGAAACCATAATAAAAATTTTTCTTTTTTTGTACCTACTGAAGGATATTTTAAAATTATGCAATGGAAAAGTTAAAACAATGATCTTTAACTACATTATTGCATCCTGCAATTTTATTTATTTATTTATTTATTTTAACTTTAATTTATATCGGAAAATTTTTCATTTATATTGATGAAGATAGATGGCACCAAAACCAAAACTAAAGTCAGCCGGAAGATTTTGCTGACTTTAGATAATACATTTTTTTTAATACTGTAAACGTACTGCGTATAAATGTAAACAAAAGTGAAAATGTATTTCAAAATATATTTATAGGCTTTAATATGTTTTTACAAATATTTTAAAACCAGAATCTGATATTAGCCTTTTTTATTGAATCACTCTGAGTCGTTCATGTGTTTCTAGATTTGGAATTTGTGCAATTGAGTGGTTTTGGAGCGTTTGTTTGTTTATATTATTTATAATAGCTTATTTTTTTAATTAGGAACATAATACATTATGATCAGATATGACATAGATTTTTATACGAAAATATGCTGAACAAACGTTTTTCCAAGTAGAAGAAATTATCAGTTATCTGTCATAGCATGTATCTTCCATCAAGCCTAACATGGCGTTTGATTTGAACGGTTGATTTGAAGACCAGAATGGTTCATACCTGACTGGTTACCCACACTTTTCTACACTCTGATTTTTTTTATAAGTAGATATTAACATTTTATTTTACTTTACATGTGTAAACTTTTTTTTTCCACGATTGAATAACCATGAACTTTCTGTCTCTTTCCAGGTGATACCATCGGTGAGAGTACCGTTTCCTACCCTTGGGACGATGGGCTGAGAGGACGTGCGGGGGAGGTATGGTACCTCCCCTCCCGTTGCTGCTGCTGCTGCTGACGTCGCACAGTGGGGCAAAAACCCAAAAAGCTGGCCAAAAGTCCAAAAATGAAGTTACGATTTAGGGAATTTTGGTTATACAGCTGTCTAGAATAATGTTTGGAGAGTCAGAATCTGTATTTAAAAAAAGATTTTTGCTTTGCCCTTACAAGCAGCATCATTTCAAAAATGATGCTTGAAGCAGTATCATTTAGAGTGAACAAAAACAGCAAAACAACAGTTCATCTAAACGCGTGCTACATTTTATAATATTATCCGATTTTAATGATTTAAAATGGATTCACACTATGATAGTACGTACTTTATTTGCATGTATTACAAAATTTATATTAAGCACATAAAAATTAATAAATTCATTATCACTTTTGGATAAAAAATTTTAGAAAATTTTTTATTTTTTTGCTTTCAAACATCAAAAAGTTTAAATGTTCCACGGTGTTCCACAACGAAATGTAATGGAAATAATAACCTGGGCTATTGTCTAATGATTCATAAAAAACCAGCTGCCTTAAACTGCCTTTCTGCATTTCACGCATATTTTAGTAACCGTAAGTAAAAATGCCACTTTTTCGGCCGCTTCAAAAATTTTGAAATTGACTACTTTTCACATAATTTAGCTGATAAGTATTTTTCAAATTTTTGAATTATTCAATTTTATAATAGTTTATTACCTATTATATTGTAAATAAGTACTATAGTAATAAGATTCAATTAATTTGATAAGTAAGCTTAGTAATAAAAAAAATGAAAATAATTCTCTATTACTAATCCGGTAGAATAAAATTTTCTTATCTTTATAGCTAGTAATATTGTTTGTTTTATTGTAATTAGAAGAACTATTTTATCAATGGCAATATTTGCTAGATCAAACTACTGAGCGTATTTCATTAATGCGAGTGAAAATCTTTATGAATATCACTTTCGCCTATATTAGTAATTTGGATTTGATTTGCAAGTGAGGATGTGATGGCACTTCTATTCTGAGTACATTTAAGCAAATTTTTAGCTATGAAGATGGCAGGAGGTCTCTGTTCTCCCGTGCTACTAGAATACATAAATGTTGCGAACAATTCATTAATCGCCAGTTTGAAAATTCAGAGATCTTCATTTCTCTCATTTTATCGGGCCAATCAAGATCTATTTTTCTTTTCAAGAAATACGGAAACTACTGTCAATGAATAGGATTGTATTAAACACCAAGAGAATCAACTTGTTTCCTTTAATACAATCATTGATACAGAGGAAATAGTCGTTAATAACGAATTAGTGCAATAATCAACGTTGCTAACTATGTCAGACAGCATCAAAACAACATCTTACCGATATGATATTTTTTATTAAAAGTGGATTGAGATAATTTAGAATTTAGAATATATTAAGCTACATGCAAAGATGTTTAGAGAGGGCTTACATCTGGCAGACAAACTGGATAGAAAAAATGAAAAACTCGTACTCTGCATGAAAAAAGGAACACTGAAATTGCAAAATAAAATAGCAAAAAATATTTCATTTACAATAAAGACTTCTCGTCGAGAATGAAATTCTAATTTTTCACTTTCTTAAAATTTTTGCACATTTCTGAGAAAAATAGAGTTGTTGTCAAGAATATGTGAAAGAATTAATATTCTTTAGGCTGGATTCATTTTTTTATGAAGTTTAGAATATTATATAATTCCGTAAATTATTTTTCAGACAGCGGAAAATTTATATTTTATAATATGATAAAAATATTTTTTTCGTCAAGTGGATCTAAAGTAAATTTTAAACAATTTAACAATGTTAATAAAGAGGGGAGTTTGATATTAGCATTTCTTTAAGAGTATTTTTAATGAAAGGGTTTGAGCATGTATATAACTTCATCTATTTAAGAAGAAGGAGGTCTAGCACTTGATATCATAAGATATCTCTAGAGGTAGGAGGAATTTTTCTTCTGTCGATGTCATTTTTTATCCAATTAAAACTTTCTGTTTTTGATATCTTCTTTACATAATATATATCTATATACTAATGGAATTTGCTTCAATGAACTACATTCTTCAAACCCCATTGAAACACCACAAAATCTAAAAAACGTTATTTGACCGGCTTTTAAAAGATTGCGAAACACTGAACGGTATTTTAAAGAAGGACCAATGTCCCTGTAAATGGGTTTCCATTAATTTCCCTTTGATTGGTGAAATTTTAAGGACGAACTACTGCTGTTAAGCATATACTGGCCATTTACGTAATCGATAAATCAAGATCAGCTAAACTGTCAAATACACAGACACATTTTTACGATACACATTTTTAATACATATTTTTTTAACTACGATATATGATGAATAAATAAATAAATAAATTAAGTAAGTAAGGTACTTTAAATTTATCAATTACATTTCGTGTGACTTAATTATAGCACTGTGTAACTGTAAATTTTTATTTCTATTTTTAATATTTAGGTAAAAATACTTTGTTTCAAAGGAAGTATTATTTGTACCATCTTAGAAATGACAGCAATATTTCTTTTTTCTGAATTTTGTCTAATCTGTGAAAAAAGAGCGAAAACTTCCTTCCGAAACTTTTTATTTTTATTTGCATGCATCGTAAAAAAGTGTATTTTTTTTTTTTTTTTTTTTTTGCTTCCATTTACAATATTTGGAAAAAATCTACACCCTTATTCATTTCTTTTTAGCACTTTCCAACAAAGTTGAAAAGTGCTCATGCATTCGGTTTGTCTGGCAATCTGTCCGTGTGTCCGTCTGTCCGCGTATAACTCCCGTAAATATACTCGGATTGCTATGAAATTTTTAAACGTTATTGAGGTTTACCCTAGCACGAACCCTATTAAAAATGAAGTATCTACCATGATTAGTTTATCTACAGAGAGAATCAAAATTTCCCATTACATTACGGCTTGTGGGGAAAAATCGTTAATATACTCGGATTGCCATGAAATTGTAGGACGTTATTGATGTTTACCCTAGCACAAGTCCTATTGAAAATGAAGTTTCTAGCATGATTAGTTTATCTACAGGGCGAATCAAAAATTTCCCATAACATTACGGCCTCTGGGGAAAAATCGTTAATATACTCGGATTGCCATGAAATTTTAGGACGTTATTGAGGTTTACTCTAGCACGAACCCTACTGAAAATGAAGTATCTACCCTGATTAGTTTATCTACAGAGAGAGTCAAAAATTTCCAATTACATAACGGCCTATGGGAAAAAATCGTTAATATACTCGGATTGCCATGAAATTTTAAGACGTTATTGACGTTTACCCTAGCACGAACCCTATTGAAAATGAAGTTTCTATTATGATTAGTTTATCTACAGGGCAAATCAAAAGTTTTCCATTACATTACGGCCAATGGGGAAAAATCGTTTATATACTCCGATTGCCATGAATTTTTAGGACGTTATTTACGTTTACCCTAGCACAAGTCCTATCGAAAATGAAGTTTCTACCATGATTAGTTTATCTACAGGGCGAATCAAAAGTTTCCTATTACATTACGGCCTATTGGGAAAAAGCGTTTCAAAGGAATTTTAAAGATGTTATACCCTGTCAAACATATTAAAATATGCATTCTATAAAATATAAGGTGAAAATGTAGCTATTATTCATTTACAGGGCCACACAAAAGAATTCCATTAGATAATGGTAAAAGGGAGAATTGTGTGTGACATATTTTAAATATATTAAGCTTTTTCATGTATAATTAAATTGATATATGTCACTGAAGCTTAATGTACATTATACGCTACTGTCTTGCATAATATGAAATACATAGCATTTACAGGGCCATACAAAAGATTTCAAATAGTATATTCTTTCCGAAGTACCGTATATGTATCCGATGATGGTTGATGGAGGGATGAAATGTATTTTAATTATGATATTCGCGTTTATATTTCGCTAAATATGTGCACATTATATGGTGTGTATAAATGTTATAGTTGATATACAGGGTTATCCAAAAATGCTCATCAACGTTACTGAATATGAGCGTAAATTATTTAAACGTGGTTCTTAAATAAGCTATGCATTTTTACGCTGAGCTGCATTCAATTTACTGAGAAATGTTTGCAGAATATATATAAAGGGATATACAGGGCCACGCAAAGAATTCGGTACATGGACGCCTATGAATGATGATTTATGAGAATGTGATTTCAGTTGTTTTAAAAGTGTTTTAGTTTACAATAAATTTTAGCCTAATGCTGACGTGTAATAAAGGTACAATGTAAACTACAGGGCTGAACAAAAGTATTCAAGTATGTTTCCATCTAATAGTATGAATTGCTGAAAAAGAAATTTCAAGCTACTGGGTATTTTCTTGCTAAGCTAAATTTTCCCATTATATGAACTGACATATGAAATACAAGGCTGTTCTAATGTACTGGAATACATATTTGGGTATATTTGACTATACACCATTATTTCCCTAAATAACAAAGTTTTGTTAAAGATTTAATTAAGTGTTAGAAGTGCTTCATAATCTATGCTTAACGCATGATTTTTCTTACTTGTTTTTTTTTTTTTTATTAAAAAAGTTTCCTTTATGAATTGGCTCATTTTGAATGTTTGTTGCGTTTTATGTGAATTTTTCTCTTTTTATATATTTATATATGGCATATATTAATTTTTTTGTCACTGAAACATTCTCTCACTTTAATTCTTTTCTGTGTTTATTTGACTGTCTATTTATTTATTCATCGTTATCTTTATTATTATTATTATTTATTTTTATTAGAATTCTACTGTCTTGTTGTTATGATACCGCTTCTATACTTATTGTTAATTTTCGTATATAATACAGTGTTGTGAAAAATTAATGAAATTTTATTTTATTTATTTATTTTTGTATTTATTTATTTATTTTATTTTATTTATTCATTTATTTCTATAACATATGAGTATTTTAGGTTCTGTAATTAATAGTTTCTTTATATATTTCAAATTTTGTTCTAATCTAGTTTATTGCTATATTAATTAATGTAATATGATTATTTATATAAAGCTTTATTATTAATATAACATTGTTTACAATCTCACTTACGTATTAATCTCACAAAAAATATTTCTTGTACAATGCGAACTATCGGCCAGCGATAAGTTCTCACATCCTGGGGAAGTACGATATATATTCCATATGAGATTTATATATATATATATATATATATATGACGTTTTGAAGTTAGGGGAGCAGAAACATCATCGCCAGGTTTCCCTTGCTCCGCACAGAAGTCATGGCCAGCGAGAAAAAACAAAATAAATAAATGTAGAAGGTCAAAATAATCACTCCTTGGCTGCTGCAAGTTCATTTTATTAAACTGTAGCTATAATAGAAGGAAAAGCTCCTGTTTCAGGCGATATTTTACCGAAATATCCAAAAAATATTCCATGCTTTACTACATCAAGTCGTACTCATGCAATAGCGCATCCAAGAATCCTTCTTAACATCTCTCTTACCACCTCTCGAGCTTCCTCTTTTAAATCTAAAAAGAAAATTCTAGAACATTCTGTAACCTCAAACCATCATTCTTTTATGTAAACAGAATTCTTGTCCAGCTTCGAGATTAAACACTTCATTCAGACGATAATTTTATTCAAAAAAAATATATTATTTAACCAATTTAAAATCGACTCAGGATTTTAAATATCTTAGGCAGACGATTTTTAAAGATTATTAATTTTAAGAGAAAAAGAAAAGAAATGAATTTATTGATATGCACACTATCAAAGGTTGACGGAGGGAAAATAAATAAATAGATAAAATAAAATAATGATATTTTTTGAAAGGTATGGTTTTGGAATAAATTTAATAAGACTTTCTTAAAAGGGGTTGATAAAAATATAGAAGAAATGAGTTTTATTTGGAATATCAAGAAATAAAGTCTAATTAAGAATATTTTTAATTTAGAGCCATCTTTTTAAATTTACGCATACTGGAATAATGTTTTTTAAGGCGAATTAAGAATTTATATCGTCTGCATAAAGATTAACAGATTAGATCTAGAAACAAGATTTTAATTTAATATTTTGAAGTAAGTACGGAATATTATTATAAGAAAATTAAGATAGTATAAAGGTTAGTTTTGGCGAAAAAATTTAAAATTTGTAATATATATATATATATATATATATATATATATACAGTGGTGGTCAAAAGTTTCTGGCCAGCAAAAAATTTTCAGTTAATTTGTAAATATACCCATATGAAGAGGAATCTCAAAGTGATATTTATATATTTTATTGACATAATAGTTAGGAACTTACTTATAGAAGAACATATAAATATCAATAAATTTAACTGACAAAATTACGTAAAAAGGAAAACGCATGTTCTCAAAAGTTTCCGGCCACCTTCACAAGTTTGAAAAAAGTGGTATTGTAATAAAAAATTACAGTGATCAACAACATTTACAATTAGTATTTTATCGTATTACTATTTTATTAGCTTTAGTAATAAGTACTGCGGCGCAGCAACTTGACATTCATACAATCAATGGTTAAAGATCATATATGGCACGTTTTTCCCACATTTCTTGCAATTTTGGCGAAATTTCGGCTGAGTTATAATATTTATAGTTCCGCAGACTTTTGTCAACTTCTTTTCAAAGATTTTATATTAGATTTTACATTGGGCGCTTGGGCTGATCATTTCAAAAACGAATTTTTTTGTGCGAAAGCCATTGCTTATCGAGGTTTGCAAACATTATTTATGTCGTTATCATGTTAAGAAAAATAGTTGCTACCAGTTTTTTTTCTTATAATGCAGAAAATAGTCTTGCAAGATATCCCTATACATTGTATCATTCACCTAGCTGTGGATTTCAAATAACGGACAGACACTTTTTGAAGAAAATACTCCCCACGGCATAACGTGTTCTCCAGCATGCTTCATTGTAGGAATAACATAGGTCGAATCATATCTTTTGTTGTTAGGTCATCGGACGTTATGTCTGCCATCACTTCCAAAACTGTTTCGAATTCAATAGATGAAAAAATAAAACTTTATTCCAGTTTTCGCTTGACCAGACTTTATGTTTTTTGGAAAACGCCAGTCGGGTACGTTTGTAATTTTTTAACTCTGAAAAAATTTTGACACCGACTCTTCCATAAAGTTATGCATCATGTCAGCATGTTGATACGGTATGCAGACTTATTTCAGCAATATTTTCATTCCGTAAATCGCAGTATATTGCAACGGAATTTTTATGCAGATTATCAATTGTTTTTCTCCTGATAATTCTGTCCACAAGAATAGTAATTTTCCGGGATCTCCCGGACCTCTGAAAGTCCTGAAGGCCACGGCCATCTTTATATGATTTTTAAATATCGTTTACAGTTGTTTTTACCGATCGATAACTTTGCTGCAATATCTCGAGAAGATTGGCATTTTAGCGACAAACTAATTACTCATTTATGAACAATAATTGCTGAACTTTTTTATTTTGAATTTAGACTATGCTATACACGTTGATTCATTCATTAACACAACCAAAAAACAGTTTACCGATAGAAAAAAAAACTCAAGAATGATAAGTGGCCGGAAACTTTTGCACACGCGAACTTCGAATTTTATCCCTTTGCATGAAGCATCTTCAGTATCCAATCAAAATGATCACGTGGTCAGAGGTCATTCACATATTCCTAACTTTTGAAGCAATTGTGCTTCTTCTTTGAAACTTTAGACAGCAACTGTATATATATATATATATATATATATATATATATATATATATATATATATATATATATATATATATATATATATATGTATATATATATATTTATTTATTTATGTAAGTGATGTCGTAACGTTATCTTTACGACAACTTCCTAATTTCTTACAATAATCTGGTCAGGAACCTCATTAAAAAGAAATTAAGAAATTAAATTAAATGAAGCTATTTCTATAGGAGAGTAGAGTAAGGTGGACTTATGATTAAATAATATTTTTTTTACAGCTAGAAAAAACTTATTGAAGTACTCTGCACGCTAGCCCCTTCGATTGAAAAAACAGGCCGCATTACAAAAATCATCAACCATTAACCGGAATTTCACTTTAAATACACTAACAACTATATGTAGTAAATCGTGATACGTAAACTTCTGAAAAATTCACATTCTATCAATGTCAATCACATTTCGAAACGTATAGAGATCTTGACAAGATTGAATATTCAATCATGTACCCACAGTTGACATACAACTACATATAACAATATTCGAAAATCATGCATCAAGTATATATTATGAATAGCTTTCCAATAGTAACTGTATGCTATTAAAAATTTTCTATACAGTAAAAAGAAACATCTATAAAATATACATTAGAAAACATATGGCTCATTATATATCCATTTTTGTCAATAGTTCTCCAAATCTCCGTTAAAAATACGAGCAGCTATCATGGAATGTCATTAAAACTCGGAGTACGAGCGTGATTCTCAGGGAACAGGAACAATAAAAACTATTTTGCGTCAGTGTTTCATACTTTAATGTCAAATATTATATAGATAACTTCGATGACAGAAAAAAAATCTCTGTTGCATTAGCCTGCAGGTGGAGGTAGATTTCGAAGTTAAGTACTCATTTCAGCTAAAATCTAGGCTAACGCAGGTTGGGGTTCTGAAAACCAAATCCCTCAATTTGGAAGAAAACAGTAAAATAGGTTTTTCTGTTATTTTTTTCCCTTTTTACAGGAAAAACTTGTTTTTCATTGAAGAGATTTTTCTGTAGAAAATAAAAAAAAAAATTCTGTGAAAATTACAGATTTTTTCTACGAAATTACAATAGTTCAAATTATGAAGATGAAATTTCAGATGATTATGATGCAACAGCATCTTGGATAATGAATATTTAAACGTCAAACTTGCATCGAAACGTAAACTTTTGAAAAGGAAGTTATATGACACCGGCTTAGAGGAAGACATTAACTTGTACAGCCAAGCGTCGGTGTTGGTACAGCTGTGTGATGATGATGATCCAAAAGATTTGCTTCAAATCATACAAGATATAGAGACAGAAATCTGCTGCTTTTGCGGATAATTCGATGGAAATAACGAAACATTGTTAGAGAAGCTGCACAACATGTGGAAAGTGGTCGCATAAAGCCTGAAGTAGACTGAACAGTAACAGACCGCATAACTACAGATATGAATTTTGTTGTATTTAAATATTGTAGCCAAATTTTGAACTCACTTAGCCTACTATATCCGGCATTACCGCTCAATCCATGGTGCAATTACGTAAAATAGCAGAAAAATTCCTAATTTTTTATGCATATTAATTTATTACAAACTGTTCCAAACTGTTATTACAAAATTCTTTGGAGTTCATTAATAAAACATAGATTTTTTCTGTAAATTTGATTAGTCATTCATGTTTTAACTTGCACTTCTTTACAATACTTTCCTCTAATCTAATAAAATAAAACTTGTCTTTTTGCCAATACTGCCTGGCAGTAATTCTTCCATTCTGTTAATATCATAGAAGAAATGTATATCTGAACCATGTATTTCACTGGAAATATTTCAAAAATAAAACCAATGTTTCTGAAATACTGGCTTCTAGTGCAAATATGGTGAATACGAAGGCAGTATTTGCACGTCATTTTATTGCATAGGCAATAAAAGCCTTTATGTTTCGTCGTAACATTTACAAAGTAAATTATATGTTTATTCAATACTAGTATTATATAAAAAATATTACAAAAATATTTTTTAATAACACGGCAATACTGGTTTTAATGGTTTCACATTAAGCAAATGTGTTTTACAAGTATTGAGAAAATTTAAACATCACAGAAATATTTTATGCCAATAAATGCAATATGAGGTTTTATGGTAGAAACGTCATAACATTCTAATGAAATAAAATAAGTTTATAAATTAAAAAACTATTTTAGCGCAAAATGGAACAAGCATTTTTTTCCTAAATGTTCTTAAAATAAAAAGGCCTATTTTCTTTCTTTTTCTTGTAAAAGTTGTAAAAGGAACATTGTCTAATGAACATAGAAATAATCTCTAAAGAAAACTGATTTAAAAAAAGGAGATAGATGCATCTGTTAATGCAGCCGGTTAAGAGATCTTTCAATGAGTTTACGTACAAAGAATCCAAACTTTTCTGGATAAAAACATCATAATTAGATTTTCAACTAGGACATATTCAGTTGAAGCAGACAACTAAAATTAATGTTATTTATATACCTAAATTCTATTAACTTTTCCTGGCAAAAATTCAGCTACAGCAAAATTCTAAATATCCTGCCTAGTGTGTTCTGAATGTAATTCAGACTTGCAGAAATTTGGATAATGAACCATTATTAAAATAAATAAGTATAAAGGTAAAAATATAAAAATATATCGCACTCTTTTATGAACATTCAACTGCGATTTTGAAAATCATACTTATTTATTTTAACTAAATTTAACGTTTTTTACCAAAGCTTTTCATTAAAATTAACAAATTAATGTGGCATGAGCAAATGAATTTTTCCGTGGATTTTAATCTAACGATATTATTTTTTAGTCTCCCTGTAAATGAACCGTAAATATTGTATACTTCATTTTCAATGCTGATATCATTTTCGATGCCATAGGAATATCCATTAATATCAACGATATTCATGGCTATCGGATTATATTTAGGAGAGTTAAAGCACGGAGAGATAGACAGGTTGACGGACAGACAGACAAAACGTATTCATAAACATTTTTCAAATATGGTAGAGAGTGTTTAGAAATATTGTCAAAATGGAATTTCAAATCTTATGCGCGGTCATGCACAAAAATTTTGTTTGAAGTTGGTTAAATAGTCGAAACTCCAAAGTTAATGCAAAATTTTTTTTTAAAATCAGTAAAGCTTCTGTCGAATAATCATTAATCATTTCTAACGGCAGTTTATCCCAAATTCTAAATGTGAAAAAAAGAGTGAACAACGAAGTTTTAACGTATATGATCAAGCAAATTTATTTTACAAAAAAATCTAAAAGTTTTTTACAAATGGGTCAAAAAGAGTGTACTAACAATTTTAAAAGTTTAAAAGAATGATTTGAAATTCAATCGCATTTTAACATGGGGAATTCAGTAAAATAACAGGGTCGTTTAATTATAGCTAATGGCGTATTTCAATGAAAATTACATCTTTTTAAAAATACAAACATACCTCGATTTTTCTTTTTTTACTACTCGAGAAGGTAGTTTTTAACAAATGGTTTAAAAATTATGTTACTAAGAAATTTGTTCGACAAAAAATTAAATGTAACGGGATTAAATTAATTAAATTATTACATTATATGCAAAATAAAAAAATTGCATTTAATTAACTTGAAAAATACATGATTCGAGATTATGTTAATATTTCTGCAAAACGTTTTATATGTTTTCTAAAATGTTTGTCGAAAGAAATTGCGGACAAATATGCTATATATTTTAAATAAATGTATTTTTCACTGTTTGTGATTCAACAGCTGTAATGTTAAGTATACTTACTGGAATGCTAGATTATGTCAAGCCAAACATGTAAAAAAATAAAATAAATATTAACTAAAAAGTATATTTTTAACATCTGCAATGGACACAATATTGCAATCTTCTCATAAATATAAACACTTTTCTAATACAAATAAAATATGCAAACTTTTTTGTAAAAATAAATAAATAAATAGGGTAAATTATGTGTAGATGTGGCAGTTTTGATTTTCTTGCTTTAAAAATCATCTTTTGATTTTATTTGTTATTCATTGATTTTTTGTTAAAATGTGCACTTCTATGAATTATTTAAAAGCACATTTAACTTTTCAGATATTATAGAAAGCATCGAAAATTTTCATTTCGTAAACACTTGTATTTCGACGTCTTACCCCAAGATATTCGTAAGATGGCCAACGGAAAGATCCCGGTGCCGCCACTAACGTAAAAAAGCGGGATCCGACGGCCATTTATGCTTTGAAGAAAGGTCAAGTGCCATTACTCACCTAAAAACTTCAGATTTATTTCTTTGGCGTTTAATCTCAGACTTATTTAGACAAATAGAGATGTCACGTTTGCTCAGTTACAAGAAGTGTTAAAACGAACATGCAATATAAAAGCACCACTAAAAGTTTGTAAAAAGAACGCAAACAGAAGTTAATCTATCAATAGGGAACATTCTTGCTAAAACTATGTGATATGGCATCCTGTGCAACATATCATCTCACCTCAAGTTATACTAAATAAAGACATAGAGAGTTCATTTTAGAAATAACAATGCAAAACTACTCAAATGATAAATAAATCTTTAGCATCAAAATTTATATCAGTATCATCCTTTTTTTTTTAATAATACAATGCACAATATATGTTACATAAAGTCTTGGAAGAGAGCAGCAATAATTAATATTGTCTTTTGAGTAAAATTCATTTTTACTTACCCATCATACGTAGTATAGGGTAAGTCTTGCAATCGTTTTGAAAATCGAAATTTTTTTTGACGGATTTACACGTTTTAGATAGTGGAGATTCCGAAAAACATATTTTTAGAAAAAAAATTTTGCCGTCCGTCTGTCTGTCTGTCTGTCTGTCTGTCTGTAAACGCTCTATCTCCCGAACAAATTGAGATAGAGATTTGAAATTTTGTATGTAGTTAGAATGTAAGAATGGGACGAACCCTATTTAATATCAGCAACCTCGATTATCTGGAACTATTTTTTCGGACTCTCGAAAAATTCGTTCTGATAAAAGGTATACAAAAATTTTCGAATTTTTTTGTTCTAAGGAATGGACGTAAAAGGCAATAAAATAACACACATTTTGCATATAGAACGAAATTGATCGGATTATTAGTTGCTGAGATATTTGTAATCTTGTTTTCCACATTCTTCGATTTTTCATGACCCTGTATTTCATTAAAATTTCAATTCAAAAGTATATTTTAATTGGAAATGAGACGCTTAATCCGACGCAGTTAATTGTTAGTTAATAGAATTATTATTTTTGGAGTTATAAGGATGTTTCTTTTACGCAGTTCGGTATTACTTGAATAGTTTGGCGTTTTATATAATTTGTCGAAATTGGTACATCAGCAGTTCTTTAATATAGCATTACTACGTATATTAACAATATTTAAATTTTGTTTATGAATTGCAATGCATTGTATAAATAGTTTCACATGTTTTATTTTCATATACATATCCATGATGGGTAAGTATTACGGTGGCCCCCAACGACTAGTTGTTTATGCTGTAGATATGCAATGCGGTGATATAAACATTAAATAGAATAACTTTTCGTAAGCATTACCTTGCTAATTTTAATTTGTAATGTAAATTTTGGTTGTTGCTAAATATTACAAGTTGGAAATTGTATGTCAAACATTGAAAACGAGGTACTAAAATTTGTATTTTTACGAATATTCAGGTATTAGTGCAATAGCTGTTGCACTCTTATTAAAAAAATGCATGAATACAAATTCTATTACAATTACATATGTAGCAAATTCAGTCTCACGAAAATAATATGACTCTACGTTAGATAAGAAGCCATCCACATGACAATCTAGAATTATGACCTATCGCGGGATGTCACTGAAGGAATGATATATAATAGGGATTAATAGAATGAATAAATACTTTATTAATATCCTTTTAACACTTTACAACAAAATTGAAAAATAAATATATATCAATAATTTATATATGTCATAAATATGTTCAGATTGCTATGAATTTTTTATATGTTATTGATGTTTACGAAGCCTACTGGAAATGAAGCTTCTATTATGATTAGTTTATTTACAGGGATAGTCAAAGGTTTTCCGATACATTACGCCCTATGAGAAAAATCGTTTCAAATGAATTTTAAATGTGTTACACCCTGTCAAACATATTCAAATTTGTGTGGATTCACAAAGTGCATTCGTAAATTAATTATGTAAAATATGCAGTGAAAATAATAGTTACAGGGCCACTCAAAAGAATTACACAATAAAATAATAAGGGAGGGACTGTTTGCGACATATTTTAATTATGTTAAACTATTTCAAATATCATTAAATTGATATACGGCGCTGGTGAGACTTAATATTTAACGCATAATATGAAGTGCATAGCATTTACAGGGACACACAAAATTTTCAAATCTTATATTATTCTTCGAAGAACTGTATATTAACGATGATAGATGAAGGATGGATGAAATACATTTCAATTATGATTTGCGCTTTTAGGTTTCACTAAATGTCTGCAAATTATATGATGTGTATAAATGTTATAATTAATATACAGGGCTACCCAAAAGATCTCATAAACGTTACGGAATGTCAGGGTAATTAACTTAAAGGTGGTTTTTAAACGAGATATGCATTTTTACGTTGAACTGCTTTCAGTTTACTAACAAATGTTTCTAGAATATAGATAAAATGATATACAGGGTCACGCAAAGAATTAGCTACATGGTCACTCATAAATGATAGTTTCTGGAAATGTGATTTAAATAGTTGAGGAGTTTTTTCTTTGAACTAAATTTTAACAAAATACAGGCGTGTAATAAATGTATTAGGTAAATTACAGGGCTAAAAAAAGTGTTCAAGTATTTTTCATCAATTAGAATAATAGAAATTTCAACCAGATAGGTGTTTTCTTGCTAAATAGAATTTTCCTATTATGTAGTATTTATATATATTAACCGACGCGACGGATCAAATACAAGGCATCTTTCAAAAGTATTGTAATACATATTTCGCTATGGATAGTAAGTAGCACATAATTTCCCTAAATAACAAAGTTTTGTTTAAGATTTCAGGAAGTGTTAAAAAGTGTTTCATAATCTATACTTCGGAATGCACCTAAAAAGTATTTTTTATCTTTAATAAAAAATGTAATAAAATTGTAATCTTTTTGCAGAATTTAATAAACAGGTAATAGATACTTCAATTGATTCCAAATGACTAATTTTTAATTGGAAATGTAAACTAAAATCCCTTCAAAATGTAATTAATTGCCGAAACGTCAGTGAAGGCTTACTGTGGAGACACGAAATTTTTTGGTTTCTGTCTGTCTGTCTGTCTGTCAGTTTGTCAGTCTGTCTGTTCCGCGATAACTACCGCAAAAAACATCCGAAAGACTTGAAATTAAGTGTGTATATTGGTAAGGCACTCGGATTTAGCTGTATAGTTTTTTGTTATATTTTATTAATTCGTTCGTAAAATATAGAATATTTTATATTGCGCAATAATGTTTTTCTATGGCAAATCCAACGATTTTCAAATTTTTATTTGTTGAGAGAAAATGACTCATTTGATTAATGGAATTCAACGATAAATGGATACTGAAATTTGCCAGTACGGGGCTTAAATTATTCATATTGTTTTGAAATTTTATCTATGCATATGTCAGATTTTTTAAATTATTGCTGTAAATCTTGGCCATTTTTTATAAATGTGTTCCAATAATATAAGCTAATTTGTTTTAGAGATTTACTTATTTCAAATGTATTTATTTCGTTTTCTTCATTTCTTTTAATAGTCGCTAAGCAACCATTTATCCTAATTCTTATTCTTATAATATTATAAATTTTAAAATGTGTACGGAAGTTTGAATAACATAACTTCAATGCTTCAATAGCATAACTTCAACTTTGTATCTTTGCGTATAGATAATTATAGCCAGAAAAGAACAAAGGCTATGTATTATTTATTTTATTCGAATATTTTCGTTAATAATTCTGAATTTCATTATTTTTCATGCATAACCAATCGCCATTTTTTAGATAAAATTTAATCAATTTTCTTTCCGTTGCCAAGAAAATCAAAATTTCGAATATTAATTTTTCAGCGACGATAAATTTTCAATTGAGCAATTTCCATGCGAAAACTGAAACTAAGGAAAATTTAAAAGAAAAAAATAAATATGACGTCGTATTTGCAATAAAAATAAATATACTATTTTTTGTTAAATATTAAACACTGATATTTGTTTCGTTAACATGAATTTTTTTGTCAATATGGCGACATAATTAAAAATAAAAGGAATAAAAATATTTTAAATAAAATATTTATTTGGTAAACTATGACGTCATAATTGAAGTAAAAGAGGTATTTTATAGTAGTCGTTAAAAATAAACGGGACATGGATAGCAGTAATTCATGGAGTTAGAAAAATAATGACGTCATATTTAAAATGGATAAGAAATATTTTTTTACGAATACTAAATTATAAGTTACATACAGATAAAAAATTTTATTAAAAACTAAAAATTAGCAGTGGAAGGCTTTTTTTTGTCGGAAAAAAGGGGAAAATAAAACTGATTAATGTATTTTTGAAGCTATTTTTTTCTTTAAAGTTAAAAAGAATTAAGTTTCAATTTGTGCAGATGGTATAAAAATTAAAATAAATTTTCTAAAACTAAAAATATATTTTCAAACATTGACGTTTCATTAATGAACTTTTTCAACAGAAGCGAAAATCATCTGTCAGCAAATTAAAATTTACAACCAAGAATCTACACTATTAAAATCCGACCGTATGTATGTATGTATGTAACTCTATCTCCTCCGATCCCGGATACTTAGAAAAGTCGCTTTTGTTTTGAATTGAAGGGAAAAGAATCCCGGGTTCCCGAGTTGCGCATTCGTCTCTCTGTCCGTCCGTCCCTCTGTTCGCATGTAGCAACTCAAAAACTACCCAACCGAATAGTTTGAAACATAAAATATATATAATTATTAGATGTCGAGTCATTTCAAATTTTATGAAAATCGTATGCACCTATGAATGGTAATTTATAACAATGTGATTTCAGTTGTTTTAAGAATGTTTTATTTTAAAATTAATTTTAGCTTCTTACTAACGTGTAATAAAGGTACAAGGTAAACTACAGGGCTGAAAAAAAGTTTTCAAGTATGTTTTCCATTTATTAGTGCAAATTGCTCAAAAAGAATTTTAAGCTTTTTTCTAGCTAAACTAAATTTTCCCATTATATAATATGTATATCAACTGACAGATCAAATACAGGGTTGTTCAAAAACATTGGAATACATATTTGGCTATATACCCCTTATTTCCCTAATTAAAGAAGTATTGTTAAAGATTTCATGAAGTGTTGGAAAGTGCTTCATAATCTATGATTAACGCATGATTTTTCTTACTTGTTTAATATAAAGGGAAATTTCTTTCGAAATAGAAAGTACGTAATTTTTATATTTTTGATAGCTCAATTCTTTTTTTAAACAATTTGTATTGCACTAGCAGATGCATTTAATGTATTATGATTACAATTATCTGCTAAAAAATTTAAACAAGTAAGTCACAAAGTCTCTAAACAAGCACACATTTTGTCAAAGCGGGCAAAAAACATAATACATAAGTGGGCAGAATTCACAACAAGTAAGAAAAATCATGCGTTAAGCATAGATTACGAAGCACTTTAAACACTTCATGAAATCTTTTACAAAAGTTTGTTATTTTGGGAAATAATAGTGTATAGCCAAATATACCCAAATATGTATTCTAGTACACATTACTTATATAAACAAAATAGTTGTGTTTGCTTAATTATTTTATCTTAACAGATGACTTATTGCCGAAACGTCAGTGAAGGCTTATTTTGGAGACACGAAATTTTTTGGTTTCTGTCTGTCAGTCTGTCTGTTCCGCGATAACTAATGCAAAAAACATCCGGTTGGCTTGAAATTAAGTGGGTATGTTAGTGAGGCACTGGAATTAAGCTGTATAGTTTTTTGTTAGATTTGATTCATTCGATCGGAAAATATAGAATATTTTATTTTGCGCAATAATGCTTTTCTATGGCAAATCCAATGATTTTTAAATTTTTTTCCTTGAGAGAAAATGACACATTTCTTTAATGGAATTCAATGTGATAAATGGATACTGAAATTTACCAGTTAAATTATCCGTATTGTTTTGAAATTTTGTCTGCGTATTTGTCAGATTTTTAAAGTTATTACTGTAAATTTTGGAGATTTTTTTATGAATGTTTTCCAATAATATAAACTGATTTGTTTCAGAGATTTACTTATTTCAAATGTATTTATTTCATTTTCTTTATTTTCTCTTAATGATTGCTAAGCAACCATTCATCCTAATCCTTATTTTTATAATGTTATAAATTTGAATGCGTGTACGAAAATTTAAATGAAGTCAGCGTCAAAACTAATGAATTAGTTAATGTCTTTGTATCTTTGCGTATAAATATAACATAACCCAGAACAGAACATAGGCTATGTTTTATAAATTTTATTCAAATATTTTCTTTAATAATTCAAAATTTCTTTCTTTTTCATACAGAATCAATCGCAATTTTTTAGATAAAATTTAACCAATTTCTTTTATCGTTGCCAAAAAAATTCGAAATCTGGAATAATTTTTCAACGGCAATAAGTTTCAATTGAGCAATTTCCATTCGAACAATTAAAAAAACTAAAAACTAAAAAATAAATAAATAAATAAAAAAAATAATCATGATGTCAGAATTAAAATAAAAATAAATATAGTAATTTGTTAAATATTAAACACGGAAATTTGTTTCGTTAATAAGAATTTTTCTGACAAAAATGGGGACATAATTAGAAGTAAAAGAAATAAAAAATAATTATATTTTAAACCAATATTTCACTTGGTAAAATTTGACGTCATAATTGAAATAAAACAGGTATTTTATAATAGTCGTTAAAAATACAAGAAACATGGATAGCAATAACTCATGAATAATGACGTCATTGCCGAAACTTTAGTGAATGCTTTTTTTATCGACACAAAATTTATTGTTTTCCGCCTGTCAGTCTGTTCTTCTGTCTGTCTGTCCGCGATAACTGCCACAAAAATGCAATCAAAACTTCTTTTTTTCGGAAACAAAATTGTAAAACCCTAGATTACTGAGTTTACACTTTCAAAAGTTCCTGATACATCAGATATAATGTTTGTGGTGGGCAGGTGTGTAAAAGTATGAGGATAATGAAAATTGCCTATTAAAACTGTTACTTATCCTTATAATTCAAAATGTATAAAGAAATACAAGATATACGATAACCATTAGCAAATTGATAGAAAGTTACAAATTTAAATTTAATGAGACTACGGGGGGTTCAGGGGGGTGGAGCCCCCACTGAAGAAATCTACTATGTTATAATAAAAAAAACAAAAATAATAGATCATGAAAATTTCAGAATATCCTAGCATAGCTAACTCTTTAATTTACGCTTTTGATGGTTGAAAACTTCTTATTCTTATTTTATTCTTATAAATAATTACGTAATTTGAAAATTTTAAATTACAGTTTCCAGGAAGTTGAATATTACCCAAAGTGTGCTTAAAAAAAGATGCGCAAAGCTGGCGTTGAGGCTCCTGATGTGTAGATTTACTAGTTTTAATTTTAAGCAATTTATGAGTATAATGAAATTTTAGCAGCAAAAACATCCGACGAAATAATTTTTTGTTCTGTTTATCTTGATTTGTATATTAATATGGTAATGCTGTAATTCTTTATTAAATATTTAATTGAAATAATAAAGTAAAGATTCTAATTTTAATAATTTTAGATTTTAGGCAATCTGTTCGCATAATAAAATTTTAATAAGTGAAGAAACTTATGAAAATGGAAAAAAAATCGATTTTATCTTGTTATGTAACAATACTTTACTGCTGAAATTATTTTCTTATCATTTATATAAAAAAGTATATACCGTTATTTACAGAAAATTTTCATACTTTATTGATTTTCATTTTTCGAAAAACCTTCCTTGATTAATCATTACTTGTAAAATTAAAAATTCATAAACAAATAAATGGACAAGTGAGAAAAATATAGAAATGGATTGAGCAGACGTTTGTCAGCGACTTTAGCTGGTGATATTTAATATGGTGATAAATTTAGTGTTTTAATTGATATTTTACTACTTATTTGCGAGTTTACAGTCTATGATTCATTTTTTTGGAACTATCGTCCTAGCCATGTAGACATCTTGTTTGGAGTTGCTTATATAATTTAAAGGAACTCCTTGGTGTTAGTTTCTCACCTTCCGATCACTTTATTTTTTTCATTACAGTAATCCCTTAACATTCAATAGTTTTGATTATTCGCAAAATAGAAAATGCAGAGCATTTTAACATTCATGAATACTTTACTTTTTAAATACAAAATATTGCACATGCGTGGTGACAAAATTCGCTAGAAAATTATAGTACAAATTGTATTTTTAAAAACATAATTATGTGAACAAAATACAACAAATATTCGCTTGGGGTAGCTTTGCGGTTGCTATTTTGACATTCGCGAAGATTTCCGGAACAAAACGTAAGACGCAACATGGGTTTCAATATTATGGGGATTTTCTCCATTTTTGACGAAGACACAGTTGAGTGTGTCGTTTGTTCAACGGGTGATTCAGCGTGATGGACTGGTTACCTGGCACTCACGTTCTCCTGATTTATTCAGCGTATATTTCTTTTTTTGGGGGTCACTTACAACTGTTCAGTATGAAGCACCTGGTGTGTCCGAAATCGACCTGGTTGCAATAATCGCTAGCATTAATTGTAGGTACTTAATAATATCTTTGTGTTCGACCAGGTCCGTTGGATTATAATCCGTCGGTGTAAATCATTCATCGCTTGCAATAATGAAAACTGTAAAATTTTCATGTTTCATGGCTTTCACATATCTAATATTTGTGCGAAATATATATTTCCGATAACCGCTGTCTTATGTACTTTATTTCTTGTGTCTTCGATATCACTTTCACAAGACGTTTTCGGTCATGTGTCACTATGCAATACTCAATCATTTTGATTTTGCCTACATACACTTAAAGTTTGTCCCGATATTTATGGGACACCATGATATATTTATATATATATATATATATATATATATATATATATATATATATATATATATGTGTGTGTGTGTGTGTGTGTGTGTATATGTATATATATATATGTATATCATATATATTATAAAGCAGAAGTTCTGAAATTTCCAAACGAGTGTTTTCAAAAACTACCCGATGGATTTTTTTGCCGATTGTATCATTCGATAGGAAATATTTTTCCGAAGGTTTATGATTCAAATTTACAGGGATAACTCTGATTTTTCGTAGTAAATTTGGTATTTTTCAGTTATTTTTGACAAAAGGGTTGCCAGTAACTGTTTTTGGCGAAAATTATAATTGCTAAAAGAATTAAAATGGCTATATCTATTAGAAATATTACAAATATCTTGCAAATAATAGCAGAAAATAACTACTGATAATATTAATAATAATAAAGAAAGATCGCTTAAATGAGGCGTAATATTATAAAAATATATTTATCTTGAAAATGAAAAAAATATTTGTAATGCTTAAAAAATAAATTAACGCAAAATATAACAATTGGTTCAACTTTTGGCGACTTATCCCCGGTGTTAGAATAAAAACATGAATTTCAGAAATTGATTAAATGAATTTTGAATTATAGTTATTTCCCTTTTTATTATTTTCTTTCTCTTTTTTATCCAATTTCCGTATAATATAACTTACAGCAGAAAAAAACAGATCTGATTGTAAAAGACACTGTAAGTTGTGAGTTACTATTCGTTTCTATACCATTTTCATCTTGCTTTTGTCGCCAAAGAATGTGTTTTTAAGCTGAAAATGCACTACTGACTTAATGCCTGACTTAGGTTCTTAATGGTCGCAATAATGTTGTTTTTTTTCAAGTGAAGATAATTTTTAGAGTATATTTTAATACTCAATCGTAAATTATGTAGATATAACTCTTTTATTTCTTTTTGCAAATGTTTTCATTGTTAATTTAACTTTTCTTGCGCCATTTCGTCAATTTCACTTACAGGAAAAATTTCAGTTTTAAAATTTAAAAACTGAAGAAGGAAAGATTACCCCATCGATTAAAAATCTACCCCCAAATTCCAAAATTAAATGTCAATAATGGATGATCGTAAATGTCACATTCACTTGACATTAAGTATAATATAAATACTAATTATGTCATCAAGTGATTTTTAATTCGACATTTTATTTCTGCTTTTATACATGTTCTGCTAATTTGTTTTGCGTTATTTAAATGAAAATTTATGCTAATCTATATAATCTGGCTAATAGTTTGGCGATTTGTATAATTTGGCGAAATTGGTCAACGGTATAACCAAGTAGTACTGAAGGAAAAATTTTGCAATTCAAAGTAAATTTATGCAATTATGCGTTATTACTATAGATAAATTCAACATTTTGAAATGAAAAATTCCGGCTGAATAAAATTTACGAGTATTTTTTAATTGACCATTTCCTCTTCAATATTTCTTCAATCAAACTTTCGCTATTCTCTTTCGCGCAGGCTACAAAAATGTATTTTAAATATTTTATTATATAAAACGTAAATAACATTTTTCTATTTTTTAAAAAAAATATTTTTAAAATCTAATTCTACCATTATGTGTCTTACAGGACAAAATAGCAGAATTACTTTTAAAAATGGTTTTATCTGTTAATTGCATGTTATTTGTTTATTTCGGTGTTTGAATTTACTTTTGTCATCAAACAATGCGATTTTATACCAAGAAGGCATAAGCCGGAGCGATGTTCACAATTACTAAATTTGGCGCAGCATGTCCCCAAAGGGACCTTGCGCCATAAAACCCCATACAACCAACCAACCAACCACAATTACTAAATTCTCTTACTCTATTTTAAATGTGTGAGAGCATTTTTAGGATATTTTTTTATGTTTAATTGTAAATATATAAATAGCAGTTATAGCAAAAAAAAAAAAAAAATGCGTATAATGTTTAAATTTTAGTATAAATGTCTTCCTCATCTAAACTGTAAAATAATTTAATTGCAACTTTTTTAAGTTTTGGCGCAGATGTCATATACGCACCACATTCGCACGATTGCAACAATATGGCGATTTTATGCCACACATGGTAAACCGACTATGGCTGTTTATTTATTAATAAACTACTTATTAACTTTCATTTTGTTTTTTAAAATAATATAAATCATTTTGTTCTATAGCTATTAACTAAACTTTTTTATTTATTATTGTTTTCAAATAATACCAAATAATTAAAAAATATTTATGAAATTGGTAATTAAAAACCAAGTTCTCCAAATTGGCGTCAGAAAAAAATTGCGCAAATGGGGTGCATACATGACATCTGTGTCAAAGTTTTTTCTTACACATAAGTAGGGAAAATGCAGTATAAATACCGATTAAAGTTTTTCCAAATGGAAATTTTGTCACGGATTTGGTCATATACTCATCGAGGTATCTCACTGGTGCCAAAATGGCATTATTTGCCTCATATGGTAACCCAGCTATAGTTGTTTATCTGATGATAAGTTGTTTATTTACTTTCATTTTTTTCTTTTTTGAAATGATATTTGTTGTTTTGTTCTACAGTTACTTTTTATTTATTGTTAATTGCTGTTTAAAATGACAGAAAATAATAAAATGTACATAAATTTCTTTGGTATTCTAAAACGAGAATTTTGCCACATTGTAGTTGCAAGATAATCGTGCTAAACCTATTGCGTATATGATGTCTGTGTAGGAATCTTTTGTGAAATATGAAAACTGTAAATTGGCTACTACTTGATTATCACGTCAATCGATTTCGCCAAATCGTTCGCCAAATTATAAAAATTTACATAATTTTATCTTAAATAACTAAAGAGAAAATGCTTAAATACGAAAGAGCAAATAATTTTGTTTTCATTTTTCAGGAGGAAATTTTGCAATAATAAAGTAATTCTTGTAGTGAGAATTTTAATGCGTGTTTTTTTTATCGTTGGCAACTTGCTGTAAGGAAAAATGTTTATTTTTTTTCCTGCTTTTGTTTTGTAAGAGCTGGTTTTGTGAAAGCCATGTTAAGATGGTATTCAAATTTTTGAACCCTTCCCAATTACCTTCCCCTTGGGCCGATTTTGCTCATTTGCAATTCCCACTGAGATATTAACCATCTCAATGTACTTGACGAGTTTGAAGATGATTCTTGCATAATTGTGCCTTTTATCGCGCGGACAAAATTTAATATATATATAAACTTTTTAGGTGGGAGTAGCTTTGGGTTCCTGGCTTCACATAATGAAAAGTTGTGAAGAAATTTTTCAGAGGTTGTACCATGATAACGACTGTAATAATGAATATTTCTTGAGATAAGGGAAAATTTTAAATCCTGTTGCCATAATGGTCTCATATCGCTTCCAAATGTGCACTGTTAGTAATAAAATAGTTACTTCTAAATAGATGGTTTTTGCGCAACGTTTAAGATAATTTAATATCACAATGGTGTCTAAATCGTTTTCAGCAATGAGCAAGGTGCTGCTGGAGGTCCAAATTATTTAAAATACAAATTTAAATTCACCAGTTCGTTTCATCCACGGTTGATTTTGAAATATTGACCAGCGCAGTGGGCATAGCCTGCTAGTATGTATATAAATAAATAAATATATATATATATATATATATATATATATATATATATATATATGTGTGTGTGTGTGTGTAAGTGTGTTTATTAATGTTAAATATTACTACTGTACTTACTAACTTGTCAGATATATTTCCGATTTCTAAAAAATTCAAATTCGAAATGATGATTTGAAATTGAATGTAATATAAAATATCTATATATAACAGAAATTGATTTTTTAGATGTTTATGTATCGGTTTTTATTCATTTTGTTTTACGTTAAATAGCTAAACAAAACAAGGATATTGCTTTTAAATCTTCATTATCTGTACTTAATGTTACTTTTACATTATTTAATTCTCTATATAATCATAATAAGTTTCCTCTGTAACTTCAACCATCTGTATCATAAATAATGTTTAAAGGAAATATCTTGAATTCTACTGTAAAAGAAAATTTTTGCTTCATTACGCTTAAACAACGGTCCTCTGAGAAATTTTATCATTTATAATATATATATTCATGTATATATTCTTTACTTAATTAAATTCCAAATAAATAGCATGGGGAAATAATTTAGCTTTTTTGCTTTATTTATAAATCTCATAGGGTATTTTTGGAATGCGTCTATTATAAATAACCGTTAAAGGTATTATTATTTATTCATTTGTTACATTCGTCTTTTGTGTATGACCTAATGAAAATTTAAAACAGATTGAGCATAATTTAATCTTAAATAAAATAAAATAAAAATAAAAAGACTAAAAGCAATAAATCACCGTCATTTAATCACAAAATACACAATATTTACTTTAATATGCTCATCTTTTTATTTGAAAAGCAATAAAGATAATAAAATATACCTTAAAAATATGCATTTTATTTAAAACGTTTTTGCACTTTCGGCCTGTTTTCCGCGGCCATCGAGTCCTATGGAGTGAACTTAAGTGTGGAAAAATATTCAACAGCAATTCCATTTATTTTACTACATCACATTGTTCTCATTCGCCACTTACAATTTTAAATGCTTTGCGAAAAATAATAGAAGTATCAGTGTTTCGAATGAAAATCGTTTTGGGAAAAATATTACCATCAATTTTAATATGTCACTTTGCTCATGTTATCAGGATTTATGTTCAAGATATTTAACCATGTATTTGGAATATAATAGGTATCGTTATATGCTGGACTGCTTTTACGCATGATTTCCGTTGCTTCTGTGATAGTCCAGTAATTAGATGTAATTTTAGCAGGAGCTTTTTGTAAATTTTATTTTAAAGAAATAATTAAATTACTGGCAAAGAGCCCTACACGAATCGGATTATGGTTGATCCAAACAGGAAATTTCTGTTTAAAGTCGACACGATCCCCAAAAAATAAAACATTTAGTCAACAGGTATACGACACACGTCACCCTAAAACCCGAAAAAATCCCTTGAACTCGAAACCAGATCCTAACCCGATACATTTCCTCTTGAACGCAAAGTAAAGGAATATGAATCCATACTTTAATAAAATTACGGACGAATTGTCTCCAACTTTATCGTCATATCAATTTCCTGTTTTGTATAAAAACGAATACACTGTAAAAAATTTTGCGTAAGGTTCCTAAGAAAACCTGTGGCAGCTAATCTGCCACAGGTTTTTCCAGGAATTTAATCCAAAAAATGCCAGGAAACTTACATATGCCAGGAAAGTCCAGAAATCTATAATCTGGGATGTTACTCATGAAATATCAGTTAGGTTTCACCATTCTGAAAAGTCTAGAAACCTTTTATGTGTAACGTTACACATTAATTTTCTGTTAGGTTCCACCATTCTGAAACCTACAATCTGAAACATTACTCGTGAAATCTCAGTTAAATTCCTCCATTCTGAAAAGCTATGAAACCTATAATCTGGAATGCTACTCATGAAATCTCAGTTAGGTTCCACCTTTCTGAAAGTTTCCTAAATCTTTAATATGGTATGTTACTCATAAGATCTCCGTTAGGTTCCACTATTCCGAAACCTATCACCTGGAACATTACTCATTAAAATTCATTTACGTTATTTCATTTTGAAAAACTCTGAAACCTATAGCCTGGAACTTTACGCATAAAATCTCAGTTAATTTTCTTCATTGTGAAAAGATCTGAAATATTTCACGAAATACGGTAAATGTTCTTGGGATATCCAGTGGCAGCAATTCTGCCACAGATTTTCACAGAAACTTTACCAAAAATTTGTCTAGAAGATTATGCAAATCTGAAAAGTTCAGAAATCTATAATCTAGTATGTTAAGGACCCTTTTTCAAGATCTTAATTCTAATTTTCAGCATGCTATTCAAAGAGTTTTAAGATGCCTTAGAGTTACAGTTAATTTTGGCTCTTGAACATGATACAGATTAATGAGTTAGTAATCTTTATTGAGAATATAAACGATGATTGCACAGCTGAAAGTTAAACATTGTATTGAAAATATTTCTAATTAGTTGTTTTCATTTTTCAGTTGGCAACACAAATCTAAAAAAAAAAAAAACACAGGATATATGTATGAGTAAAATCTATTTTTAAATCATGAATATATTAAGATTACTTTTACAAAAATAAATTGATTAGAATATTGATGCAAGGATAAATTATGAAAAATATACACTTCAGAAACAAAAGAATTATCTAAATGAGTGATACGTGCTGTGATCTACAAAAATGCATGCTTAAGTTTTTCCACGTTTATATCAAGCTCAATATACCAATTTGAAGGTGCAAATTAAGAGATAATGTAACACAAAGTATACATTTTTGGCAAAATCTCGTACAAAGGAATAGTGTATTTTTAAAATAACATTTAGATAATTTTGCCATATTATTTAATAATTTAAACAGATTATCAACTTGTCATTTGGCTAATACAACAGATTAGTCATTTGGCATAAAATGGTATATTTAATCTATCAAAGCATTCTTAAAATGTTTTACAGTATCTGAATATCTGCTCTTTTTGGGGAAATGTGTGGTTATTTGAAACTTCCCCCCTTCCCCCACTATCTTCACTTAAACTGGATCAATTACCTTTGATAATTCTATTCCTTAAATAATTAATATAATATCACAGTAATCAATGAAAAAAGTGTGCTATACAGTACAAAATTCTTTTAAAAGATTATCCAAACCATTAAGGTTTTTTTACACAAATTTTCAAGGTGGGTTAAAATATGCACAAATATTTGAAAGAGATTTTAAAGGTATACTCAAAAATAACTTTTTAATTGTAATTTAAGCATTAGCATATTTAGAAAGATTCATTCATTTAGTTAAAGCACAAAATTCAATTTCACATGTCAAGGGAAAAAAAGAATATTTAACTGCCTAAAGAAATTAACCTTTTAAAAAATTTGAAAATCTTAATACAGTGTACTCTTGATACTTTAAATAAAATACATTTCTCTCTTTGATATTACAAATTCCTGTAAATGACTTATCTGAACAATTAGCTATCACATATTGCTTTTTTAGAATACCTTCGACTTAAGATATCGAGAATATTATACAATTAAAAAATAACATGATCAAAAATAAAACACAGAACTTTCATAATATGCACAAAACTTTATTGATATTATGGTTTAAAATTACAATCTAGAATTTTATCACAGTTTGCTTAATTTTTCACATAAGGTAGCTACTTTTCGGGGAACTACATTAACATGTTTCAACTTCAACAATTTTAGTTCAATGAAAGTGTAAGTCCCAGTGCCTTTGACAGAATATTTTATCCTATAACAAAAATATAAAGAGATTGTCGAAACTACACTCTGTACAAATTCCACTCTTTCAATTAAAATTTTATCTTCTACTTGTTTATCTACTACTTTATTTACTCTTCTATTTACATAATTTTATCTACTACTATTTTATCTCTTCTTCGTTCAGCTGTAGAGGGATTGTCTGTGTATTTGCAAATTCTTAAAGCTAAGTGGTTCAGCAACACACTTTTTCTGTCCACTGCAAGCAATCTTTATTTAAAGCTTTAGTTAGAGTAGAAGAAAAATGACGTGGAGGAATCTGAAAATCCTTGCGCCATGGGTGCTTTAATATACAACTGACTGCTAATATTTAAAGAGCTGCTTTCAATACTTGAATTTAATTCTGCTTTTCCAAACTCTTCATTTGTTAATGAACTATCATTACATTCAGATTTGATTATTATCCAAGGTGGCTACAAAGAAACAAAAAGCATATTTTATTTTTTATTTTTTATGCATAAATTATTGAATACAATATTGTTTATTCAGATTCTGGAAAAATCAAAATGTTTATTGGAGAAGTTATTCTCATTTGTAAAAACACTTTGTGTTATGCATTAGCTTGATAATATAGAATACTTGAATATGTGTCCTACAAAAGGCTTTAATAACAATACAAAAAGTACCACAACTACTTTTGTATTCTCCCAGTATGTTTCCAAAAAATAAAAAAAGTTTCTAAATATTCAATATATATCTTTTAAACAAGGTGTTTTTGCAAGTGCACTGTTGTCATGTTGCGCATGGTAAAAAATGAATGTCCATGAAATATACAGGGTTTTGTTCCATTTTGAAAAATGTATTGCAATATTTTGAATTTTAAGTAAAAATTTTGAATTTATTAGACAAAAATGGGTATCTACATCGTTGAAACATTTTATTCTCAATTCTATATTGAATTTGTGAAATCTTCAATTAGTAGTGTAACTATAGTTTTGAGTCTTTTGCAAAATTTTCCACAAGACCCCCTAGAATCTATATCTATCTCTCATAACAAGACGGAGTCCCCGTTTCGTGACCCGTCTTGTGGGTATGATTTTTTTTTACGCTCAGATCAGGTTTGGAGTACCCAAAATATACATTCGTTATTCAATACAAGTGACTCTTTCTTAAAATCCTAAAATGATCAACCGTTTATGATCGTTTAAAATGTTTATTTTTCACAATTACTTCCAAGCCCCTCCCGCCCCTACGCCGCAGGGTTTTGCGAAACTCAGTTTTGCCACTGTCCTCGATATTGATATACAATATAAGTTCATTTACGCTTCTTCATTTACATATATTTTTTGGTTAGCTCCGTGCACTATGGCATAAAATTAGCAGTTTCCACCGCCGAGTATCACTAAAAAACGTGGAGATTAACTTTACCGTCCTGAGTCTGTAAACTGGATGGGTACTACTCTCAAAACATGATGGTTGTAAGATATATCGATACCAGGGATGAAAGGAGAAAAATCCGTTTATAATTTTCTGAGTCAAAATTAACGATTATTTCAAACACTAGGAAAGAAAGTAGATAACTCTTTTTGGTTCAAAGGTTGTGTCACGGCTGGTGGGAGGGGATAGTTAATTACCAAGGGCTCTTTTTTATCCGAGCTAATTACGTACGCTATTATACAATATGAAATATTTAAAACAGGGGTCGTAGTTTATCTTGAAATAAAAAAAAATCCTGAAATATCTAACTTTAATGCTTAATCCTGAAATTCCTTAAAATGTCTTTCTTCAACTTATTATACAAGTCACAAATTGCAAGTCAATGTTATTTTTAATATACTTAATCCAGGAATCTCACTGATGTGCAAATTAAAGTGTATCAATTTACAAAATCTGCTAAAATACTGCTAAACCCAAAATTTGGATGAACCTGAATCACACAAGACTCATGTTCCTAAGCAAACTCGTTTAAGTTTACTAAATAAATTCCACTTATTTCGTGAAGCTGATTATTTCGGGTTTTGGTGGGTTCTAGATTAAATATAAAGTGACTGGTAAACACCCCCTCCCCTCTTAAATAGGCTTAAACAAAAAATTTTGTTTACAATTATTCATTTTCCTGGAAGTTTGGGTATCAATTTATTAGAAAATTAGACGATAGAAATCAAATCAACAATGTTAGGTCAAGTATAGGTCAAGTGTAAAAGAAACCCTCCCTCTCCCCCTAATTTAGCTTTACCTAGATTTTCCTTGTCGCGAACCAATTAGTTTCAAATTTTGGTCTCCTTTTATTAGAAGGATATTTACACCTTTAACACGTTGAATTCCACGTCAGTCATGGATGACTGACACTGAACTTCCCGTTTAATTAATGATATCCTTTAATAAAATAAAAGGAAAATTAAAAAAATCAGCAATTTCTTAAAGCAATATAATATTTAGTTTTATATTATAATTTTACGCTGTCGGCTACGGGAAACTGACGCGGCTAAAACGGAAATTTCAATGTCTGTCACCGGTGAATGACATGCCACTTAACGTGTTAATGCAAGGGTTTATAGATTAAATATTTGGGGGGGGTAGAATCCACCACTTTCATTTTGTTTATTTTAAATTACAATTTCCTTGCATAAAACTATCTGAATAGCTTCAAATTTTGGGTACATATTTAACAAAAAGATGGATTAATCTCACGGATACTTAATTATACTTTTTAACTATCATAATAATTGTAGCAAACTTTAAACTTTCAACATACTCCCCCTCACTTTAGCCCTATCAGTGGCTGGGAGGTTCTGATCTCTCAACTGGTCGGCGTAGGTGCTGTGTTCGAACACAGTTGCGGCCGTCGGCCTAATCGTTCAGAGTTTTCGTGGTTTTCTTCGAACCTTTCGTAAATATGGGTTAGGCTCCCTTAGAAAGACCCCCCCCACGAAGGGCACCACCCCCTATCATAACTATCATAATAATTGCTGCAAACTTTAAACTCCCCCATATTTTTCCTTTACTTCAAACACTAATAAAATTTGTCCCGATGTTTTATAAAAGTAGTGTTGTGAAAATTTCAAAATGCATTTGCTAACCCTGTAAAACTGCTAAAATAAAGAAGATGTTAAAAAATTTTCAGATTTAAGGTATACTGAATGACACTGAAATAGTTCAGCAAATCATAACAATAGATGTAATAAAATTTAAATTGAAAGTGATATTTAACACTTTAAAATTATTTTTCACGTTTCTTCTCACTTCTTTTGGTAATAAATAATTCGATTAGCTAGTTTACTTTTGGAAATTTTTTTGGAAGAGTATTTTCAGAATTCTTGTTTTTAATATACTAGTTAATGTATATTTAAGTTTGTTGAATTATATAACATTAAAATTGCGTTATTTTAAATCAAATCAGAGAAATCCTCGGTGTTACTCCATCCCCTGTTAATGTGGTTTCGAGTACTCTTCCAATTCTTTATGCAGCTTTATGTTAATCTGATAAATTTTAATTTTGAAAATTATTTTGCAAGCAAGATTTAGAAACCTCCGTTTGCGTGGATTTTAGTTGGGCTTTAGAACGCTTGCTAACGCGGATTTCCGAGCTCTTGTTTTTCAATATGCTCATAATGCGTATTTTAAGTTTGAGTAATAATATTAATATATTCAAATTTAGAAATTAAGTTTGAGAAATCCTCGATGTTACGCCGCCTTTTAACGCGGATTCAGAGCAGTTTTTCTAATGTAGCTCTTATTTAATAAAATTTAATTTTAATATTATTCTTTAAGACTTTTGGATGCCTGTTTACATAGATAGAATATAATTTGGGGTTTGTCAATTCCCCCTCTCCCCCACAATACACACCCACGTTAATGAGGATTTCCGAGCTCATTTTAAATATTGTAAATTTGACTACTGTAACTTCTTACTTACATATTTTTCTGTTAGATGCAATTTCAGTTTTCAGTTGAGTGTAATCCTACCGAATGGAAATTAAAAAATATTAATAAGCTACAATGTTGATAGTTAGAAATGTACGAACACTTCATATGATTTTAAATGAAGCGTTTGTAACTTTGTTAATGGTCAATAATTAAAAATCTGAGTAACTGGCCAGTGGCCAATGTTAATTTTTATCTATATTTTGCATCAACATACAAATGAAGGATTGCTGTAAGTAATTATGCACATATCTGTATAATAAAGACATATACACATAAAGTATTTCAGTTATTCAGAATTTTTAAAAAGAAAATAAAATTCAAAAAGTATGCCTGAAAAATGTTACAAAATTCAGCATAAAAATTAAAATATTGACTTCCTTAAAAACCTGATAAAAATCCAGCAATTCTTAATTTATGTAACATTTTTTTCCTTAAATTAAGATTTCAAATTGATTCAAGATTCAAGATTTTTAGCTTATGATAATATGCATAGAATTTTTTATTTTATATAAGTCTGATTATGCATATAAGTTAAATTGCTTAAATACATACTTAAGTGCTAAGTTAAAGAACATTTTTAAATGGAGGATTATGCGATTTACGACAACTTAATTAAACATGAAATTTGCTTTAATTATTTTTATACACTATATAAAGAATACCATACAAACTTACCTGGTAGTTGTTTAAATTCTAATCCACAAACTGGGCGCCTTTTTTAACAGTATATTGGTCTGTTAAATGAAACAGACCTAGTTTCTTTACGTTAGTGAGAATATTTGATCTTCAAAGTTAAAAATTTGAGAGGAAATTTTGGGAAACACGCTAAATTTAAGAAACATGGGGGCGCTATAAAATCAACGATGTCTATTTGATCGAAAATCTCTAAGAAAATGTTATCAATGCAGAAAAATGCTTACAGTTTCGTTAAAAATCGAATGCCTTATTATATAGCATTTGGGATTCCTGTATTAAGATTTAAAGTAAAAAAAAAAAAACATTACCATACTTATGAATCACATTTAGGCACAATAACCTTGCCACAAAATTAGTAATATTTTCTAGTAAGTAACTTAAAATTGTACATTTTCATCCTCTCTAGACATATGTAGCTTGCAGATACTAAAAAAAGGAGGGGGAGGGGGACAAAATTTAAACATTTCTCTACTGATATGACTTTAATTTCATGTTATAGACTCAATATTTTGAAAAATAAAATAGTTGGCCAGAGCTTCTCCCATTTCCCCTTCAAGCGGTTATTTTGTTTATAATAATTTTTATGCTAAATTTATTGTTTTGGGGAACAGTCGAACTCGCTTAAGACGTGATACCGATTAATACCTGAATTTACTCCAGTTCCAACATCACAAGAGCATCGCTCTTACAACAAATGTAAAAATTTTCCATTTAATATAAGATAAAGTTTTCATTCTTTGGACAAAAGATCTCGCTTACGACGCGAATGCATATACCTAGATATTAAGTTTTTGATATGAGCATCAAACTATTTCCGAATAGTAATAATCGCTTTATTTAATGGCAGAAAGATTACTATTCGGAAATAGTGATAGACATTGTAAAAAAAATCCTCTAAACTGGACTGCTGATTAAATAAGGCGAATATTACTAATCGGAAATAGTAGGTATTTGAAGAAAAAGTTGCAGCACTAAGATCGAGAATTTCGTCAAATAATCACTGATAAAATAATTTCGTAAAACGGTCATTGGTAGAAATTGGAAAAATAGGTTAAAATGCACAATAATATCGGCATACGCACTTACATTCCAAAGTTAGTTGCTCTAGATACCATAATTTTTTTTCTTCAACTGCGGCAACAAAATGACCCACACGCAAAAAGCAGTTCATATGGAAATAAAGACCAAGAACAGGTTTCATAGTCTAAACTTGGAAAAAAATATTTAAAAATCACAATTAAATGCGTTGTTAAAGCTTCGGTAAAAATTAGTGACTCTAGTTTCCATATTCGATTCATAACTAAGCGAGCAAAATGATAAACACACAAAAAATTAGTTTTTACATGTAAAATAGGAGCTGTACAGGGCAGAAATTTGAACAAGAGCTTTGAGATGCACAATTAGAAGGGAATTCACACCTTTGTTTTATTTTTTATAGCGCATGATCCCGTAGTGTTTTCACAACTGGGATAATAAAATGACACACACGCAAAAAAACGATTTTTTTGTAATTAATATATTATCCACAAAATAAGGAATATTACACACAAAACATGTATAACTTTGCGCAGATTACCAATAATTTCTATTTTAGAATAAATCCGAAAAGTTACACAAAAGCTCTAAAAGAATGCTTATTAAAACTAAGGAATGTTACACAGAAAATATTCGGAACGTTTCACTGTTTATCAGTAATTTCCACTTTCTCAACTATTCTGAAAAGTTACACGAGATTGTGGAAGGTATTACACAAGATTTCTAGGTATTCTAGTATGAGCAGAAGTAATCCGAGAAAACCCAGGAATGTTACACAGTAAATATCAAGAACATTGCGCAGATTTTTTACAGTGTACATATACACGCATTAATGATCAGATGTATAGTGTTTTTCATTTTGCGTATTTTTAAAACTTTTTTAATCATTATTGAATCAGCCCGACGCCGATAAGTGTGTGTGAAAACTAAACCTAACCGACCTAGACGCTCAAAATTTTCAGTAATCTGGCATGAATCCAATCGGCAATGAATGAAATTAGCGTCAATGTTCGGATCTGGTTCGTGTAAAATCGGATCATCCAATTGTAGGACTTTAGATTAGAACAAACCAAGAAAAAACACAAGAAAAGTAATTGGTAATACTAATGCGAAAGTGGGACTAGCAAACATTTTACTATGCAAAATAATCGTTTATTAATAAATGTGTAAAAAACAAGAAAGATAAAACGCATGCTTCAAAAATCGATTGTGTAATACTTTCCTACATATTCAGAATATTGTAACAAATCTGTACGGTATAATAAGTTAAAATATTATGTCTAATTCAACCATATGAAAATGCATAATACACTGAAAAACCAAATTTCAGCTACTTTCCTCTACAATCAAAAAGTTTTCTAATTTTCTGACCAGCCCTGCATAGGATACTACATCTATACAAAACACTTGGTCGGTTAGGAAATACATAAGACAGTTTATGCACATATTGATGGTACATAAATGAAAATTGCACAATAATCTTTTTTTACAACGTCCCCTTCCGGCAGATTTCTTCAAATTAAGGAGGGACCTGCTTACCATCCCCCCCCTCCCCAAAATAAAACACAAACACAAAAAATGTATTTCAGTTCTATGTATAAGTTCATACATATTTTACTGTAAAACACTTTGCTGTAAAACAATATTCATATTTTCCTCCCATAGCTCTGCGATGACATTTAAAAAGGATTGTGAGTTTTGCAGAACTTTGAAAATTGAAACAAATTTCTAGAGACGGGATAGTATTTTAATTAGCCGTGAGAGAATATAATTATTTTATACTTAATACTTAATTTATGAGAAAATCTCAAAACAGCTTTAAAAGTTTACTAAAGAAAATATTGTTTGTAATGACGTTTTAACCTACAACATACCCAGAATTAGGATCAATTTGCTTAAAGAACCATAAAACAATTAAAATTCCATTTTCCTCAATATTTATATTTTATTTTTCCAATGTTTTCCGCATTTTTTTAAATCAACTACGTGACATTTGAAAAATAAGACAATTAATTAATAGGATAATTAATAAGACAATAATTAATAAGATAATAATTAATTAATAATACAATTAAAAATTAATAGTATCGTTGAATTATTCTCTGACGAAGGCTGTGATTACAGTTGAAAGTACTAAAAATTAATTTTAAACTAATTTTAAGTTGTTTACGTATGGTGTAATTTTAAGTTTAGTTTTAAAAGTTATTAATAGATGTCTACTGTTTAACTTCATTTTCTGACTCGGGCTTTCGGGGCTTTGAAAAAAATTAATCTGAAATCACCTCTAACGTTTGTATATGAAGTCATAAATGAAAAAGAATGGTTATGAAAACCAATAAATTTTTTTTTTTATGGAATCTTTCCTAAGCACAAGCATTATTCAAAACTCTGTAAGAAAAAGACCGAGATAAAATAATGTATTATACCTTAAAGTTTGAGATATATCCGCATTTTATATCTGAATATCAAATATGGCCCGAAGATTCGGTAATGCTTCGATATAGATTTCCACTTTATTACAGCTGTTTCTTTATTATGATAGTAGAATCTACATTTTGAACTGGTAAATGTATCTATCTGTATTTCTAACACTACATTAAATATTTAAAGCTGTGTAGGGTGTTTAAATTATGATTTTAATAAAATATCAAAAAATACCAAACATGTTTGAAAAGTTAAGGCTTCAACTTGGTGACAGTCCCTGCTCCAACATAGGCTGTTATTTATGTGGATTCCATAACAACATGCGTGTTGCACGATCACAAAACGTCCTAAATTGCCTTTTTTATGATACTGAATTCAGTATCATTAAAGCGATTTTTCATCGAGCAGTTTTCCTTTAATTATTTTTTTTAAATATATGCATGAATTACATATTGTTGAATTTTTATGATTTCCATTTTTCACCATTTCCTGCGCTGTCGTGTCCGGATACTTGGTACAAAACCTCAAACTTGACAGCATATTGTAAAAGATCTGCTACCTTTTCTGAAATTTACTTTTATAGAAGGACGTTTTTCTATTTTAATATTTATTTTAAATTATTTTAATCTATTTTAAATATTTTTCCCTTTTCTTTCTGTTATTTTTTAATGATGAGTGTAAAAAGGCGCCGGTGAACAAAAATGTATGGAAGTGTGGATACCATTTCAGATATACACATTTATAAAGAAATGAAAAAAGTTGTTTGATTGCAAAAACAATTTTCATTCATTTCTGTACAAAAATATTTAAATGCATAAGAAAGTAATTTATGTAACAAAATGTATCAAAAGCATGTTTTTACGCAGGAAAAAAGTAAAACACTTTTGATACAAAATGAACAAAAGAATAAAAAAAAATGTATTGTTCTACTGAAACATTATTCATTTTAAGGGAAAATTATCAGCCCCATAACCTCTGCCTTCCAACCCGCTTGCAGAGGCAAAAAAATCAAAATTCCCTTTTTTTTAACAATTTTTCCATTTTTGAGTTTAAAAAAATAAAATAAAATAAAGCTTTCCTTTTGCTTTACAGATAGGTGGGAGGGGGGGGGGGAAGAGACAGAGACGATTTAGGCACAATCTAAAGGCTTTTTCTATTTTAATATTTATTTTAAATTATTTTAATGTATTTTAAATATTTATTTATATTCTTTTAGTTATTTTTTTATAAATAATGAATGCAAAAGGGCACCTGAAGAAATTATTTGGAATATGTATACATTTTGGGGAACAATATTTATTATTTATAAAAAATATTTTTAAATTAAATAAAATTATGTCATGTGTTTAACTGTCTTAAATATAAACCTTACAACATATTTATATGTTTAGCAAAACTCAGATTTGAAGTAGTTTTTGAAAGAAATGAAGACCAAAAATACGCTTTCTCTTTTAAATAAAAATGCTGGTTAGATTATAATGGCCCTCTGCTTTCTAAAGTATGAAACGCCATTACACTATTGCCAGAAATTGACCCTTAGGAGTTGGCCGGCAAAGTAAATGCAACTGTTCTCTCATCGCCGATCCGTTACTGGCTCGGCGGTAGCTGCCGCAACTAGCGGCGGGTCATTTGCGGTACCACATTGTTTTGTTACAAATGGCCTTAACTCCTTCTGGCCGCAATGAAATCGCCTGTCGGCCGTAAGTCATGTGTTTGTGGGGAAGGGGTCAGAAACTTAAAGGTGAAAATTCACGAAAAACATATTTGAAATGTTTTGGAATGTGATTTCTATGCTTGATATAACATGTGACTGATTACTTGTTGGTGTCAATCGACCAAGTGTTGGCGCTGCTATGTGCATTAATCATGATTATAAAGATAGCTCTATCTCAGGAACTAATGAACGAATTTTCACTAAATTCAGTTAATCCTTGACATAAATTATTATTCTTTAGTCTTTGGAGTAAATCACTCGATAGGTGACGCTTATTTCCAAATTTCTTAAAGAATTTTGCAATGATTCTGTATCGAAATATTATGCGAGTATTTTCTTCAAACTTCACGTTTAGTTAGAACTCGAGATAAATTACTCTTGATAAGTTGCTGATTAGATTTTGGTACATAAATCACCCAACTGGAGATTGACAGCGAAACTGCTGTGCTTCATTTTTCTGGAAGTATAAACATGTACGAGATTTTTAAAAAATTGAAATTGCCACATCCGACTAGGTTTACAGCATAGTCAATTTTTTGTCACATTTTACGTATTTTTTTATGAAGTTGATTATTTTCAAAGCTCCAACTTTCGAAAAAGTTGACTTTTCATTACAAAATTGTAATATGCTGTTAATGAACAGTTTATAAAAATCTTTTTTCCAGATTCTTTAAATGAACGATTATTACAGTAATAATAAAATCGTTTGCTTTGGCAAAAAATATTGTTATACCAGTAACGTTTTTGAAAGCGTAACGTGATTGTTAACTATCTAAAAGTTTTTTTTTTTTTTTTTTTTTTTTTTTTTTACATGTGAAATGCGCTGTAAAATATGGCAGATGTTTCTTTATCTACGAAAATGTGCAATAACAACGGATGCGAACATAGAATAAGTTGTTCTGAGTCCCAAAAGATTTCGAAGAGTGCTCTTTTATCTTTAGACACTTCAAAAAACAATTTATTTTCGAATTTTAAAAAAGCATTTACCACAAAAAAATGCCTACGTTTTTAAATGGTTTTTACAATGCATTAATAAGTTCTTTGTACTCACGAAATTGGTTTTTCGGATTCTATTAATCCTCAAAATTTTTTTTTAGTTACATAACTGTATTTGTAACAAAATAATGTTAATTTCCATACTGATACGAACGCTGTTAATATTGTATGTTTGTCTGATAAATACGTGTCCTGAATATCAAAATATTTACCTGAGAGCGACAGCATCCGAAAAAGTGATTCTCCGATTTTAGGAAACTGATTATTGGATTGTAAAAACTACTCACAAACGTTTCCGAAAATGACGGACAGCTAATAAAAATTCATTTTTATAAATTATGCTTTGAATTTGAAAATTAAATAGTTTTCTGAGGTTTTTAAAGGTAAAGGAACGCTTTTCAGAATCTTCGGTAGCTTGGAAGAGGTTATTGTATATTTTCGCTCTTGATTATAGTACATTTTTGTAGTTTAAGCAACATCTGTTATTGTTTTACAGTATGGAGATATAATGAAGCAACGCATATTATTCTTTAAATATAATATTTCCACATTTTTTCATACATTCAGACATGTGCATAGCAGTTTTTATTTTTAAAAAAAAGTAATTTTCTTTCTGATGGTCACTTATATTTCATTATATTTATTAAAGGTTATGATTTCTCTTTATTTGAATAACTTCTTTTGAATAACTAAATAAATTCACATTCAGCTTAAACTACTTTAATTGTTAAAATATTCTGTAATTAATATGGACAAAACACCAGAAGGTAAAAGGTATTTCCTCTAGGGAAAAACAACCGCATCGTGTTAGCGCCTCTCTAAAATAACCCCAGCGAATGGAATATTTATGAGGACATCTTATTATCCGTCTAATAAAGTTTAAAGCTAAGGTTAGTCAACAATTATTTTCCATTCACGCTTTACTCCGTTGCGATGCTACCATCCCTTTCATCATTAGGTAAAACGCAGACAAGTGAATTACAAGCTGAATTTTAGTTTAGTTTACGCTGGTCAAGTTTATTCTAGTTTATGTCTATTTACAAAATCAGATGAGCAAAATCGTGTTGATTATGATTAAACCGGAGGATTTGACTGCTTCCAGATGGTCCATTAATAAATTTGAGACTTATTGTGAAATTAATTTTTAATTTATGCAATGTTCAAATAGGATGGCTAATAGGGAGTTATAAATGTTTAAGAGTAGCTATACTTACAACCTAACAATGTATGAAAAATATAAAGCATGTGAAAATTTATGCATACAAAATTTTCTTAAAGAGGTGCATTAAGATAATCTTTCAAAATAAAATGAATACGATAAAAAAATTGTCGTTGAAAGCCACCGTAATTCTTAATCATCATTGATATGCATGTTATAAAACTTATGAAAATAAAACGCGAAATTAAAATAAAATTATTTATAAAATGCATTGCAATAAAAAAATAAACGCATATTTAAATATTTTTAATACATAGTAATGCTCTTATACAGAATTGCGAGTACTAGTGGATTATCCCATCTACCCATTCCGACAAATTATATAAATTGGCAAACTTCTCCTAAATTATACAAATTGGCATAATTTCTATTTTAAATAACGAAATAATAAATAAATTAGTGAAAGGTTGACAAAAATACAAATATGACGTGAATTTAAAAATCAGTTATGATATATAAACTCATGTAACGTGTTTAATGCCAAGTGCCTGTAACATTTACGATAAACTATTGTTGGCATTAGATCTTATAGTTTGGCGATAGTTTTTTCGTGGATGTAATTATCAAGTAGTAAAAGAAACATCCTTATAAATCCAAAAACTATAAACCTATTAACTAACAGTCTACTGATTCGGATGAAGTGTCTCATTTGCAATTTAAAAACTATTTTAATTGAAATTTGAATGTTATACAGGGTCATTAAAAATCAAAGACCAAGAAAAATAGAATTAGAAATATCACGACAACTAATTATCCAATCGATTTCATTCTTTATGCAAAATTTATTGTCTTTTACAGTTACTACATAAAATAAAAAAATATATATACCTTTCATCAGAACGAATATTTCGAGAGTCTGAAAGAAATAGTTCCGGATAATCGAGGGTCCTGATAATCCTGATGTTGAAACGAGATTACTGATAGGCTTCTTCAAATTATTATATACTATTAATTTGAAGTTCTAATTATTATATACTAAGTACACATTAAATTTTAATTCTCGATCTCAATTTGTTCGGGTATTTATAGGCGGGCAGACAGACACACAGATAGATGGGCGGCAAATTCTTTTATCTAACATTTTTTTTTCGTAATATCCAGTGTCTGAAACGTGTAAATCCGTCAAAAACAATTTCGATTTTTAAAACGATTACAACATTTACCATGTACTACGTATGATGGGTAAATAATAATTACTTAACAATTTTAATTTAAATGTTGAAAAACAGATGATATAGTTAAACTTGATTAATAGGACAAGGTAGAGATATTAGAAATGCCTTCTATTAGTATTTACCCTAGAGCATATATACTAATAGAGTGAGCCACCCCTCCAAGGAAACTTGACCATCATTGAAACTATGTGACTGGTTGACGTTCCTTCCTGCTTTTTTACATGTGTTTGTATGGAGATACTCGTACTACTATGATAAAAATGGTGAAATATTGTGCTGCATTTGGATGCAAAGAAAAATTTGTCAAAGGAGGACTGATAACATTTCACAAGTACATATGTACCTTTAAATATTATTCATATTTTGACATAATATTAAATTAATTAATGTTTTAATGCTCAAAAGTAAAATCTTTCGCGTATGCATGCGTATTATGTACAGTTTTTCTTCAAATTTGAGCCTTCATAAAGATTTGTTTTAATTTATTCGGACGCTCATATATTTAACCTTTCCCTGTTTAATGTATTTTAGATTATTTATTTCAAACTTTTTGGAATTATGTAAGATATATCCATTTTTGTCTTGAAAAGTGGTTTGGCGCGATTTGGCGAGCTCCTCCAAATCTCACAATTTCTCTATACCAGTTACTGTTTTATTTGTTGTACTGCTACATTAAAAAAAAATGTTGTTACATTAAACTCTCCAATTAAATTATTATAGAGACTCAAAAAAAGTCAATAAAATACTGTTTTTCAAATGCAAATTGCCCCTCAAATGGATTATATTTTAATAAATAAATGTAAAAAAGTTGAATTTTATAACTTTTCGTGAAAAATAAATTAATTATATATATATAATATATTATTTATGTAAAAGTATATTCCCTGAAAACGGTAAATGTTTACCATTTAAACATCCTTAAAGCTATAGATAATTTTTATTTAATTAATTTTAAAACATTGTTTAATGTTAGTTTCCAAATAATGATGTGTACTTATACGGTCTTATTCTTAATTTTACTGCTTTTTTATGAAATTTCCTCCCTGCCTTTCTTTTCATTTTTGAATATTAATCTAATCCATTAATTGTTCACATAATTATATTATGTATAACTTTTTCAAAATCAGTTTTTTCCCCCGAAAAGAAAGCTGATAAAATTTTTATTCCGTTTTATTCCCAGCTTTATTTATCTAGAAAGTATATTTACTAAAAACCTTAAATATTAATAATTTAATAAACATCTTAATGGCTTTTTAAATGGCTTACTTAATTCACTTTAAAACACTATTTAATGTTACAATTTACAAATAATAATATGTACTTATACGGTCTTATTCTTAATTTTGCTTATCAAATTTTATTCCTGGCTGTAGTCTTCATTTTTTAATATTAATCTATTAATTGTTCACATAATTACTACATTATTTAATATGTTTTTCAAAATTAGTTTAACTTTTGATTTTTATCTTTTCTAATTCTCTTTCATTACGTTTGGATTCCTAATATCATTTATCTGATGAGTATGTTAACTAAAAAGTGTAAATATTAATCATTTAAAGATCTTTACGGCTATTTATAATTGTTACTTAATTTACTTTAAAACACTATTTAATGTTACAATTTCCAAATAATGATGTGTACTTATATGACCTTATTCTTAATTTTACTGCCTAAAAAAAAAAAAAAAATCAAATATTTTCTCTGCCTTTATTCTTTATTTTTGAATATTAATCTATTAATTGTTCATCTCAATTACCATATTACATATATTTTTTTTTTCAAAATTAGTCAAATTTTTGTTTTTTATATTTTCTAAAAAATAATTGTTAAAATTTTCATTTCATTTCGATCTCTAATATTATTAGTCTGATAAGTATGTTTCCTAAAAACCGTAAATATTTATCATTTAACGATATTTATTGCTATATATTCTTGATAAATAATATAACTATATACCTTATTTAATGTTACAATTTCTAAGTAATGATGTGTACTTATACGGTATTTCTTAATTTAACTATTTTTTTTTTATTTTTTTTAAATCAAATATCATCTCTGCCTTTAGTCTTTAATTTTTAATATTAATCTATTAATTGTTCACATAATTACCATATTATTTAATATTTTTTCAAAATTAGTTTAATTTTTCATTTTTATCTTTTCTAAAAGATAACTGATAAAGTAGTATTAATAATGTAGTATTAACTTCATAAAATGGAGAAAGCAAAAATCATTAAATAAATAAATTTACATTTCATAAAATTATACTATAGTACATGCGTATATTACAGTATTATTTTCGTATATAAGCATTGTGGTTATATAATAGGATTGCATTTCTACAATAATTGAAATTGTGTAAATCTTGCATATCATAATAATAATAAAAAAAATGATAAAAGATTTACTGTTCAACGAAGCTAAAAATTCTAAAATCAAAATCATGAAGAAACAAGTACGAAAAATCATGCGTTAAGCATAGATTATTAAGCACTTTCCAACATTTAATGAAATCTTTAACAAAACTTTGTCATTTAGGTAAATAATAGTGTATAGCCAAATATACCCAAATATGTATTCCAGTGCATTAGAACAGCCCTGTATTTCATATGTCACTTCATATAATGGGAAAATTTAGCTTAGCAAGAAAATACCCAGTAGCTTGAAATGTCTTTTTCAGCAATTCATACTATTAGATGGAAACATTTGTTCAACCCTGTAGTTTACATTGTACCTTTATTACACGTCAGCATTAGGCTAAAATTTATTGTAAACTAAAACACTTTTAAAACAACTGAAATCACATTCTCATAAATCATCGTTCATAGGCGTCCATGTACCGAATTCTTTGCGTGGCCCTGTATATTCCTTTATCTATATTCTGCAAACATATCTCAGTAAATTGAATGCAGCTCAGCGTAAAAATGCATAGCTTAGTTAAGAACCACGTTTAAATAATTTACGCTCATATTCAGTAACGTTGGTGAGCTCTTTACGGGTAGCCCTGTATATCAACTATAACATTTATACACACCACATAATGTGCATATATTTAGCGAAATATAAACGCGCATATCATAATTAAAATGCATTTCATACCTCCATCAGCCATCATCGGACACATATACGGTACTTCGGAAAGAATATACTATTTGAAATCTTTTGTATGGCCCTGTAAATTCTATTTACTTCAAATTATGCAAGACAGTAGCGTATAATTTATATTAAGCTTCAGTGACATATATCAAATTTATTATACATGAAAAAGCTTAATATATTTAAAATATGTCACATTCAATTCCTCCTTTTACCATTATCTAATGGAATTCTTTTGTGTGGCCCTGTAAATGAATATTAGCTAGATTTTCTCCTTATATTTTATAGAATGCATATTTTAATATGTTTGATAGGGTGTATAACATCTTTAAAATTCCTTTTAAACGATTTTCCCCATTGGCCGTAATGTAATAGGAAACTTTTGATTCGCCCTGTAGATAAACTAATCATGGTAAGAACTTCATTTTCGATAGGACTTGTGCTAGGGTAAACGTCAATAACGTCCTAAAATTTCATGGCAATCCGAGTATATTAACGATTTTTCCCCATGGGCCTTAATGTAATGGAAAACTTTTGATTCGCCCTGTAGATAAACTAATCATAATAGAAACTTCATTTTCAATAAGGTTCGTGCTAGGGTAAACCTCAATAACGTCCTAAAATTCCATGGCAATCTGAGTATATTAACGATTTTTCCCCATAGGCCGTAATGTAATGGGAAACTTTTGATTCTCCCTGTAGATAAACTAATCATGGTAGAAACTTCATTTTCAATAGGTCTTGTGCTAGGGTAAACGTCAATAACGTCCTAAAATTTCATGGCAATAAGAGTATATTAACGATTTTTCCCCATAGGCCGTAATGTAATGGGAAACTTTTGATTCTCCCTGTAGATAAACTAATCATAGTAGAAACTTCATTTTCAATAGGTCTTGTGCTAGGGTAAACGTCAATAACGTCCTAAAATTTCATGGCAATAAGAGTATATTAACGATTTTTCCCCATAGGCCGTAATGTAATGGGAAACTTTTGATTCGCCCTGTAGATAAACTAATCATGGTAGATACTTCATTTTCAATAGGGTTCGTGCTAGGGTAAACCTCAATAACGTATAAAAATTTCATAGCAATCCGAGTATATTTACGGGAGTTAGAGCGCGGACAGACGGACAGACGGCCATCCGGCCAGACGGACAGACGGACAGACGGCCAGACAAACCGAATGCATAAGCACTTTTCAACTTTGTTGGAAAGTGCTAAAAAAAAGGCTACAATTTTTTTTTTATTATTTATTTAAACAGAAGTCGGTATCTGTGTACAGTATTATATTTTTATTTTAATATTATATTTGTCTATATTTTCTTTATAATGATATAATATTTGATACTTTATATATGTTGCATAATAATTTAACAAGTGAGAAAAATCATGCGTTAAGCATAGATTATGAAGCACTTTCCAACACTTAATGAAATCTTTAAGAAAACTTTGTTATTTAGGGAAATAATAGCGTATAGCCAAATATACCCAAATATATATTCCAGTACAATGGGAACAACCCTGTATTTCATACGTCAGTTCATATAATGGGAAAATTTAGCTTAGCAAGAAAATACCCAGTAGCTTGAAATTTCTTTTTCAGCAATTCATACTATTAGATGGAAACATACTTGAATACTTTTGTTCAGCCCTGTAGTTTACATTGTAATACCCTGTAGTTACAGTGTATAAGTTATTACACGTCAGCATTAGGCTAAAATTTATTGTAAACTAAAGCACTTTTAAAACAACTGAAATCACATTCTCATAAATCATCATTCATAGGCGTCCATGTACCGAATTCTTTGCTTGGCCCTGTATATCCCTTTATCTATATTCTGCAAACATTTTTCAGTAAATTGAATGCAGCTCAGCGTAAAAATGCATAGCTTATTTAAGAACCACGTATAAATAATTTACGCTCATATTCAGTAACGTTGGTTAGCTCTTTTGGGTAGCCCTGTATACCAACTATGACATTTATACACACCATATAATGTGCATATATTTAACGAAATATAAACGCGAATATCATAATTAAAATGCATTTCATACCTCCATCAGCCATCATCAGACACATATGCGGCACTTCGGAAAGAATATACTATTTGAAATCTTTTGTATGGCCCTGTAAATGCTATGTACTTCATATTATGCAAGACAGTAGCGAATAATTTATATTGAGCTTCAGTGACATATTTCAATTTTATTATACATGAAAAAGCTTAAAATATTTAAAATATGTCACACAATTCCCCCTTTTACCATTATCTAATGGAATTCTTTTGTGTGGCCCTGTAAATGAATAATAGCTACATTTTCACCCTGTATTTTATAGAATGCATATTTTAATATGTTTGATAGGGTATAACATCTTTAAAATTCCTTTGAAACGATTTTTTTTCCATAGGCCGTAATGTAATAGGAAACTTTTGATTCGCCCTGTAGATAAACTAATCATAATAGAAACTTCATTTTCAATAGGGTACGTGCTAGGGTAAACGTCAATAACGTCCTAAAATTTCATGGTAATCCGATTATATTAATGATTTTTCCCCATAGGCCGTAATGTAATGAGAAACTTTTGATTCTCTCTGTAGATAAACTAATCATGGTAGATACTTCATTTTCAGTAGGGTTCGTGCTAGGGTAAACCTCAATAACGTCCTAAAATCTCATGGCAATCAGAGTATATTAACGATTTTTCCCCATAGGCCGTAATGTAATGGGAAACTTTTGATTAGCCCTGTAGACAAACTAATCATGGTAGAAATTCATTTTCAATAGGACTTGTGCTAGGATAAACGTTAGCAACGTCCTAAAATTTCATGGCAATCCGAGTATATTAACGATTTTTCCCCATAGGCCGTAATGTAATGGGAAACTTTTGATTATCTCTGTAGATAAACTAATCATGGTAGATACTTCATTTTCAATAGGGTTCGTGCTAGGGTAAACGTCAATAACGTTCTAAAATTTCATGGCAATCCGATTATATTAATGATTTTTCCCCATAGGCCGTAATGTAATGAGAAACTTTTGATTCTCTCTGTAGATAAACTAATCATGGTAGATACTTCATTTTCAGTAGGGTTTGTGCTAGGGTAAACCTCAATAACGTCCTAAAATCTCATGGCAATCAGAGTATATTAACGATTTTTCCCCATAGGCCGTAATGTAATGGGAAACTTTTGATTAGCCCTGTAGACAAACTAATCATGGTAGAAATTCATTTTCAATAGGACTTGTGCTAGGATAAACGTTAGCAACGTCCTAAAATTTCATGGCAATCCGAGTATATTAACGATTTTTCCCCATAGGCCGTAATGTAATGGGAAACTTTTGATTATCTCTGTAGATAAACTAATCATGGTAGATACTTCATTTTCAATAGGGTTCGTGCTAGGGTAAACGTCAATAACGTTCTAAAATTTCATGGCAATCCGATTATATTAATGATTTTTCCCCATAGGCCGTAATGTAATGGGAAACTTTTGATTCGCCCTGTAGACAAACTTATCATGGTAGAAACTTCATTTTCAATAGGACTTGTGCTAGGGTAAACCTCAATAACGTCCTAAAATTTCATGGCAATCCGAGTATATTAACGATTTTTCCCCATAGGCCGTAATGTAATGGGGAACTTTTGTTTCTCTCTGTAGATAAACTAATCATGGTAGATACTTCATTTTCAATAGGGTTCGTGCTAGGGTAAACCTCAATAACGTATAAAAATTTCATAGCAATCCGAGTATATTTACGGGAGTTAGAGCGCGGACAGACGGACAGACGGCCATCCGGCCAGACGGACAGACGGCCATCCGGCCAGACGGACAGACGGACAGACGGACAGACAAACCGAATGCATAAGCACTTTTCAACTTTGTTGGAAAGTGCTAAAAACGCTTGGGCCATAAAAGTTTAGCACTCAGCCTAGCTGAAGATTCTTTGATTGAAACCTGAAATAACATACGTAATAAGAGGGGATGGGAGAAAAACATATTTTGAAAATTTGAAGTTGGTTGTGATAAAATAAAAAATGGAAATGTATTGTAATAATATATTTTTAAATAATATTTGAGACTCTGTGCATCATGCATAACATAATTAAAAATACTTATAGAATAAAGGTTTTCAGTATAGCTGAAGATTCTAAGATTGAAACCTAGAGAAACATATGTATTAAAAAGATCTTTTGTATTTTAATTAAGTTACGACCGAAACAAGTTTTTCAGACCGATACTGAATTTCGATAATTTTCCTATTTTCGGTGAAAACGGAAATGCCCCCAAAACGGTTAAATATAATTATACATAAACATACATAATTATTAATTATTTATACTTGTTTATTCAATATGCATATTTATTGTACAATACTTACGTTTTCTTTTGCATGTACTTTGAAAACATGTGAAATAAGTGTTGAAAATTTTACATTTTCTTACAAGAATGTATAAAAAATGTCTTTCTTATAATAATAAAATATTTTAACAGTTTTTTTTGCTTTTTTTCTGTGTTTTTCATTTTAAGTATCTTTATTATGAACATAATCGTATACTTGATATTTAAGATTAATTCACGGTAATAGCTTTTATTATCTTTCTAATACAAGTTTTACTTATTTAGGAATGATTAATTCTTTTTTTTTTTTTTTTCAGATACAGCTGTTAATAATATAACAGATGAAAACAATTTGCACATTTAATGAGGCCATATTTTGCAATTATAAATAAATTCTTAATGTATTGAAGCTACTCGATATGACTTCGATTGCAAAAGCAATATTACAACAAAAGATTGTTCGGGAAATGTAGCATTTTCAAAATAAGCGCAAAAAGCGGAGAAACAGCCAAAATCTGGCAAATTGTGGTAACCATTGTTCTGTGGTAACCATTGTTCATTTTTTGACCTTAATTTAAAGCATTCTTTTTTGGTCACATAGAAATAAATTACGGAACAGTGATCTATCTCTAATCTCTTTAAAGACAAAATGTCAAAATTATTATTTTTTTATCGTTAAGTTAATATAGGGAATTAAATCTTACTCGTCTGATTTTCATTTTTCTAAACTGCAAATAAATGAACATATATGTAAATAATAGTATTTTTCAGCCTAAAACTTCTGAAAACAATATGGTTAGTGTTGATAATTTTATCAGCACATGCATTTAACTGCATAGTAATCTTTATCGTGACATTACGATCGTGACATCATCTGGTCTTAATTAGCTCTATATTTTTATTATTTGTTCGTCTTTTGTCTTTTATATTAATAAAAGAAAGAGTTTGTCTATCTGTCTGTTTGTATATTTCTTATATGATAGAAAATAAAAGGGATGATTACAAAGATACACCAATATGTTTTTAAAAAAATTCGAGGATAATTTTTTAAATAACGTTTTCAATTTTTTCGGGTTTTGTTAATGTGGCGAAACCCTATTCGTCTCTGTCCTCTGTGTTTGTGTCTATCTGTCACAAAGTCCGTACACAAAAACTAAATAAGTCAGAAAGTTCAAATTTTCTGAACTTATAGCTGAATACCTCTTGTAATACAACAAATCATAAAATTTTGACAGACTATTTTTTTAATTATTTTTTTAAATATCATCTGTTCATTTTTTGTTTTTTTTCTTCTATATGTTGCAAACAAGTTTAATTTGATATAAAAATTATGTATGTAACTTAAATCAATGGATTAAATAGCTCACGTGAAAAACCCGCTTACCTGTTTTTATTTCATCATATTACATCATATTTATCATCTATTTCGGTACGAGAAGTGAAAATTTTTTTTTAATTTATTAAATTCGTATTTATTTAAATTACTAACCGTTCTCCATGTTCTTCATAGCATGTAGGGGATCTAACCTGGCCTTAACGTTATAGAATAGGATTGCAACATACACATCATAAAACAGATGCATAACGAAATATTCGTACACTGTAAAAAAACGGACGATTTTACGGAAGTATTACTGGTAAACTGGACGCCAATACAATATACTGTTTTTCAACGGAAAAATTTCCGTAAATTCCGGGAAAAAATCGAAAATGTGGAATAATTTACGGAAATTTTTCCGTTAAAAAACAGTATGTTGTACTGGCGTCTAGATTACCAGTAATACTTCTGTAAAATCATCCGTTTTTTTACAGTGTAGTTTCGCATTTTTTTAAAAACCTGCAGCGGTTTTTATCGTTCTAAATTCGGTTTTTGACGAAGTTCTGCTATAAATATTATCAATTAAATACAAAAAATTGAAATAGGAATAATGGATAATTCCCAGGAGGCGCATTCCTAAATATAGTGCTGCCATTTATGCAAGGAATGATTAATTTTCTATTGACAATTTTCGTTTGTTACTTTAATGAAAAAGGGTTTTGAAGCAGTTATTCAACGAAACCCTCTGTGCGATCTGCAATCACTTTTTCCCATTTGTTTGAAAATAATTTTTAAAAGATTTTTTAGAGTTTTAGAAACACTGAAAAAAAGTTGTTGATTTTACAGTGTAATAATAGAAGCTGGGGCGCCAGGAAGATGCTGTAAAATTATTTGTAATATACCGTCGTATAAATGAATTAAACAGCATACTATTACTTAACGATATATGACTTGCTAATTTTACGGTATATTAGTGATTATCTTACTATTTAAAATCGCGCCCCAGCTGCAAGTATTATACTGTAAAATCAAAATTTTTTATCATCGTTCAGTTAACAATTTTAAAATATCGCAAAAGTTCTATCTTATCTTAATTATAGATAGATTTACAGAACAGAATAAAAAAAAAACATGCTTTTTCGAGTAAAATGTGTAGTTGCTCGGCAAAAACGATTCCACAAATAGAAGAGTGTAAATCCACCAAACTTCATTTTATCAGAAGTGTATTACAACATACAGGGTGTTTCGCTACCAGACCGACAAACTTTGAGGGATAATAGTAGACACGATGGCAAACATTATTAAATAGGAAACCATGGGGCGCAAACGTCTTCTGTAGGAAATAGGGACCATTAAAATTTAATGTCCAAAATTTCAAACGATGATATAAAACGGAAAAAAGGGTCGATTCGTTTGCGGTTTTCACTAAAATTATTCTTTAAATTACGCTTTTTTTAGAATTTTTTTTTAAGTTACGTTCAAAAATTGTCGATAGAGGGCGCTTTAGACATTAGAGTAACGAACAACTACTTTTTACCGTTATTTTGTGCATGTGGTTGAAATTATTCTAAAGTTTAGACTTTAACTTAAATTTTAAGACCATAATCAGAAACAATGGGATCGGTTAACTAGCGAAAATTTAACTGTGAACAGAGGGGGAAATTTTAAATGCTCATAAATATTGGACAAACAAATCGATTTTGTTGCGGTTTGCGTGTAAGTCATTCCCTTGGTAATTATTTTATTCAAAATGACGTACAGCATTCGTGTTCCCATTTTTAGATAGAGGGGGCTTTCGACACATCTCCGAAATTTCAATGGCATTACTCCTGTATGTTTTACTACCAAACCAAGATACTTCCAGGAAGTGTTAGGGATGCAAAGATGACTCGGAATCATATTATAATGTAACGTCGAAAATGCCTTTTTTACGAGTTAGGGTTAAAAGAAGCAGAGAAAAAAGCAACTTGATAATTCCACAACAAGTTCTGTCGGAACTTCTGGTAAAAGCACATGTTCCTCTTTCGTTGCACCACTCTATAGCACGATGGAGCTCCTCCACATTTTACCAATGATGTTCGCAGACACCGCAACATAACATATGGACAGCGGTGGATAGGTAGTGGTGGCCCGGCTCGTTGGTCTGCCAGATCGTCGCACCTATTTCATTATATCGATTACTTTTTGTTACCTACCTTTATTTTATTACTGTATAATTTTTCTGTATTTTTTAAATGAACGTTGCTGGGTGGGGCTAGTTGAGCTCAAACCAATTGGTTGCCCCCCCCCACCTAGCTCAATCTGAATCTGAATCCGTATTGACTTCTTCTGCTGGGGTCAAATGAAAATTTGAATGTATGAGACTCCCGTACCGTCAGTGGAAGACCTCTCTCTCAGCTCGGATTTCTGTAGCTGCCAGAAAGCTGTCCGAGATGACAGGAATTTTTCAAAGTGAGAGGAATTGCATGCATCGCTGCTGTCAAGCATGCTCGACTACTTCTGGTCGTAATTTCGGACTCCTTTTGTAGTAAAACCCTTAACTTAATTGTTTTCTTCAACATTAACGTGTTGCTGTTTCACTACCTGTTTCTGTTGCTTTTTTCTCTGCTTCTTTTAACCACAACTCGCTAAAAAGGCATTTTCAACGTTACATTCCTATGTGATTCCGAGTCGCTTTGCATCCCTAACACTTCCTGTTAGTATGTTGGACTGGTAGTTAAACACCTAAGAGTAATGCCATTGAAATTTAGGAGATGTGTCGAAAGCGCCCTCTATCAAAAAATGGGGACACCAATGCTGTACGTCATTTTGAATAAAATAATTACCAAGGGAATGACTTACACGCAAACCGCAACAAAATCGATTTGTTTTTCCAATATTTATGAGCGTTTAAAATTTCCTCCTCTGTTCACAGTTAAATTTTTGCTAGTTAACCGATCCCAATAATTCCAATTATGGGCTTAAAATTTAAGTTAAAGTCTAAACTTTAGAATAATTTCAACCACATGCACAAAATAACGGTAAAAAGTAGTTGTTCGTTACTCTAAAGTCTAAAGCGCCCTCTATCGACAATTTTTGAACGTAACTTTAAAAAAAAATTTCTAAAAAAAGCGTGATTTAAAGAATAATTTTAGTGAAAACCGCAAACAAATCGACCCTTTTTGCCGTTTTTTATCATCGTTTGAAATTTTGAACCTTAAATTTTAATGGCCCCTAACTCCTACAGAAGACGTTTGCGCTCCATGGTTTCCTATTTAATAATGTTTGTCTTCGTGTCTACTATCATCCCTCAAAGTTTGTCGGTCTGGTAGCGAAACACCCTGTATTGTATAGTATTTTATAATAAGTCGTAAAATACCTATAAAGTCACTAAAACAAATACATTCAATATTTACAATATACCAATGTTAAATATATATTGAGTTTTATTTTATTTATTATCTAATTCTGATAATTTATCAGATAAATTCTTGCTTTCTTACTTTATTAGGTAATAAAAGTTTCGACACTAACTTTCAAAACGCCTCCTGTCCACTCACCTATATTGTTATATCCCTTCACAAATTAATTTTCCAATATACTCTTGATTATCTAATGCACCATCTAACAGTTTACAAATCCCCTGACACAGTTTTAATCAATGAGATTTTACCTATCGAATTATGAAAATAGATGTATATACGCTCAACAACAAGCTTAATATTTCTGTGTTTTATATTGGCATTTGTGATTAAAATATGGCAATAAAGTGAAACGCGGATACAAAATTAGGGATTGTTAACACATGCTATTAATTTGATAGGTGGGAAAATATCCTAATAAATATTCAATTTTTTCGGAACTTCTATGGGTACGGGCTGGGGAATTTAACAAAGCATGCATGGTTATGCATGGTTATCCTTTTAAGGCAATACTTTTAATGTGTGGTTACTTTCTACCTACTACCTGCAACGCTCTTTAACAATTAATTTTGTTTAAAGAGGACAAACGCTTATATATTATTATTTATATATTATACGCTTACATATGAGAATATTAATAAGTTAATAATTAAATATATATATATATATTTACGAGAGGTTTATTTTCCTCTTTAACTTGTACAGTTTGATGGAAGTTAAATCAATAATGATTTAGATATGTATCAATAAGTGTTTGCCAAAATATGCCAAAGTATGTTGTGGAATTGAAACGGTAAAATATTTTTAAAATTTAAAAATAGAAAACAAATCATAAAATAAAGACTAATATTTATTAAAGAATTACACTTTTATGAATTAAAGGTTAAATATTAATTAATTACAATTATAAGTTATTGTTATTATTACTGATAAATCAATATAGAAATTCTACAAAGATAGCATAAAAAATGTTTTATTTTTTTTCCTGTTTTCGGTCATCAAAATAAACATAGCAAATGTTTTATTTTTTATTAAATTTATTTGCTTGAGCTTTCTACAAAATTTATTTTAACAAAGCTAGTTGAAGGAACTTAATGAATTAGATTTAATAATTAATTATTAATTTAACACTTTGCTAATTTAATGAAGATGATCGATTTGATGATGCATGCAATCGTTTCGAGGTAATACCTTTTAATGTGCGGCTATTTTCAGATTCAAAACTTTGTAACAGTTAAATATGTTTAAATTGGACATTGCTTGTTAATATTGTATGTTTATAGCGCGTATGTTTATATTAATAGATTTAAAAAAAGTAAGAATTTATAATTAGGAGAGGTTTATTTCTCATAATGATTATATTTTTAAATTTTCAAAACAGTAGTAATGATAATAATAAGCAGTTAAAACTTCTTAGGGGAAGTGGAATTTTTCTGATATTTGGAAGTGTGTAGAATGAGAAGAGATGTAAATGCACACAAATTCATATGTGCTTTGGATTAGAAAAGGGTACTCGTTAAATAGAGGTGTCCGCTATTCAAGATTGTCTGTCATGTTGATTTTGCTGTAGTTATAATTTTATATATAATAAAAAATTCAGGCAAATGTCCCGAAATGTTTAAATATTATTGCAAAATTTTCATGTACTAATCAATGTCAAACATTAAATAAAATTTGTGCATTGATTGTGTACACATATATAAAAAAATGTTTAACCTAATGATAACTTTCTGTATTGCTTTCTATCTTAACAGCATATTAAATTTTTGTAGCACTAAAATAATCTTACCAAAGTTGTAGGAAAAAGAAGCAGGGGAATTGAGAGAAACCTACTGAGAGAACTAAATAATTATTGTAAAGTTCCGAAAATAAGCTTCCCTTTAGAAGAAAGTCTAATAATTTCAAGAGACGAACTTGAGTGAAATTGTTATGAAAATTGGCAGGGTATATATTACGATATGTATATATTAATATATTTGGAAATTCCCAGCTTTTATAAAGTTCTCAAAATATATGAGGCTTTTTAGTTTGGAAGAGGCTTACTTTCGGTATTTTAGGATATTCCAAACATAAATACAGCATTAACATAGAATATTATTTCCAAAAAAATAAAATATATTTTGTTTTGCATATTATGTCATAATATTTTACCACTATTTTAGATGTTTAAACGCCAAGTGCTGCAAAAATCTATTCCACAAATTAGCAAGTATTTTCTCATGATGTCCATTAATTAGTGAATAAAAAAACAAACATACTATTAATATTCGCATATATTCAAGAGTTATTGTAAAAATACATTAAAAAAAGATGCTACTGACTTAGAAAAAAAAAACCCTCTTTAACAATAGCTCTTTATAAACATATAAACTTTTTCTAGCACACAGTAGAATAATTTATGTTTTTTAATTATCTCAATTCATTTTCAAGTTCTTTTTTCTGTAATTTTATTTTATTTATTTTATTAATTTTATTTATTGATTTATTTGTAATTTTAACATTCTTTAGCGTTATTTTTTTACATTTAAGTGATTTGTATTTTGATATTTATTCTCTAATATACGAATTAAAAAAAAACTTTTTGTGGACTTCTAAAGTGACATTCTGATTATTAAACAGAACATATGTAATGAACAAACAATATGTAACGAAAAATTTAATACTTAAAAATTATTTTATCGAATTGTACCTGCACAAAATTTGTTTGTCATCCGAGTGAACAAATTTAATGTAGTTTGCAAATATTTATTGATTGAAATTTAAAATTATTTCACAGAAATGTCAATATTAAAACTTGTGTATAGAAAGACACTTGGATAGCGTTAAAGTTTTATTTTGAAATATTTTCTTTCAAATGTATTTGTTGTAATACATTTACTTAATTCTCGAATTTCGATAAATATTTACGGTCTTCTCTAATTGAGTAATTTGGTTTTAGATCTGTGGTCGTTGTAACATAACGCAGTAAACTATATAAATAAAATTTTGTTTTAAAGTGAGAGTAAAATTAAGAATGTTTTATTCTTAAATTAGTGCTTTAAATAACCCCACAGATAGGTATTTCCGAAAAAAGATAGTATGACTCAAAGTAGATAACTGGAGTAACAACAACTTTTAAGAAAATATCTTTTTTTACATCAATATTCATATCGCCAAATAACTAACTTATCTATAATCTAATTACAGGATGGTATTGATTCATCACGTTGCCATGGGAAGGCAATATCCGCACCAAATTTATGGTACATACTACATATCTTTTATGTGTGTGCTCTTGATTTAAATGTCTAAGAGAGAATGTTCAGAAAAGGAAACAAAGTCTGTAGAGCACAGTGTCCCTCTCAGTCCCCTTTACAGAGGTCTGTAAAAAAATTTAGTTTTCAACCAGCCGCAGAAATCGCGACAATGGGCGGTATTTCCACAAAACTTCGCGTGAAGTTCTGGACTACAGCCAGCCCTGCCATTTATATCCCAAACCCAGGCAGTGGACAGGGTCTGATTAAGATTTTGACGAAGTTTGCAATCACCATCAAAAATACAGATTTCTTAAGCAACACTCTGCAGCGAGGGTCATTAGTAGGTTGTTAAAACGTCTGGGTGCGCATGTAGAAACTCCCCAGTGTTACTCTATGAAAGTCGAGTGCTTCGCATGACAAATGACGGAAATTTGAAGACAGACGTGTTTCCTATGTAAAATTGGAGAGACATATTAAGTTTTCATATATGTTTTTTGAGTTTCCTCTTTAGAGTTGGGCAAGTGTACATTAGTAAAACAATTTTTAGGAGGATTTTGAATACATTTGAGATGCCATTGTTTTGTTAGTGCACAGTAAAATTTATAAGTAGATGTTGTACCCTGTACATCGCACTCGCATTGGTCGAAGATTCACAATGGGTTCTATAAAGGTACTGGCTACAGAGACTATGACCAATGAGAAAATCTGTAGTGTGGTGATTAAGGTAAAATAGTGCATAGGAGACTTTTGAGATTATAATTTAATAGTATCGGCCTTTTGTTAAGGTGGTCCAATGTGTTTGCCAGTCTTTAAGGATATTTGCTTTTAATAGAATGTTTGCTATATCTTGATGGATGTGGAAGGTAATGATCTATTTTGGGTTTTATAGTAGCTTCTTTTGTTAGACCGTCCGTCAGTTCTTTGCCAATTATACCGTTGTTAACAGACACATGATCAACTACACAGACTGTCACTGTCTATAAGTTTGTTTGTGTGTAGATCCATACAAGCGCTTCGATGATAGCATATAGCTCGTCTTGGTAAACCGTGTTCATGTCATTCACTCAGCAAAAACATTGGTACCTTTCCTGATATTGTAAGGTGATGTTTCGCCAGTTTTTAAAACGAGATCCATCAGAAAAAAAACCATCAGTTTCTTTGGAAAGGCCCAGCGTGTTTAAAGGAATGCAAATTTAAGCCTTTTGATATTTTATTCAAAAATAAAGTTCGAATTCGTTTGTGACATTCTTTTTACAAACCCAAATCTACTCACTTTTTGATCAGCGGAAAAACTAAAAAAGAAAAAAAAACTGAATACAAATGTTTTCTTCTCTACGGCTTTGCAATCTATTTCGAAAAATATGAATATTTACCCTTTCAAAAATAATCAGCACGGGAAGTCACTTTCCGACTCCTCTAGATATACATTTTTTAGGCTATAATTAACTAAACACCTGTATTTCAACACAAATGTTTTGCTCAAAACTTCTCGGATTTCTTAACTTATACAACTTGTCGATCAGGAGTATTCAAAAATACATAAAAACTGCTGTATATTTCATGAGAACGTGAACACGCAGATGGATTTTTCTCATTATTTTTACAATACATTATATATATATATATATATATATATATATATATATATATTAGCATAAAAACGAGACGGACGCTTTTGCAACATTATATTTAGAACTCATGAAAATTTGAGAGATCAATCTGTGGGAACTATTTAATGCTTAATGTTAAATGAAAAATGTAAAATGTAAAATGCGAAATGTAAAAAATAAATAAATAAATAAATAAAAGAAAAAAATTCTTACACGAAGAAAGAAAAACAACGTTTATAAAACACAAATATAATTAAGTATAAAACACATATACCCGTTTCGAAGACTCTTAGGTCTCATCATCAGTGCATAACATCAAAGATAAAACTGCAATATTTTTTTTTTATGCACTGATGACGAAGCTATAAAGACTTCTAAAAGGCTCCATGCGTTTTATTTTTATTTATATTTGTGTATTCTCAACATTGTCTTTCTTTTTTTATTTATTTTTTGACACAAAATACAATCCTCCCCTCTTTTTAATTATTTTCCCCACTGAATATTGATTTTTTTTTGCGAATTTTTATACAGGATTTAAAAATATCATGTTTTTAGTAATAAAAAAATAAAGGAGTTTGGGCAAAAAGATCTATTTTTGTTTAACTATTAATAGATATGTTGTGAAAAAAAGACGCAGGTGTAGACTGCCACGGTACCTCTGGGCACCCAACATTAGAGTCGCTTGAAAAGATTCTTGCTATAGCTTATTTTATATATAACTATTGTTTTTACCACATGCCAGGCCCCAGTAGGTGGATTAGTTAATATTTTTTAAAAATAAGTTTTACCCAAACTTTAAAAAAGTTTATATTGGGCCATTTTAGATGTATTGAGTACCATTTTCTTCCTAAAATATTTTGTCAAATTAATTATACTGAACATATAGATGCCAACCTCCTATAAAAAAGGTAAAGATACTTTGAAGAAGAAAATTTATTCTTTATTTTTTTCTTCGATGTTGTGTTTATTTTAATTTAATTGATAAATTTGTGATTCAAAATATCTTTATTTAGCTTGAAAAGGAAAGAAAACCTTTAATTAGTGGCTCTCAGAGCATTGTAAAAGTGAATTATTTTAGAGATTATATAAACAAGGTTGGGACAACCCGTCGAATTTCAACGAAAGAAAGAATTTAAAAAGGAAATTTTTCATTTATTTTAAATAAATTTGCAAACTTAGTTTTAAAAAAATGTACCTTATATTGGTAAGTCAATTTTTTTTAATGATATTTAACCTAAAGTTAACTATTACTATACTATTTTTATTAAACTCAGTTGTAAAAAAATATTAAAATTAAATTTTCATCGTATATGTAGGTAGTAAAATATAATAAAGATCAGTTATTAAGATACAGTTATCAATAAAGCTGTTATGCTTGTTATTCCAAAATTAAAAAGAGCAAAATTTATTCCACTTTAACTTAATCATAGAATTTTTTCCCTGTAAAACCTAAACACCGCATTTATTTCACAATCCGAAAATTTAGATATGCATCTCTCATTTCCGCATTTACGTAAAACAAATGATATTTTAATTTGATCATTTTTAAATCCTAAAGGAGAAAATAAGTCCCACGCCCATTTTTTAAAATATACTTTTGTAAAGAGAAAGTGCTGTATCACGAGTAACGTAAGTTTGTAATAAACCATAAATCATTTAATTGATAAATAAAAACGAAATAAAACGAAAATGCTACGGGTTTTATAATAGACGATATTTTTAAAATTACACGCATAAAAATTTCAATTTTTTTCTTTTTTTGTGAAAATTGCAACAAAAATATACGGTAGTCTGTTGTTTTCCTTTTATTATTAATAGAAATGGAGCACTTCTGTTGCCACGATTACAAAAACTGTATTTGAAACTACAATAATAATAATAATAATAATAACAATAATAATAATAATAATAATAATAATAATAATAATAATAATAATAATAATAATAATAATAATAATAATATTGTCTGAATTAATGTCTCAAATTAAAATACAATTTTCAAACAAATTGCATCTAAAAGTACATTTTTTCCCAATATGGTGGTGTAAAAATTGAAAATTTGCGAAGTTTAGAAGTTAAAAATCCCTGTCGGCTTGGCCTATAGGCGGAGGTAGATTTCGAAGAGCGCTCATTTCAACAACAAAAAATAAAATATGATTAGAGATAAATTCAGTTTAATAACTTTATTTGAAATTTTTTTAATTTACTTTTATGTAAGATCTGTTTTTTATCAAAATCATCTTAAGCGAAATTCGGCTCAAGTGACCATTTTGACAACATATTTTGAAATATATTCTGACTTTATTATTCAAATATAAACCAATACACACATTATATAGTTCCTAAATAACAAAAAACTGTCAATTGAATGCTTTTGAGAGCAAAATCGAATTTGAAAATGAGTCATAAAATAACCAATTTGTTATTTAAATATATCCTCAATTCTTAAATCCTGATCGCTTTGGGAAATTTTGTGCGAAGTGCCCACTTTGACAGCTTTAAAAAATACATATTTAAGCTTTATCAAAAAAACTGACCAATACGGCACATTACACAGTTTCTAAATAACAAAAAACTGCCAATTAAATGCGTTTGAGAGCAAAATTGAATTTAAAAATGAGTCATAAAATAACCAATTTGTTATTTGAATGCATCCTCAATTCTTTAATCATGATCGCCTTAGGAAATTTTGTGCGAAGTGCCCATTTTGGCAGCGATTTTTCAAATATATTTTTCCTATATCAAAAAAGTGGTCCGATTTTGCCCATTAACGAACTCGACCGAGATTTTATGCCCCTTGATTTTATGTAAAATTTTAAAGAAGATCTGAACATAATTATGGAAGTTATCGTGTCCGGAAGAAAGTGATATACACCGATAGATAGATAGATAAACTTTTTTACTGATGGTAGTTTTGGTGTCTATTGGTTGTGATCGTTGTAGATCTGCAAAATTTTTTCAGAAATTCCAACATGGGAGCGATCGCAATAGGTAGAATTTCATACGAAATCTACCTAAAATTACTAGCAGCAAAAATTTCAAAACTATAAAAACTCATTTCAAATTTAAAAGTGTTGCGATTCGTACAATGCCGTATGCGTTACGCACAGATACGGTTGTACTTTATAATAAAGATAAACAACTTACTTTACCAGTGTGTTTGAACATCTGTTAACATATTTTTAATTTTATCATTTTTACTGAAAAAGTTTTGAAATGGTAATTAACTTGAAGGAATGCATTTTATGCAACCTTCTCTTACTTTTTTTTTGCCATAGACTAAAACACTATTAGCTGAAAATTATCTATTTAGTTACTGGCTGTATAATATTCTCAAATTAATATATTTTACACATTATTTCGCAAAACAAGTATTTATACATCATGTTTACTTTTTAAAAAAATTCTTCGTTTTATCATTTTAAATATGCTACTTCGAAGCTTTTGCAACAAAATTACATGTACAGTGAAAGTTTCATGTAAGGAATTCACGTAATGCTTGAATAATTTTAGTAAATGTGTAGTTTTCTTTTAAAACAAATTCGCTTCACGATTTCACCATGACCGCCGAAAAACTTCTCTTTTCATGTGGAATGGCCGGTGCATGTACCTTTTATTTAGTTCTATCAATGAGAGGACAATCCTTTTTATTCCAGACACGTGTTATGCATCTTTAATGTAGAGTTTTGGAATTTACTTGATCCTGAGAATAGAAGCTTTCTCGGAGTTAAAAAAGACTTTATGTTGTGAATAAAGAAAACATGGAATATTGAATTATTTTAAAAGTTTAAATAGATATCCAAACAAAAAGAAAATAAAAATGTTCATTTACATTAAATGATTTATCAAATGAATTACATGTGAATATTGCAAATAATTTTATGTGTAGTTTGAATGCATCATGACTCAAATGCAGCTGTTACAATATGAAATCTGTTCATATGAGGTAGAAAATGCGTCATATCCACATTATTGTGAACGTCTCTTGTCCCATTTTTTCGCAAAATGCGAATGATTAAAAAACAAAAATTTCACGGGGGCTTCACACAGTATAAATCCCTAAGCTGGTTGTTTTCTGAAAGTTGTAAAGTGACTAGATAAATATGTCATCTTTTGGGCATTGATCGGACTGCCTTTCGTTAAAAAATAAATAAATAAATAAATAAAAACCTGTAGTGTATCTAATAATATTCTACATATATACGAAGATTCCACCTGAAATGTTATAATTATTCTATATGAAGGTCAAATTGAATCATTTTTCTTCAAAAAATTGGAAGAATTCGAGGCTGTGACCTTTTAAAATTATCTGAGTTAACCAGACGATATCCAACCTGACACAATTCATCCTGGCATTTGAATCATTTAGCCTGTATATCGGGGTTATCCTCACCTAGATGATTTTTACTCAGTTGGAGAAAAAAATATTCACTTTATACTTTTACTAACAACGGATATGTTTTCATTTTTTTTCTTATTTAACCGCGAGGAACATTTTGTTAAACAGATCTGAAAATTTTCACTCAAAAATATTATCTGACAACCAAACAGTTATTCATAAACTTCAAACTGATTAATACTGAATGCGTGATCAATTCTAAAATATAATAGTAGTAATCTCAAATCCCCAAGACGTTATACGATTGCTGATTATAATCTTAGAATACCATGAATGATTTATGCCGCACAGAATGCATTGGCCAAACTATTTGTTTAAGCCGATTTAAACATTGTACTAGAATACACACGTTAATGTACGCGAGTTTATCCATGAATGTTCCTGTATAATATAAAATTCAAGAACTAGACCAAAAAACATGTAAATTGAAAAGTTAAGAATTAATATACCGGTTTCAATGCTAGCACCCAAACTTTGCATTAAATTATTGATGAATTAACATCCAATATTTTGTGTCTTTACGATTTACGAACCATAGATTCTGCTTACATAAACACTGGCAAAAAATAGTGCCATGGTGTGAAAAAAAGAATAGGATAAAAATATACGGTTAAAATATGTTAGAATTTTATTAGATTTATAATTCAATTAACAAATATCATTTCAAGAAGGAAAAATTCTCGATATATATTAATCCGACAAAAAAATGCGGTAGTTGTATACTTTGCGGAAGCTAATAATGTACTGTCCTATCTTCTGTCTACCACGCTACAGATCCCTAACTCTTTTTTGTGCTGCGTATTGGACAAGATCATGAAAACTTTTAACCCTTTGGAGTTAATACTTTGCGTATCAATGTAGTTTTGGAATTAACATTGATGTTTTCGCGTCAGTCTGACGATCTAGTGATGACCTACTATGTTGCATTGAATCTTAGGGCTCATGATCAAGAAAACTGAGATAGATACTGTATGTATAATAGGATGCTGAACGGATTTTACCTCCGAGACCTCATTTTGCTTTTTCATTATCTGTAATCGATATCCATAATATTACAGACAATCTTGTGAGTCACTTAAACTTTACATTCGCCATTAATGGTCACAGTGTATTTTCATCCGTCCGTGTTTTTAAATGTTAATATCTAGAATGATTACTCGCACTTTTTTCAAAAATCATCAGAAACAATTCTCTTATAATTCGGCGACGTTAGCATCCCTCGATTCCTTGATGACCGCTCTCAAAGCAAAATTTATATATAAAGAAACGTGATTTTCTCAAACTTTATGTGACCCAGAGTTATAGTTGTAATTTTCCAGCAAGGAATAAATAAACTTCTATTACAACTAATTTTATTCATAATTTTAGTTACAGTAGATTCAAAAATGGAATGGGGGTGAACATATTTTTGCATTACAATTTCAAAGAAATCGCTGAAAATATGATACCAAACATTAAACTAAATATATTTTTGAGTCTGGCATTACGAGAACTTTTACACAATATTCCACACGATATATATAAAAAATATTTTTCTTCAAGTAACGTAATTAGTCACCTCTACATTTTCCCTAAATATGCAAGTCAATAACAATTATTACTATTGTCAAATTTGAACTATCCGCTTTCCGTAAAGTAAAAAAACAAGTTGGAAATTGCACGTGAAGCGTAGCAAATGAGGTGCGTTTGTACGATAATGAAGTATTTTAAAATATCACTCTCATATATCGATCTCATAAAATTGTAAATAGTTAATTACAATTAAAATATCACTCTCATATATCGATCTCATAAAATTGTAAATAGTTAATTACAATTAAAATGCGCAACAAACAATGTTCTCTCTATACTCATTATGTAATGGAATACTTTTGCGTGGCTTTGTAAATCAATAACAAAAGTTCTTTTCTCAACCGATTATGCAAAATGTATATTATAATATATACTTTATGATGCATATCAATATTATTATGTTCGAATGAGTGTAATATTATTAAAATGCATTTGAAACTTTTTTTTCCATTGACTGTAATGTAACGGAGTACTTTTGATTGTCCCTGTATTTGATCTATGCATCCTGTTTTCAGAAAAATTCAAATGACTAGACAAAATTATGTAATAAGTATGTAATTTAAATTTCAAACGATTAAAATGCAATTGCAACATTTTTCCCCATTGACCGTAATGTAATGGAATACTTTTGATCGTCCCTGTAATTGATCTATCCATCCGATTCTCATAAAATTTGAAATGGCTCGACAAAATTATGTAATAATTATGTATTTTAATTTTCAAAAAAAAATCGGTTGGGTAGTTTTTGCGTTGTTATATGTGGACAGACAGACAGACAGACGGACGGACGGACGGACTTAATGACAACTATAGGTGCTACGTATTTACATAATTACGAACGCACCTAAAAATGAAACGGCTGTGACAGAGAGACAGACAGAAAAACACAAGAGGGCTATTTCAATGTTTTCATATTTACAAATTAGTTACGGAAGGACCATATTAACCACTTAACCGTCTGCCCCGAGATATAAGAAAATGTTGACAACAGAAATGAATAAAATTCAAAGATGTATATGTTGCAGCCAATACCCGAAATTGGCCAATTCTAGAACTGGCCGGCCAAATCCCGAATTGGCCAGCAACGTTAAATAATGACTGGCCAATTCTAGAATTGGCCGGCCAATTCGCAAACTGGCCAGATGCAATTGGCCAATTCGCGAACTGGCCAGATGCGATTGGCCAATTCGCGAAATAGATATATGTACTCGGCTTAATCCTTCCTAATATAGTTGAAAGTGTCTATGAATTCAAATAGTCTAGACGTCAGCCTGTCCGTGATCTAACTCGAGTAAAGTTTCCGGTTAACTTGTAATTGCCATCGTATTTGGTATATCAATTAATTTCGATGTTGAAATCGAATTTTGTTCGATTTTTGGTTAATTTAGTTGGGTACAGAAAAATATTTAATTTCAATATAATCAATGGGAATCTTTTTACTGTACATTTTAATGTTACATTATCTTAATTACAAAAATCCCTGTTGGCTGGGCCTATAGGCGGAGGTAGATTTCGAAGAATGCTCAATTCAACAAAAAAATATATGATTAGAGATAAACCCAGTTTAATAACTTCATTTGGCCGTTTATGAAAAAATTTTAATTTCATTTTTCTTCAAAAACTGGTTTTATCAGAATCATCTTAAGAAAAATTCAGCTCAAATGCCCGTTTTGACAACATATTTTGAAATAGATTCTGAATTTATTAAAAAAATCGACCAAAACAGTACATTATACAGCTCCTAAATAACAAAAAACTGGCAGTTGAAAGCATTTGAGAAAAAAAATTGAATTTAAAAATGAGTCATAAAATAACCTATTTGTTGTTTGAATACATACTTAATTCTTTATTCATGATTGCTCGGAAAGTTTTGTGCGAAATACTCACTTTGACAGCATTTTAAAAAATATATTCCATCTTTATAAAAAAACTGGCCAATGCGTCACAATATATAGTTCCTAAATAAGAGGATCTGTAAATTGGATGCGTTTGAGAGCGAAAATGGATTTTAAAACGAGTCATAAAAAACGCAATTTCTTATTTGAACACTTCCTTAAATTTTCAGTCAAAATGATTTCGGAAAATTCTGTTCAAAATACCGTTTTTGGTAGCCTTTTTTGAAACATATTCCGTCTTTATCAAAAAACTGCCCAATGCATCACATTATATAGTTCCTAAATAAGAGGATCTGTAAATTGGATGCGTTTGAGAACAAAAATGGATTTAAAAACGAGTCAGAAAAAAACGCAATTTCTTATTTGAATACTTCCTTCAATTTTCAGTCCGGATGACTTTCGGAAATTCTGTTCAAAATACCCTTTTTGGTAGCCTTTTTTGAAATATATTCTGTCTTTATCAGAAAATTGACCAATGCGTCACTTTATACAGTTTCTAAATAAGAGGATCTACCATTTGGATGCGTTTAGAATCAAAAATGAATTTAAAAATGAGTCAGAATATAAGCAGTTTAGATTTGAGGTTTTTTTCTCCAACTCCTATTTTTGTTTAATTTCTTTTTGCTATACGAATTGATCCTATGAAAAACTTGTCAATATAAAAGTTGTAGATATTTTTGAGAAGATGTAAAATAAATTTAATCAGATTTGATATCTTAAAAATTGACGGAGTTATGAATTTTTCTCTTTTTTCAGCGCCCTTTTTCTTTTCGTTTTTAATTTTTTTCGTCGGTAAAAGTTGGTCCTATCAAAAACTTGTAAGTACAAAAGTTTTAGAAAATTTTAAGAACATTTACAAAAAATTTAGTTGGACTTGATATCTTAAAAATTGACGAAGTTATGAATTTTTTCCTCTCAAAATCCCTGTTTTTTTCGCCCCTTGAGCCCACTTTTAAATTTATCAAAAATCTGTCATGCATATACTTTTGGCCCATTTTTAAGAAGTAATATAAATTTTAAACCGATTCGATATCTACTTTAATTAAGAAGTTATGGCGTTTTTTCGGTTTTCACAAAAACGCCCCCTATTCCGACCCCCTTGGTCCGATTTTGCCCATTAACGAACTTAGCCAAGATTTTATCCCCTTTGATTTTATGTACAAGTTTGGTGGAGATTGGTGAAAAATTATAGAAGTTATCGTGTCCATAAAAAAGTGAGATATATAGATAGATAGATAGATATAAACTGGTGCGATTGCAATAGGTAATATTTCTTACGAAATCTACCTAAAAAATTGGTACCTATGCATCTTAGTTCGGATGTTGGCCAAGGCTTACCGGCCAGTTCGCGAATTGGCCGGCCAAAACCCGAAATACGCTATGCATTTCATGTATTCGGGTTTTGGCCAGGAAGCTTGGCCAGTTCGGGTATTGGCCGGCCAGTTCTAGAATTGGCCAGGCTCCGGGTATTGGCCGCAACATATATATATTTTTTATCATTTGAAAACAGGTGAAACAGCATTTACAATATTCTTCTTCAGATATTTATATTCAATGATATACTTCGAATATTATGCATATAAAAGGAATTTAGATTTTCTGTACATCGTTAAATCTTAGCCAATTTCTTTTAAATAATCATTTTTAAAAATACTCACGAATCCATTGACATTTTTTATAATCAAAAATGCTAATTGAACGTTATCTACACAATGATTATGAACAGTGTTGCCAATGAATTACAGGTTTTTAAATTCAGATTTTTGATGCACTACTTTTCTGAAGTGGTGAAATTCTCACTGTTTTTGCCTGAAAGAATGTGTTATTAAATAAGATTAAATACACGAATTTTACTATTTCAAAAAAAGAGTATCAATCAGAATAACGGAATATAAAAGAAGTAGCCCATTGCCAAAAATTAATGGGAAAAACATCTCTGTCAAATGAGCCTCAAACAATTTATGGAATGGATGACATTCCTTGTGTGGATATTTTTCGGTATGAGCTGGAGAATGAGTTCAAGAACAATCAACCACTAGCACTTACGATAAAAATTTTCTAACGGCTACATCCAGTTTTTTCTCCTTAAATTGATTTTGAAAAACCCTAAAGAGCCTTAAAAAAATTATTTGGGCTGAGAACATTCTGACTAAAACAAACGCACAAAAAACAAGTGAGAAGAACAAACATGCTTACACAGGCGGCAATAGAACAAATAATTTTACTCGGATTACAAAATTTATAAATGTTTAAATTTACAGACGATGATACATAGCATGCGAGAGAACACGCTGCTAAACATTTACAGCACAATGTCCAATTATTCGAGCTTTTTTTCAAACAATTTTGTAACCGTAATGTAACTCTATTCTGACCATAAATCAAGCAATAACATGGCCAGAATAGTGTTAAATACTACATTTGACATGCAACAGTTTTCAAAAGAATCGTTTGGAAGACTAGACAGTTTGCTGAACATTTTTATTAGTATAAAATCAGCGATAAATTACGGAGTGAAGTATATGCAGAATCGTTTTTCATGTCAAACTTACTCAGCGGATAAGACGTGTATACCTATTAAATCCTGCAAGTGGCGCCAGATGACAATGCCACAAAATTGTCTTTGCAGCACACGTGAAGGAGGAAATAATATTCATTGCGTTTGTTTCATGTCATCTTTCCTACTACTAGATTAGCTCTTTTCCGCTACTTATGATTTATAATTAAATTTAATTTGGAATTTTACGCTGAAATGAATTAGATGTTGAGATTTATATTTTTCCGAATTTTGTCACTACTAATTGATAGATTCCAGTTATCGGTCTTTACCTTATGTGCGACCCGTATACTATTGCTTCATTATTCTCCAAATAGCTTTTTTTAATATTTGTTGCTTGCAAAATAAATAAATAAATAAATAAATAAATAAATAAATAAAGACATGGCAATCTATTTTAACGACGATTGAAATTAAAAAATATTTTCCCATTTTAAAATTCATTTCTGTGTAACGAAACTGAATAGATAGATATGTGTCAATAAAATTTTCTCCAAAATACACCATTCATTAAATAGAGTCTTGAAGAAGAATTTACTGTAACTTTCGCCATTCAGCGGAATCAAAATACATACAAAACTTTAATTAAAATATTCGGAATAATGAACTCGGTTACAGTGTTTCTAACTTCCTTTTGCACTGTTTCTTTTCAGCTCCAAATTTACAAGCATACATAACAATGGTAAAAAAGAATTGCTCATACAAACAAAGGCATATCGGTTTCTGTTAATGGGCCCATTCATCTCAGATTTCTACGCACGTTTAACACGATTTATTCTTCAGAAACGACAATAACTATAGATAAGCAAAAGTTAAATAGATCACATAACTCTTTTAGGGTTTTTTTATATAAAAGATTATACGATAAACTGAAAAATAAATCAATGTGGCAACATAAGTAATATGATTCAAATAACTTCCTTTCCTACACTTTTAATTCTCTTAAAGCTTTGAATAAAAAAATATTTAGTAATTATGTTTGGTATGATAGCCTGGTTACTCACTTTTTTTTCTTTTTTTAAAAGATTTGTGGTCAGATTGATTTGGTCTTGTTCACATTGTATCAAGGAATTGAAGACATTTATTGTATTAAACTTAACATACAAAATCTATATTACACTAATAATAATAAATCTTTATCATAAATTATCATACTAAATACTAATGTCCTGCATTTACGTATAAAATTTCAAGCTACAGGTATTTCAGAAAACGATTTTTTCTACTGTGCAAGCATAATAATTTAAATAATGAATTAGATAATATTCGCATAATTGCTCATAATAATGGTTTTAAAGTTTAGCATATTAATAATTTATTCGTTGATATTCCATATACAATGAACATAGATTTCATTCGCAAAAATACAACTTTATAGTAATCGAAATTTTTGCCAGGCTTTTTTGAGAGATTAGAACACAGTCTTGAGCGTTTAAATATTTGCTTATTACGAAGTTGAAGAGTCGAAATTTAAGAGTGTCATTTGCGCTAAAATTGACCCAATTCATTTTGAGAATTATTTAGGAGTATATTAAATACCATTTATTAGAGCAGACAGATCAAGATTTCTAGATTACTATAACTAGTAGAACACTTAAATATAGAATTAAAACATTTAAATGTTAAAGAGTAGCATGTAGCAGACATTAAATATAATAGAAAATCACAGCCTAACTACATCATATCAGGAAGAAACTAACCAAATAAATTTAAATGAATGTAAGATAAATTTCCCCTCCAGTCTATATCCATCCATTATAAAAGAAACCATAGAGAATATAATGCACAAAAATTCAGTGTGTAACGATCCAGAATCATTTAACTTGCCAAAATTATGGTTCGAGTTACTCAATGGTTACTAAAATGAAATAAGCATCCAAGTAAATAACAAAACCAAATTACGTCAATAATAGGGAAAAATAAGTGAAGAGTCGAATTATGTCATTTTTTAGACCGTGCAATTTTAGAAAATTTTTATTTATTTGTTTTGAGAAGGATTCGAGCAGAATTGAATCAAGTAACCAGTTGAACTAACGTATTTCCAGTGTTTTTAAAGTTTTAAATTTTACCTATTAGGAACTAAAATTAGTATGCTATCACAAGGTGTTAGATTATTACAAAAAAAGTTATTTTTAAGCTTTAAAGCAAAGGGAATAAAAAGGAGGTTATTTTATATATATATATCCAATTATTCCTGCTTAATTTACTGATTAATTTTTCTGTCTTCATAATATTTCTTTTTTGTGCAAATCTTGTTTAATTCATGTTTTGAAATTTCAACTTTCTTCTAAATATTCTTATTCGCTTAACAATAGCAACAAATCGAAGAAGTATAGTCGTGTAGCTGTGCAAATGGCGATATTTGTCACTGTAAATGAACGATAAGTTCTGTTCACACCATATCATATCTGAAGATACTTGTAGTATACCTCAGCGATTTATATAAATTTCAATGTGTTTAAGCTACTGCAATATCATTAAAATACACAACTAATAATTATTCTTTATAGATCGTAATATAACGGAATTCTTAAATGAAACGAAAACATTTCATTTTGAATACCAACCATGCCATGCTAAAACCATAATAATATAAACCAATTTAATGGCAATCGGATTGCATTTACGTGATTTAGCGCTCTGACAATCAAAGAGACAGACAGACAAACCGAATTCATAAACACTTTTCAACTATTTTGGAAAGCGTTAAAAAATTAATTAAATGAAAACGGAAACTACATTTTACATCTACTACATACAAGTAGGTGGTCTTTCAATAAATATCATAAAGCGCATATATTATAACTGTTAACAGAATATTTGTAGGTTTTACGTTCCTATTTGGATAATATCAAGCGTACATAACCTACCGTCTAAATATTAGTTTAGTGTATCGTGTGGGAAAAGCATCCAATTAAATGTATTAGTACAGAAATTAGACGTCATTAAAATAATTCTTTGAATTTAAGCCATAAAATGCATCAAATTAAACTACTATTACAGTTTCTCTTGAAATATAATAAAAGATAATTTTTATTTCCAATGTCTTATTTTATTAATTACATAACACTGAGAAATAAGTCGGATGCACCAATCCCAAAACTTTCTACCTCATATATGTAAAGTTAGTGTTTAAAAATCCACTATGACAATGCAAAAATTAAGTATCAACCTATGTCCTTCACGAGTCTTAAAAAATATGAAATTACGTACATTAGTTCTTGAGATAAGACTATCGGCATTTTAGAAAGCTTGGATTATTTTAGAAATAATCAAAATCAGATGCGTATAAAAGATAGCGAAAAAGTTTGTCAACTGGTTGTTTGGTAGAAATAAGATTATGAGATTTATTAATAAGGAAACAGACTAGACCGGGGATTATTGATCTAAAATAGACTGACAGATTATAAGATGGAATAGTAAGAAAATGCTGACCGCTGTTATTCCTTCGTTATAAGTTATTCCTTGAAGGGATGAGTATGTGAAGTCAAGAATTTTGTTAGTATTCTCCATTTTAAAATATGAAATGTCACCGAAAGAAGTCATAGTAATATTCCAAAGTATGTAAGAATACTTAAAATAATGTATAAAGAAGGATGAATCTTCACTACATATTTGTGTAAATGTAAAAAATTCAAATTCCATTTTAAACTTCATCCAACCGACATTAATTGAAAGATTTCCCAAAGGATTTCTGCGGGAAGGAGGATATTATGGAGTTTTGTAAAAGGAATTACATTTTCAGCCCATTTATAAACATATAATTTTAAGTCTTCCGGGAAAGCAGCATGATGTTTTGAAATTCATCACTGGCCAAATGGTATTCGAAGATTCTGCTATGGTATTTTAAATTGTAACAATGCATAAACTAAAGCATAAAATATGCATCACAGTTTGATGAATTTTTCAGATATATTCTGTTTGATCTCTCCAATCTTGATGTCGCCTGTAGGAGACACAAAAAAACTCTTTAATCTAATTTAAATACTTCCAGAACTGTTAAAATTATTTCTAGACCTTTTAAATAAATGCGTGCATATTATAAGAATCGATATATAGAATAATACATTTTAAAGATATTTTATAAGAATTCTACACTAGTTTTTCTGTTCCCTCGTATTATTCTCACGACTGAGGAGGTTAAAACGTGAAAAAAATAAGCGTTGTTAAAAATTGTAAAACAATTTTGAGCATTCTTATACTCAGCGCAACACCGTCTATCAGTAACAATGGGTGTAAAAACAAGAAAAGTTAATAAAGAAAATTTGGCGTCGCATATCCATATCTCGCAAAAAATAACATTAATTGCTATCAACGTTCTATTGTTAAGAAAATTTCAGATATGCTGTATATTTTATTTTTTCATTGAAAACCATGAAAGATTTCTTAATGATTCTATTATACATAGATTCTATTTTTACAAGTTTCCCTTCTGCTCTCTTTTTGCCACAGACTATTAAGTTGGTTTCATCATGAGTTCTTTAAAATAAATTCAAAAGATAATATTTTAATAAAAACGTTTAATTTAGCTCTAAAATGAAGTGAAATGGATAATTTAATTCATTACGTTTGAAAGTGTGCAAAAAAATTGATTGGCTAAATTTATAAAAAAATCACAAAAATAACTACAATAATTAATCAGTATTGTATTGGCTACCCTAACTTTTAAAAGCAATATTACTTTTAACTAAAATTTCTTTTCACCTTTTTAAATTATTGAAAATTAAATGTAATTCTTATACGTAATCAGTAACATGCAATTAATATGATAAAATCATTAATCGAACCTTTTTTGTTTGGCCGTTACGTAATGAAAAATCAACGCAATAAGCATAGAGGTCTGCACGGGCCGGAATTTCCAGGCCCGGCCCGGCCCGTAGGAAAGTTATTTCGGCCCGGCCCGGCCCGTTGTAAAACTCAAAAGTTCGGCCCGGGCCCGGCCCGGCCCGTTTGAATTTTTATATTTTAGGCCCGGCCCGGCCCGTACAAAAATCAGCGAAAACAGGCCCGGCCCGGCCCGGCCCGTTTTTGCCCGTAACAATTTCTATGATTTCTAAAAAATTCAGATTTTATCATATAACTAAGATTCCTTTAAAGAATAAAGCATACATATCTATGGAATGATTTTACAGTATATTTTACAACAAAAACATATTAACAACATTAATAATTACTTAGATTCTTAGGCTTTCAACATTCGAATAAAGATTCATTAAAAAATTAATATGGCTTAGAATAAAAGAAAGAAAGTTAAAAACATCGTCAATTTTGAAGCTGTTTAATAAAAGAAGATTTATAAATATATTTCTATATCATTTTATTATAGATTTCAAATCCAAATTCATTCTTAAATTCAAAGAAACTCCTTTCTGATACATTTCTAAATTCATTTTTTTTTTCTCAGAAACGCATAAGATTAGCAGATATCTTTATTCAGAAACTGTATAATTGAATGGCGTTATATATATTTTGATACAAGTAATTTAAGAATACTGCAAACAAATAAAATACTGTCATAATTAGAGTTTTAAATAGAATTTCCAGAAGCAATAGCAAGGGAAGGGAGAAAAACCTGCAATCATTTGAGAAACTACTATATCTCAACAAGGTTATACAAGTATTTTATTTTCCAAAAATGAAAAACGCTATTCGATTCCAAATCCCTTCAATAGTTAGGCTTATCACTTTTATACTTTTACAATTTAAAATTAATCAGAAAATGTGTCAAACTTTCGCATTATTGAGAAATTAATTTAAAAATCATCAAGAAGCATATATCCGAAGACTAAGCTAAAATAAGTTCTTTATCGCTGTTAATAATTTTACAAATCATGTTTTCTGCCAATAACTAAGTCTAGTACCGGTCTGGCCAGTCTATATGTAGAAAAATAATGCAAGCGTGATCTAGGACCGGAATGAGTCAGTTAAAACAATATTAAAACGGGTTACACATAATGTAATTCTCCGATGCCAATACACTGTGCATTTTTATATTGATACTGTCAAACTAGTATGGCCTCATTTATACTTATTCTCCTTAAAACCATTTTCGTTGAAAATAGCTCATATTTTATCGTTCCTGCTTAAATCTTCAGAACGGGCCGGCAGGCCCGAAAATTTTTTTTATCGGCCCGGCCCGTCGGGCCCGTTCAATTTTTTTGCCGGCCCGGCCCGTTAGAAAATTCGAAACGATTCCGCCGGCCCGGCCCGGGCCCGTGCAGACCTCTAAATAAGCATCCCTATAAAACAATTACAATATTTTTTCTTTCGTTCAAAAAATCTAAAAACAACATTTTTTTTTACCGCATAAAATTTACATGCATATTTTTTACAATAATATTTATTATTTTAGAAATATTTTAATGCAGAATAGATTATTAAAAAATATAATCTTAAACTCATGGTTGTCAGTAAAATTTTGCAGAAATATTCGTATTTTTTACTTGAAGTTCTATTCTGAATGCCGTGGAAGTGCAGAAATGTATTTGTAGACAAATTCGCAATAAAATATTTACTTTTATTAGAAAAAAAAATTATATTATTTTCTCTATGACATCATTTTCAACAATTGAATCCCTCTGAGATAAGCCTCTCAATCTCATAAGATGAGGGCCAACTTTGATAAACATAGATTTTGATTATTTTAATAAACGTTGTAGGGCAAAGACCCCTTAACCTCACCTTGAATGAGTTTTATACAACGCTCCTTAATTTTTGAGAAATATGGGAGATCTAATATAATGACACAACTGAAATACTTTTTTTGAAAAGACAGAATCACGTGATCGTAGCTCAGTCGGATAAACAGTTGTCAGTCATCCAGCGGACCCGGGTTCGACGTTCAGGTGCTCTAAATCTGTTTTTCTCATTCTTTGTTTTATATTTTAGAATTTTAGAATCGTAATTGGAAATGTTAATATCGTACATTAATTACAACGCCAGCATATCTAAACATTAACGTAGCATTTTTGATTTTTAAACCATTATATCTCATCATTGAAGGAAATAATAATTAAAAAAAAACTCCATCTCTTATTGAATAATAACAATTCCAAAATCTGTTGTGGTGCCATCTATACAGGGTGTATCTAAACTACTGGCCAAAACTTTAAGGGGTGATAGTACACATTAAGACAAATAATATTAAATAGGAAACTAAGGGTCCCAAACGTCTTCCGAAGGACATAGGCGCCATCAAAGTTTAGGGTCCAAAATTTCAAATGATTATAAAAAACGGAAAAATTGGTCGATTTCGGTTTTCCCTAGAAACATACTTTATGTCAGTATTTCCTTAAAAAAGAATTTTGAAGATAAATTTCAAAAAATTCCGTTAGAGGTCGCCTTAAACTTTAGAGTAACCAACAAAAATTTTTAACTGTAATTTTTTGCATCTAATTAAATGCTTGCAAAAGCTTAGACTTAAATTTTGAGCTCAAATTCTGAATCTTTGGGAGGGGATAACCCTTTAAGACCCAGCTCGCACAATCGTGCGGGTTAGACATACATTTAAATTTTTGCTTCTGAAACAGTCGTATGTAATATAAACCCAAATTGAACGATTGTTCCGGTTAGCAGATAGAGTAAAGTATCTTTTTTTATCAACAGATTGCGGTAGTAGTCCATGTTTTACTTTCAGGTGGCATGTCTAGCTTTGTTTACAAATACAACGGATATAGCACATCATTTTATCTGTCGTAAAAAGGTAATTATCAATATATTTTTAATTGCTTGGATAAATATTTTTGCATTAATGTCTAAATAAGTATAATATAATAAAAACAATAATTATAGACTATTTATTTTGCTCTTAGGACTCAAGATTTCGCCACCTGCACGATCGTGCAACTTGGGCGTTACGTTAGTCAGTGCTACAGTAAAGGTAAGTGTTTTTCAATGTTCATTTTGATTTCTGTTTCGAAATCAAAATAATATTTGTCAAATTTTTGATTTCGAAATTTTTGATTTTCGAATTTTATCAAAATAATATTTGTAATATTTTGTCAAAATAAAACGAAGTATGCTGTTACATAATTAATACCATATTATTTTTTTGGGTGTTGTCATAAATAACCCCCTTTTTTAAATAATTTTTACTTTTTTTCTTTTTAATTAATAAAATTTTCAAAGACTTTTTCTAATTTTTTATGCAATACTTTGTTAACTTTTAATAAATCAAAATAAAATATTTTTTCAGATGTCTAAACGGAAAAGAATTCTCACTCAAAAAGAAATATTTTAATTGATGAATAAATCAGATTCTGAATTTAGTGATCTCTCGGATGATGACGATGTTACGGACAAAACATTTGAAGCAGATTTATTAGAAGGACAGTCAAGTTCAGATGAGCTCGATGAAGAAAAAATGACAATTTTGAATCATTCTTCCTCTTCAAAGTCTCCTGAATTAATCTTCCAAAGTTCTGCCTCCAAGGCGTTTTCGGAAAATACTAAAAGAATGAAAAAAGAAAAAAAGGAATACAAGTGGACTGTTAGAAAGTTCATTTCTATACCTCATCCTGGAACTTTAGATTTCACGCAACTGCAAGTATGTTTTTCATTTCTTAAATTGTAACAAAAAAAGTTATAGACTTATAGAAGAAATTAAATCGATATAATAAATAAAAACTTTTAAAAAATAACAAACATTTTTAAATTAAATAAAATATTTTTTAAATCGATAAGTACTTCTCCAATATTATTTTTTTCCTTCTTTTTTAGGCTTTAGAGCGAACCATTTCCCATGTGTTGATGTCATTTCAAGTCTTCGCAAGTGCAGGTTTGAAAACTGCGAAAAAGTTTCAAGAACACGTTGTGAAAAATGCAACGTTTATTTGTGTATGTCAAAAAAAAAAACGTTTTAAAGATTTTTACTGCAAAAAAGTAACGAATCCATAAAATAAAAAATAATACATCAATAATTACCATATTTGTAATTTTTTTTGGTTCAGTTTCTCTCTTCTATCCATTTAGAGCCAGAAATTGTATAAATCTTAACACGTAATAGGTAATGATTTCAGAGGAAAAGCCCAACCCGCACAATCGTGCAGGTGCTGCTTTCACAGAAAAAGCCCAACCCGCACGTTCGTGCGGGTACTCTACACGCCCTAGGGGGGCGAGAAAATTTTTTTAATTATTTTTTTAGGTGTCATTAGGGTTAGTATAGAGTTAATAACCAGAGGAATATAATATTTAATGATGAAAATGTTTCGGGTCTTAAAGGGATATGAAGCGCAAACTGAACTGTGTTCAAGAGTTGAAATGTTACCTTGCCCACCCTACGAACACAGTTCAATTTTTCGTTATTTAATTACTCACAACGATTCAGATTTTGTGCTCAAAATTTAAGTCTAAAGTTTTAAAACATTTATTTAGATTAAAAAAATAATGATTAAAAATAGTTGTTGGTTAACGATTAAAAATAGGTTAAGGCGCCCTCTAACGGAATTTTTTGAAATTTATCACAACGATTCAGATTTTGTGCTCAAAATTTAAGTCTAAACTTTTAAAACATTTATTTAGATTAAAAAAATAATGATTAAAAATAGTTGTTGGTTAACGATTAAAAATAGTTTAAGGCGCCCTCTAACGGAATTTTTTGAAATTTATCTTTAAAATTTATTTTCAAGGAAACACTGACATAAAAAGGTTTTAGAGAAAACTGCAAACGAATCGACCAATTTTTCCGTTTTTTTATAATCATTTGAAATTTGAACCTCCCCACCCTCATTAAACACGGTTCAGTTTGCGCTACTTAACCACACTCGACGATTCAGATATTCAGCTCAAAATTTAAGTTTATGTCTAAGCTTCTAAAGAAATTTAATGAGATGCAAAAAATAACGGTTAAAAATAGTTCTATGTTTCTCCAAAGTCTAAAGTGCGAAATCTGTTCAATAGAAAGTTCAGGGCATATAACTAAAAAACAGCTTTTAAATATATGGATTACCAACTGCACTGTAAAATCTTGAAACACAAATGCAACACATTTCAGAGCACTTTTCGTCACCATTTACGTGCACATTAAGGTGTTTTGAGTTAGAAAAATTCATATGCAAAACGTTTCTTGTGTTGTGATGTGTTCCTAATGTATTGCAAAAATATTGCTATGTAGGAATTTGTTCTTATTAAATTACAAACGTAATTGATATATAGAAATGTGCTGTAAAAATAGCGTTGTTAATTGTGTTGAAACAGTGTTGTAAATAATGTTGATCAAAATATTTTCTTACAATATTGTTGTGCTGCACAATACTTTGCCACCAAATTAACAACGCATTGCAAACTCCACATAATTAAGAACACTATAAAACAACGCATGCAAAGTATTTTCAGAACACTTTCTACAAAATGCCTGTAATAACTACATCATTTAAAAAAGGAAGTAATAAAAGACATTGTCCTTTATAAAAAAAAAAAAATTGAAGGAAATTTTTGAATGAGTTGACTAATTTTAGCAAAAACTTTCAATAATTGCATTTCTGGAAATATTATGCAGTTTTTGAAAACATTTTTTGCACATTTTTTTCCTGGCACTACACATCCGCAACATATTCACAAGATAATAAAAATCGATTTTAATTAGGGGTGTCAATTATTACGTTTAGTTAGTGTTGCAAAAGCTTTTCATGAATTTGCAGTGTATGTAATAAAGTAGTGTTTTCAGTAAATGAAAGTTTTTACCTTAATAGTCTACATTCAGGACCAAAATAACTCATTGGAATTGTAAGGGGAACTCAATCTTTTCAGGAGTGAATATTTTTAAGCTGTTGAAAAGCAAGAACTATATTTATCTATACCTAAATAATTCAAAAGAAAATGTCTCAATCAAATTCTTCTATCATACCATTCTTTAAACTCTTTTCTATATGATTCTTTCAAAAATATTGGAGGTTTAATAGTCCTTTTCAGACTTTTTACTTTATGACCAGAAGAGCTCGCAAAAGTACTAGAAAAATAATTTAAAGATTGCTATTAAAAGTATTTATTATTGTATTGCTATTTAAAGTATTTCAGTCTACCGAATTGCGTCCCTATATTTAGAAGTATATTGAAGAACGTTTTGGAAATTTGTTTTAAAAAGAAATCAATATTTTAATTTTTTTTAGAAAATTCTATCTTTATCTAAACTTAACTTTTTAAAGAAATATAAACTTTTAAAAATATTTCCATTTAAATAGAAGGAATTCAGCAAATCTAGATAAAGTGTTTTAATGAGAAAAATCTTTAATTTTTTAAAATAATTTCAAATTATAATTTTTCTTTTGAATGTATTTGGAGAAATATTACTTAATTTTTGAAAACTCTTAGGGTCTACTTACACACATATACATGTTTCAGATTATGTGATTCAGAAAATACTCATTAGAACTTTCTAAAATTTTATAATTTTCCCTCATTTTTTATGACTAATGCATACTAACATTTTTAATTAATGGGGCTTTTAATTTTAAGGCAGCAAAGGAACACTGCAATCTGTGCCTTGTGTCTATTTTATCTGAAGCATAAAAATATATACTTGGTTTTTTGAAAGCGCCGATATTATTTTATTTGTGAAATACAGCTGCAGAAATACAAAGGGAAAAAAGTAATTGTATTCTAAGTGTTACAATTCTAGAAAAGAATCAAATAATGCCTTATAGAGTCAAAGAATGCTAAATAGGAAGGAGTGATTTTAGGGATGAAGATTTTTTAGTCGTTTTAGAACATTATAAATTTTTAGCAAAAAACTTTTAAAATATTTATATATAAAGAAATTAATTCAATGAACGAATATCTAATGAAATTTTGGAATTAAATAAGTTTTAAATGTTTCTTATAACATTTCTGGGAGATATTTCGATTAAAAGTAAAAGTTAAAATCACATCAACTCTCTCGTTTTCTGATCTCAAACATTAATTTTCGATTATCTTTTAAATAATGTTGTATCAATTTTGGTTAAAAACTATTAAGATGGAAACTTTTATAATATAAAGAGCCATAACGTCGAAAATATCTTGTTTATTTCCACAATAAGTTAGGTCTAACGAGTATACTTTTAAACATACCTAAATTTCGGAATAAATTTTAATCTGAGATTTTGATGCTTTGCAATCTTTTCATTAAAAAAATGTATTATTTTTATGTTCAAAAAGTTTGTTATGCAGTCCGTGTCATATATTTTTTTAATTGATTTCCCATCACTTTCCGAGAACAAAAATTTCAACATACTCTTCAACAGCATCTGCAAAAAAAAAAAAAAAAAAAAAAAAAAAAAAAAAAAAAAAGGATATCTTCAGAAACTACCAATTAACTGCGTCGGGCACTGCTGAGGCATATTACAGCATGGACTCTTGTATCAGAGTGGGCTTTTTCCAAAGACATTTATTCATCCGGGGCCAGATGCTAAATACTGTTTCTCGCGCACTTCGGCTGGCCTTTATACTCTTATTTCAAACATCCCTTACCTCCTACTTTTATTTTATACTATACTATATAAAAACAGATAGATTTCAAAAAATTATATGCGTACAAAAATCCTATAAAAATTTACAAAATTTTAAAAAAGTACAATATATATATATATATACCGGGTGTCCCCAAAATAACTGATGGATTTTAAAATTCAATAACTTGCAAACGGTGCCAGCTATTTAAAAGATTTTTGCAGGAGGGTTATGTATAATGTCAGGAGTTTTTTTACCGTAATTTTGTATTTAAGTTCGAATTTTAAACAATAGGCGGCGCTGACGGCGATTGAAGGCCAGATTGACGCTCCCATACTGGGCATACTCAGATTTTTTTGAAAAAAAATACTCATGTAGGTAATAACGGTTCAGTGAAAATTAGCGGCGGAATTGCATCAGAAAACATGCAAAAAAATAAAATACTTTCGAATATTTGGCGTGAAAAGACAAAAGTGTCACGCTATTTGGCGAGCACCCCGCCAAGCGATTTTAATGCAACTAAAAACGTTAGAATTTTTAGAATTAGTGTAAATGGTATTTAATGAATTTAAACGTAAACACTGAGAGAGTTTAATATATTATATACATATATATATATATATATATAATACCATTAAAAGTAGACAAGATTCACCAATGGATTTTATCAACAAAACAATAAACCAAAACGAAGAATTAAATTGAATTATAGTAAACAATATTAACCATTTGAAATTAACCATTGAATTTAATAACTTATAGCACAATGAACAAGGAAGGAAAAAAGAATAATATGAATACAAATGAAATTTGTAGAACCAAAGTAGAATCTTCAGGTCCCAAATACTTTGGAACTACAAATGGAGTGTGTGTGGTTTCATCTTCGTATTTGCCATGAAAAAGCAAAACAATACGAATTTGGGACTACCATCACACAAAAACCAAATTATTAAACAAGGAACAAAGATATTTTACAAAAAGGAATTGAAAGTAAGTAAAAATAATAGTTATCCATAACAAACAAAAAAGATAAAGTTGAATGGAAATATAATTGAACCGGAAAAATAATTAATAATCGATATTACATTAAATTAAATTAATAAAATGATTAAAATTAGAATTAAGAGATAACATTCATATTAACATATAACTTAAAATACATTATTGTTACTTTAATCAGTAACATTTATTGTGACTTTACATGGTAAAAACTCATTATCTTAATATAGGATAATAAAAATTAAAAAAGAAAAGAAAATAAAAATAAAAAAATAATAATAGTAATAATATTATTAATAATAATACCAAAAATTATATCATTAACATTAAAAATAATTTGATAATTAAAATATAGCTATTTAACTATAGATATAACTAGACAAATATCCATATATTGGTGTAAATTAAACAGTTTAAAAATTATGTTAAAATAAATAACCCACTCTCAATTTTTTTTATATAAATAATTAACCTTTGCGTTTTTATCCAGACAACACCACCCTCCTCCGTACTCTAACATCTACCCACCCAACCAACCTATATATATTTTTTTTTATTACTTTTTAACATTTTTAATTTTTTATTATTATTTTTATGTTTTATAATTTTTTTATACATTTTTTATGCAAAGAATTAATTATCAGATCATGTAATATCTAATTATAAATTAAAGAATATATGAATTTTTTAGGATAACCATTATTTATAGCATCATATACAAGCTTTTTAATATTAGTATTAATTAAATGGGAAGAACATAGACATTTTATTCTATATAAATGGTTAAGTATTATATTACGATATACAGAATTATGAAGACATGATTTAAAATTAGTAAAGGTATTAACTTTAAAATTAAATGCTTACCTTTTGTCATAAATATCAGTTATAAATTTGTTCTCATTTAATATAATTTTAATATCTAAGAAATTGATTGTATTATTAAAAAGTAGGTTTTTTGAAAGTTCTAGATTAGAAGGATAATCAACAGGGAATTGAGATATACAGGTGTTATCAGTATCAATTAAAATTACATCATCTATATATCGATATAAATGTATTGTATTATTTAAATAATGACGTTCATAGTAATATAAGTATAAGTCAGAGAATACACTAGATGTACTACCACCTTGTGGTATACCAACATTTTGAATATATATATTGTTATCATGCATGATAAAATTATTATAGATAATGAAATTAGTTAAGGTATGAAAATAATCAGAATCGATATTATGTGATATGTCCAACTCGTGTTGATATTTTTTAAAAAGCTCATTTATGATATTATGTAAATCCGATAAATCGATATTATTAAATAAATCTTTAAAATCATAGGTAGTGATATTTTTTATACATTTAAGATTTTTCATAATATGGACCAGTTCATAACTATTTTTTATGCAATGTGTATTATAACTTTTTTTTGTAATATTATATATTTGATTAAGAATTACTAATAGAAGTTTGTTAGCAGCATTATTATAAGTATTGCAACCAATTGTAACAGTTCTGAATTTAACAGGATGCATTTGAAATTTGGGTATAAGGACTAGATAAGGATATTAAAAATTAGTAGGGTTAATGTCTAATAATTTATAGAATCCTTTAATTTTACGATTATTGGCAAGTAAGTTATCATTAATTTTTTGGAATGTGTTATTATTAGGTATACTAGATTTAAGCAGTTGATGATAATAAGATTTACAAATAATGGCATAATTATTAGGAGATTTATCAACATAAGTTATTACAAAGTTTTGTTGTAATTTATTGATTTGCTGAAACAGATGCTGTGTATTTACATATTCTATGTTTGAAATATTATATTTTAAGGACTTGGTAAATTTATCGATAACTAATATTTTCCATTGATTAAAATATTCAATGGGTTTATTATAATAAATTGCAAGTTTATAAATAAATATATCTATATCATATGTAAATTGTTTTATGATAGATTTAATGTTTAATTTGGATGGATATATATATATATTAATGCATATATATATATTATTAGTTGCTGTAGTTATTTAATTTACCCCTGAAAAAAATATTTTCATATATGAAAAATTCTTATTCAGTAACATTATTTTGATACATTTAAACGTATTCAAAAATAAAAGATAGATGTTACCATAGTAACAAAATCGAATTGACAATGCTCTACTGGACTTTGAACTTGAAACAATTTTAGTTAATTTAAATTTAAATTTCGTTTTAAATCTCAAATTTGGATGATTAAATTTGAATATAAATACACATAAATATCTTTATAACGAAATTATACTTAAGACAAACTAAAACTGACAAAACTAAAGATAATCTAAACACGTCTAATCTAAACACGTCTTATCTAAACACGCTGAAGATGAAACTTTTTCCTTAAAATGCATTTTACATTTTTTAAATTGCTTTTAATCGCCAACTGATGATAAATCGCCAAATAACGAAATTTTTGTTATTTTTTTACGGCCAGGGAAATGAAGTTCCGCCGAAATTTTTTTTATAAACGTATATATCCTCATGAGAAGAACATACTGTAATTTGTTCAAATTTTTCGGCGTATGCCCGTATGGAGACCTTGTCAGCACTGATCACCTGGCCTTCAATCGCCGTCAGCGCCGCTTATTGCTTGAGATTCGAAGTAAAATAAAAAATTACGTTAAAAAAACTCCTGACGTTATAAATAACCCTCCTGCAAAATTTTTTTTTTAAATAGCTGTCACCGTTTGCAAGTTATTGAATTTTAAAATCCATCAGTCATTTTTGGGACACCCGGTATATACATATATATATGTATATATATATATACATATACATACATACATACATACATATATATATATATATATATATATATTGATATTGTAATTCTGTACTTAACCTTCCTTTTAACATTTTCTTATTTCTATTACTCTTTTCCGTAGGAATTCCGGTGTAATTTATACTTATGCCCTCCATTTCCACTGCTATCATCTTTAAATTTGCCCCTCTTGTGTAGTGGAATAAGAGACCAAGGCTCCTTGAGTAAGTTGTATTCGAGCTGGCAAAAGAAATACACTACAAAACATATTATTGTTTAGTGGAATGAAATAATGGCATCAGTTGAATCTCTATATAATAAAATACAATGTAACAAATCCGGAACAAACTCATCGATCTTAGGGCGTTATACGACCATTCAGAGCCACGTTAAGCTTAATTTCGAGATGAGTATGATGAAGAGGTAGAAATGTAATGGATTAATACTTCATTTACAAGAGAACTCAGAGGAATTGCATTACATTATGGTTCATATAAAAGTCTTTTACAGAGTGTTTTAATAAGGTTATCATTTATTAAATGCATTGAAAATTATATGAAACATTAAATTTCATAACAAGAGATTATGATAGAATAGGGCATTCATAGCATTTGTCTTCATTTACAGGGACACACAAAATAAAGAGCTTAGAGTACTGTCTTTGAGTAATAAATTGCTTGAAATGTGTTTAAAATTCGGTATACGCTTTTAAATTTAATTTTTTTTTGCATCTTACTCGTTTTATATAAATTTTATACCTTATATACAGGGATGACCAAATAAATTCAATTTCCATTATCCTAATTATCGGGAATTTCTGAAGGGAATTCTTCAACTGAGTTATATATATTCCACATGTGAACTACACTTTATCAAGCGTATGGTTCAAAGATAAAGATACAAATTTATGTATAATATACAGGGTTTCTCTTAGAATTCGATTTTTTTCGATTGTAGTAGTTGTCTTTTGCCGGGAACTGCTGAAATTGGGTTTTAAAATATGTTATACGTTTCAAATTGATTCAATTTCCCCACCTATTTTAACATAATAAGCTGTGATTTTTTGTCACATTATCCTTAACATGTTGGAAAAAATTTCATAATCTATGCTGGACACATCAACTTTTCTTTCTTTTCTTTTCTCTTTTCTCTTTCAACTTTTCTTTCTCTTTTCTTTCATTCATAATAAGATTATTTTATAGCTATTCTCCTTACATAGTAGAACTGTGTGGAATCTCATTGATATTCTCTTATCAGTATCTGTAATGCAGATATAAAAAATACATTTCGTAATTACATCAATTGAAAAAGCAATATTTAAAATAAAATAATAGGTAGGTATATATTTATGTAAATGAATATTACATAAATGCTCTTGTAAATTTTTCCGTAGACTTTTTGATCGAGATCAGAAGTTCCATTTAGAATTCTGAGTGAGATAGCATCTCCTAAGGAATAAAGATTTTTTATTTGATTTAGAACATCTATAAAGAGTTTTCAAAGAAAAAGCTTTTAAAAATACTTTCACTTAAATGAAAAGAATTCAGCAGAAGAATGTCTGAGTGATAGTAATCTTTAAATGTTTTTTCTAAAGTTTTTGGAAACAGTTCAAAGTTACAAAAGAATGAAGATTTAAAGTCAAGTTAATTCTGTTGTCTTCTGATAACATACTTAAATGTTCAGTTTTCCTGTAAATAATTTTTATCAGTTGTTTAATGTATTAACTTTTTTTTAATTAACTCGGCTCATACCGGATTTGAAATGATGTACAAAGTTGTTGTTTTAGTACCCTTATTTTCGAATATATATCTTCGTCCAGCAAGATGTGTTTGATTATATAACGTCGAAATTTCTATTCAGAAATAGTTAAATCTGCAAGCAAATACGTAAGAGTATGGTCTATATAAGAAATATGTGCTAATGCATACTGGCATCGAAATGATTTAAAAATATGTTTTTCTTAATGGGGTGAAATAATGAGGGTCATTATTATACGCATTTAATCCAACGAAGCTTATTTTATATATATTCTTATCACTTTATCTTATTGTAATATTTGCCTTGTTTAGTAGTTTTGAGGCTTCGAGAATAAAATAAATTCTGATTAGCATTAGGAAAAAAGTGTATTAAAGTCCTTAAAAACTAATAACCAAGGTAAATATAAATATTTTCTTACATCTCTATTTCTTTCAACGAAAAACTAGGTTTAATAATTCTTCGAGACTATTCAAATTTCTATCAGTTCTTTTAAATGTTTCAATCACAGATAGGTTTCTCAAAAATTGGACATAAGTGAGCAATTGTCTACATTAAAATTTAATGGAATGGACATGATCATAATATTCTATGTTCAGAGCTTATAAAGTACCACCCTAAAAGAAAACTTGACACTTATTGAAAAATGAGAAATTTGTGTCAGGTTGTCAGAACTTATACCTTCATTAGTAACGTTTCTTGTTATTTCTGCAGTTGTTTTAGATTGTTTTAACAGTACTTCGCATTTTAAAAAATTAAAAGACCTGGCTGAATTCTTTCTCGATCTTTCTGAACCGATATTTTGTTGTGGTGTACTGCCACGTGGAAAAGTGGCCCTGCCATTTTTGGGAAACTATCTATCCTGATGCTTTACGGCTAAGGCTTTACGGCTTACAGTATTATTTTGTTCTAGCTGAGTCAAAGCATGAGATTGTTCAACAATTGAAAGATTTTTACATCACATCATGTGCACCAAAAGAGTTTTCTATAGTAGCAAAAATAGTTTTTAAAAAGACACATTTCAAATCACTACCAGAACTAAAAAAAAGAGAGAGAAAAATAAAATCATATTAAGCTGCAGTTTTTTTCATTCACAGAACCAACGCGTAATAGAAACTCTCGTCCGTTTCTTTAACCCTTGGGGGGAGTGCGACCTGTATAGATGCCACAAAAAATGCTCAGAATCCTTATTTATCTCCACCTGTAAAATTTGCTGTATTTAATTGGAGTATTTCATGAATTTAATAATGCAGAAATTTCTGATTTTAAAAACCGGTGACAAAACATAAAAAATTTCGAAAAAAGCTTCCGTCGTGAAGGGGTTAACTTAAAATTAAAAAAAAAATAATAAATAAATATAAAAGTATATTGAGCTTGTGGTTAAATTTCAGTTATGCATCTGAAAAATGTTTAATTGAGGTCCGATAGCATACGAGAAATTTATTTGCTGTGTAGGGAGAACTGATAAATGGCATTATAAAAGTTATTCGAAAGCGTTTTAAAATTATGGGTGGCTAATAAAAAAAATACTTTTATAAATTCTTCCTTAAATTACAAAAATAGATTTTTTTTAGGTTTCTAAATACATAAGAATATTTTCTGGAATATTGGGTGACTTGGAAACGGTGGTCCAACAATTCCGTTCATGATTATAGCAATATTTCATAGTTTAAGAAGCGTGACTTTTTTTACAGTGCAGTGTTAACAACTGAAGTTTCATAACACGAAAGTCTTTTTTATAACAATAAAAATAAAAATAATATTCTAATATTAATCAAAGTTAAATTAAAATGATAATGTACATTAATAGATGTTAAAGTATTATTTTTTAATCTTAATTATAACAATAAACAAAAAAATCATTTCTTTGCTTAGTCAATTAACTATTTTTTATTGTTTGTCAGTAATCATCAAGAAGACAATATGGAGAGTATTTAAGATCGGAAGAAATGGCTATGTTGCAATCAGTACTTAGGGCATAGTAAAATAGGATCTTCTTTCAGACATTCATACAATCAAAACTTGAATTTCCATGAATTTCCACTCGTATTAAAAGGAATTCATGCAAGTCATACTTTTGTTTTGCAGTTTCATCATTATGTAAATATGTCAGAAGATCTGGTAAATCCATAAGATTCTGTGCTATCAGCGTTTTTCAGCTACTAAACTAATTAAACTAATTCCGTCTCTTTCGCAGTTTTGTTGTATTATCTATTGTATTATATATTGCATTATCTATAGTATTATCTATTAAATGTAATTGTATTTAAATATTAAACACAAAGTAGTCATTTGAAGTCAACCTTTTAATAGAAAAATAGTGGTCAATTTATTTTTATGCGACCGATAGCTCGTGCGAAAACATATTGGATTTCAGTTACAGAATCGTCAAAGAATCTAGATCTATTAACTTTCTTAATATAAAACCCAGATATGAGAAACATTTACTGAAACAAAGACGTGTATTTTCGCATGTAATCAATAATTTCGGTTCATTGAATGTACATTTGCAAATCTCCTATTAATATTGATACAGAGATCCCCTGGAATTGAAGTATACCGAGATCATTAGTCAATATTTTCAGTGAAAAAAAATAATAAATAAGTTGAATGTTCGTTTTCTTTCACTAACATAACTTCATTTATATGATTGGCTCTGAAAGTTTCTCTCTATTCAATACATATCAAGTGGAAATACTTAGACGATTCTACTAAAGAATATATTGTCTTTGTAAAGATAAATAGAGAACTACAAATCTGGCAGTTTGCGAGTTATTAGCTATAAAGCAGTTTCTGAAACAAGGTGTACATTTATCCATGTAATTAATAAATTTATAGTTCATTGTTGAACAGTCTAAAAATTTCACCCAATATTGAAACAAAGATGATTGAATTTCTCAGAGTCCGTTAGTCAATATTTTTTAAGGAAAGCTATTCGAATATTAGTCTTTCTAGAAACTGCTTATAGGGCTTTTAATAAATCAGATAATTTTACAATTAAAATCCTTAGCGTTACTACAAAAAAAAAAAAAAAAAAAAAAAAAAAAAAATACTGCTTTCTAGATTAAATGAATGGAGAAAAGGAGATTATACTTTTAAAAATGAAATCGATGGTCGTTGCTTTTTATTGCTATAATTTCGCATAGATGTGTATATTTGTAATTTACTTAAGGCCGCCAGTTTCTTTTTATGTAATTTAAAGTCGGTGTGATAATCTATTGAATATTCATAAGATAACTACAATTGCTCGCTAATGTAAACTAAATGGTAGAAAACGTTAAAGATATCTCGTTTGTATTTCAATACTTTGATTTTTCTTTCTTTTTGCATCGGGTGGCGGAAATTGCCGTCTCTAAAAAGGGCCATATTTTACTTTTCTATTTTACTTGCAGATTTTATTTATGAGAATGCTTTCCCTTTGAAGACTGGCTTCGAAATTCAAAGTGTCTTATTAAAAATACCTATCAACAAATTCGATAAGATAAAAAAAAAAGGTATTTGTAGAGATCGATCTTAACTATCCCATGAAAATAAAAGCAAAAATCATTTACAAGCAAATGAAAATCAAATGAGGTATCTTTAATATTTTCTCCCTTTGGAATTACAATAGCGAGCGGTGTTTTCATGTGACTGAAGTAGCTTCTTAACACCTTTACCTCTAGGTTTAATTTCGTTGGCGATGGGAACCAGGATATGTGATATAAAATGTTTATGTCATAAAAGTCACCTTCGTTATGCTCTGTTATATCAGTTTGAACATCTTTCAGGGTATACATAATAGTCGTTGATTACTGAAATGAGAGGATGTACGCAGCATCCGTCCTATAGTATAAGAATCAGGTATAGTGTTTCCTTGAAAACGAAAATGAACTACCGGCATCAGCCAGAAAGAAATATCTGAAGCAAAATTAGGTTTGTATTTATGGGATCAATAAATTTGTGAACCGATGGCTAAAGGTACTGACTCCAAATTGACTTCTAATGGTGATACAGAGGTAAATCCATCTACATTGAATTACAGGGTGTCCCAAAATTAACAATTCATTTCTATGAAAACACTAATGTATTGATTTTTTTTTCACAGTTGTTTGAAAAAATACTCTCCGAAGAAAGTATAGCCATCGTGTACTGGAAATTGGATGATAAAACATATGAAAAGGTGCCTCAACTGTACCACGGAAAAGTCGGAAAACAGCAACCAGCAAGACCCAAAATCAAGCTACTTGTGAACAAAATCAGACAAACCAATCACGTAGTGAATGAAAAATGTTCTGGAAGACTATCAGAAACTGACGATATTGTCAAGAGCATTCGAGAGGCATTTGAAAGGAGTACACATTCTTACTTTTTTTTTAAAGAATATTAAATCAAAGACCTGTGAAAGTAATCAATAGATAAGTATTTTCGTAGAAATGGATAGTTTTTTTTGGAACATCCTGTATAATATCCGCCTAAATTGAAGTTTGTTAATCAATATAAGAAAAAAAGACATTCGAATAATACTACTTAAAAAGGTTTCTTTTGGAATTCTAATGTATGAATTTGTAATGTTCGTAAAGTTTAAATGTCGTGAAAACTATGATGGTGAATAACAGAATAAGCATAAAATGAAGATTTATAATGAAATATGATAATACAATTTGCGTTTTTGACATCCAGAAACACTTCTATGAAATATTTACTTACGTCTGTTCATAAATATAAAAATACTATAGAAAATAATTATACACTCTGAAAAATTTATTCATATTTATTTATTTTTTAGTTTATTAAACTTTAAAATCAAATGCCTAAAATTAAAATGATAAACTTGAATTTTCGTGAAATAATAATTGCAATTTACATAAACGATATTCTCAAATTCATGATTACAATAGTTTTTTCATTAATTTATTCAAATAATCATTGATTTCCAAAGAAAATCAACCGAAAAGTACTGGATATTTACTAGTTCCATTGTATTTCTACACTGTACAAATAAAAATAAAAAAATGAATCAGTGATATTTTTAATTCACGAGGGAAAAACATTGTATAAAATATTTATAATTGCATGCGTGTTATTTTGTTGCAATGTTTTATTGAAATATTGTGAATCTAATTCTTAAAAGCTCAGTAATCATACAAAATGATTAAACATAGAAGCAATAAAAAACGATATGATATCTGATTCTCTGTGACTGCCTTTGTTCTACATAAATTTGAAAATACAAACACACGCATAAACAATAATGGGTTACACAAGAAACTGCTTATTAAACGGCGCTGTTCAAATACAAATGAATTATCTTTAGATGTATATTTCCAAATTTAATGTTCAGATGTACTTTCATATTTATCTAAAGCCTTCCATTCCGAAAATGCAGCAATTATTAATGACATATTTTGATTAACATAATACACGACGTTTGGTTAATGCATTATGATTGCAAGCCTCTTGTTTTGAGTTAATTATCTCACGTTATATAATAATCTTTCATTAGCAAAATAATTATACAATGTAAATGAATTAAATTTCATGCTGTACTTTTATTACAAAATTAATGTATATCCTCTGAAAAAAACTTATACCACCAAACTGATTATCAGAAAAAAATAGAAGATAATACTGAAGAATACTCGATAATTTAAACTTGTTTTATTTTGAACATTTATCTATCCATTATTAAGCCTAATTTCAATATTTTCCAATGGTATAATGTTTACAATACTGCCAACTTTAAAGTAATTGCCAAGAACTGATATCTACTGATTGTAAAGTTTTTCTAAACTATATTTGTATGCTGATTTCAAATCTTCAATCTGTTTCATTATATTCAACGCCTAGTTTTTGTGTAAAATGAATTTCTACGTTTGTACGTTATTACACTGTATGATATACGATGTTTTTGAGGAGTGAGTACTTCGTTGTCAAAAGAGTCAAAATGGTGAGCAATGTCCGATTCCTATGATGAACATAAACAACAATTTCTATAATTGAAAAAAAATGGAAAAATGAACTATAACCTAATCTTAATTAGTTGAAGTACACCACAAAAAAACATAAAAAGAGATTTCTAGCTTTCTTGGCCAAAAAATATAATTTCACTTTTTTCAAACACTAGACATGATATAAGAAAATAATTATCAGATTTGAAAGCAGCTGGAAAACCTGGTATAGAAACATATTAATGTACTTACTGGGTACACCTATTTGAAAGTTATTTTTAAATTATTGGAAAACATGAAAAGTTTACAAATTAGATGCAATATTTCACAATCACATATCAGTATAGTTTCAGAAACAACATTCTAAGTAAAATAAATAGTATTCATAATTTAAAACAAAAAAGACATTCTGTTAATGTTTTATGACTTAAATTTGTCTATCATTTTATACAATTTACTAAATGTGCATAAATCAAAATATGCAAATATCTCAATAAGAAGACTACCGCATCAAATCTAAAACTAGACTCAGAAATCAGCACAAAAAACCATAGAAGAAACACAAGCTCAAAAGTTTGTTGATCAGTGCTAACTTATAAATTCAAACTACTAAATTTAATTTTAATGCTAATGACCATGGCTAATTTCCGTAAAAGATCTACACAACAACTGCCAGTAAAATACAATAAAAAGCAAAACCAATAAAAACATGGTACAAGAAAAAGCAAATAATTAAATACATTGTCGCAACATATGGCATAAAAGTGAGTGCTGATACCGGTACCTGCTGAAAGAATGTCATTTAATTTTAAAATTAGAATAAAGTGATTCAATTAATTTCAAACAATTATCACCCTATATACTAATAAATAATAAGTCAACAAATTAAATAAATCACACACAAACGATAATATAATCATGTTTATGTGGGTTAAAGATAATAAGTGGTATCTTTAAAAATTCCTTGTGTTTTTATTTAATGCTCTAATTCTTGCGTCATTACTCGAAAATAATTCTACAATTCTACCTTTAGGCGAGTGGTTACCAAACGTTGGGCGTACACTTAACCATGGGTAAATTAGACTTTTTAGGTGGGGGGGGGGGGAATTTCCAAATTTCTTACTCTCCCATTCTCTATCAGTTTCTTTTACCTTTTCTTTCTACATCTTTGTCAGCGGTTCTAAATCGTGTTCTATTCAATAAATTCATGTCAATTTCATTATGTTTGAAATGGTGAACATCGTTGAAATGCATTTGAAATGTTTTTTTCACATTGATCGTAATGAAGCGAGGGAGCTTTTGACTGTCCTTGTAAATGAACTATAACCACTAAACTTTTGATTTTCAATAAGGATAGTGTTATAATAAACCTCAGAAACATACAAAATTTTTAAAGCAATCTGAGTATAATTGTGAGAGTTACAGCTGAAACAACCGGCAAAAAACACCCATGTCGTAAACACTTTTTGACTGTCTTAGAACGTTTTAAAAATATTCTGCCTAAAAAACAAAACAAACAGCTGTTTCAGAAACCAAATAAACATACGTACAAAGGAAAGAAATGAAACTTGCAAATAAACTTTTGATAATATATTATCCCTTATGCCGAATAGCTAAGCAACAGGAATCAATTTTCCGATATTCATAAAATATTTCGGATTAAAGCGACAGAAAATATTGACATTTTTATTAATGTCATTTATTTAAATCTATGAAAGAGTGAAAAGAGAATTTTATTTTAATAGAAGCAAATGAATAATATGAGCGCTTATATTAAATAAATATATTTAATTTAAGAACTAAATATATATATAAATAATATAATAATACAATATAATATAATATAATAATATAAATATAAATACTAAATACATGTAATTTAAATGTGCTTTTATCTCATAATAAAAATATATTAATAATAGTTTATTTATATTAAATTAGTATAATAATAGTAAGTTCTAATAACTAATAATAACACATTGCTCAGTGGTGCACAAAACAGGAATTTTAATATACATTAGTACATATTAAAATAAAATAAAATTTTCAACGTTTCGCGCCGTCTTCTGCGGGCGTCTTCAGGAAAATATGAAATGGAAGGACTACGTTTGCATCTTGTTCGAGAGATATTTCTACTAAATTAAAAATTAAATGAATTAAAATTTAAAAATGTTGCCAATTACACGTGAGTAAAAATTAAAATATTGCAAGGAAATAAAAATTTTAAGGTTTTATGATGTTATGCCATATTTTTGGTATATTGTAGGATAAATTATCATTACATGGTTTATTTTCACGTGCTATGATTTCGATGGATTCTATTATTTTACCTTGAACTGGGTTATTGCATGGAACTATGATTTTGGCTTCCTCAAAATTAATATGGCAACCCTTGTTCGCCAAATAGAAGCGAGCAAGGGCAGTATTCTGTTTATATTGTTCTATATCTCTACGATGTTCTTTAATTCTAGTTAAAAGTTTCCGCGTTGTCATGCCGATGTAGACTTTTTTAAGATTATTAGATAAAGTGATGGGGATTTCATAAATACCAGATTTTTGATCTATTGGAATTTTGTCTATTTTATCTGTAACGAGGTCAGTGAGATAAGGAGGAGGAATGGCGACAAGTTTTATGTTATATTTTTGTGCGATCTTTTTTACTTTTTCAAATATGTAAGGGATATAATGAAATTTTCTGTAAACTATAAGTTTATTCTGTCGTTGGCCAGATGTGGGAGGAGTATTGTACTGTTGAACTATTTTATTTATAAATTTTGCTGGAAAACCATGGTCAAAAGCTATTTTCTGTATAAAATCAATTTCTTTATTTAATGTGACATCTGAACAAATCATAAAAGCTCTTTTAATAAATGACCTGAAAGCAGATATTTTGTATTCGAAAGGCATGTTGGCTGAAAATGGGATAACTGTATTTTCTTTTATTGGTTTTCTATAAACTGAAAATTTTAAACTTGAATTGCATCTATTAATTTGAACATCTAAAAATGAAAGGGTGGCGTTTTCTTCGACTTCAAGGGTGAAATTAATACTATTGCTTAATTTATTGACATCTTGTAGAAAAACATATAAATCAGCTAAACTGTGGTTCCATAAGATGAAAACATCATCAACATAACGGAACCAACATTCAGGTTTTAAATTAAACGTATTAAAAAAAAAAATATATAACATAAAACTTGTCGCCATTCCTCCTCCTTATCTCACTGACCTCGTTACAGATAAAATAGACAAAATTCCAATAGATCAAAAATCTGGTATTTATGAAATCCCCATCACTTTATCTAATAATCTTAAAAAAGTCTACATCGGCATGACAACGCGGAAACTTTTAACTAGAATTAAAGAACATCGTAGAGATATAGAACAATATAAACAGAATACTGCCCTTGCTCGCTTCTATTTGGCGAACAAGGGTTGCCATATTAATTTTGAGGAAGCCAAAATCATAGTTCCATGCAATAACCCAGTTCAAGGTAAAATAATAGAATCCATCGAAATCATAGCACGTGAAAATAAACCATGTAATGATAATTTATCCTACAATATACCAAAAATATGGCATAACATCATAAAACCTTAAAATTTTTATTTCCTTGCAATATTTTAATTTTTACTCACGTGTAATTGGCAACATTTTTAAATTTTAATTCATTTAATTTTTAATTTAGTAGAAATATCTCTCGAACAAGATGCAAACGTAGTCCTTCCATTTCATATTTTCCTGAAGACGCCCGCAGAAGACGGCGCGAAACGTTGAAAATTTTATTTTATTTTAATATGTACTAATGTATATTAAAATTCCTGTTTTGTGCACCACTGAGCAATGTGTTATTATTAGTTAAAGTTTATGGTGCAACTGTCCTATATATATTTATTAATAGTAAGTTCTTTATATCAAATAAATATTTTAAATTAAAATTAATAATAGTTTCTTTATATTAAATTAGTATAATAATAAGTTCACTGTATTAAAATATGTTTTCGTTTCTGCAATTTTCTGAAAATTGTTGTCTTGTTTTGTTTTAAAGATATTATAATAAACACCCCGATAAAATACAGACAAGTTTCGTGCGTGGTAACAAGTTTCGTGCGAATTGTACCACAACCGAGGCCTGAAAATAATACTTAAAGCCAAATCGAGATCCTATCCGAAACCGACCAAAAAGAATTTTTTAATTCGAAACTGATCTTGAAACTATTTCTTTAAACCGAAACCCATCCAAATCTGAAATGTTCAATCAAAATCGAGCCCGCACTCTAGATGAAAGAAAATTAATCCTTATTTTATTACAATTATATGTCTAATATCAAATTTATTTTCATTTTAAAAATGATCATATGTAGATTTATTAATATTAAAATATACAGTTTTAATTAAAATTGAAAAAAAATCATTCGGAAAAATTAAATGGAATCGTAAGAATCAAAACTTAATCGAAGCTGAACCGAACTCGAAGTACTTAAAGTTTAACGGATCCGCAAATAAAAAAAAACAGCATTAGCCCACCTGACCTTAACCGGAGATGGCACGGGTTCGGGTAGAATCGGATTACTCAAGCCAATGCAGGAATCTAACCCAGGGAAAGTAGACTATTTCTTAATAAACAAAGAGCTGAAACAGTACGGCAGATCTCGACTTTGCATATTAATCACAATAACAATAACTCAATATCTGTTACTTGTTATGGAAATTTACAAAACGTTCTGTTCCTTTTATATTAATCTACATATGCGTAACTAGATACAATACTCTGAGTTATTAAAAAGATAAAACACCATTTCTATTTTAATCCTTTTCGATGTACCGTAATTTCGGGTGTATAAGCCGCGGCTCAAACAATTCTTTTTGGACCCAGAAATCTTATTTAGTAATTGAAGACAAATATTTACGGCGATCTAACTAGTTATATTTGTTTCTTAAACAATTCTGGGTTGAAAAAGAATTGTTTGATCTGCGGCTTATGCACCCGAAATTACGGTATTTGAAAAGAGTTTATCGCGCTTTAACTTGCATACATATTGTCAGATTGCAATGAAACTGATGTATGTTATGGGAGTAATCGGTGGCATACGCCATATTTAAAATTAAGTTTCTAGCAGTAACAGTTCTTTTGTAGTAAGTCAAGGAATTCCGTTGCATTACAGTCTATGGAGAAAAATCGTTTGCGGTGTATTTTAATGATAATACACTGTTTTAAATACAATAAAATTTGTATATATTACTGATATGTACAACAAAATGTTTACAGTAGGATACTGTGTGTACATGATTTATCGTTCATTTGCAGGGCACGTTAAAGCATTTTGCTTCAGTACTATCTATAAAAAATAGTAGCTGGAAATCAGTTTTCGTTTCTAATATGCTTGTGATAATTCAGAATTATCACAGGTTTTTAAAGCAAAATAGCAGAAATATGCATTTATTTCTGAAAGAGGTTTCGCCATGAAACCGTAAACTCAAAGTGACCCTTATTCTCAAAGGGAAACTGTCGGCGATATTATAAAGGATCGCTACAGCATTATCGATCAACGGAACCGACAGTCGGGAGAATGAGTAGATCACCGGCGTCGCCCCTTGATGACACTCCGACACGAAGCGAAAGTACAAGACGACCGGGAGGCCAGACAGCCTGGCACCGTAGGAGTGAAAACTCAGGTGCCAATGGAAGCACGTTTTTACTATTCATTTAATGAGAAGAAGATCATTAATGATCATGATTGGTTGGTGACTTCTAAGGGGACGTCTAGAGGAAAACCTGGATCGGAAGAAAAAGCAGGAAGACAGGGTGTGTTCGGGGAGAGCAGAGGAGAACAGAGCAGAGCAGAGCGGTGAGCTCAGAGTGTTCTCTCGGATAAAGTGAAGCAACTTGGATTGAGAGCTGCAAAGATCAGATCCCGCCAGCGGATCTTAGAGGGTGATCTGATCGCAGAGCCCTGTGTAGAATCGCGGAGTGTACTCTCGCCAGGAGAGACAGCGATAACTCTCGTCTTGAAAGGTTTGATACCGCAGTTATCTGTGGCTTTTCCTACTTCTACGTTGTGTGTAAGCTAACGAATCTTTGCGTTAATCACGAACTTTGTGTTTAAGGAACTCAAACTGAACTTTAGTTGAAGCTGGTTGGTCAAAGCGCCTATGTGCTTATTTATAATTAAAATGCTGTAAATATTTATCCAGAGGATCTTTTGTGTTCTACGAATAATAAGAATATTCTCCTTTAAATATTCTTGCTTGGATTTTTCGCCGAGCGGCTCACACGCTACCTACCTCTTAGCTTATAATCTATTGAGGGCTAAGTTATTACATGCTATTTAATTTAACAAAGTTCTTGCATAATACTTGGTGTGTTTAAATTCTATAAATTTTATAATAATATATATATATATATTTCTTTGGATTGTACCGATAAAGGTAATTCAGAAGATACCGTTATACATTTTCGTTCTTAATTATATTAAAATTTTCTAGGTTAACATTTGTGTTTTTACTTCATGTGAATATTACTTTATGCAGATAATAGAAAAATAATCAGACAAACATTGCTCAATTAAAGACTTGTCCTATTCATAAGATTGTGTTAAAACGGATTCAAAAGAAAGATAAATTTATGACGAATTTGCAGAAGAATTAATTATTTTTTACATTTTTTGCCATTGTATTTTAATTTTCATAAATTAATTTTGCGTCGTATGTTTACGTTTTTCACTTTTTTAAAATCTAGTATACAATCCCTTTATAAATGGGTCAATCCATTTCAAGTGATCCAGCACTGGTCGCTCGACCATTTTTAAAAAATCTGAAATTTTTTTTACAACAACCCTAACATAATGAAAGTTCAAAATGAACGTTATATTAATTTTACTATTTTTTGTTTGTGCATGGCGGCCATCTTTGTTTCATCGTGTGCAACGATTTTCTCAGATACTATAATACACAAAATTGTAAATATCTCGTCTTTTATTTTACCAATTGAAATGGGGTTTTCAGCATTTTGTTCAGAATAAAATAGGCTAAATGTATGGTGGTAGAATAATTGTGGAAAATAAATTTTTACAGGTGAAAGTTTAGCACAAAAATTAAGATTTTTTCCAAAATGTATCCGTTTGCAAGAGGAAATTTTTTATGCAAGGAAAACTGTCAACCTTACACAATTTTTTCTACAAATAGGTCAAAAGTGCGTGTACTGATACACCAAGTCCCAGATCTGGAAGTTGATTTCTCTTTGCGAAATAAATTCCGAAATTCGTCAAAAATTTCAAAAACCGCACTTTTTAGGCTTTGATATCTCTGGTGGACCAGGAGATAAAAATCTGAAATTCTGGCCTTTAGTAGTATTGTGTAGTAGTGTTATGTACAAAAAATTTTAAGAAGGAGATTTGATTACAAGCTGAGATATGACATGGACAATATGTGAAAACAATACTGCCAAACTATTGTAACCTTCTATGTAATTGCTCATACCTCCAACATTTTAAATTAATTATTCATGGTACAAAGTTAAATGTTAATTACAAATATCTTCTTCAAATGCGTCTGTGTGATTTAAACAATTCAGAATGTATGCTAAGCCAATACACTATTTGTCCAGAGGAACAAATCTACTACAAATGCTATTGCAAACAATTTTACTCGGTACACATTTCAGGAAAAGTAAATTTCAGACAATGGGTTGTAACTGATCGAGTTGACATGGTTTCAGTTATTAAATCTAGAGAATTTCATTCAAGTTAACAAGGGATGACAAGACTTGGGTGGCTTCAAATAAAATTTTGAGAAAGAACAGTCATATGGACTGACAACAGTAACTGGTCGAACTCATAACATCTCTCGTAAATAGTGTTAAGCTCTTTGTTGAGCATATATAGTATCTTTGTAAATTAAACATTTATTATTAAACTGTTTTCAAAAAACGATATTTTCTGTGTAAATATTGTAATAAATGAGATTGATCTCATTTCTCCTAATGTACTCATAATAGCATTTCTTAACATTTTTTAATCACCGTATCTCAGCTTATAGTCAAATCTCCTTCTTGAAATTTTTTGTAGATAACACTACTACACAATACTATCAAAGATCAGAATTTCAGATTTTTATCTCGTGGTTCACCAGAGATATCAAAGCCTAAAAAGTGCGAATTTTGAAATTTTTGACGAATTTCGGAATTCTTTTCTCAAAGAGAAATCAACTCCCAGATCTGGGACTTGGTGTATGAGTACACGCACTTTTGACCTAATTGTAGAAAAAAATTGTGTAAGGTTGACAGTCTTGTTGAACAATTACATAGTAAGTTAGAATAGTTTGCAGTATTGTTTTCACATATTCTCCATGTCATATCTCCGCTTCTAGTCAAATCTCCTTCTTGAAATGTTTTGTACATAACACTACTACACAATACTATCAAAGGCCAGAATTTCAAATTTTTATCTCGTGCCCCACCAGAGATATCAAAGCCTAAAATAGTGCGATTTTTGAAATTTTTGAAGAATTTCGGAATTTTTTTCGCAAAGAGAAATTAACTCCCAAATCTAAGACTTGGTGTATGAGTACACACACTTTTGACCTATTTGTAGAAAAAATTGTGTAAGGTTGACAGTTTTCCTTGCATAAAAAATTTCCTCTTGCAAATGGATAGATTTTGGAAAAAATCTTAAAATTTGTGCTAAAATTTCACCTGTAAAAATTTATTTTTCAAAATTATTCTACCACTGTACATTTAGCCTATTTCATTCTGAACAAAATGTTGCAAACCCCATTTCAATTGGTAAAATAAAGGACGAGATATTTACAATTTTGTGTATCCTAGTATCTGAGAAAATGACTGAACACAATGAAACAAAGATGGCCGTCATGCACAAACAAAAAATAGTAAAATTAAAATAACGGTCATTTTGAACTTCCGTCATGTTAGGGTTGTTGTACAAAAAATTTCAGATTTTTTAAAAATGGTCGAGCGACCAAAATAATATTTTCTGGACCACTTGAAATAGATTGTCCCAAATATAATTTTGAAAACTTTTAAAAATCAATCAAATACTATTATTTTTAAAATGCTCTTTAATTTCTCGAAAACAGGCGTTATGAATGCATCAAATTTTAAATCTTAATTTTTCGTTTTAATATAGCCCGAAAGATAATCTCTTCTGATAGGAAATTTCATTGAATCTCCTGGAACAATAAAGGAAATTGGAGTTTTGAGTCTTGTCATTTTTATTGCCAACACGCCTCAATAGAATCAAAGAAACCATTATGAAAAATTTAAAAGAGTTTCAAAGTTTTAAAATAGAAATAAACTTGAACTAAGAAGGGATAATCACGCATCACCACACTTTAAAAATCTATTAGAGTGTTATTATTTCATTTTTAACATTTCATTTTTTACAGTGAAATGAGGCCTGATGAAATGAAACACATAATGCAGTAAAAACACATCTACATTTACAGTTCATAGCCGGTAAATCGCGATATTACTTTTGTGTAGCTATTTGTATGCCTTATAGTCCCCTTAATATTCCGTAAATAGTTAAAATTAAAATGCATACCAAAATTGAAAACGCACATCCAGCAGCTATTGCTTGTAGTCCTTTCTTTATCTCAATTCTTTTGAGTGACTCTGTAAATAAACTAAATATTCTAAATACTATCGAGAATCTTGTTGTTGAACAGAAAAAAATGCTCTACATCTAACTAACGTTTATCAATTTAATTATGTTTGAAATAGTGTAACATCCTTAAATACACTGCTAACACTTTTTCACATAGAGCATAATGGGATGAAAGTATCTGATGCGTCCTTTGAAACGAATTGTAACAGCTAATAAACATTTCGCTTTCAATTGCGATCATGCTACCGTAAATCTCAGTAACATAAATAATTTATATGGAGAGTATATTGACGATATTTAGAACATTGACAGACAGAAAAATCGAAGTTATGTGTATTTTTCCTCTCTGATAAAATATTGGTCAAACGATTCATGACGGTGGTATCCAGATACATTAAAACAAATGTGCACCACACAATAAAATACACTGCATTGCCCTCTAGTGGTAAACAACGGAGTGAGACCTTAGAACTCAAAACAATAAGATATATTTACAAAAGTTCCATCATAAAGTTGTAGAAAAGGAAAAATAAGATGACAAACGGTTTTCCTTACGAAATAACAAGCAAGCAAACATTTCATTAAAACTCATATATATTTAATGAGTGCATTCCTTTGGATGCCACTAAATTTTGCTGCGTCAAAAACTGACTTGATTGATAAACTTTACATACCCATCTCATGTACGTTTCTGTCATTAACTGTTTGTTTCGAATTTAAAATAACGCTTGAAAGACTGACTAAAATCTTTTCATGCAACACAAGCAACATTTTTTTTGTTTAAATATGTTCCTGACGAATGTTTACATATTAAGGAGTCTTCCTGCTGTTTTCCTATTATTATGCCCAGATACGATAAAAATGGATTAGGAAAAAGAAATGTCCAAATAAGTTATGATTATTGCAGATATGAGAAACTTATCTATATATAAAATAAAAATTTATAATAGTTTATAAGGATTTTATACATTAAATAAAACAAAAGCTTACATAAATTTTCGATTGTATGCAAAATATATAGATTTTGCTACAATAGATATTGTAGATTTAGACATATAAAATATTTTTAAGTAAAACTTTTACAGTAATGTTTATAAATCTTAACGCTTATTCATCGAATCAAACCGGATTATTTATAGACAGGGATATGCCAGCACAGTTAATCACCTCATCGAGTTCACAGATGAAAATTTAGAATAAGTCAAATCTTGATTTGCATATTAAAACGCAATCGGTCGGCCAAGTCATATCGACAACATAAAATAATTATTTTAGCGGTTGACATATAGATTAAGCACATTATGTATTCCTGCTTCTAGTCCTCCCTGCTTCATATTTATTAGTGCAGAAATAATGGCAAAATCGGATTTTTAGATGTTTCCGTGTTTAGGTGTAGTGTTAAGATATGACTTGCCAGACCGATTGTATTTTAATATGTGAATAAAGACTGAACTAATCCTAGATTTCCATCCGTGAACTCGATGATGTTATTGTCTGTGCTGCCTCCTAGCGGTCTATTGAATTCAGAGTTTCGATTATAAACATGGAATTTTGTTTTTTAAAGCACAGCATTACCTGTTTTCCATATACCTTTTTCATTTGACAGAAAAGAAAAAATATATTCTTAAAAAATCCTTATTCTAATGTTTTTCTAAACATATGTTTCATTTAAGACGTTCTTTTATAACTTATTACTAACAGATCGAAAGTATTGCTTAAAATGGAAGCAATAAAATGTCATTAGGCTTTCCGTCTTTTAACAAGTTTTTGCTATTGTCCGTAATGTTTTAGAAAAAAAAAGGTTTATGCGTTTAAGGACGCTATTTCGTGAAATTTCAAAACCGAATTAAAATATAATTTAATTTTCTGAAGTTAAAATAACATATTAGAAAAGATTTTTTCGTTGATGGAGCAGATAAATCAGAAAAAGCAATTAAAAAACCGGTTAAATTTATGACCCATTTAAAAGTTTTTACATAAATAAATTGATTTATTTCTTCAGATTTATTCATTAAAATATTTCCTTTTTTTAAATAAATAAATGCGCTAAGAATAAATATTGTTTGCATCAAACAGAAATTCATTTTATAGATGCAGCTCTCGTTATTTCAGTCTTGATTTAAAAAGGAGTTTTATCTTGAAAGTCAAAGTACTATGAAACGTAACATTTAACAACAATTGCAGTAATTTCAAAGCTAAAAATAGCTGATATTTTTATATAGATTTTGATATTGTTATTTCAAACATTTGCACTTATGTTTAAAATAACATGTGCATGTTTAAAATAACGAAAACAATAGTTATTGTTTTCATTAATAATGTTTGAACTTTTCAAGCATTAAAATTGCTGGTGTTGAATTATATAGAAAAAAAATATTTCTATTAGAATCTTTAATCAGTAATCTTCACGATTACATTTTTAAAGATTGCTATGGAAAAGCACAATGAAAATATTATTTATTAAATACTGATAAGATCAATAATTTTTTTCTTGGTGAATGCGACTTCTGCAATTGGCTAATCATCTGTTTGGTTCTATTGGAAAATTCGGAAAATTGTGATCACACAGGTTGTAAACGAGCAGCGCGGACCATTGATATCTGAGAAATCAAAACCTTAAACACAATTATTTATCTCAAAGTATTGTTTTTTATAGGATTTGAAGAAATAACTTTTAAATAACTAATGGATTTATATACAGAGGTTGCTTTTGGGATAGATGTATCATTTATTTCAGCTGTTTGTATGAAAATGGGTTTTTTTATTTATGTAATTATTTCCATTATAAAGAAGAAATGTTAAAAGCTTTCAAAACAGTTGGAAGCATATCCCAGTTTCAAGAGAAAGTTATAGGTGAATTTATCAGGTAGTGCAAAAAGTGAAAAGTTTCATGAAAAATGTACTTTATATAAGAAACCTGGGTAAAGTAATATTATATAATTTTTTTAAATTTAAAAAGGGGAGATAAAGGAAAAACAATTACTCTACGCTTCAGGTGGTTTCGTTTACCTGTATTTATATAACCTTTTTGTGCGTGTGTAAGCTTTTTCAATTAAAATTTTCACATATGTTTACATTGCAGAAAGAAGTTATTGTCCGAATTAAATGCATTTTTTTATTTCTGTTTTATTCAGGTGTATTTTATTATACTATTTTATGAATTTGAGTTTATTTGTGTTCAACAAATTTTCTTCATAACGAAATGTTTAAGTGTAACGATGAGACTTCGTTAAATAGATTTTTCATTGTGTATATAATACATAACCTTTCGCTAATAAGTCAAGTTAAACAGCGTCAAACATCGGAAAAACTTTAAAAGATAATATATTAAGATGTAGGGGAATAAGGTTTTGAAAAATTTTCATTATAGGCACATCTCTCTTGTACATTTAATTCATTTAAGAAGTAATAAATGATACACATTTCTTTTACTCAGACGCAGTCAAACTGAGCTGCCGTTAATGGAAAGCAATTACTTTAAGAGTAATTAGGCTGCCAACCCTTAAATCACTTATTTAATTTTCAAATAACCGGAGACCGTTTTGATGAACTCGTCGTTCACATTGTTTACCTTAAGTACACAAAATTATCAGAAATTTGATGACTCTTTGAAAAGTTTCGTTTTACTTTAAGCTTTACTTTAAGCTTTACTTATGCTGCATTAAACTTTTAAATAACGTAAAGGAAAATATATCCTCACAGGTAATGAAAAATATGTCTGAATACATGAAGTCATTTCTAAATATAAAGGCCACATTTATAACAGAATTTTATTTTTATAAATTTTATCTTATTTTGTGATAATTATTTCTAAACATGTAAAAAGTAAAAAGAATTTAAAGTATAAAAGTATAAAGTCTTGTCCATCTTAAAGCTTTTATGCGTTGCCAAAAAAAAAAGTTTAAAACTACATGCTAACTTCGTTTATAATTAAATTCCAAAAAGAGTTATGCATCTTGAATTCAGATTAATGCAAAATTAATTTAATCATACATGTAAGAAAGTATTTTTATTTACAAATATTAAAATTAATCACGAACTGTAGTAATTTTAAAACAAGTAGTTTATGAGATGCATTCGAATTTATTTAAATAAGTCGTCGCCTGGACCGGTTATAACAGCGCAAAAACTACCCAAATGAATTAGTTTGAAATTTAATACATAGAATCCTTTTGGAATCCTTATTGAGTCATTTCGAATTTTATAAAAATCGAATCAAAACTTTAAAAGGTTTTAATAAAATATTTAATCATTCTATAAGATATTATCATAGGTTGTGTATTCAATTACATTAAATGATAGATACTGATTTTACGTAGTCACATTGTTGACATCTTATTTATGATGAATTCCTATTATTTCCATATGACTAAATTTAATGTATATAAGAGTAAAATATTTTACAAAAAATTTAGTTCAGTTCTATGCATAAATTCATACAAATTTTGATCGTACAATAATAAAAATGACACAGACATCGCGATTATAGCGCCGGCTTCCGCGGATTTCTTTTTAATTCAGAGCGGGCCTGCTGATTATAGCCAAACACTAACGCAAAAAATTTGGTTCAATTCTATGCATAACTTCATACACTTTTAGGTGGTACAACATTGAAAATGGCACAAAAATCGCTATTGCAATGCCCTGTTACTGCAGATTTTTTCCAAATTCAGGGAGGACCAACTAGCTATATCCATAGACTTACACAAAAGTTGGTTCTGTTCTTTGGATAACTTCATACACTTTTAGGTGGTACAACATTGAAAATGGCACAAAAATCGCTATTGCAATGCCCTGTTACTGCAGATTTTTTCCAAATTCAGGGAGGACCAACTAGCTATATCCATAGACTTACACAAAAGTTGGTTCTGTTCTTTGGATAACTTCATACACTTTTAGGTGGTACAACATTGAAAATGGCACAAAAATCGCTATTGCAATGCCCTGTTACTGCAGATTTTTTCCAAATTCAGGGAGGACCAACTAGCTATATCCATAGACTTACACAAAAGTTGGTTCTGTTCTTTGGATAACTTCATACACTTTTAGGTGGTACAACATTGAAAATGGCACAAAAATCGCTATTGCAATGCCCTGTTACTGCAGATTTTTTCCAAATTCAGGGAGGACCAACTAGCTATATCCATAGACTTACACAAAATTGGTTCAGTTCTTTGGATAACTTCATACACTTTTCGATGGTACAATATTGAAAATGGCGCAAAAACTGCAATGACAGCGTCCCCTTTCAACGTAATATTTCAAAATTGAAAGAGAACCTGCTTGCCACAACCAAAACATACATAAAATTTGGTTCAATTCTATTCATTTATTCACATACTTTTCAATGATACAATGACAACATACAGACACACAGACACACATACACGGACAGACAGACATTTTGTAAAAGTATATTTTTTGGAAGATTTGACCCCAAAAACGTGTAAACCCGTCGAAAAACGTAAGGAGAAAAACATTTCGATCACAATACTTTCTTCTATTGAAGATAGAGGAAAGTAATAATATATACACCATACCAAATAAGTAAAAAAATTTTCAGATTTCTATCTGAAAAAAAAGACTTAGTAGTTTTCGAACAAGTGAGTTATAAAAATATGAACATGGAGAAAAATTAGTTTAGTTTCACTTCTATTGGTAATTGCACTGGATTTATTAATTCCTTTTTATATTATTTTGCGATATATTTGTCGCATAGGTAAAAATGAGGCGTCAAATTGATAATTGGGCCAATTTTAAGCTACATTCACCGCATAAAATATAAAAGACTTGTTCAAAATACAAGAATTACCGATCGTGTGAATACAGGTATAATTAAACAAATTTTATTACGATTTAACGAATGTTGTAACATAAATGAAATAAAAATAACAAATGTATAGCTAGAACTATCATTGCTACATGCAGATAATAATAGTAATAGTAATAGCTGTCCAATTTCATTGTTTTCGATAAATATAAATTACCCATAACCATTAGACGACACTGAGTCATTTTTTGATATTAGAAATTAGGAGAATCAGTAAATAATAAAAAATGTGCTGCTACCATTTTACACGTTCTTCAAATGTATAAAATTGATAGAAAATGGATGACTCTGCGGAAAAAATCCTCCTTTTAAGTATCTACAATATTTACCAAACGAAGTGATGGTTGGATGGTTGTATAGGATTTAATGGCGCAAGATGCCCTAACGGATATGCTGGGCCAAAGAAAGACCCAAACGAATTCAAATAAGAAAAAGCTTCATTTGATTTTAATTCAAGTGACGAAGAGTTAAAAATAAAATGATAAATAAAATCAATTTAAGTAAAGAGAATTACTGGAATCAGAAATGTTCATCTACTACTTTATACCTTCTTTAAAAATACAATATTGATAAAAATTAGATGATTCTATGAAAAGTTTTATTTTTTACATGAAATTCGTAATAATATTTTTGAAAGAATATAGATAAAGACTGCGTTATGAAATTAAAATCACCTGAAATGCAATATTCCTTTGCAGTTAGTTTAAAGCCTATTGAAATTAATGGAGTCATTTATAAATAAAGGCAAGTATTTAATTAAGAAAGATGCACATAAACTGTTTAATTCTTCAATTAAATATGCAGAATGTTTAGAAATTCGCTAAAACTACAAAAAATATCATCTTCTCTTTAAAAGTTTTTACAAATATTTTTCAATGAACTCATATTAAAGATGCTTTATTAAACTTACGAGTCACATATTACCTCAGTTTAATTAGCAAATTATTGAAATGAATGAGGTCATATTTCAGAAAAAGGAATTATTGGAAGAATAAAAACGTGGGTATACTATTTTATACTTTATTCAAATGTACAGAACTGATTCAAATTAGATGAATCTGCGAAGATTTCCATATTTCCTTTGGAGTCTGTACAAACATTTTTGAAGGAAAATTCATTAAGAATATTTAATTAAACATTTAAATCAGCCAAAGACAAATATTACTTCAAGGTTAGTAAAGCATATATTGACCAATGACGTCATTTCTAAAAAAATTAGAAAATTTCTAGAATAAAAATGTGCATATAACAATTTTACACTTTCTTTAAATGTACAAAATTTACAGAAATTATGTGACTTTGCGAAAGGCATAATTTTTCCTTTAAGTTTATAAAAATATTGTTGAAAGAAGAATTTAGGATGCTTTATTAAACTTCTAATAGTACCCTGAGAAATAATGCATTACAATTATTTAAAAATATATTTAGATAAATGAAGGATAAATATAGGAAGTTTAGGGCAATATAATATAGGATATGTACTTAAATTTCAAAAAATAGAACATTGAATTATCTGGATGATAAATGTGCATCAAATTTTTTTAAATATTTAAGCAATATTTTTAATATAAAAATTATATTATACCTCAGTGAACAAAAATGTGACAGAATAATTTGAAATACTAGTGGTAAATGAAATTAAAACTTCGGTTATACAGAGTATCCCAGGATTGTTGGGACAAACTGTAAGGGGAGGTAGGAGACATCAAAAGGATTCAGATTTGCACTGTAACCTATGGTAGCAAATTCTTTCTTAGCTCTTTATAGACGACACAAATCACAAGAAAGAAAGGAGACGAACGAGGCGAGGAAACAAGTTTATTAGTCTTAGTGTTGCAAAAATACAGAGACAATGCTAGAAACTGCCGAGGAGCTTGTAGCACTCATTGTGGTAGCTGTTGGGGAAGTCTGGAATACTCCTGGTATTTTCGAGAACATTAGATCTTCCATGCGCCGGAGATGCGCTTGCATGCATCACGGCCCGGGGTCGTAATTTCGCGCATCTAATTTTAGCCCAAGTGCTGGCCATACAAAACCCAAAGTCGTCGAACACAAGAAAAAATCCTTTATATTATGGAAGAATAGTCATAGGGGAATCTAATGATACATGTCTGCTGGAAGTGAAGTGATGCATGAGCCAAAAATTAATACCATTAGTGGCTTAGTCGTAGGCGTATCATTGACTTTGCTGTACAATCAAAAGTATGAAAATACGGAAACCTGGGTGCAGGAAAACATAATGCTAAGTCTACGAGTAAACCACTAGTGGTATTCATTTTTGGCTTCCGGCAGACATGAATCATTAGATACTCCTATGACTATTCTTCCATAATATAATGGATTTTTTCTTGTGCTGGATGACTTGGGGTTTTTTGCGGTAGGCTCTTGGACTATTCGAGGAAGATTTTCGTTGCTTTTTAATATTCTTTTTTCTTTGTTTTTTGTTTTACTAATGATAATAAACATGTTTTCTCTTTTTATTCGTGTTCTGTAATTTTTGTGTTTTGCGTTGTTTTCATTGCGCCAGGAAAACATTTCTGACCATAGGTTACTGTGCAAATCTGATTTCTTGTGGTGTCCCCTACCTGCCCTGAATGTTTGTCTCAATAATTTTGGGACACCTTGTTTAAAATTCGAGTTTAAGGAATTTATGTTTTTGTTAATATTGAGAGTCTATTGTGAGAAAGTTTGTTAAAAGAAGTCTAAGTGCCTACATTAAAGGGATTATCTAAAGTTCACTGTCCAAAGCAAAACACTAGAAAAGATATATTTTCTCGCAATTCATTGAGATGAATGAAAATAATATCAATTAATAATAATAAAAAGAAATAACCTAAGCCTAACTACTCTTTAAAATAAATACCTGATTTTATTGTGTGAGTATAAACATTGGAGCAAATTTCAAACACTTGATTTTGAAACATTGTTCTATTTATATCGAAAACAATAAATGTTTTCTCGAAAATTAATTACACACTGAGAACCGGATACGTATCGGGTTAATTTAACCAGGCTGCATCATTCGATTTCAGTCAATTTTTAATTAAAGTGTCGAGACTTTCTTACGAAACAAATTACTGAATAAATTACCAGACAAATGCTGAATGTGCCACATGTGACACGTTCTATACAATTAATAGATGTAAAATTGCATTTTCTTAAATTAAATGCGTTAACCAATATTTATTAACGGCGCGTTAAGGGGTTTCAATGCTAGAAAAATACATGAGCTATGATTTTTAGGATTTTATTTTAACTTAATTTATGCTGTGTGTTACAGAAAACTCTCATTAATTTTAAAAGAAAAACATTCATTGTTTGTCATGTAGCTGTATATTTTAATTGTAGTACTTTAAATAATATGAGTTTTCATCATTAGATTTCGTTGTGGCTATAAGAATTTTCAAATTAACCGCAAAAATAATAATGACCAAAAAATTCTGTTATAGTTTTCATAGCTAACTACAGCAAAAGGAAAATACTATCATAGATATTATGCTTTACGAGGCGCAACGCGTCAAATTTCGACGACAGAAACTGTTTTAAAAAGTTTTGTTAGATTCCATAAATGCATCTCACTCAACTTGTTGTATTTTACTTTATCCTGTCATTTGATCCACATTTTACAAATATTAACCCTTTCAAGTTACTTTCTTCTACCTTTATAAGAGGACAGTATTGGATCCATGAAAAAACAGTACTTTGACGGATTTACTCGTTTTAGTGGTCAGGGAACCCGATAAACATGTTTTTACAAAATGTCTGTCTGTGAGTTTGTAAGTCTGTCAGTGTGGTGCATTATTCGTGGTCATCACAATCACAAAATTTTCTAAAACTTCAGATTTAGTTAGATCCAGATTAATGTTGTTTAGTTTTGTGTGTAAATTGCCCGACAGGTGGCACTGCTAAACTGCATTTTTCACGATTTCGCAATAAATATATCTCAAGAAATAATAAATGGAATTTCATAGAAATTCAGATTCAATTAATACCTGATAAAGAAATTGATCCTGATTAGTTTTTAGTGTACATCGTCTAACATGTGGCGCTGTTATGATATATTACGTTCGTCTTTCTGGATTCTGCTTAAAGATAGATCTGGGTATAAACAAATTTTTTTAAAGAACTCATTTTGGTTATTTCACGAATCGTGTGAAGAAATGCTGCCCCGATTATAAAAATGTCTTTTAACTGTATTATTTTGACTAAACTTTGCTGTAGCTTTTGATCCTTGAGTATCTTTACTTATTGTCTCTCCCTATTAATTTAATAACATGCAAAACCAAGAAAATCTTTCCGATAACCCTTTTTATCGATGGTCATTTTCTAATATGGAGTCCATTAACTTTTGTAAACATCGGGAATAAATGTTATTCTGATTTTGTGGTGAATCCAAAAATGTATGGTTTAACAAGTGCGCTGACATTAAACCACACGAGCCCCAAGCTCAACGGTGGTAGCCATTTTCCAAAACGGTGGCCCTAAGTTACCATCGTTTCGAATGTATGATAAATAAATGAAATGCTGCTGTTGATGGGAATCCAAAAATGTATGGTTCACTAAATCTACTGATATAAAACCACACGGACCACTGAATCAATGATTGCAGCCATTTTCCAATATAGTGTCCATAAGCTACACTGGTTTTAAAATTATTGTGCATAAATGAAGTGCTGTTGTTGTGGTGAATCCAAATATATATAGTCTAGCAAGTTTCCGGGCTTGAAACCACATGAGCCCCTGACTGAAAGACTACTTGAAAATGTATTCGTTGAAAACAGATTTCAAAGCATACATACCTCGTTACTTGACTTAATAATCTTTTTAACTTCTGCATTAGTATATGTGGAAACTAATAACGGAATTAAGTAATTCTTAAATAATTAAATCACTTGTAAGTTTTACTTACAAATGTACACTTTTTATTTAAAAATGTTTCTTTCATTTTTAGAAAATTTAATAAAATGTTTAAAATATATTCTAGTTACTGAATTAAAAATGACAATAAACAAGATTTAAAACTCATGAAGCTACAAATTTTAGTATTCATGATGAATACAAGTAATTCTTTTCCCTTACATTTATTTTGTTGATATTTTTTAACCGACTTCAAAAAGGAGAGGAGGTTATCAATTCGACGCGTATGTATTTTTTTTTTATGTATGTTCACCGATTACTCCGAAACTATGCAGCCGATTAATTTGGTTTTGGTGTTAAATTAAAGAGCTTACTCTCGGATTGGTACCACATCCATTTCATAGAAATTGGTTCAGTAGTTTTTTAGTAATTAAGCAAAAACTATTAAAATTAGTGTTTTTTCGGTAATTAAAACTGTTGAATTAGTTCCTACAATTGAGTGAAGTCAGGATGGCCGAGCGGTTTAAAGCGCCTGATTTAAGTTCTGCTTCTCGAAAGTGACAATGGGTTCGAACCCCACTTCTGACGTACGTGTGTACAATAATTTTCCGTTTTATAATTTTTATATATATATTTTACAAATTAAATACTAATTATGCTATTAAGAATATTTTGTATTCAACCGTTATCACAGAGATCTTTTATCAACTCAATACTTTATCAGGTTGGTTGGTTGATTTTTGTCGTCCGATTATCTACGCTAATGGGATATAGGACCAGGGGGAGTGCCCTCCGTGGGGGTCTTTCTAAGGGAACCTAACCCGTATTTACGCAAGTTTCGAAGAAAACCACGGAAAACTCCGAACGGTTAGGCCGACAGCCGCGATTGGGTTCGAACCCAGCACCTGCCGTCTACCAGTTGAGAGGTCCGAACCTCTCGGCCACTGGTGGGGCCAATACTTTATCAGTGAAAGAATGCTAAAATAATTGACTTGCAAAAAGTAACATGACATTGAATAAGTTTCCAAACCTATTCCGTATTATAATTTTACGTATATGTTTTACAAATTAAATACTAATTATGCTATTAAGAATATTTTTAACCGACTTCAAGAAGGAGAGGAGGTTATCAATTCATCGCGTATGTATTTTTTTAATGTATGTTCACCGATTACGCCGAAACTATCCACCTGATTAATTTGGTTTTGGTGTTAAATTAAAGAACTTACTCTTGGATTGGTACCACTTCCATTTCATAGAAATTGGTTCAGTAATTTTTTAGTAAACGGGCAAAAACTATTAAAATTAGTGATTTTTCGCTAATTAAAACTGTTGAATGAGTTCCTACCATGGAGTGCAGTAAGGATGGCCGAGCGGTCTAAGGCGCCTGATTTAAGTTCTGGTTCTCGAAAGAGAGCGTGGGTTCGAACCCCACTTCCGACATACATGTATACAACAACCTATTCTGTATTATAATTTTTACACATATATTTTGCAAATTAAATACTAATTATGCTATTAAGAATATTTTGTATTTAACCGTTAGCACAGAGTATCAGAGATATTTTACCAACTCAATACTTTATCAGTGAGAGTGCTAAAATAATATACTTGCTAAAAGTAATATGACGTTGAATAAGTTCACCGAATAGATTGTAGTCAAGATAGTCGAGCGGTCTAAGGCGCCTGATTTAAGCTTTGGTTTTCGAAAGAGAGCGGGGGTTCGAACCCCACTCCTGACATGCATGTATACAATAACCTTTTTCCGCATTATAATTTTTACACATATACTTTACAAATTAAATACTAATTATGTTATTAAGAATATTTTGTATTGAACCGTTAGCACAGAGAATCAGAGATCTTTTATCTCCTCAATACTTTATCAGTGAAAGAGTGCTAAATTAATAGACTTGCGAAAAATAACATGACCTTGAATAAGTTGCCTGCATTGATTGCAATCAGGATAGCCGAGCGGTCTAATGCGCTCGATTTAAGCTCTGGTTCTCGAAAGAGAACGTGGGTTCGAAACCCACTCCTGACTTGCATATATACAAAATCCTTTTCCGTATTAGTCTTTTTACACATATATTTTACAAATTAAATACTAATTATGCTATTAAGAATATTTTGTTTTTAACTGTTAGCACAGAGTATCAGAGATCTTTTACCAACTCAGTACTTTATCAGTGAAAGTGTGCTAAAATAATAGACTTGCGAACAGTAATATGGCTTTGTTCACCGTTTAGATTGCAGTCAGGATAGCCGAGCGGCCTAAGGCGCCCGATTTAAGCTCAGGTTCTCGAAAGGGACCGTGGGTTTGAACCCCATTCTTGACATCCATGTATAACATACAGTATTATAATTTCTTTAACTGACTTAAAAAAAGAGAGAAGGGTATCATCAATTCGACCGCGTATGTACTTTTTTTTTATATATATTCACCGATTACACCGCAACTATCCAACCGATTAAACTAAGTATTACGGTATAAATAACTAAAAAGTAAGAAATAAAATAAACTTTTTCAAAAAAAATATAACCGACTTCAATCAACGCCCTAAAAAGAGTTAAATAATTCTTTAAAATACCCTAATGATGAATTGTTATCTAATAATCAAACATCAGATATCATGTACCGACAAAAAAATGGTTATAAGTTTAATACATAGAACTTAATATCCAGCAAACATGGTTTTTCGACAGAATATTTTTTACAAGAGATTAATTCACATATTTTTGATTTAATTTATGAATATATACATATAAAAAGTAATGAATTACTTTTTGAAGTTGGTGCCAAACTATTGTAAGTATAGTAAGAATTGTGGTTATATTATGCCTAATACCATAAATAAAATGGTAAAAATCATTATTGATTGTGATTGTTTGGCACCAACTTCAAAAAGTAATTCATTACTTTTTATATGTATATATTGATAAATTAAATCAAAAATATGTGAATTAATCTCTTGTAAAAAATATTCTGTCGAAAAACCATGTTTGCTAGATATTAAGTTCTATGTATTAAACTTATAACCATTTTTTTTGTCGGTACATGATATCTGATGTTTGATTATTAGATAACAATTCATCATTAGGGTATTTTAAAGAATTATTTAACTCTTTTTAGAGCGTTGATTGAAGTCGGTTATATTTTTTTTGAAAAAGTTTATTTTTTACAAGTTGTAAACAAAAAGATCCCAAGATGCGAAAATGTAATTTCAACTATGTAAATTGCGATATATTATTCCCGAACGCTATAAAAAAATTTGCAAAATTTCATGTTGAATTTTAATAAAATAAATGAAACGACTTGAGACTGGAGACAGATATTTGAGATATATTCAAATTAATGGAAGAAAGAATAAACAAGAATATAAAGAGAACAAATGTTAGAAACTTTTGCATATGTTTAAATAATTACTGTCTTTTGTTTAAACAATAAGTCCGAAATCTATGAAGATTTTAAGCTCCTTGAAGTTTTCAAAATACCTAGGGATTTCTTTTCAAGTTTAAAATTTATTAAGCTTGGGAGAGCATTTGTTTTAAGGCTATATTAAAAATATAAATATAAACAATAACAAAAGGAATTATTTTCATAATATGTCTTTTAAACAAGCAAAACAATTAGACATAATCGAATCAATTGACCTGTGAGCCCTAACTTCAATTATACTACCCTTTACAGAGCTCTGTTTCACATAATTTAAACAAGACATTTAACATTAGTCTTGAAGCATTATAACAATAAGAGTAGCAATTTATAGTAACAATTTTTCTTTCTAAAATTGGCAACATTAGACGTTATAGTTCTGAACATGTAAAAAACAAATCACATACCTTGGTACCATTTTGAAAGTATGGTGATTAACCCTTTGAGCTCTGCTGGTAGAATTTTCTACCACATAATTTTAATTCTGAAATGTCACAACGACACCAGAAAATTCGACAAATTTATTTGAAAAAGGTTTAATGCATTTTTTCGCGTATATTGTAAATCGGTTTTTTTCTTTGCAAAACACTGGTGTGAATGTCACATCTGGCTCAAGTATCACCTCCATGGGGATACTTGAGCCACGATGTAAAAGAAAAAGTAAAAAAAAAATATTAGACATAGAAAAATAGTTCAAAATTAATTGAAAGTGGTTTTCAATTGAAGAAAAAATATCAAATTTTCAATTTCAATATTTTATTTTGTTCTAGAAAATTATAAAAAAATTAAAAAATTAAAAAAAATTAAAATTTAAAAAATGGTTCAAGTATCTCCATCTTCCCCTACTATAACAGTAAAAAATTAAAATGATTAAATTTTATCGATTTTATTTAAACACGATCTAAAAAGTTTTATTAGCTTTTGACTCAGACAAAATGTCTAATGTAATATTTCGCAAATAACATGTACACATAAACTTTTAATACCCTCTTTTAAAATTTAGCTATTCCTTCATAGCCTCTTAGTTTCTGTAACAACTTTCTCTAATGTTTAATACACTGTAAAAAAAAACTGTAAAGATGCTAAACATTTTCTAGGAAACTGGGATTCCAAGAACTTTTCATGTAACGATAACAGGGAAAATCCATGTAACTGATTCTGAAACTTGAATTTTTGCTGTTACAGTTACAGGAAAAGTTCTTGGAATCCCAGTTTCCCAGAAAAAGTTTAGTACCTTTACAGATTTTTTTTTACAGTGTAGTTTAATGTCTTTCTAAAACTATCGTTTTCTTGTTTGGCATAAGCAAACCACGGAATGTTCAAAATAATTTAAAAACTAAAGTCATTTCAATGAAGTTGCTTTAAATAAGATTTTTGAGAAATTGCCCATTTAAATTTTTGTAATTTTAAAATTTTAGTTGCTTAAAAAGCGTATAGCTAACTATATAGCAAAAAATATCCAAGCCGTATAGCGTATAGCTATCCAAGGTGTCCACTCAAAACGGTGGCCAATGGCCAACTTCTATTTCGTTAGTCTTAGACATATAGTTCCAAAAGCAAAAATGCTTTCAAAAGGGTAAATAATTGTTTTTTAAATGATGTAGGTCAAAAGAAATTTTATGAAAAAAATACGAAAATTAAATTTTTATATGGTCCCTCTTTCCTAAAAGTGATATTTAGTACAAATTTTGCAACACCCTAGCAAGCAATACAGAAAAGGTTTCATTTATCTAACATTAAAATTGACCGATTTATGAAACTTTACATTTCATGACTTAAACCACTTTTCTATATCTGAAAACGGATGAGTTCGACTAAGCTTTAAGGGAAAGTACACTAAGCGCTTAAAGTATTATAAAAGGCGTCCATTTCCAACGCTGTCCAAAGCCTAATTCCTAAATTATTCGTCACAGACATATAGTTCCAATAACAAAAATGTTTTAAATGAGATAAAGGGGATGAATATATTTTTAAAGCGATTTAACTCAAGGTGCTGTCACCTTATAAGTTTTACAGAAGTGTTAATTTTAATTAATTAACTTCTAGATTGGTTATTAAAATAATTGAAGACATGGATTTCAAAATTTTCTTTTTTGAGAAAATCAAATTTTGAGAAATCTCGAAAAACCTTTAAATGTATCCATTGGTCTTCATTATAAATTTGGAGATTGTAGTGTTACGATACAGCAAATATATATAGACTAATAGAGTAAACAAAAGCGACAAGGCAAGTTTCAAATTCCCATCTTCGATTGTACTTTTACGGATGTTTTATTTTGTAAGCAAATGAAGCTGTTTCTTTTCGTAATTTTATTTTAAAAAGGTATGTTATTTTAATAAGCTTTTATTTTACTCATAAGCATTCGTATGTAAGTTTTCCGAGTTCAAATCTTATATTCAAATTAAAAATTTAAGTAATTAGTAAATGGTAAAAAATTACTTAATATCACTTATAGGATCGGGGGACTGTATAAAAATTTAATTTTCCTAATTTTTTATTAAAACTGTTTTTTTATTTAAATCGTTTAAAAAGTACTTTTTTACCTTTTTAAAAGTACTTTTGTAATTGGAACTATATGTCTATGACTAACGGTTTAGAAATTAGCCATTGCCCACCGTTGAAAATGGACACTCTACCCTGTATTGGAAAAAATGTCCAAGCCGAGAATCGAATCCGGGTCATGGGTATATTAATTAATTGATCAATCAGGAATCATTTGTTATTTTTGGGGGACGTTCTGCACGCATATGACATGTGTATATTGCTCACCCGCAACAATAGTGACGCAACTTGCAAATATTCATTTTGCGTATATTTCACCAATAGGTTTGTCATAGGTATGTCTTGGTATAGAAATAGTTTCATAAATGTAATTATTAAAAAAATGCTTTATTATTCTGCATATCCATTCGTGACAGCAGAAGTTGGCAAATTGTGTGGGGGGAGGGGGGAGTATAATTACTCAATTCTTTAAACTTGATTTACATATTCTTTGTTTAAAGAAAGGAATATCACCCACAGTAGGTCAATAGTGTTTGATTTTAACATAATATATTCCTATATTATAAAAAGGTAAAGTTTTTTTTATTTGTAGGGGATAATCACCGGAACTACGAAACCGATTTTAAAACTAATGGTACCAAAATAATGGTGTTCACTCCAAATCAAACAAAGACTATACTCGATTCCACTAAACTAAAGGGGACTGCAAGAGAAAAAATCTTTCTAAAAATGCGTTTTTTGTGTTAATGAACGGCCTAGAAACATATAATTTGGCATGTTAAATACTTATAAAATATATGCGGTCTCTAAGAACATAACCTAAAACATACAAAATTTTAAAATGATGAAAATGCACGAAATTTCGGGAAGTAACGAATCGATTTTAAAAATAATGACGTCAAAACGATGGTGACAGCCGTTGCTCCAATATACTCTATAGATTATGTCGATGCCGCTAACCCAAACGGGGTGCAGGAGCAAAAAAGTTAAAAGCTAAAAATGTTACTGAAGGGCTTAGAAACAGGAAATTTCGCATGTTAAATACTTATGAGATATGAATGATCTTTTATGAACACTTTCTAAAAATGCGACATTTAAAAGGGGAAAAATGCGTATAAAAGCATTCTAAAAAAAGGTTATAAATGAGATTTCTACGTTGTTTCAAGATTTACCAAACCAATTTAAAATACAATGGAGTCAAAATGGTGGTGACAGTCCCTGCTTATATAGGCTCTATTTTATTTTCATATCGCGACCACCTCGAGGCTTCAAAATCGAAAAACGTTCTAAACTGAGGATTTTTTTTTATGGAAGGTTCTAGAAAAAATAAAATTTTCACAATAGTCAATTATAAGATATAAATTGTATCTAACAAGGAAGGTCTCCATACGGGCATACTCAGAAAAATCTGAAAAAATTACAGAATGTTCTTCACATATAGTTATATACGTTTATAAAAAAAATTTCGGCGGAACCTCCTTAACATCCGTAAAAAAATAATAAAAATTTCGTTTATTTGGCGATTTATCTCCGGTTGGCGAAAAAACGAAATTTTGAAAAATACGCTTTTACGCTTCGAATATTTTTTAAAGAAAAAACTTTCTATGTTCAATTTATTTAAAGAAGTTTAGTTTAAGTAATTTTAGTTTTGCATTTTTACTTTACTTTAAGTGTAATTTTGTCATATACGTTTATATGTACTTATAACAAAATGAAATTAATATATTTTATCATTTAAAACATAATTTAAATTGATTAAAATTGTTCCAAATTGAAAAATACACTGTTAAAAATCTGCTGCATTTTGTTGCAACGCACTCCCTTGCTTGTATAGAAAACGGTTACTTGGCCGTGAAATGAAGCTTTCTCATTTGTTGGAATAGAGATATTATATACAAGCGGTGGAGTGCGTTGCAACAAAATGCAGCAGATTTTTAACAGTGTATGACACGGTCAATTCCTCGTAATATGGAGCATTCTCATTGGTCAGAAGAGAGGTATTCTATAAAAGTAGTGGAGTGACGCTGCAGTAAATGCTGCAGATTTTTAACAGTGAAGTCGATTAAAATCAATTTTCAGATTCGTTAAAATCGTCTGCTTTTGGCGAGGAAATGCACTGCTAGCCAAATCCCGCGTCGCTTTCAGCTTTTCACGCCAATTATTCCAAACTATTTTATTTTTTTACATATCTAATAATGTAATTCCGCCGCTAATTTTCACTGATCCTTTATTACCTACATGAGTAGTTTAATTCGTATTTTTTCAAAAAATTCTGAGTATGCCCCCAATGGAGACCTTCCTTGTAAGTAAATTATCTCTATCGTAAACATAGCGAAAATTAAAAGGAGGGTAGGGATGCACGTAAAACATTCTTTAAAAAGAAAAAAAAAGTTCCAAATGGAGATTTCTACGCAATATCAGGAAAATAAAAAAACTGACAGGAAACTGATGGCGATAGCCATTGCTGTAAAATAGATCATATTTTATATCGGTTGCCACTACCCCAAAGAGACTGTAAGAGCCAAAAACGTTCGAAAAATGCGATTTTTGTGTTATTGGAAGGGGTTGATTGACTAAATTCGACATGATAGTTACTTATTAGATGTAAATGATGTCAAATAATCTTTCTCAAAAAATCTGTACTTAAAAAGGATGGAAGAAAAATAAGCTAAACAGGTGTAAAAAGTGCTGAGTGTCGAAATCGTGTACATTAATCTTTTCAGTGAGAATTCAGGTTACATTTTATGAACCATTCATTGAGAATATTTTTGTTTCTTTCTTTTTTGTGCCATTCACATAAATGTGATTTTTTTTTTTTTTTTTTTTTTTTTTTTTTACAATTTTAAAAAGCGTGAGAAAATATAAAGGGAGAATAAACATCTATCGTTAAAATCGAAAATAAAAGAGAGAAATGGGAAAAAACAGTAATATTTTTTTCATGAAAACGAAAATGAAGCGTCATGAAAAAAGAAGCTTATTTCAGAAAATGGCAGATTTTTTATCGTTTCATAACAAACGAAAATCTCAAGAGACTTTTGCGGCATAAATCAGCAGTGTGGCAAAAATGTGTTTCTAATGCAACATTTTTTATATGTGAGGATAGAAAAAAATAGGAAAAGAACCACCTTCGAATGTTATCGGTTTTAGAAGAAAATTTCAGTTTCTTTTTACTCGAGTTTTACAGCTGTAACAAGTTATTCAAATCTATCATGTAGTTTTTTATTTTAGCGTCTTTTTTAATAATACAGGAATTATCCTTCAATTTTCAATTGTTCTTAGTGAATGTTTAATGCTCTGTATTTGACTTTTAACAGTTCTATTAAAAAGTCTCTAAAATGATTTAAAATTGAAAGGTAATTATTTCATTACTAAGACAATTGCTGAAAATAAATGATATCAGGTAGACTTCATTAAGTTTCTCAAATGGAAGTTTTGTTCGAAGTATACTACTTGATTATCTTATCGACCAATTTCACCAAATGATACAAATCGCCAAACTATTTGCCAAATTATACAAATCGACAAAATTTTATTTTTAAATAATCAAAAAACAAAGAAATGAATAAAATATAAATAAAAATACTAATAAAAGTTGAATTAAAAATAACTCGATAACATTACAAAAACTGTCTCGTGTTTAATGTCAAGTGAATGTGACATTGACTACCACAATTTGGTGATAGTTTTTTGGTCGAAGGATAACCAAATTGTACCGTTCTCAGTTTAAGTAAATTATGTAACTAATTATGTGCTATTTATAATTTTAAGCACATAAATATGATGAACTTTCTGTAATTTTATAATATGTGGCAAAATATAATGAGAGAATTTAACGTCTATCGATACAGTTGAAAATGAAAGGCATAAGCAGACAAAAACAAAAAAAATATTTTTCTCCTGAAAACAAAAATAAAATGGCATGAGAAAATAATCATATGCAGCAAATGAAAGCTATTTTATTTCTTTAGAACAAACGAAAATGTCAGGAGACTTCTGCGGCATAAATCAGCGGTGTGGAAAAAAATCGTGTTTCTAATGGAATTTTTTTTTGTTTTTGAGAACAGATAAAAATTGAAGGAAAAAAATACCTTCACATGTTACCGGCTTTAGAAAAGAATTTCAGTTTCACTTTACTCGAGTTTTATTGTTTTTAAAAAATATTCACGCCTGACATGTACGATTTATTTTTAGAGATTTTATTGACAAAAAAAATTATTATTCTATAATTTTCAATTGATATTAGTTTACAATTTAAAATAAATAATATGTACAATTCAGAATATATTCTGAATGTTAAGAATATTAAGAATATAATTCAGAGTATTATAATAAGAATATTTAGAATATGAAGAGTACTCAGATTATTAAGAATATTCAGTATATTAAAAATACATTTAAATAATAATATATTAAAAATATTTTCCTTTCTGAATGTTAACAATAAAAAATCATTTGTAGATTGTTTTTAATAATCTATTTTAGAATTATTATACTTCTACAAAAAATTCTCTATAAACGATTAAAATTTTAAAAATACTTATTTCATTACTAAAAGAATCATTACAAATAAATGATACCGGGTGGGTTTGAATATTTTTTTCAAATTAAATTTGAAAATTTTGCTCGAAATTTAAATAAATGTTAGATGTTATTTCCGAGTATACAATAATTGATAGAAAAACTAAAGGTAGAACTCAGTGCTTTTGTATAAAAGGAAGATCCAAAGATTCAATAACGCACAAATTACTTCCTCAAAAGAAAAAAGTAAAAGAAGATGCTAAAATTTAAAATCAGCAAATAGCAACTGTAGGAAATAAAAATCTCAGAATTGTTCGCTGCTGAGATATACGATATTAAACGTAGGCGAGGCATTTTCGCAAATTTTTAATATTCCGGCATAAAAATCTAGCGAAGTTTAACTTAACAAAATAATATTTTAAACTTATACACAAATATTTAAGTTTAACTTGCGTGTATAGCTACCTTACCGCCCCCTTGACATTTTACCTCTCTATCTGTTTTTTCTACTAATTTTTTTCCTTACAATCAATTAAATAAAAAAATATGGTATGTTAAATGCAAAAATTTGGAAGGAATGCTAAAAGAATGTTAAGTAATTTCGTAAAAGAATGTTAAGTAATTTCTTAAAATAACGTTAAGTAAGAGACGGTAAGGACTACCACCTATTTTTAAGTAAATTATGTGAAAAGTAAGTAATAGCCAAAATGTTCATTGAATGTTAGAGACTAAATTATTTTGGGTTAAATTTTAAGGAAAAGTTTCATTTACCTCGAGAAATTCAGAAATAAACCTTGAAGAAGGTAAGACTTCCAATAAAGCCACAATACTTAAAATTGATGTTTAAATGCTGATTTAATGTCGCCAGTAAAATTTCTGTCAAAGATATTTAGCTTTTTTTTCTTTCTCTATCATATTGTTTCAAAATAATGTAGTTTAAAAAAATACAGTGACTGCATCTTGACTTTTTTCAGTATAATTTTAGTATGAGGGAAGGTAAAATATGTAAAATCCAGGGACAGAATTAAGAAATGTGGAACCAAAATGTGGACAGAATTCACCGGAAAAATGTGTACAGATTAATTTTTTGCGAAATATTTGGATAAAACAATAACTCAGTTTCAGAAAAAAATTACATCGAGTTACTTTTAATGTAACAGCTCCAAGCTTAAGAATCGGCATCAGGATCGCAGGACGGTACGGAATTTCATGATATATCTGGATTTTCTACAACATCTAAAACTTATTTATCTCATTAATATAGTTATGCAGACATAAAATGGAATGTTTTTTCAATATTAAAAAAATAACAAGATTATATACTGAAGTAAAAAATATTATTTAGGGACTTAAAACGCCACTCAAGTTACTCGAAAAGACTCGAATGATAATGTTAAGTTTATAAAGGGCGTTGCTTTCAAATATCTCGCTCAAATTTTAATATTTTTGTAAGATTTCTATTGCATAGGATAGCTGATGACGGTTAGTGTTTTAAAGCTAGTTTTTAATTTTACAATTTTGGTTACAGTTTTTTTTATATCGGGAATTTTAATTTTCGGAATCGATTTCAACCGGTCCTAAAATTTAAAGTTTTTTTTTTCTTTAATCTGAAACCAAAATCGAAAAAGTAAAAACTAGCCTTAAAACTAGCCGACCTCAGTTATCCTATGCAAAAAAAAATAATTCAACAATATGAAAATTTGATCTGTTCGAGTGACTTGGCTCATAAAAGATAAAATTATGTGAAAGTGCCGCCGGTGTTGCGTTTTTAAAGGAAATTTTATTTTCCATGGAATAAAATTTAATTTATATAAGCTTAGAAGAGTTTTTTAGTTTCACATTACACGAAAATTTTTTTATTTTTTATTTTTTATCCGCAAAATATCATTATTATTTTTAGAGATATTCAAAACTTTATCTTTCAATTTTTAATCGTTTTCAGAGACTTATTAATGGATTTGTTTCAAATTTAAATAAAATGTATGAGCTATTGTAAATTTGAAATGGATAACTAAATGAAAACTAAGCAAATCTAAAGGAAGAATTTAGCATCTATCGACAAAAGGGAAAATAAAAGAATTACAAAAAGGTATTTCTTCCACAAAAAAAGAAAAAAAAACTTTTGAAAGAAAAGAACAGTAACTGTAATTGGCAAATTACAACTGCTTGACTGCAAAAGATATTCTCAAGATAAAAAAAAGTAATGTTTAAAAAAGTGATGTGCTTCTATTGGAACTTTTCATTTCTATGAAATATAAAACTTAAAATTCAAACTTCGTAGGTTTAAGAGAAAAAAAAAACACTATTTTTTGATTTGCATCAATAAATTATTGTTTTATAAAAAAGTATGTACTTTTGTCATGTACCGTTTATTCATAATTTCTGTCACAATAAAAACGTTTTTCTACGATTTTCAATAGATTTTAGGAATTTTTAATGGAGTTAATTGTTTACAATTTACATCTGAAAATAAAGTAAAGTTATGATTTTTTAACGTTTTATTTTATTTAATTAAATTAAATTTTAATATATCGAGGATAATATGAAAAAATAATCGGCATACAAAAATAGAGAAATTTGTATAAATTAAAATGGCACTTTTTTTTTAACCAATTTCATAATTATATGCAGTGTTAATAGAAATCTAGACCATTTATGTCATGCGTTCAAAAATGAGAACATTTTGATTTTCGTGTAAGAAATGGTTCTTTTAAATTTCTTTTTCCCTTTTGTTACGGCTATTTTATACAATTAGCAAAACAAATTATTCAGATTATTATGTTTGTTGCATTATTATATACTAGGAAAACTTACACAACCTTCTTGGTTAACAGAACATATTTCCTGATTTATACGCGTCTATTTTATGTAAAAAATGTCAACGATTCAGCTAACAAAGTTTTAAAATTTATTAAAAATTTACACATAGATCACACACGAAAAAAAAAAAGATTTAGCTTATTATCTATTTTTAATGCTTGTTTATAATAAAAATATTTACTTTTTTCTAGTTAATTTACAAATCTCAGGATATATTAAATTTACAATAATTTTACTCAAAAGTTTATTGAATATGAATTTTATGATTTTGAATATAATTTTTAAAATTAAAAGTAGTTTTCGATTAAAAATATGCATTGATTTTCTTTAGATTTATTTATTCTATCTCATTTAATCATATTTTTGAGATGCATAGAAAAATTTTATGAGACGTGGAAACACCGCTAAATAAGTTAATAAAATTAGTTCTACAGCTTTATGAACTTGCTGTCCGTCTTATATTCTGCCAATTAGCACTATCCTTCACACGCCTTCGAAAGGAATGTTTTACCCTCCACCGGTGAGCATTTTATCGAATTTTCTTACTTCTGCATTAAAAAGTTGAATACTATTGCCCTGCGTGACAACGATGGCCTTGAATACCAACCTATTGCTTGTAATTAAACTTTATATAATATAATAAACATTAAATATCTTATTATAGTTGTTCTTTTAATTTTTCACATCATGTTTATACTTTTTAATTAGTATTTACCCCACAGATTTTTTTTTTTTTTTTTTTTTTTTTACATTTTAATATGGATTTTTACTGTATACGCATTGCTCACCAAATTTAAAACGTCTGAACTATTGTTTAATTTTTCTTAAAACATTAAAAAAATAGCTTCTATAAAAGAATAATTTAGTCTAATTTCTATTTTTGTCATCTAAAAACAATTCTCATATATAAGCAACAAACGCAAAATTTTTTTCTAAAAGTTATTAAAATATTTAAATGTAGTTTTCTGTAGAAAGGAAAATAAATTTAAAATAAATCACCAAGATCTTTAGTGGATTTACTTCGAAATATAAAACATTACATAAAACCTTTTCACAAAGAAAATGTTGAATATATTTAAATATTAATGTTCTGATTGTGTGGAACAACAGAAGAAGCTTTACATTTATTTGTTTTTATCAATTGTTATTTACAAAATATCAATGTTTACAAAAAAAGGTGCCATTATTTACAAAATAGATGTAAATCTGCTTTTAAATTTCAATAATTGATTCTAAAAAATAAAATGCATAGCTTAGTTTGAGCATATTAAATTTGTAGTGTAAAAATGGTATAAAAAGTATCGAGAATTTTAAAAAGAAATTTTACATTTTATTTGCTTTGTTAGAGAAGTAATAATGAATAGAAATCTGCACTTAGAATGCAATAATTAATTCTCAAATGTTTTTCAGAAAATATATAACTTGATTTAAGTATCCTACATTTGCAGTTTAAAAGAAGAATTAAAAAATAAAAAATACTCTGTATTAGTAACCATTTAATTCATTAAAACGGGGTGAAGTTAAAAAGTTTTTTTTTTCTTAAATTATTTTATTATTTTTTTAAAGTGTATATATTAATTTTGAAAAAAAAATATTATGTTGATTACATTTTAACATTATTTAGATCGGTTCTCAAAATTACTTTTTTTTTTTTGTTAATTACTTATTTTTAAATTTTCTCTACAAGATTTTTAGGCGGATATTATTAATTTCTTCAAAATCTCTAAAGAATTTTGTTTTTTAGTTAAGCATGCTTTTATATATTTAGTCACAAAAATAACAGCAAGAAAAAAATCTTCTTTCAGGTTTAACGATTCTTATTTAAGATATAACGTTATTATATAACGTTTAAGTTTTGAATACCGTACTCGAAGGCAATATGTTCAAGACGGTTTTATGTTTTCGTATCTCAAAGATGCTTGTAATGGATATTTTTATGTTCAGATTTTGCTTGTGAGACAATTCCAGCAAGTATTAAATTATGAATAAATGGAATATTAAAAGCTTTTTGGATTATTAATATTTTGATTGTTCTTGAACATAAAATATCATGGAAAAGTCAATGTGACTGAGAACAGATATAAAATTAGAGAAAAAAAAATCATTTCCTTTATAGATTTGGAAGCAATTAATAATATCAGCCTAAAAATCTTATAGAGAAAATTTAAAAATAAGTAATTCACATGTTACTCGGAGGAAATAAGTGTACAGAAAAAACAGTCGTAAAACATTGTCACTCAAATGAAATCAATTTTTGAAAGCTCGCTGTAAAGTAAACTGTGAATGCAACTGTAAAAAGTTTACACTACACACATGCAGAAACATTAAAGTTACACTGGTGTCCAAAAGTTAAGCATAATTGGTAATTAAGTAACTATTTTTAAGTAATGAAAGAAATATGAATCGGAATGTGCTGAAACTCCAGGTGTGTAAACAAAATAGTATGCTTCACATATTTTTGCGAAGAGTTTTCCCCGAAATCGAACAGGGGACCGTCAACAAATTGAAAAAGAACGAAGATCTTTTGGATAACCTGTCAAAACTAATGTATCAAAAGCGTTCAAACTGCACATTATGATTAATTGGCTTATTGAAATGTACTGTGTTAATTTTTACAAGGATAGCATGTATACTCGTAGAGCAATTAAGGTTTTTATAAAAACAGTCCTAAATTTTTCCAAGTTTTTTGCTTATAATTTGCAGAGTTCTTATTATAAAATAATGTTATTTTCTGAAAATATGACAAACATCATTGTACACAATACCCTGTCATCAGAATTTAAAAATAATAAAAAATGTATGAAAAATGAGTATGTTTAGTAAATAATTTTTCATTGCGCATGCGTCAACGATATCAAAATGTCATTTGCATATTGTGTTAGCTAAATGTATAGAGCAACTTCTGTAAAAGATTCAAAAACATAGCTTGAAAATTCTGAAAATGGGAGCCTATAGAATCAACTCAAAATCCGTTATTCCTAAAGGAAGCAAAAAAATCAGGGGTTTTACCTAAATATAGTTGTACGTGCAATATTGTGTAGGCACTAAACAATGGAATATGGATACAGCCCCTCATCTTTTTGCTTCATTTAGGGAATAAAGGATTTTGAGTTGATTCTATAGGCTCCCATTTTCAGAATTTTCAAGCTACGTTTTTGAAACTTTTACAGAAGTTGCTCTATACATTTAGCTAACACAATATGACATTTTGATATCGTTGACGCATGCGCAATGAAAAATTATTTATTAAACATACTCATTTTTCATACAATTTTTATTATTTTTAAATTCTGATGACAGGGTATTGTGTACAATGATGTTTGTCATATTTTCAGAAAAGAACATTATTTTATAATAAGAATTCTGCAAATTATAAGCAAAGAACTTGGAAAAAATTAGGACTGTTTATATAAAAACCTTAATTTCTCTACGAGTGTACATGCTATCCTTGTAAAAATTAACACAGTACATTACAATAAGCCAATTAATCATAATGTGCAGTTTGAACGCTTTTGCTACATTAGTTTTGACAAGGTTATCCAAAAGATCTTCGTTCTTTTGCAATTTGTTGACGGTCCCCTGTTCGATTTCGGGGAAAACGCTTAGCGAAAATATGTGACGCGTACTATTTTGTTTACACACCTGGAGTTTCAGCACATTCCGATTCATATTTCTTTCATTACTTAAAAATAATTACTTAATTACCAATTATGCTTAACTTTTGGACACCAGTGTAATGTTAAGCTCATGAGAAAAAAAATTACTGATTACTCGACTATATTCTTATATTTGTAAAATAATTTTTTCACAGGTTACCTGAGGTCGACATTTATTGTTGCGAGTTTGAAAATATACTATTTTAGCTATTTTTTAGTGTTTCGTTCATCTGACGGAACACTACTCGTCTCTGTTCTCTGTCTATGAGTCAATCACAAAATCCATACACAATAACTGCATAAGTCAGAGACTTCAAATTTTGTGTACTTAAGCTAAATATCTCTTGTCACACGACAAATCATAAAATTTTGAAAAAGTCTATTTATTATTAAATTATTTTTTAATGCCATACGTTCCTTTTTGAGATTTAAATTTTAAAAGAGAGCATTAATTTTTACATTTTTCGTGTACACATGATAGCTTGTAGCTAAAGAATTCAGCTGGTAAACAGAAGATTTTTAGTTCGAAATCGATACTGAAACTTGAATTTTCATATCAAGATTGATTTAATAAGAAGAAATTGCGAATTTGCGTTATTATTATTGTGTTGTTATTATGTTATTATTATTTGAGTTTCGTTCATCTGATGTTCATAATATTTTTAGAATGCAAATTCCTTTCTATTTAAAAAAATTTGCGACTTCTTAATGATTCAGTATTTAAAATTTAATTTTTAACAATTTTTTTCGCTTTTAGAAATTTAAAATTTTATTTATGGCTTCGCTAATTTTTTTAATTTTGAATTTTCAAAAAAAGGGGATTTTGTTTGACTAATTTGAATTGAACATTTTTATTTTGATTAAAATAAATTTATAATTTTTAGAAATTTTTAAAGAAAACTTTTTGGTGCTAAAGGTTTTGCAAGTGAAACTATTCCCTAATGAAAAAACTGTAACCAAACCGAAAAAGTTCAAATGTATATGAATTGATATGGTCCTTAGGCAGCTGCGAAAAGAATAATAGAGAAATATTAAAATACTAAAGAGAAACCTGTCATGTTTTCCACCATAGATTTTACATTATCGATTGAACAGATGTAAATTTTCCAAGTGGGTGAATTTACCGATTGAATAATCGTCTTACAAATTAATCTAATGTAATTATTGATTGATTTTCCGAATGTGACTAATGTAGGATCTTACTGTCAACATATCCGTTACAGAAAATGTAGAAAATGAGTCACTGTAATGTATGTATCACTTTGTAACAAGCGGGAAATCATTCAAAATCTTTCATGGCGACTTAACTTATAGTGTCATGAAGTAACGATCACCTGAGAGTCATGATGTAGCGACGTAATATTTCACGTTTTTGTGATCTCTGTGACACTTGTGACTGTTTATTTCATCGCAGTGACGTCACATTAACAGAATGAACTACTAAGGACATGTTCCAAATTTAAAATTCCACATACTATTCTCCAATAAACGTTTCATGTTGAATTAATTGCTCTACTGTTATGAGAGTTTTTAACCATAAAACTGAGTGCAATAAATTAGTTCTGCACAGCATCGTTTTCATAGTCAACATCGTATGCATAGAATTTCTTACTATAGAACTATTATTTACTATTACTTATAGAACTATTACTTATAGAACTTACTTTAGAACTATTACTTTCTTATATACTATTCACAGCATATTTTACACATTGATATACTATTCACAATCTCAATTTGCATCGATCATTTTGGCATACATAATATATTAAATGATATACAAGGAAAAAAACAAGATAGAAATCACTGGGAGCGAGTTTGGGTCTGTAGGGGGCTAACGGTAGTATTCCCACGTTAAACTTAGACATGTTCAAACCTTCGGTGTCGACAATCGACGTGTGAAAGGGAGCATTGTCGTGCTGAACAAATCAATAATTTTCGTGCCTTGGCGGATGCGCCGAACTTCAAATAGCGGAGAACTATATCCACAGACTTTGTGACTACATCGTAAAACGGACGCGGTCCAGTGCGCCGTGCTAATGATTTTAAATGATTGGATTGTTCACCATGACAATTCACCTTCTCATAAGTCGCTCACCTCCACCGAAATTTTGGCTAAGTGTAGCGTGGAAATTGCACTACCTGCCCCTACAACTCAATTTCGCTCACATCAATTTTTTTTCTTCCTTCAAATGAAGAAAGACCTAAAAGGAAAGTGATTTGACACGATTCCAGCATTTCAGACAGCTTCGACGAAGTCCTTAACAATCTTGCGAGTGAAAAGTTCCAACCAACCTATGATGAACAATCAAGAAAACTTTAACAATGGTTTGTGGATGCTCAAAGGTGAGACTTTGAAGAATTTTAATTCGCTGTACAAAATTGTCCAATAATTTTTATAATCTCAGGCCAGCATTGAAACTGCTTAAAGACACTCCGCAGACTATAAAACTGCCAGTCAAAGGGCGTGCCGCCTGACGTTATCTAGAAAGTACGACAATTTAACAACAATATGTCAATTACAGTTATAGATTTTATTCGGACAAGGATTTTATTTTTGACAATTTAATTTTTCACTCAAGTGCATTTCATTTTTTTAAATTGACATATACACAAAAAAAATAAATTTTCTTATGCATTTATATTCAACACGCATGAAATTTTAAATAGATAAACATTGATTAGTGAGATGGAGCTAAGTGCAATGCAATGGGAAGATAAAAAGTGAACAACGCCAGAAGCGCCAATTACATTGCGCCAGTTACGCCAGTTTTGGTAGCACATATCATAGATTAAAATCTCTTTTTTTTTAATTACACTTTTCCCCTCCCTTGATATTCAACTATCATTCGGTTCCTTTTCCATTCTCCTATTAGCATCTAGTAGCATTATTTATTATAAAACTTTCACCAAGAAACCGAATCCCCCATCTCTCCTATAAATATATGAGCAAATTTCTACCTGTCTCCGCAATGACGACGGTAAGCTATATGCTACCGAAACTGGTTTGCTTCTAATTTAATGTTTTTTTTTTTTTTTTTTTTTTTTGTACTCCTAACGTTGTTCACTTTTATATTCCCATTACATAATCTTTGGTTATTTTTTTAACTATCTAAAAAACTCTGTTTTCAATAAATATATTTTTTAAGTTTTATTTCTTGTTATGTAGTAAAAAAACAACGCATTCTCATCACAATAGCAAAATAAAAAAATCTGCTAAAAGCTCTTAAATTATTCAAATGTACTTTTCAATATAAATGTAAATAAATTTAAAATATATTTCCGAATTTTGTAGCAGTTTTACTTTGAAATATAAAATTTTACTTAGAAATATATTTTTCAGAAAGGAACTGTTGAATATGTTTAAATGTTAATGATGTGATAGTTCAGAATTACAATAGATGTTTTAAATTCTATTGGATAATAAATGGAGGAAGTAAATAATAGATGCAAATTTGTGTTTGGAATGGAATAATAGGTTCTCTGTTTGTTTTTATTGGAAAAGATACATCTAGGTTCAAGCCTCTTACATTTGCACTATAAAAAAGTTTTTAAAAAGTGTAAAGAATTATAAAATAAGTTTTAAATTGTACATGGTTAGTTATGTTAATAGGTGAAAATCTCTTTTGGGAATATGATAGTTAATTCTCTCTCTCTCTTTATTTATTTATTTATTTATTTATTTATTTATTTATTTATTTTGAAAAGATACAATTTATTTTAGACATCCTTTATTTCTACTTTAACAAAGTACTTCTGTTTTTCGTGATTTATCCTACCTCGATCATATTTTTTTTTAATGAAAAATAATTGTAAATATGAAAAATTTCTATACCAAAAGCATTCAAAATATGTCATATGTACGCATTAAGAACAATATTATGGTTAATTGGGGATAGAACTGTTTAGCCAAACTTTGAACATTACATTTTATTTTGAAACGAAAAATAAGTATTTTTTTTTTAGTCTATAAGTAGATTCTGTTACAAGAGCTACATTAAGAACGCTAATATAAATTCTATGGGATGAATCTTAAACAGATTTTTCGATTCTATTTTAGTATTTTGATGTGCTTTTTTTCAATAGTACACTTGATGTCCATTTCGTATAATGTGCGGTTTCACAATTTTCACTTTTATCACAGATTTTCTTTTACAATGAGAAACTGTTACTTTTGTAACCAGTGAATATAGTCTCTAAAATTGTGTAAGTTTTTGAAAAGTAAAAAAAAAAAAGTATTTATTGATAGTTTAATGAATGCCGAACAATTCCTTAAAAGATTATTATCTATTTTTTGACTTTCAGATTTAGGTTTTTGATGCGGTTTATTGAACTACTTGCGTGCAAAATTTCATTTCAATTTATACATGGCCGATTCAGTGGTAGAATTTACATGTGACATGCGGGCGACCTGCATTCTAATTCCAAACGATTTACCAAAAATAAAATGAACTTATTATATGCTTACAATTTAATTAATTATCAAAATCTCATATCAGATCATCGAAATATACAAAGATAATATTACAACTATCGATGTAATCTCATACGCCAAATATACGTCCTAAGAGATGGTTCATTAGACATTAATTTATAAACACATACACTATTACTCTTTGCAGACGCATGTAACGACCAGATGAAAAACTTTATACCCAACACTAAATGACTTACGATTAGTTTTTGATATCTTCTTCAAAAACTAGCTGCATTTTTATCGGTTTTGTAAAAATTTAAAATAAATTAAGTATGAGTTCTAAATTTTTGACTTGCATAATTCTTAAACTACTGGCCCGCCTTCTTTTTCGTTTGGTGTAGAGCAGCTAAATGTACCACAGAAGTTCAATTTGATGTAACATTAAGGTGTTAATAATGCCATTTTCATGTTTGCTACAATTTCTATGCATTGAAAATCATTTTTATTAATACAGTTAATTAATACAGTTAATAATACAGTTTTTATTAATTACAGTTAAATTAATTATCAAAATCTCATAGAAAGCAGGATTCGTACGCATCAGGGTATTCCGGAGATTTTAAGTGGTTTCGAACCAAAAAATTCGTAAATTACTGATTGCTATATCTAAAATTAAAACTTTTCCCATTAAATATAGATAATATTACTTTACAAACATTCTGATAAAAGATCCTAGAAGCGTACGAACCCTGCTGAGTTATAGAAACATACAAAAATAAGATTACAACTATCGATTCAATCTTATGTGTCAAATATCCTGAGAGATAGTTCATCAGACATTAATATATAAAAATATACTTTTTTACTCAGCGCAAACGCATGTAACGACCAGATGAAAATCTTTATACTCAACACTAAGTGACTTAGAAATAGTTTTGATATCTTCTTCAAAAACTAGCTGCATTTTAATCTGTTTTGTAAAAAATAAAAATAAATTAAAAATGAGTTTCAAATGCTTGACTCGCATAATTCTTAAACTACTGGACCGCATACAAAAGCTAAATGTACCAGAGAAGTCGAATTTGGTGTAAAATTAAGTGTTAATAATGCCATTTGTATGTTTGCTACAATTTCTATACATAGAAAACCCTTAGCAAAAGTTAAGTATATCTTTAATAATAGATGATATAACTATGGGTTGGTACCCATTACAGGTTTATATAATGATTTGAGGCAGAGTGTTAGTATGCGATTTGTTAGTTAGAGATTCATGCATGTGACGAAATGCTATTCTTTACAATCTTATGTCCGTCTGTCCGTCGCGGAACTTTTATGTCCACAGTTTCTACTGGAAAGCTTGCATATTTAAAACAGGACACCTCCTGTCATAAGACAAATCATAAACTTTTTTCGAAAGTCTAATATTATTTTAATTAAATCGATTAATTCATTGACATCCAATCAATTCAGCGATTGAAATTTCAGATTTTTTAGAAGACGCTATATTTACCATGTATACCATGCATACCAAATAAACTTTTTCTCAGAAACTATCAAAGATTTTCATTTCAAATTGTTTTTCTAAATAATTCCTAATAAATTGAAGTCAGAATTAGAAAGTGGTGTTCTTTCTTTCTTTTTTAATCTGGAATAAAAATCAGTTTTTAATAACACAAAACTTTTTTATAAAACGGTTTGTACTTATGAATGCAACAAAAGTTCTCTTCAGATGGATCATACATATTTGTGAAATATTCTATCAAGTAAAAAAATGTGTAAAATATAATATGTAGTAGTTTCTGTAAAAGTGTACGTTGAAGTTTAAAAATAAACATTGAGGAAATTGTGTTTTTAGTTATTATTTCAAGGAAATTAATTTCTCGTTGCCGTAGAAATAAAAGCAATATACTTTTCGAAAGGAGAGAAAAAAAGATTTAAAATGAAAAAAAAAGATACTTCATAAAAGAATGAAGAATTCTTTCTTTCTAAATATAGTACTATATATTTCTCTGGGGGAAGCTTATAAATAATTTCGAGACACGTTCTCAGAAAATTAACCCGCAACCGGAAAATAAAAATACTTTCTCAAAAAGAAAAATACAGATGAAGGAATAGTTTTCTGGATTTAAATTAAATTCTCTACTGTTGAAAAATCGATTTTTTATCAGCTTATTCAACCTTTCAAAAACAGAAATTAAAATTCACGAATTTAAAGAAAAAATTACAACCTTTTTGGAAAATGTAATTAAAATTTTATTGCTTTGAAATTTGTTGAAAATTACAGAGTAATTTTGCTGAAAAATTACTTTAATGTTTGAAAAAATTGATTTCGAAATAATTTGTTCGCAACAAAGAGACAACCTCAAACATTTTCTTTTTAATTTTTTTGTAGAAATATGTTTTTTTAAATTGCAATCTTTTATTTTACAGTTCCCAACAAACAGAGTGTTGTACAATAAACATACTATTTAAAAAAATAACTTAAAAATGAACAATGTCAACTATTGACTTATTTTTTAGCGAAGTAAAATATAAAGTCATTTATCAGGTTTTCATTTCCAATTCGAAGTATTCTCAATAGATCTGCAATGGCCCAGACAGCAATGCCGGTTAAATTATCCACAATTCAAAAAGGGAAACTATTTTTCAGCGTTATTAAAGTTAACGCTGCACGTTAATTTTGGTGCATTTTTATAGATTAATTTGAAAAGTCTAGCATTTTCACCAGAAATCATCGCGGCATCTGTTAGAAATATTTGGAACTATGAATAACAAATAAATAATGACTTTAACTATCCTACTATAATAATGTTAATAGCTGCTTGTGCATACGTTTAATAGTTCTTTAAATACATTCAGTTCATTTCAGGATATCTTGTATTTATAACGACAGACATAGTTTTCTAAAAAATATTTATGTGTTAAAAAAAATTAAAATTAGTGAAACGTGTTCGCACTAAATACCAGCTTTAAAATAAAAATAGGCACAGTTTCTCAAATATAAGAAATGAAAACCATGAAATATTTTTCTTGGAGGTAATTAAATTTTTTACTAGTAAAATATCTTTTTATACTTTTTTTCTATCGTAGTACAAATGAATTAAAATTCATGCAGTAAAGAAAATAGACTTTTAATTTTTTTTTGAAAAAGGAGTAAATTTTATTTCTTCGAAAATAGTAAATGGTTTCTGAACCTCTTTTATTAAAAATATAATGTTAAAGGTTGAAGAAATAGAACTATAAATTCACTGTTAGGTATAGCAAGAAATTTACAATAAACGCTTCAATAATTTTTCTGGTAATTTTTTCCAGAAACAGTTTTCTATGTATTCAAATCGTTTATTTTGTTATTGTATATAAATTAGGTTTTCTAAAACTGAATGTACTTTTTTGCACAATTTCCCTTGGTACTACTCTGTTATCCTGTCGACCGATTTCGCCAAATTATACAAATCGTCAAACTAATAGCCAAATTATATATATTGACGTAATTTTTATTTTAAATTATAAACAAACAAAGAATTAGTAGAATATTAATAAAAATAGAATTAAAAAGTCGAAATAAAAATCACTTAATGACGCATTAACACATGTATCTTATTTAATGTCATTTAATTGACAATCACGATCATCCATTATTGCATTTAACCACTTAACCGTCTGCCCCGAGATAAATCGGGGGTAAAAGCACTATTTCCCCATACCCTTCGCCGGTTAAGTGGTTAATCTTATAATTTGGCGATAGTATTTTGGTCGACGGGATAACAGATTAGTACATTTCCCTTAAGCTAATTAACGGAAATAAAAACTAAACATCTACTCAAATTATTTTTGTAGGAACAGTATGTGTGAATTTTTGTTATTTATATATGTTTGTTTTAGTTCCAAAAATTTTTAATAGATGACGTGTCTCCGTTTTAAACTGTAATAGAATTTAAAGATCTTTACCATTTCAAAACTTACTATTTTTTATTTCCACTTCTAAATAGATTTAATACTTAACGAAGGATAATAGCTGAATGATATTAATGCATTTTAAACTTTAATTTCAGCATTTTAATAATTTCAGCAAGTGAAGCGCTACCTATATGCAATATTAAACAAAAAATGAAGTTCGTGGTATCAAAAAAAATTTTTTTCGACTAGCTGTCACTGTTTAATTTTATTGAATTAACAAAATTTTGCATTTCAATTTAGACTATCCTGTAAACTAAATGATACATATTTCCCCAGAATTATTTATAACCTAAATATAATTTTTGACTTCCATGACACGTTTCCAAAGAATTAAAGCATTTAAAGAAAAAAAAAATGAAAGTAGATTCTTAAAAAAGGACAGTCAAATGAAAAAAGAATTCTGGGTGAAAATGAAATTTTCTACTAGTGGAAAATAGAACCTGCTTTCTTAAAGCCTGGTAAGAATGAATTAAAATTCATGAACTACGTAGAAAATATTTTAGAAACTTTCTGAAAAGATAATTTAAGTTTTATTGCTTTTCAATTGGCAATAAAATTCTAAAACATTTGATATAAAATTGACTTTAAAATTTTAAAATAAAAATAAAAGTACAAATATTTGTTGATAGCTGCCAGACATTTGAAAGAAATTAATTATCATATATCATATATAAGAATTTTTTCTCAATAGATAATTTTTTTTTATAAATTCTATCCCTTTATAACATTTCTTAATGTAGGATCAAACGTCGTTATTTCCGATAATTTTGTATACATTATTTAAAAATAAGTCTTTATATACAATAAACTATAGAAATTATCAACAAATTGTTACTTTTCTTTTTTCTTTTACATTTACGTTATAATTTATCATTATTTTTTTTGGACGAAACATCCAAACAAAGCAATTTCAACAACAAAACAGGAATCACCAAAAGCATGTTTTGAATCCGAGAGTGATCGCTCGGGGCACAGTCATAGAGAAATATCATTCCCGGGGAGAAGTGTTTATCTGTAACCAATCATCCTTTCAGTATCCTCCTTTCTGGCATTCCGATTTGTAGGTGTAATTTTATTTTTACTTGCCTTTCTTTTCTCCCGTTTAAGGCGCAACACTAGTCACAGAAAAAGACCAGTAGGATAATTTTAAGTCCAAGAGGGCGTTCTTTTCAAATATCTCGGTCAAATTTTAATATTTTTACATGATTTTTTTTGCATAGGATAGCTGAGGACGATTCACAACCGGGTTGTTTTTACTTTTTCAATTTTGGTTTCAGATTTTAAAAAAAATGCTTTGACATTCAAAAACGGTTTAAACCGGTTCTGAAATTGAAACTATCATGATATAAAAAATATAAAAGCAAAATCGAAAAAGAATAAAGTAGCCCGGTTGCAGATCGTCCTCAGCTATCCTATAAAAAAAAAATCATGTAAAAAAATTAAAATTCGAGCGAGATATTTGAAAAGAACGCTTCCGTAGACTCAACATTATCATCCGGGTCCTTTTCAGTGACTAGTGTGGGGCCTCAAACAATAATTTACTATAATCCGTACGCGACCGTTATTGCTTCGAAATATCTCATTATAAACAGTGTTGTTTTCTGTTATCGAATGTTTCTCTTGTTTTTTGTTCTTATCTAAATAAATAAATGCATTTACTGTTAATAATAAAAATTATTTTTTTCTAACGAAAATACAGAAAACATCCACCTACAAGGGCCAATATCAGGTTACTCGTGAAAAATGCAGACGAACCGGTAAAGAGGCAGATGAAAAACATCCTGAAAGACCATTAAAATCTGACGATACCGTGAAGAGCATTTGTGAAGAAGTTAAGAGTAGAGTTGCAAAAAGTCGGTTTATTCCCGGGTTTATTTCCAATAGACTAGTTTTATTCCCGGGTTTATTCCCAAAAAACCGAATTATTCCTAAAAATCCCGGGTTTTTTTCAGGTTTATTCCTAAAATCCCGGTTTATTACCGGGTTTAAACCGGCTTTTTTCTAACCTTTACAACGCTAGTTAAGAGGAGCCCAAGTTCACAAGTAGTTTAATATTGGCCCTTGTTGGTTGCTGTTTTCGCTATTTTCGATGGTACATATGAAGCACTTCTTCAAATGTTATATCAGCCATGTTCCAGGAAACGATGGCTATTTTTTCTTCTAAGTAGAGTTCTTCAAACACCTGCGAAATATAACAATAGATTAGTGTTTTCATAGAAATGAATCGTTATTCCTAGAACACTCTATGTATAAATTAGAAAGTGTCCATAAGAATAAAGCGCCTTTTTCGATGGTATATTGAAACAGAATTTAGATTTTTTTACAACAAATTGTACAAAAATTGAAAATAAACTAACCTAATTTTCCCTACATCATACTATTTCACGCATCTAACCTAAAGTCTAATTTTCCCCACACTTTGGTTAACAATTGCAGAGAAATGAAAACAATAGCATTTTGAATTCTGTGTCTCAACCCTGATAAGTTACTAGGTAGAAGCCAAACGCATACACGGTCTTCTATAAAATCCCAAAGAAAAAATTATGTAATTTAACAAATCAGAACCATCATTTGGAAAATGATATTTCCAAAGAAAAAAATATGACTTCTGTAAAAAACCTGTATGTATAAATATAACAACAAAGTAAACATAATTTTTTGAATAATGATAGTTGGTTGATTTTTGTCGTCCGATTATCTACGCTAATGGGATATAGGACCAGGGGGAGTGCCCTCCGTGGGGGTCTTTCTAAGGGAACCTAACCCGTATTTACGCAAGGTTCGAAGAAAACCACGGAAAACTCCGAACGGTTAGGCCGACAGCCGCGATCGGGTTCGAACCCAGCACCTGCCGTCTACCAGTTGAGAGGTCCGAACCTCTCGGCCACTGGTGGGGCTTTTTGAATAATGAAACTGTGGCGTACGTAATAACAGAGTCCTATATTACACACTTCATGCATTTGACATTAATATTTCTGAACCCATCATAAAAAAATTTAAATGCAATTTAAGTTTTGAAATTTTCAGCACTCCATGTTTTAAACTTTTCCAAACATCGGAATTAAAATTTATTCAACGTCGAATAGAAAAAAAAATTTACTTTTAAATCCAATTTGCTTGAAATCTTTACCTCAATTTTTTTATGAGTTATTATTATTATTATTTTGTAGTTTTTAATATTTTTTATCATTATGTCGAAAAAGCATTCTATTTCTAAACATTACCATGGACCAATCAGTGAATAAATAAAATCCGGACATTACAAGATTTCAGATATGTACAAGAGCAACAAACATTGCTTAAATGGTAAGAAAAACGCATGATCTTCATAGCTTTTAAATCTACAGACCACTGACAACGATTTACACTCGGGAGTATGTCGCACTGCAAGAAAATTCAATAACAAATGTGTCCTCCCGCTTACACTTACCTAAAACTCCATGAAAATACATAACTTCTTTATAACTTCTTATAACTTCTTTATTTATGATCTTGAACCAATGTTTTACAACGCTTACTGTTTATATTATTAAAAATTTTAACTGTACAACTCTTTTATAACCACCTTATAGTGTGCATTTTTATGTTCAGTTAATAACGATTCTTTTTTTTTATTACTAGATTATCTTATTAAACGTTAAATTTAACTCTTGGTTTAATTTTCTTATTTGTATCTCATTTTGTTTGGAATATTAATAAATTTGTTTTGCTGCATATTTATTCGATTTTATCATATATAAAAATAATACTAATGCCAATTCTCTATTACTTCGACATCTTGTCTGAGTAAAACTAAAATATGACCGTAATTTACTCCGTCGAATGCAACTTGTTATTGCAACGTGTCCATAAAACGAAAATGTTCCTGAAATATAACTTCATTTCTGAATTTCCTAAATGTCAACGATATTGTTTTCATCGGTAACAAAAAAAGATGGAAGTGATTCTATTATACAAGCTGCTTTCATATCGAAATATAATGCGTAAATGAACCATGAATGTCGACTTTAATTTACCAGTTATTTGTCGGAAGATATAATTTTAGTTATGAATTGTTCATTTAATGCTGAAATGCATGAATACAAAAAAGTAGCTAGAATTTTGTATTTGTTTTGCTTTTTGTAAAAGTTGAAAACGTTTCCGAAAATTACGATCAGCTAATAAAATTAGTATTTATAACTTCTTTAAATTTCAAAAATAAACTGTTTTCAGAGATTTCTAAAGATAAAGGAACACTTTTTGGGGTGACTTAACGCGTGACACAGAAACAAATATCGAATATTTTTGTTCATGATTATAGTAAATTTTCGTAGATTAAAAAACGCCTTTTTTATTTTTTTATAGTGTATGTAACATCAAAATTTATTATGCAATTAAAACTAATTTTATTCGATTAAAACTTCCCAGTTCTGAATTGATTTTGAAATATAATCTTATAAGATTAGTAGCAATAAAAAAACACAGCTTTAAATTATATAGTAAACATCTAAAACATCTTTTATTAAATTCTTTTTTTAAATTGACAACATATGGTTTTTTCTTTTAAGCTTTATTCATTATTTGCACATATGTATAAATTATTTCACTTAAAACTTTTTAAATATTTCTTATTATTTATAGAAATAAAAGAAGGCATGATAATAGTTTTATAAGTTCTTACATTAATGATAGAAAAAATCAAGTTAATTAATTTCTAATTATAAAAATTGAGACTATAATGCATATTAATTGTTTCTTTTTTATTTTAAGTCGTAAATAACAGTTTTTTTGAATATATGTTAATTGATAAAATAAAATACAAAAAAGCATATTAAAACGTTTCTGTCATTAGATAATTAGACTAATATTTATGGCGTAACATCGAGTGTTAAACGTTAATTTAATATGTACTGCGAATTAAATTTTTTAATTAGTTAATTAGAGAATTATTGTAGAGAAAAAGATAGCGTCATTTTATGAACTGATTTTTATTTAACACGAATCAAACAATAAATTGTAAAAAATAACAAATTAATAAAACATAAGGTGCATTTATGTAGTACTTTATAAATTAATTCAGATTTATTATTTAATACTTTTTTTGGTTCCGACAAATGCTTAACACAGTTTATAAATGTATCTGAAAAATTCATAATTTTCATAACAATTGGCTAATGGCAGAATTTAAGTGTAAATTTCATTTAATATCTACTTTAAAAAATCAATATAGGAATGTTGACTTTGAACAGGAATACTGAAAGCATAAATCCGTCTTATTATTTTGCGTGGGTTTGCAAGTTACTTAAATTCAAGAAATATAGGGTTACTAATCTGAATTTTTCTATTTTTAAGTACTTGGAAAAATATCGGGTTAGTATCCAAGTTATCTATCCACGTTACTATCCATTGTTACTTTCTTCTACTTTCAATAGAATACTATATTGTAATCGAAAACTTTTTCGACTTCAGGTTTTCCAATGACTTGCATATTTTAGAAGCCAGAGGTAAAAAAAAATGTTTATACACAATTTCTGTATGTCCGTGTATTGTCATTCTACGGTCGAAAGGTATATGAAGATATGTATAGAATTTAACCATTTTTTGTATATGTTTTAGGCTATAACTAGCAAATTTTCTTTCCATTTTCTTTCCATTTTAAAGTACTTCGAAGGAAGGGGACTCTGTAATATTAATTTTTGTTCCATTTTCCATACAGTACCATCCAAAAGTGCATGAAGTTATGCATAGAATCCAACCAAATTCTTAGTGTATATTTTTGGCTATGGCCAGTTAGATTTTTTAAAATATCTGTCGGAAGAGGGTACTCTAATAATGATGTCTGTAGCATTTTTACCGTAATTTCCGACGTATAATCCGCGGATCAAACAACTCTTTTTCAACCCAGAAATTTCATTTAATAGATGAAGCCAAATATTTAACGCGATCTACAATGTTACATTTTATTTTTAAATTTTTCTGGGTCGAAAAATGATTGTTTGATCCGCGGATTATACGTCGGAAATTACGGCAATACTGTACCATCAAAAAATGTATAAAATTATGCAAATAATTAAACAAAAATTTTTATATGTTTTTGGCTATGACCAGCAGATTCTTCTTGAATTAAAAAATATTCTGTTGGAATGGGACACGATTTTGCTGCCACTTTTATTATTGTACCATCAAAAAGTGCATTAAATTATGCATAGAACTGAACCAATTTTTTTTCTTTTTGTGTTTGTTTATTAATATATCCAGCATTTTTTTTTTGTTCGTTTGGAAATTTCTGTCAGAAGAGGATGCTGTAATAGCAATGTCTATTTCATTTTTATTACTGTGCCAGAAACAAGCGTATGAAGTTATACATAGAGTAGAACCAATTTTCTGTCTATGCATTTAGTTGTGGCAAGTTGTTTCTTCTTAAATATGAAAATATTCTGCCGCAACGGTCCATTTATGAATAGAATTGAAACAAATATTTGTGTATGTTTTTGGCTATATAGCCATCAGGTCCACGATGAATTTTGAGCAAGGATTTTGAATAAATATTTTTCTTGGTTTTTCTTATATTTTTTGTCTATTGGCACATCGTACAGTGAGAGGAACTTGCGTCGTGCTAAGCCGGCTTTTTGCAAACAGTTTATGTATAAGAGAATAACGAAATATTATCAGTTTTAATAAATACCATGACCGATAGTAACTATTTTTTTACTCCGATTATTTCCTGAATCATAATTTTAAAATAAAAAACAATGTTAGTATAGTATGGAAACAATAATATTGCAGTATTAACATTTGTAACTACGTTTTTGAAATATTACGATGTACAAGATCGACTTATCCAACTATTTAAATATGTAATGTTTTGTAAGGGGCTGCGCAAATATAATGTGATCAACTTTTTGGTAATTTGGAACCAACCCTTTTTCCCTTTCGATATTATATGAGGACCCCATAAGCCAAGGGGTATAAGTGACAAAATTGAAAAAATTGAGTTAAGTGCACAGGGTATCTGGAAATATGCTTTTTTTTATTTCAGGTAAAGAAATATAAGTGATTTTCCGATTATTTGCTGAGTTATAGAGGCAAACCACTTTTTTCGAAAAACAAACAATATTGATTAATTATACATTTAAAGAAAATTGTACTCTATTTTTTTAACAGTTGTTGAAATGAGAGTTCAAAGATTAGAATGCAACAAGCAGATGTTTCCTATTTCAATTTAGTCAATTGTTATTGATGTTCCAATTTAACATCAATTATCTTTAAATTCAATTTACTCCAAATCGACATTTTGTCACTTGTACCCCTTGGCTTCTGGGCTCCTCATATGTTATCATCCCTCGAATCCTTCCCGTTTCTCGGTAGTGATATCGTTATAAAACATTGCTTTATTTAAATAACACTTAAAAGAAATATGTATCATTTAAAGATATTTCGTAGTGGATTTTTGTTACATAATGCATTCAACAGTAATAAAGTCTTGTTGCGCTTGCCCGAACTGAGGAAAGGTGAGGGGCAGATAGAAATTCTTATCAACAAAACAAGTGGACACTTTTCTTTCTCTTTCATTTATTAGTAAACATAAGCTTAATTTCAAACATATTTCACATATGCTTTTTCGAACTGTGATTTATATACATACACAAATGAAAACGAATAGTGATGTCAATAGGTATTCCATACTTTAGAATTAAATAATTTAGTGATTTTAATAATAACTTTAAATTTTCATAAAAATAGATAACAGACTTAATAGAACTAAACACTATATTACAAATAAAAAGTGAAAATTTTGTTTCGATCAAAAATGAAAATGATACAATAAGATAACTCCCCCCCCCCCCTCCGCCTGAAGATATCTTACGATATCCTGCGCCAGGTACACCCCCCCCTAAAATGATAACGTTATATATGCACAGGCCCTAATGATTGCGAATGTTGCCTTTCATCATTTCATTAAAGAAATATTCGGTTATTTTTTAACTGATAATTTTAAAACAAGTTATATGTATTTCCACGGCCGAACTCAATGTCCTCCTCTCCGTCTCCTTAAAAGGAACGGAAGCGCTCATGGAGTTTGGCCGTGGTATTTCTTTATATGTCAGAATAAAATAGATTTCATATTTATGCTGTAGTTTTAATTTTAGTTTCAACTTAAATTATTAGTAAATTTGTGAATGATACCTCTTTTGAAAAAAAATCAAAAATGTTTCAGCTTTAAACATCTATTACTCAGTCAGATTTAATCGTGAAAAAATGGAGCATTTTTTGTTGCTTCTTATTGTAATAGGATAATTTTTACTAAGTATCCGTAAACCAGATAATCCGAGGACCGTTATTAGATGAACATACCAGAACCCTAATAGCATGAATGGTCACAGTGACGTCACAGTGACGTCACTGTGACGTCACTGTGAGTCACTTTGGTCACACCACATCTGTGACCAAAATGCCACCTCTCAGTGACGTCACTTTGTGACTGAGATGTGACTTCACAACGACGTTACAGTGACGTCACCATGCTTTACGGTAAGGCCCGTTATCCGTTATCGGAGAACCGTTTAAAAATTTTAATTTCGTAATAAAAAATTGACCACCATCGATTTTAAAATACTTCTGTACTTCATTTAAAACAATATTGTAATAAAAAGTGCATATCTATACCAAATGGATTATCCGTTAGTCATTGGACCCCGTTGAGAGTGGACGACTCCCTATAAAATTTGATGAACTGACTGCAAGAATCAACATATTTTGTAATTTGACGCAAACTTTGGGTGTATGTCTAGACAATTTTATTTTTTTAATCAATAATAAAGGATGATATTGAATAAAGAAATAGAGAAAAACAGTCGCAGCTGAATTTCTGTGTGGAAATATGTGTTTAATTTTGTCATAATTCAATCATCTATACAACAAATGTAGAAATGTTTTAGTTAATTTACATCATTTCGCTATTTTGAAAAAAAAATTACAACAAAAAAGAATTGGTTTCTTTTGTTAGTTTATCATTTTAAGACAATAAAAATGTTTTATCTATAATTCGAAATATGCATTAGTATTATTAATGTATCATTTCTATAACACATTAGGAAAGAAAATACTGTAAAACTGAAGGAAATGTGAACATTTCAATGTTTTATTATTTTTAAAAATATTTTTTCGCTTTTTTAGAAAGAAAGTGCAATAGATTAGTTTATTAAATATTTTCTTTCATCTTCTTTTTAAATATAAAATTAATGGATAAAACATGTTGTAATGCATCAAGAACCTCACAAGTTTATAAAAGATATTTTATTATCTCGTAGAAATGGATTTTCTAGAATATTGTATTTTAAAAAAATATTTTGATAAATGATTTCGAAGCAATACATGAAAGATAAAATTAATTTTAAATTTTACATTAGAAATAAAAGCAGTAGTAAATTGGCATGACAAAAATTCAAAATAAATGAAGAGAGTGGGCATAAATTATGAGTGCAATAGTCATTTACAGTTACGATATATAGATATTCAAACATATATTTTAAACACGTGTTCTGCAAATTACAAAAAAGTTTTACATGCCAGTGCCGGGAGGAAGGAGTAGCTTTAATATTCTTTATTTAAAAAATGAAGTTATATTATTCAAAGATACTAAGCTAAAATTACTGGATCCCGAATATAGAATATTCAATACTAGTTTTCGTCAATATTAAATATGAATGGGAAATTCGCGAAGTCAGCTTTATACAAGTTAGTTTTATTTATAAAGTGATTTATATTTGGCAGCCAATTTCGGCGATATCGTGAAGTGCCTGCCATTTAAAAAATATGATAGGTGAGATTAACAAACGAGCTTAGTCCGATCTTATAATTCATGTGCACATGCTCATTTACATCGAAATAAGTTGATATATACGAGTGCAATCGCAGGCAAATGTTTTTTTCAAAATATCAGTATAGAATTTCAAACTGCTATATCTCTGCCACTTTCTACGATAAAACAAAAAGTTCTGCGGAAATCCTTGTACCAAGGTGTACCTCATTTGGATTTTAGAGGTAAAAAATCGCCTCAATTTTTAAACAAGATGGCTAACACACTTGATCGAGATATGGTATGTACTATGGTATTTACTAAGGTATGTACTATGTACACATAAAGTTACATCCGAATCGTTATATATATCGTTATATAATATTTCATCTAAATAAAATAAACATGCATAAAAGTACCTAAAAATTTGACAAATCTGTTAAAATTCAGGTAATATCTATTGCGATTAAAATTATCCCCCCACACTTGGTCTAATTTACTTCTGTTTTATGTTACTTTAAAAGAACTTTAAATAGGTATCTAAGGTGAATCTATTATTAAATAAACTTTTAATCTTTTTTACAAATAGATCATAAAACTACTTTGCCAATTTATTTTTATTTTTTATAGAGAAGTGATGCATGTTCCATAGTACAACATACCTAGGGCCAAAGCATAATATGCATGTTTTATCTTGATTCTAAAAATATTTTTTTAATTAAAAGAAAAACTATGATAAGTCTAAAATTATGGAAATCATGTATTATTCAGTACATGAGAAATACGCGATATGGACATCAATGACCGGATACTTGCATTTTAAATGCTTTGCTAAATAACTAGAAAAATGCATGAGTTATCAAACCTTAGGTGGGTAAACAAAATGTAACAGGTCATACGTTTCCACGAAGATTTGTTTAGAAAACGCATACGGAACCGACAACAAATTTAAAAAAAAAGATATTTTGGATAACCCTGTTAAAACTGTTGTAGCAAAAGCATTAAAATCGTAGATTATGAGTAAATGGCTTATTGTAACAAACTGCGTTCATTTTTATGATAATAGCATGTATGCTCGTAGATAAATTAAGGTTTTTATAAAAAATGTCCCAATTTTTTTCATATTGTTTGCTTATAATTTGCACAGTTTTTAATTTTATAAAAAATGGTCTTTTCAGAAAATATGACAGCTAGTGTTATACACAACACCATGTAATCAGAATTTAAAATAATAAAAATTGTATTAAAAATAAGCAGGTTTACTAAATAATGTTACAGTGAGCATGAACGCAACTAAAATACAATTTGCATATTGTGTTAGCTAAACATATCGAACAACTTTTGTCATAATCTCAAAATCATAGCTTGAAAATTCTGAAAATTATCATCGATGGAATAAACTCGAAATCTGTTGTTCCCAAAACAAAGCAAAAATATTAGGAGCTGTATCCAAATATTTTAATACGTACACTATTGTGTATGCTATATAACATAAATTTAATAGACATACAGATACAACTCACATTTTTGGTTAATTTTGGGAAAAACAGATTTTAACCTTAATCTATCGACGATAGTTTTCAGAATTTTTAAGCTCTGTTTTTGAGTCTATCATAAAAGTTGCTGTATACATTTAAGTAACAAATTATACAAATTACATTTTTATTGCGTTCACTCATTTTTAATTCAATTTTTATTATTTTTTAATTCTGATAACAGGATATTATGTACAAAGTTGTCTATCATATTTTCTGAAAAGAACAATTTTTTATATTAAGAACTCTTCAATTTATAAGCAAAAACCTTGGCAAAATTTGGGACTGTTTTTATAGAAATATTAATTTCTGTACGAGTATACATGCTATCCCCATAAAAATGAACACAGTAAATTACAATAATCCACTTAATATTAATCTACAGTTCGAACGATTTCGATACATTAATTTTCACAGGATTATCCAAAGCATATTATTTATTTTTCAGTTTGTTAAACGTCTCCTCGGTTTTGGGGAAAAAAATCTTAGCGGAATTATATGTCTTATACTATTACGTTTCCATACACATAAGAGTTTCAGAATAAGCCCTTATGTATTTTTCTAGATGTTTAATAAAAAGTCTAAAATCACAAGTGTCCAGTCATTGATGACCATAGTGTAAATATCAAAGTACTTGGTATATCATTATTTATATGTTTTATTTACATTATAAATTAAAATATAAAAATAGGCCTGACATGCATCGCCCTCCCCTACAATAAAACGACTCACATAAAAGCCTCAAATATCGTAAATTTTCAATTGGGAAAACTTTAACATTTTATGTAAATGTAAAGAAAGGGTAAAAGATATATGGCTTTACCCATTTTTGCAATCTACTAAGATCCAATTTGCAGCTAAGCATTTTTTCGTTAGTAAAAATATCACAGAAAAGGCTTGAAATATTTATTTTAGAATAAATCAAAAACATTTCAGCGTAATCAAGAGAAACTAGTATGTAAAGTAGGAAACAAATAACTTCGAAATGACGACGATTGCTGTGAAAATTTGCATTCAATAAATTATTGAGGCTTCTTATCCAAATTTTAACAATAGAAGAATGTAAATGCAGTAATAAAAGCTAAATTCAAAAGATAAATAAAATACAGGAGTATTGTATATTTTTGTACATTTGAATTTCACGAAACTAAATGTTTTTTTGGTGATTGTCCATGAGCTTTAAATTTCTTAGTTTACAGATTAATCTACAAATTATATTAGGGTTTGATTCAAAACACACAAAGAATAACGACTGAAAATACTACAAGTCGGAAATTGTACGTCAAAGTTGTCAAATGAGTAGCGTTCATTCTATAACTTATTCTATAAATATGCAAATCACGATGCAGTATTTGTTACATTTTTAGGTAACAATGTTAGAAACGTTATTACGATAATAGCAAGAAAATAATAATAATATGATAATAATAGGATTTGCTCTTAATTGGTACGTCACCACCGTTAAATAATGAAACTACTACATTACAGAGGATATCAGTGATTATCAGTCTTTTTAGGTGTGTCCGTTATTATGTAAATAAGTAGCACCTATATTCATCGTTCAATCCGTCAGTCTGCATATAACAGCGCAAAAACTACCTAACCGAATCGTTTGATATTTAACGTATATGTTTGTTATATTATTTTCTGAAGTCATATAAAAGTTTATGAAAATCATATGTATAGTTTAATTACAGAGACAGTCAAAATTATTGGAAAAAACTATTTCAAGTGCATTTTAACAGTGTTAAACTCTTTCAAACATAATAAATTTGGTATGCATTTATGAAGAATATACTAAAATATACATTCTGTACAATCTGTGGTGCATAGATTATTTGCTATTAATTAACAAGGCCACACAGAAGTATTCTATTACATAATGATATAGAGAAAAATATTGTTTGGGTCAAGTTTTAGTTATATTTATCAATTTCATGTTTTATCACATTGATGTACGTTGCTGAGGTTTACTACAAGCTACTTTCTGTATGATATAAAGCAGATTGTATTTACAGAGACACACATAAAATTTCGGAAACTATACAGCATCTGAAGTACTGGGTACTATTACATATGGACATTACATTATGAATATTTTTATAAATGTTATAGTACGGACGACCTCATTTGTCAGTTGTGACGTACAACTTCAGACTTGTTAAGTTTAGATTCGATTTTCATAAAATTTGAAATGACTTGACAAAACTCGGCAATTATTATACATATAAAAAGCGAAACTATTTGGTTGGGTAAATTTTGCATTGTTATAGGCTGGAGATGATTAGATGATGTATATTTATGTGATTACGAACGCACCTAAAAAGAGATTATGCCAAAATGTTACGTGCGAAAAGGTTTCTACTAACAAGAAGTATGCCACTTTTAAACATAATTTACATCAAAGAAAATTAATAGATTAAAATTAGTTAGACTTACTTTAATAAATTCCAAATAGACAACATCTTAATAAAACCATTCCTTTATTAAACTGTGATATAAAATTTTTAGAAACAATAGGAATTTTATAAACTTTTTCACAAAACAAAGGAAAACAGAAAACTTAAGCCTATGAACTATATCATTGCTGAAATTGACATAAATTGATATATTCCCGTAATTAAATGTTTTCAAAGCTTGTTTTTCAGCAATAACAATACACAGAAATGAATTTCTACGCATTGACAATATAAAAAAAAAAGAAAAAAAAAAGTAGAAAGTATTTTATTAATTGCATTTTGTTTATTACAGTTTTTTCGTAAATATCTTGATTTTGAGATCATAAAAATCGAAGCTTTTATGATGGCTCAACTTTCATGATATACGCGTCAATGGATTACAAAAAGAAATCCTGTAAGTTTTATTATTTAGGCTGATTACATTATTCCAAAGTGTACGTATTAGGATGAGCTTAAATCCCATGATTTTTTTTAATTGTTATTTTTACAAGTCTCACCCTTTCTTTCTTTCTTTCTTATTTTTCCATTTCTTTTGATACAAAAACACAATATAAAAATTTTGAGAAAAATTTTTCATTTTTTAAAGTAGCTTAAATCAAAATCTAGATATAAAAAGGAATATTACCTACAAAAATTACAAATATGCATTTGGATTGTTTTTAATGATTTAATTACAACAATTTATTAAATATTCACAACAAATTTAAGCTTTTTTATTTTATGTTAAAACGTTATTACCTTTGGGGGCCTTTATAGATTTTTTCTTTCTTTAAGGATTCATTTTGCCGTGTTAGATATTTTGCAGTAAAAATTGTAGTTGCATTTAATCATGAGTTATCAATCCACTTTATTCTTGAATAATTGCAACTGCAAGTTTATCACGGTCATTTGTTACTTGCTGGAATTTGTTATCTCATTAGCCTGTTTATAGTTCTCTCTTGGCTCCAATAAATCAGAATTAACTTCAAAATATTAACTGGTAGTTCCAACAATTGAACACTATCATCGACTTGGCTGTTACAAAATCAGCCAACTTTTTATTCTTGAAAAAATAAACGGCAAGACTAACTCATTTAGAGTAATTTTGAGCTTTTTTTTCCGAATTAGCTTATTGCTATAGAGCAATCACATGTACCTTTTGGTTAGTAAACCGACACTGCTCTCAAATGAAACTAAACCAACAAGTTCTTCCGACAGATACAGCAAGTGATTAGCAAATTTACATGATGACTTGGAAATTGCTGAATGTGTTGATGAGTATTCTACTAGCAATTTGAGAAACAAAAAAGCTATTATAAGAGGAATATGAAGTTTCCGGTGCAGAAATTCAAGCTTTCAGGTACACACAAGTCCATACGTGTTGTAGCCGCCTCTACTACCGCGAGCGATCATCGTTTTATGGTTGGTAAATACACAGTGAAACACACTCTCGCGCATTTTCCTTATATCGAAAATGATAACAGCATAGACATCCGCCTTTACGTGGATTCCTTTGGATTCCTTTACGTGGATTCCTTTACGTGGATTCCTTTGGATAAAATCAGTTCCGACGGTATGGTTTCCGAAGTGATAAAAAACAAGAATCTGCTTTAACCAGCTTTAGACGTTCTTCAACTTGCAATCTTAGCCGATTAGATTTGCGCATAGCGTTGCAAAGGTTAGAAAAAACCCGGTTTAAACCCGGGAATAAACCGGGATTTTAGAAATAAACCTGGAAAAAACCCGGGATTTTTTGGAATAATTCGGTTTTTTGGGAATAAACCTGGGAATAAACCTGGTCTATTGGGAATAAACCGACTTTTTGCAACTCTAATTGCGCATATTCAGCCCACGTGATTTCAAAGAATTGACACCAACCTGCATGAATTCGCAAATCTTATTTGCCATTTTCGCTAATTTATTAAATAAATAAATTTTTGATTGAAAAAAACTAAAAAAAAATCTTTTGTTTGAGAAAATGAGTTAAAAAATGGAAATATGTTACTTAATTTCAGGCAATAAATCAATAAAATATATTTCCTTTATGTTTGAATATTCGTATAAATGAAACTTATTTTTCAGAAACTACGTTAAAATTTTCTCACGCTTTCGAAAAAAAATATTTTCAGTCATATTATTTAAAAAGATCTCTAAATATTTATTATTTTTATTTTTAAAACCCTGTAATTTTTCATTAATTTACAGTAGTTGGTAGGATAAAAAAAAATCAGACATTTCATACAATGATTTATACTGTCGAAGTTTTAAAACCAATAAAAGATTTTATAGATAAAAAATAAGTGACTTTGAAAACATTGACTTCTTTTCCACACCTCATCAAGTGAAAACAAGAAGTGACGAAGAGCCTGCAAAATTTATGACCCGGAGAAAGAAGATAATGCCTAACTGAAAATGATAAAGATATCTCGTTTTCCAGAATATAGGAGAAAACTATAGGATTTCGATTTATTATTCCAACACAAAACTGCATTTTCTGACAATGATTGTTAAAAAAACATATTTAAAATGCCCACTGCCAAATATCACATACATTGTTTTTTATTGATATGTGCATTTGAAGTTTAAATAGTAACCTGTTGTCTTCCTAACTTATGTTGACAGTTTTCATTTTTCTGCAATGATAACAGCATACATTTTTGACTTTATATGAAAAAGTGTTTTACAAAGTGACAAAAAAAAACTTTGATGCTCTATATTTTTTTAGGATATCATAATCTTTCATTAGAAGTAAAGAAAACAAGTCGAAAATTGTACAAACGTTGCATGTAAAGTACGTTCGTAATATAAATATTTTTTATAAATATTCAGATCATAATGCAATAGTTCTTGTACTCTTATGCAAAAAATTCATGAAATGAAAACTTATTACGATTCCATATAATTGAATTCAATGATACGAAACTAATACAACTCTTCTTAAATATATCTTTATCAGCATGGTAACCGAGGATCATAATCTATCATGGGATATAATTTATTTAATCGCGTATTATAGGATTTTATAGAATTAAGAAATCTTTTATTAGTATCTTTCAAATTTTGAGTCTATTTTCATAAAATTGAAACTGAAAAACTGTACAATTCTATACATTAAATTTTGAAATCACTTCGTTGGGTAGTTTTTATGATGTTATACGCAGACTGACGGGTAAATAAACGGACCAGACGATAACTATACAATTGGAATTTACATAATTACGAACGCAATTAATGAGTAATATTTTTATTTAAAGAACTATAAAAATCACTTTTTCGAGATAATGAGTATAAACTAGTGCCATATTGCTGTAGTTCAGACAGTCATGTTCCAATGTTTAAAAGTACATATGTACCGAATAACCATCACATTATGATCACCCTCCATCTACAGCAATGAGCCGCCCAGAACAAAACCACAGAGCGTGCGTGGCTGGTATCGGATGATTAGTGAATTTATAAGCAAAATCAAGAGATTTATCAAACTTTGATAAAAGTGAAATAATTGTCGCTCAGCAACTGGAAACGTCGATATCGGAAATGACGGGTTTGATGGGCTGTTTGCGTGCAGTCTTTGAGAGCACATTTCGAAATTGATAAACGGATGGTGAAATGATAAGTCTCCTATCAGCACTGTGTCGCACTCGGTGTATTGATTCGAGAGGAGAGAAGATATTGTTACGCAATATTCGTCGTGACCAAAGAGCTACGACAGCCCAAATCACCAAGAGCGAAATCACCAGTGGCGAAAGAGACCGTGTCATTCAACATGCAATGCACTGTTGTGTATGGGCCTATGCTGAAAAAAAAAACCGGATGATTTTGCGAAAGTTCTACTGGTAATCTGGACGCCAGTACAATTCACCGTTTTTTAACGGAACCAATTCCGTAAATTCCATTTTTTTTCTTTTTTCCGAAACTTTTCTGACATTTGCAGAAAAATTTTCCGCTAAAAAAACAGTGAATTGTACTGGCGTCCAGATTACCAGTAGAACTTCCGTAGAATTGTCCGTTTCTTTAAAAATATCCCCGGCCGGCGGCCTAAGCAAGTTTCTTGCGGCATCGCCACTAACACCTGTAACAGGATCATGAATATCGGAATTTGAAAATAAAAGAATGGGGTGGCGAGTTGTTGCATGGTCCGACGAATCCCATTTTATGGTTCATCGCATTGAAGGGCACGTGCGCATACACGATTTCCAACAAAAACCCTGGATCATGGATGCATAGTGTTTCGTAGACAAGCTTATAAAGCCCATACTATCGTATGAGAGATGTTTCTATGGAGCAAATTAGTACGTACAATCCCTAAAAAACAATCTTTGACGATGTGTGCTACCTGAACATAGTTGCAGACAGGGATTACCCATTCATTAAAACAACGTTTCCGGCGGATTATTACATTTACCAACATGATAATGCTCAATGTCATGCGGGTCGATTCGTCTGAGTGCTTCAAGGAGCATTCTAATCATGTCCTAGCCTCCAAATTCACCTGAAATGTATCGCATATGTGTTTACACCTGGAAATCCCAATGCGCTCACACTGCGGCCTCGCAATGTGTGAGAATTGCAGGATCGATTGATGCATGCTTAATATCAGATACTTCATACTAACTATAAGAACGTTGTAGAGTTGATAACATGTTGGGGTGTTGTTGTTTTGAAGACGGAAGGTATTTCTACGTCGCATTAAACAGTCTTCGAAGTAAATTAAATTGATATTCTGGAAATTAGATTTAAATCTCTTGCATGTAAAAAAATATTTCTTAACTTTTAAAAAATATTTGTAAGACTTAAAATCCTGTCTATTATACGTTTATAGTGGGATACAGACTTTTATTAGATTTTCATACATTTCATACTTTTATTTAAAGACCAATAGTAGATTACATAGATTAAAAAAATAAAAGTTATAAAAATGACTTTAGAAACATTGTGTTCTTTTTCACGCCTCGTAAAAACAAGTAGTTAAGGACAGGCCTGTAAATGTTACGGCCGTAGGAAGAAAATAATGTCTAGCAGAAAGTTATAACGATATCTTGTTTGCAAGAACACATGAGTAAAATATAGGATTTTTATTTATTAGTATCAAACAAACTTTGACATTTTTTGACATTGATTGTCAATAAAATATGAAAAAACTCACTGCTGAGGAGTCACACATGTTTCTTTCATTGAAAATCTAGGATTAAAATTTCTATCGGGATAAGTTAAATCTCCATTTTCATATTAAAACGCAATCGGTCTGCAAGGTAATACTTTTCGTTAAAAATGCCTAAAACTCCGATTTTTTTGGTTGACGCGTAGAATTTCCAATATATTTTCCTGCTCCGAATAATCCATGTTTTCATGTTTTTAGGTGCAGGAAGAATGAATGGTAATATGCGAATAGATATTTATCTTAAATTTTCATCCGTGAACCCGATGTGGTGATTATCTATGATCCCGCCTCCCGTTCTATAAGTAGAAAAAAAGTGGATAATTTTTTTTCTTCGTTTGTATGAGTTTAAATATTATAGAAATATTAACAGTTATATACCTAATATTTCTTTTTTTGTTGAATTTCTTTCTTTAATGAAATAGATGTTAGAAACTTTCAATTAAGTTAAACATGCATAATATTTTTTTCTGTGTTTTTTATTAATTGAAATACTCAAAAGCCTTTTTTTCTTAGTTAATTATTTTAAAGCTATATATGTAGAATCACTTTTACTCAAAAAATCTTTATTTTTCTTTACATTTTCTTTTACTTTTACTTTATTTACTGAATTATAAATTCTACTCATTATTCAGTTATGCTACAAGTTATTGTTTTTCCGCAAAAAAATGCTTTATTATCGAAAAAATGAAAGATTGGTATGTATCTTTTCCAAACACTTGATAATGCCTCAAGGATTTCATATAATTATCTACAAATGATTAACGAAAGTTATAAGTTTTATTTATTTTTCAAATTGCACACGATTTGGGTTTAGCAGTAAAAAAACACAGTCAGTTGATCTCTATGTTTCATTTAATTATATTAAATGGAACTAATCTAATCCTAATAATACTTCAATTAATTGGGAATATTTAGGTCATAGAGTTAATAGAGATTAATAGAGTGGACATATAATGTCTTGGGGTGATGCCAAAAATGTAACCCTACATTAAGACCAATTAAGTACCAACAAAACTACGTGCTTTGTCACGCCTATCAATTCAAACCGTTTTGAACCAGTATTTCTTTGCTCTTGTTATTAAACAGATGATTAAAATTTCGTAATAAAATTACAATTCCTGCCAATATTTATCATATGTGCCATTATTTTATCATACGTGTTTTAAATATCAATATAGAAAATTCTTTTAACATTTTCGTTTAAAAGATAACATACTTTTCTTAATAACTTTCTGATTGCAGTCAGAAATCTAGATTTTTGACCAATATGTTTTACATAATTTTTCATACATGATTTTAAAAGAATGTTTTCATCATTATTATTTTAAATATTTATTTACATGCAATTATCAATACTTTGTTAAAAAGAAAGATTTCCATCAACGTTACAAAGTATTAAAAATTACTGCAAAGAAGGAAACTTTTAGTAATGCAATTTTTAGTTCGTATCAAATGTTTTCAATTTCATTTTAATTTTAATTTAACATTTAATTATTGCTAATTTATCAATTTCAATAATTTTAAAAGCAAACATTTATTTTAATAAATAATAGAACAAAGACCATTTTAAAAATTTGCTATTTTTTCTTAAAATATGCTTTAGTTGTAATTCATTTCTTTCAATTCGTCTTATTAGTACAAAATCTCTTCCGCGTGCTTTTATTTGCGACATTAAAATTTGAGCGATAAATGATTTCATATTCCAAATCTTTTTTGAGACTTATTGCACCTCCACCTATCTTTCCTCCATGTGTCTCATTCCTCCATGTATTTAGGTCAATGCATCCACACTCAAGAAAAAGAAAATATATATTAAGCAGACGATAATTTTATGACGCCTTTTTAAACACGCTTTTTTTTACCATATTTTATTTTTTTGCAAGATTCTTCATTATGAGATTTGGACCTAAAAGTAGTGTTATTAGTTCTATTCAAAATGAACATTGCAGTACTAAATATACAATGTAAAAAATTTCAGAACATTTCAGAAAATTATTTTGAAACATTTTTGTACCAGAATTTCAATTTTTTAACATTTTTTTTTATCATTTTACACGTCAACCGTGGCTGCAATTCGTGTAATATTTGAATAGTTTCAACTTCTCAGTAAACTTCACTATGTGCGTACGTGCTTAATGCTTTATATTCCATTAGCCATTTTGACAACTGAAGAAGAATAAAAAAAACGACCTACATACTTAACTGATAAAGTAAGTAGCTAATCTAATCTTTTTAGGCTTTATTATTTGAATTTGAATTTTACTGTAATATGAAATTTCAAAATGTAATTGCTTAAATAAGAGACTGAATATAAAAAGTGTATTGAATATATATTTTAGTGCTTTATAAGGAAATAATTATTCTTTGTAATAAAATTGAATGCATGATTATATATTACGGAATATTTCTGAAAAATTAAAATGTTTCACTACTTTGTTAAGAAACGTAACAGCAAATAGCCGTGTCACCACTTTTTTTTTTTTTTTTTTTTTTTGGAACAACACCTGAAAATGTATTACAGAGTACAGAATGCACATAAAAGGAAATTCAAGGAATAAATGTAATAGGTAAATTTAACAACTATAAGTGTGTTGGTCAAAGGTCACCAATAAAGAATATTTTCTCAAACTGCTTTAGATAAACGAATGCGATACTTCTTTGATAGTGAGTGGCTGACAGTGCCGCATATGCAAAGTGGCAGTGCTTGAACATAAAATACAATAAAACTTCCATAACGGACACTCCCGAATAACGGACACCTTTTTTTAACGGACAGTTTACCGATCCCCACTCCCAAAATCTAAATTTTTGTATGTTTAATCTCTGAATAATGGACATTAAAAATAGCGGACAGTAATTTTGGCGATAAAGTGTCAAAAATTGTTTTTTAACGAAGAAAAAAAAAAGTAAAAAGCCTCTAAATTTGTCAGAGCAATGTGTCAAAATTTTGTGATCACAGATAAATGGGCCAGAGAAAATCTTTCCTGCCACGTTCAGTATTAAATTCAGGGGATGGTTTGGAGGGGCATTACTTCCCGGAGCATCACGCATCACAATGCGCCCCCCCCCCGCCAACTCCCCTCCGTAAGATTTGAGATTTTATGCTTTTATAAAGTGGCAAAATAAAATAAGCAGTTACATTTTTTTTTAAAGATGATTTAGAAAAATCAAAACTATTGATAGAGTTAAAATTTCACATTGAAAAAATTTTTCCTTTTTTTAAACGCAAAAGGAAATTTTTTAAATAATTTTTTTTCGTAAGCATGTAATAAACAGAGTACAAAGGTATGTACCATTTTATTTCAATTTTATTGCTTAAAAAATATTTTTAATTTCTGATTAATCATAAGTTAAAATTTTAGGACATATAAAAGTCAATTAATGAAACTTTAAGCATTTCTTAGCAATTTTTGAATCTCCGAGGTTTTTCCCAATAGCGGACACCTCCGAATAGCGGACAGTTTCCGTGATCCCGAGGTGTCCGTTATTTGGAGGTTTTACTGTATTATTGCTGGGAGAGGATTTAAAATGCCATTAGAGCCATGCGAATTTTTTCCTTCGGTGCTTTATGAAGAATCGCGCTTATGTTCCACCGCTATGAGCTTCCAGATTTGAGACACAAATGTTATTGGTTACTTTAATCCAGACTTTTTAACCGAAGTGTGAAAAGAATTGGATTTTAGGTTGAATGCGTGCCGTATAACTATTATATATTAGTTTTCTAGTATATATTCGTTTTCCATTACAATTTGTAAGAAAACCTTAAGGTTAGTTTACATTCAATTTCGTGTATAAATTATTGTAAATAGTCTAAATCAAACTTTAATATTATACTATTCAACATGGGACATACTTCTATGGGCACTCTGCATAAAAAATGACATAATCTAAATTGGTCACAATAATGTTTTGGATAAAATTATGTTTTAAAAATAATATATTAAATATCATATGTCATTAATCTATTGAAATTCCATGATAGGTAAGGATTCTAAGTTGTCATGCTAAAGACGTTCTATTTAGGATAGAGTACTATTAATTCCGTATTGCTGAATCAATTTGCACAGAACCGTAACAATTTTTGCATTTTTGCATAAGATCACAACATCCACTGCATCAAGATCTGAAATTGATAAAACTAGCTATAGCACGAACTCTCCTTTCCGACTTGTTGAAGATACCTTAAAAATAAAAAATATTATTCTAGTCTAAATTATTTATCTAAAATAAACAGGAAACATTAACTAATAATATATACAAATTCTTTCCGAACTGTATAGACTGTTTGAATATCAATGGTAAAAGATGTGTACGAAACACTGAAACTTATGACTCTTTAAAAATTTTCGATGCACTAAAGAAGATCCATTCTTTTCATTTACGTACTACCTTGCTATTAAATATTTATTATATTTTGAAAGTTAAAGTAATTTTATGTTTACATAGAAAAACTAGTCAGATGTGGTAATACAAAACTTTCTACTATTTTATGCATGATAATACTTCAAAATTCGTTATCACAGTGCAAAAATTAATTGACAATCCACGTTCATTATGAATATTTTAAAAGCAAGAAATTACGTGCATTAGTTCTTGAAATAGAATTATTCTGAACATCGGGAAAAATACAGTATTAAAGCGCCATTTTTTGGGCGATTGATAAAAAAATGAAAAACAGCAATAAGATTTATCAAACTATACCTGAATATAAAGTTTGATGAAAAAAAAATCGTGCATCAGTTCTTCAGATAAAACTACTGCATAAATCAGAAAAAATCAGCATAGCAGAGCCACCTGTTGCGCGATTGGCAACGACACGTAAACAGGACTAGTTCTTGAGTTAGAGCTATCGCCGAAATCTTGAAAATGCTGTATAGCAGCGTCGCTTGTTGAGAGATTTACACCAAAATGTAAGTAGTATCAATTAATGTCAAAGACTAACAGAATCTGAAGTTTGATGGAAATTCGTGCTTTATTCGTGAGGGTATATCCACCCAAGAAATCGGAAGAATTCAGTAAAGCAACGCCATCTGTTGGGCGATTGGCACCGAACATGTAAACAGAACTAGTTCATATCACGGATTTACTGAATTTGAAGTTTGTTGAAAATCGATGAATTAACAGAGCTATTGCAGAAATCGTCAAGCTGCTGCATGGCAGCGCCACCTGTTGATCAAATTACGCCAAAATGTAAACAGTATCAACCCATGTCAAGGACTAACTGAATCTGAAGTTTCAAAGAAATTCGTGGCCTAGTTCTTGAGATTGAGCTACTGCATAAATCATACAAAACGTAGCATAGTAGCGCCATCTATTGAGCGATTTAAACACAAAACGAATCAGCATCAAAGTATATCAGGGACTACATTAATATAAATTTTTAATAAATTTCGTACATTAGTTCCTGACATAGAACACCCACAAAAGTATGACACATACAGACAAACAGAGGCAGAGACTCACAGAGAGACATTTTCTTGAAAACATGATTTAACGAGTGAACCCCAAAAACGAGTAAATCCATCAAAAACGGGAATTAAAAAAATGTTGAATCCAGTTACTTTCTTCTTGTAAAGATTAAAAAAACTATTTTGCTTTAGTATTTGCATGAAATATAATCTCTAATATGAGATCACGAAATTATTTATGTATATACTGTGGAGTCTCTATATAACGAAATTCATAGTTCTTGTCAAAAAATTTGTTATATTGAAAAATTCGTTGAGTAGAGAACGGCAAAAAAATTTTCATTTGATGTTTAAATTGAGAAATAGAATTGTTTTTGAGGTGCTTAATGAAGTTTTGAAATATTTAATTGAATTTTTACAGCATCTGAAATATTTTCGCCACTTCCTTTTTTTCCAGTGTCTTATTGTTTATTTTCAAATTTATTTACTTTATCAGAAAGAGTTATGCTTATCCTAAAAGCGATTTTGTGCAGATGCAATAGAATATAACTCCAACTTAGATAAAATTTAGTTACATTTCTCCGTTCAAATGTTCTCTCACAACAAAAATGCTCCGAGTTGTCACAAACAACAAACATCCACTCTAAACTTTAAAAGTAATGAAAATTAGTTTACGTCGATGAAAACCTGCTGAAAAAAAGGACCTTTTTCTGTAATTACTCCCTTATTCCTTCTTTATTATTGACTTACTATCCAAACCAAGAAACAAACAAGAAACAACAATTTTCAAGACGACAATGGAATAGTTTTATCTTTTAGGATACTTTCTGATTATTGCAAATCGCTCCAGTAGCAAGCATATGTTTCAGTATTTCCCAAGAACAAATAATCGTCTTGGTCAAGTCAAGTGTAACCATGCAAAAAGGATGGTTTTTTTCGGGGGAACGGGGGGAGGTTGAATGCCTTTTTTTGGACATAAAGAATATGGTAGAGGAATGTAGCTATGAAATATGTACCAAAAATCAACGAAAAAAAATTATTCTACAAATAATTTGAAGATTTTTCTGAACATATGAAAGAACATTTTTGGAAAAAAACGTTAAATATATATAATTCGCTATATGGAGAATATTTTTAATGTAATCATGAAAAAAATTGACCGTTCCTACAAAAACTTCGTTAAATAGAGATATTCGCTGGATAGAGTTACGTTATAGAGAGACTCGACTGTATATGTATATATATATATGTATACATATATACATATATATGTACTATATATATATATATATATATATATATAACATTTGTCTACCAAGTTTTCGTGATGCCTAATTCTTATTTTGAAATCACGAAACATAATATTTTAGTCTGAAAAATTTAACTTAAATAAATAGAAAAGATCAAATACACTATAAAATGATATTCTAGTCTTTTTCCCACTAGAAATCTATTTTATACGGATACTTAAATAGCAAATTTCTTCTTTTTATAGTTCTAACTAATATGGGAATTTTAAGTATAAATGATTAACGCGGAACATTGAATTTATGACTCACTTAAAACTTTAGATAGAGTAGAAATCCCTTCTTTTCATTTACGTACTACATTGCTTTTAAAAATTGTACATGCTTTAAAAGGTTGAAGAACATGTTTACATTAGATATATTATTTTTCTTATAATTTTGAAGATTTCATGATGCATAAACATTATTCTGGGATCATTATATTCTGGGATCACGAATATAATTTCTCTTTTGCACATAAATATCAGGACATAATTAAAGATTTTGCTTTCATCTCCTCTTTGTGATCATAGATCAATAGACGATATTGTCAAATTGTGCATTCATATTTAGTTTTTTATGCGTTTTAATTAAAAAAGTTTTAAAAAATACGTTTTTTGACTACTTATACAACCATTTATCATAGTTAAAGTAACAATAACGTCATTTATTTTCCTAGAACATATTCAATAATAATTATATGTTAGATCTTATTTATACAAAGCTATAAAATTAGTGTTGGTATATTGAAATCAAATCGCGTGCTCAACAAAAAATCATATAATTTTAACAATTGTGTTATAATCACCTTCTCGTGATGATAATTTCCGATATTTTTTATTCGCTTTTCCGTAATGCTTTTAATAAATAGGAAAGATCGACGAGGGTGCTAAATTTCTGGCAATGGTTTTTGCATTAAACCGATGCAAATACAATAAGCAAATTTTATTTTTCAAAAAGAAAAAAAATATTGCTAAAAACTTGTACATAGATATCTAAAGTTTATTCAAATCAGTATTATGGAATAATATACAGTAAAAGGAAGTTAAAATGAAAATTGATGTAAAAGCATCATGTTACGTATAAATTTGGAAGACATGGTTATTCAAATGCTTTCACTTCAAATAGTGTTCTTTATTTTCTTATAAACGTATTAAATCTTGAATTATACGTAATTAGTTCGATATATTATAACGAGTGTGGTTTCTCTAATATCGATTCAAAATCAAAACGATAATTTTGAAATCCCATTCAGAATGGTCCAGCGCTTTTAAAAGAAGCAGACATACGGTATTTGATTTTTTGTGCATTTTTTGTAGGATAATTATTAAAAAATACTATTTTTGTATTTAATCGATCGGTATACATTGATAGAATTAAATTGGAGCGTCTATTAGATTTTACGCCTGGTGATGTGTCTTATTTAATGTTATTGAATATAAAATAAGTGATTCTATTACCGATGTTATAACTAAAGAACGTACACTAGTCACGCGCAAGGAAATTTTAGTTATTAAGGATATTTCTTTGCATAGAATAGCTTAGGTGCTAGATTTTATACTTTATTTGCACTTTTCTATAAAGATAAACTTTCATCCGAGAACCGGTTCCGAAAAGAAAGTAATTTTATGTATTCGTAAAAAATCTGAAAATATTCATTAAAGTGAAAAAAAAAAACTTTTTTTCAAAACGAACGATAATCCGGTTAGAAATCTCAAAATATCGCAAATATCTCAGCTATCCTATGCTTTTCCTCCATATACGAGTATATACGAGTATATAATTTAAAAATTCTTATTTGCATGTGAGAAAATAAAAAAAAAGTGTTGTCATATACTTTGCAACCTTGACCACGAAATATCTAGTCAAACATAGAAGGCCATCATACCTCCTAGATAATTGTTCTCAGTGTATTTTTATATTTTTAAATACCAAAAAATAATGATTTCATTTAAATATAAAATATGCGATATTTATATAAAAAAGTAAAATAAAATAAAATAAAAATAAAACTTGTTTTTGTGAGAATATTACGCATCTGACAGTGACAAAATGTTTTCGTTTGGTAAAAATAACATGATGTGGGAAAAAAGAAACAAAGATCACTTAAATGTAAATCTTCACTCTTGGCAAATTTAATTTTCAAGAAAATATCTTATGACAGAAACTTGATTAAAATGGGAAAGGAAAATGTTTTATTTTTTAAAAAACAAACTAAGGTGGTCTGGTGTAATAACGCTAGGCGGGGTAATAACACCAAGTGCTAATATTATGCATAATTATGAAATAATCTGGTAAATGACACCTGTGGGATCTGCGCAGAAAGGTTTTGAGTCATATAAATAGCAAAAAGCAGCTTCAAGTTGATTTATTTCATTTTTAGGTCTTATTGTTTTTACAAGCGACTAAAATTAACGCTTGATCTAAAATTTGCGAGATACCTTTTGTGATGTGAAGACTATCTTTTTTATCCGGAAATACTTTGTTAATTACATAAATTTGTAGTACATTTCGTGGACTTTCAAAACATTGTTGAAGTTTTTGGATATCTTCTCGAGATAATTTGTAATTTAAAATGAACAGCGCAATATCTATAAGGGGGTAATAATGCCAATCCTTGGCATTAATACCCCGGATGATTCCCTACACTGTAAAACATTTGTGTAACGTTACTCCATAAAACTGGTGGCAGCCTTGCTGCCTTCAATTTGGTGGAGTATTTTAACCGATATAATCGGTGTAACATTGCAATGTTACACCAGTAATGCATGTTTTTATTACACCATTATGTAAGTGAAAAATTACTCAATGAAGTGTGAATCGTAGCTGCCACCAATGTTATGGAGTAACGTTGCCACAAATGTTTTACAGTGTACAGTCGCCGAGCTACATCCTAAATACTGATTCAAATAAACACAGTTAAAACTGTGCAATGTTTCTAATAATTCTATTTAAGCGGTCCTTTTTAAGCAAAAAGAAGCTTACGGTCTGATATTCTTTTGCCTCAACCTCCTCCCCCCACACCACACCTTCATTTTTCTTACACTTTCACAAAAAATTCAACATTTTCAATAGCTTAGAATGCAATTTGTCAATTTCAAATGCAAAGTTTGTAGAATTTGTATTTTTAGAATTGGACAATCTACATGCCATTGTTCCATCTTATTTCATAGTTTTGTTTGCATGGCGTTATTACCCATATAGGTGGGTAATAACGCCAAATAGCATTGGTCAATAAATCACGCCATTACATTTTATGAATACATATCTGTTAAATTATTTTTTAATATAGATAGTCAATGAGTTGCTGTATCAAATCATATATTTGTTTGAAAATTACAAACTAAAACTGAGTCGTGAAAACTGGTAGAACCTTAACGTGGCGTTATTACCCCAGGGTACCTTATGTGATAAGAAATGTGAATACAATTTAAAAATTGATATTTTACGTCTTGGTTGTTCTTACGCACATTATTACTTAAATCAAATCCTTACAAAAGGATTTGTATGACTAAAAACTTAACAAATTATCTCATTTCATAAAACTTTTTTTTGAAATTTTTGTTATAAAAAAACATTTTAAACAATAAAGAAAGTTTACGGGGAAAAAACTGTTTAGCATTTTTATCTGAATTTGTTACATCATGACAGTGACGAAATTATTTTCCCTAGTGAAAATAACTAGAAGTAGGAAAACAAAAGTTGTTTGTATGTAGATTTTCAGGCATAGCAATTTGGAATTTTCGGAAAATATTTTGCGACAGAATCTTATTTAAAGTGGAAAGGGGAGAAAAAGAAAAATTAAATTTTATGAAATAGAAAGTGTGTGATGTATCATCGTGAATGTAATTTATAAAGCGGAATTGTGTAGCATAGATGTTGTTGGCGCCATGCAGAAATCGGTTTTTAAATTTAAAAAATGTTACAAGTATAAATTTACCAATTTCCAGTAAGAGATTGTAAGATTTTAGTTAATTTTAATCGTTTCTGTTCTTTAAGTGGTTTAGTAAGAGAAAGAACAGTTTTGCAATTTGCATTGTAAAATATCTTCTCAATCTATAGACACAATAAAATAATAATTAAAAAAAAACTATTTTGCATTTTCGTCGCGAATTTAGAAATCATGACTGTGACGAGACTCTTTTTTGCCGGTAAAAATAACACAAAGTAAAAAAACAAATATTATTTGCATGGACATTTTTACATGGAATTACATAAAGAATTGATTAAAAGCAGCAAGTTTTGACAAAATATCACGCAATAAAGGCATGTTTGTCAACAGATTGCATAAAAACGGCAAGTTTTGTCAAAAAAATGCAAAAAACATTACATTTTGCCAAAAGATCGCAAAAAATACACGGTTCGTTATAAGTTCATGTAAAAATAAATTTATTGGAAAGGGGTGGTCTGTTCCAAAAACTGATTATAGAATAATAATAGTTATAGAAGAGTTATTGAATGGAACGTTATCATCATAGCAACCTTGAATCATTGCCTAACTTAGAATAACAATGAATTAATCCTTTCAGGTCTCGTTGTACTGTTAATATGCATGTATTTTCATCGAGTATTTTCTTGTCTTAACAATTATTTAATTACTTTCTAGGAATAAAATTAACCATATATGGCTATGCCTTTCTGATTATGACTTCATTTATGTTTCGACAATTAGCAACAACAATGATGAAAGTGCTTTTTTTTAAATTAATATTTATATATATATTTTTTCGGAAATAATTCTCTGGAAAAATGTAAACTGCAATTCATGTTTTTAAAAACTTAAATCAATTTCTAGAAATTTCAAACTTGAAAATCCAAAGCTAGAGATTTACGTAAATTTCTTCCGCTAAGTACATTCAGTTAATAATAACAAAATTTTACATAATTCTTTGTACCACTGGCGATTTCTTTATTTTATACATATATTTCCGTCCTTAAATTAAAAATATATGTTACTATTCTAAACGAAACCAGTGTGATGAAACATTAGAAAGCTGTAATATCGGTTAAACCCTGTTGTAATATGATATTTTCCTAAACGTCTCCAAAAACTCTTCCTTAGCCTAATATGATAAAAATATGAATTGAATAGTATACAAAAAATAATATATTCGTTGAATTGTCATACAATGAGAAAATCTTTAAACATTAGTAATTTGGATAGCTAAGATTAACAGTGTTAAATTAAAAGTTATTTTGTTCTCAAAATGGAAAAAAGAATCGGTCCCGAAAGGGTTAATTACGTATGACAAGATTTAAGAGAATGATAAATACTTTTATCAATTTCTTTTTGATTTTAATTCTTTTTTCCAAAAATTTAAAATAAATTGACAAAATTCTGCAGCGTCTTTGTATATTAAATTTTAAACCATTCAGCTAGGTACGTTTTGCGCTGTTAAATGAGGACAGACAGACTGACCAAACAACCACTGTAGGTTGTAAATAATTATAGAATTACGAATGCACATAAAAAGAGACATTTATTCTTAAGTATTTAATTTAGAGTTTTTATTAAAATTTTTCTGGGCAATATGCACTGAAGATCGTAAAAAGACAATCGTAAATAAATTATGCATTTATGTGATTTATTTAAATTCTTTGGGGAAGAAATAATAAGGAAAGCAATTATTAAAACGTGAGTTGATATCAGTGAAATAATACTGCATAAAACAACAAAGATAAAACCTTCAAGTATTTGGAGAACATCTAAAACTGTACTTACCTTTTAAAATGTAGCGACATATTGCTAACAAGCAGATATTTCCTAAAATTTTCGGGATGGTTAAAGGGCATTTATTTTACTTCGAAAGTATTTGAGGATGTTTAACATATTTATTTTTGCTTGGATAAATATGAAAGATTCAGAACTTTCCATTAGTATGGTATTAGTTAAGGGAATTCATATTACTTCGGAAACACTATAAGCTATTGAATTTATTTTTATTTGTCGATCTAAACAAAGTAAATGAAAAGGATGAAAAGAATATTTTCAGTATCGCCAAATTATTTTCGTGCCTGGAACAATTTATGAATTTTTCCTATACTTGGAATAAGAATGTGCCTCCAAGGAATACATATGAAACTTCTAATGAAACCAAAAATGTGCGAAGTAACAGAACTATTTTATGATTTATTCTGCCTTTTTTTTCAAAGGTTGTCATTGCAAGAAAGAAAAATAAAGTTCCATTTTTGTTGTTGTTAAAACGTTTTTAAATACTAATTTCTGAAATTCTTTGTGTATTTTTTTGTGTTGAAAGTGATCATTTTCAGCTTAATCTGATAATTATTATCCTTATATATATTATAAATGTGAAAGTGTGTCCGAAAAATTGGAATGAACTTGGCTTCAAAACGGATGGATTAATGTCTTTGAATCTTTGCATATGGATAGATTATAGTAGTGGAATGAACATAGGCTAATTTTTATTTATTTTATTCAAATATTTTCTTTAATAATTCAAAATTTAATTGTTTTTCATACAAAATCAATAGGCATTTTTCAGAAAAAATTTAACCATTTTCCTTTCCTGTTGCCAAGAAAATAAAAAATTGGAATAATAATAATTTTTCAGCGGCAATGAATTTTTAATAAAATACTTCCACGCAAAAAACTATAATAAAATAATTTAAAAGAAAATAAATATGACGTCATGTTTGAAATAAAAGTAAACGGTGTATTTTTTATAATATATTTAACAAGGATATTTGTTTAGTTAATGGGAATTTTTGTATAAAATATGGCGACATATATTAAAAGTAAAAAGAATGAAAAAGAATTATATTTTTAATAAAATGGTTCACTTATAAAAAATGTGACGTCATAGTTGAAATAAAACAGGTACTTTCTCTGTCTGGTCGCTTTCAAACTTTCGTAAATATACTCCGATTTCCATGAAATTTTTGGACGTTCTTAACGTTTACCTTGCACGAATACCTATTGAAAATAAAGTTTCTACCATGATTAGTTTATTTACAGGGATTGTCAAAAAATTTCCTTACATTACGGCATTATGGGGAAAGTCGTTTTAATTAAATTTAACGATGCTACACCCTGTGAAACATATTCAAATTTATATGCATTTACAAAGTGCACTAAAATATGCATTTTGTAAAGTATGTAGTGAAAAGGACACTTAATATTCATTTACAGGGTTACACAGAAGAATTCCATTGCATAAGAATAAAGGGGGGAACAATTTCCGACATATTTTAATTATAGTAAACGATTTCATGTATAATCAAATCGATATACGTTGCTGAGGCTTAATGTGAGTTATTCCATGCATAATACGAAGTGCATAGCATTTACAGGGACACACAAAAGATTTCAAATATTATATATTCTATTCGAAGTCTGTATATGACGGATGATGACTGTTGCATGGATGAAATGCATTTTGAATTATGATATGTGTTTTTAAGTTTCGCTAAATGTATGCATATTAAATGGAGAGTATAAATGGTAATAATATAAATAGTTAAATTTAGATATACAGGGTTACACAAAAGATCTCGGAAAGGTTACTGAATATGAATGCAATTTACTTAAAGGCGGTTTTTAAATAAAATATGCATTTTTATTTTAAACTGCATTTAGTAAAGTAAGAAATGTTTGTAGTATATGTATAAAATGATATGCAGGGTCCCGCAAAAAACTGGATACAAGGTTGTCTTCGGATGATAATTTCTGAAAATGTAATTTAGGTAGTAATAAGAAGTATTTTTGTTTGAACTAAATTTTAGAAAGATACTTTCGTGTATTAAAGGCACTTGGAAAAACTACAGGGCTGAACAAAAGAATTTAAGAATCGCTGAAAGGAAAATTTTAACCAGCAAACAAATTAGCAAATAGGGATTATCAGAAGTTTTTTACCATAAATTCGCGATAAAAAGTTAATTACACATGCTTTTCATCATCGAAATTTTTTGCTTGATTGATCAATTATTTCTTCTTTAAATGTTATATGAACGAAGTCACGGGTAACTGCTAGTAGGAAATAATTTGCGTAAATTATTATGCTTTCATGTACAATGAACACGCAATTAAAAAAATATTAACGTTACCAATTATGCCGGGTGGTTCAGAAGTAAATATCAAAAATGTAAGGGCAGGTATAGGGGGACCCAAGAAACAGATTTTGTATAATAATATGAAAGCGGAAATGCAGCGTTTAGGCAGTAGAGGACACTGTTGAGTTCAATGGATAAAAGCACTTTTTTGCATGAATAGTCATTCTCCACACGGATTTTAAACAAAATACTTTGTTAAAGGAATTCCAAGCTTGATAGTATGTATTTCATGTAAGAGGCTGATAAAAGAAATGCAGTGGCTGCTCAGAACATGTCTCAAGCACATGGAACGATTCCCTGGTAGGAATCTGCTGGATTGCCGAATATTTAACCGCTTACATGAGGGGTGGAGTTGCACGTGAGTAGGTTATTTTATGCTACAAAGTGTGATACGGCTAGAACTGGAAGATATAACAGAATTCTTCCTATGACAGAAGCAGTATTACACATAGTTCTACATAGAGGACAGTCCTTTAACAGGCTCGAGAACATTGAGATGTGCGATAAGCTTGTTTAAGCCCTTTCCTTGTACAATCCCATACATATAGTCGTGTTGTCAAGCTCCGTATTTGTGTTATAATGCATGTTTTTTGAAATCGCAGAGGGAATAACATATACATTAAGATGCACTACGAAATTTGTATATATAATGTGCGAAATAGTAATTATAATCATTTTTTAAATGTTTAAGATTATTAGAAGATACATTTGTTTCTATTAAAATGTATAGAAATTCTAGTTTAATAATTTGAACAAAATTTTAACCTTTTCTGTAAATACAAACTAGACTTTCACTTTTCAGTCGTAAAAAAGTAATATATATTTTTTAAATAAAATGTATTAAAATTTGCAAAATGTATTTAATAAAAACTGATAATTGTCCTGGAATATTAATGTTTAATCTATTTCATACGTAATATATGACTCTGTTACTACGTTACGTTTTGATCATCGTAAAAGTGATGTTTATTATTTTTATTTTTTTAAATATCGATTTAATTTATAAAATAAAATTTTAGTCCTTGAAAATATTATTTTTCAAATTGTCGTTGTGTTTTGTTAAATTATATTTCTTTATTTATAATTTAGAAAATGTGTGGGTTTTTAAGATTTTTTAAGATAAAGAAGGTTTTTCTAAATCACTCCAAAGATGAGATTATAGTACGTTTATATTATATAGTTAGATTATATTTCCAATGTCTTGATTATATTATATTTTCGTAAAGTTAAGAGACATTTGTCTTTTTTTAGAGTGTAACGTTTGTTTTCTTTTTCTAAAATCATTAAATTAAAATATCAGTTTATTTTGTTCTTAGAAAAAAAATTAATCCCTAAATCTCTATATTTAAAAGTTTTATTCTAACATAAAGAAATGCTTGAGATTTACTTTTGTTTTGCATGCACTGGGGAGAAATATGAAAAAAATAGCTTTTGAATTCATCACAGTAATTTTAATTACTCTCAGAATATTACGCTTAAGCATGCGGTATTAATCGGATAATAAGGTAAAATGTGGATATTCTTTTAAAATGAAATACATTCGCAAAGCTAAATACTTTATTAGATATTTATTTTATTCTTGTTGTTTTTCATAATAAGTATCGTTATATTAAAAGATTCAGTATTTTTCAAAAGTTTCTCAGGTCAAGTTTATTTTAATTAAAACTAGTAACGCTGCAACAGAAAAATGTATTCTCATTACACAAAAATAGCTTATATAATACTTTATTTAAGATATAATTGATTTGCAATGTCCTAACGAAATGCTTCAAAAGATTGTGATTCAGTATTCCTGATAAAATATTTTGATGTATATGTAACTTTACTAATAAATGTTTACGAGGACAAAAGTAATCGAAAATTACGAAAAAAGGTTTTCTCATATTTAAAAACAAAATATAATGATTGACCTACAAGAGTACCCATATGGATATCCAATAGGAAAATTTCTAAAATTACAGACACACATACCGCAAAATAAATTACATTTAGATAAATAAATTATCGTAAGAAATATGAATTGTAATTAATATTTTTTAGAAAACTATTTCTAAAAGGTTGAAATACACAAATATAACGTGACAATTCATTCTGTTGAGTTGTTATAGAGTTATGTTTTAAAACTTTCCACATTGCAATCTTTAGGGTTTAGTTACATAATTGAAAACATTATATCTGAACTACTAGGTTGAATTACTTCAAATTTAGAATGCGAACTATAGTAAGTTAAACTTTACCACCAAATTCAAATGTGGATGTCAAATTTAGGTTTTAGGATAGAAAATATCAAAGTTCGATGCCATTTCTTTATGAAGACACCCATCTAAGCTTATGGAATGGGAGGTGGCTGAACAGAGTATCATGTCATAGAGTTGGCGGCTGAAATTCCTGGATTAGTTAAAACTCCATTCTCATATTAAAATGCAATTTGTCCATCCATAACTTGGAGCAAAACATTTGTAAATCTGATTTTGGTGGTTGACTGGTACGTTTACAACTGTATTTTCGAGCTACAAGTCCTTCATCTGTTTATGCCTTTGGGTTTAGAAAAAAACAATGATATACCTGTTTATATTATTGCAAATTAGCCACAAAAAATGGAACTATCTGTTTTCCTTCTTTATTATATTTGGAAATATATAAATAGACATAATATTAAAAAAATACAGTTTATGTTGAATTACAGGCAAATGTTTTCCATATTTTTTTTTTACTTTTTTATTAATTATTTCTTTATCATTTTGAATAAAATGAATAAAGGGAAAGGTAACCATTGTGTGGTGAGAGGGGGTATAGAATAGAAATTTGAATAATTCAAGATATAATAAATTCATTTTTTTTAAAATTAGCAATGTAGTATTCTTGAAAATTGTTAAAAAATATAGTATTGTTGAAAATTAATGCACATAGCGTGAATAGTAAAGATTTATAATGAAAACTAAATGTTAATAAATTTTGAATTATTACAGAATAAAATAAATGTGAAAAATTACATACACTAAATATTGACACAAAACCTAAATTATAAATAAAAAACAAATTTGGAATTATTTTTCATTAGGAATTATTAACTTAGTAAGTTTTCATATTTATTTTGCATGCTACACATGTTAAATCAGTTGTTGTTGTATTTTTGTCGGCCGATTATCTACGCTATGGGATATAGGCCCTATGGGGTGGGTTGCCCTCCGTGGGGGTCTTTCTAAGGGAACCTAACCCGTATTTACGCAAGGTTCGAAGAAAACCACGGAAAACTTCGAACGGTTAGGCCGACGGTCGCGATTGGGTTCGAACCCAACACCTACCGTCTACCAGTTCGAGGTCAGAACCTCTCAGCCACTGGTGGGGCCCATGTTAAATCAGAGTAGATAAGATTTGTGTATTCCAATAACACAGAAAATTCCATATAAATACCCAAAAGTTATTCCACGCCATTTTCCAACCAAATTTCTAAAAGATCTCGGCAACTGGAATACTTACGAGGATGTTTTAGCGTCCAGCGAAATTGAAAGCTAGTCTTAGACAAAAGGAATTTACTGTTCACAATTTATTACGTCGCCAGAGAAGATCTTATCCAATCATATCAGTGAATTTCATTACATGAGATGAGGAAAAGTGACATTATGACGTGGAAGACCCTTATTTCATATTGCGATAGGCAAATGTCAGTTGATTTGAATTGATCCAAGGGATTTGTCTAGAGAAAGATGATTCTTTAATGAATGGAAATTTTAGTTTATTGAAGTAAGTTTGCAGTTCATAGAATTTTAAAATATTACATGAAGATTGTTTTGAAGAAAACCTCTAAAAGATAGTTCTAAACTTCTAAGGTTTTTTTAGTGATTCGTTTCTACAGAAGGTTTTGAAACTTAGACATGTTGAAAAAAAATCTTAAAATTCTTTCTTTTTCAGATAAGAATTTTACTTTTAAAGAGAATTTAACGAAAATTTTATCACTTATTTTTTACCAACCTGTGAGTCTCAAAATTAGAAATGTATATGTCTCAAAAAATATATATTACATAAACACATATATTAAAAGGATAATGTAGTTAAGCATTGATCCTTAAGTTTCATTTTTTTAGATCAGAATGCGGGAAATTATTCTTTATGTGTGTTGTTTCTTTAATTGTTGAGCATAAAAATGGAATAGAAGTTTTCATGTATAATTATAGAAGAATTTCTGTAGTGAAATAAAATTTTATGTTTTAATTACACTTATATGTCTTGTTCTTACACGCATCCTAAAAAATTGTAAACTTATATCTTTTTAAAGTTTTAAAAAAAGAACGATACTTTGCTTGGATAAAATTTTCTAAATTTTAGCACTATAAATCTAAGAAAAATATTTTTTTAAAGAAAAATGTTTATTTTATACCACTTACCATACATTATATGTCCTGAAATTTTGTTTAAAAAATTAATAGTTAAATGTTTTTCAAGCTTAGTTAAACTTAGTAAAAAGTTTTTCAAACTAAAGCATAGGCAGGCGATCACTACAATCTAGCTAGTAGATTCTTAAGCGGAATCTTTCCGGGGGAATCCTTGCTCTGCTCTTTCCAGTAAGTAAACATCACCTCAAGAGTATATCGCTTCAGCACATCAAAAATCAAAATGATTCCGTAGAGAAAAAATAAAATTCTTTCACATAGAGATCAGGAAAAAATTGAGTTTTTTCTCCTTTAAGACCTAACCATTTTCACTGGATTTCTTTAACCTGAGTTCGCTCCTTACTCCGGAAAGAATGACACAGTCCTGTTTATATCATCTTGCCCTCGCCGGTAAATCCTCAATATAAATTGTTGATTTTAGATTTGACCTTAGTGACCATAGAGCCATAAATGTCAAGTTATAAAACATTCTTACTTAAGTGCCTTTATTAATGCTACGCGTATCTGTGTCGACAGCGGGCTGCAGATGGGTGGTCTACACGAACCTATCCGTGAGAATGGACAGCTCGTAAAATACTGCATGTATTTATACTATACGAAATATTAGTAAATAATAATAAAATAAATACAAAAAATATTAGAACAAAGTATAATAAATAATAATTGTTTAACATATAAATCTTAGAAGCGAATCTATCAATTAATTAATATCATAGTTTATATTCGGTGCAAATGTCTCTTCATAGTGAATTAGTTTATTAATGTTTTTTGTTAAAAACTGACTTGGGTTATTAACATCTGTCTAATTTCAAGAAACGAAGTTACGGTGCGGCTAAACCAAAGTTCATGACAATTTCCAGATGAGTTCATGTTATTTTTTCTAAAAACAATTACGTACTCGAGTTATATAAATTATATTAGAATTGTTACGTAATATTCTTGATAAGAGATCTATTACTTTGAAATAGATTTAGATGAAAGTAACAGACAAAAATATCAGCATCGTTAATGCGTTTAGCAAAACTAATTTATCATTTACTGGCAGGCGTCGTCCTCTTCGCTGGTCCTCTATTCCAGACGAACTTTCGATTTTATACAATAAGTTTTATTATAGAACTACACAACCATAAGCAATTTACAGAAACTATTCATGAAAATTCATATAGCTAATAATGTAAGTCTCATGATAATTCTTCCATTAGTAGTGTTTATAGACACTAATCTTTCATAATCATTTTCAGATGCTTGTAGAAATTTACTCGAAATTAACTGACTAACATTATAACTGAGCATCGTAGAGTGGTAAGAAATATACTACAACTCCCCTGAAAAATTATCTAACTTACAATTTAAGTTCCATCAAAATGCTGCTAGTAGAACTTTTTAAAATGAATAATATTCCATAATTGGATTCTCCTGATTTTAAAACTTTCTCCCATAATTCTGAACATAAGTAACATATAATAATATGAAACATGTTAAATCTTTCCCTAAAAAATATTTGGCAGTGCAAATTCGATGAAAATGTATTTATCATCTTATATTTTTGTGTAATTAAAAAAAAAAATTAACGATTAATTTCGTTAAGACGCCACACTACTGACTGAATAAAACCCGGATGATAATGTGAAGTCTATGGGGGCGTTCTTTTCAAATATCTCGCTCAAATTTTAATATTTTGATGTGGTTATTTTGCATAGGATAGCTGAAGACGATCTACAACCAACCTAGTTTTTACTTTCAGATTTATGTTAGATTTTGTTTTAACTACTTTAACTTTCAAAAACGGTTTGACATTATCACCCGGATTTTTTTCAATCAGTAGTGTGGGCTCTTAACAAAAATAAATAAATAAAACAAAGTAATAGATTAAATGGATAAGAGATTTCCTGATCAACGGTAAAATCACTTTAAACCTTTCTGTTTCCAACGTTAAAAATGTTATTCTCACTATATGAAGCTTTTATTATTATAATATGAGTTTTAATAACTGGACAAATTTAACTGAAAATTTTAAAAGTAGTTCTTAAAGATGATCTTAGATGATAATCGAGTTGTTGACTATTATAATATCTACTGTTGACTTTACATTATATTGTGTACACCATTTAGTAAATTTATAATGTTTTTACACCTTAATAAGAAACTTTCCATGCTATAAATGTCAAGCTCTCTTATTAATCCAAACATTTTGTGTATTACGTCTTGACAGTATCCTCTACAGGTCATATAGAGGTTTGCAGGAGCTTGCACTCATTATCGGATATGAACAGACACTGTTGAAAATGTATTTTTCATGAGTTGTGTGTTTTGCTTACTTAGATATCATTTTATTGTATAAAAAATTGATTTCTTATTTATGTTCTATTAACAGATAAAAGTGTGTCATAATCAAGATTAATGTTAAGAAATTAATAGTCAATCATAATTTCAATCAAGAAAATGTATTTTTGATGAGTTATTTGTTTTTTAAATTGCCTTTTTAGCTATATTCATTGTATTAAAAAAATGATTTCTTATATATGCTCTACTAACAGGTGAAAGTGTAAAGGCATGGTGTAAAATTTTTAACGCGTTGTACATATATTTATGTTTACACACAAATATTATTTCATAGGAACTACTAACTGTTTATCTTATAATATTGAATATGCTATTTTAAGCCGTCTAACAAACCGAAATTGCTTTATTCCCTTTACGATATTTATAAAAATATAGCTAACGAACTGGAGAAGAATATTATGATACTAATATAAATTACCTTATTTTCTTTTTTCTAGTACGCTTATTCTTCATACCAAGCAATATTCTTATATTGTTATCCAAACTCTGAAAGTAAAAAAGTTTCTGCTTGTAAAAATAGACAGATAAATTATGTAATTTTCGATATTATTATGTCAGAATTTTTATGCAGGTAATCATTTCAGAAAAATGGTAATAACTACCGATGCTGATACGAGTAATAAAATGATAAACTGATTACATATTTATCTTCGTTATACCATTTACAAAATATGGCTAACGAAAGCGTATATTAAAATATTCTATTTTGATTGGAAACACACTTTTCAGCATAACTTTTATAATTATAGTCTACTAGGAAATGGATTAAAAATCCATTGTAAAATTCCATTTTTATATTCAAAAATCAGGGTAAAGCGTTAAATAAATGTAAGGAGTTAAACGTAATATGTGAAAATTTTAACGGTTTACACAATTTTCCCATTTGTCAATGGAGCGAATTTGAAGCGTTTATATTTTTGTTATATTTTAAATCTGAGTTTAGCACTTTTTAACTCTGTAGAATTTTATCTTCATTGGGTTTTGAAACTTCTCTAATCGCATATGACACTCGATTACCTTCTTAAAAACGATTATGCTTATCAATTTGAAAACAGTTTATCGATGTTTACTATGGCACAAAGTAAAAAAAAAAGTTTACTTAACACAGAAAAATAAGCTGAGTTTAATCTCATTCTCTGTTAAATAATCTACTTATATATTGGGGAAATTTTTAACTACCATATTTACTTTTCTTACGATATGTGCACAATCATTACATCTAGAAATTTTTTCTTCTTAATCTGCTCTTGAAAAGAAAGTTTTGTTTTTCTAAAGAAGATATTTTTTCTTAAAGCAGATTAATTTCTCTACAGGGTAGTTTTGTTTTTATTAAAGATAAAATGTCACAACTTATTGGTTCTATAAATGTAATATGTCTACAACAATTATTTAATTGCTTCCCGTTATGTGAAAGAGATAAAAGTCACATTTTGTTTTGTATTAAAGTATTATTGAATAGATTAAATGAAGCAAAGATGAAATACACCTCTGTTGCAGGAAACATGTGATATCTTTTAAGCATTAACAAATTAGATACTTCATGTCAAAAGTGACAAATAAGATACATTCCTATTGTAGCAGTTCTATATTGTAGCAGTTAAATATTCAGATCTCAGGGATTATTTTTACATTGTTAATGCAAAAAAAGGGATTAGAGAAATAAACTTAGTAAAAAAGCTTTTTTAAGGGTTTACATACGCTCTCAACTTTCTAAATACCCATTATTATTTTTTTGTTTGTTTATGAGGACAATAAAACCTTTTAGTGTATGTAATTATTGGCAAAAAGATTTATAGTAATATCTAAAATAATAAGAACGATATCAAAAGTGTGCGAACGCGCACGATGAAAATATAATGAATCATAAAGTTTAAAACGCTATTTTCTAGAAATTACAGCCAGCATGATAATTTGAATAATTTTCAATTTTTTAAATTAAAATTTTCGAATATCTACGGATAATTAAATTTTCTATGGTCATTAAGCAATTCTTAGAAAATTTTACTGATCTATATTTTCCTAATAAGTTTAAAAGTAAAAATTTTAAAGGAAAAAAATGATTTCATTTCTCAAAATATTACAATGTTCTTATTTTGCAAAAATTTCAAAATTTGAGCCAATGGTCCTTAGTTTTAACAATATTTTACGAAGACAAACTAAGAATTAAATAGCAGCATCAAATATCATGAAATTATCAGTTTTTTAAACACGTGTACTTCCTTACTAGAAACAAAATGCAAAATATGTCACTTTGCCAATTGCAATCCTTAATTTAGCTCAGCGCAGTTGAAAAATCACATGTAATTCATAGTGTATAATAACAAATCATTTTTAGGGAAACTAATTACAGCCTAAATGATGACAAAAACTTTAAAAGTATTTAAAATACCAATTGTTCCTACTGATGTATATGATCCGAATGATATTGTATCATAGAGAAGATACCGAAATGTCAAATCATTGATGCGAAGGAAGAAGATTGAATATATACAGCGTTCTTTCATTCGTCTAAACATATTGTTCTTAGTCGCTATTCCATCATTTAATATAGTTCTTTCGCTTCAGAGTTGGGTAAATTCGGTTATGCACTCCATTGAGCACTATTGCTTCCTGTGACATCTATTGCTGCTATATAGAACACCGTAAATGGCATCGTATAACATCTTACATAAGACTCTTGCAATCATTTTTTAACAGCTGTTGTTATTTGTCAGTTCATTTCATAACACCAGGGTTATAATACAACGGATTCAAATATTCTATTCGAACAAACGATTCGAAAATCCTATAACACTTTGGAAGCACATTGAAAGGCATGCATATGCTTCAAAATATTTAAAAAAAGAAAACACTTGACAATATTCCGGTAAAAATACTTGAGATTTTTGTATTTTTTATTTTTCTTCAATACAGGACACATCACAAAAAAAACCTTCACTCAAATTTTACAAAACAATCAATTATAGGTACTTCTGGTATCAATTTTAAATCAATTGTCCAAGAAATCTTCTAACAAATTTTTCCCATCTTTTCATCTTTTATGAAAGGAGGAATTCAAATATTAAATTGATAACCCCAGCTAACTTTTGGCTAAGTTAAACAGATATATATTTAAAAAAATAAAATGTGAAACAAGAGCATTTTTTTATGCTTTTGACACCTCTAAATCCAATGCCAACTAACTATGACATCATTGATCTGATTTAAGAACATAGCAGAGAAATGCATTGTGCTGCCATCTATTACCAAACAGAACAACTAACACCAAAATATTATTCCAATCAAATTGGCTTTACTGAACAAAAACCTTTATATACTTTAAATGACACATTTCAGGGTAGCAGTGTGCACCGTGTAAAAAATGCAATTTATTCATTTATTTATTACATGTATTGAAAATAAATAGAATTAATTAAGTTAAATCTGAAAAGTTAGTGATCATTTCACGTTCTCAAGGCATATATCTTATTTCTGCATATTTTTCTTTGTTTAATGCTGTTTCGTAAAAACCGTATAAATTTCCCCCATTTTATTGTGAAACTGTTCATAAAAATTAATAATAGTGTTTTAAAAATACAATCTTGTGCAACAAGGTAAATGTTTTTTTACGTCTGATTTCAAACGCGACAAAAAACATTACTGTGTTATTACCGTACAAATGCGTCTAGACAGTAATTGTTTAAAATCGCCCATAACAAGCAATGAAAAGTAATTAATTTGAAAATGATTGTATTTGAATCTTTTTTTTTAAATAACTTTGTTTTCTATTACACTGTAAAAAAAGATTGATATAAAAGATAAATTTTTCTGGATTAGGCAAGGCTTTACGAAATTACAACATAACATCTTCTGGGTTATCAATGATTCGAAAAAAGTTTCAGAAACCAGTAGTTTTTCCAGATATAAAAAACTATTAAAAAAATTAATACAATATTTTTCTGCTGGTTAAAAAAGGTATGTTTTCGAAAAAATTACTATTTTTCAACACGAAATATTTGTTTTTCGTATAGTTTCTATTCTATAGTTTCGTATTTCGTATCTAAAATAAATATTTTTAGATGTATGACAACATTTTTATAAGGAGAATGACAATTTTAATATTAATGTTAGTATGAATGTTAGCATAAATGTTTTTGCTAATTTAGCATGTTTGTATGTTAAAAATGTTTATTGAAAATGAAAATATTTACTTGAAAAAGTTACATTCGAAAAACGTATACGCTGTTTTGAGATTAATGGCAAATGAGTGTATTCGAAAACATTTCGTCTTTTGAAGATAATGGCGCATTTTCGGAACTGTAGATTACTCCGAAGAGACCATATTGTATTTTCATTTGCTAGATCCAGAATAGAATCGTTTCACATTTTCACATTGTATAAATAACAATTTATTTACAGAAAAGATATAATCACGCTGTAAAATTATTGCTTTTTAATTTACAGTACTTTTATTTGCTTATAGTAGATCATTTTGTATGATTTAACTAAACTGACTTCACAAAGAAGTATTCTTATGACAAATCTACATCATGGTCTGGTGTTTTTTATTTCCAATTCTTTTCAATATTGCTAAGAAAAAAAAAATCTAACGTTTTGACATGTCTCAGAAAAAAGACCATGACGACCATTTTTAACTTGTTAAATAATTCCATATAACCTTGCCAGCGAGTTCAAAAAGAAATTTACAAACGGCAGAATAATTTTAAAGAATTTCAGCTATTCACTTAAATTATTCGTGGTAATAAGTAAAAGAATATACAGAAACAAAATGTGCAGTACTTCTACCAAAGTGGGAAATACTTTTAATAAAGTCAGAAGCTTATATCTTTGCAGAACAATCCTGGGAAAGAAATAAGCTGTATATGCTTGACAGTTCTACTGCCCTGGAAATGTACTGAAAATTTCAACCATAACCGATATAGATTTCGTCTTTTTTAAAAATCTAAACGTTTCGATTGTTGTTAATAAAAACAGTAGTTCATAGGTAATCACGTTAATTATAATCTACCAATCGAAAATTGCTTTGTGAAACATTGTATATCAAATAAATATTAGTATATATATTACATAATATGCTAACATTTAGTTATTCTTGGAAAACACATTTGAAAATTTATTTTGAGAATTCACGTGAATGAATCTAAGTGTCTAGAATTACTTTTAGCAGCCTTGTATATCGTCTATAAGTATTTAAATACACTAAAAATATGCAATAAATGAATTAAATTTAAAATAAAAAACCTCAACTGAAAACGCATTTACAGCAATAATCGCTTGTAGAGAGTATACTGTGAAACACAAGTATATTTTTTTTCTTCAAATGAACTGTACATGCTATGCACATTATAGTATACACTAAAGATTTTGTAGTACATCTCACTGATATATAAAAATTTTAAATAATCTAATAACATTAAAATAATTTTTTTTCCTCATAGATTGGAATCTGTCAAAATACGTTTTTGTGTTTCTATAAACGAACTATAAGTGCAATACATTTCATTTTTAATTTCGAACACGCCACCTTAATCCTCAATAGAATATATAATTACATATGAATTCGAGTATTTTTACTGGAGTTAGAGCGTAAATATCAGACGACATAGAGACAAACCGATGAACAGATTAAATTTTCAACTAGGTTATAAAGTCTTAAACAAAGAAAAACCGAAAACGCAGTTTGAAATTCATATTTCTTAATGAAAATAAAATAAAATGCTTGTGGCGAATCATCTTTTGGTTTCATCACCAAAATAATAATAATAAATGTGGAACAAACAGTATTTCAAGATAATTTTCAAAATGTAGACGTTTGATATCAGATATAAATTACGATATACTTCACAGTATGTATTTCATGAAACATAAAAATAATATTTGAAATTTTCTATTTTGTAGAATGTTAAAATTTCAGTTTCTATTTTGATGAAAGTTTTGTAGCATTACTATCATAATAATATGTCTAGACAGTTTCATGAATTTCCATCACAAACAATGTTATAAAACGCTGAACAAGGGGGACTGTATTTCAAAATGGATGCGACATTTAATAATTTTAAATTAATCAATTAAAATGTTAAGTAATAATTTATAAACACTATTTATTTTTATAGTCGTATTATACAGTTTTATTAGGAAAATGAACAAATGTAGCATTCCAAATTAAACAGAAATGAAAAAAAAACTTTGTACGAGTTTTTAATAATGCAAATTCAATATTTATATTTTTTATTTAAGGAAAATTAATCACTTATGCAGAAAATTAATCACTTATATCCATAAACAGTGTGAATTTTAAATTATTGTGAAGATTATGTATGACGTTTTCTGGGAGACTAGCGGTTAGTATTAGAATAATCATTCACATTTGATTTTCAATTATTAAGTAATGCACGTTCCTTAAACATTTAGTATTTAGCTTAATCCTAAAAAAAAATCTGTTATGAATAGTTAATTATGAATATTCTGTTATGGTTAGAAAAGTTCTGTTATGAATGAGAACAAATACCTCATCAAAAATTATAGAAATGTATTTAAAAGAAATCGAAATAGAATTTTCAAGCAATCTTTGATTATTTTGAATTATTATCAAAAGACATTGTTTAGATTATCTCTGTCTACTAGATATCTTTACAAATTACTATTGATTTGGTAAAATAATCAATAAATCATAAACTACGCAATATGACCATTTTTCATATAGCGTAGTTTCAATCTTCTAGTATTTTCAGTCTGTATTTTACGAGGAAACGTCAGAGAATATTTTAATTAATTTCCATTTTGTTAATTTCAAATACATCACTTCGTTTAATATGGGAACGTTTACAATTCCAATACTAGCCAGAAGAAGAAATGGTAATGCTCTGGATTAAAAAATTTTCTGCGGGATGTTTAAGTAATAGTTAAATATTCTTTCTGTAACAAAAGTTTAATCCAGAGAACTACTCTTTCTACTTTCAGCTACCTTAAAAATTAAGTATTTATCATTTCAAAAGAAGTGACGTATTTCAAATGAAAAGAACGACAATTAATAAAAGTATACGCTGTCGATGGCTGCGAAATTCCAACCGGTCGAAAGTAATAGAAGTTTTAAATAAAATGTATATTTTAATCTTCGTATATCTGCATTATTAGCATCCCCCACCTTGTAACTAAACAAAGAACTTTTTCACTTCATATTGTGTAATTTGTGTAATCAATATGGAATATTGCATTACGGCTTATGATTTTTTGGTTCAGTCCATTACTTTATTTCCAGTGTAAGTTTACTTAGAAAAAAAAGTTATTGAAAAGAATATTTCTAAATTTATTGAGATAATTATATAACAATCAAAACTCATCCCCACTTATGGATTACATTAAAAGGAAACTATTTATTACTCTTTCCGATGATCTAATCTATTACCCTTTTGTTGAGAAGGCTACATTTGGAAAAATATGAAAATCATAATCAATCAATATTAAATTACTTTTATTTTCATAACAAGCTAATAATATGGTTTGACATAAACAATAAACATTTCATAAAAAAGGAATAAGATAATTCGTATTATAAACGTCAGAACAGAGAAATTAAACAGAGAAAAGTAACGGATATTATGCTTTTGTGCAGAAATATTTCATATCACGACAGAAAACGAGTTATTTTTCGTATTTTCAAATGATTGCATTTTTAAAAATACGAAAACTACAATTAATCAATATTAGATAACAATTCTGTTTGTTTTTGCAAGCATACATTTTTGTTATTGCGATAATATCCTAAGATTTTTTTTCGCATATTAATATACAAGAATGGAGTAATTTGTTGTATAGATGCATTTAATCTTATATTCATAGGATTATCTTTTTTTGTTGTTGTTGCAAGCAATATTTTTAGAAATTGCAAGCGAATAAAGTTTAACCTGCTAACGGAATTAAAAATTGTATGTTGTAATAGAAAGAAATTTAAATATAGCAATACATAATAATATGTAAACTACTTCGTAGCGTCATTTAATGTTGAACTAATCACAAAGACTGTTTTCTGTGCTTTTGTATGCTTATATGTAGTGTCTTCATAGAGAATTAATTAGTTATCTTTTTGAAGTTCTTAGCTATCATCATTTTCTAGAAATTATATGGAAATCGTCAAACAATTTTAAATAACTCTGTTTATTTTCAAGCGTATATATTTTCAGTCTTGAGCTAACCAGCTGAAATTTTAGATACATATTATAAAATCAAGCTTTTATAATAGTAAAAAAATAAAAAAGTTATTCTTGTCATGATCTTATGAAATCAATTACTAAAGTTATTGAAAAAAAAGACATTTCAAAGCTTAGAGATATAAGGAAATAATAAAGAAAACTATACCTATCGTTATGCACGAATTAAATTAAAACATAGAAGTAAAAAGAAAAAAACAGATTTCAAAATATTAAGCAGTCATTTTTAATATCTGCTCAGAAAATATTAAGTATCGTGGGAAAAAGATTTATCAGTAACTATAAAACATTTTTTTTTCGCGTAAATATAAAATATGAAAAGCACAGTAAGTGTAATTAAATCAATAAAAACGAAACACTCATATAAAGTATAGTCGCAACATATTCGTACCTAATAAAAACATTGAAAAATAGTACTCAATCCTTCACAAATATGAAAAAAATGTCCACTGCATACAAAAAGATTTATTAATAGCTGTAAAACCTTTTTTTTCGTGTAAATATAAATATGAACAGCATAACAAATGTTAATAAATCAGTGAAAACAAAATACCAATATAAAACATGCTTGCAACATATTTATACGTGATAAAAATACTGAAAAATATAATTTGACCCAAACAGACACGAAAAGATTTTTTCTTGCAAATAACAAAATATGTACTCGATTAAATAAAATAATGAAAATAAATTACTTTTTGAAAAATCTTTGATTACAAACATCTTTGTAATTAATATTATTAATAATGATACTTAATACAATTTTTTTGTTTGACATAAATAAGACATGTAGAGAAATGTTAATAAGTATAAATTTATTTATATATAAATAAATAAAATCATATAAACAGAAAAAAATACTTACAGCAAAACTCATGTATATAAAATAATAAAACAAGATACTTGTTTAGACTAAGTTTAGTATACCTTATAAAAAATTTAAAAATTCTACTAAACTAAAATAAATACAAAAGTATTATTATTAAGTGTAAAACAATAATATATATAGAAAAATACATACTACCAAATTTGTATAAAAAAAGTAACTTGAACAAAATAGTCATCTAAAGTGAATTTACAGGCATTTTACTTTTAAAGAAAATATCGCACAGAACTACGTAGACTAAAATAGTTATTTGAAAGCTGCTAAAATGTATACATACAAGTACTCTAAAAAATTCTGGAAAATTACAAAATATTTTCAAGTAGAATTATATTCCAAGAACCTTTCATGCAATGAAAACAATAAAAATTCATGTAAAAGATACAGAGTAGCAGTTTCAATAAAAAAAAATTAAGATTACTAAGAATTTTTTTGGAAAATCGGATTCCCAGAAGTTTTTAAGTAACGACAAAGAGGATTACAGATAAATTTTTAGTAAAAACTACGAAAATTTTAATAGATTCTTCTGTAAAGTTACAGATGTCTCTTGTTTTGTATATAAGGTTTGTAGTCTGATATCAATTTTTTGTACTGTATACATATACAATTTTAGTAAGAATGACAGATTTTGCTAAATTTAGATTATTAAGGTTATAGATTTTTTTACAGTGTGTGCTTAGTGCGTATTTTTAATTTCAACCATTTTTTTCAGCTCTCCAAAGTTTACCCTATATTCTTCTTACTGGAAGAATAAGAATAAGCTGAAAATATCGACAGGTTGGTTGGTTAGGGTTTAATGGCGCAAAATATCGACAATAACTATTGAAAATTGTTTCTAATTTCTTTCTTAGAAAATTTCATTCAAAAACTGATCATTTTGTTTTTAAAACTGGCAAAAATGTCATTTTCTTATACATACAGGGTGTCCAGCAAATAACACCCTGATTTCAAAATTAAATTTCTCAAAAACAAAGATAGATAGAATTATGCTGTAAACGGTTTGTTTATTAGGTAAGCTGTAAAAACATTATACAGAAATTTCAAACGGTGAATATTTTTAAAAGATTGTGTTTTGATTGCAAAGAATACTTTGATTTGACATTTTTCTTGTTTTAGATTGCTTGCTGAGAATGAGTTTTTTGGCTTATAGTGCCATAGTTTAACGATATTTCGAACAAAATTTCTTGAATTTCGAAATTTTAAAAATTTAATTCCAAAAATCTTGAACTATGGCACTGTAAGCCAAAAAACTCATTCTCAGCAAGCAATTTAAAACAAGAAAAATGTCAAATCAAAGGATTCTTTGCAATCAGAACACAATCTTTTTCAAAATATTCACCATTCGTAACTTCTGTATAAGATTTTTACAATTTACCTAATAAACAAACCGTTTACAGCATATTACTATCGATCTTTGTTTTTGAGACATTTAATTTTGAAATCAGGGTGTTATTTGCCGAACACCCTGTATATACTTTTTCATATATATATTATTTTGTTTGCAAGTGAAAAAATACTATAATTTATGTACTTAAATTTTATTAACTTTGATACTGGAATAAAATTAATTATTTTTTTTAAACTTTTAAATGTTTATTATATTTTTTATATTTAACATCTTTTAAATCTTCAGTAAACAAATTTATTTGATAATTGTTTTTATTTACTGAGAAATGTATAATAGCATACGATGTTGTCAATTACAATTGTGAACAATAGTTACAGAACCTTAAAGGTATTATAATTAATAAATTTGCATAGTTTTAAAGAAAAAAAATCCATCCAGTCGCGTGATATTTCAATAAAACCTTTCCGTAAACAAACGTGTACTTGTGTTTTATCTGTTTAAATGAATTTTTTACGATAAATTTCAATACAAAACGTAACGAACAATAGTCTCATATGAAAAAATGTACGGGCAAGAAACGCAATACCTTACACAAAAAATTGGCTTTAAGTTTTTAATGCAAATTTATAAAAATAAAAAAAAATTCTTATTCAAAAGATATAACAGGAAATCGCGTTAAAATTATTAGATACATTTACATAAAACAGACAAATAACAAGCAGATTCTAAAAAAAATCAAACAAATTGAACGTCTATTATGCATCTTTTGCTTCCAAAGGAGTATTAAAATATTGAATTTTTCATTCAACTTAGGAAAAAAATTATGAACTTGAATAAAGACCGCATTCAAACTTCAACGAATGATTAAAAAAAGAAACGAAAATATTAATTAATAATAACTTTTGATAAACTATTTTTTCATTTCGATCGATATACAAAGTATATTTTTACTCTCGTCTTCACAAAACGCTTTATAAACACATGTCTTAAACAATTGAATTTTTTGATATCTTAAAAAATATGTTCTTTATTTGTCATTGATTTATAGGCAGTTGAAAATCCCTATAGATAACATGATAAATTAATGTACATATTTTCAAATATCCAACAAGTGAAAACTTTTCTATGCATAATATGAATAATTCCTAATAAAGAGCCGGCAACTTTAGAAATATATATATATTGTAGTATTTTTATTAAATCTGAAATAAAATCTCTTTTAAGCAGCAAAAACCTTGCATTCTTCTTAAGAAAAACATTTTTATAACAATCTTGTACCAATACTTGTAACAAAAGTTCATTTCAGACTCATCACGGTAATGTATGGAATACATTGGTAATACTACAAAAAATACCATGTAGTACTTTCCATAAAAAGATACATCGGAGTTCAAAAAGCGGCATTATGGGAAAGTAGATGTTAACGTTTATGTCTATAATATTTAGGCATGATGTAAAGAAACTGAATTTCTTAACTTTTTAACTTTTTTCTCGTAAAAATAAAAGTAGTCTACTTAGTCTAATAATATGAGCACGAAGCGATACGTAGATTAGGTTGATCGGTAGCTTCATCGTCCCAGGTCCATCCTTCCTGCTTTTCAGTGTCTTTAATTTGTGTAATTTTGATTTTAATGTATCCGGTGTTCATTTTTTCCCCATTCTACTAGAGAGTCGGATTATTCAGGACGTAGGTAGAGGTCGTGTACGAAATTTGGCCGTTTCCGTGGTGGTAAATCGAGTTTAATGTTTACGTCTACAACAAATATGTATGATGTTAAGAAACTGAATTGCTTAACTCTCCCGTAGAAAAAAGAGTAATCAACCATCCGAAAGACAGAAATTAAAAAATTCAAAATGTTAAAAAACGACATTTTTTATTTAAAAGAAACTCAGTGGCGGAATGATCAGAGTATCTGACTGCGGCACTACAGGTCGAAAGTTCGGCTCCCGACTGGGCACGAATCTTTTAGCCTTCATCCCTTCCATGTCGAAAAAATGTGTACTCAGCTTGTTTGAGAAATAAACATCGAGGGTCTTGCATTTGGTTAACCATTTGGCCGAGACGTATGCTGCACAGCTTCTCGGGCCCACGGTCTAGGAAACAGAGCTAGGCATGTTGGCGCTGATCCTTCATGAATCGTAATGCCACAGAGTTAGTTCTTTATTCAAAATATAAAATCAGCAATGAAATTTAATTGTATTCCCATAAAAACAAAAACGAATATTTCGTTTTCTATAACATTTTTCGCTATCCATTGACAAAGGTGAAAATAAAGGATAAAACAAACAAACAAAAAACAGATTTTTCCACGTTATTTCACTTTTAGTTGTCCTTAAAATATATTTTTCTCCCGCGATGAAGTAATGCACAGTATTAAAACATAAACAATAAAACGAGAATCTTCTTCCACCTTAGAGTATTTATTAAGATGATGAAAGTGTTGTATTGATAAATGTCACGTTATATGACCATTTATATAAAAATGTTAGAGTTTAAAATAAAATTTTATAAATAACAAACATTTCTTCATCATAACATAAAATTAACAATGAAACTTAAATTAAGTTAAGTTTAAATTAAGTTTAAATTTAATTAAGTTTAAATTTAACTTAAAATAAATTTTAATTAACATATCTTTCGTTTAACGTGCCACCGAAAATATTTTTCATCATCGACTTTTAAAAATATAACTCTAGTATTATATAAAGAATTTAAATTTAATTTTTGATACCTTCAAAGTAAAATCTTTGTTTATTCATAACTAAAAGCATATAAATATCGTATAATTAAGTTACATGTATTATTCACAAAAACATTAAAAACGAAAAATTAAATTTTTTTTACATTATTCATTCAGCTAAAAAAATAGCATATTGAGAAATAGGATCTCATTAGTGTAATATTTTTTAATTATGAGGATTTATTATAAAATCCTAATCAAAATAAAGAATTCTCAAAGCAACTTAAGTCCAATACAGATAATTTACAAGGAAAACAACTTTATTAAATCAACATTTATACAAGAAATGTACTTCAAAAATAACATTAATACATTTTACTTGTATTAAAAACTATTATTATTTTTACTTGTAAAAGAGCCGCTGAATTTTAAATTTAATTAATCTTTTCAAAACGTTCTGTTATGAAAGAAAATAAATTAAGAATTAAAAAAGAAACATATAATTCAAAATAAATGAACGAGTTTTGTTTCTTATCTGTATTTACAGATAAATGGCGGACATGATTGGGAATTTTATGCATATGAGTTGTATTATGAAGGACAACAAGTTATGAGTTCAAAATTAAACGGTGAATTTAAAAAACATCAGAAAAGCTAATTTAAAATAAATTTTGGTTATTCTTTTCATCTGAAGTATGTTTTTTCATTATGTTCTTTATAAATTACAACAATAAAAGATTACGCAAAAGAGAAAGCAATTTAATTATCTAATAACTTTTAAAACATATTCATTTATTTATTCAGGATTAAAAATATATTCGTCTCGCGAAAAGAAGTAATATTTATTGTTCAGAAATAAACATTAAAAATTAAAGATATCTCTAACTCTTTTATTAATGCAAAGAAAAGAGTAATCGACGAAGGCCATGTAACAAAAATAGAATGAGAATAAATAATTAATACATTATATAGGTTAAAATCTGTGATTTTATAAAAAAAAGATAAAATTAATTCTTCACAATTGCTGATTGCAATAATTGTTGTTGTTTTTTCTTAATATTTTGTACCATTTTACAAAATAGTTAAATGTCATTTTAAACGGAATATTTTACAAATATTCATTTTTCATTGTAAAAAACTTCAACAAGCTTAACAAAATAGTATAAGATATAAGCAGGGACGTCATATAGTCTGCAAACGGAATGTATATGTTTTTTAGAAAAAAAAATATTTTTAGATTTTCATTGCAAACTGTACAGAAATAATCTTATGGAGATCATTCTTTCGCAAATGTAGTATGAAATTTTCTGTAACAAATGTTTGTGTCCATATCGAGGGTTAATTGGGACCCTGTAAAAGTAATGCATGAACATGAAACTTTATTCACTCAGACTATTTGTAAAATATTTAAATTAAGAATGAGAAAAATAGTTAATTTGTATTCAAAAGAATAAACCAGAAGAATAACTAAAATCCATCATGGATGTTTTCGTAGGCAAATCAAACTAATTAGATATTATTTACTTTTAAGTAGCAAAATATTATTCTTTAAAAAGGAATAAAAGGCACTAAAAACTGCAAATATTTCAATTTTTCCACAGATTTGGATGAATTAACTTTTATATGCTGACCCTACATACAAAAGTGTATAATAAGACAAAATTGAAGAAAAAAAACTTCAGTTAAGTTCACAAGCTATCTGGAAATAAATCCATTTGTTTGGATGCAAAGAAAAAAAAGTGATTTTCTAATTATGTGCTGAATTCTGGAGATCAGCTATTTAAACACTTTAACCCTTTCCGGCGCAAGACACTTTCATGAAACTAAAATGACGAAAAGACTGATTGACACCGGAATTTACATACAAATGCATCTCCAAATAAGAGAAATCTATTTTTTCTCTACCTTATAAACGAAAAATATTCATAGCAGAATTATGGTGTCATTTCGAATCAAGTTAAGTGTGTCATCTAATAGAACATGGAAATTAAAAAGATTTAACTATTTAATTACGTAGTTATTTACCACTTAACTGATTTGTCCGTACGCCGTTCGGGCCAGACGAATTTGCTTAATTCATCATTGCTTTTTGGCAGCTCTATTTTTATAAAAACACAATTTCATACTATTTAATTTCAGAAATGTTTAGACTAAATATTACGAATATTTCAGCTTAAAAAACTGGTGTTAACCCACGTTTTCAATTTATTGTACGTAAAAAAGGGAATCAGTTAAAGGGGTAAAAAAAATGTACTCTATTTTTCTTTAACAGTTTTTAAAATCCGAGTTTAAACATCCCTGAGAAATAAGCAACAATTCCATATTTTAATTCATTTAATTACTGTTGATATTCCAACTTTGATTCCAAATCTAAATTTTGTCATGTGCTTAGCTGACACACTGAGGTCCTCATATAATTCGGATAATCTTCAATTATTTGGGTAAGGCTATAAATCTATTAGCTTATTTCATTAATGAAGCTATATTTTTCGTAATATCGAATAATGGCGGAAATAACAGGATAATAAGCTGTATAAATTAGCTCAATTGAATGTTTTATGACACATTGATGAGAAATGAGCTATGGCAAACCGCAGCAGTCCGTTACATAAACATATTAATCACCAATACGTACTTAATCGTATTATATTATATAGTGGCTTTGAAGGGTTCTTGATATAGTGATTAATAACACAACCATTATGTAGGTTTAATGACTGTCTTAGGATAATAAAAGAAATATTAATATTATGGCTTCACAGCGAATTGGTCACTAATTATGAGCGTATAAATATATACAATGGCGGTCAAGAGTTTTTGAGAGAGAGAGAGGCCAGCAAAAATTTTTCAGTTAATTTGTAAATATAACCATATGAAGAGGAATCTCAAAGTGATATTTATACATTTTATTGACATAATAGTTAGGAACATACTTATAGAAGAACATGTAAATATCAATAAATTTAACTGACAAAATTAAATATAAAGGAAAACGCATGTTCTCAAAAGTTTCCGGCCACCTTCACAAGTTTGTAAAAAAGTGGTATTGTAATAGAAAATTACAGTGATCAACAACATTTACAATTAGTATTTTATCGTATTACTATTTTATTAGCTTTAGTAATACGTACTGCTGCGCAGCAACGTGATATTCATACAATCAACGGTTAAAGATCGTCTATGGTACGTTTTTTTCCACATTTCTTGGAATTTTGGCGAAATTTCGGCTGAGTTGGAATATTTATAGTTCTGCAGATTTTTGTCAACATCTTTTCAAAGATTTTCTATTGGATTCATGTTGGGCGCTTGGGCTGATCATTTCAAAAACGAATTTTTTTGTGCGAAAACCATTGCTTATCGAGGTTTGCATACATTATTTATGTCATTATCACGTTAAGAAAAATATTTGCGACCAAATTTTTTAGTCTAATAAGGCAGAAAATAGTATTGCAAGATATTCTTATACATTGTATCATTCACCTGGCTGTGGATTTCAAATAACAGACCGACACTTTTTGAAGAAAATACTCCCCACGACATAACGTGTCTTCCGCCATGCTTCATTGTAGGAATACCATAGGTCGAATCATAACTTTTGTTGTTAAGTCATCGGACGTTGTGTCTGCCATCACTTCCAAAACTGTTTCGAATTCGATTGGTGGAAAAATAGAACTTTATTCCAGTTTTCACTTGACCAGACATTGTATTTTTTCGAAAACGTCAGTCGGATACGTTTGTATTTTTTTTCTTTTTTAACTCTAAAAAATTTTTAACACCGACTCTTCCATAAAGTTACGCATCCCGTCAGCATATTGATACGGTATACGGACTTATTTCAGCGATATTTTCATTCCACAAATCGCAGTATATTACAGCGGAATTTTTATGCGGATTATCAATTGTTTACTCCAGATAATTCTGTCCACAGGAATAGTAATTTTCCGGGATCTCCCGGACCTCTGAAAGATATTGCGAGGTATTGTAATTTACTTTACCGCGAGATATTGTAATTTACTTTAATACAACCACCACCGTTAACCATAGAAATAATAATTTTAAACGGCCTTTTCTTCGTATTCGTGTTTTCATACTTTTCAGTTTTAAAAATACAAATGATTTTCTATTCATTTTTGTATATATGATATAGAAATGTAACATTTTTTTCTATATTTTTACTATACACATAATAGATTAGCAAGTGGAAGTAGGCTTCCAGTGTTTTGTCATTTTTTAGGGTTCCGTACTTATAAAGTGAAAACGGAGCCATTATAAGATCACTCCCGTTTCTGTTCTGTCCGTCTGTCACAGCCATTTTACCTATAAACTATGAAACGTTGAAAGCTCAAATTGGAGGAAGTAATAAAGACCATTAACCCGCATATGTACAGATTAATAAATATTTGCAAATATATTTAGAGGGTGTAAGCGGCGAAATAAGTTACTCGAAGTAAAAAAAATATTTTATTTTTATATTGTGTCGGGCATCTTGTTAAAGCTTCCTTTACGCTGAACTCAAAAAAAATTTTCATTTAATATTAGGTGTTACAATTTTAGAGCTATCGTAGAAAATATAGTCCAAAAATATGCCCCACCCCCCTCTAATTCCGAATCTACTGAAACTAAAATTGTGAAAAAATAATAGAGGTTACAGCTGCTATTTTAACCCTTTTCGGCGCAGTGTTTCCGGGTCGGCAACACCTAAAGTTCCCCCTGTTTAGAGACACAAAAACTCCGTAAATATTTCAAAAACTAATCTAATGGCCACTTTAAATCTTTCTTATGAGTTCTAGATGGCAGCACTACAGTGATTAAATTCTACTTTTTCTAAATAATAGGTAAAATATTTTACTCTAATGCGCGCTTCACAATAATGCTCTTCTCACTGCGCTTATCAATGCTGTACTTGCACGGTATTACCACTTCGGCAACAGCTGTATAATTAAAATGGTTTGTGCAATCTTTACAAAATTATACCTGTGTACTCCCCTCTAGGTCTAAATAGATTACCTATTTTTATTCTTCTTTAATTTCCAACTTTAAAAAGTCGTGCGCCGGAAAGGGTTAAACCTTGCAGGAAAACAACATGACATGCATAAGAAAATAAGTGAAAAAAGACTTGTTTACATTTGATTAGGTAAAATAGAATTTATGCTTTTTTCTAAGTGGAATACCTCATTTTTTTTAAAGTAACCGCTCATATATACAAGACGATTGATAGTTTAATAGACATCAAGGAAAATGTTAAAATACACTATGTTTGAACTTATTCAATTGAAATTCGTGAATCGAAAAATTTCATAAATTGTTTATTTCTCTGTTCCTATTTGTTTATCCTGTAAAATAAAACTTCGTATCAGTGGAATATATTTTATATTTTATAGAAAAATAAAAGGCTTTATTGTATATTTCAATATTCTACGATGAAATCCCAGAGTAAAGTTTTATATTTATAGATATAAGCTGTTAGAATGAAAGACAGCCCATTTTTAGCCTTCAGATTTAGAGATTTATTTTGTTTTGTTTTTGCTCAAAACATTTACTGATCTTTTTCCAGTGAAATCGGAATATAAATGTGTCTTTTTTTCAAAAAGTATATGGGAAATGAAAATAAAAAAGAACCATCATGCTTATATATCGAAAGCTTCATGCGATACGTAAAATGTGATGATATAGGAATTTATTTTGCTCTTTCAACTTTTTATTACGTCTTATAAAGGTATTTTATATATATTAGACCAATGTACATTTTGTTACGTATTTTGTAATAAAAAGTACATTTATATCTGTAAAATAAATAGTATAATAATAAAAAATGATACAGACACACACACAGACACACAGACAGAGCGTTTTGTTCTTTTATTAGTATAGATTTAAAATGTTAATTATTTAGAGAAATTATAAAAAATTAACGAAGGATTATTCATCGTGAACATTATTATTATTATTATTATTATTATTATTATTTATATTTTAGGATTTTGCTGCATATTTGGCACGTAATGTATATCAATAAATCACAATATTGTTATTCTACATTATTACCAATATAATTGATAAAAATGTTTGAATATGTGATGAAAAATATTTTCAACCTATCGCATTAATGTCATTCGACTTTGGGTTAAATTGATTTTGTACACTTCTTGTAAATTGAACTATTTTTTCTAGTTTTTTTACAGACCTAAAACAAACTAATCTTTAAATAGATGAATTTCAATTAACTTGCGATTCGTAAGTACCATACAAAAGTATAATCTTGCTTTTATACCATGAAGAAAAAATGATATAATAATAAAAGTAATGCAAACAAGGGAAACAATTGATATTGAAATGAACTCACTTAAGAATCTGAAACTCAGGAAACCAGATTTGTTTTCTTCTTTTATGCTGCGTACTTAATCTTAATCAATTGGCCAGAAAATTCTCTTTTAAAGATTAGTTTTATTTCTATAAGTTACTTGAAGGAAAATGAAATTTAGTAAATTCTGTCAAAACGGATAAACTATTCTCTTTATAAGTCAATTTTACTTACATGCTTGAGTAGTTAAAATTTACACATCATTGTTCTTTGTTTAAAATATATATTTCTCCTTCTCGCATGCCCTTCTTATTGGTGTAACAAAATAATACTGGTATAACAATAAGATATGTTCTGTATTGATTTAACAATAAAAGATATTTAACATTTTATATTTTGAATTAACAATTTCTTTTTAATATTTGTTCCTCACATTTCATAATTGTCTGCAAATCCGAAGTGTCAGGAAATAAGATTATTTTTTACATTTTAGTTTGGTTTAACAACATAATCGTCGCGGCGGAGACATTCACGGGCTGCAAGCTTCATGGCTTTTATTCAGAATTGTTTGATTCCCACCAGTTTTATAAAATAGTGTAATTGCTTTTATTCTGGTATCATTTTACTTGTCATTAAATAAGATGAATATTTTTTTATTCAAAAAAGTGGTGGCGATAATGAATTTGATTTGATAAGTAGTAATTTAATGCGACCATTAAGGGGTAAAATGATAAATATAAGCCTATCTATCATCTCGTGTAAAAGTAAAATTTCCTGATGTTGCAGATTTTTAGTATTTTGAATTGGCAATCTCTTTGCAGTTTTTCTCCTTCACTGTTTCATACTTGCAATGTTAACATATTTTCTCATAATTTGGCTTTGGTGTTGTGCGATTTGATGTGTCGTACGTCTTTTAACAGATAAAAGAATATTATGACGTGATAAAAGAATGGTATAACATCCTACATTTTATCTATAATTTGAATTAACTTTTTTCTGAATTTATTGCAAAATGATAATATTGTTGACAATATGATAATATTGTAAAAAATGACGATATTATTAAAACGTGTAGAAACACATTAAAATAAAAAAAATTAAGTAATTTTAGTGTCACACAATTTTTAAAAATCTTTTTATCAACGCCAAATAACTCATACATTATATTGAAAAAAAGGTTTTTCGTATTGTAATCGCTTAATACCTTAACTGTTTTTCCGTAACTCTATCCTAAAACCGTTTCTAAATTAAAAAGAAACAAACAAAATGGAAAACTCTCTGTCTAAAAAAATTTTTATTTTTCCTTTCATTTTCGACTTTTATAAATAAGTTCATTTATTTAAAGTTATTAAAGCTCTTAAAAATTCAAAGCAATAATTATATAATAAAACATTCAAATAATACAATTATTGTTATATTATTATCGCTGTTAATAACGAATGGTGTTAAATTCAATATTCTTCTTAAAAAATAAATATACAGTCAAGTCTCTATATAACGAAATCCATCGTTCCAGTAAAAAATTCGATATATAGAGAAATTAGATGTATAGAGAATGATGTTAAAAATCGTATTCAATATGTCAATTTTGAACAAATATTACTTTTTAATCTTTTTAATTAAGAATTTGAAATGTTTAAAAGTAAATATTACACTAACATTTTATTTCTTAATTATTTACGCAGTTTCGAAAAAGAGAACAGACATTTATTTGAAACCTTATTGAAAATCAAATGAAGAAGACGCGTTAATTTCAGACGAAGAAATTTGTAATTTTTTTTGTTTTGATTTTAAAATTGTTACTCTCTCAAAGAAAAAAAATGCTCAAATTTTAGCAAGGGATGAAAAATTGTAGTTAACATTTTCCTCCATTTAAAGGCCTCTCTTATATGCCTCTCATTGATTCCTCTGTTATATGTGCAACGATCCAATTGACTCTGTTTTGAGAAGGATGTTGAAAGGTGTGTGGGAGGTGGGATGAATTCGTTGGATTTAAAGAACAAGGAGAGAAGTAATATTTTTTAAAAAAAACTCAGCATTGAACGATAAATCAAAAATAAGTGATGGAAAGTTGATTCCATATGATTTCGAAGCTTTTTTAAAACTGAATAAATTAAGACCAACTTATGAAACAATTCGTTATATGGAAATAGATATTTCGCTATATAGAGACTGTTTTTAATGTAATCATGCGAAAAGGGGACCGTTCCCACTAAAAATTCGTTATATAGAGAAATTCGATGTATGGAGCTTCGTTATAGAGAGACTCGACTGTATATCTCTTTTATAGGTAAATACATAAACATATATAATTATGCTATGTATCCTTAACAATTGACCTAATGTTAGTAAAAGCAAAGAACATATATTACATTTGAGAAATTTACAGTCCTTTATCGTAACGCCAAAACAAGTGCATTAAATTGAAAATGAATATCGAAACATGACCGAATCTTTGAGTCACGTGCATTGAGTCAGCTAAAATATATTGTCATACTTTGGATAGTAATGTATAAATTTTACATTGTTTTTCCCATTTAGTTCATTTATTTTGACTATATATTGTTGTAAAATGGAATAATTCATACACGAAAGTATTATTTTACCGGGATGGCATTTTATAAGCATTTCCTGAAATCTTATGAATAAGATTTTATCCTTTATCAAATCATTAATGTAGACTGACGACATCAAAACGAATTTCGGTGACGTTTTAAGTAGATCCTTATGATTTATCTTTTTTATGTACTATGTAAACAGATTCTTTTGATATTTATGATTTTTAAAAATCTAATATTATTATGTTATAGAGAATTCGGGGTTTTATTTAGAATTCACTTCCATCATTAAAATCAGTATAAAGCTAACAATAACATAATGATATTTCTTTTAGATACATATTCATTACATTAAATTATATAAAATACCTGAAAAATACATTAAAAAAATTCACAAGGCCATCATCAGTGGTTATTGAAACGTTTATAATTTTTCTTTGTACTTATTCGTTAAGGGGAGACGAATTTAAGAACAATTTTAGAAGAGTATGGAAAATAAGTTGAGAGGATTTATTTTTTTTTGTTTATCTTATAATACTTGAATAAAGAAATAATAACAAAATTAAAAATACAAGAAAAACTAGTCATATGTGGCAATCCAAAAACTGTCTTTTTCTTATGCATGTTAATAGTTATATATGCAGTTATAATGCAGTGTAGCAGCGCCACCGGTAAGGTGGCTTAAACCAAAATCTAGTGAGCAACAACTTCTATCAAAATACAACTGAATCTGAAGTTTGACGAAAATCCGTGCATTAGTTTTTGAGACAGTTATTCCAAAATTTTTAAAAAAAACTGCATAACAGCATCACATGTTGGGTGATATACATCAATATTAATCAAGATCAATTTTTTATGAGGTGCTAACGGAATCTGAAGTTTGATGAAAACCTATGCATTAGTTCTCTAAATCGTGCGAAATGCAGCATATCAACGCCCTCTCTAGAGCGATTTACACCAAAAACTAAGCAACACTAATCTACAGGGTGTTTCGCTACCAGACCGACAAACTTTGAGGGATGATAGTACACATGAAGATGAACATTATTAAATCGGAAACCATGGGCCGCAAACGTCTTCTGTAGGAGCTAGGGGCCATTAAATTTTAGGGTCCAAAACTTTAAACGATGATAGAAAACGGAAAAAAGGGTCGAATCGTTTGCGGTTTTCCCTAAAATCATTCTTTATATTAAGATTTCTTTAGGAAGAAATTTTAAAGGTTACTTTCAAAAGTTATCGATAGAGGGCGCTTTAGACTTTAAAGTAACAAACAACTACTTTTTACCGTTATTTTCTTCATGGGGTTGAAATTATTCTAAAGTTTAGAATTTACTTAAATTTTAAGTTCAAAATCGGAAACATTCGGATCGGGTAACTAGCGAAAATTTAACTCTGAGCAAAGGGGTATATTTTAAACGCTCATAAACATTGGACAAACAAATAGATTTTATTGCGGTTTGCGTGTAGATCATTCCCTTGGTAACTATTTTATTCAAAACGACGTATAGCTTTGGTGTCCTCATTTTGTGATACAGGGCGCTTCCGACACATCTCCGACATTTTAATGGCATTACTCCTGGGTGTTTTACTACCAGACCAACATACTTCCAGGAAGTGTTAGGGGCGCAAAGATGATTCGGAATTACACAGGAATGTAACGTTGAAAATGTCTCTTTTGCGAGTTACGGTTAAAGTAAGCAGAGAAAAAAATGCAACAGAAACAGCAGAGAAAGAGCAACACGTTAATGTGACAGAAAACAGTTTATTTAACTGTTTTACAACATTAGGTGTTCGAAATTACGACCAGAAGTAGTTCGGCATGCTTGTCAGCGGCGTCGCATGGATTTCCTCACTCTTTGAAAGATTCCTGGCATCTCTGATAGCTTTCTGGCAAGTTACAGAAACACCAGATGCGAGGTCCTTAACTCATGGTACGGGAGTCTCATACACCCAACTTTTCATTTGACCCCAGCAGAAGAAGTCGATACATGATAGGTCCGGTGATAAGGCAGGCCACCACGACCTATCCACCGATGCCCAGATGTTACTTTGAAGTGTCGGCAAACTTCATTGGTAAAATGTGGAGGAGTCCTATTGTGCTGCTTATCTTTCAAGTACTTAATTCTTCTACCTTTGGAGTCAGTTCGTGAATGATCACTACAAACTGATCGCTGTTCACATGCATTACCGTTTAGAGCCATCTACCATCGCTGTTACACTTGCCGGACTACTTCTGGTCGTAATTTCGAACACCTTTTGTGGTAAAACCTTTAAATAAACTGTTTTCTGTCACATTAACGTGTTGCTCTTTATCAGCTGGTACTGTTGTTATCTTTTTCTGCTTCCTTTAACCTCAACTTTCAAAAAAGTCATTTCCAACGTTACATTCCTATGTGATTCCGAGTCGTCTTTGTGACCCTAACACTTCCTGTAAGTAAATTGCTCAGTAAGTAAAACACCCAGGAGTAATGCCATTGAAATGTCGGATATGTGTCGGAAGCGTCCTCTATCAAAAAATGAGGACACCAAAGCTGTACGTCATTTTGAATAAAATAATTACCAAACAAATGATTTTCACGCAAACCGCAATAAAATCCATTAGTTTGTCTAATGTTTATGAGCGCTTAAAATCTCCCCCTCTGTTCACAGTTCAATTTTTCTAAGTTACCCTACCCCAATGTTTTCGATTTTGGGCTTAAAATTTAAGTTAAAGTCTAAACTTTAGAATAATATCAACCCCATGCAAAAAATAACGGTAAAAAGTAGTTGTTCATGACTCTAAAGTCTAAAGCGCCCTCTATCGATAATTTTTGAAAGTAACTTTTAAAATTTTTTACTAAAGGAATCGTAATATAAAAAATGATTTTAGTGAAAACCGCAAACGAATCGACCCTTTTTTCCGTTTTCTATCATCGTTTAAAGTTTTGGACCCTAAACTTTAATGGCCCCTAGCTCCTACAGAAGACGCTTGCGCCCCATGGTTTGCTATTTAATAATGTTTGTCTTCATGTGTACTATCATCCCTCAAAGTTTGTCGGTCTGGTAGCGAAACACCCTGTATATCAGGGACAACTGAATCTGAAGTTTTAGAAAATTTCATGCATTAGCTCTTGTGATTACCCATTGCGATAATCGCGAAGAATGCATCATACCAGCTTTACCTGTTAAGTGATTTGCATAAAAATGTAACAGAACCCTGTTATATCACGTCCTAACTAAATCTAAAGTTTTATGAAGATCTTCTCGTTGTTGAGACATGGCTATTGTGGAAATTGTGAATAATGAAGCATAGCAGCCCCACCTGTTGAGCAATATCAAAAATTAGCTAGAACTTGTTTATATCAAGGTGTAACAGAGCTTAAAGTTTAGTGGAATTCCGTGCACTAGTTCTTGAGATAGAGCGCCTAAAAATTTTTGTCATATATTAACAGACAAACTGACAGACGGACGGACTGCCAGATTCATAGACAGACATTTTATGAAAACATGTTTTTCGGGTTCTCTGACCCCTAATATTTGGAAATATGGCGAAAACCGAATTTCGAAAATTTTCATGAATCCAATAATTTCTTCTTGTTAAGGTAGAAAAAAGTAAAATTTACAACTGTTATATTATCAGACTATTAACCAAGTACTTTTTTCTGAAAATTCACTTCAATTCTGTATTACATTAAAAAACGGAAAGTATTGTCATTTTCTAGTTAGTGCATAAAACCCGTTTAAATAATTAAAAGGATAAATGATTCTACTGCTATACTGACAAACAAGTAGCTAAGTGTTTTGTCTGGAAATTCACTCTATTCCAAATTACATTAATACATAGAAAAACTTGCCATTTCGTAATTAGTATCTAAAATCTGTTTAGATAACTCCAGTATCGCAACATGATTTGTTTAGAAGAGATTTCCACCAATGAAAGTAAATTTCTTTTAATGCGATAGACTTTTACTAAGTTAGTGTAACAGGATAAAATATTTAAGTTTTATTGGTATAATAGATACCTCACATACAGGAAGAGCTTTTTTTGTCAGCGAAAGAATTTTTATGTTCCATAAAAAAGCTGGCATTAGGGTCTTTGATGTATTGAAATAAAAATACCTTCAAAACTTTCATTTAAGTTTGATTTTATAAAATTACTGACTGTTCTAAAACATATGATATGTCTTGAGAAATATTTATTTTAATTTACATTAAAACCTTAACGAAATGTTCAAACCGCTCTTGGAATGTGATCGCAAGTTTCGGAGGAAACTTAGTTCGACATAGAATATTTATTAATTTATTTTTTACAATGTAAATAATTCTGTATACTAATATCATCTGCTTCATTTCAACCATATTTATGTCAGTAATGGAACTTTATTGCGCAAGTAATAAAGTGCTTTGTGTGAAGATTAATATGTTTCTTCATATTTTCTCTTTTTTTTTCAATTAGCACTTTGTCTGAATAAACGTTATTGGTATTATTTTATAAATTTTCAACAAAGCACCCAATTATAATAGCTGTAAATCTGTAATAAAATTTTATAAACCTTAGAAATAATAAGTCTCAATAAATTAAAATTATTTAAAAAAATCCAATCGTCACTAGCAGGTTGATTAAATTTTACAAAATTCGAATAACATCCATAATTACAAAACTTTTTACTTACTTTAAAAGAGTTTATAAAAGAAATCTGCGAATAGAGTAAATTAGTTTTGTAAACTTTAGTTGTTAATAGTTAAATTAGAAAATGAGTAAATATTTATTGCTTCATTTTAATTCGAAAATGATTTTTAATTATCAGTAAAAGAAAATTATTTTAATTAAATTTTAATATTATAGAAAGAAATCTAAAATTTGTTTTGAAAATTTTAGAAAGTTTACATGTAACTGTATTATAGTATAAAATTCCATGCGTTAAAATATTTCAATAAACATGTTGTCGTAAGACTTCTGTATTTGGAAGAGAATTTTCATTTATTTTAAGATAAATTTCACTAAAGAATTAAAAAAAAATGAGCGAAAATCAAGAAATTTTTCGGGATTTTAAAGGAAATGGCATATTTATGGAAAAATTACTTTTATGTAAACTTTTTCTTTACATAATTTAACTGCACACTTTCCAATGCAGTCCAAGTTCCACAATTTATCTTTCATTTCCCATGATTTCGGAACATTTGGATTTTGGAATATTTCTGTTCCCATGCTGATATAAGATTTTCTAAATTTCTAAACGAAACCGTAGGCTAAAACAAATGTTTTTAATCTTCCTTTTTCTTTACCCCACGTCTCCTTTATTGACTAGTTCAATACTAATTATGCAGGATATGCATTGTTCTTTAGTTTAATAATAAAATTTTCAAGTAGTAATATTCATCTGCAGTCATTTAAGTCTTTGCAGAATTTTTGTCTTCAATTTTGGCAAATATTACTGTTCGAAAGAATCCACTTCAAGAAAGGTGCGAATCTGTTGCTACCCACTGAAACATCCTTTAAAAAATATTTTCCGCGAAACAGCCTGTTTATTGAAATTTAATAACTTCACATTCCAATCAGTCAATGCAAACATATTTTATTATCATTATTGAAACATTAAAAAACTGTGAAATTACTAGGATTTTTCTACTAGATTTGTATTCCAAGAACTTTTTATATAACGATAATAGCAAAATTTCATGTAACCGAAGAAGGTTACAAGAAAGTAAAAGCATAAATAAGGTGATTTAGATATCAAAATGACGTTGAAAAATCGAAGACTAAGAAGGTAGTATTGCGTACATATTCCTATGTTTTAGTGTTTTTACACCTATTCATTTAAAGCTTTTATTTAAAATCTTAGCTGTAGCTGGACTTTCTTTCATTTCACTATTTTCCGTAATATACTATAAATTCACATCATTAATTTTTAACTGTAAATTTATTGTCCTCGAAAGATAAACTGTCTTTCTTGCATACCGCTTGGAGTATGAAAGTTGTTATCCAAGAACAGCAAAAAAGAAGGTCATTTTGTTGAACTATACCTGGATTCTTAAGCCTTTGAAAAATAGCATTCTTACAACACTATTATGGACTTATTGCGACTTTGAACAACCTTTACAAGACGGTTGTTATTGCTTTTAAAAAAATACAGCTATATTAACGGTTCAAAAATAATCAAGTGAAACAATACGTGTTTTCATATTTATTACGACAGCAAATAACATTTTTTCAACGAAATATGTAATCGTTTTTTCAACGGTTTAAAAGCGAAACGGTATTGGTGTCATTTTCAAACCTTTAAAGTTATAATGCAGAGAGATAGCACATTTTAGATATACATCAGGAATTTGAAATAACACAAGGCTGACAAATGTTAAAAAACTATTTTGTTAACAAAAAGCAGAAATCAAAATTCATCAGGAATAAACGTAATGTTCAATATATCTCCAGTGCATTTAAAATATTTTCTATCACATGATATTGATGTCGATGCATTACTTTTATTTATTTATACAATAATTTCCTTTCATTATTTTCGAAATATATATTCATTGATTTGAAAAATAAATTGCAACATCTTTCTTATATAGATCTTTGAGTAAGAAAGCTATTATCCACGAATAATAAATAAGTGAGCATTTGTTGAACAATGCTTGCATTTTGAAAATCTTTCTTTCTTAAAACATTCCCGAAAATAAATGAGAAATATATATCCAAAATGACTTGAATTGTTCTGTCGGAAAAGTTTAACAAGTACCAATAAGGGTACTTTAGCAGGATAAACAAGCGCAACTTGCGAGAGGGTTCCCGCGAAATCGGTGTTGAAGCTAAAAGTAATGGGAAATATTTTGTTGCATAAAAGAAATTAGTTCCGGTATTTTACTCTAACTCTTGGAACTTGGAATTGTGTACTTAATTGTGTACTTATAAAAAATATTTTATTTAATCTTGGAAGAATTTAGTGGATAATGGATATTGGCAAAAATCTATTGAGAATATGCTATGTTACGCTAAATTTAAATAATCAGACAAAGAGAATAAATGTGATATGTACAGAAGGCAAATAAAATGACGAAATTAAAAAAATATATAAAGTAATATTTGTTAAGGCATACAGATAAAAAATATATTTCTGTAATGTTTTCCATTTTTCATTAAACTTAATTTCTTTTTTTCTCGTAAGGAAAGTAATATAATTGTTATTTGATCATGCGCGATTAAGTGTACAAAATTACACCCAAACGTTACTTCAGAATATGCTTCCATTTCACTAAAATTAGATTAATCGCAGTTGAAACAACTGCATAGGTGTTCTTACAAATCGTCCAACGCAAAAGATTTTCAATATATTTTAAATGTAAATCATTTATGGAAACGATTCCATTTAGGAAACTGAAAAAAATTAAATGAAACATAATAAATGCAGAAGTAGTGCATTTAGTTTCAAAATTAGATGTTTGGAATTCAAATTTTTTCAGATTCAGCCGATTTTTTCAGGCGTCTATTTTTTCATATAAATACATAACCTTATATGTAAATAAATAAATATAAATCTATATATTTAATTACTTTTGTATACTTCCATGAGATTTTTCATAAGTTTTGCAAAGTTGAATTTTATAGACATAAGAATTTCAATTTTTTTCCGCATACTGATACAAAAAAATCTCGGCTCATATCGATTAAATTCTATTCGAATAATTATATTAAAATTAATAAAAGAAAAACTAATTACAGAACTTTTCATTCTGTAGAAATTTTGCCAATAACATTCCATAAAATCGTAATATTCAATAATGAAAAAGAACTTGATGAAAATCGAAAAATTTTATGCAACAAAATAAGATAATTCCATTTTACATTTAATGGTATTCTTATGTGCATTTGTTGTTCCAAGAAAAAGTATAATTAAGAATATAATTAAAATATTATTATTTTCCTGGAAGATTTATCGTATTAGAAAAAAATCCATTTATGTAAAACGTAATTTAATTTTCTTTTTATCGAATTAAAATTTGTTTTTTTCTAGTATCACAGAAAATCCATATATGTAAAACGTTATTTAGTTTTCTTTATTAAACTGATATTCGTTTTTTTTCTACCTAATCTCATTTTTTAATCGAATTCCAAAAAAGAAGTTGTAAAATTTGTTTGTATGTTTTTTTAAATTAATGCTTTCGTAAAAATAACCCAAGGTATCTGTTTTTGCTGTTTATATTTTGTTATTTGATTTTTCATGTATTTTTCAGACCTGAATCAGAAAATGATCTTCATTTTTAACCACTTTTTAGAAATTGTAAATGTCAAGGCAAAAAGTAAAGAAATAACAAAAGTCTGATACTAAAGAATAGCGAATGTGGTTGTTTATCTTAATTTCTGATAATTGATTTAACGCTGAATTTAAAAATAAGCTTCATTTGTTCCATTATCTCACAATGTTTTGCAAAATTAGCGAAATTCATATATTATATAGTAGATGATTTTAATTTTTGTAATGAAATTTTTACGCCTTTTTTAGCTCTTAAACTGTAAATAACATCTGAAACTAATCTTTATTTTCTTCTGTCACATCAGAATTTTTCGGAAATCATACATTTCCGTATTGTTATGTTAATGTTGAAGGAGAATTAACTGTGGTATGCGAATCCTAAACTTATATAATGTTAACATGATAAACAATATGAATTCAAATCTATAGATATCATATACACAACCAAACAAAATAATGCGGACAATTTTACGGATATTGATGGCATTTGATCAAATTTGCGTTTCAAATGTGTTATGTTTTTGCGAACTTGTTTATTAGATATTGTATTTCGCATTAATAAAGTGTAAAGTTTTGCTACACTAGTCTGAAAGTGTTCGAAAATGTTACATATTTTGGACTTGGCGCATGATTTTTGCTCTTTATTGTAGATGTTTGTTGAGATGTTTTTGGCAACCTCTATATAATTATTTATTATTCGACCAGGACGTACTTAAGTAAAATTGTGTACTAATATAATATTTTCTTAAAATTTTAATTTTTTTTAATTCAATGTAATTTTTATAGTATAATCTTCTTTATTAGCGTTTTAAATACTTTCGGAGAAAATTATTATTATTATTATTATTTTTTATTATAAATGCTATAAACTAATCGCGCTGATATACTGTTAAAATTAAATGATTATTATTTTTTATATACTAATTTTTTATGCACTTTTTATGTATAATTTATATGCATATGCTTTTTTTTCTTAAATTTTTTAATCCGACGATTTACAAAAAAAGCACATAAAACGGCCTTCATACATCATATAATATTTTTATATATAAAGAGTAATACGTTACTAAAATAAACTGAAAATTTTCAAAACCTATAAACCTGCTTTATAGTTTTACTCTAAAAATTCGTTTTGAAATTTGTTTTAAAACTATTTTTTAGTTATAAAAATATTAAAATAATAATAATAAATAATATAACCACAAATAAATATATATATGTTAATTGATTTCAAAAACTATCATTTATCTTTATCATTAAAAAAAACGTTAGATAACATTGATTTTTATTTCAACTATTTCGATATTGTTTAATATATTTCTTAATTTACAAATTAATATGATTAAAAATTATGCAAAATCAAATAAAAAAATTGGAATACTTTTTAAAGTCAATTATAACTTATAGTTGACTTACATTTTATAAACTTTACGTTATAAATTATATAAAATTTAATAAAAAAATAACTTTCTTTTTCTTCTGAATCAATTAGACTTAATGCATATAAAGAAATCTGTACCCCACGTCACGCATAAACCTTTTTACAGTAATTTTACATTTACCACAATCTGATACTAAATGATAGTGGATACGGTTGTTTCTCATAACTTCTGATAATTGATAAAGAATCTTTATAAATCAGCAATACGATTTTGGCCTTTTTTTAAAATGACTGTATACTTTGATGGTTCATTAACAAACTACTTAGAAATTTTCGACTCATAAAAGCAAACGTTTTTCAAACAGAGAATACATCAATACTCCTTATAACTATGGAAATAATTACCACTCCGTTAGTTTTGTTTTACTGTCTTTCATATATCGAATAATATTTTTAAAACAAAAATTATCAAAATAAAAATATGAAGCGTTTTTAAAAGACAACATATCATTCGTGAATACAAATATGTTTAATTTCATGTTTGTCTAATATAAAATAAATCTTTTTAATGCTATTTTCTAAGCATCTATAAGCATTTTTATAGTTACAGAAACAATTTTAGGTAATATATGAAATGCATGAAAATAAATTTACCTTATTAAAAGGAATCATTAGACAGAAAAGAATCAGAATCTGTTCGTCTGGAATTTTCACATAATTTTATTCAAAACTACATAAATACAAATAAGAAAGTTCCATTAGAAAACTACTCATTAATATAAATTACAGTTTTTTTCCTTGAATACTAATTTAATTCGTCATGGTATTCTTTAAAACTAAAAACAAAGTAAAAAAATAAACTCGTGGAACATGATGAGAAAAGGCTATATCACGATGATCTCGATGGCAAACGACAGTAGTCATGTCTAATCCACTGTCACAAATCTAGCCTTTTAATATTCAGTCCAGCCTTTCATCCCCAAAACCTTACAGATATAATTTCTTTATTCATCTTACAGCAGTGTCTCTAACGATACAAGGTAATTTTTATATAGCGGTATACCTCACGCGAAGTGCACAAAAATATGAGAAGTTAATACAGTGATACTAGCTTAGACTTCAGCGCGTCGTACTACTTTGCTAAAGGTATATAGCTCGAATTCGGACTAGGAAAAATTCACCCAACCTTTCCTCAAATCTGTATCAATAAAAATAGTATCAATCTTGCTTCTAATCTAAATACTGGTATTTTGAGTGACATTGACCTTTTTAAAATCCCTGTGATCTCCTAAAAATTCATGGTGAAGGAAACAGATGTCGTGTCCAGTGTGGGGGGGGGGGGACGTTTCTAACGACGTTCCGAAAAGGAAATTAAAGTGCGTGATCGTTTTTAGTAGTACACTGCATTGATTTGGCCGCAAACGACCACAAGACATGAAGCAATATAGATCAACAACTTTTTGAATCATTTGCAGGAAAATATAATTGAAAAATAAAAATAGAGCTTACCTGCATAAACTTGAACGAGAATATGAGCAGATACACACAGAAGAAAAAGTTCAGAACATTTTTAGTAAAAAACTTTTATTTATTTTTTTATGAAGATAAATGAATATAAATTTCTAGGAGCATATTATGACTTTTAGAAGATATGACTCTCTTATTTTTAGAGCCGGGCATGGAAGGCACATTTTCACTTGTACAAAAATTTATAAATAAATAGAAGCACTTATTTTCAAATAGTTATACCTTTTCTTGATTTCTCTTGGATAATAAGGGGAAAATTATCAACATACGCAATAAAACGAAGAAGTGCTCCTTCCTGTATTGAGCATACACTGTACCGCGAACGGACATTCTAAGTGAGCGATGTTCCAACAATTTTAAAAAACATCATTCCTTCAAGAAATTACAGCATTCTCTCAAATCGAAACATATTTCTTTATACGAAATTTTCTTCCTTTTTGGAAATCATAAGATGTATCTTTCATAGACGAACAAATCTTAAAATATCTCCACAAAGTTATAAAATTCTTTCCTTGCCTTTTAAAGACTTCCATTTTTCGCATTTAAAAAATGCTGAACGTTAATCGTAAAAAAACGAACAAACCATTTTTATTGGGATCCCACACATTATTTTCGCAGGCGTTTGTTACCGTACTTCTGCAGACGTCCGCTCCGCTCTCAGTCGAAACCGCTTCCCTTCTCTTCTGTTCTGTTCTGACGAAACGACAGCGGCCGCTCCGGAAAGAAGGCAGGGGTTGCCATAAAATTAAAAATACGCCAACTGGCAGGGCAAAAAGAAGTGGCGATAACATAGAGAGGCCAAGCGCATCGCTACGAATAGGGAAACTGTACTTTAGAATAAACTTTTATATCACCAGAAAGATGCGGACCCAAAACTTGATATCAGGACGCACCAACTTTTAAATTACGTATCAGAAGAATAGTACCTGATTGGACAATAGGAGGAGTCATAAAACGGAAGAAGACACCCCATCGAACATTCTAGAAAAGACAGGAAACTTCCACAACCGGAAGGAACAAAATTTCTAACAGATTTCAACATTTGAAATCAACAAAAAGTTAGGTAATAAAAAGGACTTTACAGGGGAGATTAAAAAAACGAGAATTTAAGATAATTTTTAAAATGCGAAATATATAATAAATGAATAAAGATTAAAACAAAAATAGACGATAAATTAAATTAAATAAAAATATGGTTAAGAGTAACCACAACATATTATACCGGCTTCCCCAAGAGAAAATATTGGTGAGATGTACAAATTAAATAATTTTTACATCGAGACAATATTTTCTATATTATGCACAATGAACATATAAAACAGTCATAAATATAAATAAACTAATAAAAATCACATGATTATCAATAATTGTCTTGCATGACATTCAATAATAATAGAACAAAATTACTATGATAGTTATAGTTCAAATAATAATGCACAATATACTGGCAAACATTTAAAATAACTATTTGTTCACAAAAAAGAACATATCTTGTTTCAAAAAAAATTTTGTACAGTATATGTATTTATAGAAAATGTTCACAGTCTTTAGATGAGAGTCTCTTGACTGAATTGTGTAAATACAAGTACAATAATATAAATTTACCAGCATATATAAAAATTGTTGCGTATAATAAGAATATACATGTATGTTCAGCATATTAAAAAGAAAAAGAATTTGTAATAATGTACATATAAGTAAATAATATTAAAATTCACAAATCAATAATCATGTGAAATTCAATAAATTCAATTTTTCAGAATTCAATTTTTTAAAATTTTCTTATGACAGGAATTGGAAAATGTGTACAAATGGTCAAGGAAGAATATTTAGATTCTCAAAAAAAATATATATCCATATACATACAATACTTTCCAATATGTCAACATATCTTAACTGAATAGATTTAATGTCATATAATTCAACAACATCTTCAAAGTAAATATAAGTTGCAAATCAACAAGAACATTTTCAAAGTAAATAAAGGTAAATACCAAAGAGAGAATATTTGAACTTTCAGAAGAAAAATGTTATTCTGGAATAATATTATCTTCAAAAATTACCAAAAAGAGCAAAGAGAGGATATTTACACTCTCATAAAAGTATTTAAATAAATATATCAATCCAGTACATAACTTGAAAAATGTCACTTTACAAAAATTATCACATAAAATATTTATAATATGTTGAATATCTGTTGAACATGTTTAATTCAAATATTCAAATTCTTGTAAATAACATGTGATCATGTTTTATCTGTAAAATAACAAATATTTTCTTTTCTATATACCAGTAATGACTTAAACAAAAAATATCTTTGGATCCAAAGTATATACTTATTATATATATATAAACCTTTTTCTTTGAATATATAAACATTTAGATACACAGAGATACCTATACTCAATCATCATTTTTTTTTACAATAAATCCAAAATTCAAGTAGAAGAAATTAGCATGCACAATTTTATCATTATTTTTTTTGAAATGTTAAAAAAGGTTAGATGTTAGAGCATGCATAAATAGTCAATAAATAAAAATTAACATTTCAATTATTATAATAGACATAATAGGGAAATTTTATGACATGAGTACTCATGTTTTACTTTATATCAATAACAATTTATTTGTTTATTTATTTTTAGAATAAACAATTATCAAAATAATTCAATGAATGACATATTTTCAATTATTATTTCAAAAACAAAATATTTCTCATTATTTACCAACTATTGAATTTGTAGGCTTTGAAAACTTAAAAGTACCAATACACTCTACATGTGAGATGAAGCATAAACAAAAAATTTAAGAATGGTTGTGAAGAAAATATTTCAATGAAAAACAGAGTAAAAAGAAACAAATTTAAAAAGGTACATACTTTTATAGGATGACAATTTCATTGTCTCAAGGAGAAGATGACTTTAAGAAAAAAATTACACAAATGCTGCCTGCAGCTTTGGCAGAAGAAAGCAAAAAAATAAAATTCAAACATCATCTCTTACAATCCAAGATAGCTAGCATGACTCAGATTCTGCAACAACGCTAAAGTCATCCTGCAAAAGAAATGAAGATTAGTTTATGTTCGATAATGTTTATGGGTGCGAGGCCGAAGATCATAATGATCTTTGTATTGAGTGGATTTATTTAGAAGAGCGGTGGGAGTTTTATCACCAGATGCCTGTGAACGCACTGAATTATATGAATGGGAAGATGTTTGTTGGCACTTAGAAGAAGTAGGAATTTGAGGAGATGTATTACTAGCAGAATCACAATTAGAAATTTAAACAGGAACATGTTGTTGTACAGGAGAAGAAGATGCACTATCAACAGCTGTTTGATCATGTGTTGCACCTTGAGAAGAATCCGAAGGATACCGCAATGCTTCATCTCTTTTTTGAAGTTTCAAAATTCTGTTAGTATGTATCAACTTTGGTGATGCTTGATTATTATTGCAATTTTGAATTTGAATAAGTACAGGTGAAATTATTTTCTTTACCATGTAAGGGCCTTGTACTTTTTTGTTAAACACACTGGGAAATTTTACATAAACAATATCATTAACTTTGATATTAGCAAATTTTAACTTTTCCCTTGATTTTTGGTATACCTTTTGTCTAGAAGACTCGTTATTTTTGTAAGCTTGATAATATATTTTTTCAATAACATCCATTAATTTGTGAATTTCATAAGCTGTGTTAATAATTTTCCAAGAAGATTGGGTTTTATAATTGGCATAAATATCATTTACTTCTCTTCCAAAATGAAGAAGATTTGGAGTGAATTTTGTAGCTGGATGAGGCGTAGCATTGTATATGGACTGGTGATTTTTAAAGCAGTTGGTATATCAAATCCTTGGGAAGCCATTGTATTCACAGATGATTTTATTTGAGTGTTACATCGCTCACTTAATCCGTTAGCCTGGGGATGGGCTACAGAACTGTGTTTCAACTTTATGCCAAGCTTTTTATTGAAATAAGAAAACATATCACTAGTGAATTGAGAGCCATGATCAGTAAGTGTTAATTCGGGCTTTCCATGAGTAGAAATGTAATGTAATAGAGCTTTAGTAACAGATTCAGCGTTAATGTTATTCAAGGCATATAATTCTAAATGACGAGAAAAATGATCAATTACTGTCATCACATATTGGCGATTTCTCAATGGGCCAAGTAAATCCATCGAAACTTTTTCATTCGGAGCTGTAGGTAGTGGTGCTGGTAAATATGGAGCGGTGTTTTTTTTATGATTTTTGTTTACTAAACAAATTTCACAAGAGTTGACATAATTAATTGCATCAGAAACAAGGGTTTTCCAGGTAAATCTTTTCTTTAAATTAACAATAGTTTTATGAATTCCAGTATGAGTAATATGAGCAATTCTTAAAGCTTTTGCTCTAAGTGACGAAGGTAAAACAGCTTTATGTAGCTCAATATCTTCTGAAGAAAAATGTCCATTGTAACAAAGTAAATCATTATTTGGATTAATATAATAGCCATTTAAACTTTTAGATTTTTTGTTGGCTTTGAGATCTTCATAAATTTTCTTAATTTTAGGGTCTTTTTGTTGTTCAGAAAAGATGGTTTAATCAAAAATTTCTAATAATGGGTCTTCATTATTATCATTATTTGGAGGTGGAGAGTCACTTTGAAGATGACAGGTGTGGTGTGTTTTGCCAATTAAACCACATGGAAAGTGAGCAATTTCATTATATAAATCATTTTGATCATCAACAATTGGTAGTGGTTCTTGCCTAGAAATAAGATATGGATTAGTATGGAGATCTTCAGTAGGAATGTGAGGTGTTCTGCTTAGAAAATCTGCTAACACATTCTCTTTGCCTGGTCTATGCTGGAATGTGTATGAATATTCAAATAGTTCTAACATCCAACGAGTAGTGATGTCAGCAGGAGATGTTGCTTTTTTGTAATTATTAAGGGGTTTAGAATCTGATAAGAGAATGAAGGGTCGACTGAAAATGTAATATTTGAAAGCTGTTACTCCTTTATAAATGGCATAAAGTTCCAGTTTGATAGCTGGATACTGTTTTTCAGACTCAGATAAAGTTTTGGAATAATATGAAATCGGTCGAAGTTCACCGTCAAATTTTTGCATAAGAACAGCTGAGATTGCTGTCTTTGATGCATCAGTATTGACATAGAAAGTCTCATTCCAATTTGGAAGATTTAGCATTGGTTTTTGAAAGAAAATTTCTTGCAATTTATTAAATGCATTTTCTTGTTCAGATTTCCAACAAAACTTATTTTTAGGTTTGGTAGCTTCAATAAGAGGAGTAATCAATTTAGAAAAATTAGGTATAATTGACCTATAAAATGAACATAGTCCATTGAAACCTTTTGTCTGCCTCTTGGTTTTAGGTTTTGGGAAGGAAGTGATTTTTACAATATTACTTGTAATAGGAAGAATTTTATGATCTGTGAGTTGGAAGCCTAAAAAGTTAATACTAGTTTTCATGAATGAACATTTTTCAGGAGAAAGAGTGATGTTATTAGCAATGAGAGTGTCTAAGAGCTTTGTGAGTTTCGTGACCATCTCTTCAAAGGAATTAGCGCCAACCACAATGTCATCTTGATATGCATAACACGAGTCAATTTCAGATAATTGAATATCTGAATCAATTAATTGTTGAAACGTGCTCGCAGCTGTCTTCAAGCCAAAAACGAGACGAATATAGGTAAAAATTCCCCATGGAGTAGTCAAACTGAGTTTGTCTTGCATTTCTTTAGGTACTGCAATCTGCCAGTATGCAGACGGCAAGTCAAGAGTAGTATAATATTTAAATTTTGATAACTGTACTAATAGATTTTGAATTCTAGGAAGAGGATATGATGATGGTATGATGATGGAGTTTAGCAATCTTAAATCCAGGGCCAAACGATATTTCTGAGGTTTCGACATGTCAGTTCTTTTTTTTTAGCTAGAAGCATAGGACAAGCCCAGGATGAATTTGATCTTTCAATAATACCTGCATTTAGCATTTGATTAATTTGATCAAGAGCTTCTTGCTCGAGTGCCTGTGGCACAGGAAAAGGTAGGGTTTTTACAGGATGAGAGTTCAACAATGAAAACTGAGGATTCACTAAGTCAGTATGACCTAAAGTATCCAAAGATTTAGAAAAAGCAAGAGCTTTACTGCACAATAATTTTGTTAAAGAGTCACTTTCATGAGGGGGCAAATGTTTTAGGTCAAAATCATTTGGTGAAAGTTCTTGGACACGTTTTCTCTTAATTTCTTCAGAAGTTAAAATTAAATTACAATATTCATTTTCAAAATCTAAATCAAAAGAGTATTCTTCAATATCCTTCTCATCTAGATTAATGCATTCACCAATAATTGCATTTTTATTTAAATGAATGTCCAGTTTTGATATATTCTGACATACAACCAAAAATAAATTATTTTGAATTGAAGAGTTAGAATGCAGTGATTCATGTAAAACAAGACCTTTATTTTTTAAAGCAGGCTTAAATATAAAATATTCAAACGGAGAGTTCAAGTATTTGACATGTAAAATAAACAAAAGAATTGGGAGGGATTAATTCTCTATTAACTGTTTGTACCATGTTGGAATTCACCAAAATTTTATTACCATCATTCAAATTAGTATGCTTTTCACTAATATCATTAGCACTTTCAGATGTGAAATTTTTGTCAGCCATATTATTGTTAGTAGATAAATAGTTTACAACATTACCATAATCAGTTGGAAAATAGTTAGGAAAATAAGTAAAATTACCATCAATATAGGGATTATGATAATTCATAGCAGTACTAGCAACATTATTTATAAATAAATCACTATTTTGAAAATTATAATTGTAAGGATAGGTTGCATAATTATTGACTAATTGTAAATTGTTGTCACCAGAATTTCCATACACATTATCAATATAAGTACCATTACTTAGATTTTTTGATACAGAATTTTCATAAAAAGGCATTTTGTCTGCATCAAAAGAATATGGCACATTTATATTATCATAAGTACACTCAGAATTCATATAATAGCAAGTGGGAGATTTATTATGACTGTGAAAAGGAATGTGTTTATCTTTGATTAATATAGACTTAAAAGTTAAAGAAATGGTTATGGAATGCTTATTAATAAATTCAAACCCAAGTACGGCTTGAAAATTGACATTTTTTATGTCAGTAAGATAAAAGACATGATGGAAAATGTACTTGTCAATTTTAAATGAAATTTCAATACATCCTTTAAAGAAAACCTTAGAATTTATAGTAGATACTGAAACATTTCTAGACAAAACTCTGTAATGAATTTTAGATTTAATGTTATTAAAGCATTCTTGATCCAAAAGAGATAAAGTTGAGCCCTTGTCAATAAGAGTAGATATTTCATTACGTTGTACATTCATAATTATGCATGGCAAGGAATAAGAATTATCAAAGGAACTATAAATGATGTGTCGTTCTTGTACACTTTCATCAATTTCAGAAGGATGTTTCGATGCCAAAGAATTATGAGAACAGCAAGACTTATTAAATTTAGGATGCACTGGGGATCTTTGTACAGCAATGGTTGACAATAAATTGGTTGAAGAACTTTTGGCAATGTGACGCTTGTTTTTCTCGTCACAACAATGTACTGACCCTGAGAACAGGTACGGGAGAGAGGGCGGTCAGTAAAACCAATCTCCCCTATTTGTTTAAATGATAGATCTTATCATTTTTATTTTTTGAAAAAGAAGTAGAGTTTTTCTTTCTATGAGAATCAGATGAAAAGTTCGATGTATAATTTTGTTTAGGTGCGTTGAGAATCCTTTTAAATTGATAACATGTGTCCATACGGTGATTGAATCGTCCACAAAATGCACATTGAATTATATTTTGTTTGGGGTAGGAATCCGTAGAATTTTTTTTGTGAGAAAATTTGTCAAATTTAGGTTGAAAATAAGGTCTATTTTGACGAGATTTTAGTTGACGAGAGTTTGTTTTATATTTATCCGTAATATTTTGTTTGGCAGGTGAAGATGAATTAACTCTAAGTTTTCTCTTAACATTATTAAAAGTGTACGATTTTCCATTGTTTGTTTCAGATGGTGAGAATGCATTATGTGAATTTTAAAAAATTCTATCCCTTGTACGTCTTACAGGAGTTTGTTGGACCATATTCACAAGAAAAGTAGAGTTTTCATTAGTATAGTCACTATCCATACAATAAATTTGATCAAAATCTTTATGAGAATTTCGAGAAGGTGGAGAGTCATAAATTTCTTGTAGAAAGTGTGCTCGTTCAAGAGCTAAATGAAATGTGGAAATATTTTCCTCGAGAATTTTTCTTCTGATTTGTTTAGGCAAAGCATGAAGAAAATGAGTGAATTTTAGAGAATCTAGAGCAGCTGGATCCAATTTGGGATAGGCAAGCCCATGTTGTTTATCCAGGCGGAAAGAAAAATTTTTAACAGATTCATTGGATTCTAATTTTAAATTTTGCAGAGATTGGAGTGAGTTAACTTTGCTTTTGGGCATAAAATAGTCTATAAACACTTTTCGAATGCCTTGAAAGTTAGCATTCTTGAATTGAGACTGTGTTTCAAGAAAGAAGTTTAAAGCGCTGCCCTCTTGTTTTGATTTAAAGAGAACAAAAAGTTCTTTATCAGAAAAATTATTTAATTCTTGTAAATCCGATAATTGATCGAAAAAAATTCTACAGTTTGTGGATTTCCATCAAACGGCTGAATCGCAATATTTAATTTCGATTATGGAGGCATGATGAGAAAAATTTAAATAAACTCTCACTAAATGTGAAAATAATATGTTATAAATTAGTTACATGAAAAATATATGAACTTTATATATATAAATAATAAAAATATATTTTAAAATAATGACGAACTTCATTTATGTTATACATTATATTTATATGTTAACAAAAATATAGCAAGAACAAAAAGAAAGAAGAAGTTGCCAACATATTTTTCTAAGCATCAGATTAAGAAAAACAGACCCTAATATTTCTTTTTAGTTTCTACTCTCCCAAGTTTGGAAGAAAAAAAATATTAGATTTCAGAATGTTTATGTAAACAGGATAACACCTGTTCTCAAACTTGTCAAAACAAGGTAAACAATTCACTTTGAAGAAATGAGTTCTTAGAATACACCTCCTTCCATAATAATTATGTACCATCAGTTCTCACATTTATGAAAACAAAAATAGCAAATTATATGAAATTGATTACTTATATGAGCAAGTTTCAACAAAAAAAATATGATAAATAAATTAAAAATGTAAGCATTGCATGATGAGAACATATTCACTTCTGAATTTTGAAAGTTGAGAACATTTTTACTTATATATTATTATTTTTTTATCACTTCAATATAATAAAGAAAACATATGTTGAAAAATGTCATGTCGAATGGTTTCGACAAGATCACGGTACCAGGAATAATATGACTGATCATGGCAGGAAAAGATAATTGAAAAATAAAAATAGAGCTTACCTGCATAAACTTCAATGAGAATGTGAGCAGATACACACAGAAGAATAAGTTTTATTTAGTAGTAAAGAACTTTTATTTTTACTACTAAATTTTTTACTAATCATTTTTAGTAAAGAACTTTTTTTTATGAAGATAAATGAATATAAATTTCTAGGAGCATATTATAACTTTTAGAAGATATGACTCTCTTATTTTTAGAGCCGGGCATGGAAGGCACATTTTCACTTGTGCAAAAATTTATAAATAAATAGAAGCACTTATTTTCAAATAGTGCTTTTCTTGATTTCTCTTGGAGAATAAGGGGAAAATTATCAACATACGCAATAAAACGAAGAAGTGCTCCTTCCTGTATTGAGCATACACTGTACCGCGAACGGACATTCTAAGTGAGCGATGTTCCAAAAATTTTAAAAAACATCATTCCTTCAAGAAATTACAGCATTCTCTCAAATTGAAACATATTTCTTTATACGAAATTTTCTTCCTTTTTGGAAATCATAAGATGTATCTTTCATAGACGAACAAATCTTAAAATATCTCCACAAAGGGATAAAAGTCTTTCCTTGCCTTTTAAAGACTTCCATTTTTCACATTTAAAAAATGCTGAACGTTAATCGTAAAAAAAACGAACAAACCATTTTTATTGGGATCCCACATATCATTTTCGCAGGCGTTTGTTACCGTACTTCTGCAGACGTCCGCTCCGCTCTCAGTCGAAACCGCTTCCCTTCTCTTCTGTTCTGTTCTGACGAAACGACAGCGGCCGCTCCGGAAAGAAGGCAGGGGTTGCCATAAAATTAAAAATACGACAACTGGCAGGGCAAAAGGAAGTGGCGATAAAATAGAGAGGCCAAGCGCATCGCTACGAATAGGGAAACTGTACTTTAGAATAAACTTTTATATCACCAGAAAGATGCGGACCCAAAACTTGATATCAGGACGCACCAACTTTTAAATTACGTATCAGAAGAATAGTACCTGATTGGACAATAGGAGGAGTCATAAAACGGAAGAAGACACCCCATCGTACATTCTAGAAAAGACAGGAAACGTCCACAACCAGAAGGAACAAAATTTCTAACAGATTTCAACATTTGAAATCAACAAAAAGTTAGGTAATAAAAAGGACTTTACAGGGGAGATAAAAAAAACGAGAATTTAAGATAATTTTTAGAATGCGAAATATATAATAAATGAATAAAGATTAAAACAAAAATAGACGATAAATTAAATTAAATAAAAATATGTTTAAGAGTAAGCACAACAACTGAGTTTTGCAATGCAGGCCAAAATATCTAAGGATTGTGGTACCTAACTTGGTCCTAATAAAAACAGGCCATAATGGGCAGGTTTTTTATATCATCTTGTCCATCATTGTTTCTTTTATAACAGAAAATCAATTATGTAGGATTATGTAATAATTCAATTAACAAACACAAATAACTTAATAATCCTAAGATATTTCAAATAATAATTTCAAGCTTATGACGATTACAAAATTTTATTAAAACTTAGAAATATATAAACACAGTATTTACGAGAAATTCTAAGCAACAAGTTAAATTACGATGATGGCTCAACATTTACGCCCCGAGTGTACATAAAATATTCGTACTGCGATCGTTGATTTGTAATATCAAAATGTAATGTCTTAGATGCTGATGCGTCCAATCACAAAACTGCAGCTGCTATACTGACATATATTCGGAGGTAAAGGTTAAATTTTAAAGACCTAAGTTTAAAGGGTTTTTAAAGTAAGGGGAGGGAGGTTGATAAACTTGTTTGGAGTTTATGGATATAGATTTGTGACCGTAGATGAGACGTGACTATTATATTTTAGACTCGAGATTATAGTGATGTAGCCACATCACATCCACTGTTACAAATCTAACCACATAAGCATGCTTTCACCTCCATCCCTTCCTCCAAAAAATTGGTAATATAGCAGAAACGTTTCAGAAATTGAACATATAGGCCTTTTAGATATTAAGCTTTGATAATCCAGATCAACCATAGATCAACCATTTTTATACAAAAGGGACAATAACTGTTAAAACCACCCATATAAATATAAGTTATGGATAATGTTTTGGTAAATATCATTTATGTAGAAAAAAGCTCCAGTAAGAAATTGTATTCTTCGTCTCCATGGTAATTTCTTCTTCTTTTTTTTAAGTTTTTGGCAGCATTTTCTGTTTTGTTTTTAAGTTTGTGTTTTTATTGGAATGTGAAAAGATGATGGAATGTGTTAAGCCGTGTGGTTCGCTCGCTATTTGATGGGAAATAAAAAAAACGCAATCACAGTCTGCTTTGTTGTCTCTAATTGAAAGAACCGACGTGTGTTAAATTTTGTATTAATTTAAAACCGTTACGAACATTTTTCGTCTCCAGTCTAGGCGGAGCTAGTGAAAATTACCAGTGTAAAAAAGAACATTTTTCTGAAGTTCGTCTCTATGTTGACATTTATAGAAAACGAAAAAAGAGAAGGTGAGTTAATTTAGAATTCGATTCTATGTGTAAAAAAGAGTTCCTTTCTTGAAAATTTGAAATGTGATCTATTATTGTTTGAACTCAATTTCGTATTAGTATAGTTTAGAATTATTTTTATTGATTTAATGTAAATAAAATGACTCAATTAGAAACTTTTAAAACAAAAAGAACTGCTCTACGCCGAACTGTTACCAATTGTATTAAGAAAATTGAAAATATTATTGCCTTTGATGAAATTAATGTGACAGAATTAGAAGAAAATATTGAATTGCTAACACAGAAAGAAATTGAGTTAAAAAAGATTGATAGAAAAATAGAAATTTTAATTAAAGATTCTAAACAATTAGAAAGCGAGATAGACAGTGCTGAGGAAATTTTAGATAAAATTGATTTATGGAAATTTAAAGGTGAAAAAGTATTAAAAATCCAAAATGCTAAGTTAAATAGTAGTCAAAATAATTCTAGTGTAGTTTCAGAACAAGTTTTTGAAAATGTTAAACTGCCAAAATTATCCTTACCTGAAATCCTTACCTATGCTTCATTAAAAGGTGAAGCATATCGCGTCATCCATTCAATTCAAGTTTCGGATTCTAATTTTGAGTTAGCATGGGATTTGCTAGATGAAAGATACTTAAATAAGAGACTGCAAATTTTTGCGTATATTAAACGATTTCTGAGTTTATTGACACTTCAAACATAATCAACTATTGCTATTTTAAACTTAGTTGACAATGTTAATGAAATAATTCGCTCGTTAAAAATATCGAACTATTTTGGTGGGAACGCCAGCTTAAAAGCAATGAGATTCCGAAACTTAGTGATTTAATTGAATTTCTTAAAAATTACGCAAAAATCTTCAGAATAGTAAACTACCTGATATAAGGTATCTAAACCTACATTTCCAAATAAGAATAATGCTTTTGTAGCTATCTTGTTTTGTGGTTGTTGTAAAGAAGACCATACCTAAGTGCTCAAAATTTCTTAATTTACCTGTTCAACAAAGATTAGAATTTGTAAAGCGAAATTATTATTGTTTCAATTGTTTATCTAACTTGCATTTACTCAACAAATGTAAGAGTCTTAATACGCACCACCATTGTTTTAAAAAACATCACAGTATTTTGCATATGTTAGATTATTCAAGGAATAAGAGTCGGTCAAATAGTAGTATGTCCCCACATACACAAGAATTTGTCCCTCAAGAAATTGAGTCAGCAAGTGAGAATATGTCGCCTACAGTGTGTGCTTCCCATTATGAGTCAAACGCAAACAGTAATCAAAAGACTCATATTTTGTTCTGTATCGCATTAATAAAAGTTAAAAATTATAACAAGATTTTGTAAAATGTAGATTTTTTGTTAATATAGGCTCTCAGAGATCATTTATTTCTCGAGAACCTGTAAACAAATTAGGTTTAAAAGTGAAAGACAGTTCTATTTCTGTGTCACGTTTGGAAACATTTAATACTGTGAGTGATGGAGAAGTCGATTTATTATTCACTTCTCACTTCAAAAGTGATCTTACAGTATCCACATCAGCATTCGTAATGGACAAAGTGACAGATATAATTCCTTATTTGTCTTTGTCTTCAGACATTTGCGATAACTTCAGTGATTTAATGTTAGCGGATCCATTATTTTTATAAATCAAATGTATTTATGCATTTAATGACTGGAGTAACATGTTAAACGTGATCATAACCTTCCATTTGCCTTAATTTCGAGACTTGGGTGGATAATCTCTGTACTACAAATTTTAAAACGCTAGCAAATGATCAAGTACATATAAGTCATTTAAGTACAAAAACTGATGAGTTAGTAAATTCATTTTGGAAATTAGGAAAAAATCCAAATGTGTAACCTTTAACACTTAAAAAAAAAAAACTTTGTGCAAAACATTTTGAGAATTCTCATTTTAGAGAAAAATCAGGTCGCTATTCAGTCGCATTAGCATTTAAACATGATCGAGATAGTCTGGGTGATTCTTGTCAAATAACGCATAGAAGATTTCTCTATCTTGAGAAAAGACTAATATCTATGCCAGAAATTTATCATCAATGTGTTCAATTTATAAAAGAATATTTATTTTTGGGCCATATGGATCATATTTAAAACAGAGATCGTGGATTGGAGAATACATATTATTACGTCCTTCACCATTTTGTCTTATATAGTTCTAGTTTAACTACCAAATTAAGAGTCGTTTTTGGTGTAAGTGCTAAAACCACAACAGGTGTTTCTTTAAATGGCATTCTAATGGTAGTTCCTAAAACACAAGATGATTTAACTTGCATTTTATTGAGATTTAGACTTCATAATATTGCAATAACAGCTGATATAAGAATAATGTAAAGACAGATAAAAATTCATGAAAACGATAGGGATTTTCAGAGAATTTTATGGACAGATAGTCCTGAAAAACCAATAGAAATTTATCGCTTAAATACAGTAATGTACGGAACTGCGGTTGCACAATATCTTGCAACTAAATGTTTGAATCACTTAGCAATGGATGAGGGTCTTAATTTTCCAAAATCAAAGGCTATGGTTTTGAGAGTTTTTTATGTTGGCGATATGTTAACCGGTGTAAAGCATAGTCAAGAAGGTACGGAATCGATAAATGAATTGCAGAGTATGTTAGGAATAGTTGGCTTAGAGCTACATAAATGGTCACAAATGAATTATCACTGTTGAAAAACGCTGAGTTAGCAAACACAAGTAATGATAATATACATAATATAGTGGGCAATAACGCCATAAAAGTTCTGGGAGTTGAATGACATCCTCTTAAAATAGGTTCAAATGTAATTTCAATGATATAGATTATCAAAGTGTCCCTACAAAAGAATTATTTTGTCATATGTATCAATGCTTTTTGATCCCCTACGGTGGATTGCACCATTTGTAATTCTAACTAAAATTATTCTTCAACAGCTGTGGAAATGACAATTATCATGGGATGATCAAGTACCAGAAATTATTGACCAAAAGTGGAAAATTTTGTGCCATGAAGTCAAACTCTTAAATTCTATATATATACCCAGAAAAGTCATCTTGCCTAATTATTCTCGATGGGAACGTCACGAATTCTGCGATGCATCAGAAAAGGGTTATTCCACAGTCATCTATGTTAACACTTCTAATAACTCGAATATTGATGTGAAACTTTTAGCAGAAAAAACTCGAGAGGCACCCTAAAGCCTGTCACGATTCCAAGGCTCGAATTATGTTCTGCAGTATGACTGGCAAACTTAATACAAGCAGTTTAATCAGCATTACATGTAAAACCAGATTTAGTGCGCTCATGGAGTGATTGAAAAATTGTGTTGTGATGGTTAACATCATATCCTAAAACGTGGCAAGTATTTGTAGCAAACAGAATAGAGGAAATTAAATCCATATTTCTGCTGAAAATTAGAGCCATGTAGATGGAAAGGAAAATCCTGCTGGTTGTGCATCCCGTGGGTTATTTTCAGCAGAATTACTGTCCCATGAATTCTGGTGGAATGGCCTAGCAAGGTTAAGAAGTAGTGAGGTTCCAGTGCATAAACCTATTACCATAAATGAAGAAGATTTACCAGAAATACGGAAAACATTATCACTTGTAATTTCTCAAACTTTAAAGGAATTTGACATTATATCGAAAATATCCTCGTTTCCAATGTTGCAACGCATATTTGTGTGGATATTTAGATTTATCTCCAGCTCTAATGTAACACATACAGAAAGAAATACATCCTTTTTATCAATCAAGAAAATTCAAGCCACAACACGTTGCATTATGAGAATAGTTCAACAGATGAACTTTAGTAAAGTAATCCACTGTTTAAAAACCGGAAAAGAGTTACCTGCAAATAGCAGTCTCATTTGTTTGTGCCCTATTTTAGATGATGACAAAATATTAGAGTCGGAGGGAAATTGAAAAATGCACATCTGTCAGAAAAGGAAAAGCATTCAATCTTATTACCATCAAAGCATGATATGGCTAAGATCATAATTAAACATTTTCACGAAAAATATTTACATGCAGCTCCAGAATTTCGTCTTTCTTTAATTAGGCAGAAATTTTGGATCATTTCTGTCAGGTCTGTTGTTCGTAAAATAGTGAGAACGTGTTGCAAGTACAGAGCTCAATCTGCAAAACAAATAATGGCTGATATTTCAGTATCCAGAGTAACACAATCACGGCCATTTAACAGAGTTGAAACAGTTTTCTCAGGACCAGTCATGATTAAATATCGTGCTGAACGTGGATCAAAATCATTTAAATCATATGTGTGTGTATTTGTCTGCTTCGTGTCAAAGCAGTCCATCTTGAAGTCGTAGAAGACCTTTCAACAAAGGCATTCTTAAGTGCATTAAAGCGATTTATTGCAAGAAGAGGAAAACCTCTTGAGATTTTTAGTGAGTGTGGAAATAACTTCAAAGGTGCAGAAAAAGAAATCAACAAATGTCTATTGCAGCGCAAGCAGAGTGAAGAAATTCACAAATTTCTGTCTTCAGAGGAAATAACTTGGATATTTAACCCCCCTTCAGCTCCTCACTTTAGTGGACTGTGGGAATCTGCAATAAAATCAATGAAATCGCATTTTAAGAAAAACCGTTGATGACACTGTTTTAACTTATCCCGAATGCCAAGCCTTAGTTAAACAAGTTGAAGCTTGTCTCAACTCTAGGCCACTGTGTCCTATATCATCTGAACCAACAGACCTAACTACACTAACACCTGGCCACTTCTCTAACAGGATTACCTGAACAAGAGTCACAGTCCCTTAAATCACTTTGATAGTGGCATGTGAGACAGTTCATGCTACAGCAGTTTTGGAAAAGATGGAGCCGGGAAAGAGCTAAATGGCAAAAATTCCAAGGAGATTTACAAGTTAATGATTTAATTCTCATCATTAAATCCTAAGGGATTTCAATGGGGGGGGATGGATATTTCAGTAAATATCACCTGATTTCATTTATGTTGAAAAAAGCTCCAGTAAGAAATTGTACTCTTCGTTTCCATTGTAATTTATTCTTCTTATTTTATGTTTTTGGCAGCATTCTCTGTTTTGTATCTAAGTTTGTGTTTTTATTGAAATGTGAAAAGATGATGGAATGTGTTAAGCCGTGTGGCTCGCTCGCTATTTTATGTGAAATAAAAAAAAGCAATAACAGTCTATTTTGTTGTCTCTAATTGAAAGAACTAACGTGTATTAATTTTTTTATAAGTTGTAAACCGCTACGAACAGATATTAACTAAGAAATCCTTTTCAGTTATCAGAGTCACTCTTTGTGTGTTTTGGGGGATTTTTTTTATTAATTAATTTCTATTCTGTTGTTAAATAAATATTTGAAATCTATCGAAAGTTAATATTGTATGTTAAATAAAATGTTATATTCGGTTTAATTGCTGTTGAATAATTTATGTAACATAATTCTCGTTTTCTAAAAGTGGGTGATGGTTATATAAAAAAAAGGTAAATAAAAATATATTTAATACACAAATGGGAAAATATCACAGCTGTTAAAAATTTTTATAGGAAAAATATTGTAGGAAAAAAAAATTCATTATACAAGTAAGGTCAAGAAAAAAAGTTTATGTATCTAATTCTTTATTTTTTGATTTTCATTTTTCTTGCTATCTGCTTTGAATAACATTTATATTGTACTCCAGAGATTAAGATTATTATATCCAAAATTAGAATTAAAATATAATTTTTTTTGAAATACAAAAGTAACTTACATTACTATCCGATACATGCTGTCCATGAACAATATATTTCATTTATTTTAATGGACATATGAAACATTAATTATAATATTTCAATTATTTATTTATTTTAAATTAGTTATTTGTATCAGTTATTCCATTAAATTCTCAAAAATTAAAAATTAATTTGTTCAAGTGAAAGTTTAAATTTATACTAATACTCGTCATCTTGTAAAAAAAGGTATTTCAAAGTCAGTTTGAGGCTAAAAAAAATGTATTTTTATGTGTTTATCACGTCTCAATAACTAAATATAATTTATAGTTTACTTTAAAATTTTTAATTAAGCTTAAAGAATTCGACATTTTTAATAATAATTTTAAATTTCAGACAACTTTATTTTACCATTTGAAATTCAGTGACTTTCAGATCCTTTAAAAAAGCAAAATGCAACACGTATTACTATACCGTTTACTAATACACCATTTGATTTTGCTGAATCTCTCAGCCCTGAGCCAAATTTGATTTGAGACCACATAAATTAGTTTAAAATGACTGCAATACATCTCCATATAAGTACCAGTCTATAAATCAATGATTGAAATGTGCACAAATTTATTAAAAAAGATTTGTAAGTAATTTTAACAATTTTAGAACTATTAAATTAACTTGAAGAGTGCTATTTACTGTCATCCACAGATGACATCAGGATTGAGGTGGTTAAAAGATGTTTTTATATATCGTTTTACATTTGAAGCTGCATGATTTTACAACTAGATTTTTTTTAATTAATTTAAAAGTTAAATGAAACGCTGGCATGTTCAAGCAATCATAAACATACTTTCTTCTACATATCTTCTCTAATAAGGTGTTTGTGACCAAAATTAAACAACAATCTATATGTTCCTATTGTACAGCTATAGAGGATATTTTGAAAAATAGAATATAACAGCAACACCTTTCATTCCTAATAAGAAACTGTTTGTATCAAAATAAATTTGCAATTTCATTAAATTCAGTGTATTAATTCTTGAGTCATAGCTATCGTGGAAATCTTAAAAAATGCTATATAGCAAAACCAAATGTACACATGAACCAAATCAGTGCCATTTCATATCAAGTTTCAACAAAATTTTAATTTTTAATAAGTAATTTAGGCAAATTTTAATCAATTCTTGAGATACAACAGCCACATAATTTATGTCACATACAACCATCCAAACTCACGACCAGACATTTTTCAAAAGTAGACAAATTCGCTCATGATCTTCTAAAACATATAAATTAGTCAAAAACCGGAAGTCATAATTTTCACGAATTCTTATTTATATATATTTTTATTTATTTAGAGTATAGATAGACAAATTAAAAACTGAATAAAATCCGTCACATTAATCGCTTTTTAAACATATTTATTCGGTTTTATTTAGTGTCTTTTTTTATTTTAATTAAGAAAAATTTCATCTGTGTAAAATAGAGGATGTTTATTATCGTGTCATTCATGAATATTCACTAAGCAACATTTTTCAGGAATCAACTTCACTTTTAATGTATTATAACGGACTCTTTCCGTTACTTTTCATTCTGTTGAGGGATAAATTAATTTTTCTCGCATATAATTTTATTGTGCACTTGAGATTAAATAAATGAAATTTTATAGTGCTTTTGAACAACTTATGTTATACAGTTTTTTGATACTGAAGCAATGAATGGTGTTATATAAAAATATATAGGTGTTGAATTCTCAAAAGAAACAAGTTGTAGCCATTGTAACAATATCAAAGCAAAATTGTTTTTCATTTGGGATATCATTTTTGTGCAGAGAAGTTTGTTATTATAATATATTACTATTATTTTAGTTTTTACGTTTTTATGTGTTAAAGTTTCATAAATGTTTACACCAAAGGTCAATGTACGGTAAAAATTGTTTTTTGGAAAAAAAATAAACCAAATTTATTATTAACACCGAATGAATATTAATCAGCTAGACCAACATTCACACTCTCAAAAATAATACTGTTTATGAAATATTTATCCACAGGAGACTATTTTCAATATTTAAATATTATGAGGTCTAGTCTTACTATGATGAATATTATATGAGATTGTATATATATATATATGAGAATGCTCGTCTTACTATGTATCCAGGGCTTAGTCATTTAAATGTGAAAGAAGACTGGGGGTCGAATTTCATTGAATACAGAGGGTTGCTATGTCTCGTTGGCTACTACTAGATTATAGTCTGGAGCTACCGTTGCGTTGTACTTCAGATAGGGTAACCGCACACAGTATATATCTTTATGCCTGGCGATAATTCGAGTCACTTTCTCAGAGTTAACACAGAGGGCAGTTTCTGCTTCGCAATATAACTGTCGGCAGTAAGTGTCATTGTGTGCCAGTGTGATCTTATCTAGCGGGTGGGTCTTGTGCGGTCTTTTACTAGATGTTTGGTGAGTGATGGTTGGTTCCTATGTTGCTTCTATAATGCCATGCAGTTGTCTGACATAAGATTTGCGCCAATGCCTTGTTTTACCTCTGATATATAGGATCCTTTAATTCTGCGACAGTTTTCTATTTGTTTTTCTATAAATATTTATCAGAACTGTGAAAGCCTTAAAAATAGGTTATTTAAATCCAAATCCTAAATGGAAGCGGATAGTGATGAACATTTATTTAAGATTTTTAGATGTACAAAAATATTTAAAAAGGATGGTTTAACTGTAATATATGACAGGAAGTCATTTATTAAAACAATTTGAGTCTAAAAATAAGTTATTTGAAAAAGAATGGTAATTAATTCATGGAATTTTTTTAATATTAGAAAAAGTTAAGGTAAACAAACTCTTTTTAATAAAAGGTCATGTACATTCCTTTAACAAACCAATTTTAGTATAAGTGCAACCACTTTGGTTAATTATTCTTGCCATGAATGTTTACTAAATATTTATTAAATATTTATTGAATATATATATATATATATATATATATATATATATATATATATATATATATATAATCCATTATTTACTTATGTATTTTTTCATTTAAACATTCTGAGATTCTTTTATTACTGCTGTCAGCGTTCTTTAAATTACCGAAAATTTAAAAGAAGTAGTACACTGAAAGATAAATAAACTGGATAAAATTTTCCACTTTAATAGATTTTTAAACATATCCATTCACATTCTTTTGTAAGGAAATTAGTTTTCCTTTCATATCAAGCATTTTTGTTAATGATTCTAGTTATGAATATTCAGTGAAATATCCTTTTCAAATATAAAATTCATTTTCAATGAATTTGTCAAGAACTTTTTCCTGCATTCTGTAAGTTAATATTTATTTTTTTCTGAATATTATTATTTTGTATATGCGAGTTCAGTTATGTGAAATTTGTATTTGCTTTTGAATAATTTATGCACGGTTATTTCCTGAGTGGTGTGTGAAGTTATTTAAAAAAAGAGATACATATAACTGTTGTTCACCTTCCAAATGGCTTATTTTATGTTACAACTATTATGATATTTCATAACCAGAAATATATTTTTTTAACTCAAAAAAAATGTTGAGTAGAGAATTGTTTTACATAGTCTATTCATTATTTTACTTTATTTTTTAACAGGTTAAGAATTTTGTCACGTTTATAGTGAATTCCCGGAGTTCTAATTGTGATAAAAGTCTTGTGTTGAAATTTATTATTCAAAGCAAAATGTATATCTAACGTATAATCAATTTAAATTATCAAGTACATCATTTTACTCAAAGAATAATAATGATATTGTTTCTGAATCATTTTACCATACAAATTATAACATATGGTCTATGAGTTACACTTATTTATGAGATTTATTAACGAGAGTCCAAAAATAGGTTCTTCGAACAAGAATGGTAAATTGATTTAAATAGATTAGATAGTCATTAGACTTAATATAAAGTAGTAGTAAGTATAAAGATCATTTAACCATAAAAAATAGTTTTAAACCGATGCTCTTAACGTGTGTTAAGAAGTTTAACGTGGCAGATATTAGAAGAAAATGTTAAGAAGAGCTATAGAGTGCTAAGAAGAGCTATGCTAATGAAAAATGAGATGTTTTTATAACAATTTTATACTATACATAATTTATCATTTATATGCGGAATTTGTGATTTAAAGATTCTTAGTTACTTTTATTTTTACTATGTGTGTAATTATTATTACAATGTATTTAACTTATCGAAAGCATTAAAAAATAGGACATTCAAGGATAGGAAATATGGATAAAATTTTACACTACAATAATTTGGTTAACAGATACAATCAATTTCCTTCGTAAAATAATTAGTTTCTCTTCAATGCAAGCATTTTTTTATGATTTCAGTTACGACTAAGTTTTGAAAAACAAAATTTAAAATTTTTTTAATTTACAAAGGGGAAACATCACAACTGTTACGATGTTTTATGAAGAAACACATTGTTGTGTTTCATAAATTAATTTTGAGAAGAGAAGTGTTTTATAGAAAACTTTTACTATTTATTTTATTTAATGCATCAAGTTTTTTTCTACATTTTCAAGGCCGCGAATTCATGCATCCGTTCATTAAGCATTGAATTATTTTCAATATAAGCATTACTTAAATTAATATAATTCAACAGTTAGAATCCAATTTTAAAGATTTAATAAGTGATTGATAGGTTAAGATTAAAAATTTAGATTCCTATAAGTAATAAAAAATGTGTTAGAAAAAACAGGCTTTTTTAGCATTTAAAAACTGTAGCGATTATAACAATAAAATTTTGATATTTTACTTTACGGTCAGGGAGTTAATGTTTATTATGAACTTCTGTAATCCAAATTAGATTATGAGTTTTGTTTTGTGAATTATTATTGAAAGCAACATCTATACCTAATAAGTCAATTTAAATTATCAAGTACAACAGTTTCTCCAAAAGATAATAATAATAATATTTCAACTCAAATATTTCATTGTAGAAGTCATATTATAACGGCTTCTAAGAAGTACATTTATTTACTAAAATCACGAGATCTTAAAAATAAGTTCTTTGAATAAGAATAGTAATTTGAAATAGACAGACATTATCATTTGTCTAAAATGTTATCTAGAGCTAAAAAGTCAGTTTAAGCATAATAAATGTTTTAAACTGTGATACATAAAAACTCTTTGCGGATCATGAAACTTCTGTTTGCTTATAACGTTTTTTTAAAATTCGTATAATTTATTATTTAATTATATAATTTTTTATTTCAAGAATCTCAGTTTTTTTTATAATTGCAGACAAATTAATTGTATTTAAATTATCGAAAATTATTAAAGTTTAGTAGGGGAGAGTGGGGATACTTGATACTTGAGCATAGGGGATACTTGAGCCACCCCTATTATCTCTACAGTTGGTCAAATTTTCTTTCTAAAACTGGCAACATGGTAACATATTTATAGTTCTGAACATGTAAAAAAGAAATCACATACCTTGGTACCATTTTGAAAGTATGGTGATTAACCCTTTGAGCTCTGCTGGTGGAATTTTCTACCACATAATTTTAATTCTTAAATGTCACAACGACACCAGAAAATTCGACCAAATTTATTTGAAAAAGGTTTAATGCATTTTTTCGCTAATATTGTAAATAGTTTTTTTCTTTGCAAAATACTGGTGCGAATGTGACATGTAGCTCAAGTATCCCCTCCATGGTGATACCATCGAGCCACGATGCAAAAAGAAAGTAAAAATTTATTAGACATAGAAAAATAGTTCAAAATTAATTGAAAGTGATTTTCAATCGAAGAAAAATTATCAAATTTTCATTTTAAATATTTTATTTTGTTCTAAGAAATTATAAAAATATTAAAAAATTAAAATTTAAAAAATGGCTCAAGTATCTTCCCCTACTGTTAAAAATCTTAATAAAAAATGTTATTAAAAATGTTATTAAAATGTAGGAAAGATAAGAAAACTAAAAATAAAATCCATGAACTCTAACAGATATTGAAATCAAATTCATTCACTTCCCTTTTGTAAATAAATTCGTTTTTCTTTCATTGCAAAGTCCTTTGTTAATTGAATGGATGTTATGAATATTCACTAAAATACCAATTAAAAAAATTAAATTCATTCCCAGTGTATTTACCAAAACCTTTTTTCTTTCATTTCATTCTGTTCGTAAATGAATATTCAAAAATTTTCGAACACCATTCTTTTGTGTACATGAGTTCAGATAAATGCAATTTCCGATTTGCTTTTGAATAATTCATGTAGAATAATTTGCTGAATATCGAGTGAAGTTTTTATTAAAAAGAAGTTGGAAATTGCACGTGAACGTAGCAAATGAGGTGCGTTCGTACGATAACGAAGTTTTAAAAATATTCAGAACTTGCTGATATAGTAGAGCGTACTCCGGATACAGTAGAGTAGTCGAAATCTTTGCGTTTCTGTAAATATACAGGAAGTAATTTTTATTACACCTCAGCAACGTATATCTTATACATAAAATGTGAAATAGTTGAATATAATTAAAACACGTACCAAACCATGTTTCCCCGTATAGCATTATATACTGGAATACTTTTGTGTGGCCCTGTAATTTAATAATAAAAATTCTTTGCATCACAGATTGTACAGAATGCACATTTTAGTATATATTTCATAGATTCATGCCAATTCTATCATGTTCGAATGAGTATAACATCATTAAAATGCATCTGAAACTTTTTCCCCATTGACCGTAAGGTAACGGAATCCTTTTGATTGTCGCTGTAATTCATCTATGCATCCTATTTTCTTAACATTTGAAATGACTCGAGAAAATTACGCAATAATTATATGTTTTAAATTTCAAACGATTAAAATGCATTTAAAACTTTTTTTCCCTATTGATCGTAAATTTATACAATACATATAATCTATCATTTACTGATGTAATTTCAGATTTAAAGAGTATGACTTTCTTTATTACAAAAAATGTTATTTAATTTATGGAAAGTTTTTTAAAAATAGTAAGATTAAAAATAAAAATCTGGATAGAATTTTTAATTGTAATAGTTTTGTCATTAAATTAATTTATTTTCTTTTGTAAAGAATTCAGTTTATCTTTCATTGAAATGTATTTTTTTAATCATCTCAATTTCACAGTTAGGATGATTAAAAAAACATAACAAGTTGAATGTAGATTCTGCCATTGCAGAATTCAATTTCGCCTCCGATTATAAAAAAAAAATCGATACAGGTTTTTTAAAAGGGCGACCCCGTTTAGAATGCAATGAACTAACTTCATTTTTCTTGTGTTTATCAATATAATAGCAAACAGAACGATGTGAAATACCCAATTGATTAGCAATTTCTCTCTGAGACACTGGAATTGCGGAATAATAAAGAGATACAATTTGACGTGCTACCTCTTCATTCACTAAATTCATCAAAAACGAATTTTTTCTTTAGTTTAAACGCTTTTTTATAGACTCTGAGAAAAAGGAAATGCATTTTAACAATAAAATTGTATGAATGTCTCGTTTTAACGGCCAGATTACGAAACTAGTCGTTGGGAGCCACCATAATACTTACCCATCATGGATATGCATTGTATAATATGTAAAAATAAAGTATGTGAAAACTATTTATAAAATGCATTGCAATTCCAAGACAAAAATTAAACGTATATTTAAATATTCTTAATATACATAGTAATGCTCCATTAATGAATTGCCCCTTTTCGACAAATTATGTAAAATACCAAACTACACAAGTAGTACCGGATTGCGGAAAAGAAACATCCTTATGACTCCAAAAACAATAATCATATTAACAAACAGTTTATTGCGACAGATTAAGCGTCTTATTTCCAATTAAAACATATCTTTGAATTGAAATTTGAAGAAAATACAGGGTCATGAAAAATCGAAGAATGTGGAAAGCAGGATTACCAATATCTCGGCAACTATTAATCCGACCGACTTCGTTCTTGATGCAAAGTTTGTGTTGTTTTATTGCCTTTTACGTCCTTTTGTTAAAATAAAAAGAATCGAAAATTTTTATATACATTTCATCAGAACGAATTTTTCGAGAGTCCGAAAAGGATAGTTCCGAATAATCGAGGTTACTGATATTAAATAGGCTTTGTCCTATTCTTGCTTACTAAAGTACATAGAAAATTTTAAGTCTCTATCTCCATTTGTTCGTGAGATAGAGCGTTTACAGACCGATAGACAGACAAACGGACGGCAATTTTTTTTTTCTAAAAATATTTTTTCGGAATTTCCAGTATCTGAAACGTGTAAATCCGTCAATTTTTTTTTTCGATTTTCAAAACGATTGCAAGATTTACCCTATACTGCGTAGGATAGGAAAGTAAAAGTGGGCCACAATTTTTGACACGACACTTATTAGTTTGAATGAAGGAAATAGCATCGGAGGCTAAAAAAAACTAATTTCATTTTTACTATGACATTATTTTCACTAACTGAAGTCATCCGAAAGTAAAATCTCAATCTCAGTGGCCATAATGAAAAGAAATATTGAAATGTAATATCGTTATCAGTAAAAATGTTTTAAATAGTGACGTCATTTTCTCTTCAAATGTTTTTTTTAAAGTTACTGTTATTAGTAAAATGAAAAAGGCGTCCGTAATAATATCGTAAATCCCATTTATCTGGTTGCTGAATGACATCATTTTCCTCATTTGAAAATTTTCTTATTTTTCTTTAGACATTAATTTTTATCATTAATTATTTTCTGTTATTTTATTTACATTATTAATACTAGTAGTTCGCCGCGAACGTGGACCTCGCGATTTTTTTTGACGTAAGTGTAGTACCTACTGGCATGATTACTGACCCGTTTGTACGGACAGTATTTACTTTTACATATGGACACGTTAAAAAAATGCTGTAATAGTACAAATACCGAAATTTAATGGAAAATTACCAGAACTGAAAATAAATACAAGCTAAACAGATAGTAACTATTCATTTGTAGAACTGTTTGTTACTGTTGCAGCAAAAAGATTCTCCAGTCTTCGTTCTTCACCTATTCTTAGCTGCAATAGTTTCATTTTTTTTATTTTTTCTAATCTTATAAAATCAAAACCTGGGTCAAACATTATATCTGTGAGCCGTTTACATCTTGAAAGAGCGACATATGAACAATCGGCCGCCAGTTCTTTTGCGCCAATGTCCACCGCTACTTTATCCAAAGTCAGGCCTTGTGATTTGTGTACAGTTATGGCCCATGCAAGCGACAATGGAAACTGTGTGCGAGAGCACGAAACTTGGCCAGTCTTCCACGACCGGGTCATAGGTGGAATGGGAACCAAACCGTTTATATGCGGACCAGTATATTTGTCGAACTGTACACAAATCACAATTGGCATGTCATGTGGTGGAGCTGAACCTGGTCCGAATACAATGTCGCGCACATAGCCCAGAGCACCATTTACCAGTCCTTTATTGACCCATAAATTTGATTTAAGCATCACCCTGCTGCCTATTGCCAAATAAAGTATTTTTTCGAGTCCTTGCGCGACATCACTTTCAGCTTTGGCAGCAGTATCGTTGTTGTGTTTGGAAGAAATTTTTGCGACAGGGCTGTTTAAAGACTCTAGTTTGGCAATATTGTACGCAGAAACCGCTTCGTTAAATGGTATTAATCTCAACGCGTCCTCAAATGTGGCGATTTCAACATTCCCAAGTACGGATTTTTCACGAGTCATCAGCACTCTCCAATCAGCCAGAGTAGACTGTCCCACACTTAAACGATCCAAAATGTTCCTAAAAACATTTTGGTTTTCGTCTTGCTTATGAGCAGTTCGTAGTATTATACATCGATTAATTGATTTAAATAATAGTTGGCCTTGATCAGAATGCGTGGAAATGTATCCATTTCCATAAAATGGACGATCCATCACTGGTGGCAACTGTTTGATATCCCCTAAAAGATACAAACACATGCCACCAAATGGGACTTGAGCATTATAGGGTTTTGCTTCACGACATCTCAGGTCTATTTTATGAAATAATGAGCAGCCCACCATGCTCATTTCATCAATTATAATGAAATGGCAATTTTCCATTTCTGGCTGAAAAGTTGAAGCAGCCTCTCCGTCTAATGACTTATACATTCTTTCAATCCCAATATGTAGCCCAGAGTGAATTGTACACCCGCTCACATTAACAGCAGCGACTCCAGTAGGCGCAAGTAATAAAAAGCTTTTTGGTCCTAGCTTTTCATTTAAAATATGACACATGGCTCCGATTATAGTGCTCTTGCCACTGCCTGCCTTTCCTTGTATTATCGTGCATTGGGCATCAAACGGTACGACTTGGCTGCGCCTAATCATATTTATTTGTTTGTTTAAATGAATTAATATGTCAGTTTGTTCCTGATTTAAATTTACTGCAGGCATGGCGTATCGAACAGTTTGATGACCAGATTGTGCTTTAGCTTCGGAAACAAATGAAGCAAGTGTACCTGGATTTAAATAATTTTGGTATGTGCTATGCCAAACAATGCTTAAATCAAATTCTCGCGTACCCAATTCCGTTCTAGCAATACTTTGTTGGTTGGGACCCATTTCAGCTAAAATCATCCATTCCTCCCGTTCTCTTGTATTTTCAATTTCATCTTCATCATATTGGTCTTCATCTACTTCAGGAATTTCCAAAACTTCTACTTGATTAATGTCATTTTCTTCGTATAATTCTTGCCACGATTTTCCGGATTCTGTAAATTCTGTCAGACTGCGCCATGGTATGTTTAATATAACCTGCTGTTTATAGAACTCATCTTGATTTGTGACGCTTAAAATTCGCCGGGGAACTATACGCGGTACTGCTGGTTTTCTTCGTGTAGCCCACGAGTTACCTCTTTTGTAGTGTTTACTGAAGAAATCTTTCAGAGACAAGCTTTCAAATTGTTGAGGACGAAGAGGATATGTTTCCAGTGACGAACTTACTGCAACTTCACCAGACACAGCATTTAATCTTAGCCATTGGTCATTTTCCACATTTATTTTAACAAAAGCTCTACTGGCGTGAAATAAATGCCAGCCCATCAAAATATGAAATGTTTCCTGTGCCGAGATATCACGTTCTGCGCAAATTTTTAGAAATATTTTTTTAGTACCTCTTTTGCTTGCCCATCACTTTGATTATCTAAAACTAACGAATACATTTCTTCGTAAGCTTTAGATCTTGGTTCTGATTTACTTGCATATTTAGCAATATAGTTCAGAACGGCTTTAGTAGATAGGATACATTGAATATCAGCATTGGCCCTCCAGTTTTCGGAAACAAATCTGTTATGCGGATTAATAAGCGGATCGTTGCGTATCGATTTAAATGTCCATTCTCCATTTTCTTGGACTATCGAATTTTGGTCAATTAATTGAAATGGAAATTTGAATCGGCACTCCTGAATCTTTGTCGTCTTATTAATTCGCAAACATTGTTTACCATGGCGCGTGTGTCTTTGACAGCAATTTATTAAGTTCTCGTAATCGTCTTGATAATTTTGAACTTCTGAATAGTGCAACTGACATGGGTGAATTGCTGGTACAGACTTACCAATATTTGGGTTGACTGTTGTAATCAAAGTGCCAAAATAATTAGCAATCGCAGCTCTTTCCTCAGGTGACTTTCTATTAAGGTCTGAAACGTCAGGAGCCCCTTCCAACCATAAAATTCCATGAATATGGGGACTACCGCGATGTTGGAACTCAGTTCTGTACCAATAGTCTCTCACCGAAAAATGTGGTCCCATAATTTTTTGAATAAAGTAATCTGCTCTTTGTTGAAAGAACCAGGAGACGATTAATGGATTTTCGTTCAATAGCTTATTTTTTATTGTCATGGCCCTACTTGGATTAACAGTTCTTAAATCTATATTAGGTGCTAAAAGACGGTACAATTCAGGCCAGTGCAAATCAGCGGCACTCAAAGTAAAAAATAGTGTAGGAGTCCCTAAAAATTCCACCATATCCAATAGTTCACCACATCGGAAATGCCAGTATGCACTGGTTCCACGTAAATTAGCATTAAAACACGTCAATTTTCGCAATAATAATGGATCACGGTTAACTTTTTCTTTCAGCTCAGGAATTGTCATGTTACTGAATTCCGAATTCCTTCTGATACAAATGGAACTATTTTGTAGTGCCGTCCATCTCATATGGCTGTTTAATGCAAAAAATCGAAATCTGGAGTGTTTTGCAAATCGCTGATCTTTATATTGCATAAGATGTTGGAAATATTGAAGATGAGTAATAGTTTTTGGCCTAGGTGTTCTTAAATCTGCAGCACCGGTGGGGAAGAGTGTTGGAAAAGCCATAGCAATATAACCGGCTGTAGTGAATTCGTTTATAGGGTTTGGTGATACTACAGGCCACATAATGGGATTTTCTGTTGTACCTAGAACACGTTGCACCATTCTTTGATTATCATTGGGTGCTATACCCAAAATATTTGTATCAACAAGCTCTTCGTTTTCAGTTTCATCTTCATTTAATTCAACATTGTCAGGTCCTAAATTTTGATTTAAAATTTCTGTTATATTTCCATCTTCCGGGATCGCTTCTAAATTATCAACATTGATGTTTATATCTCTATAATAAATGTTATTTTCTTTGAGGAATAACAAAGCCCTATAGACTCTATTTCTGTTGACTCTAAAATCGCTGTAATTATTGGTACACTGACGTCTAATAATAATAACAGAGGAAAGTGAACTGACAGCATGTGGCAATTGAGTCGCAACAGAGTTAACTTCTTGGGGAAAATTAATAACCTGTCCACTAAAAGCATACTGCTGGCCCCGAATCCGATACACCTGAACGACTGGATGCACTCTTGCTATCAGTTGTTCCTCTATCATTGATAACTCTTTTAATACTGCTGGGCCATTCCCCAGGATCCATATTATTATCTAATGAAAAGATGTTAAAAAGATTTCTATTTTTAACACAATAAGCGCAAAGTGCGTCTTCATTTACTTTTAAGTTTGAAAATGATTTATTACAACCAGTGCAAAGTTGCCATGTCAAGGCCATTTGACTAATTTCAAAAATTGTGAAGTTAGAATTGTCGCCATAATGATGGTGATCTAGTACCCTTTCATTTGTTTGGGCTAATTCAGAAAGAACACGCGTCTCTTCCTGACTTATAACATCTCTAGCACGTTCACGTACAGAACGTAAACGTTCCGAGCGTTCGGGAGATTGTTCATGTTCTCGAACCTGCGAAGCATGTTCACGCAGTAAACGTAAACGTTCTGAGCGTTCGGGAGATTGTTCTTGTTCTCGTACCTCTCTAGCGTGCTCTCGCAGTAAACGCAAACGTTCCGAACGTTGAGATGAACTCTCGTCGGCACGAGAAGTACTGGCACGGTCTCGTTCCTGAGATAGACGTTCTTGGCGCTGCTCATTAGTCTCTAGGTTTCTTCGCAAAGCAGCTTCGCGAGCTTTTGTTGCCGCTGACTTCTTCTTTGTTCGTGGCATTATTTGAACTATAGTTCTACTACAGAAGTACAAACAAACGAAGATTTCGTTAGAACAGTAAGATTCCCGCTACACAGGTCTGTAGATTAATTCATTAAAGAAACATAATAATCTGTAGACGATGAAAACATATTAAGCCTTGAACTGAAGAATACACTGTAATTTTCCATCTTTATTTATTACGTCACAAAACCACAAAGGAAACGAGTATATTGACTATCTTAACATAAAAAAATTACTATTACATATTTATATATCATACTTCATTTTACTGTTTTTATTTTAAATCCACCAAAGTTCCAGAAAATCAGCCGTTGCCACATTTTTCCAAATCCGAAGAAACTTGAATTCAGCACAATATTATGTCCGTGACATTTCATGCAAAGCCATGGGGTCAGCCCTTGGCGTAGAATTGGTTCGCCAAGCTCCTTGACTCTTACAAGAACCAAAAGCAATTCGGCTACTCTATAATTAATTATTTACGTAAATATTAGTTGAATATCAAATGGAATTGATAACATTCAAAATTCAAAGAAATATCGATGAAAGTAACGTTCTCCTTTTAATAGAAGTCGGTTAAATGCGATAAAATTTCTTGAACTACTTATGTTAGGCGAAAAAACTTTGATAGCGCGTTCTAATTTGAGGTCAGCGCCATCTAGTTGTCAGGTTGGTAAACTAAAAGTATAAGTAAAAATAATTAACAAAAACATAAATATTTCAAATATTACTGAATCGATTTCGATGCTTTACTATCTGTGAAATAGTACCTACTGACATTTTTTACATATTTTCAAACTTTTGTCAAAATTGCACTTATAGTTTGGAAATAAATAGGATAATTATTATTTCTACAAAAATGTAAATATTTCTAAAATTGCTTAACCGATTTTGATGCCCAACGAACTTAAAAATTGTGTTGATGAGTATTACACACATATTAAATTTCAGCTCAATTAGAGCAACGGTTCGAGAGTTATCGCATTACAAAAAATGTGTTTTTTGCCCCAAGTTAAATTGTAGTTATCAACGCGTGTTGACAGCGCTATTGATTGCCCCAGGATAACAGGCGCGCTTTGTAGTATTACCTTCTGCGCGACTGCCCCATGCCCCAATGTTAAACGAATGGAGACAGATGCGGTTCTTCACCGTTAGATGGCGCAGTTGTTTTCTACCATGTTTAACGAGAAAGCAAACTTTACAGTGAAGTAATGTATTTATTAATGTATTTACATTGATTTTAAGTTAATTAAAGACCGTTAATTAACCGATTTTGATGCCCAACGAACTTAAAAATTGTGTTGATGAGTACTACACACATATTAAATTTCAGCTCAATTAGAGCAACGGTTCGAGAGTTATCGCATTACAAACATACATACAAAAAATGTGTTTTTGCCCCAAGTTAAATTGTAGACCTTGCTCGCTCCGCTCGCTCGGTCAATTATTTCTTAGTAAATATATTTTTTTTACCTCAATTAGTGCATAATTATACGCAATCCTTTTATTGTGGTTAAATTTTACGAAAACAATCAACTTTTTTGTTTTAAATGCGAGGACATGTTCACTGATGAGATCAAGCTTCTGATAATGGAAAATAAATTTTTATTAACGAGAGAAAAGCTAAACTGAGTTGCCACCATTTGACGAAATATCGTAAAAAAGCATTTAAAATTAAAAATAAAATATAAAAATGGAAATAAATTAAAAAATAGCTAAAATGGGCACAACTAAAAATAAATAGATTTCATTTAAAAAAATAATTATCAAAATCGGCACAGTAGAAAATTCAGGGATGATGACACGACATTTTTGGCTTGTCTGAAAGAAATAGCATCGGAGGCTGAAATATTCACCAAGAGAACCTTTACAAAAATATTATTTATTTCCAATGTATTTGTCAGGAATTTTTCAATTTCATTAAGTTCGTAAATTAATATTTAGTTTTATTCGAATACCGTTCATTTGTGTATATCTATTATAGAATATCTAGTATAATGTATATCTAGTATAGAATATTTAGTATAATGTATATCTAGTATAGACATTTAAACTACAAAGCACAATATTCTCTTCAAAGCACATTAGTAATACTTAACCATAAGAGTTATAATATAGGTTCTATGTACCACATTTATTTACTGAAATAAAATAGGCTTAGAAAATGCTTTCAATTTTAAATAAAAATAGTAAATTAAGACAGATTGATTATTATTAATAAAAATTATAGTTAGACATATAAAAATCATTTAACCATAATGAAGTATCTAAACCGGAAAATACATAAAAAAAAATTTGAATATTAAAGAGCTATGATAATAAAACGTTTGTTATTTCATTTTTTTATTTGTTTTTTTTTCTTTTACTTATGTAATTTTCGATTTGAATACTATGAAATATTAAAAAAAAACTGGATAAAATCTCTCACTTAAATAGGTTTGTAAACCAATTCATTCACAGTTTCTTTTTGTAAAGAAATCAGTTTTTCTTTCATTACAATATTTCTCTTAATAATATCAGATATGAATATTCACCAAGATCCTTTTGAAAAATTGAGATCTTTTCCAGTATATTAGACAAGAGCTTCTTCATTTTTTTTACTTCGTTCACATTGAAAATTAATGTTTAAAAGTTTTTGAATGTAAGTCTTTTGTGTACTCAAACACAGTTAAGTGAAATTTTCTATTTTCTTTTGAATAATTTATTTAATATAATTTCTGGAGTAGCAAGAAAACATTTTTAAAAAGAGGTAGTGTTAAATTATGTTTCATTTGCAAAGGAAACAATAACAGTTCTTTTATGATATTTAACAAAAAAAAAAAAATATTTTTTTAATTTTGACACAAATTTCGAAAAGAAAAGTTTGATTTTTGAAATTTAATTTCTAAATTTAATTTAAATTCTAAAACTTTAGTTCGAAAAATCGTTTAAATATGGCACTGTAAGCTGAAAAACACGTTCTCTGCAAGCAATCTAAAACAAGAAAAATGTCAAATCAAGCATTCTTTGCAAACAGAACGCAATCTATTCAACATAGTCACCGTTCGAAACGTTTGTATAACATTTTTACCGTTTACCTAATAAACAAATTGTATATCGCATAATTATATCAATCTTTGTTTTTGACAAAGTTAATTTTGTAATCAGGGTCTTATTTGCTGGACGCCCTGTATAAGATATCCATTACACCAGCCAGCCAAGTCCTAAAAAGATCATCTTGTTATGTCTACTAAATAAGTAAAGAACTCACGTAACTTCCATTAGAGAAATTTACTTTACTTGGTAGAATGTTCTTCTACATAATGTAGCTGTAATGGAGTTGCCTAAAAGTTTTTGGACACTAATACATTTTGCTACGTACTAATTTGATTTGGAATCTTCAGATGTTTTAGACAAAACACTTAGATATGTAGGTATATATAACAGAACCTTTTTTACTCCGCATTGTTTTTAATTTTGTCAGTATTATTTTATTAAATTGTTGCAATTTACTATCGTAAAATCCGCTACTTAATATTAATCTAAATACAATTATGATTTTCCTTTAAAATGTGAGCAAATTTATTATAAATGACGAATATTTGTACATCATGTATCTAGATACCTTTGATTCATAAACATTCATGCTGTTTTCCTCCCAAATGACCCAGTGCTCCTTTTTTTTAAAATAAAAATTGAAAAATAAAACAAGTAGATAGAAAAAGAAAAAAATTGTGTTTTATTTCACAATAGTGGCGCTTTGGCCGGTTTATATGCCGTGTTTTCTGAAATATGCCTTTAATTAGACAAACCTGGGAATAGGGAAAAGTAAAAGCCGTATTTTAGTAGCATATGCAAATGACGGCTACGCCAACACAGGTCTCAAAATAAGCAAATCTTATACGATTGTAAATTTTTTATACTATAAATAAAATTCAAATTTTCACCATCATCCATCAGATTGCTATAGAAACCAATACGGCATTCGTTCAGCTGGATTTTTTTTAAAAAGAAATAGCGGAGATACAACAGAGTGCTTTCTATTTAATTCTTTCATAAGTAAGTACTTATATTCTCAAAATGATGAAATGTGTAAATGATAACACTGAATGTACAATATATTTGTAGGTGTATTTTTCATCATAAATAAAATATCTTGTTTATATAATTAATGAAAGGAAATTTTTCATTGGAATATTCTGATTCAAGTGTGCCATTTAACTTGTAAAATTAAGTGGTCCAAAAATGAACCACTACCCTTGAAAGGGTTGTAAAGAAACTTGCGAACAAATCATCATAAAACACGGAAAAACACTTAAAATAAATTAAAAAATTAACTTTTAATATTCCGGGTTTACACTAATTCGGATTCTTTTTACGAATATCAAACAATCGCTTCGGAATGCATGAAAAAATACAATTCCAAAATTTAAATAAAAAATTCCAAATTCAAACTAAAGAGGATTTTCTAAATTTGACTAAAATTTTAAAACTAGATTTCTTTTACGAATATAAAAAATCAAAAACGAAACAAATGCCATAATTTTTTTTTCGTTCAGAAGACGAAATTTATTAAATTGGACTAAAAGATTGAAACTCGGCTGTAAATGATAACGCGTCGCTGCAATCTAAAAAATGCTAAAATTACTAAAACAATTTGCCAAAGATTTAAAAAATTTCTTGCGAATTTCAAATAATTGATTAAAAAGTATTTAAGAATTCCCGAAACATTAAATGATCGCTAAACAAAGTCCAAAAACATTTACTGAGAATGGGACAAAATTTACTATCTGAAGAATTGATACCGAACTATTTTCATAAATTTTGAAAACGCCTTTCAATACACAAAATAAAACGCTAACAACTGCGTAAAATGTTCAAAGACTTTAAAAAACACGATACTTAACGTAATGTAAAACTAAAATACTTCGATTTAGATACTACTTGAATATCTGAGACATTATCCATTAACATTTGATTATTAAATATGTAATAATTTAAATTATATGTATAATCTTAAATATCTGAAAATTAAATGTTAATATATTTTCCCGAGAGTATTTAATACCATTTGTTAAAATATAGAACAGATGTTATCTGAAAAAACATAAAATATTAAAATTTAGAAAATATATGTATATCAGCTTTATTCCAAATTTTATTTTGGTACTTAACATACTCTTGTGATAAGTTCTTTACTTTTATTAATTTGAAGACATTTTAAGAAAAGAAACTAACGAATAACGTTTTAAAAATTCAAAAAATGACACGCAGCTGACAATTAATATTTCTAGAATTGATAAAAAATATATTAATAAATATATGTCTGCAAATACCAAATTTAAAAAAAAGCAATAATCTATGGAAATTATGTACTAGCATGAATTTGAATATTACTGATTACATTAAATATAATGCATCTTAAAATACAGAACACCGCTTAAAACGCCACCAAAATTTATTTAAATGTTGGATGTCTACATTAATGTCTTGATGAATGGAAAAATCATGTTTATAAAATATCATTAAATGCCCATAAAAGTTTTTCCGAAAAAAATGAAATTATTCATTTATGCATTATTCAGTTTTATTTAGCTTAATCAAAAACAAGTAAATGGGGAATATAATATATAAAGAAACATTAATGTTTGAGGTATATTTTACAGCTGAATTTAAAACGTGAAACAATGATTCGGTTATTCTTTGATATCGATTTTCACGTTAATGTATTTGTGAAAGATTATAGCAGGAAAAGGTAATTTTTAAAAGAGTGAGTCATTTCTAGCATTAAATTAACTATTAAAAATGCATAGAAACATTAAGTGTATAAATATAAAAATAGATTATGCAATAGCAAAAATTTTTGTACGTGCATCGTGGTGTATACGACTGCAGAGAAATTAATATTATTTTTTTTTACATATACATGGCCATATTTTTTTTTAAAATTTCACCACGATAATAATAGAATAATTCAAAGCAATAACGTACGTAATAAAACTGTAAATAAATGTATTAGCGACAAAATATAGTTTTAGAGGCATCCGAAGAGAATAGTGTAACGTATATTTTTGAAAATTCTGTGTGAAATATTGCTGAATAATGAGCCACAGATGTTAAACTGACGAAAAGACTAAATCATTTCTAAATACTAACTTCCTAATAGTGGAAAAAAATGGCAAAATTGTAATGATTTTCTCACTGTTTTTTGTTAGTTAGTTTTTTTATTGTAAATGGAAAAGAAAAAGGATGTTATTTCAAATATGCAATAAAAAACACTTACCATTATAAATACTACAAATGCATTAAAATATTTTACCATTATAAATACGACAATTGCATTAAAAAGCATTATATTATGTTAGAATATGCAATATATTAGGTAGAAACATTTATGAAAGTCACAAAAGCGTAGCCTAAAAATTATAGAATTATCATTGGTAGAATAAGCTCAAAATCCGAGCAGCAAAATATGAAGTCGAAGCAAAATATGAGTCGTTGTACTCATTTATACATTGATTAATGTCAATATGGCATATACAATATTGCACGTACTAGTATATTTAGTACAGCGTCTCTTCTTTTATCTTGTCTTTGGAACAACGCATTTTCAACTTAATCTATCGACCACATTTTTTAGATTTTTCAATTTATATTTTTGAGATCTTCACAAAATTTGATCTGTACATTTAGCTAAATCTTTATGCACATTATCTTTTAAATGATTGATAATTGTTGATTGACTATGTCCAGTTTTATCTAAAATCAGCTTCAAAACTTTTTGAGGACAAACCTAAACTAGTCGATGGAGGCCAACGTAATACTTACCCATCATGGATATGCATAACATAATATATGAAAACATAGCATATGTAAACAATTTATAAAATGCATTACAATTCCAAAACAAATACAAACGTATATTTAAGTATTTTTAACATATCATCATGCTCTATTAATGAATTGCTGATGAACCAATTTCGATATGTTGTATGAAACGCAATTCAGTGCAATTCAGTGCTATTCAAGTAGCATTGAATTGCATAAAAGAAACATCTTTATAACTCTAAAAATAATTATCATATTCACTAACGGTTTCTTGCATCGAATAAAGTGACTCATTTCCAATTGAAAGATATCTTTGAATTGAAATTTGAATGAAATACAGGGTCATGAAAAATCAAAGAATGTGGAAAACAGAATTAGAAATATCTCGACAACTAATAATTCGATCAACTTCGTTTTTTATGCAAAATTTGCGTTAATTTATTGCCTTTTACATCCACTCCTTCAAATAAAAATATTCGAAAATATTTATATACCTTTCAACAGAACGAATTTTCATCAGAACGAGTCCGAAAAAAATAGTTCCCGATAATCGAGGTTACTGGCATTAAATAGGCTTCGTTCCATTCTTACATACTAAGCACATACAAAATTTCAAGTCTCTATCTCAATTTGTTCAGGAGGTAGAGCGGTTACAGACAGACAGACAGACAGACACACACACAGACACACAGACGGACGGACGGCAATCTCCATTTTTCGGAATCTCCAGTGTCCGAAACATGTAAATCCGTCAAATTTTTTTTTCTATTTTCAAAACGATTGCAAGACTTCCCTATACTACGTATGATGGGTAAGTAAAATGAAAAAAAAATCTTTTTAAAAATCTCATGATTTATGTGGTTTATTAAGGTTTATGCATATAATAAATTCAATCGATTATTCTGTTCAACCGTGATTTTTTCTTGTTAACATTATACGACATTATCCAATTGTTTTCCATTAATTAAAAATAATTACTCTTTTTTTTAAGCTTAAAATTGATATGAACTTTTTAATTTATTTTAAAGCCATTAAAACTTTGCTGATAAAATAGTCAAATTTTTTTCATTCTAACTTTAATGTATCTAGTTTGTTTCCTGTTGAAATAAATAAATAAAAATGTAACGAACACAAGAACATGGGATTTATTATTTTGTACGAAATCAATGGGTTCCGTAACTCGAATGATTTTGAATATTCTTGTTATACTAAACAAAAGTCAACGAACAAACACTCCGCTGAACAAAACTCCAAAAATTCTATAAGTACAAATAGTTTGAAATCTATTCACATTGATATTAAATAATTAACCGTCTTTCTACTAAGATCAGAATATTGCCTACGATTTAAAATGACTGACTTTACAGGTAATTTATACGTCCCATACTAATTATAATGACCCTATCATGCAACGATTCATTCCACTGAATATCAAAATTTACTTAAAACGGAACACAAGAACAAAGAAATAACGAAATGAGGGATTCGCCCCCACGCTTGGATGGTACACTGTTAAAAATAAAGGTGACAAACCGGTGCCATTTGGGACCCGGAGGTGAAAAGGCGGTGCCATTTGGAACCCTAGAGTGTCATAGGAGCTTGAATATGCGGTTGGGGTGACGACAGATCTGTTACTGGATGATGGGAGCTAAATAAGGTACCATGCACTTCGTAACCACCTCATTGGGTGACTGGCAACTTGCGCATGCGCTATGACGCGTGTCTTTCTGCTTTCGGTGTCGGCAAGTAAAGTTTACGGGTGTGAGCAAATCAAAACATGGCAGTGTGTAAATTGGCGATATTAATTGAGGACTAACCACTGAGCTACAATGAAACAACAATGAGGACTTAACGATCCGATTTGTGCGACCAGTGAACCGGGCAAAGTCTGATTAAAGGTAAGATTTAACTTTATTTTATTTTATTTTATTGTTACGTTAATTTATCGTACATCCCTATAAGTAATGTCATAAAAAAACAGTAAATTAGATTTTTTTGTTAGTATGATTGATTGTTAAGTTTATTATGTGAAGCTACAAGCTACACTCTCACCAAAATACCCGCTTGCTAATGTTAAACCTATGAGGTAGTTATTTTACAATTTCTCGTTTACATGTCAATATTTTTAAATGATTTATCGAGGCCTTAGCTACCGAGGAGCAATTGGAGCAAACTGCTATAGGCACGGGAATCCTAAGGGCGCACAATTAGAAAGAGCGAAATGAAAGATTGTAAAAATATTTACATATTTTTTCATTACAAATCAGTTATTATAGAAGAATCTTGTTGCAATCGGAATATTCTATGACCATTTTACCTTGTGTTTAAACTCAACTGTTTAGATTTAACCCTTAACTGCTGTTAGTGGTCTCAGAGACCGTGCGTTTTTCAAGTTTCACAGTTTAACTTGTAATTTTTAGTTTAACTATAGATACTGGTCAATTTTTTTTAGTTTGGGGTCTTATTACTATCTCTAAATACTTTTGAATAGCTGAATTTGATTTATAATATTCTTGTACATAAAGTTTAATACATAAATAGTATTCTGAGAATTAATGTAACATTTTATTCATCTTCAGATTAAATGGTCTGACAGACAGCTCACAGTAGTTATGTAACAATTTTTGTCAGAGCAGTTAAGGTTAAAATATGTTTTTGCGTCTATATACAGTTAAAAGCAATTAATTTTATTCGCGAAGTTTTAATTTTAACCTTTACACGGGATCTCGGACAGCATCTGGCCGGCTTTGCATATATTGTCGGATAGATGCTATCCGAACCCCTCCTGTAAAGGCTAATTTACACCATATTGCAGCCTCACGTAACTTCTCTAATATTGTTTCAGTATACCTGATTTGTCTTTATTTGAGAGGGGGGGGGTAACTTTTTCATTTAAGATAATTGTATACTTGCAAATCTTAAAGTAATCAAAACTTATTTACAGGGTTTTCATTATTAATATTTTCCTTATTAACCACCATTATTTCCGAAATAAACTTCATAATATGATTAGATCGGGAGGCGGTAGCACGGACAATCATTTAGTCTGATTTAAGGATAAAAATCACTGATAAAACCTCGATTTGCATATTAAAACGTTATTAGTCAGCCAAGTCATACCTTGGTGGGAAATGCCTAAAAACCCGAATTTAGCGGTATCTTGGATTTACCATTATGGGTTCTTACTCCCAATTCTTCATATTTTCATACTTTCGGTTTTGATTTTCTTTCAAAAACGTGAGAAAATGTTAGGGTATTGAATTGAATAAACCTTATGATCTGATTATCGGCTATGCAGATTTACACCCATTTTTTTCGAAAGTATTCTTTCGCATTAAACTTTATTTAGTAGCAGAATTTTATGGATAAATAAAATAAAATATTTTTTTTCAATAATAGTAATTTAAGTTTGATTAGACCGTAATCAGCCCCCCCCCCTTTCTCAATCATCAACATTATCCGATATGACAAATTTGTAGCCATGAACATTCAAATTATAAAAGGAAAACAATCTGTATTTACTCCACTGAACTTTCAGAATAGTTTACAGAAATAGTGTGTGTTCAAAAAATGTAACAATGAATAAAAACTTATATCGTAATTTTACACAAATGTGAAAATTTTCAGCAGGTGATGAAGATCTCGTGTTTTAAAGGTGATTTTTGCACTGTCATTTATAAATCTTAAACATTTTTCTAATGACATAATTTTTAACAATCTTTCATTCCACCCGTTCTGAAACAAGACCAATAAACAGGGTTGGCTTTTTACCGGTAAAAACCTAAGGATATACAATAAACTGTTAGCCCTTAAACTGTATTTTAATACTATTGATAAAAATTCTATTTTCATGTAATTGGTGTATTAATATATAATATCTATATAGGGGAGAGTGGGGTGGTGTGGGACTTTTTTTACAAAAATAAGATTTTTTTTTTTTTAATATACAAAAAGAACAAATTCAATTTATAGCATGCAAGGTAAAACACTTTTTAACCCCCCTGAATAATATAGAAACATAACGTGCAAATACTATTTTATTTTAAAGAGAACGTAAGTTTCAAAATGTGTCTCATACCTCCTCATTAAGAGTTATGGGACAGCAATAATAAAAAAAAGCTATAAGGCACAAAATAACCTATAGTGTCGGTAAGATAAACAATCAAACAAAGATTGTAAGTTGATAATGTATATGCCACAATATAAAATTCCAGTATCTTCATGACTGGAATGAAAATTCAGGATTCTCTGTCATTAAGGCCCTACACTAGGCTCAGAATGTAAACATGATAATGTAAAAGTCTATAGGAGCGTTCTTTTGAAATACCTAACTCCAATTTTAATATTTTTACATGATTCTTTTGAACAAGACAGCTGAGTATGATCCATAACTGGCCTAGTTTTTATTTTTTCGATTTTGCTTTTATATTTTTTGCATAATGATAGTTTCAATTTCAGAACCGGTTTAAACCAATTTCGTAAGTTAAAGTATTTTTTTTAAAAAAATCTGAAACCAAAACTGAAAAAGTAAAAACTACGCCGGTTGCGGATCGCCCTCAGCAATCTTGTGCAAAACAATCACGTAAAAATATTAAAATTTCGGCGAAATATTTGAAAAGAACGCCCCCATAGACTTTGCATTATCATCCGGGTCTTTTTCTGTGCCTAGCGTTTCGCCTTAAATAATCATCAATTTATTTACATTTTGAAGTATGAATGCATATATTATCAATGTTATAATTAATATATTATCCTCTAAAAAATTTGCATCTCAGCAATTCGCATTATTATTAATTAAAAAAAGGAACTAGGCGCGTCCCATTCATCCCTTTTCTGGCATGTCCCATTCCTTGCCACTTCCTTGTTTGTGTTAAACTTCTTGTTCAAACAAAAATGCTGCTTTAGGCTTAGTTTAAATTATGGATAATATACAGTATAATGTTCCATAAATAGGGAAACTATTACATTTATACATAAACAAGCCTTTAATATATTGAGAGCAAATAAATCAAATTTAAATTGGATTTCTGAAATATTTTTTTTCTTTTATACATTTGCAAGTCTATGCATATCAATATTTTTTGTAAACTGAAGAATGGATTACCATTGCTTCATCTTGTATACGATCGATGAAATGTTTAGAATAATGCACAAAGAGAAAAACCTACAGTTTCATTCCACCCGACTTTCCCCCATATAGCAAAAGGGGAAATAAAGAATTAGCCAGTTCCCTAAAGCTCCTGATATACAGTATATGGGCAGAGATGACCGTCCACTTGCGATTTTATACATTTTGTTATATATCTAGAAAAATGTATGAGGAATTATTCTGAAAATCTTAGTGTATAAATATAATACACTATCTGGCCATTGATTGTCGTTCACTTGCGATTTTAGACATTTTGTAAAATATCTAGAAAAACACATGAGGAATTATCCTGAAACTCTCAGTGTATAAACAATATAGTACAGGTCATCTATTTCCGTGAAGATTTTTTCCAGAAACTTTATAGGGGACCGCCAACAAATAAAAAAATGTATGAATATCTTTTGGATAACCCTGTCAAAACTAATGCATCAAAAGCGCTCAAACTGTAGATTGTGATTCAGTGGCTTATTATTATAAACTGTGTTCATTTTTATGTCGATACCATGTTTACTCGTAGAGAAATGAAGATTTTTATAAAAATACTCCCAAATTTTTAAGATTTTTGCTTATAATTTGCAAAGTTCTTAATATAAAATAATAATATTTTCTGAAAATTAGCAAACAACATTGCACATAATATCCTGTAATCAGAATTAAAAAATAATAAAAATTGTTCGAATATTAAGTAGGTTTACTAAATAATTTTTCACTGCGTATGCGTCAAAGATATCAAAATTTCATTTGCATATTATGTTAGCCAAATGTATAGAGCAACTTTTGTGAAAGTCGCAAAATCACATCTTGAAAATTTTGAAAATAATCGTCAATAGAATACGTTGAAAATTCGTTATTCCCAAAATGAAGGAAAAACACGAGGGGTTGTATCCATATATTCATTGATTAGTGTCAATATAGGATACATAATAAGGGCGTACTAATAAATTTGAATAAAATTCCTCATTTTTTTTAATTATTATTACTGGTATGGAATACCTGTACATGTTAGGAAAATTCGTTGCTCATCTGGAATAGACAATTTGTTGCAAGATATGTTTTGTAAATATGGTTAATAATGTAAATAGTTTGTAACTCTTAATGATAATACAGGAAAAGAATATCTGAATGACAAGTATGAGTTGGTCATGTAATTTTCTCGTGCTGTCCGAAAATAGGCAATAAAGAAGAAAGTGCTCAGTTAAACTGATGTCATTGAGCTCGCAGGCTATACATAAAACTGTATATTATACTCTTATTTCAAAGAATAATGCCCTTCTAAAAATAAAAGAAATCGACAGTAAGTTATTGGACAGTGGATTAACTGCCATCCCTCTTTATACTTAACCAATGAGCCCCTAAAACTAATCAGGGAAGTGCCTTATCAGAGTGAACCTATTAACAAAATTTGAAGAAAATGTGATAATTCTGCATGATTTCTGCATATTTATATAAATTAAGGAGGGTAGCACTCTCTTCTCCACTCCCTTCATATTTAACCAATGAACCTCCAATGCTAATCAGTGAAGAACCTTATCAGAATGAACCTACATATAAAATTTGAAGCAAATCTGATATTTATATAAAGAGTTATCACGTTACATACAGAACCTGCGGGCACATTAGCTGTCAGGCTTTGATAGCCTTGTGAGCTATGATTTAAATTTTATTTAAATTTTATTCTTTCTTTTTTTGTTCATCTACCATTTTTGCTGTACTTTGATGATACATTTTAATTAAACTGTCTTGTTGTGTGTTTTCCTTAATGTGTTATTATTATTATTTCAGATAGTGAACTTACATTTATAGTACTTACATTACCATGCTTCATACAAGAAAAGTTTCCGACTCTTTATCATGAAGAAAGTGCAGAAATTTCTGTGTTTCAACCTGTTACTGTGCTCCGCAACTCAAGCAACTTGTTAAATTACTCATGCTATGTATTAATTTTATATAAACAGTTAATTACAAAAACTAATAATTTTATAAGCTTAGTTACTTTGTGGTATGCATTATTTTGGTTGTTTAACGTTAACTATAGCAAAACCCAATTTAAATTTTTATCATTTTTATTAGATACTTATGTCTTCAAAATTTTCTCACTGGCATCAGTTCCACGTAGTGTTACGTCTTTGTTTAATAACATTTAATATATTCTTGGTGTTTACAACAAAAATATTATTTGAAGTAAAAGGTTGTTTTTTTTTAATTCAGTGTTTTATTCCTTTCATTATAATTACACTTTGGATTAAAATTTCAGATGCAATAAGTCAAAACACAAAAACAATTTGGCAGAAAGTGTTTTGATGTGGATACAGGACTAGAAATCAGCAGTCGTTAGTCGTCAAATGAAACTAAATTATAGAAAAATTATTCCTAGTCGTCAAATCTTGATAGCTAGCTTTCTTTAACTTTAATTTTTGTTTAGCAAATGCTTTCATTTGTATTTTAGCATACAACCCCCCCCCCTCTGCACCATGACATCAGCACGTGTCTTAAGAATTTTGAACCTTTCAATAACCTCTAAGTTAACTTCACTTTCACCAATGACTGATAAAACTGGTCCTTGGATATTACACACCTGTAAACCAGATTTTCTTTTATTATGAGATATTTCTGCATCCTTATATGTTCCTAAAATAAGAAACTGTATTAAAATTGTTTTAAAATTTTTGTATTCCCTTCCTCAAACAAATAAAAAAAATTATGTGTGATTTGGAAATGTTTTAAATGCCACACCATAATTGACAACCAAAGATTCATTTATTTGCTAACTTTTTATTTTCTGTTGTACTGTTAGTCTCAGATTTTTTAAAAATTAGCTTATCCCTAGTTATATCTAAAGCTCATACTTTCTCTCTGTTGACATATTTGCTTGATTATCTGTTTTGTATGCATATTAGCTTTATAAAAAGAATAAGTTTTTCCAGAATCCAAATATTGCAGTTTAATCATGTTTCATACTTATGGAAAGTCAGTTTTTATTTTGTTTAGTAAGAAAAAGTGTTTAATATATAAAGTTTCCTCCCCAGTTCCCTTCAGTACATTATAATTAAATATGCAATGCAATATTATTACTATTAATATGGTTGTGAAAAGAAATAAGAAAATATGAAATGCAGTTGGCACATCGAAAAAAAATTGTAGGCATTATTTTCACACCTTACATACAATTCTTAATTTCTAATCCTGTGTGGATATATGCTATAAAATATGGATTTGCATAAGTTCACTATAAAGGTAAGTACTACATATTTTGTAAAAGTGATTTTTTTTTTACTCAATTTCATATGGGATTTTACCACAACTATAAAATGAACTTATTTTCTATATTCCATTTCATAGCTTCATGGCTAACTTTCTGAAAGAATTTTAAAGAATATGAAGTATTCTTACTAATTTAAAAGTTACACAGCATTTATTACATATTCTTTTCTAATTTGTGTTTTACATTTTTTTAATTAGATACTGCAGGGTAGCTGAAAAGATATTGGTGCGTTGTTTGACATTGATATGTCACAACTAAAATCTGAGAAATGCTTATTTTAAAATTTTGTAGCATTTCTTCTATTACATGAAAATCTTAATCCACCGAAAAGTTCACAACCGTCAAAATGATCAGCAACTAATATGTTCAACGAAGTGTTCGTCTCATGGAAGCAAAATAATTTTAATGGAACTTCCAGCAGTATTGAGGCCTTCACATGGAGCAAAAACAACATCGACCTTCAACACCCATCTGCGTGGATATTTAATAACAGGTGTATTGCTTTCGAACAATCAAATCTTAACTTCTGTAGAAAAGCTAGAAATAGAAAATCCCCAGTTTGCATTGTATGTGATGCGAAATTATCAAGGCATAGAATGATTTAAATCAGAATTATCTGCAGCGGACTGCCAATTCTGTGATCTTTCGTTTTCAAACTTGTGTAAAAAATAAATATCAAGCCAGTGAGCAATTTGTTAAAATATTGTTATTTCTTTTATTTTTTTTATTATTAAATTATGGCATATATTTTACAGGATATAGCATTTTTCTGTGTCCCCTTACTTTTCAGTTGCCCTGTATATAAAATAATGAAAACACATGTCAAGCAATATACTATGCGTCAAAAAAGATGGTTATGGATTACTTCTGAAACTATAAGAAAATTATAAAAATATTCATATGAAGATAGATAATTCAATTTGTACTTTCTCTTATGTTACAGTTAAAAAACATCAAATTTTTATAATGTTCCTGCATCTAAAAATGCCCAATCACAAAAATAGTTACTGGCCCTTTCTTAAACATACTCAAAAAGTTTGATCCAAACATATGAGTTAGAAACAGTCAAAAAGCATGATTTATTTCATTTTACAAGAACTTCAAAACATAAAATTGAAAATCAGGCTTCAAATTGCATGACAAAGTCACAATATTTGATTCTAACTCGGTGATTTTTAGAGGCAGAAAATAGGTGTAGAGGTTGTGTAAATTTTGTGATTTATTCAAACAAAACCTTTTGGGTATGACTAACAATGCAATAGTGATGACTTATGATTGGTGATTTTGAAATGCAAAGACTGTATAAAAGTTAAAATTTTGTATTTTTCTCAAAATATTTTCCATGTAAATAAAAGTACAATTTGAATTATCTGCCTTTCTATGATTATTTTTCTAGTTCATATTATCCCTCTCTGAGTTACAAAAATATGCTACAATTTTTCTTTGGACACTTGATAATGAGTTTAAAAATATAATATTCCATCAATCTAAAAGAAAAAAAAAGACTCAGAATATTGACTGATCATGATAATTTTCTCTGCAGAATTCAATTTAAAAATGGGTAAACACTTTGTATTTCATGATTCAAACCAATACAATTTCTTGACAAGCAGGGTGCGGTTGGGGGGTTGCAACTGTGGGCCATAGATTGTGAGTGCTATTTCTTGTAGGATGCCACAGGGCACAATGGATTATGTGTTTCATCCGTTTACTCTCTGGGACACCCTGGATAAGTGGTATCATTATTCTCCCCTGAGATGCCATTCTTTCCCTCCCTTAACGTACCCTAGTTGAGGGGTGCCATTACTCTCCCCTCAGATGCGATCCTTTCACCCTCTGGGGCACCCTGGATAAGGGTTGCCTTTACTCTCCCCTGAGGCTCCATCTTTTCACCCCCTGGGGCACCCTGGTTAAAGGGTGCCATTACTCTCCCATGAGATGCCATCCTTTCACCTCCTGGGGCACCCTGGATAAGGGGTTAGATTATTCTCCCCTGTGGTGCCATCGTTTCACCCTATTGAACACTGTGGATAAAGGGTGCCATTATTCTTCCCTGAGGTGCCGTCCCTTCACCCCCTGAAACACCCTGGATTAAGGGTGCCATCCTTTCACCCTAGTTAAGGGTGCCATTTTAGCTCCTCTAGGGGTGTCACCAGTGAGACAAGCATTTCACCCCTAAACAGTGCAATGTGTCACCATTAGTTTTAACAGTGTAGCACTGTACCCACAGTGAAATATATTTGGAAGGATGTCAACATTTATTTTTCTTTCACTTTATATGCGAAAAAATGATAGAAAGCAATTATTCATTCCTTAGTTGCCTAATAAGGCATCCATGTGACATCAATCCCAATTTCTACTAATAAACAAAAAAAATTAATTGTGCGAGATTTACAAAGTATAGATATATGCATGTAAGAGTCTTTTGTAGGTTAATTCGATTAAAATAAGTTTATTCTACATATTCTAAATGAGAAAAAAAAATCACTGATGTTGTGAAATTGTCTCCATCTTAATACTCATACTGCGAGGGTTAAAGGGCGATTTTAACTTTAATTTTCTGAAATATATTTTTTCATCTATGCCAGTAATTTTACGTGCAATCAATATAAATTACATCAGTTGACATCAGTTATTTTTGACAACAATTGTTGGATTCGTTCGCTTCAAGAAATACTCTTCAATTCAACAAGATATATACGAAAGTTTTGAGTGTTCATTTATATAACAAGGCGAAAGTGTAACATTAAAAAGTTTCACAATGTTTCAAACAAAAAATTGATTTTGAAGCAGATATTTTCAAATACCTTTGCTAATTATGCATAATGATGTCCCATGCATGATTAAGACATTGCAGAAATATTTGTTTCAACATATTTTTAATGAGTTTATGACAAAAAGACAGTGTTATTATTGCCAATGATCAGATTGTTGTGAAAGATTATATTTGCGCAATTTAACTCTTTAATAATCAGATAAAGAAAGAATTGTTAGGTGCCAATTAGGACGTAATAATTACAAATATAATTCAGGATAGGAATACTTTACTAATGGGTAATTATTTTCCTTTATTGATAATTTAAAAATTTTGTATTATATGCACTGTTTTGACACGTAATCTTGATTAACTAAAAATAAGAAGTTCCAAAGAAAAAATTAATTATAAATATTTTCCGAAACACATTTGAGAATTACGAGTAATGTTTGAGACATTGCATATGTTTTAAATATTTTTAATGTGTTTTCATCAACGAGACAGTATTGATATATTAAACGCTTGGAATGCAATGAAAGTTGTTACTTGAGTAAATGAACGTTCAACAAATTAGATAAATAAGTAGCGGCCGTTAATAAAAACTGGGAGTTAATTACGGATGTTATTGACATGAAATCTTGAAGATTCCAATGATAAAAATTGTTTAGATATTCGAAAGCACTTTTCATAAATGTAATAAATGATATTCAATGAGTGTTTGTGACATAAAAAAACAAATTTTATATAATTTTTAAAGAATTTTAATCAAGGAGATCTCTAATGATTGGAACGATAAGTAGGATGTATTTGTGTAGTTTATCTGATAAATATTTCGTTTAGTATGTACCAGATATTTATTATATGTCATGGTGTAAGTTCAATTTTTTCATTCAAAAATTTTTTGTGAAAAAGATATTTGCGTTTTTTATTTCCTAAACATACAACTCAAGAAAATCATTATAATCATAATTTCTCGTGTTGTGTGTGTTTGTGTTTACATTATAATTGTCAAATCGCAATTCGGTTAGAGCTCTAGTCTCTTATTTATCACTTCAACAAAAACTGTATGAATTTTTGTAGCAATGGATCGACTATTGAATCAAGTTTTAAAGCTGATTGAAATTTTATAGCCTATTTTTAGATACAAATTACAAATGAAATGTGTCAGAGAATTTATAAATATTTTGAGAGTATGCTCAAGTAATTGTACGGCAGAGATGCAGTAATCAGTTTAAGAAAGGGATATCTACTGCATAACTTTAGTCTATTTGATTGCGTCAAAATTTATGAATGTATACATAACCCTGTACTCATGTAATTTTAGAATTTTTACGGTCCTGTCCTTATAAAGTAAACACGGAGTCATCACAAGACCATTCCTGTGTCTGTCTGTCTGTTACAGCCATTTTATTCGTAAACTATGGAACATGGAAAAGTTATATTTGAGAAATTATTAAAAAATATTGACCGATATGCTTGCAGATTATTAAACATTCACAAAAATTTTTGTGGAAATTCCAGAGGGGCTGGTTAAATTACTTGAATTTTTTTTTTTATTTCTACATTGTTATGAAACTTTGCATACATTTTAACTCAGAAATACATTTCTTTTAATTTTAGATAGTACATTTTCCGAAATAGCGTGGAAAATGCAGTGCAAAAATATAATCTTCCTCCATATATTTCCGAATCTATAAAATTAGGATTACAAAAAAAATAGAATTTGTAGCCTTTAATTGAAACCTTGTTGAAAAACTGTAGTGATTTTTCTAGGTTTTATAGTCTTTGAGAAAAATCGCATTTTTCAAGTCTACCTAAGTTTTGATTTGCTGGCATTGAGCACAGGTCTGAGGAGCACTGGAGGTAAATATCGTGACTGAAGTTTAAATACATTGTTAATAATTATTCCCTCCCAAAAATTAACGATATTTTCACACAATAGTACCATGTTAGCACTCAGCACATTAAAGAATTTTTCTGCATGATAATTGTAAAATTTTAGATTTAAGAGCCCACAATAGTCACAGAAAAATTACTCAAAAAGACCTGGATGACCATGTAAAGTCTATGGGAGCGTTCTTTTCGAATATCTCGCTCCAGTTTTAATATTTTTGCATGATTTTTTTGCACACGATAGCTGAGGGCGATCCACAACCGGGCTAGTTTTTACTTTTTTAATTTTTGTTTCAGATTTTCTTTAAAAAAATACTTTAACTTTCGAAACCGGTTTAAACCGGTTCTGAAACTGAAACTATCGTAATATAAAAAATATATAACCAAAATCGAAAAAGTAAAAACTAGCCCGGTTGTGGATCGCTCTCAGCTATCTTGTGCAAAAAAATCATGCAAAAATATTTAAATTGGAGCGAGATATTCGAAAAGAACGCTCCCATAGACTTTACATGGTCATCCGGGTCTTTTTGAGTAATTTTTCTGTGACTATTGTGGGCTCTTAAGAGATAGTTCCCTCATAGCATGCATGGTCACAGTGACTACACAATGACGTCACTGTGAGTCACTTTGGTCACATAATATCTGTGACCAAAATGCCACCACTCACTGACGTCACATTGTGACTGAGATATGACTTTCTTAAAAATTGTTAGAAAATTATAAATATTTTTCAAAACATGCTATTTACTTTTAAAAACATGTTTTTGGCAATTTAAGTATCGTTGCTTTTGTCACAGTTTCGTCACAATGTTAATGTCAAATTAGTCACAAATGACACATTTTTCACAAATATGTCACATTGTGACCACTTTTTGAAACGTCACAAACGAGCTCTAAAACGGCCATAACGACTTCACATTTTAGTCACTGTGACTTCACATCGACGTCACGTGACGTCACATCGACAATCATTGGTCACAAAGTCACAATTTGACTTCACAACGACGTCGCAGTGATGTCACCATGCCTTACGGATTATAATATTTTAAAAATTATAAGAAAGCATACTCGTTTATTGTAATTTATAAATGTTTAGTTAGAAAGCAGAGTTCTAAGTGGTTATTAGAATATCATGATGAAAGTGTAATTGAAGAATATTGTTATAAAAATTAAATACTTTTAATTTAATTGTTTGCAGTTTAATTATTTTGGCAAATCGTTCTACTTGAATAAAAAAGTGTAGAAAAATTAGTAAAATTATGTGTTTTACCATTTCATTTTTTAATGTTCAAGTTTTAGATAATGAATAAAATTTAATGCAAATAATCTGTATAACCTTTTCTTTCAATTTTTAAATAGAGAGCTTTTTTACACTAGATGAAGAAGATGCACTGCTTCTTCATAGAGAACTTATTCCATGTAATTTGATTAAAACAAGTTATGAAAATTAAAACGATATAAAAGAATGACTTTCATTAAAATATTTTTAATTTATAGAAACATTTAATAAAATTATTGTGTTGTCATCTAAAAATGTATCGCAAAACATTAGACGTAGAACGATTAAAATAACAATTTTGCAATTTCTAGGTAAAGTTTATACTTTCCTTAAGGTATGTTAATATTTCAAGCAATAACAAATTCTTTAAACCTATTCATATTAAATATGTCCAAAGACGTTTCTGAAATAAAAGAAGGTTTATTTTGAAACTATTCGCTTCCAAACTTTCAGAAAAGCTTTTAATTCAATAGCAATATGCACAAATGATATGTCTTAATTTGTCTAGTAACTATTCCTAATACGACATCTTGAAGAAATAATATTAAAGAGTTTGCAAATTTAAAAATTGAATTAGAAGAAGGCCCTCTTAAATACTTTTGACAAACACACAAATTGACACATGAAGGATTAAGACAGAGCAGCATTATTTTCGAAGTTTTTAATGAATTTAGTTCAAACAGACATATTTAATATTTCCAGTCATTAGAATGGTAAAAAAAGATGTTACTTGAGTAATTTAACAAATAACTGATTAGTTAAAGAAAGAATTTCACCGAGTTAATTAGAATGCCATGCTGTAAGTGTAATTGGAGAAAAGTGAGGTGCTATTTTAAAAGTGAGTAATTACTCTTTTACTTATTGGTATCTTTAATTTAGTTTTTTTTATAAAGAGAAAATTGCAAAACGTTGAATCATTGTAAAAATATTTGTGTTTTAATAATTATTTTACTTCAGTTTAAATATTGGATCAAAGTTAAACAAGAAAATTAAGTAGCATTTTGCATAGGAACTAAGCTTACGAAGCGGAAAACACAAAGCCTTTAAGGTAATATATGTTTTGATTTACTTTTATTGTTAGATGAAACCTATGTTATAACAATTCGTAAATACGGTACAATAAGTATATCAAAACATGATGTCCCCAAATATCGTGTACAAACTTGGAAAGGGGTGGAGAATATATAGAACACCGTTATGTATCATAACTACACAAGAAAACATCCTGTGTGTAAACGATAGCTGTTGCTGTATGCTAGCATTCAAAGTCAGCGTAGTGTTGCCAATGGGCCACATTTTCTTCATACTGAATACGCTGACCGATGTTCATGCACCTGTTTGGTACCGCATGTTGTTTCAACTGTGCCATTTCATTATGGAAGATGTGTACATGACCATTGGCATAGGACATTTAAAAACACATGGATTGGACTTGGTGATCCCGTCGCTTGTCATCGCACATCGCCTCTTGTGGGACCTTTTTCTCTGAGGTACCATGAAGAAACTTTTGTATGACACTCCCGTCAATTCCCCTAATTCGCTTATTTCTTCATTTTCCGAGGTTACACCGCGGGAACGAGGTTTTTAGTGTTTCTGTATATAAAAACCACATTAAGGGTGATTATAAATAAATATCCTAGAACAAAGCATTATAAAAGTTACTAGCGCACCCGACAGACGTTGTCCTGTCACCGACAGACGTTGTCCTGTCACCGACAGACGTTGTCCTTCTTGGCACCGACTCCAGAAAATCAAATAAATATACGTAAATATGGTAATACGCAGAATAAACACTACGCTCTTAATTTAATTTCTTATTACAATAATGTAAGGAAATTAATTTTTACTCTTCATTAGTTTTTGAAGTCGGCTCAAGTTTTGATAGAAAAGTTTATTTTTCTCTTTTTAGATAAAAATTAACGATAGTCTGATGTCGGTTATTCAAAATCATAATACAGGAAACATTTTTGTAAAGCATACACGTTCGTCAGCAGTGGGGTTCGAACACGCGATCTCTTTCTTCAAGAAGCTGAGCTTAAATCTGGCGCCTTAGACTGCTCCGACATTCCGTCCGCACTCCATTCATCGAAGTTATTCAACAGTTTTAATTAGCGAAAAATCACTAACTATTAGTTTTTGCCTAATTACTGAAAAAGTACTGAATCAATTTCGACGAAATGTGAATCTAAACCATTCTCGAATCTACTGGAACACACACACAAAATTTCATCAAAATCGGTCCAGTCGTTTAGGAGGAGTTCAATTACATACACACGCACAGAAGATTTTTATGTATAAAGATATATTGTAATTTATAAACACTTGTTAAGCATATTAAATGTAATAAGAATGTATTTATTAAAATACAGCACATAGCTCATTGGTGCACAAAACAAATGTACATGGTGCATAGTTTTATGCACCAATGAGTGTGTGCTGTATTTTAATAAATACATTCTTATTAGTTAAATTTTATGGTGCAACTGTCCTGTATATATTTATCATATTAAATGTGTTCTTTTAATTGCTATTTACGTATTGAATCCGAGTAATATAGTATTTATTTTTGAAATAATTTAATTAAAAAGTTTATCAAAGATTTTTCAATAGGAATAAAGTTAGCATATTTAAAAAAGCTATTGTTTCCAACCTTTAATTAATCGATCTGAAAACAAATCCCCGCGTCATTAAATACTGTAAATTTTATTTCATTATGTTAAGAGTCGTTACAGATTAAGTTGAGTTATTTTTAAAATGCATTCAGACGAATATTTGAATTAAAGTAATTTGTTATAACCTACAGCATGCAAAATGAACATATGAAGATATTAATTACCATGAAAGGTATAGTTATACTTTGATAAATCGTTCCTGGACTTATGAAGTTATGTAGAATTAAAAACTTACAAAGCGAAATGTTACCCGAGATCTTCATTCGTTTAAACTTCAGACAGTTATATCATGTGTAAACAGATGAAACAATAACAAGAAAGAAAAAAATCATGTGTCAAGCATAGATTATGAAGCACTTTCCAACAAATTCAGAATAATGTAACAAAACTACTAGAAAAACTACAAAATTATAAAAAATAAAATAAAATATTACGTCTCATTTCAACATATGAAAAAATATACGCATTTTAAATTGCAGCTGTTCACATCTACAATCAGAAAATTATCTGAATTTTTAGCAACCCTGTATATGATATAGAGATTTCTATCTATAAACAACATACATCCCGATATTTAGTTCATATAAGAGATGCGTGTATATTTCACTTTCTAACGAATTCAGAATAATGTAACAAAACTATTCTGTGTCCCTGTAAATTAATAAAAAATACTATGACTGTTGTTTTTTAACGTGATCGTAGTGAAATTCAGTGATTTAGATCAGTTTCAATGCGTTTTAAATAGCTTAATGACATTAAAATAAACGATTTTTCAAATGTTTTTTCCCATATACCAAAATGTAATCGAATACTTTTGAGTGCCTCCTTAAACGAACTATTAATGGCACATACTTCATATGCAATAACAAGCATGCTTTGGTGACCCTAATTAAGCTTGAAATTCGGAGTATATTTACGGAACTTAGAGCTTGAACAGACAGACTGACAAACAAAAGGTACAAGCACTTTTCAACTTTGTTTGAAAGTGCTAAAAAAGCTGTAAACGTGTCATATCAAGAAGATTTGCTACCATCAAAATTAATTATTTTATCTGAATATTTTAAAGCATCTTTTTAATATTTTATTAAATATTATTATGAAAAAAAGATTTAACCCATTAAAGACTGGTGTTGTGTTTTTGCATCATTATGTTTGCATTTTTTTTAAACAATTTTCTATCACATTTTGCATACATAACTTTTATTTTATTGAAAAAAAATTCTTAATTTTCTTGGGTTGAAAAAAATTTGTTAATTTTCTTGAGTTGTAAAAAATTAGAAATATGAATGATATAAGCCAGAATGTTTTGAAAACATTTAACAATAAATTTCTGATTGTGTCGATAGATGCATTTAAAGAATTAAGTAAAATAAAAAAAGATTGTTATATCAAACTTTTGTTATAAGTACTTTGAATGTTTAGGCTCAATCAATTAAACAATATAAAAAAATCATAATATCTTACTTACGATTAAAATGCCATTTTTGCTATGTCTAATTGTTGTCTTTTATCTACAAGTTTTCTTTAATTGCCAAAATTATTTCAAGTAATCAAAGACACTGTAAATCGATTCATATTCGATAAGTTCACAGAAGTTCCTTTTATAAACAATTGTTTATTTTCAAAATACTGTCATTAAAAATTCACGGAAAGCTTCTCATTCAATAGCATTATGCAAGTAAGACACTCCTTTATCCAATTAATGTTTATAATACAACATCTTAAAAGATTAATGCTAATGAGTTTTAAAAATAATTAAAAAAATTATTTAGAAGAATATGTTCCCAAATATCTTTCAATAAGTACAGATTATGATTTCGCATGAGTGATTGAGACATAGTAGAAATCATTTTTCAAACATACTTTAATAAGTTTACACCAAGAAGACAGTTTTAATATCCCCAGTTATTAGAATGGTGAAAATGTGTTACTTGAGTAATTTAACAAATAAATTATTAGCTAAAGAAAAAAGTATTTTGAGTTAATTAGAATGTAATGCTGGAAATTTAATAAGAGAAAAGGGAGGGTATTATTTTAAAGGGCAATTGATATCTTACTTATTCATGGCTCTAAATTAAGTTGGATACTTTTTTTAATATTCTTGAGTTGAGTTAATCAAGTAAAATTCTTAGTGGTTTAACAGGTAATTTTTGGAGATTTAAATACAGCATCAAAGTTGGAAAAATAAATTATGTAATATTTTGTAATGGAAGTTTGCTCTAAAGCGGAATAATAGGCAATGTGTTTTGATTTGTTTTGGTTTATTATTATTATATGAAAGCTATCTTATAAGCATTTAAAAAGTCGATCAAGAAGGATAAAAATAAGAAGCACAAATTTTTAACAAAACTGTTTTTGACTGTTAGCTTTTGATAAAATAGTGATTGTGTTTGAGCTTTTGTTTCGAAAAATCAACATATGGTGTTCTAAAACCAAATATTTGCATTATTTTTTTAACAATCTATAAATGGATTTTTTTTCTTTGCAAGTTTACAAAATTATTAAAAATATATATTAAAAAAGGTACTTATTTTACGGTAAAACTGACACAATTACTGATTGTATTATTGAATATTTAAAATACTTTTTATCATTCCGCCAACTTTCCAGAGACACGTTTTAAGTATTCTCTTAAATCATATCTTTTCAAAACAAGATAAGATTAATACATTTGATTAATACGATGAACTATTTAAAAGGTTTATTAAATGTTTTCGGTGATATTCCATTAAATTATTTTATTCATTTAAAAATATGATGAATGTTTATAAGTCATAAATTTCCTATCTGTGAAATTAAGAATTATCTGGACGGCTAACGAAAAGCATACTATATACTGGAGAACAGATACATTAAAAGTTGTTCAGTGTCATCGTTTTAGTGCAAAATATAACAACAATTTAACTTAAATACTCACGTGAAACTTAAGCAATTAAAAAATTCAACATGTGTATTAATGTAATATTCAAATGTTTTTTTTTTTTCATTTAAATTCCAACATCATTTTCTTATCAATATCCTCTTTGTCACAAGCGCAGATCCTTACTTCAATTACTTCCTCATTACATTTATTGTGAAAAAATATGTCATAGCTAGATTTGTAAAAAAAAAATATCTATACATATAATAAAACAGTAGGACCCGGTGTGTCTGTACATTGAAGATAATTGACAAAAATGGAGTCAGGGCGATAAAAGAAAACCAATGAAACACAAAAAAAAATTTTTTGAATTTTTTGTCTGTCTGTCTGTCTGTCTGTCTGTCTGTTTGTTCGAGGTTATCTTCGTAACTACTGAATGGATTTTTATGCGGTTTTCACTAATGAAGAATGCACACTCCCGGGCAGTGTATAGGCTTTGTTTCATCAAAATCGGACAACAGACAAAAAAGTAACAAAAAGAAACAAAAGAAACTATTAGGTGCGCTGCTCACGTTTTTTAGTACATAACGTTTTTTAGTACATATAAAATCCAATAGATGTCACTGTGCGATTTTAAAACGCGCTATCGTTATGTTTTCGCCAGTCTACTTAAGTATGAGAAAGTTTCAAGCTGGCTGTCGTTCCATGTGGTTTAGTCGGTAGAACGTCAGTGCGCCATACTGATGGCCCGGGTTCGATTCCCAGCATGGAATTTTTTTTCACTATGTTGGCATTAACGCCTATAAGCAATTAAAAGAATTTGAAATATTGTATTCAAGGCGAATTTTCTCTCTGGGAAAATTTCCTTGCATTAATATGTCAGTGTAATTTTTTTTTCGATTTAATTTTTTTTTTCGAAACTTTGTTTTTCTTAAAAAATTACAGTAAATATTTGATATTTCCCAACGTTTTTTGAATGATCGACTTGCTTTTTTTTTTTTTAATGTATGTCTGAACCTTATCTAACTACTTCTTCAAGATTTCTTTAGATAAACCGACCAGCGTAGCGGGCGAAGGCCGCTAGTATATATATATATTTCTTTTCCTCGAAATTCTTTTCCATTTCTGTTATATCAATTTTCCAACTCCCAAGAATATCATGGGAAAAGATATGAGTCTCCGTTCATTTAATTAGTAGGATCTGCATATTTAATCACTTTTAGAAGCATATATTTCTGGCAGAAAAATACTGAGAGGGAAAAGATAATTTTGAAAGCAAACAAAGTCGAAGGTTAAATCCTCTATGTTAATTTGATTATAATAATTATAGTGTTTAGGAAATTTTCTTATGGATTATTTTGATAATAATAATTATGTGGTTTATGGTTTATTTTGATACATATTAATAAAAGAATGATAGTTACAGATAGAAAAGTATCGAAAAATAATGAAATATACATATTGTATACATTTGTATAACATATTTCCAGGTTAATGATTAGATTCCGATTATTATATTTTTTAACTAAATTGTAGGTTTTGTTAGTTTAATGTTTAATTAGCAATTTACCATAATATAAATACTTAAATCTGAAAAGTAATATTAATAAATTTTATAAATTTAGACAATTACTACGTTTTTATGTTTGTATAAACATGTACATACATAAGTATTTAATTTGTACTAAATATTTTCATTTATATAATAGAAACTTGCGTTCATGGAATCGGTCATGAACCACATAAGATTGTCCCTTATAATATAAACCGCTATAGTTTGTTTTCTAAAAAAACTAGTTAGTAATTGCATGGTTGTTCAAGATTCTATTTTCAAGATTTAGAACACAATTTTAACAAGAATAATTTTTTGAAAAATAAAAATAGTTACGGTCTATGTAGAAACAACCGCAGTTCTCAAGATAGTTCATTTGTTGGGAAAGAATCGTTTAAAGGAAATAGAAGATCAAGAAATTTGTGAATAAATAACGAGGCAACTTCTGCAAAGAAATTTTTTGAACAAGAAAATTTAGTTAAATTAAGTTTGGCAAACTTCTTTGTTTTAAACATTTAAATAACTTTTCAAAGATTTATGATGCTCTTTACCACTGAGGCACGAAGGAAGCTTAGCTTCTTTATAGGAAAGTTAAATTTATTGGCCTTAAACTAGAATTTGTGGAAGTAATATGACTTTTTGAAACAAAAGGAGAGTTGAATGGAAAATAAAATCATCAAAAACATGCTTATGATAAGCAGAAATAATAATCATTTTGAAATTATTCAATGGCTATTTTATATGAAATGAAATACAGGCAGATTTTAAATTGTTTTTTTTTTAAATAAAAATTTTTTTAAGTGTACTTGATCGTTTTTAAATATTTTGTTGGTTAATGCAAATTTTATGATACCATTTTCTGACATATAATTAAAAGTTTCTATGAAATAAAATAATCTAATTAAGAAAAAAAATGCAACGGTTGTGGTTGATTTAAAAAAGGTTTTTTGTATTTATTCATATATTTATTTGTAAAATTCTACCTCTGCATTTTTTTAGCTTTTTGTTCAGTTTTCTTTACATACTCTTTTGTTCAAGTGTATTCTGTCAGATAAATATAATTTTAATCATTGACAAGATGTCGATAATATAAATCATTGATTGGACATTATGTTAATAATGTTAAATGTTAAATGTTAAATATAATGTACAATGTTAAATATTAATAAGATATCTTTAATGCTAATTATTTCTAATAAAAATAAATAAAATGTCATTATATATCGAACACGATCTACACAAGAAAAGTTACAGTGCTCGCAAAAATTCATTTTGCATTTTATTTCACTAAAAAGCTGTGATAAAAGCATGAAAATATATTTTGCTACATTTAAATGTTCATGCGTAGTTACTATGAAAAACTACTTTATTTTCCTATATGTCTATTCGCTATCACAGAAGGGTCAAATTCTGTGTGCATGGAGAATAAAACTACTCAAAATTGTAAACCTGCTTGTAGATTTTAGTCTTAAGGTTTTACACTTTTATGCCCGTTTTTACTGAAACAAGCAGAAGTATTAGAATTTTATGTTACAATAAAAATATGCAAATCTTATTTTGCCTCTCCTATGAAATTTTCTTTTGTTGGGGTCGCTATTTGTAACCATTTTTAAAAATACAGTAAAAATTACTGGCTATTTGTTTAATATAAACTAGTTATATTGTTCAAAATCTTGAGTCTAGTTACGTTACATACATCTTACAGAACTACTCTAAATGGTATTTTTTTCATAATTCTTATTTATACATACATTCATGGAGTATATTTAAATCCTAATTGTAAGTAATACGGTTTAAATGTGATAATTAGCTTTAAATTGTGTTGCATTAGATTTAGAATAATAAAATAATTTGTTTAATAAAATATTTTGATATTCTCGAATTCTTTTTTCTTATGTCAGCATTTGTTTAGCTGTCGTGAATATCGTAATATTATTTTAAGTAACTCGACTTTACTATCAACTTTAAAATCACTTGTTTAATTTTTACGTATACCGATCCAACTTCTTCCGGAAATCTGTCAGGATTGTTATATATATATATATATATATAATCAAGCCTTTTGTGGATATTTAGCTATGAGTGTTAATAAATATTTCTGAGAGTACAAAAAAATTACCTTTAGTTTAAATATATATAATACAATGCACAAAATTACATAAGAAGCGAGTTAGACATCCTTAACTAACTTTTTAGTTAACCTCTTCGACCGCTGGTTTTCCATTTAGGGGGGGGGGGATTGTTTTTTCCTTATAAAAAATAAAATATAAATTTTTTTTTATACATTTTCACATCAATTTTTAATAGCTGAATGTTTTTTTTGCGCTGAAAGAAAATGAATAAATGAGTGCATTTAAGTCGAATTCCTCCGAAAATAAATCGTGTAAGGGTGTATTTTGATGCAAACTGCTTATTTTCCGATTTATTTTTGAATTCATTTTCGCTCTCAAATGCACCAAATATTCAAAATCTCTTATTTGGAAAGTACACAAGGTGCCGTGATTGTCGATTCTTTGATAAATGCAAAAAATATTGGAAAAAAGCATCAAAAACGGCATTTTGAACCAATTTTTCCCTAGCGGGAGATCTGAGACCGTAAAAAAGAGTCATACTGATAAGGACTGATTAGTAAATCAAATTATAAAGAAATGAGCGTAAAAAGACCTCACACGGCACCTCACACGTCCCTTCAAGAATCCCCTCAGCAAGTTTCATGTTTCTACTTTTAAAAATGCGTCTGAAATTGTATCGGAAAATTTCGAGCTATTGAAGGTGGAAAAGCGTTTTTTCGAATACATCCTTAAACATAAACTTAAGATATTTATTAAGTTTCATTAAAACTGCTGTATTAGTTTTTGAGAAATCTTACGCACATTGGATGCAAGTCAAAGAAAAATTCTATTTTTTTAATGAAAATTAAACATAAAAAATAAAATAAAATTTCAATATAGAGTATTAATAAAGTTTTCTAATAAAGTATCTGAAAGTTTTTCACATGCTGCTATGCACTATAAAATAGTTTTAGACTCATACTGGGTGCAATGCAATAGTCAAGCTTTAAGTCTATTCTCGATTAAACATTGCAGGCGATCTATTTGGATATTTAATATCACAACTTGATTTTTCAATTGCTATATAATTCGGTTTATTAGCGTTAGTTAAGTCTAAAGCAGCAATTTAGTCAAAAACAAAATCTGAACCAGTTATAATTCTATTTCTATTATTATTGCAACAGTCCTTTTTATCCGAGAATGTTTTGTTTTGTTTTCTTTTTTCTATAACCTTTAGGTAGTAGCTTATATCGTTAACTTGTAGCATGCATATTCCAATAAATACAGGGTGTCGCAGAACTTCGTGTACAAGCTTTGATGAGTAATAGAGAACATCGTTTGGAACCATAAATTACATAGGAATTATTACTACCATTACATAGGAACGCTTGGACGGAAACATCATCCTGACTTGTTTACCCTTTTTACACACAATGGTGAAAATGTCCATGAAAATACAAAATATTTAATATAAAATGAACATTGACACCAGAATTTTAATATGATTTCTCCAATTATTATGTATGTGAAATGTATTTTTTTTCTTCATTGCAAATACACTTTTCTGCGATTTCTGATGTCATTCATATTTTTCCATATTTTAGCAATTTCTAATAGCTACTAAGATACTTGATTTTAAAGAAACATAAATTTAAATTTATTTTATAAATTAAATCATTTCTTGTACTCTTTTCTGTGTAATAAAGTGTTCTACACTGCTTTCCGCATTGTGTCATAACCGTTTTTTTTTGTGTGTGTGTGTTTCTTTGAGCTTTTCACGGACAAAGCACTTCCATTGCTAAAATGTGAAAAAATATGAATGACAGAAATTGCAGAAAAATGTATTTGCAATGAAGAAAAAAAATATTTCACATACATAATAAATGGAAAAAATCATATTAAAATTCTCGTGTCAATTTTCATTTTGTATTAAAATTTGTTCATTTTGTAGTTTCATTTACAAACCACTGTTTGTAAAACGGTACAAACGTTTTCGCCCATGCTTTTCTATGTAATTGTTGTTCCAAATGATGTTTTATAAAGGTTACCGATTATGAGTTTAAATTGCTTAAAGGTGGTTTTTAAATGTGTTATGCATGTTTTCCTAATCGTTAGTGTCAAAATTCAAAATGTGTGATATGTAGAAGCTTAAAAATATTCAATAAAAGCAAAATTGAATCATTAGGTGATGCTAACGTCAAAATGTTAACGTTTTAATACACATGTTTGCTTTTTTAAATATATTTTAAATATAGATAATAGGATTACGCCATAAAAATATAACTTACATAATTTTACAAAAAAATAATATGTCTATGAATTGCATAATACATTTTTTTATCCCAAGTTATTCTCTTGAAATAAGTCATTGAAAATTAATATTTATCCTTATTTATTGCTCTCCCGCTTTCACCCCTAACTGCTTTAAGTCTTCCTGCGGCAGTGCTAAATTTCGACTTTTAATAATCTAGAAGTGAACCTTAGAACTTTAATGAGAGCACCTTCTGATGATGAAAAATTCGTTAGCCGAAACCAGGTGGGTGGCTTTAATTTATCTTTCAATTAAGAAGCCATAAGCTTTATTTGTACGAGAGAGAATTTACGTCTTAATTGGGTTTGGTGAGATATAACCGATAAACGCCTCTATAACAGGAGTTAATTTTAAATGTGTTACTTTATCATGACAAAAGCATATTTCAAAGAACTGAACTTTAATAAAGTTCCTAACTAAGGCCCAGTACAATTTATACGAGAATTTTATTAGATAAATGGTTTATTAACCAGGGGTGTTAAGCTTTATAGCTTACGTCTGCAACCCAGAGAGCGAGAAATGTGTTTTATAATTTACACTCACATTTTGAGTCAATGAAGTCTGATAAATATAAGTGAAGTTAATGTTGTAAATTTCTAGAGGAAAGGAGCGAGATTTCTGGAATTTAGATGTTTTTGCCGAGTTCTGATCCGGGCCAAAATTTCAGGCAGAATTTTCGCCAAAAAAGAATATTCAACGAAACTCAGATTTTGTATCGAAAGGGAATTTTGTCAGATTTTGTTCAGACAGACTTTAGTTAATATTGTTTTCGAAACACGCAGTTGAAATTTGCACGAAAACATCAAATTCTTTAAAACTCAATGAAAATTTATTGATTCACTAATATTTAAACTAAATTAATTTATTATCATAAAAAATAAATATACAGAGTCTCGTGTATTTTTAACGATGTCAATTTATAGAGTTTACTGTAATTTTACCGAATAAAATCTCTGTTATTTAATAGATGCTCTGTTTTACTAATGTTTTTACATACTTCTAAAGATAATGAATTACTCGTAGATTTTTTGTAATTTCGCACAAATTTTTTTAACAATGTAGATTACTGAATATACCACAAAACCATAATGTATATTATTTTGAATATTAACATCATCTATTTTTCTCATAATCTCTTGGGAACGAGCGACACGTATACTTGCCGCAAAAAGGCTTAACATTTCTTGTTCATACGCACCAGTAATATTTTACTGTAATTTTTGACTTATTTAAATCTTAGCATTTTCTGCATTTAGAAAGGCACAAATTTCTGTTAAAAAAAACCGCTGACAAAACATTAAAAATTGGTAAAAGGCTCCCGGCGTAAAGGGTTAATGTACCAAAAGTCACAGCGATAAATGAGTTATTTCTTGAAATGTTACGCGCTAGCCTCCTTTTATATAGTATACATATATATATTTAAAACATGTTTTTTTTTTTTACATAAAGAATTACAGTTCATAAAAAATAGATGGAAAAACGTATGAACAAATATTCTCAAAAATCGCTATGTTTGGTTTGGTTTATTCTTGTCGTCCGATTATCTGCGCTAGGAATATAGGACCAGGGGGGAGTGCCCTTCTCCCGTACAGATTCATTGTACATCAGTTTTAGCATTTTCAAAGTCTTCGTAGGTGTTTAATCTTAACATTAACAGAATTTAATGCTGCAACAATGATCAAGGAAAACCACCTTTCTTACATCGCAGAGAGAATGTAACTAACTTTTGAAGATATCAGCTGCGCGTGCAGTTCGGTCCCATGACATGGGCTAAACTAACATGAGTAACTAGAAAAAGGTTGGGAGAATTCTTTTCAAACAGTTTTACTTTAGGCACTTGCTTTCGTTGTCCAGAATGGTCGCATTTTTAAACCGTACTACGTATGCGTGATAAATATACTAAAACTTCACCGATATGAACTAATTGGGGCAAAAATCAGTTCGGATTTGGTGATTGTTCGATATATTATAAAAATAAACTATTGCAGTTTTCTATGCAAATGCTATCATTATTAAAATAAAAAAACATGTATGTATAGCAATACACACGGTTCGTACGAGTCACGGAATTTCAAGATAAGAGAATTTTTATCAGTACCAGTGTTCCTCCTACAACCCCCGCCCGCCCCCGCTAAATACGTCAAAACTTCGCGAGTTGTCATTAGATTTTTTAAAATAAAATAATACTGATATTTTATCTAGAAAATAAGGGTACACGTACAAAACCTGTCATACAGTATGATAGAATCAAAATGTTCCTTCTCACCTTCACAGAATAAAAATGCTAGTTTATATATCTAAACAAGCAATACGCTATACTGTTATAATTAATATTCCAAAACTATAGCATTTCATGAAACAATATATAAATAATTTAAAAAATAAATTGTTTTTAATAAATACACAATCATTTATAGATTTCTTTTTTTAAATTATCTCCTGTCACTTGACAAGCAGCTGATGAAGTCCACAAGCAATTTATTATTAAAAAATAAAACTTTAATACCACAGATCCTTCTATTAACTCGAATTATTCATTTCTAAAATGAATATGTAAGAATAAACATGATGAGCCACCTGTTTTTGACATCTTCAAAAAAAATTATTAGTTCAACAAATTAATTGCTTAGTATGAACGAGAAATAAGAGAAAAATTCGAATTAGAATAGATTTGAAAATTTCCTTTGTTAAAATTAAATTATTTATAGATAAAGTTTTCATATATTATTCACATAGTATTAATAAATAAATTGCTTTTAATTTTGTAATTTAAAGTTTTCGTACATTTTTTTTTGCAGTTTTTTTACAAATGCAATAACGAAGGCCATCTGTTGCTTAATTAATACACTTTTCGCTTTATTTTTGTCTTCATTGGTGGTGTTCAAGACTATTTTCTAAATGTAATAAAAAGAAAAAAAATTGTGTTTGTTTAAGCAAATGGATTTTAGAAAACGTTGTCTGATAGTTCACTTCAACATTGTGTATACCCTAGTAGCAAACCAATATTGATCTAACGTTGCATAAATATTTCATTTATTGGGAATATTACTAATAAAACGCCAATATTGATTATATATTGGCATTTCATTGGAAAAATTTCAAATAAATTCCCAATATTTCACAAATGTTGGTGTTACATTGGAAACATTTCCAATGAATTCCCAATATTGTACAAATGTTGGCATTACATTGAAAATATTTCCAATGAAACCACAACATTTGACCAATATGGGCATTTTATTGGCAATATTTCCAAAGAAACTTCAATATTGGCATAATATTGGCTAAATAAGGGTAAAGTGTAAACACCCCGATATTGGAGCAATATTTCATGCCAGTATTGCGCCAATGTTTTAATATTGCACCAAGATATAGCCAATATTTTCATAATATTGTTTGGCTACTGAAGTGCATAAAAAGATTTTGTGATTCAAATATACACACCGATGTCTTAAAAATGGAGAATCTGTGACCGGATGAATTCGATTTTATATGTTTTAGCGAATATCTATTGAAATTTTTGACGATTTTCTTTTGAACTTCGAAGATTTAAAGAACATGTTGAACATTATACTTTACAGTGAAAATATGATAGCGTGAACAATTAAAGGGGCATTATCAATTTTAATAATAAAATAATATTCACGATTATCCGTGTAATAGAAAATACCAAACTCAGATGGTCAATGTAGTAAATCAATATGTATGGACTCATTTAACGTGAGTTTGCAAGAATATAACCATTGCACACGTATTCCTGAAGGTGTTTTTATTTTTGAGAAGGTTTTTATATTTGTTTGCTTATTTAATACAGATTTGTTAACAAAATTTAACACAACCACTTCGGGGTACTAAAGAAAAGGATTCTTGAATTCATCTGTGCAGTCCTGTATATTTTATAAGCAACGAGTAAACTGCAAAAAGTTAATTAAATTTAAAAGCGCATATTTAAAATTTAAAATTTAAAACACACTTCTGACAACTATTGCTCAAACACAATACTGAGACTTTTGGGTGTCCCTGTAAATGCACGACAGAATCTGCGAGGGCCCCATTCAATAGTAATCAATCTTGTGATGAAATTCAGCTATTTATACCAATTAGAACAAAAATGAAATAGCCCACTATCATTAAAATGCTCTCCAAACAATATTTACTCATTGTCCATACTGTAATAGAATTCTTTTCAGTGTCTCTGTAAATGAATATTTAATATTCTGTAAATGAACTTTTAACGCTCTCTAAATTAACTATGCTAGCAAAATCTCTAAATTAACGAGATCGGCATTCAACATAAAAAATGCCTTGGTAAACATACACAATAAATATCATTTGTTTGAAAATGCAAGTATACGCGAGTTAAAGCGTGGATGGATATTCAGAGAGTCAAACGGATGGACGTGAGATGGCCAAACGAACGGAATTCATAAACACTTTTCAACTTTGTTAGAAAATGACGATTAGTTGTTAAGAGAAAATTTCTAAGAAAAGTTCTATTTTAAATTAAAAAAAATTCAACCTGGCAAAACTGCATTCAAGCGATACGCTATAAATTACGAATGGATACTAACAAGGTGTAAAATTAAATTATTAAAGTCAGTATATCATTAAATGTGTGAAAGAAGCTCTACAATAACTGATAAAGAATTACATAGTTCAAAAATTCTATTTTAAGTAGAGTTTTTAGAATCGCTTGAAATACTTGATTTTAAAATTCAGCCTAAATTTTCAAGCACGCTTTTAATGGTATGTAGGCACTATGTAAACTTTCTGTGTAAGGTGTTGATATTGTACATTTAACAACCTTAATTTTTATTTGAATTTTATTAATTTTTATAAACTCTTCAAAATATTTTCAGTAAAACTCTTAAATACTTTCAATAATATGAGAATTAGGAATCTCATTTTAAAAGGGATTTAGGATGTCAGCAAAACAAATCAGTTTTTGAAGACCGCAGCAAATTTTGTTCTATATTTAAATAAGAAATTTCGAGAGTTACTAATATCATTTATTATCTCTATATATTTTGAAAAATGTTTCATTTAAACAAATTCCATGGAAATGTTTTTAGGGAAGGAAGAACTTCAGACAGATTTCAGTCTTTTAAAAATATATGGAAGGTTTCTGAAGCCATTACGATATTTAGAAACATTTGTAGAAAGTCATTGTGGCCAAAGAAAGTTAACTACTTTTGAACTAAATAAAATATTTTTTAACTTTTTTATGAACAACTTTTAAATGAGCTTTGTTCTTTTATGGTTGTTTTACCGACTTATTTAGAATTTTTTTTTTTATAATTTCCTTATCTGAAGCAAAATAGAAAAATGCACGTATACTAAAATGTAGATCTTGAAATGGATTATGATTTTTTTATTTTTTTGCTATAAGTTTCATCTTTTTATAAAAGGCACAAAAAGGAGCATTAAAATAGTAAGGTCCATACAAGATTAGTGTGCACTTTTGTTTTATGAAGATTTTAATCATTCTTTTTCCTTTTTACAATCTTTGAAATGTATCAAAGAACTATTTTAAGTATAATTTAAGTTCGATTAATGCATATATTTTCAGAGGGATATTGCACACGGTGTATCTCTGGTTTTACAACCCTACTAGTTTAAATTAACCTCCAGTGCTGTATGAATTTCTTTGTAAATATTCCCAGAAGCACAGTAACATCTCGAAGGGTAAACTAAAACAGTAACTGAAACTAAACTGTACTAAAGTGCCCTAAAACTAAAGAAAACTGAAACAGTAACATTTCGAATTGTTTTGTTCATAAACATGTATATTGCTATTTAGCAAACTGTCCCAGAATAGTAAAAAAAATAACCTTAAAAAAGTGAACTGAAGTATGGAAAATATGGAAAAGCATTCAAAGTAGCAATCTGTAATTACACCTGAAAAATTACGTTTCTTCATCTGTCAGCGTAGCAGTTACCAATATTTTATAGGGGGGGAAAACATTCTGCTACATAAAAATAAGGACGAAAAATTTTTTGCGTGATTTTTATTAATATCGCGATATTTCAGACATATTCAGTAAGATTAATTAATATGACTGAGATGGATTTCATCATGTTTTTTCAAGAGGTTTTAATTAGAAGAATTTATTGTTCGTTAGCAGGAACGGAAAAAAGGAGAAAATAGCAATATAAAAAGAATACTGCCCAGTTAAACAGATGGCACTGAGCTCACAGGCTATTCATACTAATTGTATATTACAGCCTTATATTTTCAAGGGTTAATTCCGTTCGAAAAACATATTAAGGGGGGGGGGGCAGCTCCATCCATTTTCCCGTTTTATACTTAATCATTGAACCCCTTAATTTAATGAGGGATATGATTTTTTATAAAAAATTTTGAACAAAAACTGATAATTCTGCACGAAAAGCCCATTTTTATCAATCAAAAGTAGGGGCATGAAAGGGGCGTTCATGCCCCTACAAACGGGGAACAGACGGAGAACAGGGGTTCCCCGTCTTTATACTTATCCAATGAACACCTAATACTAATAACGGAAGTGTCTCATCAGAATGATCCTACATCTAAATTTCGATCGAAAACTGATAATTCTGCATATCAATTAAGGATAAAGTCATGTGCCCCCGTTCCCCCTGTTATACATTTCGGATGAACTCCAAAAACTAATCAGGGAAGCGCCTTATCAGAATATACATATATCCAAAATTTCAAGTGAATCGAATATTTTTATCATGAGTTATCGCGTTACGCACATACGCACATACGCACATACGCACATACAGAGCGGACGGGCACATAAGCTCCCAAGCTTTGATAGTCTGTGAGCTAATAAAATCTGAGAAAAAATCATTTTCGCCTTATTTTATTGTTTTAATTATACTTCAGAAAATAAAAAATTACTGAAGTAAACTGACTGTTTTCAATAAGTTATAGAATAATCGTTAATTTACAAAGACATAAAAAAAATTGGTTAAAGGATTGACTAAGATCACTATTAGATCGATTCTAGACTGCGTTTTCCTTCACGCTTTGCTTCTTTATAGTCATCTAACCTTTAGCGTATAGAAAATATGTGTAGATTATATTAATTGTATGCAAAACTACACGAAAAATGTCGCATTCATTCTGGATATGAATAGATATTGCTGAAAATTTATTTTACAGAGTTACGCGTTCTTAATATTACATATCTCATTTTATTAAACGAATGTTACCTTGAGTCAATAATTAAAATTCGTATAACACACAAATGAAATGTACTAAAATCGCTTTTAAGTGAAAATGTGTAGTATAAATAAATATATTTAAAATACATTAAAAATTACATTAAACTTCTGAATCATTCACGATCAAATTTACACAGCTATCGTCAGTGCTCATTAAAATCAGTTGCTATGCATGCAGATAATATCGCCTTTTTTTTTTTTAAATTGACTTTTAAAGATGATTTTAAAAGGCTTCAGAAAAATCTTTAAAAAGTTTCACCAAAAATTCATCAACTGTTTCAAACAAATTTCAATTCATTTTCTCTACTGATTTAAGACATTTTAATTGGCATTTCTTCTTACGTAACTAATTACCCAACTTAAACTTCTGAATCTAATTTATTCTCTTTACAACTTTTGTTCTAAACTAGTTGGATATGGCTAAAAATCTTAATAGGATTGGAAAATGTACGCTAAAATTTCGTAAACAGAAATTAGGGATGATAATTGAGGAATTTTGCTTGAAGATCTAGAATTTCACATGTGTATTAAATATTTCAAAACATACTTTTTTTTAATTTAAAAAGTTTAACTCAGTAGTTTTATGTGATTTAAAAATTTAATTAGGACAGAAATCATAGAGATGATAACACGTAAAAATTCATTATACATCAAAGTAACATCATTTAACATACCAAAGTTAATTATCCAATTACTTAATGGTAAAGAAAAACAAATCAGGTAAAATGAAATATAGCGTGCATAATAATACCACGGCTAACCCACATAAATGTGTTCTCTGTCATAGTGGTTTCATCTTGTGGGGCCTGACGTACAGCAAATTTGCATCCGTCGTCCCATGGCAATAGGTCACTGGTTTCGGCGTTCTTGTAGGCGTCGTCATCCTGGGGCTCGTCATGGTTCAATGGGTGCAAAACCCAGGTGTCCGACTCGCCTCTGAGGTTACTCAGTGGGCAGGGGAGCTGTCATACTCGACCGCTTCATCAGACTTGGCCTCCGGGCTGGCTACTAGACCGTAGGCTTCGGACGGTGAGAGTGACGGATGGGGACCCGGAGTAATAGCCGCCTAGCGGTTGGCGAATCCCGACCCCAGCCGATGCCCCTCATCGGAAGAGCCGCAAGGGCCTGACAGGGCCTAGAGACGGGATGATGCATCGTATTATTATACCGTGCATAATATGTAAAAGTAAGTTAAATTTTGAATGATAGGGTTTTATAGACCGCGCACTTCAGAATATTTTTATTTATTTGTTTTGGAAAATGATTCGAGAAGAACCGAAATATATAAATAGTCCAACAAATCTATTGTTACTGTTTTAAAGGTTTCGATTTACAAAATTTAGAAATAAAAATTTGTACTTTATTTCATATGAAAGTAAATATATTTAATAAATACTTACTAATATTATCCATTTACAAGAAAACCCAATCACTCTTGCAAACTACTACTTACTTAAAACAAGTTTTAAAACTTTGTTTCCAAACTGCTTCTGTCAATTGGAACTATTTGAGAAGCAAAATTCTTTTATTTTCCTACTGAATCATAAAATTAAAAAGCAAACTTTATATATTATTTGAAACAAAACAATTTCGAAAAATTATACAAATCGCCAAACTTATTGCCAAACTATAAATATTGACATAATTTTTATTTTAAATAACAAAAGAAACAAATAATTAGTGGAATATTAATCAAAATACAAATAAAAAGTCTAAATAAAAATCACTTAATGGCATTTTAAAAACGTGTATCCTATTTAATTTCACTGAATGTGACATTCATGATCATCCATTATTGTCATTTAATCTTCTAGTTTGGCGATAGATTTTCGATCGACGGGATAACCTGGTAGTACCAATATTTCTTTAAATTTAAAAAGTTTAACTCAGTATTTGCATACGACTTAAAAATTTCATTAGGAAAGGAATCATAGAGATAATAACACGTAAAAATTCAATATGCAACAAAGCAACATCATTTACATTACCAAAAGTAATGGTCTAATTACTCAATGGTGAAGAAAAAAATATACCGTGCATAATATATAAAAGTACGTTAAAGTTTGAATGGTGGCGTTTCATAGACCGCACAGAATATTTTTATTTATTTGTTTTGGAAAATTGCTCGAGTAGAATCAAAACACATGAATAATCAAACAAACCTACTTTTACAGTTTTTAAAATCTCAGTTTACCCCTTTTAGAAACTAAAATGTGTGCTTTGTAATATCTTCAAATTAATATATTTAATAAATGAATAAAAATTTTATTCATTTACAAGAAAAACAAATAAATATTCAACACTATTACACACTTAAAACAAGTTCTAAACAATTTGAGAAGCAATGTTCAAAGATACTTTTGTATTACAACTGAATCGTAAAATTTAAGGGCAAACTTTTATTGTCTTTGAAACAAGGCATTCAATTATCCTCCTTCTAATTTCATTACAGGTTTTTGTTACAGAGATGCAACTTCAAAAGGAGTATAACAATTGTAAAAATGAATTGTTTGTATGAATAATGGAGTATCAGTTTCTATTGATGAACTCATCCATCTTAGGCTTCCACGATATTTTAACGAGATTTGCTCCTTAGAAAGGACACTAAAAGTAAATGATAAAGATTATTTAGTTCCGGAGATGCAATTTATTTGGGTTTTCGACAAAACTAATAAAGTATCACAAACAATGTGTTCCGAATTAGATGATGTATTAAAAGAACTTTACATTTTGCTATTGTATTGTATGCAAGGCTATGTTTCATAACCTAAGATTGTAAAAAAGTTTTAAATCTATGTTTTATAATCTGTTATGAATTATATTAAATTCTACACTACACTTAACTGGCATATAACCGCGCAAAACGTCCCAACGGAATGATTTGAAATTTAATGTACAAAATCATTGCAGAAATATGTCAGGTTATTTAAAATTTTATAAAAATAGAATCAAAACTAAAAAAGATATTAATAAAATATTTCTTCATTCTATTAAATGTTACATTATTCAGTGTAGGTTTAACTTATTAAATAATATCAAATGATAGGTAATGATTCTAGAACTAATGATTATGTCCTATTTAAGATGGAGTACAATTATTTCCATTTTGTGGAGTTTAATAGATATAATGGTAATAAATTTTATTTATTTTTGCCACAGCTGTTCCATCAAGATCAGAAGAGTTATTGAACTATTTATTGAGGTCATATCTCATTTGACGTACAATTTGTTTACAATTTATCCCTTCTACACAAACTTATTTACTTTTTTTTACATCTAAGTTGAATACACGCACACAAATACAGATTGTAAAAGCATTTACATTAGCATATTGACATTTACCTCCAAAAGCGTATCTTTACATCAACACATCGCACAAATCAGCATCTACGCATACTGTGTCACAATTTATTTTTTCTTGAAACAACATATCTACATATACGTTTAAGCATTTGTTTCATCCACTTAAGCAGCCATCATCCTAAAAATCTCTATTTCTATTTAAACATGTATATTTCAATAGACGCATACCTACATATACTTTTGTTATGAAACTTCTAAATTAACGCATTTCAATCTAAGAACTCACATTAATATTTTGACGCTCTTCCCTTGATATCCACCTTCATATTTACACATATGTATCTACGCACATGAATCTGAATTATATAGCTATATAGATAATCTACACCTATGCATCTAGATTTCTAATTCAACGCAGCTATACATGGACACCTCGGCAACTATTTCTAGATATTTACATTTATGTATATGTCAGGTTTTTCATAAAGTTCCATTAAGCAATAAAAAATGGTTATTCAACAAAGCATTTACTGCATAATGAAGTACTATGCTTAGATTATTTTTCGACAGAGTTACTATCATTGTTGAAGCTTTTATTGTAGTGGGGCATAAGCTTTTGTGTACCCTTTTCATAGAAAGTTACTGCCTCTGATGCAAATCATCTTGTAAAAGCTTTAAAAGGAGTGTGCGATTACTTTCATAAAAATGCATTGTCTTGTAATGATGAATATTCGGTTTCTATACGACTCTGTCAATGCATTGTCATAAAATGTACTACTTTATGTGCTATTTCAACTAAGAGTAAAAAGAAAAATGTCGGGATTTGCACGTAAAGCGTTACACATGAAGTGCGTTCATACCATAACGAAGTTTTTAAAATGTTCATATCCTGGTGTAATAGAATACAGTATTTCGGATACAGTATAATAGCGAAAATATACGAAATTATATATACGAAATATGGATTATTTGTGTGATCCTTTAAATACTATATGTTTTCTGTTATACAGGAAATAACTTGTAATAAATTTCAGCAACGTATAACAATTTCATAAAATGAGAAGTAGTTTAATGTAATTAGAATTCTCACCAAACAATGATTCCATGTACTCAATTATGTAATAAAATAGTTTTGTGGGGCCATGTAAATGAATAACAAATATTCTTTGCACCCCAGATTGTACAGAATATAGAATGTAATACATACTTACTAGATGCATACGATTTTTTTTGTTCGGAAGAGTGTAACCATTCAAATGCATTTGAAACTATTTTTTCCTATTGGGCTTAAGTGAATACTTTTAACTGTACTGTAATTAAACCATGATTCCAATTTTCTTAAAATTTGAAATGACTTGACAAAATTATATAATATTTATATGTTTTAAATTTCAAACTATTCGGATGTGCAGTTTTTGCTCTGTTATATGCGGACGAACAGATTGAACGACGGCTATACGTGCTAAGTATTTACATAATTACAAACGCACATAAAAAGAGTGGCTTTTTATAATCGATTTATGTAACCACACAAATTCTCATTAATATACCTTGATATACTGTATTCAGGAATTTTCCAGATGAACATTGAACATTTCAATGATGCACATTTCAAGATGATCATTGTATGCTTATAAAAGTATTTAAAAAAACTATTTTTACTTTTTACTTATTGTACGCCAGCATAAGAAAAATGAGCATTTTTCAACGAATCGTTAAATAAACATTGAGAAACCTTTTTTTTCTCCTCTCATTGAAAGTAATATATACTTTGATGTTTCTCCATTATGAAATTTCCGTATCTATAGCATTTTTTTAATTTTTACCATGCTTAGTTAAGCACAAAATCCGTTTTGCTTTAATTACCAATAACATCATTATGTGAAAATAAAACAATAAAAGTATAGAGCAGATGGGAAATAAAGTAAACAAAAAAGGAAATGGGAATTAAAAAAGTGAACCGACATTTAGATATCTAAAAGAGAGAAAACGGCACGATAAAAAGAAGAGCAGTGTCCATGGCCAGAAAAAAAGGATGATATAATAAATATTTTAAAAATTTGGTAGATAATGAGTATGATAACAGGCACGGCCGGATATATTTATACATATCGAATAAAATGCCAATAAAAAATGTTATGATACGCATATAAATTAAACATATATTCTGCTACTCATTATTAAAAAAAATCAAATGCCTGAAAAAAGGTAGAAAAAAAAAGACCTTTTAGAAGAATGATTTAATGTATTATTAAAAAAATTATGTGCAATATCATAAAAAAAAGTATTATATATTTTCAGGTATATTAGTATAAATTAACATAAATATTAATTAATATATAATACCTTACTTTAAAAAGCGTAGAAATAGTTTACTTCAATAGTTTACGTTTTTCTATAGATTACTTGACTTTGATTTGAAAGTAAAGAAAGTATAATTTGACAGTGCGCTCTAAATAAATAAATAAATAAATAAATAAATAAATAAATATTCCAAATTTTACTGCATTAAATTTTTACATTTTTTAGCCACGATGTTGTGAAATCAAATTCATACAATAAGTGGAGTAAAAATCTACTACTGTCCCATACATCACTCAGTCAATAGCAACGCAACTTTCATAGACTTGAAAATTTTTGCAGCATTCTTAAAAACAACACTTTTTAAATTTTACAATTGTGTAGTTTGTCGGGGTCCCAGCACCTTTTATTGTAAAACACAGAACTTTATGTTGTAATTGCAGATGAAAGTGCCGATGCAGATATTAAAACGAACTTAAACAGCAACTAAAAATCGAATTATCTCTGTTCAATGTACTACGCGCGCGAATACTAATGGGACGCTCTACAGACTTATTAATTTTACAGCGCTCTTTAAAACAGATCTTTCTATCCACTTGAATTAGAAATTCAGGTGGTGAATTTAAACATTTTGACCATTTCAATTCTTGTCAAGTACCCTTTACCTGCCTTTACATTTCTGATATATAATCCTGGAACTAACTCCCTGTACATCATCATTTGACATTGTGAAATGTTATACAGATATGAAGACTCAAATCTACGAGTTTCCAATATATATTTCTACGTAGGTCATAAGAATAGAAAGGAATTTATGTGGAACACACGCAGCACAATAAAGTTTTTTTCGCATTACCTTACAAATTTCTCTTATGTAACTGGAATTTTCTCTTAAATATTCTCATTTTCTCTTAAATATTCTCATTTTCTCTTCTCAAAAAATGTCATATGGTAATTTTGTATTCTACGAGACATGAGATTGTGAGCGGACGTGAACAGAAGATGAGGGCCACAAGTAAGGAAACTCCATTTCATTATCATGAGAAATATATTTTCTATGGAAAATACCTTTCTATTTTTACGGAATATTGTATTTTTTCTGAGAAATGGACGGAATACTTCCGTGAATGCTTTAACTTATGTAACGGAAAATCGAAGGTTTTTTTCTCTTTTATATAGAACGAGTTATTAAATGTTATTATTTCTGTTTTATTTTGAAAATTAAATATTAGTATTTCCAAGAATTTTTCACAAGCTGATGTTACATAAAATAATAATTAAAAGATTTTTTGAGTATAAAATATATTTTTCGTTTGCTGTTTGTTTTATGTAACTGGTCAAGAAAATGAAAGTTTCTTCCGTAAAAATGGCAATTACGCAATAAGTAGTAAAATAATAATAAAAAAAAATAGTAGAAATAATATTAATGACGAAAAGAGAGCTGCAGAAACATATTCTTGTTTGGGGTTTGTTTTATTATTTTTTAAAAAATTAATCTTTAAATGAATGTCTGCAAAAATAAAGTCTATATAAACGTAGTCAGAAAAGATACCTAAATTATAATGCTCCAAATTAATATCAGTAAAAAAATGGGGGGAAGACTTATGCGCTGGAAGTTCAGAAAAAAATTATCAATAATATTTGGTAAACTTAATGTATCGGGTAAATAACTTATAATTGTACTGAGCGTTGTACTTTAGGCGCTATTTAAATATTTTTTTAAAACTCAAGAGATTATCTGAACTAAAAACGCATTGTCAAAAGAGAGGGATAATTAGTTACTTTAACTAATTATTTTTTTAATTAATTAAAAAGTGCCAATTTAATTTAACATTAACATATTTATTTTACTCAGAATTTTCACTTATGTTTTTATCTTTCTTTTTTCTAAACATTTCTTAATTAAAAGGATAAAGGAACCTCATAAACTGAAAATATATAGAATCGAACTTAGCAGTTATATTTTTTGTCCTTTCTGTAAATGCAAGAATTTATGCCGAGTTGAAAATAATTTCTAAAGAAACTAAAAATTGAAAAATGACTTTTACAATCTGAATATGATAGTTATAGAAGAAAATTCATTCAAGCTAATTCGCCTCAAGTAAAAATGGCTTTGAGCTCAAAATTTTACATAACGATGAAAATAATGTTGTAAATGTTTTCCTCTGAACAAATAGAAATTTGATAAGGCATTTTGTTGGGTGCAAATTTATATTAATACTCATTTAATTCATATTTGACACACTTTGAAACTACCAATTTGGACAGTCAACCCGGTTTTAAAGTTCTGTTTGAATCTAAATTAAGATTAAGAGTTTGTTATTAAACTTTTAGATTCCTTAAAATCTGTTTTCTTTTCTATATTACTGTTTTCGGAAAGTTTTACTCGCAATCAGGGCAGTTGTTGTATATTTGGCTTAAAATGAAGAGCTCAGGTTGAAGTTCGCGAGTTTCTAACGAATACACTCCAACTTGGGTGAATTTGTAAGTTTTGCTTGTACGAAAACTATACAGTTTGCTATATATTTCTTTTATTTGAAAGAAATAATTTAATTTTCATTACTTTTCTCTATTTTCCTTGTGTCCTCTTTCTTTCAGATTTTCTTGCAAAGACTAGCAGTTCCATTAAACAAATACGATCTCGGGAACGAACAGGGATTGATTAATAGTCTCGTTGTTTTCGGATTAATGAAAACTCTAATAAAATATTTTATGCATATTTATATATTGCTTTCATGAGAAACCTATGAAAAGAACACTTAATTAACTCACACATGTCTTTTATGCACGCATAAGCAGAAGAATTCTTCTTTCCTTTAGTTTAATCTACTAATCGTGCTGAAATGTATTGGATTCGTTCCGCAAATCATAAATGTCTTCGATCTGTAGGTGAATAACGAAGTCCTAATATTAGTCGAGATTCTGAGAACCTAAGCCGCGCACTTAATCATGTGATTGATACAATTGAAGACTGCTGGCCGAAGGCATGCAGTATTGAATTCTCTGATAATGTTGATATAGAGTACGACTAAATCTAATTATGCACAGTTCGTTAGTCAATATTCTAGAAGAAGAACTTTTCAACTCAATGGCATCTGCAATTTTATCAGATACTGATCTTAATTTTATAATATTTAATGTATATTGTTCAATCTCTGAAACTATTAAGGTCATATTTAGAATATTTAATTGATCTATTTTAAGTCTATTTTAAATCTATTAACTGCATTTTCAATTATCCGTTGAATAAATAGTCCACTAATCTATGGTTTTGACTGCAAAAAGGGCAATATTCCGATATATATATATTTTTTATTTTATCATCATTGTGATAACATACTATGCTAAAAAAAGTTTTCGAGAATTGTAAAACAGAAGATAAACACAGAATTTGAAAAATAAAATAAAAATCACCATATTATTCTAATAGAGATTTTTTTAATTCATTATACATATATATATATATATATATATATATATATATATATATATATATATATATATATATATATATATATACATATGTATAAACTTAAAGCAACTTTAGTAAAAGGATAACTTATTTGCCCACAGTTTAAGAAAAATGACTATTATAACAAAACAACTATAATATAAGAATAAAAAATAACCTCCACTGATTGCATTCATAGCTCGTCAAACATACATATGGCCGGACATATAAATTCATACGTATAACTTTCTATATTAAAAAAAATATTATATCAGACATAAAATCAGCCATTATAAATAAAAATAATTATAACCCTTCGGAAATTGTACGTCAAACTTGGCAAATGAAGTGCGTTCGTTCTATAACTAGTTTTTATAAAATTGAGATCTTGGCGTTCAAATCTCTGTTGCACTCTGAGGCAAATATGCGAGAATACAAAATTTATTACTATTTTGTATAATTAACTCAGTAATACGGATGTAATATGACGCTATCTTAAATCGGACATAATCACTACATCAAACTAGAATTGTTACCTGTAATGCGATTACATAAAAAAAATAACGCGTGATAAGATTTAAGAAAGGAAGGAAATTTTTATTAATATCTTTTCAAAATTTGATTGAAAGTTTAAAAGATTAGACAAAATTATGCAGCGATTATATATATTATACGTTAAACTATATTGTTTGGTAATTTTTTCGCTGTTATAGGCTTTGAGATTACGATTATAGATTATATGTATTCTTGTAATTACAAATACACCTTTAAAGTTAAAATTCTATTTGAAATAGCTACGAGAATATATTTGAAAAAACACGTATATATTGCCTAATGATAAACTCGTTTTTTTATTTAATTTGGTTAAAATAAAATACAGATTTACAAATAAATAAATAAATAAATAAAATAAAAAATAGTAGCAGGGAAAAAAGGAGAAGAAAATTATTAGAAGCAATTTAAATTTTGATAAGGGTAATTGTGTAACTGTCTCACATTATCATTGCACGAAATCTTTCTTATTGCACTTCTGAAAAGAATGCTGAAATCCATTTTGCAAAAAATGAAAATCATTTTATCATTTCAGATTTATATAATTCCAGAGGCAGAATCTTTAAACTTTCTTTTTTATTGTACATTATTTCTGTTCAACGTGACTTTTGCAATAAGGAAAAATAAATTTCTAAAATAAATTTTATACTCCATTTCACTAAATGTTATTTGAATTTCCCTACATATAAGAAAAATCTTTCTTGATACTATTACTTTTAAACTCCTTATCCACTGAAAAAGCAATAACTTTTAATATTTGAAGACAAATTGATTTAAAATGGTTGAAAAACTGAAAAGTAATAAATTTAGTTAATGTGCCTTTTTATTCTATTGTATTCCGACAGAGTCTGTGATTAAATTGTACAGACGTGAAAAAAATAAGCACTTCCTGCTAATTCTTCAACAAATTGTTGTAGAGGGAAGTTGCTGGTACCGAAGGATTGGAAATAAGTTATACTTTTAAATGTATATAAAAATTGTTTTGGAGGTCATCTACGTATTAAAATGAATTTAAATTACGTTTTTTTTTAAATGGCAATATCCAATATTAACAAGGTATTTCAAATTTTTGTTTTAAACAATGCCTAAGAAACAAATTTCAAGTGATTTGAAAGATACGTTTTCGAATTACATGCATTTGAAATTTCGTGCTTCTAATGTTAAAATACTGGTAGCGAACGATTAGAAAAAATATCTACTTTTAAATGATGTATAAAAAGTTTGCTTATGGAGGTATTTATATATTGAAACAAATCCAGACTTCATTTTTTCAATCACAATAACCAATTTTAACAAAATATATCAAATCTTCAGTTCAGATTATGCCTAAATACCGAATTTCAAGTCCTTTGAATGATACGTCATTGAATTATAAACATTCAAAATTTAGTTCTTCTAATGTTAAATTATATTTTCATATTATTATTACTATTGCCAGAAATTATTCTCCTAATGTACTAATTTTTATGTAGTAATAAAACTAACTATGAAGTATAAACATGTTTAATTTATAATTTTTAGAATTTTATTATATAAATTATGAATTATGAAATTAACATTCGAAAAGATTATGAATTGAAACCTGCAATTTTTTGATGGATTCAGATTAATTATGTCCTTCTTTATGGAAATTCCAAATCTAAAATTTTTATTCCAAGTAGTTTTTTAATTATAACTTCACATAATCAGTATGGATTCTGGATTACCATGATGATCATGTCATATAAAAGATGGAGTAATATTATTTCGGTAGTACTGAATGTACCCTCTAAGTGTTTAGAACGTGATATTTCTTTCACTAAGTTCCAGGTTGCATTGCAATATAAACAATATTTACAGTACTATAATACCATATATGTAATGATTTTTAAATACATTTTTAGATGATTAATATTTTCAAGGATTACATTCATGTTTGTACTTAAGTTTTTTCTATATAGAGTTGAAAGAATTATATTTCCTGAGAATTTAAAACAAAATTTAGAAAAAAACAATATCACAATTTTACCCTTTTTCAAGACGCTCAGAGGATTATTGTAAGGGATCGGATACATATTGTATTCTTCATTTAAGGTCAGAATATTTTCATAACTAGTTATACTACGAAAATACCTCATTTATCACGTTTCACGTGCAAATTCCGTCTTATTTAATCAATAACCCTATATGCCCATTTTGAATTCTTAAAATCTAAATATTCCTTAAAATGTATTTTAGTCATTGCTAAAAGATGTTAAATAAAACAGTAATAAAAGTTTTGTATACAAACTGCATTTCTATATTTGTAACTATTGAGTAACTAGACACAAAATTTTAATAAGGGGCTGTACAAATGTAACGTTATCAATTTTTTGAATGATTTTGGATTTGCTTAGGCTCCACTTACGGTAACGCATGTTGTCATTCCTTGACCCCTCTCGCTCTAAAAGTAAAATTTAATATTTTGATTTTTTTAATTTCATGTAGAGTGATGTACAGATATTGTTGTATATTTATGATTTTAATAAATACATTTTACTTGAATGAAATTAGAGAGCAGGCTATTTTGGATCAAAAATGATAACGATATCAAATGCCAACCCTCTTCCCCTAGAGACTTATTTCGATATCATTTCCTAGACTCTGCCCTTCTCCCCTAAAATAACATTATACCCTGAGTTAAATGATGCTGTGTTATTTATTACTTGTTGAATTTCCATGTATTATATTTTCAATGGTTTCTCCTATAATGGATGGATTATAAGGCATTGAGAGGAAAAATCCGCTCATGTTTTTTTACACAGAAAAATAATAACGACACAACGCACATAATAACATACGCCGATGATATTTTAATTGAATAAAAAGACGAAACTATAGAGGAAATACTCGCAAGCATAAATAAAGAATACGAACTAAAGAATTTAGATGACACATTTAATTATTTATCCATGAACATTCGAAATGTAAATAAAAGTTACTTAATTAACCAAACCTTTGAAAATTGAAGAGTTAATTAATAACTTCAACTTATAAGACGCTAAACCATGTAGAACACCCATGGAGACTGATTTCACATGCTCTAATGGAGATCATAATCTTTTACCAAACAACACACGTTAGAGACAGGCAATTGAAGTACTTCTATATCTCGCAACAGTCAGTACACTGTAAAAAATATGACTATTTTGCTGCATCGTCACTCCCACGCTTTTATAGAATATCACTCTTTTGGCTAATGAGAATGCTCCATGATAGCCTGAAGTAGTCGTTTTCTATAAAAGTGGTGGAGTGACGTCAGCAAAATAGTCATATTTTTTACAGTGTAGACCCGACATATGTGCATCTGCGAACATCCTGAGCCGAAGAAACGAAAGTCCTAGAATGAAAGATTGGAATAGTATAAAGCGAATAATCTGGTATTTGAAGACAATAAAGAACTATAATTTGGTTATTAATGGAAAGATGAATCGAACGTTTGAGGTCTACATGGACGCAAAGTTGGGAAGAGTTGCAGAATCACGAAAGTCAACGAGTGGAAACATTTATTTATCAGGGGGAACCATATACTGTAGTTCAAAATGAAACAATCATGCATTGTTTTATCTTCATCTGAAGCTGAATATGTTTTAGTAGCGAATAAAATTAAATGGTTAGCGAATCTTCTAAACGAACTAAATCTCCAACAAACTTTCCAAGTAAATTTATACCAGGATAATAATTTAGCCATCAAGGTGGTTGAATTAGAGAACATTCAAGTAAAACTAAGCATATTGATGTAAGGTTTCACCTTATCAAACAATTGAAGCAAAAATGAACTATCAACCTTATGTAGTACAAAACCAAAGTCATGCTAGCGACACTATTTACAAAGCCTCTGCCCAAGACTATTTTTCAAGCTTAAAAAAGTACTTAGGTTTATGTGACAGTGCAACTCCAGAAATTAAGGACAAGTTTTTGGATATAAATGATTATTAAGAGATATAAATGCGTAAAAGTAAAACTAATTTCCTACGTCACATTTTGAAAGCTGAAATGAGACTATAAATCGACTTTTGTAAATAGCTATACCATAAAGTAGCTACTTACGCAATCTTGAAAATCGCTCGATGCCTAAAGAATTATTATGTGTGATTTTTTTTAAACTGATATAAAATTTTAAGAACATATTATTATTATTATTATTATTTAACTGGAAATGTATATGACTTTGTATTCATTTTACAATATGCAATTCCTTACATGGAGAACTCAAAAAAAGCTCTCATAAGTATGGGTAATCGGATATTTTTTTCAATGATAATGATAATAATCTCTAAATACAAAATCTTAAGGTACATAAGTGAAACTGTTTTATCAATACAACGTTAGATGTCCTGCATATATAATAAAAATACATACTTCACCAATAAAAGTTGGATTTAAGCGTAAAAAATGAAATCTATGATATGGTAAATACCAATTTTTCTTACCTTTTATGAAAAACGTTATTTAGTAACTATCACTGATTTATTACAAAAAAAAAAAAAAAAAACTTACTCACGCTTGACTAAGGATTTAATTCCCACAAAATCAAGGTTGATTTTCAAAAATTCAATTTAATAGAAAATGTTCTACAAAATTTACCCCATACCAATCTCAAATTATCTTTTTCTTATTCCTTATTAAATTCCATTACTTCCATTACATTCTACACTGATGCTCATTACTATCTTACTCAAAAGTATCTCATTACCAAAACATGTAAAAGAAATGAATATACTCCAGTAAACATTACTCCAATTATTTTAATAATCTTTTTCCGAAATATTTTAAACTCTTCTTATTGGAACATTTGTAATTCAACATTTGTATTTCGTCATTATTCGAAGAGAATAATTTGTGAAAGAAAAGGGAGAAACTAAATAGATTTTTTTAAAGATGAGCGGAGGTGAAGATTATGTTATCAGTGTTGATGGCATACTAATTTAATTTTGGTATAATTTTTAAGGTTATTTGGATAAAAAATTTGTAACTGCAAGGATAGATATATTCAGATAAAAATGTTGAAGATGATTATTGTTTAATAGTATATGTAAAATACATAAACGTTATAATATTTTAGTTCTAATTACTGTATTTTAATAGAGGAATATCTTAAAAATAATTGACGATTTTTAATTGCCCTAGTCATTTAATGGACCGATTTCTAATTTCCTTGCCGATTCATTGCCCTAATACATGCTGGAGAATCACTGTTGCCAGATTGGGAACTTGTTTTAATACACGTTATTTGATTGCTGCCCCTTTTTAAAAACATTATAATTCGCCTTATTCTTCAGTATTTTTCATGTATTTAAAAATAGGTCGATTTTTTCAATTTCAAAAAAGCGTTGAAATTTACACAATCTGGGGTCTTTTTTGTCCCCAATCTGGCGACAGTGTAGTGAATTCGCATTTCATAAAAGGTTTTAAACCCAAGATGAAATTTATGCAAAAAAATGTATAAAAATTAATTGTTAATTATTGTTATAGTGTGCAGATTAAACGGTATGTATATAGTAAAACACATAGCATGTGAATTAAAAGTAAATATCTTAAATGACCACCCAAGTTGACAAGTTTATGTTTCAGGATTATGACTAAAATTCCCATAAACCTTTGCTGTCCAATCGCACTGACTTTTAAGATCAACGTAAATATAAAACTACCAAAAAATTAGCCTTATGTAAAACTTATTCGCATCAAATATAATGTTAAAGGGTGAATCTTAGGATAGGAGAAAGACTAGCTAATGTCCGTTGTTGAGATTTGACCAATGCTTACCTAGTTTGGCCATTATGGGTCACAAAGGGCAAAATCCCAATTTGAACCGAACTCAGAGAAGCATTGTTTCAATTGAGGGAACTTAGGTAGACCTTATCTCAGGATCTCCTGAGATAATTGTCTTTAAATATCATTCTAGAAAAATCTCTTCAATAATTTCTTTAAACCCTTGATTTTCAGGACGAACGTTGCTTACGTCTTCTAATTTCAGTCATTAACTAGCATGACGTATATCCTGAACGTCTTTCATTACACAGTAATGGTAATATATTTAATTGGATTGATATGTGATATGCAACTGATGTAACAGAGCACTTGTCATAAAATGAGTGTTACAAGACGATTATTTAAAATCACACGGCCTTGTATTTAGCCTTTCGATGACGAAATTAATACTGGGAGTCAAGGATTTAAAAAGTGCAACTTTAAAATGTCTTATATTTTGGCACTCTTACATTTTTACGGACTATAGCAAAAATGTCATGATGATGGTACATGATTCTGAGGGATAAAAATCCAAGATGATTTAAGTGGAAACCTTGAGTCGGTAATTATTTACAAATGGACTTCTCCATGACTTGAACAATCATTCTTCATAGTGATGCCTCCAATGCTACCAAATGGTTCAGGGCTCTTCGTATCGAAATTTTATATAAAAAAAGGAGGGCACTACACTTCAAGGTTCGTTAGTTTGGGCGATTTTCCGTTTTGTAAAATTTATAAAAAAGGAGGGGCCCGCGAACGGGCGAAGCTAGCTAGTCTTTTATTAATAATATAAAATTAAATATTGAGACATTTTATAATTCTTCGTAACATTTTTGATTGTTTGAAAAACATTTCAAATTCTTACAAACAATCACATTAATTATATTAATAAACATGTGAAGTAAGCAATACTTTTTCATAGAACTGTGAAAAAATTACAGTATTTTTTACATCTATTATCCGATTAAATTTAATATTTCCATATAATATTAATATTTATTTTATTTTGTTATACACTGAAATATGTTTTATACCAAATGTTTAGAATTATATTCGAACAATGAGCAGCGAAACATTTACGGATTTAATAATAATAATCTACTATCAATTCTTTTATCTTCGAAACACCTCATTTTATTTAATGTACATATTCTTTATAAAAGGTTGTACAGCTGTCAAGCTGCCAAGTATTTTTTTTTCAACTCAAATAAGCATTTTGTAAAATAAAAATTTACTAAAAAATTACAATCAAATCACTTACACTTTTAAAAGTAATTTTTAACGGAATCAAAAAATCGTTAATTTAACTAAAATCAAACATGAATGTTGACAACCATCGTGTTTTAAGAAATCAATAAAATCTGCTTTCAACCTTTCTAACTCTAAAACAAATTTTGCAGAATCTCTTCTTTCAATTATTTTATTCTATATTATATACCAAAGCTTTCTGACACATTCTTGAAATTCGTATCAAATCATAATGCAAATCATAAAAGTAATTTTCTGGGTAGATGCCAACATTAAAAGAAACAAAAGAAGAAAGATATTCGATTTTATGAAATGTGATGACATTTACTCATATTCTAGCTTGTAAACAGGATGACAACATAAATTGTTGCGAGTGGAGAATGTTTGCACTACATTCATTCATAAAATGTATCTTTATGATTGTAACACATCAAAATGATAAAGTGATGTTCCGCTTAAACACGGCCGTGACATCAAATTTTTGTGTCAAGAAAATGATATTTAATGATTAATGGTTGATACTATCTAATATAGCTAAAATATTGAATATAATCTTTTCAAATCAAAGTTTAAAAACATAACTGATGTTATCATTTACATATAGGAAATATATACATAAATATGATTAATAAAATTTAAAACACAATTTTATGCTTATGTATTATTTCAATAAATATATATATCTAGATATGTTAAAGCAGACATTTACTTGTCTTTTTGCTGTTTAAGACATAGTAATAGTATTAGTTCATTTTCACAAATCTTAATTCAAAAATTTTGAAATTTAATTCGAAAATTTCTTAATTTTCAAATTTCTTAAGAAACATGTGATATCATTTAGTATGTTATTTCTAAGTAAAGTTTCTAAGTAAAGTACTGCATTAGTATTAATTGTTTTCAGGGTGTATTCGAAAAACAAATTTCCACCATCAATAGCTTGAAATTTTCTGAAACATTTTCGGACTCATTTTTAAAAGTAAAAGCATGAAACTTGCTGGGTTGATTTTTGAGAAGATGCATAAGGTGACGTGTGATTTCATTTTTCGCCCAATTCATTATAATTTAATTTACGGACAATTATTTCTCAATATTATACCTCAGCAACAACTCAGACAATTATATCTTAGCATGACTCTTTTTTTCGTTTCCAGATCTCCTGCTTCGGAAAATTCGGTTTAAAAGACTCTCGCTGCATTTTTTGTAATATTTTATGCATTTATCAAGAAATCGACAGATATGGTACGAGGGTTGCTATTTATATTTCTGGCCTTGGCAACAGGAAGTGTTACTAAGCGATCGCTGACAATTTCAATTGAAAATTTGATATTTTTAACCATAAACTCTTTCAGAACAATTTGTCATTTTATCTTGATTTGTGTTATGTATAATAAATGGAAAAAAATTCATCTTGTGCAAAAAATGGAATTGACTTGTAAAAATTTTCGTGCGATTGTTTTTCTTAAATTTCAACGTGGGTTGTCAAGATAAGAGTGCTTCCATGAACTTAATTTTTTTATGCTGTAGTAAAGCACTATTCTGCAGCATTGTAAAAACTGATATATCAATTTCATTAGTCTTTTTTTATAATGAAAATGTGAGGTCTTGCATATAGGTTCAAACAATAGAATTTCTGAAAGGCCAAAATATCGAATTGATAGGGCATCAGCCGTACAACCATGATTTGTTTCCCAATAATATTTTTTAATCCCAAACATCAAAAATAAACTACGTGGAGAATGATTTTCGACACCTGAAGAAGCGATTATTGCGTTCAAAACGCATGTTTGGAGTTATCTCCTTCGGAATTGAAACGGTGCTTCGAAAATTGGTTCAAAAGCATGAAAAAGTACATTGGTCTTCTTTGAAAATACTTTGAAAGGCGATAAAACCAATATTGATCATTAATATTTGTTTTTTCATTACTAGGCCAGAAATATAAATAGCAACCCTCGTACCTTACATAGTTTCTAAATAAGAGAATTTCCCAGTTTGATGCTTTTGAGAGCAAAAATGAGTCTAAAAATAAATAAGAAAATAAGCAGTTTGGCTGAAAATACACCCTTAACTGCAGTTAAAATTTGCTTATGACTTTGATTTGTCTGCCTGTTCTTTGATTCACTAACATTTAAATTCATGGTTGGTTACCAAAAATTTATGCAAGTTATTGCACTTTAAAAATGTATTTTTCCCATTAAAAATACAGTATTTAACAAATACATTGACAATCAAAAGGGTTTGAATACATTATAATCTAAAGGCAATAATTTTGACCATTTCTCAGTCTTTAAAGCATTGAATACACAAATGTTTTCAACTTCAGGCACAAGCGATTACTGTTTGACAATCAACAAAGATTTGTTTATTAAGACTGAAGAATACGATGTTTCATTGATGAGAAAACTATATTCGTGTTTTCATAAAACCTTTTTTGAAATGGACTCGGACGCATTGCAGGGAAAACAAGTGAAAACAACCGGCTGTAGGCCAAGTATTCCGTGTACTGAATGTACATTTTTTGAGGAGTTTTACATTAGTTTAAGAATGATACCATACTCTCTTAAAAATCCAGAACTGACAGTTATTTATCTTCCCTGATTATACAAGAATGACATTAGAATCGATATATTCGACTTTACGGGGCAACGAAAGTGAAGTATTTAAAATTAAAAATAATGGAAACTATAATTGCTATTTTAATGGAGAATGGTAAATATCATATATCCTTGGTAAAAATTCGCTCATTTTTCCGTAATACTTATACTAGATATTATACGTTTCTTTTTTATTTCATGAAGTAATAATACAAGGACAGACGTATTATTATGATAAATGTATAAGTGAAGAGGAAATTTGAGTTAATCTCCCTTTTGATGAATCAATGTCATGAGAACTCTATAAATTTTCTGAAAATTAGATAAAGGATTAAGTATTTTAAAACCGTTTTAAAGTCTTTTTGTGACCGATTCCATAGGGAAAATGCCACACAAAATGTGACAGAGTATATTCTTCTTTATATATAATGCAGTGAAGACTTTCATTCCGCACGTTTATATCTTCGCTTCTGCTAAATCGATTTTTATGACATTTTTATGCGATTCAGTTAGACAGTTATAAAGGGAAGGTGTTAGCTTAAAACACATGATTCTACACTGTCTTGTAATAGAGTTATGATAATAGAGATATGAACTCTATAATTAAGCTAAACAGAATTTGAAAAGGAATTTCTTACCGAATGCTTATATATAATGTTCTACTAAACGTATTTTTACGACATTTATACTGTCATATGCAGCTAAATATTTACTACATTGAAAGGAACAAATTATATCACTATAATTCACACAACCACAACAAACCACATGCAGTTGTTTCAATGATACCCGGTTCAAAGCACCCCTGGGCTATAACACTGAGTACTGCTTAATGGACTGACGTACTTGTCAGAGGAGTTTATGTATCCGATACAAATGAAGTGCCTGACAAGAAAACACTGCAAAACAGGTAATGTCACACATCCCTCCATACAAGGGTAAGAAAAGATATGCTAGTCATGCAACTGACCAATGAATTTATAAATTTAGCCTAGTAAAAAATACAGATCGAAAATTGAATTGCATTTGTAAATACATTTTCAACTTATTTTATTTTTTTTTAATTTTATTAATTTGAAAAAGTTAACTTGGAGGTTGGGATGCGAACAGTGCTTTAGCTATATTAAATTTATTACCTTCATTGCTATTTATCTCTTATTATTATTATCTACTGTGAGACAAAATCCATTGTAACTTATGTTAGGTGATGAGGGATTATTTTCTAAATTTAAATTTAGAAATTTAATAATAAAGCTAGATTTCATTTTATAATTTAAAATATTTATAATTCAGTATTTAATACCGAAATACCTGCTGATTATTTCAATCTCTAATTTAATCAAAAAAATTCATTTCAAAATTTTGTAACTGATATAACATAAATCAGACAAACGTATATTCTGCCTTTATTGAAGTTTAAAATTTATCCCAACTTTCTAGTTAAAATACCATTTTTATGTTTTTAACAACACAAAGTAATGATTAATTTTAATAATAGCTTTGTCCAATAATTTCTGAACAATAAAAATGAGTAAATGCCACTTACGTACGTAACTGTCGGAAATCTTATTGTATAATTGACGTAACATTATTACTTTACAAAGATAATAATGGTAGCTAAGTTAGATTATGTACAGTAATATACAAAACTTTCTTATAAGAATTTTTATAGAATATCAACATATTAAATTTTTCAGTCATTCGGTTAAATGAAATATAGTACTTGTTTTATTTTTCCGAACAAAAGAGATTTTTCTGTGGAATTGCCTATGAAGAACTGTAATATGATTTGATTTGAGTGTAACGAAGCATTTAATTTTTTAGAAATAAAAAGCATCACGAAATTAGATGTATCTTTATATTTAAAAGATCAGACTAGTTTTATAGTCCTCTTTCCTGAGTTTTCTACTGAATCGATTTTGAAAATTATTATTATTTAGAGGAAAGAACTTTATTTGTAGATGTACCCGCATTCTTTATTCCATTAAAAAATCTAATTTTTTATGTTTTAATTTTAATAAAAAAAAAATTTTTGGTGAAATTTTTTAACATTGGTGGCAATTGGTTATAGCAATTGTTGAAGGGATAAGGCAAAACGTTGAGATCACCAGACAAAACCGGATGCAATTAACATATTATTATTAAAAAATAACTGTATAAAAACTTTAGAACAGAAAATCACTATGCGAGATTTTAAATAATGCATTTTCACTCTTTTAAGGCTATTCTGTTTTTTTTTTTATTCTGCTTATTCTGAGATTGAGAGTTTTGTATAATTTTAAAGTGAAAGAGGTATTAAAACTCATATAAAATGAACAGTCGAATTTTGTTAAATTTCCGAAAGCTATCCCTGTAATTGTGAGCTCAATTGAAAGATTCATGTGAGCTGATTTAGGATTTTCTATAAACAATCGTTTTTAGTGGATTGCTAAAAAAAAAAAAAAAAGATATTCTGAATTCGAAGTTTATGTTATTTATTATGTATTTTATAGATTGCATTTATTCTCCTAAGTCCTCAGACAAATATTACGAAGGACCATGAAAAACAGTTTAAAATCAATGCATAATATCTGCAAAAAATATAATTCTATATATCGATGCATGTGATATGCATGCGTTTATTAAAAATGTATAGAAGTAATTTTAACAATTCTAAAAGCATTTAAATTAGTTCAAAAACTGTTATTTAGTTTATCCTCCAGCGACATCAGGACTGAGAAGGATACGACTAATTCCGATGATTTTCTTTTAATTGTTTTAAGACACTTTCGAATTGTCCTACTCAAATTTCATAGAAGTTTTTCCAGCACTGTTTTTAAAATTAAGAAAAAAAACTTTTTTATAGACAACGTGGAACATGAAATAGTTCAATTGTTGGTGTTGTTTATTATACGTCTAAAAATAGGGCTAAAACCACCTTATGGTGCTATATGATTATGGAGCAAAAGATGCAGCAAGTTTTTAAAATAATATATTTTAAACACTAAGGGTGTGTATATAAATATTTTTTCGTTTTTTAAATGTGTATTTTAATGATTGGATATTTTTTTAATTCCATTTTAGTTAAGAATATGACACTTTTCAAAATTGTGTTTCTTTTAAAATAGCTAACATAATGGGTCTGAGTTGAAAAACAAATATAAAAAAAGAAAACCATATTATTAAAAGTTTTAGAATTCTCAAATAGTTTTAGTATTTTTAATTTTATTGCTTTTAAGTCAAAATGAAAATTGCTTCTTATTAGTCTCAAATATAATGTTTCCTGACACGACAACAGAATTAAAAATGATATATTCACCAGTTTTTTAGAAAAGTTCACCGAAAAGATATATTACTCAAAAAATATCTAAAAAGTTAATTGGTTCTTGAAAACCAATTTTTGCATGTGAATAAATTTCTTTTGATTTACATATGGGCAACAACTTGTATATTTACTGAAAAAGCTTACTATTTCTTTTTTTAGTAAAGTAGATGATTTTAAATAATTCACAAAAACTACTTTATTTTATTTGTCGACATTTTTTTTGTATGAAATATGCCCTAATAAGATTTTATTTTCAATGATTTTCAATAAAGTAAAGCTATCTGTTTGAAGTGAGTCTCTACCCAATGATTTTTCACCCATTTTATACGGTTTTGGTCTTAACATTTTTATAAAATACAGTGTGAACCAACAATTCCTGAGATTTTTTTAATTTTTCAAATACGTATAGATTTAAGTAATTAGCGTACAAGAATTCGATTGACAAAACTATGAATATTATTCTTATTATTGCAGTAGTAGTTTTTGGAGCTGGATTTTCTTATTTGGTTAAAAAGTTAAAAATAATATTATTAACTTACTTACAACAAAGAAGTTAGTCTCTAACATATTTCCACGCTTAACTTTGATAAAAACATTTAGGATATGAAATGAAAATAATTATCAATTATTTTCTTTTCGTACCATTTAAATATTCTAAGTCCCATTAAAAATGACAAACCACATTGTTTTAGATATTTAAATGTCTTTTTAAAAATTTAAATAATTTTTGTACCCCAAGGAACAATGTAAACGGGAAATTTGCTTGCTTTTGTATCTCGGAATTCACTTTATTTGTTTTTCAATTTAAACTGTGGAATTAAGCTGACATTCATTTTAAGAAAAATGCATTTAAAAATAACTAAGAAAGTCTGAAAATGTATGTTTTCTTTGGCTGCTTGATTACACTGTGATAACGATTACTCCTTACAATGTTATTCAAATGTTGTTTACGAAATAATAATTTTGTAGCATTTATAATTTTTTCCTGAACATATAAAAATTTATTAAAAAATTAGTATTTTTCTAGAAATATTTAACTAAATATAATTAACTTAAATGTATATTAAATATCGTCAATTTTAAAATGCATGTTTTCTTTGTGTAAATAGGTGAACTTCAAAAAGTCAGAAATTAGGAATTTGGAAAAATTATATTTGAATTTACTTTCCAAAAGAGTTCATTTGTACAGATGGAATGAATTTAATGATAGATGAAGATGAAGAAAGAGTAAAATACACGGGTAGGGAAAACTCTGCAACTCAAGTTTTTAAATGAAGATATTTAGTTTTATTAAGTTTTAGAAAATAACTTTGTTTCAGTCATTTAGAGGACTGCAGAAAAGTTTTAAGATGTTCTGTTCCCCGCGGCATAAAGGAAAAGGAAAAGTCACTCGATTCTTTATCAGGAAGTTAACCTTATTGGATTTGAACTTAAAACTCGGCAAGTAAGTTGACTTTCATGTAAAACAATATTTTCATGGTAGAATGAAAAAGAAAGTTTAAAGACGGTTACTTCCTTTAGACTATTTGATAACTTGTAATTTGTACAGAGAAATGTAACTTGCCCTTATCAAAAAAACTATTACTATAATTTTATAACGTTTTCTAAATAAATACTTCTTCAAATAAGTAAACTTCCTACAGTTAAACTTAAAATTTTCTAATTACATGAAATAATAAAAAGAGAAAATTTAAAATTTCAATTTTTGAATAGAATTTAAGAACATTTTAAATGTTACCCAGTAAATTTACTGAAAATTTAGTTTTTCCAGATAAACGGTCAACTTACGTAATTTTTTTGGGGGGGGGAGGGGAGGCAAAATGCGTTTATCTAAAGACAAAGTTTGATAATCTAGAAAACAAAGGGAAAACTTTCCAGTAAAACTATTGTAACATATTCTTTTTTACCGTGCACCGAAAAAATCGTTTTAGTTCTAACAAAATATCTAAAAATTATTCCTGATTGTGATGGAATCTCCTTCACAATCAGGAACTTTTTATTGCATTTTACCAAATTAGTTATGATTATTATGTTATCGAGATTTTACTGGTCTACGCTCATTCTTTAAAAGTTTTTGTAAGTGATTAAAAAACAAAAACAAAACGGAGGTATTATTATTATATTGTTTATGGTAATATTAAAACGATGCATTCAAATATGAACTTTCTTGTTTAAAATAGAATGAAAAAAATAGAATGCTGGTAATGTTAAAATTGAATTAAATTAATGTGCAAAAAGTATTAAATTTTAAGAGTTGTATTGCAAATCTCTTATCTAAATTTTATATGACCTAATTTGTATTGCGTGCCAGATGATGGGACAGATGATGGTATTATTTTATGTAGCACATAATGATAATTATTTACCTGTTTAACATTTTTTTATGTATATAGAAAACTAACAAAGATGAATAATCTACGAATCGTAATTTTTTTTATATAAAATAGTATATTTACATAATTTTTAAAAATAGGTTATCTCTTTAAAATTAGTTAAAAATTATGCAAATTGTATGAGCAAAATGACGACAGTGCTAAAGACTCGTATGACTCTTATGATTAAACGCAAAATATTAACGTGTGCTTCTTGAACTGACCATTTGTAAGATATATATTTTTTTTAATAATAATTGGAAGAAAAATTTTAAAAGTATTTATGAAATTAAAAAAACTCAATTGAAAATTCCATGTAATGCATAAGTTTATAGCATTTATATAATGCATGTAGAATAAAAACATGAGCCATATAGATATAAAATTTTTATTTCATTAAAGACAATGAACAAGTTCATTCTTTACTTAAATAAGTTACATATCTTTAGAATGATTGTTCAAAAATAATTAAATGTGATAATTAATTATCGTAACTTTGCATGTTTCGGTACAAATTATCTTAGAACACATAAAACTTTTCTCTTATAAGATAAATTAATTACGATTGAGTTTCTCTCAGTTAAATTAAATTTACTTTTGTCACCAGCAGATTCAGTTTGCCGTTAACGGACGATATTATTTTAAGTATTTCGAATGAATAACCCTTTAAATAGCTTGATTTTAATGCCTCGATCCTTAGGCTATTCCGTTGGATTTGTTTTCGGCATTGTTTTCATTAAAACTATCAAATTCTTATGAATTAGTTAACTCTGCGAAAAATTTAATTTCTCTTTTCCAGTTTAAACAAATATTTCTGGAAGTAAGTAGATTCAGAATTCTACATTAAACTTTTAAACCAGTGTCTTAAATTTTGCCCCTTGTCCATTTTAAAGATACAACTTTTTTTAATTAAAAAAATTGGTTAATGAAAAGCATTTTTTTATATTTATAAATTAAAATAATCTGAAATAAAAAATAATTCGAATCATTTTTTTTCAATATATATAGAATGAATACAATACAAACAAATCATTGTTGTACGTCAACCGTGACAAATGAGGTGCGTTCGATCTATAATTAGTTTTAGAAAATACTCAGATCTTGATGGAATTGTTGTTGTATACTCTTATGCTTAAATGCATGAACACAAAATGTATTAAAACTCTGCATGTTACATTCATTAATACGGAAATAAATGCAACTCGATGGTAAATATGGAGCAATGATTATGATTGTTTAAACAATTTGTATCACAGGACATAAATGATTACGCAGGATAGGATTTAGAAGGATCGTGAAAACTTTTAATAATATATTTTTATATTTTAATTCGATATTATAAAATGCGAAATGACTCAGAAAAAGTTTGTAACGATTCTGTATACTAAATTTTAAACCATTCAATTGCATAGTTATATGCAGATAAACAGGCGAATATACTAGAGGACTACTATAGGTTTTACGCATTTATGTAATTACGAGCACACCTAAAAAGAAGAGTCATCTAGAAACAACATATTTTTATACAACATAATAAATTAGTTAATAGTGCATTCTTTTCTTAATTAATTTACACAGAATTAATTTGAAAGAATCGCAAAATAAAAATCTTTAGTGTGAAAATTATGTATCTAGAAACTATTTATATTTTTGCAAAAGTTATCTCAAAACCCATAGCAGTTTCTTCTTATAATATTGATAAAATATGTTTGAGATTCGCTAAATTAATTTAATTTTGCTTTGTCACCAGTAGATTCAATGTGCCATTAACAAATATTATTATTTTAAATATCTTGAATGAATCAACTTTTATCCTCAATAGTTTAATTTCCTCGTATCCTTAGGTTATAAATTGGATAATTTATCGCACTGTTTTCATTAAAAACGTAAATTTGATAGAAATTAGGTGGCTCTGCGAAAAATTTAATTTCCCTTTTTCAGTTTAAACAAATTCTTCTGGAAGTAAGTAACTTTAGAATGGTTCATTAAATTTTTAATTGAGTACCCCAGAGGGATTTATCGCATTAGAGTCAGTAATGAAAATACCAGGTGAAACGAAGACGCGTTTGAACAGGTTTTTAATCCAAAGAAAATAAATACATATGTATATAATCAGAAATTAATTATAAAAAACACTTTCACAGATAGATTAAAGAACTTTATATTAGAATATTTAAATTTTTCTCTAAAAACAAAGGTATTTTATTAGAAAATATTTAGTGATGGCGAAAACAAAGTCTTGTAAGCATTACTATTTTTAATTTATAAGTAATTTAGGAAACAATCTAAAAAAACAAAATAACGTCTTAATTAAAAGAAAAAAAAGAAATTTTATAATTTAATATTAAATATTATATTTTATATTTAATATTTTATAATTTAATATTTTCCAACTAGATTAGTTATGTATTATTGTTGTGTATTTCACTCATTGTACTAAAATTACCGAAATTCCGACGTCTGTTATTTTTGTCGCTGTCGAAAATTAAATACAGAGATAATCGGATGTAATACGAAACGTTTAAAACATCGAGTAGATTGAGAGGGTATCGAATATTATGATTATATTCTGATTTTTAAGATTATATTTTGCGATTACATGGTTAGCAATTTCATTTATATTCATTGTGAATTCATTCAAAATTTGAAAAGTAACATACAAAAAAAGTATTTAAAAATAACATTTCCTTCTTTGATAAATAACTTTTCTTAAAGACACCAAAAATTACTAGCGTACAATTTACAAATAAAATTTTAAGCACGTTATACTAATAGGAAATTATTCAGCAAGAAAGTGTCATTTTTTAGTTTTTAAAATCTAGAATATGTTTAACGTAGAATAAAATGCAAATAATCAAAGTCTGGGAGGTAATGTAGACTATTCACGAGGTAATAAGAGATTGAGTTTTTGTCTCTGATAATACAATTATTTCATGTAGCTTGAAGCATCCACCATACATGCACACTCAGACAAAAACTACAATACATTGTTTTTATTTATTTTCTTTTCATATTGCATCTTTTTTCAAGCCTAGCTTTATTTTTTTCAAACCGAAAATTTACATTTTTAGTATTTGTCAAACGAATCGGGTAATTTATTTTAGAATTTAGTTTTACATCTCGAGCTAAAAACCCAATTTAAAGATTTAATCTTGCGTAATATTTAAAATTGAAATTGATGCGTCTGCATAGTTACAAATTGAAAGGAAATGGGGCGTAGGAAGAATTCTTATAAAAATTATTTTAGAAGAAACCAAACAATGAGTATTCAGTGGAGAATCGTAACATTATTTATCTAAAAAATGTAAAATCCATACAAATGTTTTAACCAATGCAAATGTAGCAAACTGCATTCAGCATCTTCTATCTTAGCTCCTGCGAGCGAAGATCAATCAATTTTTATAAGTTCTTTGAAAATGTTGATTTTACATGTAATGGATAAAAAACTTGATGCAAAGAAGAAAAGGAAATGTCAGTTGAAAAGTAAACACACGTTAAAAGTTAATTGTTCACAAAAAATAAACAAAGAATGGGGGAGAAGAATCGTAAACAAAACCAAATAAAAAACTTATAAACTTAAACATTTGTTGTAAAGGAAATAACAAACACAGGTAAGTAGTACTAATGTAACGTAAAAGAAAGACATATTATTGTGGAAAAGTAGATGCAAACTCCTGCTTTAAAATTTTAAAAACAAAGGATTGCACATGAACAGAAATTATTACCCAAATATGTGACATATCCGTAGACTAAACTAAGATTAAGGATAAAAAGTTAATTAAATCCAATTGATTTTTTAAATCATCATATTTTAAAACATTCACCTTTTATATAAACATTTTAATAAAAATTTTAATTTTACTTAAGAAAGGTGTTATAGTACAAATAAAAGACATTGACATGTTTCAGAACCGTCAAATAAGTTCCATAATCATAATATAAATAAAATAAAATTTTTAAATATTTCACGGTCAATACAGATGACACGCGACAATGAGATATAAAAAACACCAAAAAACACACGCTCTATTGTAAAAAATTAAATTAAAAATAGACCATGATCTAAAAGAATTTCCAACCTGTTTCTTCCCATTCAAGCTCTCACGAGGAATTTATTCATTAATTCTAACCATAACTTAGGAATAATAAAAGAAACGGTATCATTGCAAACCAGATTTTTACGCGTATAAATTTCAATGGACTCTCTTATAATAGATTTACGACTACAATTTGATATGAAACATAATTTACTTTCACTAAACAATATTTTTATCTCCTCATTTAAATATGTTCTTGATTAGGCAGTGAAAGTTTGGAATTAGAAAAGGGGAGCACGAATCTGATCTTAAATTTGGACTAACACTGCCTTATCAAGAATATATTTAAATGAGGAGATAAAATATTGTTTAGTGAAAGTAAATTATGTTTCATATCAAATTGTAGTCGTAAATCTACTATAAGAGAGTCCATTGAAATTTATACGCGTAAAAATCTGGTTTGCAATGATACCGTTTCTTTTACTATTCCTAAGTTATGGTTAGAATTAATGAACAAATTCCTCGTGAGAGCTTGAATGGGAAGAACCAGGTTGGAAATTCTTTTAGATCATGGCCTATTTTTTATTTAATTTTTTACAATAGAGCGCGTTTTTTTCTTTTGGTGTTTTTACATCTCATTGCCGCGTGTCATTTGTATTGACCGTGAAATATTTTGAAATTTTATTTTTATTTATATTTTAGATCATGGTCTATATTTTAATTTAATTTTTACAATAGAGCGCGTGTTTTTTGTGTTTTTTCTTATTTATATCTCATTTTCGCGTATCATTTGTATTGACCGTGAAATATTTTGAAATTTTATTTTATTTATATTATGATTATGGAACTTATTTGACGGTTCCGAAACATGTCAATGTCTTTTATTTGTATTATAACACCTTTCTTAAGTAAAATTAAAATTTTTATTAAAATAAGATTAAGGAATTATGAAAATACAAAAACCTGATTCAAAATGAAAAGAAAGACAATTGAGTTAATAAATTTCGTAAAGAGCACTGTTAATGATAAATTAGAGCCTCAAGTAATTTCATATATAATTATAAACAATCTCTTATTATAATTAAGGGATTCATAAAAGTTTCAATAACAAAAATTAAATGAACAGGTAATTAGTAATAGGACATTTTTATGTAGTAATAAATTAAATCGTGCATTCAAAATATCAACTATTGTATAGCAAAATATTTATTGTAATATATCAGGAAATATAAACTGCAGATAATAGTTTAAATATTTTGAATTCGTATAAAATTTAGTAAAAAAAATACTCTTATATACTATGTAGCTGTTCCTTTGTATTTCTTGAAAAAATAATTTGAAAATAAACAAGAAAATAACGTTTCAGTTACTGTATCTGCTTTAGATCGTGAAAGCGTTTGGCAGAAACAGCTTATTTGCAGACATTTAGAATTGTTTTGGCGTACAATTTTTAATTTTAAAATAACTGAAATACTCTTTTCTAGAGCTCATTGTTTTGAATTTGCTTCGTAGAAAAAAGAAATACAGTAAAACCTCCATAACGGACACTCCCGAATAGCGGACACCCCTATTTAACGGACAGTTTTCAAATCCCCACTCCCAAAACTTTAATTTTTGTATGTTTAACCTCTGAATAACGGACATTCCGAATAGCGGACAGTAATTTTCGCAAAAAAGGAACAAAAAATTATTTTTTAACGGGGAAAAAAAAATAAAAATCCTCTAAATTTATCAGGGCAATGTATCACAAATTTTGTGATCACAGATAAATGTGGGAATGAGCTGGAGAAAATCCCCTCTCTCCCCTACATTTATCCCCTACATCCCCCCCAACACACACACACACCCTCACCCTCGGATGATTTGATGCTTTTAAGGGTGTATTCCGATCCAAACTGCCTTTTTTTTCAGATTTATTTTTAGATTCATTTTTTTTTTCTCAAATGCACCAAATTTTTGAATTCTCTTATTTAGAAACTATACAAGGTGCCGTGATTGTCAATTCTTGATAAATGCAGAAAATGTTGCAAAAAATGCTGTCAAAAACGGCGTTTTGGACCAAATTTTCCGAAGCGGGAGGCTTGCGAACGAAAAAATTGGTCACGCTGAGAAAATAATTGCTTATAAATCAAATTCTAATTAATTCAGCGAAAAATTACATCACACGCACCTTGTACGTTACTTCAAATATCCCCTCAGCAAGTTTCATGTTTCTACTTTTAAAAATGTGTCCAAAATTGTATCTGGAAATTTCGAGCTGTTGAAGGTGGAAAATCATTTTTTCGAATACACCCTTAAGAAGCAAAAAAATACAATAAACAGTTATTTATTTATTTATTTATTTATTTATTTTTTTAAGAAAAAGATGATTTAAAAGAATTAAAACTACTCACAGAGTTAAAACTTTACATTGAAAAACAAATTACATCTAATCGCAAGTAAAAGCATACTTTTGTAACTTTTTTTTTTTTTTTTTTTTTTTTTTTTTTTGTAAGAATGTAATAAGCAAAGGATAAAGGTATGCACAATTTTATTTCAGTTTTATTGCTTTGAAAATTATTTTAATTTCTGGTTTAATCATATAATAGAGGTTTTAGGACATTTTTAAATCGACTAATGAAACATTCAGCATTCATTAGCAATTTTTCTATCTCCAAGGTTTTCCCAATAGCGGACACCTCCGAATAGCGGACAATTTCTGCGCTCCCAAGGTGTCCGTTATTTAGAGGTTTTACTGTATTTATGTTATCACATTAGTATTCGTAAGCGATTAGTTTTACTAGTGCTTATTTAGTTGTGATTTAGACATTCGCTATTTTAAACAAACAACATGGGTAAATTACAAAGCATTCCTTTTAAAAAAACCCACTTACACATAACACAAAATCACAGGAAGACCTGTAATAAAACTCCGAAGAACACTTTCTTTAAGAAAATGAGAATTTTTTTTTTACCCAAGGATCATCTAGATATTGAAAGTTGCGACAACCTTTATTTCTGAACTTTCTATTCTATGAATTAATAAAATATTACCAACTAAATGTTCAATGTAACAAATTTTCGCTCTGATTTTTACAATTTCTGTTTACAACGTTGTGTTTATTCTTATGTGGATAACACGAAATATCCAGTCATAGCTCAAAAAATAAAAAAAAGAATTAAAATTATTTTATATAAATAATCATGCATTACATCAGGTAAAATTATTTTCCAATGGATGTTCTTTCAAATTTGCTGTGATAGTAAAATGTATTATTTTCAATTCCTTTTCTGAAAGCGGAAGTTTAAGTTCTGAGCTAAATTTTTCAAAGACATTTATATCTTGTAGTATGGACAATTTGGCAGTTTCTAGCTTTCTAAACAATACTAAAGGTGTATTCTAACACCTAATTTGTGCAAAAAATATATATATAGCCAGATAAAAGTGTGTGTTTTGTAAGAATACAGTATTTACATGCATATAATGTATACACATACAGAGTACGCAAAATGTTTCTAATAAAAAAATTTCATATCTCATGTTATTACATTCAAAATATTTACAAATAATGCAGTATTATGCCAAAGTTTGTATACTCTTTCACTGGTAGTGAAAAAAATAAAAAAAATATCCATAATAACTTTTAATTTCTATTTTTATCTTGGAATAAAGCATGAATAATTAATAAATCCATATTTTTTTACATCAGCTACGGCTAAAGTACGGCCAAAGAACCGTATAACTAAAGACTTGCCTTATTTGTTAAATAAGGGCATGCTTAGATTTTCGAAGACAGTAAAGAACGCTATTATTCAAAATTCACTAAGTAAAACTAATTTATCAATGTGATAATTGTAGCGATCCACACACGTTTTATAAAATACATCCATACCTCCCAGAACTCGTAAGATTAAGGAGTTTAATGTAAGAAATAATTTACTGCAAAATGATAATTTTAATGTACTATTTTTATTTTATCAATTTTACTTAAATATATTTTAAAGACTAGCAAGAGCTCCACGAAACATGGTGCTCACAGTTTTGATGATTTTAAAGTATGTTGTAAGGGTCATACCACTAATTATTCTGGTGAAAGAAGTTTTTCAAATTGGCCTTTGTTTTTGAGAATTTGGGGGTTAAAGTTCAGTGTATATTTCAAATACCTATTTGTACAAACGTCGAATGTGAATCCGTGGCTCAGTGCCAGCGTTCGCAGCTACGAATCGAAAGGTTGTGGGATAGAGTCTCTCCTCGGCTTTTATTTTCTCTTTTTACTTACATTTATATTTTTTACGGATAACAAATTTTAAGCAGAATTGGGAATTCTAAAACTTTGAACTTTTTGATATTTTCTAAAGAGGACAGTTTACTTTTTCATTTTCTTAATTATTATTATTGAAAAAATATGGTTCAAATGGTGAACTGACTGAAATTCACGGTACTTCAAATAAGAGTACATTTTGCAACAAATAAATAAATAAAAATGCGTGTTTAATTAAAATTTTGAAAAAGTATAAGAAAATTTTTATATTTTGAAACTCCACTATTTTAAATATTAATATTTTTAAATTAATAAATATTTTTTTGTTTTTTCTTCATATATGTATTACACAATACTGTGCATGGATTTTTAGATAATGTAATACTACATTAATGTATATAATTATTTGATATAAGTAGTGTAAAGTGGTGAAATCTAACACTCTTCATATTTATTTATTAATAACAATATCAATAATAATAACAATAACGTTAAAACTAATTTCATGCGCATATTCAACGCATATATAAAAAAAAAAAAAACAAATTCTACAAAACATTTTAAATTTCTGTATCAAATAAGAAAAAAGCTTTATCATTTTTAAAACATTAAAGCGAAGAAAATATAAACACAGAGGGGAAAAAAGTTTAAATTTATCATTAGTGTAAGGAATTGAGCCGGGTCTATTAACAAAATTTACAATCTCTCAAAATATAATTGTTGTATGGGTAAAAATGACACATTAAAATATTCGCAATTAAACAGGATTTCATTTAATGTTTAAAAACAAAAATCGATTTTTTGATCAGTTTAGTGGTAAACTGTCCCCTTAAAAACTAAAGTTTATGTTTATGAAAGTTTTCAGAAAATTAGTATTTTTTACCGAAATTTTTAATCTAAACGCAAATGCGATTTCATTTATGTCTGAAATCTCATTTTTTAAAACTTACATAATTTATTTTCCTTAAGTACTTAATTTGTGATAAATATGTTTGAAAATACATTAAAAAAAAGTTTAATCATTTTTTGTATAAGTGCAAATGTAAGATCAATAAAAAGAAATCTTCATTTATTCTGATATTATGGAGGAAAGGAATGCAGACGGTAAGAAAATAGTATTTTTATATGTGTCGTAAATTTTATCTCATTATAACAGACGATTTTTGCATTCCTGTTGAATCAGGAAAATAGTGGTTTGATTTCTAATAAAAAATAGCATTAAATGTAATCTGTCATTTATTATGTGTGCAAAAGATACATTTTGTTGAGGTTGATCTTGGGAGATAAATCTTTTTACAGAAAATTGGAAAATTGAAAATTTGGATAAATGATAACAACTTGTATTTTAGCAATACTGCATTAATATTTTATAACTCTTTCGAAGATGAGCATTACTTAAATTATCTGATCCTGAAAACGTTTAAGAAATTTCACCTGAAATTTATTTTGTATTATTTTTACAAAAAAAAAAAAAAAATTTTCTTTAAAATGCTATAAAATAAAATAAAAAAGCGATAGGAAAAAGAAAAATCATTATTTCAGAATTGCGCTTAAAGTAAAAAAAAAAAAAAAAAAAAAAAAAAAAAAAAAATGTAGATAATAATTAAGAAAAAAAGTCCTAGGCGTAAATTAGTTTTGCAGTTTTGTCAATAGAAATATTAGTTTAAAAATTGCAGAAAAAAATAACTTTTCATGAAAAATTCAAAAACGTAAATTTAATTTATCAAGGATATATCAAATGCTGAAGTAATTTATTCTAGTAGTAAAAATACGTAAAATTTGTAACGTGTAAATAATATAAATATAAGTAAAAAGAGAAAAATAAAACTGAGAAGGGACTCGATCCCACAACCTTTCGATTCGCAGCCACGCGCTCGGGCACTGAGCCACGGATTCACATTCGGCGTTTGTACAAAGAGGTATTTGAAATATACGCTGAACTTTAACCTCCAATTTCTCAAAAACCAAGGCTCATTTGAAGAAATCCTTTCACCAGAAGAATTAGTGGTATGATCCCTACAACGTACTTTGAAATCATCAAAATCTGTGAGCACCATGTTTGGTGGTGCCCTTCGAAGTCTAAATCCAATCTGCACTACAGAAACACTTTAAAAATACCTGTTCTGATTGACTATGTTGTCAAAATATCCGGGCAGTTTGAATTAGAAACATATTGTCAAATATAGGGGGAACTGGGGCACATTAACACAGTTTTCTTCTAAGATTTTTTTTTTTTTTTTTTTTTTGGTATCCAGAAAGTAGAAATTTCAAGTTATTTTTCCAAGTGGTGTCTTCAAAACTTGTTTAGTGTGTTATAAAAATATACAATCTTTGTTTTATATAGTATTTTTGCATGTAATAAAAAACAATCATTTCTATCAATGTGCCCATTCCGGGGTCAGATTGATACATTTCATGAAGCACTTTGGTACGATTGGGAAAAATGGAGACAAAATAACATCAATGCATATTTTTTATAGAAAATGAGTTAGCAAGCCATTTTATATTCATTTATAGAAATTCAAATCACCCACAATTTATTTGTAAGCAATATTAAAGCAATCAAAATTACATGTATAATGACCTGATGTTCTGGCTATTCCTTGTCTTATTGTTGGCTGTGGTAACTTTCTTATATCTGGCACTTCAACCGTCGTCAACTGGCCTTCAAAGTTTGTACGTCTTCTGTTTGCAAAAATACTATAAAATGTTCTAACATAAAAAATTAGAGCTATTTCACTGCAATAAAAACTAAAATTAGAAATTTTTGCGAGAAATGGTTGGATAAAGGAGCGTATGGCAAAAGAAAATAATAAAAGTTAATGCAAAAATGAATTAGAAAAGGATCTAGAATGTCAGTAGCTATCATGGGACCCATTGATACGTAGTAATGTGCTCCGGCATAGACTGTATCAATTTGCGACTTATAGCCATTTTGAATAAAATCGTTCCCAATTCCAATACTTCATAAATTACCTTACAATAAAAATAATTACTTTGTAATCAGTCTGAGTTGTTCTGTCACCCATTTATGTTTCCCAAACCATGTAAAAATCATTGTATAGATAAACTTATATTTAAAAATGCAAGACAACCATTATAATAATTAAAAATCAAATTCGCAAGAGGGGTGAACTACATCTCAGTTACTCTTTGAAAATGGTAGAACGATAACCAGTTTTCCACAACATCCAGTTGCATCATGGATTATACGGTAATTGCATTAAATTATAAAAATACTTATGTTCTATAATAAGTACAAATACATAATTGAAAATTAAGAAAACGCATAATGTGTATTTTATTAAATTTCATTTTAAAAGTTTCATTGTTTTATGTTTGTTAATTGCAGACATTTCTAGAGCATTTCAAGATGATTCTAGATAGCTAGAATACAAAAAAAAAGACCTAATACTTTAAGAATTACTCGCCAAAAAATGAGTCTGTGGCATTCGGATGATAGAAATTGTAAGTTGCTACTAAAAATATATATAAGTCTTTGTATTACAGTAGCGAAATCAACATGTCTTCAACACGATAATATGTATTAAAAACGATAAAATTCGTAATTTTGTTCTTTTTATCAAAAAATTAAGATACATTTTTAGAATTATTTCCAAAAAGAATATTAAAATATAGCATAAAATTTTCAAGTACATGTTTATTAATATGTACGTGTTTAGCAAAAGTTTCAAATACATGTTTACTAACATGTACGTGTTTAGCAAAAGTTTCAGTGCAATTTATTAAAATTTGGAACTAACAACCTTAAATTTAATTAAACTTTACAAATTATCTAAAAACTCTTCAAAAAGATATTTACAAACTTTAAAATACTGTTTATAATAAGGAAAGTACTTTAATATTGAACTCTTACAGAACAAATTATTTTTTGAAGTCCGAAAGTAATTTCATTCAATATTTCAATGATAATTTTTGAGGGTTAATCAAACATTTGGAAATGTAACAGAAAATTATATGAAGTTCCGTTTTTGAAAACTCTTTTATTCAAACCTTTAATGTTAGTTTGATGATTTTAAAATGATTGAGAAATATAAACAGTAAATTAATTCTAAAAGAAAAATTATAAATTTAGATGAAAAAAGTATACTTTGGAAAAACAGGAAAAAATTATTATTTTAGATTCAATTAAGATAATTTTACTACTTTATATTACTTAGGGATTGTTTTTCTATTTCCTAATAATTTATGGATTGAAATCGACAATATTAGATAGACATCATAGATCGAAATACATAATTTTAACACATGTTCACATATTTTGTCTTACATTTTGCCTAACAAATTTCATGAAATCTAATAGTTTTAAATTAAATTTGAAGCTGTCCTATTGCATAAAATAAACTATTATATAATGTGAAAGACATTATTAAAAATATACACTATCAATAGATAAAGAATATTTTAGTAAATAATATTAACAAAATTTTTATTTTAAATTGAAACTCATTTTTACCTCTTAATTCCATGAGGTATTTTCAGAGTTACTTCTAAGTAGTGTATTGCATTCTAAAATTTTCAAGTACATATTTAAAAAAATATACTTGTTCAATAAAAGTTCGAATGCAATTTATTAAAATTTGAAACTAACAAACTGAAAATTTAATTAAACTCTACAAATTATCAAACACTTTTCAAAATTATGTCGGTAAACACTTTGAATGCCTTTAATAATAAGGAAAGTACTTTAATGCTGAACTCGTATGTTGACAGAGCAAATTAGTTTTTAAAGTCCAAAAGTAATTTCATTCAATATTTGAATGATAATTTTTGAGGGCTAATAAAATATTTCGAAAAGTAGCAGAAATATGAAATAAAGTTCAATTTTTAAAACTTATTAAATCAAATCTTTAATGATAGCTTGATGATTTTGAAATGATTGAGAATTATAAACAGAAAATTTACTTGAAAAGAAAAAAAAATAATTAAAAAAGTAGTTTTAGAAAAATACGTTAAAATCTATTATTTTAGATTTAAATAGTGCAATGCATTATTTTATATTACTGAAGAATTTTTTTTCTGATACCCATGAATTATCATTGGAAGTATTACAAAATAGAAAATTTTAATATTTATTCAAGTATTACAGTCGGATGAGTCAAATATATGTATATCACGTATTGTACAACAAACCTGATGAAATTCAACTGACTAAATTTTAAACTGTTCTATTGTATTTAAAAAAATCATTGCACATTCTGAATGATATCATTGATGAATTAAATACTATCTATATATGGTATATATTTTAGTAAAGAAAATTATTCAAATTTGAAAGTGAAACCGATTTTAATCACTTAATTGCTTGAGGATATGGAATTGTGCTTCTTCAGTGCTGTATTCGCACTAAATATTACGTCTTTTTTATTTAAAATTAGAAAATACAATTTTACAACGTTTTTCATCAGCTTAATAATATTATTTTTTCTCAAAAATTCTGGTACAATACTGCGTTAAAATCAGTTATTATGAAAAAAATATAGTATTGCTTTTTAAATTTAAAAAGGTGGCAATTAAAAATAAACTTGAACAAGAGAATGCTTATATCATCTACACTCTTACACCAAAACATTAATAAATGCAAATTTGATTCCAGTTTTAATTCAATATTTTGCACAAATACTACTAATTATTTTTAATAATATAAACTTCCTAATAATCTCTTAAAATTTTCAATTGATTTAAATAATTAAATATTTTAAATGAAAAAAAAAATCATTAAGTAAACTCATTCAGTTAAAAATCTTTTAAAATCTTTTAATCTATTTTTGAAAATTTCATTCAAATAAATATAACAAATTGCCTCTTTTTAAGTATAAAGAAACAAAATGTAAAAAATGCAATAATTAGCATTTTATTTAGGAATTTTACATTTTTATTAATTTTTAAAGCACCTGATTTACCATTTTGATGGAAGTGGAAATTAATTGATTACTTTGATTTACGATAAAATTGACAATGAGAATTATTTTATCAAAACAATATTTCTTCAGTTTTTTAAATTTACATTTAATAATATTCAGCATAAAAAAAATCTCGATGAGATAGAGTACGTTTAACGTCTCTTGTATCATATCCCAACATCTTTAGCTAGGAAATCATCAGCTAGGATTTTTTTATATAAATGTAGGAGAATTTATAAACAGTTTTTACTATGAACTTAGTTTGTTTTTTACTAGAATAATTTCTCGCATTCTTCCATTACACTTCTTGAATTTAATGAAAAAATGTAAGCATGTATGATATACAATTTTAATCAAATTTTAATGTCTGCCTTTATTATTCTTTCTATGCATTCGACATTAAATTAGGCGGATAACCCTGTTAAAAAATGGTACATATCAAACACGCAAGTTTAAAAAAATAGTCCTGAACTTGCGAAATTTCTTGCTAGGAAATTTTGTCATTCGGATAGTAAGAATTAAAGTTTAAAAAAAATACAGTGTATTCTTTTTTCATATAAAACTAAATATGCAGTAATTTTTACAGCCATTCATATAGCACCAATATTGAAAAATCTATGCTACATTCAAATTTCTATTCAAAATTGATTTTTAAAAATTTCATTTTACGTAGTTCCTGAAATATTCGAAATCCTAAGCGTGGAAAGAACATTTATTGCTCATATTTTCATTAGACTATGTGAAAAAAAGGTGCATTTATATTCAATTTCAATAAATAAAAACTCAGCAGTATATTTATGAGAAAATAAAACGAATAAATGTGTAAATCTCCTATAATCGTCGGAACAAAGTTTTCCTGTCTTTATTTCAAATATTTTATAGCGATATACGCAAGTCTTTCAATTTGGATTTTCTCACAGAATATTAAAAAATATACGAGTATAGGGATAGTTTTTTTCATAAAATGTGATACTAGAAAAAAATTAGTACACATAAGAATTTTTCTTTCAGCGATAGAAAATAAAGAATTCAAAGTATTTTTATATTATACTTTGTATTTTATAGCACAGGAAAAGTGTAGAAAATATTTCGATATTTTATTTCATAACCTTATTTTGTCAATTAAATAATTGATTAAAATCTTTCTAAAAATCATAGCTTCATTGAAACATTTGAAACTATACTTCTGATGGGTATGCATAAAATAATATAACATATGAATTGCAACTTTTTCCTTAACAATAATATGCAGATGCTTAAATTTATCTAAGATTTTATTTAATTAATATTTAAGAAATTTAAATTTATATAGACTTATTGATGTATTACCTATACAAAAAATTTAATTTTAACTTTCTTCTATCTTTACCAGAAGAAAGTATAGGATTCGTGAGAACTTCCGAAATTCGGGTTTCAACGAATTTACACATTTTAGAGGCCAGAGATTGCGAAAAACTTGTTTTTAGAAAATGTCAGGCTGTGAGTGTATCTGTATGTATGTATGTGATAGAAATCTCATGAAATAATGAACATAATTTCACAAAACTTTAGATTCTGTGAGATCATGATATAAATTAGCTATGATTAGCTTTTTGTGTGAATCGCTCAATAAGTGGAGACGCTATGCTGCATTATTTACAATTTCCACAATAGCCATATCTCAAGAACTAGTGCATGGATTTAAAAAAAATTAGATTTAATTAATACTTGATATAAAATGGTGCAGAATACGTTTTGAGGCAATTCGCTCAATAGGGGGTGCTGCCATGATACATTATTCGTTATTATAGCAATGACTCTATATCTAGAACTCATGCACGATTTTCTCTAAAACTTCAGATTCAATAAGTCCCTGAAATAGATTAGTGTTGTTTAGTTCTTCTGTAAATCGCCCAACAGATAGAACTGCTATGTAGCATTTTTGACGATTTCGCAAATCTGTATCTCAAAAGTTAATGCACGGATTTTCATCAAATTGCAGATTCAGTTATAAGTTGACATGATTCAGTTATAAATTATTGCAGACTACATTTTAATATAAACGACTTAACCGGTAGCGCTGCTACGCTGCGGCAGTATTAACATATATAAGAAAGAAGAATGTTTTGTGATTGCCACATTTGGCTAGTTTTATTTGATTTAATATAAATAAATTCGAGTTTTATTTCATAAACTAAATAAATACAAATGCCAATAATTATGTATTTTCCTTACATTTGTAAGACAATTACTAATCTTTTACTATTTGTTACATCAATATACATTAATATAATTGCCATTTCAAACAAATAAAATGGAGAAAATTTTTTACTTTATATTTTCAAAATAAACAAATAAATTGCGAAATGATTTAAAATGTTTTCAAAGTGTCGGTATTCACGAAGTTTTTTAATTGTAGAATTCAGTAACCGCACAGCGAAAAAATATGCAAAAACATAATTAGCGACATTTAATTTTTTGGGTTTGAGTGATATTCAATATTATAAAATTTGATATGAAATTTAATTATAAAAATTTCTTGAGATTTAATAGTTAAAATAATATTAAATCAAGCAAAGTAACATAAATAAGAATAATAAAAATAAATTGTATATTACCAACACCTGCTCAACTTCAGTTTCCTATGAGAGGAAAACAGGATTTTTATTTATTTATAAAAAAAAAAAAAAAAAAAAAAAAAAAAAAAAATAAGATTCGTAAAATCTCAAATCTTTCATGTTTGATTAATTAGAAAAACATATTACGCTATATGGGGGATCCTTTAAAACTGCCTTGAACCACTCTTTGACAACCTTTAATACAAACAGCTTTGCAAAGAAGAACGATAAGTCGTTTTTAGAAAATAAAACAAAATAAGTTTAATTATTTTTTTCATTAGATGAGGATCTTAACAAATTTTCAGGAAACATATATATATGTACTCGTCTCCAACAAGATTTGTAGTAATGAATTATAGTATAATGACATAAATTTTCTTTCATTGTATCGTTATTTATTCCCGACACAATAATTATTTTCGAACAGAGCATGATGAGTTTTTTCTTTTGTATTTTTCTTACGAAAGACACAGTTTTTAGGTGCGTTCGTAATTATGTAAATACGTAGCACCTATTGTTGTCGCTCAGTCCGTCCGTCTGTCTGTCTGTCCGTCTGTCTGTCTGTCCGTCTGTCTGTCTGTCTGTCCGTCTGTCTGTCTGTCTGTCCGTCCGCATATAACAACGCAAAAACTACCCAACCGAATCGTTTGAAATTTAAAATACATAATTATAACATAATTTTGTCGAGTCATTTCAAATTTTATGAAAATCGGATGGATAGATCAATTACAGGGACAATCAAAAGGATTCCGTTACATTACGGTCAATGGGGAAAAAAGTTTCAAATGCATTTTAATCGTTTGAAATTTAAAACATATAATTATTGCGTAATTTTGTCGAGTCATTTCAAATGTTACGAAAATCGGATGCATAGATCAATTACAGGGACAATCAAAAGGATTGCGTTACAATACGGTCAATGGGGAAAAAAGTTTCAAATGCATTTTAATCGTTTGAAATTTAAAACATATAATTATTGCGTAATTTTGTCGAGTCATTTCAAATGTTATGAAAATCGGATGCATAGATCAATTACAGGGACAATCAAAAGGATTCCGTTAGATTACGGTCAATGGGGAAAAAAGTTTCAAATGCATTCTAATCGTTTGAAATTTAAAGCATATAATTAGTACGTAATTTTATCGAGTCATTTCAAATGTTATGAAAGTCCGATGCACTGATCATTTACAGGGACAATCAAAGGTATTCCATTACATTACGATCATGGGAAAAAAAAAGATTCAAATGCATTTTTATGATGTTACACTCAATCGAACATAACAGAAATGGCATGAATCCATGAAATATATACTAAAATATGCGATCTGTACAATTTGTGATGCAAAGAATTTTTATTATTAAATTACAGTGCCACACAAAAGTATTCCACTACATAATGCTATACGCGGAAACATTGTTTGGGGCGTGGTTTAATTATATTCAACTATTTCACATTTTATGAATAAGATTGCTGAGGTGTAATAAAATTTACTCCTTGCATATTTACAGAAACACAAAAATTTCGACCACTGTACTGTATCCGAAGTACGCTGTACTATATCAGCAAGATCTGAATATTTTTAAAACTACGTTATCGTACGAACGCACCTCATTTGCTACGTTCACATGCAATTTCCAACTTGTTGATTTCTGTAGTGTAAACTTAATCCAATAATACAATATCGGAGGAATTTGTAAACTTATATGATGCAAAGAATTAAGATAGACGGAACAAGAGCGTGCTTAACCCAATCATTTAAATTATACAAATGAGATGTTCTTATCTAGACTGCAAATAATATAACTTAATTTTGCAAAAAGGAAAAGTTCATTTTACTCAGACAGATGCTGAAGTTAAACTTTATTTCTTCTGCATTTAGTCTAACATACATTTATTCGAGTTACGCTGCGTTAAATAAAGAATTTCATACTCGGATGTTTTTTATGCATCATGAATTTGAAATGAATTTTAAATACTTTTGATTGAGACCTTCAGCTATTAAGGCTCAATTACTGGCAGGCTACCGTTAAACCAATCCAGATGTCTTAAATTTTCCAAATATTTTTTTCTCCTTTTTATATTTTAATTTATTTATCTATAGAAAAATTGTTAAACCATTTGAAAGAAATTAAAGAAAGTATGGCTGACATTTTTAAATGAAAGTGATTTTATATATAAAAAAAATACTGGGAAAAAAGTCGTCTTTATAAACACAAATCAAATTTTAGTATTAATTAAATATAGTGTAATGAAATGAAAAAAAAAATGTGAAATGAACTATCATTTTAGTATTGCTTTCTTCTTTTTTTTAAACACAATAATGATTTTAGAACAAAGCATGACAAGTTTTTCCATTTCTAATTTTGCTGAAAAAGACATTGTTCTACATTTTTGTAATATGAAATTTATCAAATAATACAATATTGAAGGAATTTGTAAAATACGATGATGCGAAGAATTAAGACAAATGGATCAAGACTTTGAATAATCCAATTTTTTAAGCGCTAATCTGAACAAATGAGATGCTTTTTCTCTACACTAAAAATATATGACTTAATTTTATTCAAACATATTTTCATTTTAGATAGACAAAAGCTACAGTTTACATATTCATTTTTAATTCATTTTAGCAGGTGTTTATTTGATTTACTGTGGGACAAATTTTCTCATGTTTTGTTGTTTTTCGTACATCACGCGTGTACAATGCATTTTGATCTTACGCTAGTAATGCAAAGACAATCACAATCTGCTAATAGATAAATGTCACCGTTATTCCAAAATTTCATGCGTGTCTATTATTATAATTATTATTATTTAATAAGATTATTATTATATAATAATCTTTTTGGTTGGTGCTAACTGAGAGCTTTTTTTTAAAATGTAAAAAACTGATCATTAAAAATATAAGGGGCGTATTCACAACTGAAAATTATTCCAAAGCAAAACAGCAGTGTGGTGCATAAACATCTGTCTAAAGAGTTGATGTATGTGAAATTCTAAGCATTAATTTCAACGGAATATGGCTATATTGAAATTTTTTTTATGCTGGCTGTATTAAATTCCCCTTGCATTTGAGCATAGAATTCAGTGTATCGTATTGTTTTTGTTTTTTACTTCTGATATTATCATGCAATCAAAATAGCTAAAGATTCGATTAATCTAAATTATTAAATGTCGTAAAAATAACAAAAATTATGAATGTTTTGACACTACTTAAAAAGTTTACTCGAACCTATTCTCTGATTTGATGGAATAAGAAAACAATCTTTCTTTTACAAACCACTGATTTGGAACATTTTCGACAAGTTTTCGTAATACATTATTAAAATTTCTCAAACCAAAAAATGAGTTTTCTCAATGCTGAAGTGAATAATATGGTTTGGAAAAAGCATGTTTTGCAGACTAAAAAATAATAATAACAGCATTAAAATTAACGTTACGCGTAATTATTTTGGCTACCCTTGCAACTATATAGATGGAAATGTTTAATTAATAATGAGTAGCATCCGAAAATTGATGTTTTGGTCTGAAGAAACTGTTTAATGTGCTCGTGCAAAAGTGCTCATTCGCTCATGTTTAATGTAGAAATACTCACAAAGTATTCTGAAAATTTTGCGGAAAAAGAAACTTTTATTCCATAAATGCTTTTCTAAATCAAAAAAAAAAAAAAAAAAAAAAAAAAAAAAAAAATCATTAATTTTAGTCTTTTTTATATAGATATATATTTATTCCTTCTCTATAGATAAAGGTCACTTTGCGGAATCATAGATAATTCGGAATAGATTATTATAATATTTCAATCGTTATTATATTATATTTTTGTACATTAAAAAACATTTAAATTTTTAAAAGAATTGCTCAATTACATGAATGTTAAATTTGTGCTATTTATATTATTTGATTTATTTACTCATTGATAATGATTTCACAAAAAAAAAAAAAAAAAAAAAAAAAAAAACTCTATTTTTTTTACTGTAAATTGGTTTAATTTTGCATAATTAATATAAACTCAATATAGATAAAAAATTTAAATTTCCACGAGAATAGAAATAAACATAAAAACAAAAATAAAATAAAATAATTTGTATAATATGAGAAAAAAAAAACATCAATGGTTATATTTTAATGCTATGCATTAGACGTAGATCGTAAAACTTTTTAATCGTTTTGATAATGGCTTATGTGAAGCCGAAGTATGTAAACAACTTACTAAACATTTTTTGCTGTTTACCTGTTTTTTATTTATTTAACACATTTTAGAAATTAATGAAATGTGTTATAATTATTTCAAAGAATCTTCAAATTGCGTAACTTCATTTTTCAATCGGATTTTTTTATCACTAAATCCAAATCTTCTTAAAAAAATCTTTATTCTGATAAAAATATATAATTTGTTACTAATTTCAAAAAATTTATGAGACCGACATTATTTTGCATTATTATACGTACCGTTATTTTTAAACGAACATTAAAAATAATAACGGAATATCATGCATAAATTAATCAGACTTTTCTGAATAATTTATAATTTATGATTACGCGGAATAACATAAATAAATTTAAAATTAAAAATATATGAAATCATTTTGTATAGACCAAATATTAACTAGTTAAATGTTTATTTTATAGTATTTTGCAATGATTTAAAGACAATTGATTTAATGTGAAATAAACAAATAAATCAATAAAATTGAGTATACTAATTAAAAAAATGTTTAAATATTTATTAACTTTTATTTTAATTATAGCATCTATTAAAGGGGAAAACTTACACATAATTTTAATTACAAAAATTGACATTAATTTTCTGCATGCATATTAAGAAGCCTTATTAAAGTGTGGAAAAAAAGACGCTTTAGCTTGCATGGGCTGTGGGCGACAGCTGTCGAAGAGATTCAAGAGTATTATAGTATTTATAAATCTCCCATGTGCATTATATCGTATTTTAATTAAAAACAGAAGCTATTTAAGAGTTAAGGCTTAGCCTTAATTAGAAATTTTAATTTTTTATGCATAAATCAACTGCCTCTTTACTAACTAAAAAAACTCCGAGTTATTATTAAAAAAAATTAATGACGCAGATTTCTTTTTTCAGTTTGCTTACCATTTCTTTATATTAATTATATGATCTCAAGCATTAATAAGATTTCGCTACATACTTTATATACAACGTGATTTTGTCTGGATAAAAATATCATTTCTTGAACTAAGAGGTGCAAATACAATTCTAAATTTTAATTTTAATATTTTCCATTAATAAATTATTAATTTTACAAGATATTAATCGTAGAATTACAAAAAAAGTAATGTAATTTATTTCTTTGCACCTATGATTTTGTAGCTAATGTGTAGCACCTGTTCAATTTGTTTAAATAATATAATATAAAAAGTTTATTTTGGTTACATCTACTATCACATATTTGCTTTATTTTGTTGCCTTTAAAGTACAGAGTTAACTCGGTATATAATTATTTTTAAGTTCATTGACAGTAATAAAACACTTTTAAACATCAAGAAAGAAATGTTGCGAATTAAACTAAAATTGCTGTGTAACTTCGAAAGTTTCTTCGTCATTAAAAAGACTAAAAATAATAATTGTAAATTTTTATTACATATTATGCATATAACGATTGCGTTATTATTAATTTTTTCAAGTGAAATGAAACAATACATTGTATTAAAAACATATTATTTAGTAATCATATAAATTAAAAAAAAAAACTTTTCATAATTTATTTTTTCACTCGAATTACATTAATTTTATACTAAATAATTTGAATGTTGACATTTATATATTTCACATAAATCAATGTTGAAAAATTTTAGAAACGGTTTCCTTCTTTAGTAAAAAAACTAGCCTTAAACAAATCTCCAGGAATGAATCCTGGAATGGTGTTGATGTGTAATGTTTCCGGAAATAACGCGTCCGAGTGGACCACACCTTCCATGAGTCGAATAGACCAATCAAGAAAGGGCTCCGTCTCGGGTGGACTTGGAAATGAGTACACTTCTTTTTTTTCCCTTATGCTGCTATTTTGGTAGATTTTCCTGGTTTTTATGGACATTTAATGCTCGGTATTTTATTAAGTGTACGTTTATGAGAGGAATTCCAAAATTGAATGTATGGAAAATAAGGTATCGCGAAGCGATTCCATGGGGTATTGGCGAGCGCAGCAAGCAGGGGTAGCCTACAACTTGGAATTGCGAAGCGATTATGCGGGGGGTTGGCGAGCGTAGCGAGCCTGGGGGTGGAGCCCCCCTAATATTAAAAATTTTTTGTATTATTTTAGAATAAAAATGTTCGTTTTGTTAAAAAAATGATATTTTGTTTATAAATAAACAGAATTTAAACAATGTGTATAGATACTCTTAATGAAAAAAATATTTTTTCAATCTAACATTACGGCGTTAATATATATCTATCAATTTTTTTATGCTTTTCTAATTATTATTTTGATGTTTAACCCTCTCACTCACAAGTCCGTCTATAGACGTTCCCTAAGCTCCAGGTTTCACTGCAATGTAAGCAATAATTAAAATGATATAACTCAGTTGAATTAATGCATTTTTAATGCATTGTGCAATGATTAACACACTCAAGGATAACATTCATATTCGTAAATAAGATTTATCTATAATTTTAAAAGAATCATATTTTTTTAGCAAATAAAACAAAATGTTGAGAAAACAACATTACAATTTTGCCCTTTTGCAAGACTGTCAGAGGGTTAAAGTTAACTTTAACTGAAATTTATCTTTACCCCTTATTGATAATTTGAAAATTTGACTAATATTTTAAAATATTCTTGATGCAGAGCAAACATACTTTATTTGATAGTGTTATTTAGGATGCAACTAATTTGACAATCCAATTTGACAATTAAATGATTTTGAAATGCTGCTTGAAAGGAAATATGTGATAAATTTGCTTTTTTTCCTTTAGTAACAATATAAAAAGGGAAAACATATGTAGATAAGCTATTGATAGCAGGTCTATTACCTAATGATACAAAGAAGCAACCCTCAAAATCAAATAAGTATACATTTTTAGCCATTTTGTGTAGTTTCAGCGTTCCTTGATGAATATTTTTAATTCGTTAATTTTTGGATAATTAGTACAATCGAAAAAAATAATTAATTTAGGTTAGGAAGAATATTTAATTTCTTTTATTTCCTATAATTAGATAATATTTTAATTGGAAAATAGTGTCGCATACACTTTCCCGAGATGAAAAATTTACGTAAAAGAATAGCATCATCTTTGCGAAAATTTGATAATTATGAATAAATGAATTGAGTACGAAAGTAAATCATTATTTAGCAAAAATTTTATCCAATTTATTAAACAGTAAGTAACATTTTAAATCTCTTAGAAATTCTTCCTTCAAGATCGAAAATTGAAGGCAACCATAAGATCAACCCAAGATCAACCATAGCAACAGCTGTATCAGAGCTGCTCCGGGAACTTAAAACGAAAAAAATATATATATTTATGAGTAGAAATTGAAAATGTGTTAGGATATGTCTTGGGCAAACTTATGTGAAATTTAATAAGCAAGTAATTAGATTTAAACAAGAGTAATTAAATAAAAAATCAAAATAAGAATTGAATCGTATGCATTTTACGTATTACATATGCATTTTAATCCAAGTATTTCTTTTAACAACTGGTATGCGTAAAAAAAAAATGTAAATGCAAGTAGCATGTAGAAAAAGATAATAAAAAGCCCACAAAAAATATTTGTTACCACAATATATAAAAAAGTTAAAAAATACTCGTTATTTTGTGCGTATTTTTATTACATATGTATATGTAGCAATTTTTATGCGCAGCAAAATAAAAGCCGAAAATGTATAATTTAGAAAAATATAATAAAACGAAGAATGTAAAAACCAAAGCCTATCTCATGTTACCAAAGATTTCAAAAAACAGTCTTTATTGAAAAAATATTTAAAACTATTATATTTTTTAGATTTAAATTCTTATTAAAAACATATTTTCTTTTGCTGTCACAATTTTATCGAAAATTATTCGAATTTTTTTTTTTTTTTTATCATGTTTTAATACATTTTCTAAAAAAAAGATTTTCGGTTCATATCACGTCTTAATTAAACATTTTCATCTTACTAATTTAACACAGTGGCGAATAAACAGTAAAAGTTTAAAGTGTCCAATTGAGTGAAAAAAAAAATGTCCAGTGCAGGCCATAGTTTGATTCAAGTATATTTGGCTTAAACTGTTAGCACGTAGCCAATTGAGCTATACTGGACTAATTAGAGCATTTACAAATTAGCCGGGCAACCTTGCAAGTGCATAAATATGTGTTTTATCTAAGAGAGCTCCGCTGAACAAGATCTGTATAATTGAATTTCAAGAAAATGTTGTATATATAATTCTGCTTTTTTAATTCACAGCATTTATGCTAATTGATAACCTAGCAACCATAGATGTTGCAGTTTTCCTACTCAATGAAATGCTTTTAAAACAAGGGCCGCGATTATACTATGCTAAGGTTCAGATACATTTGTTTGTTTCACACTTCTAATATTTTATTTATAATGTGATGACTTCTAAATGTCACTTGCAGTACTACAAAAATATAAATATAAAACGGCTTTATTATTTTTCACAAATTTTTCTGTATCATTTTGAAAGACATTTTATCTTAAAAATTATAAAAATCATCCTTACATTGATAAAAATGTTGTTGATTTTACGGTATAACAATGAAATCTCCAGCTGACAACTGTAAATAAGCAGTAGTATACTGTTTTATAAACGTACTACCAGTTATATAAAGTATAACACTATATATTTTACATTTTGTTATTCTTCAATTTGCGTTACAATAATAACACCTTAATTGAGCTAAATTAAACTATAAAATATGTTTTTTTCTTTTTTACACAGTACTGAAGTTTCATTAAGTTGAATTACACATATAAGTATTTCAATGACGAATACTATTTCTTTTGAAATGATTCTAACAATAATTATTTTAAAAGTAAATTGTTGTAAAATATAAAAAGGTCTCACGTTTAAAATGTATTTTAAAATCTTTGTATGTAAAATTGCATTAAATCACTTTAAATATATTATCAATTTAATTTTAAATTCCCTCAGTTCAAATGGTATGAAGAAAGCTATAAAATAGAGGGAGGAAAAAATCAGAGAACGTGAGTAACTTTTTGAAATGAGTTTTAAAATTACTCTCTTAGAGATGAAACACAGAGTTTACAAATTTGGTGTACGAATTGGATCATTTCTTCTGTTACATGTTGCAAAATCTTATCACGCTATCAATAGAATTTGGCGAAATATTCTTCGATTGTATGTTTGTGGTATTTTATTGCATTATTTAATGCATTGCATAATTCCATGTAATTTCATTACGCGTGTTTAAACACGCATAATGAAATTGTATTGGACATATTTTATGGAATTATTTCAGAATTAGGACATTAAATTACACATAAGAATAATTTAAACGGAAAAAACAATTGATATTTTTGAGAACTGGAATATGCATGAGATGCGTTATCTAATTTGAAATAGCACATCAAAATGATAGAAAGAGAAAACAACGTTAAGAGGTAGAACAATTATAAAACATACTTGTTTCAGAGGCATTTAGCATACTATTCAAATGAAATTTGGAACTCATAATAAAGTATTTTGTAGCGTACTTGGAGAGATTAACTGGATACCTCTTATAGATAAATGCAACATCTTAAGTGAAACAAGGACGAAAATTTTCTCATGTATGAGCAAACGGGATACAAGTAAAAGGTTTATCGACCAACAGGAAAATAGCAGAATAACGGAAATAGCCTATAGAAAATTAGCATAGGGAATGGAATAGACAGTAGATTAAATGGAGGACGATTAAGAAAAAGAGGGTATTGGATCTTACGCTAAATGCTACCGAAACAGGTGTGCTTTAAAATTTAAAGTTCTGGTGCTATTAACGTTGCTTTTTACTTGTATTATATTGCGTCGAGTAAAAGTGCTTATGCATTCGCTTTATTTGTCCGCCTGTCCGTCTGTTCCCGCTGTAGCTCCCGTAAATATGTTTGGATTTTCATGAAACTGATAAAGATTATTTAGGGTCACCAAAGCACATTTGATATTGCATATGAAGTATGTATGATTAATAGTTCATGTGCAGAGAAACTCAGAAGCATTCGACTACATTAAACATTGTATTAAAAAAATTGTAAATTTACGGTACTTTACCGTGAATTATACAGTGAATTAACGGAATATGTCACTTTTTTCACATAAACGGTCATCTTCCGCATTTTTGTGTTTTATGGGCAAAAACCGTCCGTTGATAAAAAACAAAGTCCGTTGATATAGGTATAGTCCGTTTTTTTACGGACATTGTCTGGAATCCCTGCTGTAGTAAATCTCTGTTGCAGCTTTTTTTCAGTGAAGTACATAGCAAAAAATCATTTGTTTAGTATTTTAACGCCATTACGCTAATTGAAATATATTAAAACTGATGTAAATCACTGAATTTCATTGCGATCATATTAAAACAGAACATTCATAGCACTTTTATTAATTTAAAAGGGCACACAAAAGAAATGGTTTACAGTTCTGCTTTGCGTAATAATGGCTGGAGAGTCCGATTTAAAATTCGATATGCGTCATAAAATTTAATTAGTTTTTTAAATATTACTCCTTATATATAAATTCTATACCTCATATACCGGACTTCACAAAAGGATTATTAGAGGAAATAACTAAAGGGGAATTTTCAACTGAAATATATGTATTCCTTAAGTGATTTAAATTTTGCAATGCATTTTGTTAATGAATACGAATTTCTATATCATATACAGAATAGTTAAAAAATTCGGATAATTTTCTGATTGTTGATGGAAACAGCTGAAATTCGGTTTCAAAATGTGTTATACATTTCCAAATGGTGAAATGAGACGTAATATTTTAATTTTTTGGACAATGCAAGTTTGTTACATCATTCTGAATGTATTAGAAAATGCTTGATAATCTATGCCTGATGCATTATTTCTTTCTTTTTTGTTTTTATTTTATGCTCGAGAGAACGTTATTGTCATTGTTAAAAACTAAAAATTCGGATAATTTTCTGATTGTTGATGGAAACAGCTGAAATTCGGTTTCAAAATGTGTTATACATTTCCAAATGGTGAAATGAGACGTAATATTTTAATTTTTTGGACAATGCAAGTTTGTTACATCATTCTGAATGTATTAGAAAATGCTTGATAATCTATGCCTGATGCATTATTTCTTTCTTTTTTGTTTTTATTTTATGCTCGAGAGAACGTTATTGTCATTGTTAAAAACTAAAAATTCGGATAATTTTCTGATTGTTGATGGAAACAGCTGAAATTCGGTTTCAAAATGTGTTATACTTTTCCAAATGGTGAAATGAGACGTAATATTTTAATTTTTTGGACAATGCAGGTTTGTTACATCATTCTGAATGTATTAGGAAATGCTTGATAATCTATGCCTGATGCATTATTTCTTTCTTTTTTGTTTTTATTTTATGCTCGAGAGAACGTTATTGTCATTGTTAAAAACTAACAAGTTGGAAATTGCACGTGAAGCGTAGCAAATTAGGTGCGTTCGTACGATAACGAAGTTTTAAAAATATTACTTTCATATATCAATCTCATAAAATTGTAAATAGTGAATTGCAATTAAAACGCTCATCAAACAATGTTCTCCCTATACCACTATGTAATGGAATACTTTTGTGTGGCCTTGTAAATCAATAACAAATGTTCTTTGCACCACAAATTATGTATGATGTGTATTATAATATGTACTTTATAGTTGCATATAAATTTTATTAAGTTCGCATAAGTGTAACACAATTAAAATGCATTTGAAAAATTTTTTCCCATTGACCGTAATGTAACGGAATACTTTTGATTGTCCCTGTAATTGATCTATGCATCCGATTTTCATAAAATTTGAAATAGCTCGACAAAATTAGGTAATAATTATGTATTTTAAATTTCAAACGTATAGAATATATTTGAAACTTTTCCCCCATTGACCATAATGTAATTGAATACTTTTGATTGGCCCTGTAATTGATCTATGCACACGATTATCAAAATATTTGAAATAACTCGACAGAATTATGTAATAATTGCGTATTTTAAATTTCAAACGATTAAAATGCATTTGAAACTTTTTTCCCATTGACCGTAATGTAATGGAATACTTTTGATTGCCCCTGTAATTGATCTATGCATCCGATTTTCATAAAATTTGAAATAACTCGACAAAATTATGTAATAATTATGTATTTTAAATTTCAAACGTATAGAATATATTTGAAACTTTTTCCTAATTGACCATAATGTAATTGTATACTTTTGATTGCCCCTGTAATTGATCTATGCACACGATTATCAAAATATTTGAAATAACTCGACAGAATTATGTAATAATTGCGTATTTTAAATTTCAAACGATTAAAATGCATTTGAAACTTTTTTCCCGATTGACCGTAATGTAATGGAATACTTTTGATTGCCCCTGTAATTGATCTATGCATCCGAGTTTCATCAAATTTGAAATGACTCGACAAAATTATGTAATAATTAAGTATTTTAAATTTCAAACGATTCGGTTGGGTAGTTTTTGCGTTGTTATATGCGGACGGACTGAACGACCACTATAGGTGCTACGTATTATATAATTACGAACGCACCTAAAAATGATAGAGAAAAATTCGTATATCTTAAAATGCTGCTATTTTTTTCATATGAAATGAATAAAATATTAAATGAATATGACTTCATCCTAATATTGTAATTAATAATAAGTAAGTACAAATTGTCAAATTTTAAGACTGTAGAGTTGGTATCTTTAGAATGAGGCAATTTATATGCTATTATTCCATCTTATTTTGTAGTTTTATTTGCATGGCGTTATTACGCATATAGGTGTGTAATAACTCCAAAAAGCATTGGTCAAGAAATGCCTCCATTAAATTTTATAAAAATATATCTCCTAAAATTGTCTTTCACGTATGCATAGTCAATACATTTCTGTATCTAATCCTCTATTTGTTTGAAAAAATATCTAAAACTAAGCTGTAAAAATTGGTATAACCTTAACGTTGTGTTATTGACCCCCTATACTTTAGATTAATTAAGGTATTCAAAGTTCATTTGCAGATAGATTGATTTATTATGTGATTCTTAAAAAAATTTATTTATAAATACACACGAAATATTGTAAAGCATTTAATTACGTATCAACAATACATTGAAAATTAAAAAAATATATTGATTCAAATAAGTTAAGTCCTAACTTAAATTATCATATCGATATGAAAGATAAATACACTGGTGTGCAAAACTTAAGGACGAGTCCCAAAATTCCAATTTTCAAGGGATTTTCAAGCGGTAATTTTCTTGCGAATATTCAAAATGAAGTTACATAATCCCAATATTTATTATCCCTGCATAAGAGTTAGTCCATATAACATCTCATTCAGGTCAAAAATGGTCACAAGAGTCACAGTAACTAAGGCGAAAGAAAAAATAGGAAATTTCATTCGTCTCTTTCATGAGTCTCAAATGATTACTATATGTGACTCCACTAACAGGTCACTGCAACTGCTGCTTTGTTTCGAGTCAACAGGTGACATTACAATGTCGTTTTATTGAAACTCTCATATGACTGTTATTTGGAGACTCAATTTCAAAGTCATTCTGAATGTTGCATTATGATAAAGCAACAAATAATGTCACATTAAAGTCACATGGAGACCCTTCTGCGAACTAACCACTATGAGAAGTGGTGAAAAATCACCACGTGGCTTTAATGAGACATTATTTTGTAATTTATCGTAATGCGAAGTTCACAATGACTTTGAAATTGAGTCTCCAGATGGGTGGAGAGTCTGGGTCCAGAGTCTTAATGAAACGACATTGTAAAGTCATCTGGTAACTCACCACAAAGCAGCAGTCACAATGGCCTGTCAGTGGTATCACATATAATAGTCATTTGAGAATCATAAAAGGGACGTATGGACGTCCTATTTTTTGTTTCTGTGACTCTTGTGACCATGTGTGACCTGAATGAGATGTTATATGGGCTAGCTGTTATGCAGGGATAGTAATTATTCGAATTGCTTCCGTTTGAATATGCGCGTAAAAATTATCGCTTGAAAATCTCTTGAAAATTGGCATTTTGAAACTCGTCCTTAAATTTTGCACACCAGTGTATATACCAGACATCCTTGTACATTTTAAAAATATATAAATTTGTGCTACTCTTTTCAACTGAAATAGCGAAGTCTAACTTTTAAAATTATCCGAAATTAGTGTAACATTTCATTCCAACATATTTATTAAACAAAGATCGATTTACGAACAGTTACGATCAGTGATGATCTTATGTTTACTCTATATTTAATTCTTCTTTTTTAGATTTAATTAGAAGAAATGATGCTAATACGATATCATCTATTTATTTTTCTTTATCTTTATGCATGTTTTTTTCATTTTATATAATTATTTATCTTCTGTTTATAATCAGATTTGTTTTCTTCCAGGGCCTTTTCCTAACGAAGGTAATTATCCAGTAGTCAGGTATTCTTTCGGGAGCAAAAACTTTAGTTACTATTTATGTAAATTTGATCATATTTTTCGCTTAAATATCATTTTTACTCTCTTACAAAATGCATTTCTTTGTTTTTTTCGTATTAATGAGATTTTTGAAAACACCATACTATTCTTGAACGAGGAGTGATTTTGATTAATTTGTTTCTGTAACAATCAGTTATACTTTTATTTTTATTCTGTATTCAATTAACCTTAAGGCTTGATTAACATGAATATGTGCTTACTAGATCACAAAATTTAATTCATTTACGTCTTTAAAAAAATAATTTTGTGTAATGCCTGTGTCATCTGTTTGTTGACAATGCTTTTATTTTCTTTTTATTTGTGGAATACTTTTTTTTTATGAAAATGTAATTATTTTGAAATCGTGTCTTCCTTCGGGAATAAACGAAGTTTTATACATGATGAAACGTTTTGCGTGATGAAACGTTTGAAACGTTTTGCTTAAGCATCTTTTACAGTCTTTTTAATGTATTTATTTGTATTAATAAAATTTCGTGAGCATGATGGTATCGCTTTATAAGGATTTTGTTTTTGCAAATTTGTATGGTAGTTATTTTGTGTTTCAAACTTATCACATGAAATCTTATTACATGAAAATAAACGTATTATGCATGATCAATGAAAGTAATAGCTGTGTAGAAATGGTTCAAATGTTAGTACTAGTGTTTACTTGTGTTCTTTACCTTTATCAGTTACAAATATTTTCTTACTAGTTTTAGAGAGGAATAATCTTAAAATCAGGGGTAACAACGACTTGCCTGTGAGCAATCTTTTTATCGGTGCATCTTTAAAAATTGGTTTTAAAAATTTTTAATATTAATAATTCTTCTAAACCGAACTCCTTAAACGGAGATTTATGAGAATTTAACAATATACCGTAGAATAGGACATTAGTACTTGTCGACGGACATTATACTACAGGCTTTATACAGAAGCAAGACAGTAAATGATCTCGAAACCATGGGTGAGACTGTCGTGGCATTAAATTTTATTGTATCACTAACGTTGATTTCATACATACTTCTTTTTAAAGAACTCCTATTTTGTTTATATTTTATATATTTTTGTCTCATAAAACTCGAAATTTATTATCTATTTTTACTAATTAAATTAATAAAAACTAGCTAATTTTTTTAACTAACTACAAACTGAAATAATGTGGTATTTGTTAACGAATAAAATAACTGAAATCAAAATCTCACTACGTTGCCCAAGCGAAATATTTATTGGCGTTTATTTTTATGCTGTCTTAATATGTATGTAACACAGGAGTAAGTTTCAAGAATAAACAAATGCTTAACATACACTTTTATTTATGTAATTTTTCATTTGTGTACTCTTTTACTTTCGGGTTAATTTTTTTACAGATTCGTGATATAATTTATTCGGCACAATTTCTTTATACGTTTTAAGACTCTCTAAATGTGTTATTATTTACGAATATAAATAAAAATACAATTGAAATTTTCTGATTTTAACAAAATTATTGTGATGGATAAAGAAATTCTATTAACTGTTATTTGTTTTTATCCAAGGGGAAAATGTCCAAACTGGAATTTCCATATAATGATCGCGACATATGCGAATGTTCTATAAACCAATTTATTCCGAAGAAATCCGGAGGGCATATTTCAGCGAGTTAATTTTTTTTAGAAATGGTCTGTTACAAGTTGGCAGAGTGTTAGTAGAAGTTAAAAGGTTATCAGAGTGTAATGTGTTAGACGAAGTTGTTCGGAATAGTATGATTGGGCAAACTCTCGAAGTTGAAACCAAAGTCTCCTCGCATGTCTCAAACTAGACACTTTTATATTAATTTGAAAAAAGTTATAATTAGTCATATATTATTTTCCCCTTTTTTACATATTTATTATTTAATTTAGTAATTTTCAGGGGAAGTAATTATTTTGTTTAATTTCGTTACATTAAACGTCTTGAATTAAAAAAATAAATAAAAGTTAAAAGCATTCTGAATTCACAAACTTCACAGATACTGGAAATTTTAAATCTGAAATAGTTGAGAAAACAATTCCGAAAACTTTTCGGAATTGTTACAATACGCAAAAGTTTGTAATATCCCTCTCGTACGATAAAATTCTCTGAGAGTAAATTCTTCTTGTCTGTGAAAAATATTAATTTAAAAAATGTCGGCGGCACAACGAAATTTCCGAACTTTGTTCTTAAAGTAAAAATATATTTGTGCTTTCTCATAGTCTGTTGAGAAAAGGATGTAGAGAAAAAGCAATTGCCATAACAAAAGAAATATCTTGAAATAAAAATGATTGTTTGAAGAAATGTTTTCTGCTAATTAATGTTCTGCAATTTAAATTATACAAAAAAAATAATTATTATAAAATTCCAATTAAGTTTTATACGCTTTTTCATTCGATATTACATTGAAAATGTTTTATAAAAACGGTGTTTGGGGACCCTCTGGGGAAGAACGACCGGTGTACATGCCCTTCAATGTTCTCTTAAATCATGATTATTCATACCAGTTAATATATATTTTAAATTTTGATTTATTCAGTCCGAGCATTTTGCGATTTAACTAAAAAAAACTGTGAAATAAGAATGAAATTCTGTAAAAGGGTTGAACAAGATGTTATATTTATAATTGTTGATTATTAAATGCACACACTACACAAATTATTCCATATGCACTGGTTCTTTAAAAAACACTTTATTAAAGGAATGACACTCATTCGCAGCTCACTGCTGCGTTATCGTCTGCACTTATCTCAAACACACTTTAGAATAAAAACAGAAAAAGCACTTCACTTCTCTTTAGTTTCTCAACACTGACATTTTAATTTAGGTAGCACGGTATCGTCTGCCTACATGGAACATACCGGCCCCCATTGACATGTTTCACATTCAATAATAACTCTTTTTTTTACTAAGTACACTAATTACACAAATAAATACAAAAGGTCACTATATATGTTACTTAAATATAAAATTGAAAGAAAAAACAATATAACACTCACACACATATATATATATACATTTGTTTTTTTAAGTACTATGGGTTTCAGGCATAGGTAAAATACATATTTTACTAATCGATCTTTTAAAAATTCCATTCTGAGTTTTTACCTGAACTACGCGAATTTTCTTATCGTTACCGTAATATACTTCAATAATTCTGCCTAAAGGCCACTTATTGCTTGATATATTTTCCTCTACTAACAACACTAGATCTCCTATTTTTACATTATCCTTTTCAAATCTCCACTTACCCCTCTGTTGTAATTCACTTAAATAATTATGGTGCCATTTGCGCCAAAAAAGTTGTACAATTTTAGTTATTCTTTGCCATTTTTTGAGGCGATTTTCTCTTATATTGGTTAAATCAGGCTCAATAATGACATTTAATGGTCTCTTTATAAGAAAATGAGCTGGAGTTAGGACTCCAAAATCATCTGTGTCATCTGATAATGGACTCAAAGGCCTCGAATTTAATATTCCCTCTATTTGTATCACTACTGTAAGAAATTCCTCATAAGTGAGATTAGCACCTCCCACAATTCTCTTAAAATGAAATTTAAAGGATTTTATTGCGGCCTCCCAAAGACCCCCGAAATTGGGTGATCTGGGGGGAATAAATTTCCACTCAATGCCTTCACTAGACAAATATGCTGCTAATTTCTCATCAGGTTTTCTTACTAATTCATAAAAGACCCTAAGTGTTTTATCTGCCCCAATAAAATTTTTTGCATTATCAGAATACAATTTGGCACATTTACCTCTGCGTGCTATGAATCTTTTCAGTGCCGCAATAAATGATTCGGAAGTTAAATCTGAAACAATTTCTATGTGTATAGCCTTAAATACAAAACAAACAAAAATACAGACATAAATTTTTTGTAAGATGGTCCTACGTGCATAACCAATTTTGATCATAAATGGCCCACACAGATCAACACCCGAAATATTAAAGCAATAGTCTAATTGGACTCTATCCCTGGGCAAGTCGCCCATCAATTGATTTGCAATAACTGGTTTAGCTTTAAAACATGGAATGCACTGATGAACCACCTTTCGACACATTGCACGACCATTTATTGGCCAAAATTTATTTCTTACTAAGGATAGTAAAGTTGACGCACCAACATGCAAATATTTCTTATGATAATAATTTATAACAATTACAGTAAATTTATTACTCTTTGGTAAAATCGCCGGGTGCTTTTTTGAAAAATTTAAATTACTATTATTTAACCTGCCACCAACCCTTAAAATTCCAAATTCATCTAAGTAAGGGTTGAGGCCTTTTAACTTGCTACTCGGACTTACCGATCCTTTAGTCTGAAGACTATGTATGTCTTCACTGATACAAATTCAATATTTTGTATTGATTTAACTAAATGTCTCTCTGCAAGCTGCAATTCTGACGTACTCAAGGGTCCATTACACTTATAAAGAGGGTTTCTTGTATTCATCACAAATCTGAAAATATTACTAAGAATACGCACAATCGTTAAATAATTATTACTAAGATTAATCAAGTTATATACAAAACAATTCTCGGTGATATTACAACTTATAACATTAAATTCATTCGAGGATTTAACATTAAATTTGAGCTCTTTATTGAACTCATCATTTGTTTCTGGTATGGTTATTGTACGTTGAGGATAATCACTGTTCTGAAGAAATGGAGGTCCCTTCCACCACAATTCACAGTTTGCAAGTTTGTCAGGATCCATACCCCTGGAAAGTTTGTCAGCAGGATTTTCTTCTGAGCAAATATGATGCCACTGTTCAGCACTAGAGTTTTCTTGTATGTTAGCCACTCGATTTTGAACAAATTGCTTAAGGTCGATAGGTTCTTTTTGAATCCATGCTAGCACAATCATTGAATCTGACCAAAGAAAAACATTAGTCACTATTACTTTCATGGATGATAATACTCTGTTTACCAGTTTAGTTAGCAACACTGCTGCACATAACTCCAATCTTGGAATAGTTAGACTCTTTATCGGTGTAACTCGTGACTTGCTAGCGATTAAATTCACCATCACATTTCCTAAGGAATCACTGGATTTGCAATAAACTGCTGCCCCATAGCAACGTTCTGAGGCGTCAGCAAACCCGTGTATTTCTATAATTTCTGGGTTTTCAATTATAATACGCCTACAAATTTTTATATTATTTACACATTTAAATGACATAAGAAATTGATGCCACTCATGAAACTCTGATTCAGGAAGCTCGTCATGCCAATCAATATTGATTCTCCACAATTTCTGCATTAGTATTTTGGCTTTAGATATAACTGGACCAAGAAGTCCCAGTGGATCAAAGAGTCTCGCGATTGTTGACAATACTTCTCGCTTTGTGTAGGAATTGCTCAGTTCCACCTTAACTCGAAAAGTGAAACAATCATCTCTTGGGTTCCACGAAACCCCTAACGTTTTAGTTTCAATTTCATTTTCAAATTTGCACCCTTCTTCATATGTCAGCGAAAGATTTTTATCTCTTGTACACCACTTATGGAGTCTCATACCTGCTTTATGCATAATCGCTCTGAGCTGCCGCTGCAACTCTTTGGCTTCTTCAAGCGTAGGTGCACCGCACAAATTATCATCCATGTAAATATTTTCTCGAAGAACCGATGCTGCCATCGGATAATTATCTCCTTCATCAATCGATAGCTGTTTGAGAGTTTTCATTGCTAAATAAGGCGCACTAACCGTACCGTATGTAACGGTCTGTAGTTCAAAAATTTTAGGCTCTTCTTCGAAATTATCGTTCCACAAAATTCTCTGCAATGCGTGCTGACTAGGATCAATATTGATCATTCGATACATCATTTGAATATCCGCAGTCAGTGCATAAGTATGCTCGCGAAAACTAACCATTATCGTGAATAAACCATTCTGAATAACATCGCCATTATATTGCAATGAATTAAGTGATGTGCCATTTGTTGTCGTGGCAGAACATTTAAATACAACTCTCAGTTTTGTGGTGGACTTTTCTGGTCTAAAAATGCCATGATGTGGAGCATAATACACGACGTCAGGTTCTTTCACTTCTTTAACCTGTTTCATATGCCCCAACATTTCATATTCATTTAAAAAATCTTTATACAATTTGAAGTATTTCTTATCTTTTGATAAGCGAGTCCACAGCGATTTGAGTTTTTTAAAAGCAAGCTCCCTAGATTGGCCTACACACGAAGGATTTTCCTTTAAAGGCATTTTCAACACGTATCTCCCTTCCTCATTTCTCCAATGCGTACGCGCAAAATGTTGCTCACATATCTCAAATTCCTTACTTTTCGATAACTCTACTTCGATGTTTTTAACTTCCCAAAACTTTTTTAATGTTTGGTTTAAATCTTCCTCCCGAATCAGCCCACAATGAACTTTTACATCACTTTCCTGCTCTATGCATCCACTAGCCACATACCCAAATACGGTATTTTGCAAAAGTAAATTTGAACTCTTAGAATATATTTGTCCCAGTCTTAATAACTCATAAAATATTTCTGCCCCCAACAACATATCAATTTTATCAGGGAAATTAAATCTATAATCTGCTAATATAGTTAAATCTGGTACTTCAACATTTATGTTAACCACTTGTTGCGGAATTAAATCTGTAATTTTCCTTACTACTAGCATAGTCAATTCTCTTTCAAAACTTTTATCTCTATTCGCGATTTTTGTATTTACGCAGCCCTTTATTGTCATAGAAGTGTCATCCAAACATGAAATTAAAGTATTCGTTTCATTAATTCTAAGCTGCAATCGATTAGCACACTGCGAAGTAATCAAACATGCTTGTGAACCGACATCTAGTAAGCATCTAACTTCCTGCCATTCCGAGAACTTATCTTTAATGAGGATACGCGCCGCACTTAATAAAACGGATTTTGTTTTATTTTTCACAAAACTAGAGGCGACAGTCTGACTCGGATTTGGATCTGACTCGGAAAGGATTTCCTCGGGTTGTGAATTTTTTATTCCTGCAGCCGATTGAAACACATGACCAACATTTTTATTTTGATTATTTAATTCCTTTTCTTCTCTAGGAAAATGTATTAGCTCAGAATGCGGTAGTTTACATCTAGCACAATTTTTAGACTTACATTTCTGTGCGCAGCAATTATAATTTAAACATTTGAAACATGCTTTATTTAATTTCACAACTCCTACTCTATCTTTAATGGAGAGTTTTTTGAATTGCGGACAAGAATGTAAACCGTGATATTCATTAGATTTACACAAGACACATTTGACATTTTTGTTTCCGAAAAAAATATATTTGAAGCGCTCCTTTGAGGCCGATTTTAAAATTTATTTGTCGCTATACGTTTATTTTCATTTATCGTGTTTCTCGAATACACATTTGATTCACCTTTAGATTTATTTTTAATCGACAAAAAAATATCGCATTCTCTTCCTAGTTGCTGTGGTTTAAAAAATGACTCTGATTGTTTAATTGCGATATGATTCATTAATTCGCTATCTAAAGAACTGAAAATTTTATCTGAAACAATCAGATCGCATAATGATTTAAAATCATTTACCTCACGCAAATTACAGTAATACTGAAAAATTGAACTCAGCCTTAGCTGCAAATTGAACGTAACTTTCCGACGGTAATTTTTGCGCACTCTTGAAATTGTTTAAACATTCTTGTGCAGTGGGTTGAAATTCCCTTAACACTATATTTTTCAATTTATCATAACTAATCAACTCTTCCTCTGATAAATAGATCATTAAATTGCTCGCTTTTTCGCCGAGAATATTTATCAGAATTTCGGCCATAAACTCTTCAGGTACATTTTTAGTTCGAAACACTTTCTCAAGAGATTGAAAAAAAAGATTAAATGACTCAGCTCTCGTTGGTAAAGGAATAGTTAAAGTTTTAATACTTTTAATAAAACTTTCCAAGTTATTGTTCCCTATTTCCGTTTCCGATTTTTCTGTTACGGACGGCAAATTTTCCCGAGATTCTTTACGCAATTTGGCTATTTCTAATTCTTTCTCTAACTGAGCTAGTTTAATTTTTTCAAATTCCGAATTTTGGGATGGTTCTTTACGAATATTTGCTAATTCTAACTCTTTTTCTAATTGCGCTAATTTTTTCTAATTCTAATTTTGTTTTCTCAGTTTCTGTTCGTGATTTATACTCCTCAACAACCGAATTAACGATGCTTTTTAATAACTGCTCATTTGAGTAATATTCACTATTCTCTATAATATTTCTTAAATCAATAATTTTACTACTTTCAGGAGCAGTTAAACCCAATTCATCAACTACAAGCTTAAGCTCGTGTTTATTTAGATTATCAATAACAGACATAATTAAATCAAAATAAACTAAAAAATTGCTCTTACCTCACTCAAATCGCTGCGAAATTCCGAGGAAGACTCATTATAATTCTTAAATTGATCATCTTAAACACAATATTTCACTTGTTCGAGCACGATATTATTCGAAGATTCTCATGTTGAACGTTGACAGATCTATAATAGAACTCTTAATATGACATCAGCACATAGTTCAAATTCCATGATTTTTCACTCTCATAAATAATTATTTTCACCTTACGGCTCGGCGGTCCATTTTAACCCTTTGTATCACCATGTTGCAGATCTGCAACATACCTAAAAGTAAACAGTACTTATGCAGTAAGGTTTAAAGCACGATTTTATTTATTGCTTCTATTTCCCAACACACCAGTTAATACAAATGAATCATTGGAACTTTCAACAGATGATGATATTGAGTTAATTTCTCATACCAAAGTTTTGTTTTTCATTTGGGAAGCTTCAGGTCGATATTGCAAAAATCAACTTAGTAAGTTTTGTCAAATTAAAAAAACTGGAGAAGTTGAAAAGTACATTTTTTTTAAAGGTAATTTTATGCACCTTAAAATTTTATATTAGAAAATGGACAATATTTACGAGAAGTATTAATTTTTGTTTTTTATAGATGTGAAAAAATATACCTTTTAGTCAATAATTATTTTAATCTTATGTTCTAAATTTTTAAACTATTTTTTAGATGCTTAAAAGGATGTATTCTAACTTCTGAGTCAATATTTTTCAAATCAAAGTTGTTGAGTCACAAAGGGTTAATTATTATGCACACACTACACAAATTATTCCATATGCACTGGTTCTTTAAAAAACACTTTATTAAAGGAATGACACTCATTCGCAGCTCACTGCTGCGTTATCGTCTGCACTTATCTCAAACACACTTTAGAATAAAAACAGAAAAAACACTTCACTTCTCTTTAGTTTCTCAACACTGACATTTTAATTTAGGTAGCACGGTATCGTCTGCCTACATGGAACAATAATTATTATTAGTTTTACATTAATATTACTTTTAACCATATATAGGTATGTGTGCATGTCTGTAATATGAGCATACATACACTATATAGCCAAGAAAAAGCAAAGGACAAAGTTTATGAGGCACCACGTATATACAGCACAAATGTACTGGTGACGAGGGGAGAATTTTACTGAAATTTGGCAGTCGATATATAAAATAACCAAGGGAAAGTAAAAGTCAAAGTATTAAACTATTGAAATTTTCAATGATTTCAAAGACATTTTATACATATATATATATATATATGTTGGAAGACATTAGTATTATTATTGCACTTATTATTATCATTCAATGAGTTCTGTAGACATTAATTTTAGAGGTAATCTATAAACAATCTTTTATAGTAATACAAATATATATATATATATATATATATATATATATATTTGTATTATAACACTTATTATTACACTTATCATTTAATGAGTTCTGTAGACATTAGTTTTAGAGGTAATCTAAAAACAATCTTTTATTGTAATACACATACTTATTTTTTTATTCTTAAATTTTAAATTAAGAAAGATTTCTCTAAAATATCTTATAATCTGTATTCCATAATATATGCTAGGTTCGTTTATTTATAAGATTTAATAATTCGGATTAAAATAATATATGGCCTCTAACATTTCATTTCAATAATAAATAAAATTCTTTGCGATGACATCAATGCATTACACAAATCCGCTTATTTTCAAGAAAATTTATCTTTGGCAAAGAAAGTGTTTTTCTCCGAATGTTCGAAAAACCTAACCATTTCTCATTCTTATACTTTCATTCTTAGATGCAACAAATCGCATCACAGTAGGAAATCCTTCATACATAGTCATTACCATATGTATCCGTAAACGACATTTGGCAGCTTAAGAAGAGGCTATTTAGTTAGTTTAATAATGTATTGCTTTCAAATAATGCTCATTTTGCTTTTTGTACGTTTGCTATACATTTAAAATGCTTTATAAAAGCAGTTTTTTGAAATTATGAAACAAGATATTGACGTATATACATGTGTGTATGTGTTACCGGCAAAACGCCATTTTAGGTCAAAGTAGTTTATTTGAGCACCCATCAGAAAAAAGAGTTATTCTTAAGCAAAACTAGTAAATCCTAACGCCCATAGCATAGACTAAATCTTTCTATGCCAAATTAATCTATCCCAAAAGCCTATAGGATAAACTAGTTTTTCCTCGGCACAACTAAGCCTCCCAACCAAAAGCTCATGGGACAAATTAGTTTAGCCTGATATTCAATGGTCTGAACTAGTTTATTTTAGATCGATATGGTTTACCCTAGGCCAATTCAATTTGGCGTAATTTTATTGAGCCCAAAAACCACCTTGGGCACCAATTATTAGGTAAAGAAATGTATTAAACTTTTCCGGCGTCGGAAACTTGATAGCGAAATAGTTTAAATGACAGAATGACACCAGAATTTACGTACAAATGTTTTTGAAAGTAAAAAAAAAAAAAAAAATGTATATTCCCCATATATTATAAATGAAAAATATTTATACCACAATTCTGGTATCACTGTGGCATTTGGAAATCAAATTGGATGATCCATATAATGGAACTATCAAACACACAGAGTTAAAAGAGAAAAAAATCTAAACTAATTTTCCTGCAAAAATTTTAAATAGACAATGATTTCACTGGAAAAAAAATAATACGAAGAAAAAAAAAATTACAACATCAAGTGTGGATCATATATATATATATATATTTAATAACATGGATAAGCAACTAACCATGAAATTTCCTGACGAACAAGATAATGATCGTTATAGTTAGTTACCTTGTCGTTTTTGTTATTAAGATTGAATAGTATCTCGTAAGAAGAAATAAAAAGTAGTTTCTTGTTCTGTAATTCAATATTTTGATATCGTACTGATGTTTAAGATGGTGTATTTTTTGTCGTCCGATTATCTACACTAGGGATATAGGACCAGGGTGAATGCCCTTTGTGGGGGTCTTTCTAAGGGAACCTAACCCGTATTTACGCAAGGATTGAAGAAAACCACGAAAACTCCGATCGGTTAGGCCGACAGCCGCGATTGGGTTCGAACACAGCACCTGCCGTCTACCAGTTGAGAGGTCCGTACCTCTCGGCCACTGGTGGGGCCACTGATGTTTAAGAAAGAAAACAACATTAGATGTAGTAGGATTTTTCTTAAAGCCTTTCGACTGAAACTTTAAATGTTTAGTATTTATTTTAAGTAAGATTTTCTAAATTTAATGATATATATTTAGAATTTCAAAAGTATTTTAAATACGTGTATTAGTTTTCCTGCAATAATATGATAAGATATTTTTATTGTTTTAAAAATAGGTAAACGTAAAATTTACAAGACAATTCTGCAAAATTTCATATTTTTATAAATCATAGAAAATGACATGTAAGATATGATGTCATAAAATCATGATGATGTCATATATAGACAAATATATTCTGAATGTAGGCTATGGCGATTGCTAGTTTCATCGCCCACCTACTAACTGCTTTTCAGTGTTTTTAATTTGTCTACTTTTTCTTTTAAATTTGTCCAGTTTCATTTTCCTTTTTTTTTTATTTTTCTATTTAGAGTACAAGGCATATGGGTCGTAAGTAAAAAAAAAAATGACGCTGTTCGTGGTCGCTTGCCAACGACAGCGCTTAGCGCAAAAGAGTTAGTCTATTACGGACGTAGGTGGGGGTCGTGGATTTAAACGCGGCGAGCGGCCCATCTTCGCCACTCGCTGGCAAACTGTTAGCGAGTGGTTTTGTGATGAAATTAGTGATCGACCCCGCCTATACCCCTAATATATTTCTAGCATATATAACTGAGAACGAATGGAAATTTACAGAAAGTTTTACTCGCTTTTTTCTATGTTTTTACAGAAATTTTTAACAGTGTATACGAATTAATACCCTACAAGGCTTACAGTTAATACTATTAAAATTTTATAACTGGAGATCCTTCTATGGGCACACTATGGAACGTCGAAACTTTAGATGAAACATAATTACTTACCCATCATACGTAGTATAGGGTAAGTCTTGCAATCGTTTTGAAAATCGAAAAAAATTTTTTGACGGATTTATACGTTTTAGATAGTGGGGATTCCGAAAAACATATTTTTAGAAAAAAAATTTTGCCGTCCGTCTGTCTGTCTGTCTGTCTGTCTGTAAACGCTAAGGAATGAACGTCTAAGGAATGGACGTAAAAGGCAATAAAATAACACACAATTTGCATATAAAACGAAGTCGATCGGATTATTAGTTGCCGAGATATTTGTAATCCTGTTTTCCACATTCTTCGATTTTTCATGACCCTGTATTTCATTCAAATTTCAATTCAGAAGTATATTTTAATTGGAAATGAGACGCTTAATCCGAAGCAGTTAATTGTTAGTTAATAGAATTATTATTTTTGGAGTTATAAGGATGTTTCTATTACGCAGTTCGGTACTACTTGAGTAGTTTTGCGTTTTATATAATTTGTCGAAATTGGTACATCAGCAGTTCTTTAATATAGCATTACTCTGTATATTAACAATATTTAAATTTTGTTTATGAATTGCAATGCATTGTATAAATAGTTTCACATGTTTTATTTTCATATACATATCCATGATGGGTAAGTATTACGGTTGCCCCCAACGACTAGTTTTTATTTGTGTGAATATACATTTTAATTTTTTTTATAGCATATGCATGTTTTACTAGTTCATTTTCGTAAAGCTAATAGAGAATAAATGATACAGCTGTTAACATACATTTAAAATATTTCCAAATGAGTTTTCATTATATTAACGAATTCCCATATTTTTGTTCATTTTTAGGTGCGTTCGTAAATATGTAAATACGTAGCACCTATTGTTGTCGCTCAGTCTGTCCGTCTGTCTGTCTGTCTGTCTGTCCGTCCGTCTGTCTGTCCGCATATAACAACGCAAAAACTACCCAACCAAATCGTTTGAAATTTAAAATACATAATTATAACATAATTTTGTCGAGTCATTTCAAATTTTATGACAATCGGATGTATAGATCAATTACAGGGACAATCAAAATGATTCCATTACATTACGGTCAATGGAGAAAGAAGTTTCTAATGCATTTTAATCGTTTGAAATTTAAAACACATAATTATTACGTAATTTTGTCGAGTCATTTCAAATGTTATGAATGTCGGATGCATAGATCATTTACATGGACAATCAAAAGTAGTCTATTACATTATGGTCAATGGGGAAAATTTTTCAAATGCATTTTAATGATGTTACACTCATTCGAACATAATAGAATTGGCATGAATTTATCAAGTACATACTAAAATATGCATTCTGTACAATCTGTGATGCAAAGAATTTTTATTATTAAATTACAGTGCCACACAAAAGTATTCCACTACATAATGCTATACGGGGAAACATTGTTTGGGGCATGTTTTAATTATATTCAACTATTTCACATTTTATGAATAAGATATACGTTGCTGAGGTGCAATAAAAACTACTTCCTGCATATTTACAGAAACACAAAGATTTCGACTACTATACCGTATCCGAAGTACGCTCTACTATATCACCAAGATCTGAATATTTTTAAAACTTCGTTATCGTATGAATGCACCTCATTTGCTACGCTTCACGTGCAATTTCCAACTTGTTTACATTTTTACTCACGAGTACGGAAATTAAAAGCAAGCACAGAAACAATAGTACAAAACTCAATATTTAAAATTTAAAATATATCATGAAATTATACAGGATAAAAAGCACTTAAGTGACACAGATATCTAAAATTTAAAAGTGAAGGCTATAAAAGTCGATGAAAAAAAGATAAAACACCGCATACATTTTATTCTTCAAATTATATTCAAAACAGATATGGGAATAGACATTCGAATAGAAATCACGTATGTTTTATAATTCATATTACAGAAAAAAATATATATATAGGTTGGGGATTTTTTATGAATGTGTGTCAAACTCTTAAATTTTAAATATTAACACTCTATTTTGACATGATACACAATTTTCAAGGTAAATATTTTAAGATACCATATGGAAAAACCAATCAGATAATTAATTAAGGAATGATAAAGATTTAAAATTCAGAGCTCTTAATCTCAATGTCATTTGTAATCGCTGCAAAGCAGATTACAGTAGGGGATGTTTTTTTTAATAAAAAACAAACTGTATTTGACGTAAGCACCTGTAATTTTAAATTTCCTATTTAACGTTTCTGGAAATTAAGTTTTTTACGCATTTCACTTCAAAAGCATTTTTTTTAGTACGTAAATTTTCGAAATGAATTTTCTGACGAATTATAACCAATGATTATTTTTAAAAGACATCTTTTTCTAGAAGTTTTATGTACTTCTATTTAAAATTACAAATAATTCCACTGTTTTTGAGTATTTAGCTTAACGTGTTCAGACCCGGTGTATCATACTGGATACACGTCATTACAATTTCTTTTCAAGAAATAAAAATAAATGTTAAAAATAAAGAGATTAGTGTAAACGGAGCCTAACAGATAGCAGAACTAAACAAAATAGTAATTTGTTACATATATCATTACATATATATTTGTTACATATATCTTGTATATATTTGTTACATATATATATAAGATATATGTTACAAGGAAATGACTTGCAGGAAAAATGTACGAAATATATAAAAATGAAAACGTTTATAACTTTGCTGTGTGTTATGATATCAATTTAATATATTTTATAAGACAATAAAAATTTATTAATATATAATTATCTCATTTTTTCATTGTGTTTGCAGTGCAAGAAAAAAAATAAATTTTTTAAAGAAATTGTCAACAAATAGCATCTTTAAGTTCTTTTCTATGAGAAATTTTATTAACAAAATATGATTTTTTTTTTTCGATTTCCAGTCTGTATCAGTTATCAGTATTCTAACATAAATTATTAACTGAAGTTAGAAGATATATATAAATGAACCCTGCGGTCTGAAGAGGTCATTTGAAATTGAGAATTAAAACTACAGTTCCAAAATTCCCAAAAGTAAGTACTTTAGCAGATGTAAACTTGTCTTCAACCAGCCTGACAATGTACATTACCTAATATATTTTCAATCCAATATATTTTTTTTCTTAAATTAAAAACGCAAATAACACTTTGAAAAAATTAAATGGAATAGAATTATTTTTAAAGAGTCTGTTAATATGTGACAAATTTAAATTAAATACAGGTATAAAGAATCCTTTTTAAGTTTCTTTTCGTTAAACTTTTCTATATAAATAAATAACATTAACTGTAGAAAATGTTCTGAGTTTTAAAAGTTTAAGAAAACTTAGATGGTTATTAACGTTTTATAAAACTAATTATATTAGCATTAGCTGTACCAAGTTTCGATAATTATTGCTAATGTAAGATATATGCATAAATAAGCAAGTATGAATTTCATATAAACGACAGCAATTAGCCAAATTTGTAGATTCAAGTATCTATTGATATTTCTAATTTAGAAGAGGCAGAGATTATTTATCAAGCGTAAAGAGAGATGTTTGCTAAAGTTAGTGTAATTAGATGAGTAAATAACGAACTGTCAAATCGCACTTGAAATTGTTTGAATGTTCTGGACTTTAATAATAGTTATAATTTACTCTGTGTGCGACTTAATGCTAAATTATTATCTGTCAGTAGCTTTGAATAATAATCTGGAGTAAAATACGATCGCCATTACGATCTCTTACTACGACTGAATGACACAAGGAAATAGATTGCACTATGTTTATATTGCTTTTATAAAAGAGGAGATTGAATAAACATCATTCATGTGACGACGTTAGCTTAAATTTAGAGGAAATTCCTATTTCTGTCATTTATAAATTCTACACGTTTGTTTGGCGAAACTAACGGAACTACTAGAAAATTAATTTAGGCGTTTGAAGATATTTGAAGTGGATTTGTATACGAATATTGGAACCTACGCGTCATTGTTTCAGTATGTACTTAATTTAATAGAATCTATTTTTTTTTCAAAAGATGAGTGAATTTTATTTGGAATTTGAAGGAAATGTAGGATAAATTTCAAAAGATATTTTCACTGTAAATCAAAAATTTAGATAATTTAGTATTGATTTTGTTTCGCAGTGATGACCCAATATGCTTTAATTGATTTATTTATCGCTATGTTTTATTTAGATATATATAGTTTTATTTGGTGGTTTTGGAAATAACATTCATTTAACAAAACCAGGTTTGGTGTAAGTCAGTATCGAACCATGGCGATGACTTAATGTCCAATATGGAATATTATCGGCCAATGAACTATCCCTTATAGCTTTTGAGAGTAATGTTGTAACAAAAACATTTTTATGCTTACGAGTTTCTGCTGCAATGGTTCTCGAAATTATTGCAAAATAATGAGTCTTTTATCCTAAATATATTATGTTAATTTCAATTCATTCCAATAATTTATCCGTTTTTGAAAACAAATTATGTTTTTGACAGATAGAGGGTCACATGAGTTTTTCCCGTAATAAATCACATACACATATTAGGGTATATTTTTCTAAACTCGCATTATCTAGAAAATCAAATTTGGATAAATCGCGAAAAATCTCTAACTGAATCCATTCATATTCACTTTAAATAAGATTTCATAGTATCACAGAGATATAATAACGTTTCATGGGTCAACTGGGCCTGATTTTACAATGCGAGAATCTGGTAATTCAACTTTAAAAGAATAATAACCCTTTCAATTAAAGACTGAAGTTTTGTAAATATGCTCAGCTAAGTTCCGTCTGTTATGCTGTAGCGTTAAAAAATGCATTTAATGTCTAAAAATAGAAATATGTAGAGATATAATCGTTCTTTCCTCATGGGACCAGTTGTTGTGTGAAAATATTAATAATAACTACAAATAACACAAATGACATAAATATAAAAGTATTTACTTATTTCTCATGTTTTTTTGTATAAATAAATAGAATAATTTCACATTCAATGCTTTTCTTATATACATTGAGAGCAAATATATCTCTTGCAACGCTCTCTAGTTGTTATACAATTAACAAGATCTGCTTGGTTTATTTATTTTTTCAGTTATTTAAACTTTTACAATCAGGATCAAATACTCCATATTAAGAAAAAGAGTGGGGAACATAGATTCTCCTGGCTCATTTGCCCATAGAAATGGGGCAAACTAATAAATTTACTTGATTAATAGTTTTACATAATGAAAATGGCGGTCATATGTGCGTTCTTAAAGTGGCCACCTGGGTGGATTTATGTAATCAATTGTTAAGATATGTACATTAAGACTGTCAGGGACTTACAAAAAAGACGTAATCAATCAAAAAATCTGCGCATTTTGCATGCACTTTAATAAAATAATAATTTTTGGTAATTTTTTTCAAGTAAATAACTGGTTTTTCATGTAATTAAATAATAATTTTACTTTTAAATGGTAATTTTTCAATGCCATTTCTTTGCAATAAAATTTTTCTATTTAATTGAGCATTGTCTTTCTTACACGAGTTCGCTTCTGCTCACTTAATAAGACTTTCATATTTATTTTCGTAAAACACGGCTGCATTTATCAGCTGTATTATTTTCTTTCCAAAAAATTCCCAGTAGATTAATAAGGTAATAAAAATAATACAAACGGAAAACGTAATTGTTTGAATATTCCTCGGAAATGAATGGAAAACAGAAATGTGTGTAGATATCATAAATAAATGGATATTTTGAAAATTATTATATTATAATGCGGATTTACAAATTTTTCTAGAATTCATTTATACATTATTTTTATAGTAGGGAGTTTAATTTAATTTATTATATTTTTAAAATCACGAGATTTTAAGAACTTCACTTTTTTAAAACTTTAATTAACAATTTATCTTACCAGAAGGATGTTGCAAAATATATTAAAAACAAATAACTTTTGACATGTTTCGGTTCCAATGAATCACATTTTAAATTTGGTCGTAGAAACACTGCTTTATTTAGATTATATTTAGATAGGGGAGTACAAATTATGCTTAATGAAAGCAAATTCTGTTTTGTATCAAATATTTATCATAAGTCCCTTGTAACGGAGTCTATTGAAATTTATCTGCGTAAGAAGTTTGTTTGTAATGATGCTGTTTCTTTTATTATTTATCAGTTATTCTTAAAGTTAATGAATAAATTCTTTATGAAAACTTGAATAGAAATCGCCATATCGGAAAATAATTTTAGATCATGGTCTAGTTTTAATTTATTGTTTTACAATAGAATGCGTAGTTTTTTTTTTTTTTTTTTTTTTTTTTTTTTTTTTTTTTTTTTTTTTTTTGTTTACAGCTCATTGTTTTGACCGTGAGAAGATTTGTATTTTTATTTTTTATCATGTGTATGGCTCTTATCATAATTGGATCCGAAAGACTCAAAAGCTATTTGTTTTTAATACATTTTGTAACACATTTCTTAATTAATATAAATTGTTTATTAAAAGTTATATATTAAAATTTATTACAAAGTTATATATATATTAAAAGTTATATAAAATTATTATATTATGGTATAAATTATGATTTTTAGTGGGTTATTATTATTATTATTATTTATTTTTTTTTTTTTTTTGCTGATAAAATGTTATGTTTTTTAATTGTTTTATAAAAGAAATATATTTTTTATTACTAATTTTAAATTATTTTGAGAGTAATTGTTAATATAATCAATATTATTGAGTATTTAGATATCAACCATATCGATTGGATAGATTTCAAAAAATGGCTATCACTTGCATTTTTTAAATTATTACCAATAATGGTTAAAGCGGTAATTCAACAAACATTTTGCGTCACTGAAACAAAATTTAACATTTTATTTCTGCAGACTGTTAAATACTGTAACTCTGTGAAATTACAGAGAATCTACGGTTTATTAATTATTTTAAGTTTTATGTAAAATTAGAGAGATTAGAAAACCCCAGATTTTTTTTTTAAATAATAGAGAAGTTATTCGGTAAATTTAGATTCAACACTGTAAATTAACATCCCTAAAAATACACAACATTCTGTAAATTTACCTTCAATGATAAAAAATTAATTTAGTTTTAAAAATTAGCGAATCACTCGATCTTCAGTTAGATTCAAACAAATGAAATTTTCCGAGCAAATTTCAACTGCTGTAACAGTTAAACCAGTTATAATATATTATAACAGTTTGTTTTTGGCCATCTCTGGGCTTAAATTCGAGACCTCTTAACAGCGAAAGAACACCTTACTGACTAAGCAACAGCTGACATTTCTATTGAGGACACAGTATGTCTTTAATGATTTAACGGGTAAAAATCCCCACTCAATCTAATAAGATAATTTTTCGACTTCTAATTTTTTTTTTAAATTATTAAGTTCTTAAAAACAAATTTTGTACTATATTTTCTTCTTTAATATTTCAAACAAAATTTTAAAAGTATTTTAAAAGTGTGTATTTTGTATTACAGAATTTAACAAAGGTAAAAATATCTTTAAATAAAGACATCGAAATCCCTACAGAGGATTAGATCTAAGATACGGAAAATGTGTGTAAAATGATGAACAAGAAACTCAATCGAATCATTTAACCGAGAACTAGCGTATATTTAAGGAAAGTTTCGCTTTTTTGTATGTTTTTACCGGAATTTTTAACAGTTCAAAAATATTTAATTCCACTTTTATTGCAAATAATATTTTACTATGTCGGCAAGTTACTTTTTTTTATACTTTTAATGCGGAATAATATTTTCCGTCACCATTCTTGATAAGTCAATATAATTTGACGAAATTTTTATTAGTATTTTATATGTATATAAACCATTTTATGTGTATATAAACCCCAGTAGCCAAACAATATCAGACCAATAACTTGGAGCAATATTGTCACATTGGCACAATATTGGCTTTAAATATTGCTCCAATAGTGGGGTGTTTACATTTTGCCCTTATTTAGCCAATATTTTCAGCCAATATTATGCCAATATTGGGATTTCATTCGAAATATTGCCAATAAAACGACAATATTGGTTAAATATTGGAATTTCATTAGAAATATTTCAAATTTAACGACAGCATTTGTACAATATTGGCATTTTGTTGGCAATATTTCCAATGAAACCCCAATATTGGTTAAATAAGAACAAAATGTAATCATCCAAATATTGGAGGAATATTGACGTATTATTGGCAATATTTCCTATTAATGAAATATTGGCGCAACGTTGGACCAATATTGGTGTGCTACTAGGGAATTATTCCACCGCTATTTTTAACTATAAATTAGCATGTAATTTCTTTGTTTTTTACTTTTGAAGCTGACTAAATGACTTTTGTGATAATATTGTTTCATTCGTTTATTAGACTTTTTTTATTTGCATTTTTTAAGCCGGCTAATTATTTTTGTGATGATCTTGTTTCATTTGTTTTAGATTTTTTTAAATTTAGATTTTTTTAACTTTTTCATAATTTTGGGATGATTATACCTCAAATTAAATTGAAATGGATTTTATGCTCAGCGAAGTAGCGTAACACCGACGACCTCAGTATTATATATTATCTCATTAGAAAGATTTGAAATTTTCAAGATTCATAATAAAGTGATAATTTCTAGCAGAATTAGAGTTTAATTGCTAAATATTAAAGTTATTATCATCATAAATCATTATACGTGAAAACGAAATAGTATTAATAATAATAATAATAATAATAATAATAATAATAATAATAATAATAATAATAATAATAATGTATAATTTAACAAATTACAACGACCATTTGGAAAATGATATTTTCAAAGACTAAAATTTCAGATTAATAAATAAATTCTGTATTCATTTTATTTCTTAAATAATACAAATAAACATCATTTTTCTGAAGATCAAGACTTGACATACATAATAACAGAGTCGTAGATTACGTATGCCATAAATTAAACATAGATATTCCTGGACCAATCATAAACACATTTTATATGAAATTTTAGCTTTGCAATTTTCGGTACTGCAAAATTTAAATTTCTAAGCATCGCAAATTTTAAACTTTTACATAATGGTATATAAAAAAATGTGCTTTTAAATGCAGTTTGTTTAAAAGCTGTATCTCAATTTGTTTTTGAGTTATTATTATTTTTTGTTGATGTTTTTAATACTTTTTTGTCATCATGGCAACAAAAGTATTCAATTTCTGGACATTCATTATGGGCCAACCAGATAACGAATAAAATCTAGGCATCACAAGGATTCAAATATGGATCAGATATCTCTAACCGAAAGCAACAACCCTTATCCAAACGGTAAAAAATTAAAAAGAAAAATTATTTCAGTAAATCATTTTTTTTCATGCAGAATAGATTTTTCTCACGTCACTTTTCTTTGATTTGATTTCGATTGTGCGTCTCTTTCGATTTTTCTTGATAAAACTATCCCTAATTAAAGTAAACTGAGATTTTTGCTTTGTTAAGCATAATAAGTGTTCAGAATATGCCATCATCATCATATGGAAATACATCGCTGCAGCAGAAAAAGAGAAAAAATCTCTTCTAAGAAGAGCAAGATAGTTTTTTCTTATCCATGAATTTAGATTCGCAGAAAAAAATATAATTATATAACATACAAAATATAACTTCTTATATATTTTGCATATTAATAATTACATATATTAATATAATTTACGGGAATTTTATTAATATTATGTGTACATTAGGTATTTAAAAATTTTCTTCTTCTTCTATTTCGGACTATACGTAAGCATTTTTTACACTTTCTAAAAATGTTGAAAACTATTTATGCATTCGTTTTCTCTGTACGTCTGTTCGCCTGTCTCCCATTCTGTATGTCCAAATTCTAACTCTGGAAAATAGTATTGAATTTTAATGTAATTTGCTTACCAATTTATTTTGCTTACTATGGCATGTTTAATGAAGTGTATAATATTAATATTTCTTTTACACGGACACTCAAAAAGAAACTCTGTTGCATTAGGATCAATGGAAAAAATCATTTTCGATATGTTTTAATGACATCACGATATCCAAAATGAAAATGATATAAGTCATTTGATTTCACTACAAGAATATTACTGTATAATAACATTTTTCATCTGTTAGTACAAAAACAAAATCGGTTACTGTACGGTCATTTAGCAATAAATGGTCCTCGTGCGTTTTTAATTTCGGTATGCATATTTAAATTAAATTAAATCTTCTGAATGTGACTCGTTGCGTATAAATTATCTGCCTCATACACAATACCGGGCTGCAATAAAAAAATTCACATATCTGCTAAAGGAGAATTTTGAACTCTCGTCTGCATTTCCTAAATTAATATTTTTTTCAACCATGTAATTTATAGATATAAATCTATATATGATATACAGAGATGCTCAAAGCAATCGGATAACTTTCCGACTGTACATAGGAATTAATCAAATTATATTTTCCAATGTTTTATTTGTTTCTAAATGCTTCATAACGTCTTATTTCAATTTATTAACTTATTTTCATTTTGTTACATTACTCTAAATAAGTTGGAAAGTGTTTCATAATTTATGCTAGATGCTTAGTTTTTCGTTGTTGTTTCATTTTTTAAACAGATAAAATATTTTCCCTGCCACACCTACTTGATTTGTTTTATTTGTTTTCTATTTTAAGTATTTGCACGTAATGTAAAAATTTTTATCTGTAATTTAACCAAATAGGATTCAAGGGTGCTGTAACTTTTACTTTACGGGAAATGCATTTGTATAATGCAGAATTTTTTTATACATTTCAAAACATTTTGCACTACATTCATAGACTAAAAGGAATGAATCTACAGACTTAAAAACTAGATTAACCATCAAATTTCAAACTGTTAATTCTTGCATAATTTAATAGTAGGTAATATCATGCTATTAATATCTCGCGCTCTTTTGTACAAAAGAAATAATAGTAAATTTTACCTATTTAAATCGCCAATATTTTTCCAGTATAAAAAAGTAAGAATTGGCAGCTATGCAATATGCGATTCAATAATGCGAAAAATATTATACGAAAATACTTGTAGTACAAATTATAAATTGTTGATAACTTATAATAGTACGCTTCGTTAATTTCGAAATATTAAAATCTCTCAGGTCTAGATATATTTTTTTTTACTATATATTGATATATTTTGATACAGATTTACTTTTATAAATTATGTGATATTGTATTTGTAAGCCAACTATTAATAACTAACTTTGGCTAACCAATAACTAAATTTGGCTAATGAAAAATAAAACATTTTCATTATTTTTTAAATTTGGATTTGCAATTTATTTATTTATTTATTTAGTTTTTTTTGATAAAAAAAAGCAATTTTCTTTTTTTTCATAAAAAGGGGATTTATATTAGTGCCATTAAACAAACATTACGATTAATATCTGCTATTAATGTTGTATTTCATTATTCTTTAACTCTTAAAAACAAAACTAAACATCAAAAAATAATGTTCTGTAATGTATTGTTATAACGAGTCGTTTTGCTTTCTTTTTTAATGTTAGATAAATCTTACTTTTGGCATTTGATTTTCTTCAAAATATTTTAAATAAAAAAATATATTCCGCACTTATCTCACACTGCAGAAACTTAATTTTACGTTTTATTTCAACGATAAAAAATTAATTCTACTTTTTTTTCAAGTTCTATTTTACTTATAACAAAAAGTCCTTTATATCTTTTCTTTCTTTCTTCCATTTTTTTAAATTACTTTTTAATGTTGAATAATTTTTTTGCGCCATACTTTTTTCCTTTTCTTTATAAAAAAAAACCTATGCTTTTTTCATGGTGTTTTTACCTCTTATTAAAACAGACTGAATTTTATGCTTCACAGAGCATAGTGATTATTAAGCTTATCTTAAAGTCATCAAATGAAAATGCAACATTGGAGCAGTAGAAGAAAAAATGCGAAAATATTTTTTAAAGAATTAGAAAAAGCGCTTTTTTCCTGGTCCATAATTTTAGATTCAACAAATTTTTTCAATGTTTTGTTTAGTACTTTTATAAGTAATTTAATAATTTTGTGCATTTATATGTTTGATTTATTATTAGAATAAATTTTATTAACCTCTAATCTATTCGTGATGAACGTTCCTTAAACCAGTTTTAAATGTTTATAACTAGCATTAGTTTTTCAAATACAAATCTTTAGCTAATTTAATCTCAAATAATCTTTGCTTAAATAAGTCACAAATTGCTATAAATAAATACTGGTAGATAAAATTTTAAGGCTTGAACACAGCTTATATGTTAAGTATATGTTTCTTCCAAAGGTGGTAACAATATTTATATCAATCTGTGTTTTTTTTTATATTATTAATACAGATTGTATTGTTAATTGATATACACTGTATGGCTAATGATGACCGGTCATTTTTGATTTGTAATAATTTATTAAATATCTGGACTAATACTAGAGAAAACATCCAGAAACTTGGTTGTATAAAGAAATTGAAATAAAAATTGTATTTTTTTTCTTTCGTATTACCCTGTTAAAACAACTGTGAAATCGCTTGATTGGAAGGATTTTTGTGATAAACTGTGTGATTATTTTTATGAGTATAACACGCATATTTGTTGAAAAATTGATTTTTTTATAAAAACAATCTGAAATTCGACCAAGTTGTTTCATAAAAATCATTTGATGAGATAAAATACGCTGTGTATTGTGTTTCATGTCAAATGAATGTGATTTTTACGTACATCTATGATTGGCATTTAAATTGTTGGTTTGGCGATAGTGTTTTAATCGATGGGATAGCAAAATATTACCTTTATTTGTTATTTACTTTTATTTCCTTTTATAAATTATGTAAACTGTTTTGTTCATATAGTTATAAATTAACTTTTTTTTACTTATTGTTATTCTCTTTGCAAAAAGTATGTATGTAAGTCACATTAGAAAAGAAGGCTTTGGGCAAAATTGACTTCAGAAAAAAACCACTCTAATGTGCTGCTTGTATGTGAAAATGTTTGTGAAAATATTTTTTATATTTTTAGTTTTAATTTAATTATTTATTTTTTGCCTTTCATTGCATCCCAAACTCTACCTTTTTGACAAACTTCATGTAGGGTAGATGTGCCAGTAATGGACCACCTTAAGGAATTTCTCTAAAAAATAATTTTTTATTAATAGTTATAATTATTGTATTCCAATTTTTTTCATATTATTAATCTTTCAACAATATTAAACTAATTACATAGTTACATTTCCCAATAGAAATAAAAATTTAATTTTAAATAATAGAAATATGTCTAAACACCCGAAAGCCCAGTAATGGACCACCTATGTTCAAGTAATGGACCGCCTATGTTCCAGTAATGGGCCACCCTACAAAAATTACAGATAATTGTTTTTAGGTGCGTTCGTAATTATGTAAATACGTGGCACCTATTGTTGTCGTTCAGTCCTTCAGTCTGTTCGTCTGTCTGTCGGTCTATCTGTCTGTCAGTCTGTCTGTCCGTCTGTCTGTCCGCATATAACAACACAAAAACTATCCAACCGAATCGTTTTTAATTTGAAATACATAATTATTACATAATTTTGTCAAGTCCTTTCAAATTTTATGAAAATCGGATGAATAGACCAATTACAGGGAAAATCAAAAGGATTCCGTTACATTACGGTTAATGGGTAAAAAAGTTTAAAATGCATTTTAATCGTTTGAAATTTAAAACATATAATTATTACATAATTTTGTCGAGTCATTTCAGATCTTATGACAATCAGATGCCTAGATCAATTACAGGGACTATCAAAAGTATTCCGTTGCATTACAGTCAATGGGGAATAAAGTTGCAAATGCATTTTAATGGTGTTACACTCATTCGAACATAAAAAAATTGACATGAACCTATGATGTATATATATACTAAAATATAAGTTCTGTACAATCTGAGATACAAGAAATATTTATTATTAAATTACAGGGCCACACAAAAGTATTCCACTGCATAATGCAATACGGGGAAACATTGTTTGGGACATGTTTTAATTATATTAAACTGTGCCACATTTTATGAATATAATATACGTTGCTGAGGTGTAATGTAAATTACTTCCTGTATGTTTATAGGAACACAAAGAGTTCAACCACTGTACTGTAGCCGAAGTATTATCTACTATATCAGGAAGATCTGTATATTTTAAAAACGCACCTCATTTGCTACGCTTCACCTGCAATTTCCAACTTGTTTCAATTGTATTTTGCTCCAGAACTTAATGAAAGCATACAAATAAAACAAAATATTAAAACTTAAGTTAGAAATTCATTACATTAAAGGATTTATAATGAAAAAACATAAACAAAATATTTAAATTTAAGTTATGGATTTATTATAATTAAGGATTTATAATGTGGATGTAAAACAAAATATTAATGTTATTATTAACTGTTTATTATTAACTAACATTAAAGGATTTATATTGTAAAGATATAAAACAAAATATTTAAATTTAAAGGATTTATATGATAAAGACAATGTTTTACTGAAATCACGTTTAGATAAAATAAATCATTAAAAAAAGTCTCTAATCTTCATTCATATCATTATCTAAATGATGTGCTGTGCAACTATGGAATATAAATAACCGATCTTAAATTCTATCATCCCTTTCCGATAGTCCAAACTATTAAATATGGAATTTTAGAATGCATTTAAAATGATAAATGTTCTTGCACTATCCAACCATTTTCAGATAATCATATAGCCCATCAATTTGGCACAGATTGATTCCACAATTCCCTTCAGAGATACTTATATGGATATTTTATCACAAATAGAACAATCTCATTATTTGCTGAAAAACACCCCATAACAATGATTTGTTCTTTTTCGTTATTTGGTACAACATAATGCACATCTTTAACTGATTTTGGTCCCAAAATTTTCCTTGTTTTAAGTGCACAAAAGAAACCTTGTTTTAACCTTATTGAAAATTCTCTCTGTGTGCTTTAGAATTCGGAAGAAAATATTAATATCTTCTTTCAAATATGATTTTACATTTCTGAACCAACTTAAAACAACTTCTCTGTAATGGCACATCTAGATTTTATCAAATGTTCTGCTTGTTTTTTGTACCAATTTTGAATGACTTTTTAAAAACAACTATTTCTAAAGAAATTGCCTTTATTAAATTCCAATAGGTAAAATTTAAGTATTAAATTTGATTATTTAGCTTTTCAGTTAAATCAAAAAATTTTATCTCCACTGAAATTACACGTTTTGTATTGGTCACTCGGGTGGTCCATTACTGGAAAATCACGAAATAAGCAATCCAGTAATGGACCACCCCTCCTAAAATCTTAAAAATAAATAAAATTTTGTAAATGGCCACTGGTATACTAAATTCAATGTTTTATATTGCTAACCAAACAAAAACATTCAATTTTTACGGAAAAATAAAAAAGATATAAACTAAGTAAGTAAAATCAGCTCTTAGCATGTTCATTAAGATTTTCAGTGAAAAACAGAAAAACTGTGAAACTTTATTTTCTGCTTCCTAATTGTTTTGACGAAAAGTGTAAAAACTTAATCCAGCTTATAAAGCATGCAAGGTGGAGTTCAGAAAAAAAATAATAAAAGCTTAACTGTTATTTATTATTTTTTTATAAACCAAAAAGTGCAAGGTGGCCCATTACTGGAAGGTGGTCCATTACTGGCACATCTACCCTATGTAAGATATTTGAGTCATTCATTGTCAAAGAGGCAAAGATTTGAATTCCTATATTTTTTGAACTAGAATTGATAGAAAGGTAAAAATTTTATCATTTGGTTTGTTTGAAGAGTACTGATCGAAACAAAAAACTAAATTTCAAGTTTCCGGGAAACTTCAGCACAAAGATATTTCGGTGTGAATAATATCACGAGTTTCTTCCGGAAAAGGATGCTTAAGGCTGTGCTTTATAGACTTGACAGAGTTCCCCCAAATTAATTCTATGTTCAAATGAAAGTGTAACAAAAGTTAAACTTTTCAGTACAAACAGTTGTACAAATACAATCTTCATAATGTATTTGAATCATTCGCTAAAATATATCTTCTGTTACCCTGTCTGGATTATAGTCTGGATTTGGATATGCGTTTTTAAAATATAGCGTTAATTACGCATTCTTAAAATGTAGAATTCCAAAATGAAGGTTTTAAAATTCGAAATATCTTTTCAGCGTATTTTACAAAATCCTTTGATGAATTAGCTCTTATTTTTGTTTTTCTTAAATGAATATTTAAAAAGGTTATATTACAAAAATTTGAACGTTAGAGTTAATTTTTTAAAAATATGAATTTCTAAATAGATAGTATTTGAAATTCAGTTTCATTCGATGATTTGAGACCAAGACTAACTGGAGAGCGAGGGGTTATACATCGTTTTTACAATCCAAATAATTCAAGTGTTTTTGTTTTATTTTGTTTGTTTTGTTTTACTTTTTCCCAAACAAATGCTTTTTTTAGTGTTTTAATTTGCAATATTTCAATAGTATATTTTCCAATAAGATTTTATTTTGTGTGTCGATATAAATACCCATTCTTGGTGATGATGACATTATGGCATTTAAAGAAAGAAATTTATCAAAAAAAATAAAGCAGTAAAAAGTAATGATGTCCAATTATAGACATTTTATTGACTGTGATGTTAGCTTTGCTTTTATTGGTGTTATAAATCAATAAAACTGCCAATACATTAATGGTTAGATAAATCTCTAACTTATAAACTGATATGTGTAAAACATTTAATTAAAAAAAATTATATTAAAAAAAAGAAAATATAAAATGAGAAATTTTTCACACTGATTTTATATAAAAATAATTGAAAATTTTATGTGCGTGTGAAATATTTGTTGAATGTTCCAATTTTTATACAACTTTAAAATGTAATGAAGCAACACATAAACACATTATTTTTTATTTCTTATGGTCACTGAACTTTATTGAATTCTTTACAAGTTCTATAGAACAATGGTTATGTAGAGTTTTAAAAAGTTCTATAAAATAAGAATGTTTCTAAAGAGTTCATAAGATTTTTTTTTCATGGAACAACTTTTCTTTGGAGTATTATAAAAGTCATAGAAATACTATAGACTAATTTTAAATTATTTGGCCTTTTACATTTTATGTGTACTAATTTATCTATTACATATATATTAAATTTAAAAATAGTCATAATAATTCATTTTTTAATCAGTATAATGTAATAGTAATTATATACTAGTAGTATTATAATAGGTTTAATATGATTCAATTTAGTTCATGATTCTAATACAATTTCATTGATTTGTTATATCAATCGAACTATACCGATTTCAAATATGGCTAATGAATGTGTTTATGATTCATTAATGTGTTGTTTAATTTTATAATATTTGTTTAATTTGCTGTTAATTTTGTAAAATCATTCACCTACTTTAATAAATTTTATTCACTAATGGTAAATCATCTAATTAAATAGACTTTGTTCAGTAATTTTAATTATTAATCAAAAATGTTAATCTGAAGTATAAAAATATTTTAACAATTATGTTTCCGTTTTAACAAATAGTAATTAGATTATTAAATTTTTTTTCAAATCTATATTAAAATAAAAGGTAATTTTTCCACCTCGCGTTTGATTCCGTCAAAGTAATGAATTTTAGCAGAAATCTAAAATAAATATATTTAAACAATTTAAGCTGTAAAGCTTATTTAAAACTGCAAATAATACAGTCACTATTACCACCAAATAAAAAAAAATAAAATAAATGAATAAATAAGCTCTTTATTTTAACAGACTTTTTTTTCTTCTTAAAACTGGTTCTAAGATAAAATTAATTTTGTTTTTCATAATGCACGCAGTTGACGATAAATCAACTTAAAGATACATATCGTCTATATTCGTGTATAAGAAGAGGAATTTCAGATAATTTATTCCAAGTAAAATGGTGGGGTTGACTTATACATAAATCAATTAAAAAAGGAAAGAAATCTTCGAATACTGCAAAATTTTGGCTTTTTATGTATGTGTATAAACATTTTTATTGAACTTCTACAAGTGTTTCTATAGCTTTTGGCGAAACTTGCTTATAGAAAAATGGACGTAATTCTATAGGATTCTATAATTTTCATAGTAGAATTATATAACAATTTTTCAAAAGACGCCGGAACAATATTGTTTCAACCGTACAAATCAGACATAATGAGTTAAAATGTGCCTGTGATTGATTTATGCATGATTTCAAACACTAATATTCGCATGCAAAAATTTCACACTAAACGACAAATGACTGTTGCTTGCTATCCACCATTTCACTGAGCCAAAAGCTTTCAGATTTTCTTCTGCTCCTTTACATTAAGCGAATCATTTGTAATAACTATTTTAATTATTTTCGTTGTTTTTAAGCAGCTTTTTAAACATATTTTACTCTATGTCAATTTATATTTTCCAAATTTCTGTATTCTACGGGAAAAGTTAATTTTCACGGTCTGTGAAGCATTTAAAGCATAAGCTAGTTTTTTCAAAAAAGTTTCTACAGCTGAGGATAGCTGGAGGGTGATGGGGATCATATCACTGGATTATAAATCCATATGCCAAATGGTTGTGGTTCGTTGATTACAATTTTCACGTAGTTAAATATTTTGAAACTTCGAAAGGATTCACCAATCACGTTCTGTAAGATACGAAACCTGTATCAATTTGGGTGGTAGTACATTTGGTCATTTACTGTAATTCTTATGTCAAGAAAACGCTTCTTTTAATTTTCTCCGCATTTTTTTCTTCTTTTACGCCAGCATTTTTCCTTTCCGACTCCACATTGTTGTACAAATATGTTTCTTTTATGCTGTCTTATAGTTTCGCGAGATTCCCTCTATCTCTTTCTCACTCCCTCTTTCCCTGTCTTTCTGTTTTTCTCTCCCTGTCTCACTCTCTCTTTCTGTTTTTCTCTCCCTGTCTCATACTTTCTCTCTCTCTCCCCTTTTCTCTCCCTCCCTCTGTCATTCTGTATCTCTCTCTATATAGATAAATGCATTGATTGATATATTGATAGACCTAGATATTTACTTTTGTAAGAAATTTTGTTATAGACCATTTTGAGAAAACAGAAACTTTAATAATATAAACCTTTAAATTAGCCAGAAATACGAAATTAATTGGAATTAAATCCATCGTAATATGGAAACTTCAACATCTAGCACAAGGGATCGAGGTAAAAACCGTCTGTTCACTATCGAGAGGCTTACCTCAAAACTATGATGTCTACACGGAAAACATTCAAATTAAAGTTTTCTTTAAACATACATATAAAAAATGACACGTTGGATTGAAAAAAAATAATGCAATTAGAATAATAGACTTTTTCAAAAATAAATGATTTGTCTTGTGATACAAGATATTCAGCTGTAAGTACATAAAATTTAAACTCTGTTACTTATATAGTTTTTTTTGTATAGACTGTATGACGGACAGACAGACAGCGATCAAAGACGAATAGAGCTTCATTTGATAAATAACATTCTAGAAGCGATTCATAATCATCGAAAATATGTTATTCCCCTACGAAATCGGCATAAACACCTGTTGAGTTATACACAATTCCGAGAAGCATTTTTTACCGTTATGCATTCATTTAATCATTTTAATACAATCTCTGACATATGTAATATAATTTACAAAGTAAAAATGAAGCAATGAAAAAGAGATGATATTTTTACGAACAACTGTTTGCTGTTTATAGCAATTTAAAATATGCATTCTAGAATGAAATTGATTCTAAATTTACTTCAACATAAAAATGTAGCTATAAATACTAACCTCATATTGAAATTTATAATTCCAAAAAGCACTATTTCGCTTAAAACAACATGTTTTCAGAATTAATGGATTAATAATACATTATGTTTGTATATATACTTTTATAATTAACTGTCTCTTGTCATATAGATTTTTTAATTCTTTCGCAATAAAAGTAAAATATAATTTGAAATTCGTAATATATTTTCAGCTATTACGACTAAGTATAAAATAAAAAAAAACTGCATTTTGAATTAATTTGCAAATGTACCGTATCTTCACAGCATTTTTAATAAATAATTCATTTTTGTGTAGTGAATATTTATTCATCGGAAAATTATGCATATTAATAAAAGCATAGAAGCTTATGAAAATTATTGAAAAATTGCAAACTGTTGAGCATTTATACTAAATTTAATTGCAAAGTAATGTAAATTACGACTTTAAAGACAGGATAAATGCTTTTATTTTTCTCTTTACATAGTTTGATAGTACTCAAATGATTATCAAATAAAAGAAATAAAAATATTCTAAAATTCCATGCTCTATGTATTTTTAATATTACGTGTGTTATTTTTTAAAATTTTATTTGGATGTTAATTTTTATTTTCGTTATCATTGAGTATTTAGATGTTAGAAAATTGCATTATACTTTAGAATTTTTTTTATGCTTGCGTCTTATTAAAATGTTTTCGAATTATGGTTTTTTGTGAAGTGAGACATTTTTAAGCAATAATTTTATTGTTGTGTTGGCTTAGTTTCCATTTCTTACTCATGTCATGATTTCATTTAAGTAAATTATAAACATTTCATATGTATATAGAAAATAACTTAGCTAGCTGTTAATGGTAAACATTTTTATTTAATTAGAGACATTTAAAACAAATTACATGACGTTAAAGTAATGAGAATTTACTTACAGAAGAAAATTTCATTGAATTTTATTTTAGAATTACAATGTCTTATGTAGGTTGTGTTAAATAAAGAAAATGTATGGTCATTTTATCACTTTGATATTCCTTAATTAAAAACAATTCAGTGAATTAAAAATACCATTTAGGAAAAATGTTTTTGAAAATTCTTGTTGTTTGTTAACTGTTATACCATGTAGTAGAGCTATTTTTGTGATTTTTTTTAAGTTTATTTCCACGACACATATTTCCAAAATTTGACTGCCCGATTGAAAGAATAGTTAAAAAAAAAATCAATATTTTGGATTTTTGTTTAAACGTTTTTTTTTTTTTTTATCTAGAAGTCTTCAGCTTAATATACAGTTGTTATACATATTTAGGGACAATTTCAGACACACAAAAACACCTGCTTCTTAATGTTAATCTAAAGAAAGAATTATTATTTTTTTTGTATCTAGATTGCCTTACATATTTGTAAATTATTTTTTATTTGCATTATACAGCTGAAATTGATCACTACAAAGATGTTTCGTTTTTTTACTTCATGGATTTTCTTCGCGGGTCTTTTTTATAATAATTTCAAAATCGTTTCCGATTATGGATGTATGCTAATAAAAAAACCTGTAAACAAAATTTAAAAATGTAATTACAACAACCATTTGGAAAATGTGGAAAATGATTTTTTTTTTCAAAGACTGAAATTATAGTATATTCTATATTTAAAAAAAAAAATTCTTCACTTTTTGTAAATAATACATGTTTATCTTACAATAAAAGTTAAATAATAGTTGAAACATTTCGAAAGATTATCATTCATATAGTCTTTTTCCTCCTAATTATTTTATAAAGAATAAAGTAGCGATATTGTTTGTTCCTTTCTGAATTTATTCTATTTCTTATTAAGTTAATTTTATCCTATCTATAGTATAAAAGACAAGCATATTTGTCCGTAACACATAAGACCTTCTGCGAATGACAACACTTTCAAATTTTTAATTAAATTTCAGTTTTATAATTTCCGGTTTTGCAAATTTTTAAACGTCTAAACATCGTATATTTTTAATTTTAACACCACGTTTTAGTGGAAAACATGTACTTTAAATGCAATTAGTTTGAAAGTTGTATCGCAATTTGTTTTTGAGTGTTTGTTTTTGTTTGTTTTTTAGTTTTTAATATATTTTTGTCATCGTGGCAACAAAAGTATTAAAAAAATTTGGACACCATAATGATTCAGAAATGCCTCAGATATAATAACTCTTCTTGACCGAGAATAACAGCGTTTTTCCAAGTGGTTAAAAATAAAAAATGACCTACAGAGAATATCTTCAGCTATTCAATGACGAAAAACTCATTTAAAATTATTAGAACGCAAAACCGATATTTAAACAAAAATTACATTAGAATTAAACTAAATTAGGAGGATATAAAATTCTGTCTATGACAAAATTGTACCTAGAGGCCAAAAGGCTTCTACTTTATTTGAAAGAGAATGTTTAATAACTGTTAACCTTTGAAAAGGCAGTTCGACATAAGAAAATCTTTCGATATCAAATGGAAAAAAGTTTTTTTTTATACTTATTTTCCTTATATTTAATGAAAAAGAAAAATATTTTTGAATGAACTGTTCGTATACTCAAATGATTCTGAATACGAGATCATGTTATAAAATTTTGATGTCAGACGCAAAAAACTGTGATTTTCTAATATATGCTTAATTATTGTGATATATTAAATGAAATTTTAAGGGAAAATGCACATATCCATTTTTACATAATCTATACAAAATTTTTAAAATTACTTTTATAAATTCTTTTCATATCATTATGAATTTTTTTTCCGATTTAAGATTTCAAACCAATGACAAAAAAAAAAAAAAAATCAATAAAAATAAAACTTAATTACTTTTTTAATTTACATTCAAATTCAAGTTAAATTGTTATATATTTATGTTCAACGAATGTCGCAATTATAATCATCAAAATCATAATTAAAATAAAAAAAACAAGTATGTGCAAATATCTATATAAAATATAAATTTAAGAGATTTAAAAAAAGCTATTAAATGAAAAAAAATCCTTTCATATGCCTGTTTTTCAAAAAGAAAATTTTTAAAAATGTATTTATTCACTCGTGAAATATTCATTAGATTGAAAAAAAATGCACTCATCGTTTATTGCGATATATATCTACTAACTAATAATATGGGCTTTTTATCTGATGGAATAGACTATTTAGCAATAATGCCGAAAATCGAAAGATTCTTAAGAAAGAAAATAACGATAAAATAAAAATTAATCAAATTACAAGGTTCGTACACTCCTTGGAATTTCCAAGGACTCTGGCACCACTATTAATGATAAGAAAATGTATGTTTAAATTTTAAGAAAAAGAATTCGCAAACACCACCTATATTCTGAAATTTTTCAATGTTTTTCTGCAATGAAATACTTTGAAAATACTGTTAAAATTTTCTGGTTAAATTGTGCGAACCCTGAATTATCATAAAAAATTTTCTTGCAAAAATTCATGGTCAAAACTAGATAGTTTTATCAGATTAAAAATATATTTTCTAATATTGTTGAACAAATAATGAGCCGCGAAAACAGTATCTTGCGATATAAGAACATTTAAAGAGAAAAAAACATTTGAACTTTTTGTTTTTTTCTCGATTAAATTAGCATTATAGAATATCGGATAGAAATCGAAAGACAGTAAGATACGTTTTGCACCAACTTATTTTAATCAAGATTTATACCAAAATTTTTAATAAAGTTTTATGATTAGAAATTAAAAGAAATAAAATTTGTAAATTTGTATTTCCATTTTTCAAATACATTATTCGAATGAGAATTCAACAATTCCCGAATCCAATTATTTGCTAAATATTTACATTTTTTTAAAATTTTCATGTTGTTATTATCGAATTTAATATTTAAATTGATTATCGTTAAACAAATTTTTAAAACATTTAATAAAACATCACACTTGGCAATTTTACTTGTTGCACTAACGAGGAGGATCTCCATGCTGGGCATACTCAGAATTTTTTTTTTAAATATACTGATTAAACTACTCATGTATATAATAAAAGATCAGTCAAATTTATCGGCGGAATTTCAGTAAAAAGACTGTAAAAACATAAAATGCTTTCGAATATTTGGCATGAACAAAAGAAAGCGTCACGCAAATTTGCGAGCAGCACTTTTCCTCGCCAAACGATTTTAATGAAACTGAAAATTGTTTGTTAATAGAATTATGCGTGTGTAAATTATATTTTAATGAATTTAAATTTAAACAATGAGAGAGTTAAATGCATATATTTTCTTTTTGTAAGACATATTTATGTTGCTTGATGGTGAAGTTATTAAAATTTATCACAGTTAAATTTAATTTCTTATATAAAAAGTATTGTCATACTGAAAAATATGTTTACATACATTTAAGCACATTCCAAAATAAAACTCAAATGAAAAATGTTGCATTAATACATTTCAATTTCGGAGAAATTTTTGTTTGCATAGCAACAAAATTGAATCGACTGTGTTTAATTGGTCTTAATTTTGATACTGAAACAATTTTTATTAATATTTTTTTTTTTTACTTCATAAAATTTTATAGTAGACTTTCATCATAAATATATATATACATCACAAAATTACAGTTAAGATTAACTAAAACTGACCAGAATAAATTTTTAAGATTTTTTTAAACAAGTTCAAAACGAAACATTTTTACATAAAAAGTACTTTTTGAAGTTTTAATTTTGTCGCCAACCGGTGATAAATCACCAAATAAGTAAAATGATCATTTTTTTACGAACTTTTAATAGGGGTTCCGCCGAAATATATCCACATGAGAAGAACACTCTGTTTTTTTTTTCAGAATTTTCCGAGTATGCCTGTATAGAGACTTTTCTTGTATATGTCTTTCACATAGTGTAATAAAATTTAATTGTTGTCAAAAGACACGAGTTTTTCAATAAACTACTATTGCTGTACTGAAAAAATAACTCTTTGTTAAACAAAAAATGTTATCATGACAAAAGAATTAATCGAAAGTTCCTAACAATTTTTTTAAACAAACAATAGAATTTTCAACAACCTTATTTTACCATTCGAAAGAAAATTACCTCTTATGTTGTTACTCAGCCTCAATATTTTCATGTAATAATACCGCATTTCTTGCAAATTAAACATCTATTGAAATTATATTATTTGTTCAACAGTTGCTGTTTTTCAAGCAGTATTCCTTCATCATATAAAAAGGTAAGAAATCTTGGAAATTTACCACGGATTATCTTGAACATTCTCGGTAACTCTTTTTCGAAATATCAAGTATATCGGTCGAAACATTATAGTACGGGAGCATAGCAGTTGAAACAATTACTTTGTCGAATTACGGTGGAAAGTTCAGAATTAGTTAAAACTTCTTTTGCATATTGAAATACAATCGATCTGCCATGGTATATTTTGCTGGAAAATACATGGACCGATTTTAGTGGTTGACGTCCATCTTTGCAATTGTGTTTCACTAAATCTAAAGGAATGAAAACTTAGAAGAGTGGTAACAGGAAGTCAATATGATAAATCTACGAGTTAACTGCTAAAATCGGGTTTTCATATGTTTCCCAACAAGATACGATTTGGCAGACCAATTGCTTTTTAATATGCGAATAATGTTAGAACTAATTCTGAAGTTTCAGCTGTTAACTTGATGAGGTGCTATAGATATCTTGAATATTATGTTTATATCTTTATTTACATCCTTTTCACAAATGGTTTAAATTTTAATTATAAAGTGTAAATATGCATGTGGCTATGTGGTGCATGTGGCAATGTGGGGCATGTGGGAATTTAAAACATGTGGTTAAAAAAACTTAAATAACGTTTGCATTAATATTATTTAATTCAAAGGGACATGTCATGACTAAAAGAAATTCAAATTGTAATTTTCACTAGTGATGAATTGTATATAAATGGTAAATTATATAATGTCTATTCGGCTCTGTACAGAAACGGTAAATTATGTGTAAAAATTACATTTGAAATAAAAATAAATGCATAAATTTTATTTCTATTTTACAATTTTTAAAACATAGCTTCAAGATCAAAATACAGCATAAATTAAGATTTAGTGAAGAGGCAATCAAGTATGTCTTTTACAAGTAAATTCAAGAATATAAAGATACCATTGACTATTAAATTAACATAAAGGTTATAATGAATTGTTATATTCGATAGCATAAGAATACAATTAGAGGCTAAAATTCAATCACATCGGGACAATTGTTTTTATAAGACAATCGGCAGACTGTTTGCTATATTGGGAAGTCCATTTTAAGGGGTCAGGTACACTTTGAACTAGCAAAATGTGTGAAAAAGTGACCTCTGTAAGAATTGCAGTAACTCTGTATGTAATTGACTTTTAACTATACAATTGAAAGCACATATTAAGAAGGATATATTTTATTAGTTAAAGTTGTTAAAAAAAGTAAACACATATGCAATGATTTTTAGATTATTTTTAAAGATAATACAATTTTTACGAAAGAATAATTCTTGACTGCCTTGCGCGCAGGATTTTTCAAATTTGAATGGCTAAAACAAATCGAGGATTTTTTTATGAGTAGATATATTATGTGTTTTAAAAATGACCTACGATGAATAAAATAAAACTTTTAGATCCAGAGAAAAAAATTATATTTTAAAGAAATTCGAACTATCGAGATTTTTTTTTATACAAAAGTAATCGTAAATTCTAAACTTTTAATTTGAGGAACATAATAATAGGTCATTTTGTGGCTGTATACGTTTAATACATTCAGCGAAAAATTTGCCAAATTGTACGCAACCGTTTTTTAGAAATCGTGCGCGCAATGGACAAAATCGCTGTTTTGAGAAAATTGACGTTAAATTTTAAATCACCCATTGATGGTATAGGAAAAGCGCAAAGTGTTTTAGACATAACTTTTCTTCTAATGCGAATTTTTGAATGCTGTTTGTTTTCAAATGTTCTTAAAGAATCATATTTAATTATAAGCTATTTTTTAAAATATCGATTTTTGGATTCTCTAAAGGGTATCTGACCCCTTGTTCGTAAAATAATAATAACTTTCCCATACTAAGTTTTTTTTTTTAACATCCTGACCGCCAAGCAAAAAGGTAAAATTTTTATGATTTTATCACTGTAACTTTTTTAAAATGCTAAAAAAAGCTTTTTTCAAAATTGTATAAAACTTTTTATTAGGATTAAGCATATATCCTTCGAGATGATATGTTATTTAAACTACAACTTAATGACCGAATATATCTGTTCGCGTCTGTTAAAAAGTTAAGTAGAATCGAAAATTGATTCTGATTTTTCCATTATCTTTTTATAACTTAAAGAAATATACAGCGTATTTTCTGAAAGCTCGTCAAAGCTATAAAATATGACAATATGCAGCCTAATAAACAGCCTTCATAAAAAAAATGCATTGTCGGAAACGAACCGCAAAAGTGCTTGCACATTTCGAAACTTAGTTAATGCAAACGTCAAATAATGAAACTAAGGACATGAAAATGTGATTTTTATCACCAGAACTGGGAATGAAAATGACTCAGGTGTTCACCGATTGTAAGGAGAACGGTTTGCCACTTTTATCACTTAATCGTTCTTTGTGTGTTTTTCCCGCGTATAACAACGCGATTTAAAGAGACAGTTTAACTTTTCAACAATTTTTAATGGTTCAAATGGTGAACTTACTGCATTTTAATGTTCAAAAACAGTAAATTGGGAAGTTAAATTAACTGCATATTTGATTAAAATTTAAAAATAATAGTTTTTTTTAAAAAAGCCTAATTTTTGTAAATGTTCATAGGTTTGCCAAGTGTTTTTTTTTTCTTTATTTCTGAAATGTGTATAGCACAAGACTGCGTATTGATTTTTAGATACATATCTAATATTTCACAGAATATAATTATTTTACTCATATAAATTGAAAAAAAAAATTAAATCTAACACATTTTCATAAGCTTTTAATTTTGAAAAAATAACTTACATTTATCACAAATATAATAAAAAACATCTAAAATCATTTTTCTTTAATCTCTTTCAATCTCTATTAAATTGCTTTAAATCTCAAATACAGAAGTAAAAAGAAAAAGTTAGCATTCTTGAAAACGGAAAATGTCGGAAATATGAAGTGGGGAGAAAATTATTTTTAAGTCAAATTTCTTGATTGACATCACTTTTTTTATATTATTCCAACCAGGAATTTTCTTAATTAAGAAAGTTCCTTGCACATCTCCAAATTAGGACTGTCCAAACAAACTTCTTTCTTGTCCTTAAAAAAAAAAAGTTAAAATAAACTGTTGAATTTTGTTACCTGAGCTGAAAACAAAATTAAGAACAGTTTTTACTGCGAATTTAAAGGGCAGTTGTACGAATAAATCTAATTATCCTAAATAAATTTTAAAATATTCACAATTAATAGAGAAGCATAGGAACCGAAAAAAATTCGCATTAATCAAAATTTCGAATAAAACAACCTCGAATTATTCAAGTTCCATCAAGTATTACTGATGAATACCAATATAATGTTATCTGTATTATGAGTATAACATTTATAACTTTATGTTTAATCTAAATAAAAATTATCTAGCATAATTACCATTTAAGACTTAGTGCTTTTTATTTCTGTTTGAAATTCCTAATAAAATGATAAAAGTAATTTTTTAAATAAATGATTTTCGCATTGCCCATGGAGCGTTGCAACTACTCCATATTCCTAGAATTTGTGCTTTTTTAACCGACTTCAAGGAGGAGATTAAAATTTCGACCTGTATGTATTTGTTGTTCACTCATAACTTCCGTAAATGTGAACCGATTTTAATAATTCTTTTTTTGTTTGAAAGTGTAAGATGCCCACATGGTCCCATTTCAATTTTATCAAATACTTGCGATTAGAACTTTTTAAAAATAAAAACATGAAAATTCCAACTCTTTTTGAAGTAGTCATCCAATTAGAAGCGTCTCTTTTCAGGTAATCGCAGGCTTTCATGTAGAGCACACAAGTCAGATGCGTCTGTACGATAAAAAAATAAAATTTCAGGCTATAACTCTTACACCGATACTAGATCTTTTAATTTCATTAAATTCTGGTGACTAGAATGTTTTTTAAATAACAAAATGTGGATTTGATTTAAAAAATAATGATTTGTCGCAAATCATCTTTCATTGTTGCAACGTTTTCAAGTCATAACCATATTAAAACTATGCATTCATATGCGTTAGTGCCAAGTTGTCGCCAAGCTTGGTATTTTTTTTTTTTTTTTTGAAGTCGGTTAGTATTTTTTTTTAAAATCATATTTTATACAAAAGTGTACTCGTATACTTTCGGATAGATACAGCATAATGCAAAAATGTTAAAAACTGGATTGCTCAGTAATACAGGGAAAAAAATCAAGAAGTCACTATCCGGTTTCGGCGAGTTGTTTTCTTGGCATTGATGATTGTTTTGGTACCTAACGCTGTATTTTACTGTGTGTTTATATTGCATTTTTCTCATACTCTTATTAATATTACTACTAATATATTAATGTAAGATGTTAATATTGCAGCTTTTTCCTATATCAGAAATATTTTTTTCTTTACTAAAAAATTTGCATAATACTTATGCTTCATAAATATTAGAAAAAAATATTTCAAAAATTTATCGGGCATTTTTGTACAAATTTATCAATATTTTAATAGTTTGATTCCTGCGTTAGTAACCGTGGCATAAAAGAGTTTTCTCTATTTAAAAAAAAATTCTTCAATGTGACTTTCGTGCATCCAGAGATGCTTCTTTTGGTTTTAGTGGGAGCAGAGCGCTCATACATGCATTAGTGACTGTGGCATTAAACAAGTTTCATGCACTTTAGAGACAACTGCACAGCAAGTTTCGTGTATTCAGTGATGTTTTATACCTTTCGGTTTAAATGGGCGAGCAGCCCTCATACGTGCGTTAGAGACCACGCATTGACGAGTTACGTGCTCATTAGAGACTACTGTACAGCGCATTTAGTGCACTTTAGAGACTGCTTGCTGCACAAAGATTTTCGTGTATCCAGTGATTTTTGTTGTTGTTGTTGTTGTTTAAATGGGTGCACAGCGCTCATACGTCCGTTAGTGACCGCGGCATTGACGAGTTTCGTGCTCTTCAAAGACTACTGCACAGCGCGTTTCGTGTATTTACAAATACGTGCACTTAGATTAATTAATTTGCACTTAGATTGCTGCACAGTCAGTTTCATGTGCCCAGTGATATTTTTTGTCTCGTTTTAATTGGGCAGTGCTAAGGAATCGTTCTCGGAACTGTTTACGTCGCTAATTGTCTACTGAAAAATCACGCATTGTGATGGGGAAGAAATTCTAGGTTGCTGATATCTGAATTGACGCTTGTGGGTACTTGGCGCCAAAATGCCAAAAACTTGAGTCTCTGCTGTTTTAGGATTATACCATTAATACTTGAATAGAATGCATTATAATTATTAATATTCTAATACGAAAAAGTTTATGTGATGACTTCATTGTACATTCGCGATAAAATAGGAATTTAAATAATTTAGTAAAAATGAAGAATTAATATTTTTGTTATAACCTTTGTCTAAATTATAAGTGTACAAGAGCGTTTTAACATGAACATCAAGAAACAACTAGCCGAAACTGGGTAGGGATTTTTTAATTTTTTCCTGTATCGCTATGTAGTATAAGATTTAGCATTGCTGCATTATGCTGTCCTTATCTGCTACTGCATTCATATTGCCACAGGTTATTGTACTGTTGTGCGTTTGCACTTTGAACCGATGTTACAAATAATGATTCATTGTTGATATAAAAAAGTCTGATTGTTAAAAAAATATTTTCTCAACAAATGCACTGAAAAACAAAATGCAACAATGTATTAAAACAATCACTGCAGATTTTAATAGCTTATTTTTTATCCTCCTAATTAAATAACTTCATATATTACTATTCATAGAAAACGACCAAAGCACAAACATCTTTTCATGTTATATGACAAATAGCATTTTTACAGCAACAACTTTTAATATCGTTTGAGAACCGCAGATTATTTCTCTGTGTGAAAAAAACAGGTAAAAATGGATGAAATAAATATTATAGATTCGATAATTGACCATAAGAAATTCAGATCCTACAAAGTTATTAGCCTTGGAAAATTTGCTTCAACGATTGATATAGATTATGAAGACAAACAGAAAAAGTCCTCTGTTCTAATATTGACGAAAAAAGAAGCTGACATACGAAAATTTGATTTTGACAGATTGGAAAATCCTTACATTGTTAAAGCTCTAGAGTTTGAATATTTGTGCAAATTCCAGTCATATATTGTCCAAATAGAAACTGCAGAGTACACTTTACAAGATGCAATAAGTAATAAGTTCTTCCGACAATCTCCAGATGCCATTGAGTCAATTTTCAACTGGATAAAGCAGGTGACGATGGGACTAAAAAAGCTCCATTCAGATGATTTTGTTCACTTAAATATACGTGGAAGCAACATTGTGATATTTTCCAACAACATAGCCAAACTTGGAGGATTGGATTTTGCACGGCATTCTTCCACGATGAATGACAAGTAATGTATTTTTTCGGTACTACTCTGTTATCCCGTCGACCAATTTCGCCAAATTATACAAATCGCCAAACTAATAGCCAAATTATACATAGTGACATAATTTTTATTTTAAATAACGAAAAAAAAAATAATTAGTAGAATATTAATAAAAATGCAAACAAAAAGTCGAAATAAAAATCACTAAAATTATTTTTTTCAAAGAATTATTGCACATTAATATTTAATAGACACTATTAAAGGAAATATAACAGTAAACAAAAGTTAACATTGCTTATAGACATTTGGTTAAAATGCCAATAAATTTTGCTGCAATTTTTGATAAATATTCCTTAAAAGTATTTACTCGTATTGTGCCTTAAAAATATGTGCAGATACACTAATTGCTAATAAAAAAGCTTATTAACATCGTTATTCTCATTTTAACAATGAGCGCGAAATTTACTATAGTGAAATGATTTTTTAGTGACACAAGCATCGAAACGCATAATTATTTTCTTATCCTTTCATTTAAAAGTATTTTTCTTGAAAAAAGATGGATTCGCATTTCTTTAGCATTCGTGCTATTTGAATTACGTCATTTAGTTTATCCAAAAAACACTGAACAAGTATTGTATCTACCACGGCCAATATATAAATGTATACAGAAAAGAATCAATGAAATAAACAAATGAATTTCAGTGAGATAAATTAATAAATAAATTGATTAATAATAAAAAGTTTTCTTACCTTTGTGAGACGTTTTTCCACTTAATTTTGTTGCATTTATCTTATCTACTATAATTCGCATTTTATGAAATAAAGATACATTGTACTAAGTAGAAGTGCTTTTAGCCAAAAATCAACTTTTTTTTCAGATCATGGTAATATCAATATAGTCCCATATGTTTTGTAGTGCATATCTCACAGCTTATAACTGCTGTGTCTGATGGCCACTATTATTTTCGAAACATTTGCATGGCCTTATTCGATTAACGAAATATCTCTGGTAAAATAAGTCGAATTATTTCGTTCTAAATTATTGATGTTCAAAAATCGTGGAATGTCACATAAACTACACGTACTAATGAAAATGGCCATAAGATATCAACATACGTTTCCCGAATTCATTTTTTTTCTCATTAATAGCATTAAAACTACAATAAAATGTGCAAATTACCAAAATGTGTGAATGCATCTTAAGCACGCCAATTCTTCAAATTCTCCTTTGCTAATTTTTATTATACATAATAAAGAATTGAAACAGATAAAACTTGAAACATTTAACGCTGAACTTTTTAATATATCCTTTAATTTTTAATAACTTAAAATATTACAACTTTAAATACAGAACTTTAGATAAACTTTAGATTACTAACTTTAACATAACTTTAAAATAACTTTATATACAGATAATTGAATGTATTATAATAAATTTAAATAAGTTTTAACATTACACTTCGAGTACGTTTAAATTTCAACACCTTAAAACAAGAAGTAACTAGGGAATAATCTATACAACATAATTTTGCCAAAGCAGTTTTACTATTGTATATTTTAAGCTAGTGTTTTAATTTAATGTTTGCTTCTAACTCTTATTTTCACTTTGTTATTATGTATAGGCCACAGTATTTTGGGTTTATTGAAGGTACTAGAGAAGCAGTTTACAAACTTTTTTTAAAAGACGGCCCACATAAACATCTCTAAAATTATAACACCCTCTTACGCTGGGCACAATGTAGAATTCTTTATTTTAAAAAAGAATCTACAACATTTCATAAAATTCTTGAAGTATAATTTTTTGTTAAGAACAAGAGAAAACTATTTAGATGATAAGATATTTTTATGAACACCATTTCCCAAAATGAAATTTCGAATTATCATCTTTATCAATTTGAATTAACACATTTTCTTTCCGCCACATTAGATTCTTTTGTTAGCTGGATGAAGTGTTTTCTAAATTTTCAATTATTCTTTTAATGTACAATTATCAAGTATGTATAAAGTATGCATCAAAGCCATCGAATGTAACCTACAGCTATCTTTATTGAACTTTTAGTATATTATTTATTTAATGTAGTTGGTAGTAAATCATTCAGCGTTTTTGGATATTTTCAGGATAAAGACATTTAATGCAATTAGTTTTAGATGTAGCTTTTTTTTTAAAATATGTCCAAAAAAAACATGATTGAATTAGGATGCAAAAAATTCCTGCACAACAAAGCTTATTTAAGTACTACTTCTACCTAAAAAAATTAACATAATACAGTGAAACCTCCAAATAAGGGACACCTCTATTTAAGGGACAAAAGTTCCGGTCCCATAGCTGTCCCGTATTTGGAAGTTCCACTGTATATGAAAATACCACATAAGCGTATCACTGTCAATCACATAAAAATTTGAGGGATTCTGTTTGTTTTAATAGATCTCTGGAAAAAAAAATCAGTCGCCAATACGCACAGAATATTTTAGAACTCTAATTTGAAATATTGTTGCATTTTAACCAGCATCCACTTTAAATAAACATAACCGATGTTCAGGGTCTTTACTTTTGTAAAATTATTCAACCTTTTAATCTCAAATCCGAAATTTTGATTTTGCGTTTTTACGTTGCATTAGACACATATGAAGAAATGAATAATTAGCGATGTGTTTTGTAATAAGGATTTGTTTTAATAAAACAATTTTTTTACCAATTAATTGCTTTTTTAATACAATAAATTGAAATTACGGGATAAACAGCACTTCTTAACCTAAAATATTCCTATTATTTAGTCTAAACCTTTCTATCTTTTATGTTGTATGAAATTCTAATAAAAAAAAAAAACAGTTAATTTCAAAAAAGCTTTAAGCAATGGATAAAAAAAACTATTCTTACCCATACAGCGAATGGGAAAATAAGTAAAAGGGTTAATGTAGTGAAATTTTTCGAGTTTTATTCTAAAAGTTCAGTTATTTCATTATATGAAATTTATGTGCGATTATGGCATTTGGTAAAAGAAAATTATTGCATTTCTTACAATTGTTGGACTTTTGAGTCGTCATATTTAAACAGAATAACCTTATATATATAGTTACATTAAATTTACTCTCAGTTTACCTCTTTTAATTGGAATTGTGATTTTAGTAATGAGCGCTAATATACTCATAACTCGAAATATCCTTCTCTAGCTGCACCGTTAAAAAAAGAAAAAAGAAAAAAAAACAGAAACTTACATTATATTTTTCCTGGATTTCACAGAAAAATTCCTTTTTCACGCCAAAATACCCCTTCTCTCTCTTAAAAATATGAATTTTTTATCATATTTCCTTTTAATAACTAAACGGACGGAGATAGAGGGAAAAATGAAGATACTCGGTTATCTGCCACAGATTTATTTTGAATGTCTACAAAACTGACATGCTGCTGCAATAATAATAATAAAAAACTCAACGAAAGAATCTTTATTCTTTTGTGAGATTGTACGGTGTTGCTAAATTGCAGTTGTATTGTTTTTTGTCATCGAGATTAATTATTATATTTCTTACCAACATTTTAGCACTTTTATAATACTAAAAATTTATAGCGGAAAATTACCACATCTTCAAACGTAGTTTTTTCTTCTTTTATTTTCCGAAACGGAAAGTCGAAAATTACCACTTCTTCAAACGGAGTTTTTTCTTCTTTTATTTTCCGAAACGGAAAGTCTATTAGCAGATCGGGAAAAGCCCGGCAACTTTGTTGACACTAATTTTACCGTGAATACCCGATTTTACTTTTTAAAATGTGGTTATGAATATCGGAAGATTGATGTTTTTCTTGTGATTGAAATCGTATGTTTGTTGACAGATAATCTTTTATAAAACCTCTCATTCATACAGACCGCATATGAAAACAGATAAAAAATGCCATTAAAAAAATCAGCTCTTTTTTATGGAGATTTTAGTTGTGGACATATAATAGAAAGCGTGCAGCATAATATTAAAATTGTTTTATGATGGGTTCTTATTTATCACGGAAAAGATAATATCGAAAAATGAAAGAGTTAACTACGATTTAATTTCTGCCCTCCCCAGGTTATGGGGTTGATAAATTTTATAGCGTTAAGTATTCTTAATTATTTTTCAGAAACATATAATAATAATAAAAAAAAAAAAAAAAAAAAAAAAAAAACATTTGAATCGAAGTTTATTTTTTTCTTATTTGTGGAAATATGTTTATACCCATCCAAAACTGTATTATTTACAGATAATGGCATCGGTCGGATGTACCGAAACTAAAATAATTAACTTTTTTGTAATTCTTCCTTTTTTTTTTTAATACCATGAACTACTATGAAGAATTCATCACAAAAAATCTGTAACGAATATCGATGCTTTCTTTAATTATTCATAAAAAATTAAGAATGTATTTTTAAAAATTTTATCGTCCTTACTCTAATTTAAGCAAAATGTTGTATTCAATGCAATGTCATCGCGGGCACTAGGAAATCTCAGCTTTGGAATTTTACAAATCACTGTATGAGTAGCGATAGTCGAAAGCTTTCAGATTTTAACATTTGTTAAAAGCAATCAAAATGATGTAAAAAATTATATTTCACTTTTAATTACATTACTTGAAAAGTTGTTATTCTTTATGTTATTGGGGAGGGGGATATTATTATCTTTTGTTTGCTTTTTTTATGAAGTGATATGCATGCCGGACCTTACGAGGCTGAATTTCATTATGTTTACTGCGCGTTCTAAAATTTATAATATTTACCAGATTTCGCACACATCAAATGGTTTACAGGATTTCAGGTTTTTTAGTACCAGAAATTTTGTAAAGTACTGGTCGCTATACACTAAAATAGATTTTTTTCCATTAAATAAGACAGATATTATGAAAAATGATGAAAATTAAGATATTTTACTCACTTTAATTAAACAAAAAAAAAACTTTTTGTTTATTCATAAATCGTGCCATCATTTTTTACCATTTATTTTATTTAGTGTGAATTCGGATTTTTAAAAAGAGCCATTTTTTTTCCGAAAAATTTCGCGCAGGGATATCATTTTCCTTCAAAATTAAAATTCTTCCAAATTGACACACTTTTTTCATAGAATTAATGTCACTGAACGTGACGTAGGCTTCGAGTGTGCCGTCTTTATTTTCTCATTGGTCAGAGCGCGCACAACATCATGATTTGTGTTAATACGAGCTTTTGACAAAAAGTTCATGCAATGGAGCGAAAAGACAAATTTGTCCGATTTTTCAATTGCCACTACATTTTCTGCCAGGTAGTTTTCTCATGAAAATAACTTTCGCATTCTAATTTCTTCTAAAATCAAAGATGACTTCTTAACATCATAAGACCTGTGTTTCTCACTTGGATTATGGGAAATACTTTCAGTGACATAATGCTAATAAAATATGAAGATTAAGGTAATTATTTTTTTCACGCAGAAACCTCTCATAAAATTCATCCCAATACCTGTCTACGCCCACTTCACAATCTGCTCTAATTTCGACATGGCATCAACTGTTTATAAAATTATAATGACTTGACGCAAAACTGAAATGTTGCATGAATCATTTTGAGATACGATGCATCCAATTGAACGCTTCACAATAACACCAGAATTACTATAATCTTACACACACACATACATATATATATATATATATATATATATCAGTATGGTCATGATTAATCTGTAATTTTAAATCTCTACAGTATACTTACAGTAAGAATAGCATGAAAAAAATTATGCAATGTGTGGTTATACATACACTGGTGTGCAAAATTCATATTTTTCTCGCGAATATCAAAAAGGAAGTAATATAATTAGAATTGTTACTATTCCTGCATAACAGCTAGTCCACATCACATCTCACTCAGGTCACACATGGTCACAAGTGTCACAGTCACTACGGCGACACAAAAACAGGAAATTCCATACGTCTTTTTTATGAATCTCAAATGACTACTGTATGTGACTCTAATGACAGGTTATTGTGACTGCTGCTTTGTGGCGAGTCACCAGGTGACTTTACAATGTCGTTTTATTGAGACACTTCTGTGATCTCTTCTCTGGAGACTCAATTTCAAAGTGATTGCGAACGTTGCATTATGATAAATTACCAAATAATGTCCCATTAGAGTTACATAGTGACTTTTCACCACTTTTCATAGTGGTTATTTCACAGTAGATCCTCTTTCACCATTTCACAAAGCTTTGTGACAGAAAGTTACCATGTGACTTTCATGTGACATTATTTGGTGATTTATCATAATGCAACATTCACAATGACTTTGAAATTGAGTCTCCAAATGACAGTCACATGAGAGTCTCAATAAAACCACATTGTAAATTCACCTGGTGACATGATACAAAGCAGCAGTCGCAAAGACTTGTCAGTGGACTCAGATAAAGTAGTCATTTGAGTCTCATAAAAAAGACGTATGGAATTTCCTATTTTTTGTATCGCCGTAGTGACTGTGACTCTTGTGACCATGTGTGACCTGAATGAGATGTTATATCGACCAGCTGTTATGCAGGGATAGTAATTATTCGAATTATGTTACTTTCTTTTGAATATTCGCGTGAAAATTATCGCTTGAAAGTCCCTTGAAAATTGGCATTTTGGGACTCCTCGTTAAACATGGGACTCGTCGTTGCGTATGCACACTAGTCTACATACGCAAGTACTATCTATTACTCAGATATAGATGTAATAGCGATTTTTGTGAAAATAAGTTTTTTAAAGGCAGCGAAGAGGTGATTATATTAGAAAATTGGTTGACAATTTTATCTTTTCATAACAATCGGCTGTAGTTGAAATTAACCCTCTTTTTGTAAAATGAGATGCAGTTGCAATTTGTTTAAGAATGTGTAGTAGTTCTTCTAAAAAGCATCAAATGAATGCGGTGATTCATTGTAAATTTCTAAACATTAGTATATATGTATATATATATAAATATATATATATATATATATATATATATATATATATATATATATATATATATATATATATATATATATATATATATATATATATATATATATATATATATATATTCGTATACTTCGTGGTTCGTATTTGAAATGGAATTTTGTTGTTGTTTAACAGTTGAACTGAATGATTCACAAACAGTGGATCTCGTGTGGTGTTTTGATGAACAGGTTTTACGATCGACTATGTCTTCAAAATCTGTACAAATAATTTTATTCTACTTATAAATATAAGAAAAGACAATTACAACTATTTAAGACCTCTTTAAAAATATGGATTAACAAATTGACAACAAATGAACAGTGATTCATTAAATATTTTGTAGAAAAGGATTTGAGAATGCGTCAATGTAACATAACATTGTCGTAGTTTCTATCGGCTTTTAAAAAAACATTTTCTTCATCTGCTGCATAAATAAATTTTTTTTTTATGTATTTAAAAAAGAAAGTTTTATTATTCAATTTTCATATCCGTTTTACCTATTACTGGTATCGTATATTATTTGCTTTAAGTTAAATTAATTTTTTTCTATAAAATGAAAAAAAAAATACCCATATCTTTAAAATTTCTGAAGTAGTTTAATACTTTTGTCGGATCATTTAAGTGTGAAATATCGGAACTGTAAATTATATTGCTGCAGTGTTTTAAAAAAAATGCTTCGTCATGTTATAATGATTAGTAAGACAATAAAATGGCTAATGACGTAAATTTTATTTAAGTAGCTTGGAAACAGGATCGGATACCTGCTACTGGCCACCGGAAAGATTCCGATATAATAGTGCTTCACTTGACGGGAAGAAATTCGATTCCTGGTGTCTGACCTTGTTGACAGTTGAAGCTCTAACCGTAAATTATCTAGCATCAAAGACAACTCAAAGAACAACAAGGCTGAATCAATATGATGCATTGTATAAAGTACTTCAAGTAAGTGAATTTTAATTTGGTCACTTTATTATTAACATTCATAAGTAGTTCTACGAAAAAAAATTTTTAAAGGCAAATGAAAATTTGAACAACTAATTATCTTGAATTAAATTATAAACATATATGTAAAGTTAATACGTGATTAACGAGAAAATAGCTATTGTTTTCTGATTTTGTAACTTATTCGAAAAAGTAATCCTTTTTGGGAATTCGGAATGAAATATTGTATTACTTTTTTTTACATTCTTTCGTATTTATTTTATTTTATGACCTTGACAAATTTTCTCTTGGTTTTCGGACATTGAACAAATAATCTTTGTTGTTTTCTTTTTTAGATTAAACAATCTTATATTGCATTTTAAGTGACATTGTCCTTTTTCCTTTACCCAGTCAATCAGACTTCTAAATAAGACCTAAATTAGACTAAAAAATGTTAACATCCGCTGTTTTCAGCGATTTGTTTATTCTCTACTTGTTCGCTGTAGAGTGACAACAAAACTTAGAATTGAAAATGCAAGTATATTGCCTTTTTTATATTACCTTAGTTATACGACTTCGTCGTTTCACTACACTTGGGGACAGAGAAGCCAAGGAGTATAAGTGACAAAATTGAAAAAAAAAACTAAGCAAAATTCACAGTTTTGTAATTGTATGTAATTGTATTTGTTTTTAAATTAGCATACCCAATTGGTTTTGTAATTGTATTCGGCGTTCTAGAGTTGACTAATTTAGCTCTTTAAACTATTTAACAACTTTATTATAGACACATAAACAATTTTGTTGATTGGTCAGTTGTTTAAATATTTACTAAATAACCGTTTCTTATTTGAATATCGTCGTTAATTTCATTGACTATCATGCAGCTAATAAAAATAACTTTATGTTACAATAATTACAGTGTTGGTGTAAAAAGTAGGATTTTGTTTATAAGGTGCACATTCGCCTCAAACGCATCACACTTATTCATTTATGTATTAGATGTTGACGATATTTGGCTGGATGTCATACACCGCTCCGAGAATATTAGGTTTATATAGTAATTATTTGAGAAAACATTGCGGTTTATATAGTAAACAAACGCCGCGGTTTATATAGTAATTATTTGTCTACCGAAAGCTGATTGTTTTCCAATATATGTAGGACCTTGCAAATAGTATTTTTGTGCAAATAGTATTTTTAAAGATTATTAGCTTCATTTTTCGACACTAATCTAGTCAAAGAAATATCTTTTTTTTTTAAATACTGGTGTTAACTAAGTTTTAAAAAAAATCTGTTTTTGGTAGCCTAACTTTGGTGTCAGCGATAAGGCATAGCATTCACGAGACTGTGTACAGCAAAGGGGAGCGTATTTTCATTTAGCCAAACATCCTCATTCTACATATAAGAGCAAAAATGCCATGCAGTCATTAAGTTACCTTTTAATGAACAAAAGCAGGTGAATGTGCATTCTTAAAAAAATTGTTTTTATTGGCCGGTACAGTAATTTTTTATATTCTACCTCACTAAGGTTTACGATTATGCTCATTTACAGAAAAAACATAATCTTAAGACAGAGTTTGTTGTTTTTCATGTATGAGTATTGAGGCAAGCTCAGAATTTTTATATATAAATTTGCTAAACAATGCTACAATGGGATAAAATATAACAGTTTAAAATCTACATACCATTTTGTATGACGTTTAAACATTAGAAACAATGATAACATTAACCCGACGGTTTCGACCGATGGACTCGGTCATTTTCAAGGGAAAGTAAAGATTTGAACTGACAAAGGAACGTTATTTAGCTCAAAAAGAAATGAAGGTAAAACACGAGGGACAAAAAGAAAAATGAAAACATGGGGGAAAAATACTCAACAAGAATCACCACACGCGGAAAAAACATGGAACGGGAAAAAACAGTAAGAGGAAAAACATCACAACAGTTTTCACAAAATGTGAAAGAATATTAAGACTGATGAAAAAGGTGTGGGTTATTTCAGTAAATTATACCAAATACTAGGGATAGTATAGCCCACCAATTCTTTTTTCAGCCTTAATATTTTTTCTTATTTTGTTGTCCTCTTACTGTTTTTTCCTGCTCCATGTTTTTACCGCGTGTGGCGATTTTTGTTGGGTTTTTCCCCCATGTTATTATTTTCCTTTTTGTCTTTCTTTTTTTACCCTCATCTCTCTTCGAGCTAAATAATGTGCCTTTGTCAGTTCAAATCTTTATTTTCCCTTGAAAATGGCCGAATAATTCGGTTGAAATTGTCGGGCTAATTTTATCATTGTTTCTAATGTTTACACGCCGTACAAAATAGTATGTACATTTTAAACTATTATATTTTATCCCATTGTACACCGTTTAGCAAATTTGTAAATAAAAATTCTGAGCTTGTCAATACTCATAAAGTAAACCACATTGTAAAGTCAACTCTTAACTATTGTTGTTTTTCCTTACTATCACAGGTAGGAAAATTCCAGAAAACAGTTAGAAAGGCATATCCAACAGCAGCTAAAAAGGAAAAATTAGACAAAATTCTACAGCTTGTCAAATGTACATTAAAAATCGACCCTGCAAACAGGCCAGAAGTAGGTGAGTTCCTAATATTGCTAATGGAGCTCACATTTCTTAAAAATTTTGGCGAACAGTTGAAAGAAGGCAGAATATGGAAAGATAAAAGTAATTCATATTTATTTTTTAGCATTTTTCAGAAAAATGACAAATAAGATCTTAAATAAGGATATAAGTATTTATATGGTTAAAAATATATAACGATAACATTGGAAAAAGACTTACTTTTACTTGTCATATAAACATAAATTTACATAAATGTGCACAATAATGATGGGATAGTTTTAACGTGGCATAAGTTTTAAAAATAGTTTTGTTATTGGATTTAAAAAATGTGCAAAAATAAAAAAAAACTTTTTACATTTTAAATTATAATAAGGAATGAGGAAGCGACATCATGTTTTCATCAAAAGTATATTTCATAGTCAAAAGTTTTGTTTAAGATTTTAATTCAAATACCAGGTAGACAGAGCCGCCACAGATGATAAATCATCAAAATTTCTCTGTAATTTATGTAATAGTATGGGAATAGAAAAAGCAATGGACTTAAAAAAACGCCAATAAATGCTTGTCAAAATGTGCAAAAGTACTATGATACTGAGAGCCATGAGATTTAAAACAAGGAACTAAAAAATCATAAATGAAAAAAAAAAACAATACTGCAATATTAATATAATGCTTTTATCAATAATTCACTTTTATATATATAAGTTGGAAAATCAATTTAGAAATACAAAAAAAGATAGCTGAAAAAGTGCTTTATTTTCTATTTTCCTTTTTCTTTCTTAAAAAAAATAATGAAAATTCTAGATATTTTAAAATAAATTAATTTCCTAGAGCTTTCTAGAGCTTTCTATCAAACGTTAAAAAAGAAAAAAATGAATTTTAAAAAATTGGGATTATTGACAGCAGGAGGAATTTTTTGAAAAAAAAAATATGAACTGAAATAAAAAGATCAGATTTTATTTTCAAGATGACCATTGAATGCTTATAAAGGAGTGTTTTTAGAAATACTATTTTTACTTTTTAGCCTCTGATTCTACATTTTTCAGACAACAATTAAACTGATATCACTAAAAATATAACTTACAGTTAACCATAAGCTACCCGCAAAACAAACCATGGTACATCATTCTTTTGTGGATTATACTGATAATCTTCTGTAATTTTAAAAATTTCCAAACGTCACACATTTTAAATTTTTTCGGCGTCGTACGGAAGGTAAAAGTACTTTTAAATGCAATTTGTTTGAAACCTGCAGCTCAATTTATTATTGAAGTATTAATTTATTTGCAATTTTTAATGCCATTTCCATAATGGTGGCGAGTGAAGTATTCCATTTTTGTAGAAAAGCAAAGAAAAAAAATGTAACAGAGTCCCATACATTTTTTCTGCCATTTTCTCAAAAAGAAAAAAACTGCAGTTAAAATGCGTGCTATGCCAAAAATATCGTCAGTTATAAAAGGTTTTGATTTTTGGTTTTCTTTCTTTCTTTTTTTGCCATTAAATTATTGTTTGATTACTTGAAACTTAATTTACAAACAATAAAACACAAGATTTTTTTTTTTTATATATGCAATTTCGTTAATTTGTATGTAATAACACCTTTAGAATTTTGAAAAAAATGTAATGATTGATTCCCGTTAAAACACGGATCTATTATAACCTATATTCACTTTTCGGTGTTCTACTTTATCGAACGTTTATCTCGTAATAAGACAACGGTAAAATCAATGCTTTCTCATTCCTAATGCCGGTGAAATTGATAATTTTACAAACAAATGAAGATCTATGAATCATTAGATAACCGATTTTTTGTCGAGTTTCTTGAAGGAGGGCATCGTGTTTCGGTAGATTTATGTATTATTCCGCGATAGTAACGTTATATTCATATTTTCCTATATATGCTATTTAATAATGGATCTTAAATAGGGAACGCTTCAACAGATGCAAATGACGTCATTTTATACAAACAATGTGCATTTTAAGGCAGAAAATTAAAATATAATTCATAATTTTTGTACGTAAGAGGCATATGTTCACGTTCCCCGTTATGGTTACTGTCCAATTCTAAATTCTTATCACGTACCATACTTCTTTTAAAAGTTTGTTGCAATATATTTTAGACACCCTGTACACTTACCTTTTTATCGGTGGCGACAATAAGTATTGAAAACGCAGAATTCTTACTTTCTATTCGTTTTCAACTTAAAAAATGTATATATATAAACAAGTGAAAGTTACATTACGCAAAACATCAATCAGTTATTGAGGATATATTTATATCTTCAGCTCATTGTTCGATCACAGTCAAAAGTGAAAAGTCATTGAAAATGATGTCATATACAGGTACAAAAGGATTCATTTTTCACGTTTAATTACAAAAATGCTTATTTGCTTTAACATGTGGTTTTTTTGCTGGAGGGGATTTCAAAATTTTTTTTCTTTATTCCGAAGCTTTTGTTCGAGTTATAAATCATTTTATTAAAGAAATCATCGATAAAGCTAGAAATGTGGATTTTTATTGATTTAAAAAAAAGTTATTATATTAATGTGATTATGTGTCCAGAATACTCTACTATTTTCCATGTTTTATAAAATTTGTCATTTTTCAACAGTTGTTGTCCAATTAAATAGTTTGCAGATTTTCTCATCCATTTAAAATTCCTGTTAATTTTACGCAGTTAATTTTCTCGTTGTTTTGGTTTTTACGCGAATCACGCCAAGTAGAACAGGATATGAAACTCTTCTCCTAAGTCGAATCGCAGATGAAAAGCTTTTCTTGTATTCGAATGAAGTTTATTTAAAAAAATCGACGGAAATATTTTCAGTTTGTAATATTATTGTTAGACGCTAGTTTCTTTTAAAAGATACTGATGTATTATACGTGTTCCAAGTGATAGATTGCCAAACAATGGTTGACAATCTTCTTTATCCATGGCAACAAGCGACGTTCAGAATAGTAATTTGTTGTTATTAAATACATAACATTGTTAAAAATTATAAATAATATAAAATTGATATAAAAATGATAAATAATCTATAAAAATGTAATCCAATCAATAAATAATAAAACTATAACTTATAATAAACTATAAAAATAATTAAGAAGTAAATAAACACTTATAACTTTATAAAGTACATTAAACAAACTATGCTTGTCAAAAAAAGGATTAATGTATTTAGTGCTATTGGCCATATCAGAAATTGCATCTGATATGGCTTGAATAATATGTAAATACAATTTTAACCACACAAACCGAATTTTCCTGAATTAGCGATCTTGACAAATCTATTTCTACTTGAATCGATATAGAAGTCAAGTTTTATGAAAATCGTTAGAGCCGTTTTCGAAATGTATCATCATTATCAGAGCTGAATTTGTTTTAATCGGCCAAAACGACCTTTCTCGAATTCTAAACCTAAGTGTACAAGTTACTTGTGCTCAAGTTAGAAAAGAATACCTGTTTGGTGGAAATCGCGCCAAATATTTTTGATTTATTGCTAGCAGAACTTTCAACGCAGTGTTTGATTTACCTATAAACAAAGAATTTCTTGAATTTTAGTCCTAGCCAGATCTCGTGCACGATTACACGATATGACGCAAGTTTCACGAAAATTCGCCCTGTAGTTTACGATATAATTCCTAATCTAGAAACTGCTTGTTCGTTTAATATATATAAGAGTTTGTAAGTGACATAACGTCTGTTTTTATCGCTGTATAAAATGAATTTGGTTACAAAATTGTGATCTGAAACAAAAACTTTCCTGAAATTTCTGTTTTAATGGATTGAATAAACAATATATGTATTTTTTTAATTAACACAGAAGGGTGCAAAATATGTGCTTTAAATGGTTTTCTATTATTAAAATTATTTTGTATTACTCTTTTTGTACTCTGTTTACATGCATTTGATGGTTTCCGTTTCATAAAAAGATTTTGATTTTAAAAAGTATTACCGGATTTCAGTAAAATAGGCTGGTTTACAAGATTTTTTAATGCAATTTTTGGTATTAAATGTTGTGCTGCAACATATATTACAATACTATACAAAATTGAAAAAAAAAGTAAGAAGTACCGTGTCTGTTAAATTCAGAAGATATCATCGATAGAGCGAGTTGATTTTTGTTGCTCACAAAAACGTAGCTGGATGATAAGGAATTTCCTAGTAATTATCATTTTTTGTTAACTGACTTTTAAGGAAAACCTACCAAATAAACATCACTGAGTATATTTGGGACAAATGCTTCGATATTGATACTTTTCGGCATCATAAAATAGGCTCGTTTGGGTAGTTATAAAATAATAAAACATCAATATAAGAGGAAAATTTTAGAAAAAAATCAAAATTGGCAGTTTTCTTTAAATCCCTTATCATTGAGCTACTTTTGAGAGCAACAAAAAATAAGCTCATTTCAATCACGGATGTTTTTCTGAATTTTTATGAAATTTGACTGGATTGCTTTAAGAGTTGCTCCATGGAGTTGACCTTTAAATTATCTTACGTTTTATCTTTCGTGTATGTGCATATAAAAATTGTTTCATACAGCTGCTAATATTTCTTAACATATTTAATGTATTGATACTCCGTTTGGACTTATTTCTACTAAACTTTTCTATTTTCTCTGATACTGGAGTTAAATTTGGTTTGAAAACCTTTGCTCGATACAAGCTAAAAACATGCCAAAATATTTTGAATAAGAAAATCTCTATATCTCCAGGAAAATGCGTGCTAGATTTTCACAAATCAGCAAACGTGTCGAAAATTATGTATAAATTTGTATTCTACAGCGATAGATCATTTGGTGCATTTTAATTTATAGAATGATTCCAATTATTATAACTTTCCTTTCCATATTTTCTGCCCCCTTATTTGTTCTCCTTATCAAATCGACGTTGATAAATGTGAAGACAAACCTATTGAAATTGTGGAATTCCAAATTCCAAAGTCCGGTTCTCAATAGCTACACAATGTTAAAAAAAGCCTAAGAAAAAAACATTGCTACCTATTTTACAAAAAATAGTTGACGATAATGTTTTTAAAAGATCGAGATAGTAGTTAGAAGATTTGTAGAGATGGACTGATTAAGACTTTAACTTTTTCAAGTCATGAGACAAATATTGCATGAGACCACATAAATCAGCTTCAAATAAGTGTAAAAGAGTTTTAAAGATGCATCAGTCTATTAATTAATGCTTATGTTATGCGCACAGTGAAAAAATATGGACATCTTTTTAATGATTCTAGAACCATTTAAATTAATTTAAAAAGCCTAATTATTGTCTTCTACTAGCAAGTTTTGGAAAAAGGAAATTATATATATAGATTTAGAAAACAAAACTGGTTTAAAGTTTTTCTTGCTATATACTGTTAGCGCGCTCTAAAAATGCATTTTCACGTAGATATTGATTTCTCAAGAATACATTATTATTTATATGCGTATAAAAATATTGTAAGTAATTAATTGATAAGGGAATAAATCGAAATTTGAAACCAAATAAGTGGCATATTACAGATGAAAATAACTACTGTAACATGAATTTCATTGAATTAATGATTGTTAAAAGCAGATATGTCCTTGCGGTAAAGTTTTGAAAAAATATAAATTAATAAGGAAATGAACATCCTATCAAAAGTAAATTACATTAGTTTATTTTTTTTTATTTTTCTGTTGACATTCTGTTAATATTTGAATTAAATTACATTCGACGACATATTTCGACGACCCATTTGTTACTTTTGTAGACTTGAAAGGATTTCTTTAACACTAAACATGACTTAAACAAAAATAATCATAAAGTATTATAATTATCATTGAATAAAAAAATCATACACATTTAAAAATATTGGCAATAATAATTAAAATTTTTATGGCAAGAAATTTTTAACGGCCACTTATAAAACATGATGTATTTTAAGAGACAAATAAGATTAATAAAACCTTAATATTAATTTAAATATTTGATTACATGCAAAATAAATTAAATGTTGTCTTTTAATAAAATAATTCAACTCTTAACCCCCCCCCCCCTCCACACACACACACACACACAAAGATCCGCATAAATATTACTCAAACTTTTTTCTCGAAACAGTCCATAAAAACAACACATCAGTCAATAAAACAAAGCAGCGAAACTATCTTAAAATAAAAAATATCAAAATATAAATTTAGTTGCATTTAGAAATCACCGTTTGAATATTATAGTTAATACACATTCATGATATACAGGGTGCGTAGTCTGGAAGCACCTTGTAAGGACCTTTTACCAGAATTTTTATAATGCAACATTTGTTTTATTTAACGAAAAAGAAATTCTTTTTCAGGTCTAACAATCAGTACTTTAAAGAATTTCTGATACTAAAAGAATTAAAATCCTCTGAATTTCTTGATAACTACGCACCCTGATATAGGAATAAATTTATTTCAACTGAGTTTTATACTGTTTTGTTTATCCCTATTAGCTGCTTTAAAGAGGCTCCAGTGCGAAATCCAGGGAGTTGCATTGGCTTTAGAAAACAAGTCATCTGCTGTTACTAAGAAGAGTTATGTTGAAGAATTGGCAGATCATATGATGCTTCACAAAAGAGACAGTTTTGTAAAAGAACAGCATACTCAAACACGTTTTCAAACAGATTTAAGAACTAATATTCTCTCAAACACAGGTATCCAAACTAAAGAAAAACCAAAGAATAAATCAGTTTTAACAGCCAATGATTGTATTGAAGGTAAACCATTCTTTGAAGATCTTACAGTGAAAAAAGAAGAAAATTTCATATCTGAAAAAAGCGAAACACACTTCATTGACGGAATGTTGGGAGACAATAAATCAGATAAATTCAAAATAAGAAATGAAGAATTAAAGGATTTTCCATTTGAACATGTGGATTTAGGACGTTCGGCAATCTCTTTGTCAGAAAAAAATAGTTCAATATTTGAAAATGTCCAAAAAGTTATACCTCATCTCTATAAAAAAAGCCATGTAAAATGTGTTTTAAGAAAAAACACAATTGAAGAAAATATCTTTACAAAACAGAGAGGAGATGATTATAAACAATCTGAAATTAAAGTATGTGATATAGATTCTAAGGATACAAATGTTTTTGCAAAACAGGCTAAAATAATATCAAGTGAAACTAAAGAAGATATAAATAAAAAATATCAAGATCAGAAAATAAAAAGCAAATTCCCAATGCAACTGATATTCCGCAAACTGGTCGATTGGTCCTTGGATGAAATATTTTATACGGGAGTGAGACAAAGTGGAAGTTTTATTAACACTCTCTCGAAAGCGTTAACAGGTTAACAAGCAAGATAAAAACCTTAGCAGATCAATAGAATGAACAAAAGTGGCAGATTTGTAACACCCGAAAGAATGTTCCTTAAAGATTATACTTTAACTGACATTTAAAACAGCGAGATTTCTTTTATTAAAAAAACGTAGGGTCAATTTTCTCTTCGGTAGTTTAGCAGGTGAAGACATTTTTTGCCTTATAGTGATATTTGAACTATCTCAGAGGGATATTGCCGATCTCGATATTCTCATCGCTTCCTAGACCTTAATGCTCCATTCGTCTCTCACTGACATATTCTTCTCTCTCTTCCTGCTCTCTACACTCCCGCTCTCATTCTCTCACCCCTCTCCATCCCAATTGCCTCCTCTCTTCTCCTACTCGTCCTTTTGTTGTTTGCCACGCCCATTTTTTTTTTCCTAGTAGTTAAGTTTTGTGGCAAACGGACAGTGGGAAAGAGCAGGGAGATAAAGAGGAGTTGAGAGAATGGGAACAGGAGAAGAGTGTTTAGGGAAATAAAAGAAGAAGTAAAAAAGGGGGAGCTAAAGGAGGAAGAGATTTTTAGAGAGTGGGTGAACTGAGGTTGATAGTAAAGGGTGAAGGAAAGTGAAGGAGGAGGATGAAATGAGAGCTAACGAGAAAGAAAGAGTTATTTCGCTTATCGCTTAAATGTAGTTTGTCTTTAGGCTAATTTGCTGAAGAGAGACACAGATTTATGCAACAAAGAAGAAAATTATTTGAAATACTATGAAAAAAATTTTTTTAATTAAAACCCTACAATTATTATCAACAATAAAGAAATAAAAATCTTCGTTACAGCTCTCTGTTACAGTAGAAAAAGCACAGAAAAGAAAGAAAGAAGAAAATTAGATGAACGTAAACAGTGTGTCAGTAGAAAGGAAACACAGAAGAAACACCAAGAAGCACAGATACACGTTCAGAAGGAATTAGCAGAAAAATATTACTAGAATTAAAAAACTTATTATTTTCAGAAGGACAAAATTAAAACAAAAGATACAAATATTAGCAGAAAAGAAATAGATTTTTAAAAAGATACAGATACCAGAAAAGAAAAACATAAATATTAAGAGAAAACAAATCAAGTTTTATTAAGATTTCTAAAAAGGACAACAGTTTGGTCATCCAAAGAAAATATTATGTGGATGAGAAAAAAGTGGAAGGAAAATTGTCGCAGTAATCAGAGAACATTACATATATTTAAAAGTTCAATGTTCGTAATTTCGATAGTTTCTGGATCCATGAAATTCTTGTCTCAATTCAACAATAAAAATACCAAAGTGCATGATTTGTTTCTTTTATTTCTAAACGATATTCATCTTAAATACATGATTTTTAAACACATGATTCGTTAAGAATATAATATAGCATTTTTCGCGTTGAATAAAAGTTAAATATGTGAAAAGTTAGTTTTAGTGTAACGTAATATTATTTAAAAATAATATTTTCAGGGTTTCAACGGAAAGAATAACAATTATAATATACCTTCTGATGTGCAGATCTCTCTAATTTGAAATTTCTGCCTGTTTCTGGCATTTCCGTTTTCGCAGTTTTATTCTACGCCATTGTAATCCTTAAGCTCTGTAAGAAATTATATAATCATACTTACACACTTATGAAATTTAAAATATGTTTCCTAGGATAAAAACCCCAAGAAATATTATATTTTAAAATTTTCTGGTTAAAACAATTCTGTAGATTCCTATATGTATATTCTTAAAGATAAAATGACACAAACTGTGGGAAAATGCTACAACTAGATCAAAAGATAGCAAAGTTCATAATACATTTCACTCTATGCCTATATTAAAAAAAATATTTATAAGTTTTGATTCATTTGTTAAGAATCTGATAATTGTAAAAGTAATTTTTAAGCATTTCAATCATATATCTTAAAAGCATGGACGGATATTATTAAAAGCATTTTAAGATTTTACTATGGATAAAAAACAAAACATTTTCGTTTCCTGAATGTCAATTCCACAGAAAATTATTTTTAGGAATCAAAAACAGAGGCAATCACACCCGACATTTTGAACGAAACAAAAAATAAATGCACACACAATTCAAATTATCGTGTGATATTAGTACTATTTATTAATAAAAGTTGAATGTAATCAAATTTTAATATGGGTAGACATTTTTAAGTAAGTAAAAGATTTACCAATATCTATAAATTAAAAAAGGAAGTTCAACAAATGAAACACATATAAAAAACATGCGGATAAGTGTAATCGGACAGAAAGTTTCGTTTATTTTTTTTTTCAAAACAATTTATTACTTAATTAATAAACACAAATTGATAATTTATAATTATTAAATTTTTTCACGGATGGTAGAATCGAAAAAAAAAATTAAGGTAATTTTAAAATATATTATTTATTTTCATTAAATAAAAAAATAAAATTCTTTAAATAAATACCATATTCTAAACATTATTAAAATCCAAAATTATAAAAATAAATAACGGAGATATAAATAAAATTTTAAAGTTATAAAAAAGAAAAGGAAATTGTTCAAATAAATTTACAATGCTGATTAATTAATTATTAATAAATCGCAACAGTTTTCAAAATAGAAAGGAAATTAAATTAAAAAAAGTATTATGAATGTCTGTGATTATTTATCACAGCATAATAATAATAATAATAAAATATATAGACACTTGAAGTGGCAAAAACAAGAATTTTGTTTAAATTAAATCCATCTTATTATGATAATTTCAACTTCCAGCACCACTATTTGAGCTCAGAACCTTCTGTTTACCTGTGAGATGCTTTACCTCAATGCCATGATGCCTACATGTAATTGAAATTTAGGATGTGTTTTGAAATTCAAATCTCAAAAATGATATTGAAAAAATACATTAAAGTAACAGGCATTTTTGAAAAAAATTATGATTTTTCGTGTGACAGGACAACTGTTAAGTTCATAAATTTTGAAAACTTTGACTTATACAGTTTTTATGTATTGACTCTGTGAACGACAGACATACAGATGAGTAAGACAAATAGAGTTTCGCCCAAAAAAAAAAAAAAAAAAAAAAAAAAAAAAAAAAAAAAAAAAAAAAAATGTAACCTTAAAAAAGGCAATATTTAGATTGATTGTTTAAGGGGTAAAAAATAGGAGTGTTCATTTAAAAGAGGTTTGTGGACATACTTTAAACAAATAACTGTGCCACCTATTTTATTGGAAGTCTGTTAAACATGCCCCATCTGCTCTACCAAAAATCTAGGCTTATGTCATCTCAAATGTTCTTGTTATTTTTCTTATGTTGGTACAGTTGCATGCAGATTGAATGCAAATTATCCCAGTGTATAATATTTTCCATACTATGCTTTGCTTTGAAACATTTTTTTTTTTTAAATAAGTAAAAGAAGAGAAAAGAATACAAACAGAAATTTTAACTTAAAAATGAATCAAAATTAAAGCAACATTGTTATTTTTTATGTGTAACAATAATTAAAAATAAAGAATTTCCACATCTTTAATTAACCTAAATTGCATAGATCATAATTATAACTCTAAAAATATACATTTTTGTATAATTATATATTTTTGTATTTTAAAATATCATCTTTAGTTTTGTTGAAAACTTTATTGTTTGTATTTTTTTAACTTTAGTTTATTTTAGGCAAAAACTTTTAAACAAGAAGATTAAACTGAAAAGTCTAAAAACTTTATGTGTGATATTTTTTAATGTAACTCATCTCAACACACGAATAACATATCTAAAACACATCTGACTTGAATTGACCAAATATAGATTAGTGTTGTTTTGTTTTTGGTGTAAATCTCTCTACAGGGACGCTATTAAGCTGCACTTTTCACGATTTGACAATAGATGTATCTCAAGATATAATGCATGGAATTTCATCAAAATTTAGATTACGTTAGCATTCGATAAAAATTGATCGTAATTCCTTTTGCTGTACGTCTCCGAATAGGGGTACTATAATGCATACATTTTTTTAAGATTTCAGCAATAGCTATATCTTAGAAATTAAAGCACAATTTTTTATCAAACTTCAAATTGAGTTAGAAATTTGACATAATTACTGACTAGATTTTAGGGTAAATCACCTATCCCGTGGCGCTGCTATTCAGTATCCAATAGCCTTTTCGGATCTACCTATGATTTCGAAAAAAAAATCTTTATAAATATAAATCTTACTATTTAATGTTTTATTTTTACAAAGAATCTTTTGTAGTCACTGATTTTTTTGGAAGAGCTTCCAAGTAAATTTTTAGCATATTATTCGGTTTCCTTAAAGAGATAATTATTTTTCCAGAATGCTATCTTTGACAATTAAACATTTTTAACTGATTTATTTGATTTATACATGCAAGAATAACAAAATTTTATATATTTAATGTTAATATTAATACCTGTTAATTTATCATGTTTATCTATAAAACATATTTGCTAAATATAAATTCGTTTATATGAGAATTGATAGTATATGAAATCAAGAGCGCGATCGTCGTTACTTCGCCATAGAGATAAATGCCTACCAGATGTCCCTATATCATTTCAACAGGTGATCAAACAGTAGTTGTGCATATTTATAAGCTAATTTTACAAATATTAGACATTGACTGCTGTTTTTAACTTTCTTAACTTTCTTTCTTAACGTTCTTTCTTAACTTTTTAATCTTTTTAAAAGGCGTCAGCCTCCAGACGCATCCGATTTTCCACCTGCCAATTTAAGGAGCAAGTTTCTGGACAACCGGACATTTGCAGGACATCCACGGTTGCCGAATGACGATTACCGGTAATAATTTGCGGTTGGAGACTTAGATTCCGACAGATGGGCCATTTTTTTTGGACAGTGTCACCTGGATCAGTTCCTGCAAGATTGATTAATTCTGGCCAATATTCTCTTCTCGCTGAAATTAATTCCTCTTTCCCTCTTTTTAATCCTCTAATCTGTAATAAAAAATGAAAACAGAGAAAATTTAATAACATTTATTTAAAAATATTCTAAAAGTATTATGTTGTACTTAAACTTACTATTATTTTTATTTTTTAGAAAAGTTCTCTACTCAGAAATTTTCTTTTTTGATGTAGCTCATTTTTGAGCTTTTCAAATTTCGTTAATTATACCTCTCCTTTTGAAGCTGTCATAAATAAACTGCTGTCATGCTTTGGAGATGTGTATTGACCAAAGGTACCTCGGTGAAACACTTTTGAACTCGCGGAACCGTACCTACACTTTCAAAACTCCACAATGTGAGTAAAGAAAAACTCGTTATCATCCACTAAGACACGAAAACTATTTTTTTTTTTTAATTAGAGTTTCTGTTCCTTACTTTGAGAATAACATTAATTTCTGAAAGTTCATTTAATAATTTGGTCCATGTATAGTTCATAAAAACTTTTTATCTTGTCTCTGTTTATACGACATCAGCTTAGAAACATTTGCTTAACAAGCACTAAATTTAGAATGAACTGTTTATGTATATTGTTGGCAACAATCTGCATTCGGTTATTTAAAACAGTTCTCAGAATACAGGGAAAACCCCAAGAATTTGTTAATGAATCAATGCTTCAATAAAAAAGTTTAAGTTTACTAATTTTGAGGAATCTTGCTGCAATGGATGAATTGAAATTTATATATGATGATAATTACATTTTAGCCTATTAATAGTGAATTTAAACTTAAATACAGGTTTATCCAGAGTTTTGCATTAAAAAATCAAAAGAAAATACAACTGGAACACAACGGGTTGCTACAGATCTACTAATTACAAAGAGTCGCAGTAAAATGGATTCCATTTAACATAAGACATACGTAGGATTTTTCATCAAAATATTTAACAAGTATTAAACCTTTCTTAATATTTCAATTAAACATTTTTTTTACATAATGCATGCTATGCTAAATCTATTATTTAGTTTCTTTTAAAAAAAGGAATATATATATATATATACATATATATTCGCTTTTTATTTCTTAAAATATTATTTTTGTCTCAAAGAGATTTTAGTTAAAAACCTTCGATGACACATGTGTTTGCAAAAAGTATAATTTTTAATAAAAAGATATTCTGTTACAGCAATCCTTTTAAATGCTAAATATGTTAGAATAATGATAGAATATAAAGTTTTTTTTAATATTAATCACGCCATTTATACTTTTTTCTTCTTTCAGAAAGAATTTTTTTGAAGGTCTAATTCGATAAAATTAAAATTAATTCCGCATATTTAGATTTAAAATCTGGTAAAAAGAATATTTTTATTTCAAGTATACCTTGCAAAACAATGATGGTTTTTAAAATATTTAAAAATATTCCAGAACATTTGCGAATGGTATTAGCAAATTAATTTGAATTAAATCCCATTCAGATTTTAAAAATATTTCCGAATATTATTTTTAATAAAAATTTGAGTACACATTTTAAACTGTCTGTTTTTATTTTAAGTATTTCTTTAAGTTATGTAGAAATGGATTTGAGTTGCAGAATTAAAATTTAAAATATAAAATATATATTTTTTTAAAGTGTAAAATAATTAAATGCAATTTAAAAGAAAGCTAAAATAATAATAGCTTGAAAAAATATTCTGTGTTTTTCTTCTTTTTTCTTGTCTTTTTATTTCATTGCTACAAATGCAAACATGCCACAGTGCAGCATTTCCAGACTAGGATTTTTTTTCCTTTCAAAATATCGGGTGCTGCAGAAGAAATTTGACTTCACGTGCAAAGTGGTGCGGGACATCATCCTGCATACGGGTGACGACACGTAAGATATCTCATTTGCTTTAATGCTGACACAACGGGGTTAGGTAAAAGCGTAAGATACCGTTCTGTAGTGACTCTACGGGTTTTACAGCCGAATTCATATAACGGCTCTTCACAAAAGAAAAGTCCGAGAATGAAATGCACGGTGAAACCACGCCAAAAAGTAACATGAGGAGGCTGCAGTGGGTTCGTCTGGTACTCACGATTGTTTGACGCGGCAAGATACGACTCTTTTGTGCATCGAAGTCGAAGATACCATGCAGTGAAAAGTGTGCTTCATTCGTCCAAATGGCGTTCAACAACTATTGTGGATCACGATTCATTTGTGCCAGCGCCCATGTAGAAAAGCTTTATCCTTTTATATGTATATTCCGGTAATAACTAGTGGAGTGTCTGTATCTTGTATTCGCAATGCAATAGTGTGGATTCACCATCTTCATAGAAAATTTTAACCAGTAGCGTTCTATTTCGAAATGATAGCATGCTGCCGAGATCGAATGACGAATCCATTTCCAGCCACAGGTTTCATTTCTAGCTTTGTAAGCATAAAGTGCATTAGTGTGAAGCATGAGCGCCTTCTATTGGTTACATTAGGAATTATTTTTATTATACATGTAAAACAAATTCCAAAATCCATCTGATCTTACTCGCGAAACTGAAAATTTTTCCGAGCATTACTTCTTTTATTATGGATTTGTAAACTTGGATTTGTTAAATGTAATTTAAGACGCGCCTGATCTGTTCCATAATTTAATACCATAAAATCTTCACTTTATCTATTAACTGACATTCCATGATTCGAGAAAGTACTCTGTATTGAGTCCTGTATTTAACAAGCGCTTGAATATACCGTTGTTTTCTTATTGTGCTTTAAAATTAACTTTTTAAATTTTTATTACTGTCTATATCCAACACTTTACTTTAGTTATAATGTGTATTAATTTTTAAATATTTTTAAATTGTATTTTTTTCTCTAAAAATTTTTGTTGTCTTTATCTGTTCTAAATCATTAAAATTTTCGTTTTAATTCATAACTTGAGTTATTTTTAGGTGCGTTCGTAAGTATGTAAATACGTAGCACCTATAGTAATCGTTCAGTCCGTCCGTCTGTCCGCATATAACAACGCAAAAACTACGCAACCGAATCGTTTGAAATTTAAAATACTTAATTATTACACAATTTTGTCGAGTCATTTCAAATTTTATTAAAATCGGATGCATAGATCAATTACAGGGGCAATCAAAAGTATTCCATTACATTAAGGTCAATGGGGAAAAAAGTTTCAAATGCATTTTAATCGTTTGAAATTTAAAATACGTAATTATTACATAATTCTGTCGAGTTATTTAAATTTTTTTGATAATTGGGTGCATAGATCAATTACAGGGACAATCAAAAGTATTCCGTTACATTACGGTCAATGGGAGAAAAAATGCGTTTAATGGTGTTACACTCATGCGAACTTAATAAAAATTATATGCAACTATAAAGTACATACTATAATATACATCTTACATAATTTGTGGTGCAAAGAACATTTGTTATTGATTTATAAGGCCACACAAAATTATTCCATTGCATAATGGTATAGGGAGAACATTGTTTGATGAGCGTTTTAATTGTAATTCACTATTTACAATTTTATGAGATTGATATATGACAGTAATATTTTTAAAACTTCGTTATCGTACGAACGCACCTCATTTGCTACACTTCACGTGCAATTTCCAACTTGTTTTTCCTAAAGTCTTTATTACCGATCTAAAGTCTGAGCGAACGTTTTCTACAACTGTGGAGCACTTTAAAGCTGCGGGCGCACTTTTGCACACATTTAAGTAAAATTATAACAAAAACATTTGTTTAGGTATAGAGGTAGGGAATAAAAAGATGTCTCCAATACGTTTCGAGCCCTGGTTAAAGCTATCACCTACCATTTAACTCTGTGTTATTAGAATGAGGTATTTTTTCTAAACTTAATTCAAGCCCTATTCTATTATACTATGTAGTAGACTTCAGTATAAATCTGAAAACTAACAAGTGTTTCATTAGTGTTTTCCTTAAATGTGAATTTAATTGCATAAATTTAGGCTATTGTGTATGTGTTTTATTTAACGTTATTTAATGCACATATTCGGTTTTCCTCTATTTAAAATAGTGATACTTGATCTGTACAATCCTATAATATGATAACGAAAGATTTTCTAATTGCATTAATTACGCATTCGCTATTATAAATAAATAATATATATCCTTTTAAAAAAAATTCTCTGCCGTCATATTTAAGTTTTTGCTCTACCTGGATGAATAGTGATGTAAATTATTTGCGAAACAAACGCATAGTTCCATGAAAGAAGAAACCCCATTTTAGTGTATGCAATGTCAAAACATTAAGTAGGACGTTAGTTTGTTTTTTGAAGGTTTAACAAAGACCTGGAATTTTCATCTGTGTTAAAAAAAATCAGCTATTATACTATAACTTTTGTAGATGGTCTGGTTTCCACTTTAGTCTGTTCAAACATTGGCATCCCTTAGGAGTCTAATATAAAAAATTAAGCGAGCTGGAAAACCTGTCCCCATTTAAAATTTGTCTTGGTATACCCTTTTAGTTTATTCAAGTTACATATTTTTCAATAGGACATCATTTAATATGCAAATATATTTTCCCCACTTTTGATGTGTAACACATTAAAACAAGCCCTTAGAAACTAAAATCATATTTAATGTGATAAAGAATCAGGTTTCATAGAAAAATCATGAACGGTTTTAGATGCGTTCCTAATTATATGTATGCATAGTACCAATAGTCAACATCTGATCGTTCTGTCCAGATAATTACGTAAAAACTACCGAACCGAAAGGTTTGGATTAATTTCAAAAGATATAATTGTTGCAAAATTTTGTCAAATCATATTACATTTTATGAAAATCAAATCAAAACCAAAAAATATATTAATAAATGTTTTCTACATTCTACTGCTGAGGGGTTAAACCGTCTAAGTGTATGGGACGTAATATTCCTTTCACTAAGCTCCAGGTTTCACTGCAATATAAGCAATATGTAATATAATATAATTTTATAGATTTAATGAATTTCCAATACATTTTAGAATTATTTGGATTACATTCATATTTGTAGTTAAGTTTTTCTTTAATTTTATAATGTTGAAAGAATTATATTTTATGAGAATTTTAAACAAAATTCAGGGATAACAATATTACAATTTTACATATTTGCGAGATACTCAGATGGTAAAAAAGCAAGTTTTACTACATTTCAGATATAACATTTGACGCTTAAATATCCTGTGAAAAAAAATTATATTTTAAGTCTATAGCTTTAAAGAAAAATCTTGAATGACCACAAATATTCTCACATTTCCACATAAATCTATTGCTGTAGTAGCAAAATATCTTAAACACAAAGGTTGAAGAGGAACAATAATAAAGATCTTATAACATGTGTATTGCCTTTCTTTCCCCATTTTTTTCGGGGGGGGGAGGGGGAGAGCAAATATTCAATAAAATTTCTCAAAATATTTTTACTTGCAGCACAATTTGTAGTAATATAATTTTGAATACCTGGGTTAAAAAAAGGGAAAATAGAATAAAAAAGAAAAGAAAAAACTTCAAAGAGATTACAACTGATAGTAGCAAATCCGGTTAAATTAAATCCCCTTCAAACATAAAGGTTTTTCCTCTATTTCATTTCTTGAGAAATTTATGTACCTGATTTATAACGTCTAGAATTTTTTCTCCTTTTTAAATATTTAAGCCGCAGCAGAAATAAGTTTTAACAAGAGCTTAAAGATTTAACAGATTTTTTTTAAATGTTCAAATGAAAAAATAGCTAACCATAACACAAAAGAAAAGTAATAAATTAGCAAGGATAATATTTCAAATTATAAATATATTCGTTTTGGTCTATCTTTTTTTCACCAATTTAAGCTAAAATTAGCCGGAATTGTAAATTAAGATTTGGAATTTTTTATATCTCAGGGTACAATAAAAATAATTATATATGTAGATAAAAATTTATGAATGATAATAATAATACGAATATAATTTCAAAAGTATAACATATTCATTTTTAACAGCAGTCAGTTTATAGAAAAATAAAGTTTGCTTGTTCAAAATTACATTTTATTCCAAGAAAAAGATACCCAGATATGTTTACAAACTTATCTACATAAAAATTTGATTTTAAACAATTAAAAAAGAATGTGAATATGAAATTTACAATTTTAAAACCTTCATAATTATAAAAATGCGTGACCAAATAAATCCAGTCTTGATTTTTACAGGTGATTCTCAGCGAATAACAGAAATTTATTGTACAAATTGAATATTAGTGTTGGAAATTTTAAAGTTCAGTAAAATTTCACGATGATCACTATCTAATTTCAATATATATGGAATTCCATTCGATTTTTAGCTGTTTCTAACAAATTTACAAAGTGCTTATGCATTCGGTTCGTCTGTCCGTCTCTCTAGTCTCTAACTCCCGTAAATATACTCGGATTTTCATGCAATTGATAAAGTTTATGTAGGTTCATCAAAGCATGTTTGTTATTGCATATGAAGTATATACGTTTAATGGTTCATTTACAGGGACACTCAAAAGAACTCGATTATATTGTGGTATATGGGAAAAAATAGTTTGAAGAGTATTTTAAGGACGTTACGCGATTTCAGATGTATTTAAATTAGCATACATCACTGAATTTCACTATGATCACGTTAAAACAGAGCATTCATAGTATTTTTATTAATTTACAGGGAGACACACAAAAGAAATCGGTTGTCGTACTGATTTTGCGTAATAATTGCTGGAGGGTACATTCTAAATTTCGGTATGCTTTCGGTTTACGCTTTTAAATTTAATTAGTTTTTTGCATATTACTCTTTATATGTAAATTCTGTACCTCATTTACAAGGCTGCACAAAAGTATTCACATACCATCCTCTTTATCAGAGGATATTGCTAAAGGGAAATTTTCAGTTAAAATACATGTATCGCTTAAATGAACTACATTTTAGAATGCATCTTGTTAATAGTTACAAATCTCTGTATCATACAGGGCTGCTAAAAATTTCAGATATTTTTAAGTTATTGCATAGCTTTTATCGCGGGCTTTGAGCGCAGCGACCGAATCTAGAAATTCCGTAACGAGAAAACCTAACACTTCCGTAACGAAAAAACCTAACACTTCGGCTAACGGCGTTTCAGTTCGGCAAACTTCGGCACAGTTTCCTTCGGTAGATTTCGGCAGACATTGACGCGGTATTTTTCAGATATTAGAATATCAAGTCTCAAACGTATGTTTCTTATGATCTAATTTTCATAGCGCGACCAAATTTTGTTTGGTAATTTGTTATGAGACAGTGTTAATTTTTGGTGACAGGAGACCCCCCACGGTGAGGGTCGAAAAATTTAAAATGCTCATAACTCGCGATCTAATTTTCGTAGCGCGGCCAAATTTTGTTTGGTAATTTATTATGAGACAGTGTCAATTTTTGGTGACAGGAGACCCCCCACGGTGAGGGTCGAAAAATTTAAAATGCTTATAACTCGCGATCTAATTTTCGTAGCGCGGCCAGATTTTGTTTCGTAATTTATTATGAGACAGTGTTAATTTTTGGTGACAGGAGACCCCCCCCCCCAATGTGAGGGTCGAAAAATTTGAAATGCTTATAACTCGCGATCCAATTTTCGTAGCGCGGCCAAATTTTGTTTGGTAATTTTTTATGAGACAGTGTTAATTTTTGTGACAGGAGACACTCCACGGTGAGGGTCGAAAAATTTAAAATGCTTATAACTCGCGATCTAATTTTCGGAGCGCGGCCGAATATTGTTTGGTAATTTATTATAAGACATTGTTAATTTTTGGTGTCAGGAGATCCCCCACGGTGATGGTCAAAAAATTTAAAATGCTTATAACTCACGATCTAATTTTCGTAGTGCGGCCGAATTTTGTTTGGTAATTTATTATAAGACATTGTTAATTTTTGGTGTCAGGAGATCCCCCACGGTGATGGTCAAAAAATTTGAAATTCTTATAAATCGCGATCTAATTTTCATAGCGCAACCACATTTAGTTTGGTAATTTTTTACGAGACAGTGTTAATTTTTAGTGACAGAAGAATCCCCCAAGGTGAGGGTCGAAAAATTTAAAATGCTTATAACTCACGATCTAATTTTCGTAGCGCGGCGAAATTTTGTTTGGTAATTTATAATGAGGCAGTGTTACTATTTGGTGACGGGAGACCCCCCCCCCCACACGGTGAGGGTCGAAAAATTTAAAATGCTTATTACTTGCGATCTAATTTTCGTAGCACGGCTAAATTTTGTTTGGTAATTTGTTATGAGACAGTGTTAATTTTTGGTGACAGGAGACCCCCCCCCCACGGTTAGGGTCGAAAAATTTAAAATGCTTATAACTCGCGATCTACTTTTCGTAGCGCGGCCAAATTTTATTTGGTATTTTATTATGAGACAGTGTTAATTTTTGGTGACAGGAGAACCCCCACCGCGAGGGTCGAAAAATTTAAAATGCTTATCACTCGCGATCTAATATTCGTAGCGCGACCAAATTTTGTTTGGTAATTTATTAAGCTATTGCGTAGCTTTTTTCGAAGGCTTTGAGCGCGGCGACCGAATCTAGGAATTTCATAACGAGAAAAAATCCTAACACTCCGGCTAACGACGTTTCAGTTCGGCAGACTTCGGCACGGTATCCTTCGATAGACTTCGGAAGACATTGACGCGGTATTTTTGCATAAGTTGATAAAAAATGCTATGCAATAGCTTTACAGCGGCAGTCTCCGAGTGCCACACACATTTTTTTTAATTGTAGATGGGAACTCAATTTTAGTTTTGTAATGCGTTATATATTTCTATATGGCGAAAAGTAATATTTTAATTTTTTGTACAGTTTTGTTACATTGTTCTGCATGTGTGGGAAAGTGCTTCTTCATTTATTTTTGATTCATGGTTTGCTTTTTTTTTTGATTTTTTGGCTTTGGTTTATCTACAACCAACTATTGCGTTATTCTATAAGTATGAGCCCGAGAGCTTTTTTCCATTTTCCTGAATTTATTCCTAAACTATAGTCTATGTTTCTAAATTGTTAAAAATATCTGAAATTAATAATATTTTCGTTATTTCGTTTATGTTATTTAGTTTTTCTGTTTAAATATCTTTTATCATAGTGGAGAAAAGGAATTTTACGCTTGAATTCTAACCCCTTATTTTTTAACAGAAATAATTGACATTTGAAAAATGCCACTTCTTCAAAAAATACAACGAAAGTCAAATCTTGTCTCTTCCGAAAGCAGAATCCTATGCAAACATTTCGCTTTCCGAGAGTGGCAAAATATATCACAACCTGCATTGTTTTTGCCTAATGTGACTTAAAAAAAGAATTTAAAAAAACTTTTTATAATAAAGGAAAATAGTGCAAGATAATTGAAAAAAAAACTGAAATTCTCCGTTTTATAATATTGCAAAATAAAAATTTTTGATTCAAAAATACAGAAAACTGGAAATAAAACATTTCGATTACAATAAAGAATTTTTTCATAATACAGCATTTTGATATTGATAGATTTAATAGAAGAATTAACACATCATTAAAAATATATAATAAAAATCCCATTATTCACTGCTTGTTGAAATAATGGCTATATACAAATTACATTTGGTATTATGGTGATTGTAGTAGTTAATTTGAAATTAAAACCATCTTTTTTATAAGAATGCATAAGCACGTTATCCTACATAAATGTTATCTTACTATATAGCGTTTATTTTTAACAGCTTCATAAAATCAGGATAACATTTAATTATTAGCAAAATATTTTGCAAAAAAAAAAAAAAAATAATAATAATAATAAATTTTAATATTAAATATTCAAATCCAGGTTTTGTTTTTTCTTCAACATATTACTTATTTGAAATGAATTTGTTCCAACCAATTTAAAATCTCATTACTTCGTACTGGAAATATTTTGTGAAAAGGAAGAAGCAATGATTTCGAAAACTTTTTTTCCTCCTGAGTGGGCTAAAAAACATTTTAGAAAATTGTATCTCAATTGTGTTATTGAAAAAAAGGATGTTTCGAGTAGAGATGAAAAAGAATTTTTCTGTCTTTGGTATTATTGAATAAAAAATGATACGAAAATAATTTGCATAATCTGTTAAAACGATTTTAAATTTTTTTTTCGCTTTAAACAATTAGAAAAAAATATAACGAAATGACGTTGTGAGAACAATAGAGAGTGATGAAAAACACAGTCATAAAACACATTGAAATTATTTGTATTTTATACAAGGAAAATGATTGAAATTTCGTCTTTTAGTGATTCTATGGTATCGTTTAACTCCATTTGACATCTTTAATCTCTGGTTGGTGTTTCATGCTCGTTATACATACACGCTGAAAATCAGTGCTCTGGCATAATCGCAATGCTGTAACTCCGTAAATGATAACTTAAATTTTACATAAATTAAACTCTTAAAATATTCTTAAAAGTGTTAACTTAAAGAGTAAAAAATGTTTAATTATCATTTTACATTAGTGCCTTTACGATCGACTTCATCGCTTCAATACTAAAACTTATACACACTCGCATTTATTTGGTGATATTCCTATAGACGTAAAACGATTTGAAAATTCTATATAAATAGTACAAACACCTTATTTCTGAGGCTCATTTGTACCAAAATCAATACTGATAATCTAACAGTAGTCTATAATATACATCATAGATGTTATTTCAATCAGAATCAAAGTTTATCTTCTAACTACTAACACTAAAAAAATAGTTACCATTCACTTTCTTTTGTTTTCTACGAGCATTTCCTCTTTAGTTTAATCATTAGCCACAAAAATATAAAAAAAATAAGCCACTCTATAAATCAGTTACTCTTTTAACCTAAATTTGAATTTTTTATCAAATCACAGGGGTTACGACATCTGTATGGAAAACTACGGTTTGGATATTTTGGGTTCAGGTCAGTTTCGGGTTTATGCGATTTTTAAAAAGAATATCTTGTACATTTTTCACAGGAAAAAATATATATTTATGAATATTTGTTTATTTTTTTAATTATATTATACATGTAACTGTAGATTACTTCTCTATATCTGTTTTAAAATGTGGATTAATTTTTCAGTTCGGGTACAGGCTGAAGTGTGTCAGAATCAGGTTGACTGATTTTTTTACTGAATTGAACCTGTGTTTTGGATTCACATTAAGCAGAATTTATGGGTTCGGGTCGGGTACTACCTGAATCATACCTGACATCTGGTGAGATGTTTAAATTACGTAATAATAGTATATTAATTTGATCAACAAATCATCATCCCATTTTGAAAGTATATCCAAAATACTCTGCATAGTGTACATTAAAAGGTAAACATTACTTTACAGTACAATTTGCTGTTTTTAGCAAAGTACTTTTTATAATTGGAGCTAGATGATTTATTTATTTTTTTGATTTGTCAAAAGCAGGAGAAACGGAAACAAATCCTCAATTTTTCTTTAAAAATTTACATTTTCAAAGAATTTTTAAAACATGCCTCCCAAGTTTGTAATGAAACATATGTTTGATAAATTGAGTTTCTTCGTTATTAAATAAAATATGAAATAAATCACGAGTTCAGTGGGATTTTTTAAAAATAATTCTTGCTTACTCTGAGATTTCTCATGATAGTATAAAATTTTTTCATTCTAGCACGTTTGCTGACTGCTTATTCAAACTATTTACTTTGGAATATTTTTTAAGGAATGAAATCCTTGAATCAAAAACCTAAATCTTGAAGACTAAAATCTTAAAAGAAAAATTAAAAACTAAAGTAAATCTTGCATTAATTGCATTATGCGCATTCTTATATGAATAAAGATAAAACAAAAATTTTTTATTTATACTCACTAAGATAACATTGTTAAAATAAAAACTGTTTATAAATTTGAAATTCTGTACAAAAAAAAGTCTTAGTTTTATATTTTTATTAATCTGTTATTTGTAGAATAATTACAAGCACTACCGCTACATTTCTTAGAATGTATTTCTAAATTTAAATCTTTTTTTTTTATCTGAAGTAGTTAAAAATCTTTTTTTTCACTGTTAGAAATTTAAAAAGAAGAAAAGCAAAAAGAAAGCAGAAATGAGCAAAACAAGAAATAAATGAGCAAAGGCATCACACATAAATATATATATATATACTAATTTTTATATTAATATAACTTCAAACTGAAACAAATTTCGTGTCGTTCCAGATAGTACTAAAATATGTTTATGAAAACGATTATTGAGAAGTCAATTTAGAAATGGAATTGTTTGTCCCTTTTTTATGATTTCTCTTGGTGTGTCAAATATTTCATCTGCTCTAAAAATGTTTTTTCTTGAGATTCTCTATTAATAATTATCATGAACACATAAAAAAATCAGATTTTCTTATGAAATCGTTCATATTTGCTTTAGAATACTTAGATTGGTTTTTTAAATATGAAGACCACTTATGTAAAAGAAGTGTCACATTTTAATGGCATAAAGACAAATTTGTAACAAGAATGCGATCATATGATGATTTAGAAGACATTATGAAAAATTATGAAACTGACGTTAAACAATTTCCTTTTATATCTTTTCGCATTGCATGCATTTGTAGCGGCATTTAGTAACGCTGATTGATATTATTGCGGTTCGAAATTGTAAATAAAAAAATCACATATCTGTAAACAATTTCTGTTTTAATCTGTCCATCATGTTTTTATCCTTGTAATCATAAGTTTGTCCGACTTTTGTCCTATGTTTGGACTCCACTACTTTTTGTATCCACTGGTTCCTGATGTTTCGACCATGTATATACAATTTTTGTCTATTCCTTTTGACTGCTTTTATGAATTACATCAAATTATCATATAAGATTACGCGAGAACTGAAAATAATAGCAAGAAGCTCTCATTAGCATTTTTTGTCCATGTACGTTATTATTTAATTCATTAAGATTAATACGATCTGTGCTATGGTTAATGTTTTATAATTAGAAAACGTTTTAATGGGCTATGTTCTATTTTAGGTCATTGTTTTCGCACGATTTCCGTAACTTAGTAATATTTATAAAGGATCAGAATTGAAAATTCTTAAATATACCGAATGAACTGCTCTTTATTCATTTATTTATTTTATTTATTTATTTATTTTTGCAATTTAGATTTTATTGTTGAAGATATTTATTGATTACCTTATTTCACAGATGGAAAACTGAAAGGATTCAAAAGATAGTATACGTAATACCAGGTCTTACGTATATCATTAAATTTCGGGCGTTAATCTATACTTTTAAATTTCGAACTTTTAAAGGGTTTGCGTGCATGAATTAATTAAGGGCGCTCTGATAGTTGTTTCGCAAAATCATGTAAATGGTACTTTACAAAAACTCTCGATATAGGTGCTTGAAAGTTCTCTAAGCTTACAAACACTGTTTAAACACAAAAATCTCATTAGTTTCTTCTAAAAAGTTTAAATGGAATCAGTATCCCGTCATTAAGCGAAAATATCTATTTCCAAATTTTTGATTTAAATTACAATTATTACCCTTAGAACATTCTCATGAAGTTTCGTAATGATCCGAGTACTATAGATACAGTTTAATTCAATTTTGTTACATCTGTGTCTATTTAAATGTCGCAATCCACTTTACTTAACAATAATTTTTGTCAGTTTTTTTTTTTTTTTTTTTTTTTTTTTTTTTTTTTTTTTTTTTTGACGAATAGGCATGTTTGAAATGATAAAACATATGTATATTATTCAACTGACTCGAAATTTTTTTTATTGTTCTTTATGGTCTATTTGATAAATTACGCATTGGGTTAACGATAAAGTAAAAGGGTTTTTTAAACATAAAAGTGTAAAATAAATTTAAATTTTGCTGTAATTTTAAATGTATTTCCACATTTATTTTTCCCCCAAAACTAATTAACTTATGATAAATCCGATACTTGAAATAATCAGCTCATTTCTAAGAATAGTTTAAAAAATAAATTATGTGAAAATTGTACGAAAAGATGCACTTTAAACTTAACTTACATTTAAAAAATAATTGATGTTTCGAATTTGGCAGTAAAGTTGAATAATTTCTTGCTAGAATCATTTTTCTTTGTTGATTTTTTTATTATTAACAAAAATGTACGTTTGAATTTTTAAAAAAGTTCAAATTTTACCATGTCTCCTTAAATATTACAGTATGCTAATAAACTTTAAAATCCTTCGTAGAATCGCTATAGTTATCATGTATCTTTACATATAGGGATTGTAAAAACTTTACACAAATAAGGTAAAAATTTTTGTATAATGAGAAATTGCGTTAATTTCCGTTATAGAAGTCCTAATACTACCGTGACCCGAATGCCACAACAAATTGAAATTGTGGTTGTGCAAATCGAACTCTGACTGTGCACAATGTCGCCATATGTTAGGAAAAACATGTGCGGTATTTAAATCATTACGAGCCATATCCGTTGCTATTTTTAATGAAGCGCTTGAATCTCGAAAATTGGTGATTCCACAGTGGAGTCACGATTTGATTGTCACTTGAGAGTCACATTGTCACAAAAGCATGCTATTTTCATTCGTCGTTATAGCTTAAGGCCCCACAATAGTCACAGAAAAAGTACTGAAAAAGACCCGGATAATAATGTAAAGTCTATGGGAGCGTTCTTTTCAAATATATCGCTCAAATTTTAATATTTTTACATGATTTTTTTGCATAGGATAGCTGAGGACGCTCCACAACCGGCCTAGTTCTTACTTTTTCGATTTTGCTTATATATTTTTTATATTATAATAGTTTCAATTTCAGAACCGGTTTAAGTCGGTTTTGAAAGTTAAAGTAGTTTTTTAAAAAAAAATCTGAAACCAAAATCGAAAAAGTAAAAACTAGGCCGGTTGTGGATCGTCCTGAGCTATCCTATGCAAAGAAAATCATGTAAAAATAATAAAATATGAACGAGATATTCGAAAAGAACGCCCCCATAGACTTTACATTAGCGCTCGGCTTTTACCGCGTGACTAGTGTACGCTCTCAAATCATTTCTTGTGTATACTGTGTTATAGTATCATAAAATCCACTGGAAGTGAATATAAGGACAGGCGAAAATCTATTTTTATATTTTCAAATGAATGCGCAAAACTTCAGTTTTTAAACATACAAAATTAGAAACTGGAACAGTTTATCGACGTAACAGAGAATTTTCACTGCAGCTTACTGATATTTCCATATAAACATATCCACCTTGTCTTTTTGTACGAATTGATTATATAGGAATCCAACACTAAATAATCTAAAAATATAGTCCAATCTAAAAATGGCGGAAATGCGAAAGTTTTTTCGCATGAATGAAATTTAAAAAAAAATTATTGAGCGTAATATGTAAAGACCATAATTAAACACTTTATTGGCAAGATATTTCACTTGCATCAAATACAGTAACTTTTTTTTTCTTTTTTTTAAGCAAGGTTTATTGTTTTCTATTTTCGTACATAGTATGTTTTTTTTAACCTAATCCAAAATGTAAATGTTTGAAATAAAATCCAAGTGTAATGTTTTCTACATTTTATTTCAATCATGGAACAATTTATTGTTTTTGTATTTTGATCAAACACACACACCAGACCATTTGTTATTGCCCTAAAATTGACTAAGTGGTTTATGCTACAACGGTCAAGAGTTATATCGGAAACAGAATTCATATTATTTCATTGAGATTCCTAATCCGGTCATCATTTACCCAAATACTGCCTCCCGAGTAATATTTGGGTCAGACTCGGGGTATGATAGACAAACTGTGCAATTCCTGAATCTTTCGTGTTATCGTTATTGAATTTTTCACGAAATAAAGTAAATTCTATTGAAATTATCAACAAATATACTTTTTGTATTTTTTACGTTGTAAAATTTAGTTTGGTGCAGATTGATTTGATACACCCTGTATTTCTGATTAAATCCGTTACCACTATTATCACCACATAGTGTGCTTTAATATCCCTTTAAATGCGATGCTTTGAATTTGAATACTATATGCATTAAAATATGGAAATTTAAAAATATTCATAAGTACTCACGGGTATTATTTGTGAATATAAATCACAAAAGTCTGTTTCAGTTTAATAAACTAGTTCAATACACTAGGAATCTTTAATGCGTTTAAACTCTACAATTTTATTGTACTATGCTATATGGTTTATAATAGTCTTTTCCCATATGGCATACGCGTATGTGACTACTAAACTGCACTAAAGTAAACTGAAAGGAAACAATCTGATTTTCTTAAAATATGGTCGCATAAACGAAAGTCTTTTCGGATTCTATATCGATAAATATGTATACCACTTTCTTTTGTCTAACGAAAAGACAAAAGTTTGAAAATAGGTCGAACGTGCTTATGGTAAAATAATTATTTGCAGCATTCCTCAGAATTGCAATTGCTAGATGGGAATAAAAGTCAGTTAATTGTGTTGTACATTTGTTTCTATGTGTGTATTTTTTTCCAGGAATGAAGAAGATGAAAAAGACACAAACTCATAGGTTTAATTGCTTAATATTTTTTTTTCATGTGTAAAAGAAATAGAAGTAAAAAGTCTTTCCGGCAGTACCGAGAGGAAGAAGTAGCTTTCATATACCTTATTTATTTATTTTAAATTAAGTTATATTATTCGAATATACGAAGCTGGAATTAGCGGAACCCGATTATATAAGATTTAATACAAGTTTCTGCCAATACTGAATATTAATGGGAATTTTTAAAAATTAGTCATATTTTATTCAAGCTGGTTTTATTTTAAGCGATTTATAAATTCAAATTCCACGATATCATGAAACGTATGCCATTTTAAAGCAACATGATGGATAAAACAAACCATTGAACTTGGTCGAAATCTTAATTGATGTGCACATGCAAACTCACATCGATATCGAATAATATCTATGAATGCTGTCGCGGGCAAATTGATTTTTTAATGTCACTCACATTAGAAATTCAAACTGCTATATCTCAGGCGTTTTTTAAGGTAAAGACAGAAAAAAATACTCGGGTGGTTTTCAAATGTATTGCCGTATTAGGTGAAACAAAATTTGGAAAAATAATTTGGTTTAAATATAAAAATTTACTCAGGTATGAGTTGCTTATAGTTTACAACATTCTAAGCAGTAGATTATTTGCGAGTTTTTTTTATTTATATTTCAGAAATTTCAAGAAATGTCTTCCCCAGTTACTATTTTCTCATAAGTGTGACCTCTATAAAACATTCTGATTATTTTTGTATCAATAATTAATTTAAAAAATTGCTTAAGGTTCTTACATACGTATTAATAAATCAAAAATGTATTAGTATTTATTTATTTCATAAATTTAAAGCATTTTAATAGTTGTTTATGCCATGAGTGTTACTTTGCTTCTTAAATAAAGGGTATAACTTCTGATTAAAAACAAATTTAATTAAAAATTATTTATTTTCATTGCAGTTATAATAAAGAATTAGAAAGTTCTAATAGACAAAACAATTAATTTAAGTGACGTAACAAATGCATTAATAAAATTCTGATTCTTAGTTACAGTAACGTTCTTGAAAAGTGGTAACACTCATGACAAGCGATAAGACTCATCTTGCAGCAAACAGCTTTTTTGTAACAATATATATATAAAAAGATTTTTAAAAGTTTAAACTATGATTTGTGTAAAATAGATAGTCTTTGAAAATTATTTATTAAGAATTAAAAATTTGAATCTTAAATAGCACTTACAAAACACGTGTGCACACAATTTTTAAATAATTATAAATATATATAATATGACAAAATATATCCCTGAATCATGAATATATTATAATAATAACTTAAATCTTACACATGATTTATAGTTTTAGAATTACTTAACTTATTTTCTCATGAGTGTTACTTTTTCCAAGTAACACTCATGTAAGGTAACACTCATGTACGGTAACACTCATGACATTTATTAAGGAATTCTTCACTAAAATAAATTCTAATTGTTTTATTGAAATTTTAGTTCGGGCTATTGATTCCTGAACAAAAAATACAGCATTCCCTAACTTAACATTTTTATACGTTAAAAAATAATAATAAATAAATGGGTAACACTCCTGTAAGAAAATAAAAATACTCACCATGTTGAAATGAACATTCTGATAAATAGCATTTATAAAACAAAATTATCGCGTTCTAAATAAGCGTACTGTAAAGAAGAAACAACATCGTTTTTTCACTACCGTTGCCAACTGCAATATACAAATATTTTGAAAACAAATAACATTAACTTCCCTAAGGTAACACTCATGTTCTGCATATGCGGACACAAAATACATTTAAATTTTTAACTCTTAGATACTAATTTTAAATATATAAACTATCTATTTGTTTAATTAACACAGGATATTTTACTTTTAATCCATATATAAAAATTTTAAAATGTTTGTAAGTATAAAAAAAGATTGAAATTTTGCGAGTTTTTTATTCAGGACAAGTAAATTCCCATTACTTGCTAACTAAAGTACAAAAAAAGATCACTATTTCACAACTCTGAAAAAATCTAATGAATGCATTGAACTAAGCATAAAAAGATGTGCTACTAACTGATTTTAGAATATCAAAAAATAAATTTATTAATATGATATTTAGATTTAAACATCAGGACATCAAACTGGCAGTTCATGTGAAATTCACCCACTCCTGAATTCATGTATTAAGATCAAACACTTCGGAAAGTACCTTTTTTGATTTTCTAATTTTTTGTTTAATTACATTCAAAAGATTTTTGTAAAACCTTAATAACCGCTATTTTGAATCAAAATGGCGAAAAAAATTGGCCAGTGAACTCGACCAAGACATTGGTATATACTATGTACAGACGGAGTTATATCCAAATCAGTTTATAAAAATGTGTATTATCGCGTGACGAAGTTCAGACCGTTACAAAATATCAACCTCACTGGAAATTGAAAGTACTATAATTCAGCCATTTTTCTAGCTATAGATGAAATAAAAATGCTCTGGAATCTTTGTATCAAGGTCAAACACACACAAAAAAAGATAATTTGAAATTGTGATCAACACTAGAAATTAAAAATGCCATAATTCAGCCATTTCTCTAAAATACAGACAACACTAAAAATGCTTTGCAAAATTTGTATCAAGGTCAAATGCATAAAAGAAAAATCTTTTTCAAATTCTCCCTTTTTTGTACCTAATTTTGAATTTTAAATTGAAAATAAAATTAAATGGCTGCCATTTTTAAACAAGATGCCGGATGGAACTAACGAACTCGGTCTAGACTTTAGTATATACTATTTACACACGAAGTTAAATTGAAATCGGTTCATAAATACTCGTGCTATCACGTGACAAAAATCAGATCGTTTCAAATTGTCACAAACACTAGAAATACAAAGTGCTACAACTCAGTCATTTTTTAAGATATAGACAAAATAAAAAGTGTTCTGGAATCTTTGTTTTAAGTTCTAACGCATAAAAGAAAAATAATTTTCGTATTTTTAATTTATTTCGCATTTTATTTTTTTTCAATTTAAATGGTTGCCGTTTTGAATCAAGAATGCAGATTATGCTGGCCAACGAACTCGGTCGAGACATTTGTATGTACTATGTGCATGCAAAGTTTCATTCAAACCGGTTCATAAATAGGATAGCTACTGCATGACAAATATCAGATATATATATACACATAAATATATACATATATATGTGTCAACATTTGAATGGAGGTTGATTTGGGGAAAAATATATCAAACTTTTCCGGATTTCCGGAAGTGCTTTCTTCTGGACGGCTTCAATAGGTATCTTTTTACTTTTTGCCTTCCTAATAATATCGAACTCGTATAATACTATCAAGGCAAAAATGTTTTTCTATTTGTATCATCAAATTATTTTGCGAAAGAAACGAATAAGATTATAATTTGTTTGAAATGCTTTTCGAAATCAGGTACAAGCATATCAAAAATCGTAGGCCATGATTTTGCGATATATTCAGAGATATTCAGCATAATATATTCAGTGTAAATTTTTAAAAATAGATATTTTACAGCAAATTAAAATATATATATGTAATTTTTTGTGAACTATTCCTTTATTTTTTTAGAATATTGTGATTTTAACTCAAAGATTTACTAATTTGCATAGTAAACGCGGACAGATTTCTTTGATTCTGTGTCGTTTCTACAATTCTGCACCCCTCTCTATAGAAGGAAAGAAGTATAAAACGTTCTTATCTATTAAAAAAATATATTTGTCATTGCGATGTGACTATGATAACAATATGATATTTATTTGGTAGTGTTAGCCGATTATTATAATCTATGGTCTACCCTATTAATAACTTCACTTCAAAATCTGAGTTAACATTAACAGAAAAAAGTTTATTTGAGGTGATCATTTTTAATAATGCTTTGTCATTGAAAACATATTTTTTGTAAAAGATATTGAAAAGCATCATATTCAGTATATATTCATACATTAAATACTGTTTTCGAAATTAAATTTATAACCCAATCGAATTAGTTACATTTAACATTAACTATCTTATCTCAATTTGAAAGTGCTTGACAAATTTTATAATCAAACGCAGTAAGAATTTTTATGAATGTATGTGTTAAAAATATGTTTAAGGAATGATGGTTCCACTTATTTTTTCATACATTAGTATATGGGCCAGATACAGTTCCAGAAGACGAAATAAAGGAAAATATCTTAATTTTATGCATCCTTTGACTCACCTAGATGTGAATGCTGGACCATTCTTATTAAAATTCTCATTGCCTAAGTGCCTATTAAATTTTATTACATGTTTGAAATGTTTATCCTTCAAAACCTGCTGTATTGTCTTTGTCATTTTGATACAGAATTTATGGCAGTTAAAAGTGAATTAAATTTTAATTTATAAAAAAATTTTTACCAAAAAAAAAACCTTGCGAGATAGTTTATAACATATCTGGCCAATGGATATTCAATATAAAATATCATTTAGTGTTTAACGTATTCATTCACACGCTAACACATAATAATAATGATTATAATATTTTCGGACAATATGATTTCGTAAATTGAAAATTAATTCTAGTCAAATAATGAAAAAGTTAAGAAAATAAGAATATGTTACCTAAAATAATTTTAAAACAACAAATAAAAAAATTTAAAAAATTTCCTTTTTAAAACGTTAACATTTATGAATTAGGTAGATATTTTAAAAATATATAGGTGCCTTAAATCCATCGTGAATATATCATTTTGCGTTTTCATATTTTCATTTACCATATATTCAGTAAAATCCTAATAACACCTTACTTCTCAAATGTGTAAATACAATTCACGATACTTTTGTTCTTATTACTTTTTTCCTGTTTTTCAAAAAAACTTTTAAGGAAAATAAGTCTGCGTCTGGCGTATAATAAAAATAGTTACGAGAATGAACTTGAACACTTTCAAAAATGTTTCTCTCTGGAGAACAGTAAAAATGCTGGAGAGAAATGTAATAACTTGCTTTTGAATAAAAAAGTTACGGTTTCAAAATTTTATTTTAATTGACGTGCCTGGATTTAAAGTGCATGGATTTTTCAAGAGTAAATAAAAAACAAATATGTTTTTCATGTCGAATAATCTGCATAAACTTTTATTATTATAGCATTATGTATACTGCTACATGCAAGGTGAAAATAAAAATATTTTGTCTTAATAATATATTTTGTTGACTTTTTTAGATGCGAAATTTCAATATTTCATCATATTATCAGTATATGTTATATTACAGGTTCAAAATCTCAATAAAAATTCTTTATTGTTTACAGCAATAGATTTTTTATCCAATTATTAACATCAGAAATATATCTAGGATGTAAAAACAGCAAAATTCCGATTATATGAGTTTTCTATAAAAGTAAATAATCAATATCTTTATATTTTCAAAACACCCAATTTTCGAACTACTTCATTTCGATTGTTTAAATGAAATTAATTTTTCTTTGTTATTAACTTTTTCATGTTGCACTGTTTTTCTTTGCATTTTTCTCCAAGTATTGGGATTGATTATCTTATTTTAACATATAATCTAAATATCATATAAATGTTACTCCGAGTTGACTATTACCCGCTATATCTTATCATAATGATCAAAACTGAAAGAAGGGATGATGATCACTCTACGGAGTGTTTTTAATGAAGTAAAGAAGTATTTCTAAAGCGACTTCGGTCAAGAAAAACATTTGATAAAAAAATTCGTAATTTAAATTTTTATACGGCTCCTGGTCCTATAAGTGAAGTTTAATTTAATATATCCTTTACAATTCTTTTACAATTAAAACTCAGCAGTTTAAAAATAAAGCTATTTTTTCTGCGAAGCAAGGAGTCATTTACAAATTTACTAGAAATATACATAGTCGTCAGACATTTTAAATATAATTGAGAGTAACATTAATGTTACAATATAAATATCAAATCAGTTTTCATTCTCACATATTAAATAAAAATTAAACAAAAACATAATTTGCAGAACAAATTAAAAAAACAAAATTTATTTCCTGCTCTATTTAAGCCCGAGAAGGGACAGATATTAAGATATTTGAATTATTTATTTCTACATTTAGTATTAAATTTTTGTATCAAATAATTTAAATTATGTGAACATTAAAAAAAATAAAAATGAAATTCAAACAATATGATATTTAAAAACCCTAAATCTTAGATTCCGTTCAAAAGAAATCGAAATAAATCTTAGACTTTTTCTGAACATTTGCTTTTTAGATGTGTCTATTCTTTTTATCTGTACCTATCGTAAACATTATACAAAATCTGCAAAACAAATATTTGCAAGTTAAGTTTGAAAAAAAGTCTAAGATTTATTTCGATTTCGTTTGAAGGGAATCTAAGATTTAGGGTTTTTAAGTATCATATTGTTTGAATTTCATTTTTATTTTTTTTTAATGTTCACATAATTTAAATTATTTGATACAAAAATTTAATACTAAATGTAGAAATAAATAATTCAAATATCTTAATATCTGTCCCTTCTCGGGCTTAAATAGAGCAGGAAATAAATTTTGTTTTTTTAATTTGTTCTGCAAAATATGTTTTTGTTTAATATCTCAAGTTTTTTAATAACTACTGCATTCAGATGAGCTCATTTCAAAATGAACTGAGGGTACCATCATCAGGACTTTCTTTATGTGGTATCGTATCACAATTACTGATGTAATTTACCCAGGGGCATAGCTAGAAGTGAAGTATGGGGGGGGGTACGCTCAAGGAAACGTCTGAGGTGCTCATATTTCTCTCTCTCTTCCTCTGATGCAAAAAATATATTAGTGCATATTCACATTGTAAGTTCCATGCTTCTTATTAAATTGTTGCAATAGCTCCATTTTATGCTAAAAAAGAATATGGTGATGAAAAATTTGAGTGTATAACTAATTCAAGATTAAACATCATGTTGGCTTCATATATGCAAGCAGGATGAGCGAGTGTTGAAGCACTTTAGTTACAATTTAGCAATTCTGCAAAACTGTGAAAGGGCCTCAAAGTTAAATTAGATTTTTGAACAAAATTTTATTTGATGAAATACTAACTATTACGTTTTCCCCTAAGTAGGAATTTCTGATTTATTTTTCCAGATCTATACCGATCATGATACCTAAACTCCAAAACCACCCCCAATTAAAAACTCTATCCATCTCCGCGGTATCTACGTAGATTTTCATATCTCCATTGGGTTTTGCACAGATTTTCATTGATCCATTTCCAAATCGTTAACTTTTTTTTTACATCTAGAACTGAATTCAGTACATGCTTCCTGTCCTGATACCAAATATTTCAAAATCTCTGTTTCATTTCCAATATGACGTCATAAATGTCTAGTATAATTCTAGACATTCATCTCTAGACAATATAATATTCCTCACACAATACCTCAAGACATAGTATCCATAAAATGTATTTATTTTTTTATTTTGTGTATTACGTCATATTTATTTATTTCCTGTATTTCTTCACTTAGAAGCTTCTTGATAAATTAATCAATGTTTGAATTGAAATTCTGCCCAAAATTGAAATTTAACATCGACAGAACTTTAAACCGCTATCGGAGCTCTGGGCAGGTTTCAGCGTAGAAAAGTTAGGGATAGATGTCATATATGCAATACATTGGCGCGATTGGAACAAAATAGATATTATATGCCTCACATGCTAACCTGGCTATCGTTGTTTATTTTACTAATAAATTGTTTATTTTCTATTACTTTTTTTAAAAAAATTATGTAGATCGTTTGTTTAATAGTTATTAATAAACTTTTTTTTTTATTTATCTTTAATTTCCTTTTTAAATATTAGAAAATAATTAGAAAATATATATGTGGTATGTGTATAAAAACGAAATTTTCGCCAAATTGGCATAAAAAAACTGTGCCAACATGGTAAGTATTAGACATCCGTGCATAAAGGTGACGCATTATGAATATTCCAGATGTGCTTAAATTTTATTAACTCATAGAGATAGTGAATCAAAAGTTTTATAAAAATGGTACTACTCTATTATCCCGTCGACCAATTTCGCCAAATTCTACAAATCGCCAAACTAATAGCCAAATTATACATGTTGACATAATTTGTATTTTAAATAACGAAAAATTAAATAATTAGTAGAACATTAATAAAAATACAAAGCCGAAATAAAAATCACTTAATGACATTTTAAACACGTGAATCGTATTTAATGTTATTGAATGTGACATTAACGATCATCCATTATTGGCATTTAATCTTATAGTTTGGCAATAATGTTTTGATCGACGGTATAACCTAGTAGTACCATAAAAATATTAACTTAAAGTATAAAAAACAGCAATTTTTCAACAGAAACTCTTTGCGATATCTAAAAAATTAAATCGTGTAGTGTTTTATCATATTAAAATCATCGGAATAATGAATTTAATACAAGTTAATTCGGTACTTAGTTATCCTTTCAACCAATTCCGCCAAATTATATAAGTCGCCAAATTATACATATTGGCATTTTTTTATAACAATGTACAAATAAATGGGTAAAACACGAGTAAAAAGTGCAAAATAAAATCATTTGGTGTCATCTCTAAATACGTATAGGTATTTAATGTCATTGAATGTCACATTCACGATCATCCATTACTGGCATTTTATCTGGCGATAGTTTTTACTGGCGATAGTTTTTTGGTCGACGGGATAACCAAGTAGTACCGTTGATTTAAAATTGATTTTTTCCAATGATTAATTATTTGTAACATTACAAATTTAGGCACGATTTAAAAAAATCACCAAATCGGGAATTAAAGAAAAATATTTGTAAACATTGTTCATACTTGTTTACATTGGATTTGAATATTTAGGTTGATAGAATTGGCGAATTTATTGCAGTGCCGAAAAGTCTTATACTAAGTAGTTGACTATTCTGCGGTTTAACCTCAGAAAATTGCTTTGTTTGAAGACCCAGTTCTCAGAGGCGTAGCTAAGGGGGTGTCCGCCCCGGGCGCCGAGGCCTAGGGGCGCCAAATTGAGAGAAATTGTTATATATCTATATTGGGGTGGGGGCGCAAAATTTCTTGCTGTCCCCGGGCGCCAAAAAACATAGCTACGCTACTGCCAGTTCTGCAGATTTACTAGTTTCATTACATACCAAGGATGAAATACTATTATTCTCAAATACTATTATTTTTGAAAATTTTTATTCACCTAAATTTATTTAGATTTTCTTCGAACAAATAAGACGAAGATATTTTTAAAAATGTCGTACAAGTACGAAATCCCGGCGCAAATGTCATATACCTACTGGGTTTGGTGCAATTTTTTTCTGATGCCAACGTGTCAAAAAACTCGTTTTCAAATACCAGTTACATATATATACTTAAGTTATTTTCTATTATTTTACAGAGACAATAGGTAAAAAAAGAGTTTAATTTACTTATTTTGTATATTTCTTCTGTTAGAAGCTTCTTGATTAATGTTTGAAAATGTCCTTTTATTTTAAAAATCATGCTTCATTTTGCTTTCTGTTGACGATTCTTGTATTTGTACGAAATGTTTGCAAATCTCCGTTTCATTTCTAATATGACGTCGTAAATATACCATTTTTAATTCTTACAAAAGAAAAAAAATCAATTTTATTTTTTATTTATCACGTAAAAATGATTAATTGCTACAGGAAATATGTCCATTGACCTCTGTATATTTTTTTGATTGGAGGGAATTATTTTTTAAACAATTAGATCCTTTGAAGAAAATTTGTGGAAGCGCGTACAAAATGTGGGAAAATGTCTAGTAAATAACTCGTTCAATGTTAAATTCCGTATTAAAATATCATTACGGAGTCACACTGGAAATAAATAAAGCATAGCACTGCCGTGCTATGCTTTAATAAACAATCTGTAATAAAAATTTAAGTTGAAAATTAACATAATTTTTATTAACACTCGAATTACCACGTTTCCTGTATACTTAGAAATGCCAAGAGTGGGTCATATCTCATCCTTGACCTTCAGCGATGTTATCAAAATATTTCTGTCCACTAGATCGTGAAACGCTAAATTTTGCATAAGTCGCCAAACAAAGAATAATAAACAGCCCTGCCGCTCTACCAACAATGTAGTTCCCGTTTTCACTTCTGCCAAATCGCTATCAAGGGTAATTGCTTTCAAAGACTTTGTTTCTTTCTCACCTTTTTTAAGCTTTTTTTTTTCTTTCTTTTTTTTTGTATTTTTCTCAAAATATTTTCGATTTATTGGTGTTTTATAACTTTCTCTACAGCATTTTCTTGGCTATTTTCATCCAAATTACTGTCAATTTAACGGTATTCGAATGATGAAATTTTATTTTATCAAAATGTGTTTTTCAATTATTTCAAGATTCTGTCACCCTCAAATGATGAAAAACTCCTCATTTAGTCAGTAAATTTCGCCATTAAAATTATTTTATGTCAGTTCGCTTTAAAATTTCAAAATTTCTTCATTCGAAAATCATCCGTCGCGATGCCAACAATAGAAATGTGCAAAACTGAAACAAACATTTTTTTTTGCTCCATGTGAATTATGACAGGCAAAATATTCTTTTTAGTTACTTTCTAAGATATAACATAAATCTCAATATTCTACACACATTCTACAATATTCTAATAATAGTTTGAAATTCAATAAAAGATTTGCCTTGCTGGTGCATGGCACATATATGATCATAACCCTCCGCCACGACACACAAAATCCAATCTTCCTTTTGTGAAAACAAGTGCAATACTTCTCCTTACATTTTTTATGTGCTGAAAAACATAGAGTTAAAAGTTCTTTTCAAATAAATAAAAAGTGCAATTATTTTATTAGGGACAGTAATGACCCCGAATGATTATTCTGGGTATAGATATCTGTAGATAAAACAAGTTCGATTTCTACCAAATTCGTTCTAAAACATTATATTGAGTATTAAGGAAAAGTTAAAGAGTTTCAAAGTTTTGCTTTGAAAAGCGGCAGTGATACAAGCAAAGAAATCACGTTTTAGGGCACAAATGACACACCTCAGTAATTCTAGTATTAAATGAAATGATGAAAAGCAAAAGTCGTAATTGTTTACAAACTGATACATATTTTGAAACACTGTTACACTATCTGATCTAAATTAAAGTTACATTAAAATTTGCTCAAAGTAACTATTTCAGCAGAAATTTAAATATGTACACGCAAAATAAATCATCCTAATACTTAATGTGTTTTGCGTTCCATTACTTGAACCTCGGTCCAATTCATCTGTATTCAGTTGCAGAAAAAAATGCTTATGCTAAAGTCATAAAACTGAGAATTACATAATTTGGTCAACTTTATTGTTCGACTAATAGAATATTTTTTTCTCACTTACCAGTACAATAAGATATTTTTACTGAATATTACTTATATGACAGTGGAACTATATAAGAATTTAAATGTTACAATTTTTAATAAACGTTTATCTTAATCCAAATATCTTTAAAAATGCGTTTTGCCTCATTTAAAGGCTTTTTGCAATTGTAACTGTTTATGTCCAACAGTTGAGAAATTAGCGACTAAACATCATCAAAAGTGCCACCCTGGCCTGTATAACATTTTGAAACCATTTTATAAATTTTATTTTAATATTTTTTTCTAATAGTACAAAAACTGAATGTATTTATGGGAATGGTTTAGACGTTTGATTTCGACTAAATTGCAGAATCCTTATCTCCTCGAAAGGTCGGGTATATTTCCCGGAACTCATTCCTCCAAATCTTTTCGCCAAAAAGTAGCAGTTTTATCTACGAGTTTCACAACTGAGGTAGGAGATAAAAATATGTAAAATACCGTATTTCATGGGAGACTTATTCACTCAATACGCATAAGATTTAAAGATACAATGTGGATAAGAAAGTACTTGAAAGTATTTTCAATCTGATTTCAGATAGAATATAAAGCTATGTCTTGTTATTTTATATATACATATTAGAACATTTGCTATGAAATATTATATGTTGCTGGATAATTTTTAAATTTAAAAAGTTGTCCATTTCTATTTCAATAATATTTGTAAACGTCAAAAGTAGAAAAAAAATGTATTTTTGTAATTATTTACTTTGAAGAATCATTTTCTGTGAGATTACAGATGATAACCAAATGGAACAAAGACAATCAAAATCAACTGTCACACCGAGATGGTATATTATCTACATTTTTCATATTAAAACAGTTGAGAACAACAGCAACATTTTACTACGATCTTTCATATTAAATTTAATAATATGAAAGTAATAGGACTCCATCTGAATTATCACCATTTAATCTGGAATCATTACCTTTCAAAAATATCATTGAATTAATTAAATATGTATGACTTAATAGAATTTAGAAATCTTTTCTTAATATCTTTTTAAGTTTTTATTAATTTTTTATTAAATTTAAAATGACTCAACAAAACTCTATAACGATTCTACATTAAATTTCAAATTTTTCCGTTGGGTATATTTTGCCCTACTGTATGCGGACATATGGACAGACTGTGGAAAAGACGACGACTGTAGAAGGTACGGATTTATATAATTCTATACGCACCTAATGAATCATAAAATAATCATAAAATTTCGCGTTTGTTCAACAGGTAATTTGTGTAAAAAATTTTTAAAAATTCTACGCGTTCATTAATTAAAACTGAATACAATTTTTTGTAGAAATATACTTAATCAATTTATCAAGGGAGTAATGCATTCAAGCGAAAAGACCAGCTCACTATTGTTATCCCTGTGAAAGAAATTTATAAAAGTATCTCGATTGCATTTTAATACTTTTAAACAGTGATTTTTGCTTAGGATAACTGAGATCAATCTGAACAAAGGCCGTTTTTTCGATTTTCAGCGCAGATTGTTTTATGAGGAGGCCGTCACTTTCAAAACCGGTTACGAAAATGAAAGTGTCCCTATTAAAAATGTAACAAAATCAAAAAAATAGAAAACGACCTTACTACAGATCGACCACAGCTATCCAATGCAAAAAAAAAAAAAAAAATAAAAAATAAATAAAAATATTGAAATGCAACAGCTAAATATTCATAAGTTTTTTCCATAGGAATAGCATTAGCGAGCGGGTCTTTTCGATTGAAAAAAAAGTATGTTCATAAAAAATTAAGTATGAACGAAATATTGGAATATGAACAGTATTTTATTAAGCTGCCACCGCATGTAAAAGAAAGTGATTTCTCACATCTATCTTGTATCTGTCATTCTGCAATTTTCCAAAACATTGGGGGATAATGACATCTTGAAGAGCTGGGATTTGAATTCGATTTTCGATATACGTTCTGATGGAAATGAAAGCTGAGAGCTTACAGAAATCGTTTAAATCGGTTGATGCATTGCCTTTTTTCAACAAATAGTAAAGAATGTGTTTGATTCAGAGTTTTCTGTTGAAAAGGAATGTTTTAATATGAAACAGATTTTCGATATTTATAAATGCATATTTCCATGAAATTTTTTTCTGTTCGTTAAACTTTATGATATCATATTGAATTCATAAAACATGTACAAGGGACACTTTATTGCAAAATTGAGTTTCGCAAAAAAGTGTTTCTTAATTTATTATCTGTGATTCTCTTCTTTACCTTTATTTATGAGAAAAAAATACATATAATAAGCGTAAAATTCTCACGCAGACAAACTGAACGAGCACAGGGTACTAACATATCAACCCTTGCTAAATTAAGTATCAGTGATTCAGCGAAGTGGTATAAACATGTACCAATTGTTTAACGAATAGTCCATACACCATTTTCTCGGATTAAAAAAGAGGAAGTATTCCGTTTAAAATGTAAAATGATATCCGTAACTTGAACATTTGTTGAATTTTTAATAAACTTGCTTAATAGGTGAAAATTTAATAAAATAAAAAAATAGAAGCGTGGGATAAAGTAGACCTTTTGGCATCACGCTCCAATACTTTATCACTCAGATACCAGAACGATATTAAGCTTTTACTTCTGACTAGTATCTGTTATGTAGGCTGGAACTGTAGTACACGATGAAATATTTTTCATGAGCCATCAATTCTTAAACAAAATCGAAATGAAACAGCATCTAGTATCGATGCTGTTCTCATTGATAAAATTTGAGTCCCTTTCGTTTCCGTTCGTCATAGAACTGGTGGTATGTGGAAAATTTTTTGTTTTACTTTGCGGTCTCAGTCTTTCCAACAGATAATAGTTAGAAGTGTTTTATTGTCCAGGTAGCTCAGGGATGAGCATTGGCTCGTAATGCCAGTGATACTGGTTCGGTTTTACACCTCTTAAGCAAGTTTAATAAAAATTCAATAATTAAAATTTTCAAATTACTGAATTAAATATGTATGAAATTTTCTGTAGACATTTCTCCTCAAAATATTAATATAGGATTGAACTTTATCTACCCATTCTCTTACAACTAACTTCACCCTTTTTTCTAAGATTTTCAATAATTAATCTTGAAGCATTATGTTATATCCAACGTTACGACAGACATATATGTTAGGTAAAGTTGATGCCTGTTAAACAAAGATTTTTTTTATGATGTTAAAAAAAAAAAAATACAATTGCATTTTTTTTGTCGGTATTATTGAATCGTTAGTAAATTAGACCAACGGTGAACCCATGGACGCCATGGCACCCTTTGAAAGTTTTCTTGGTGCATTTTGTTAGGTTTATTAGTATTAACATTTGTTAACAATGAATATATTTTTAAGAAATTAATTTCTTTGAGTATTATAGCATTTGCTTATATTTTAATCATTACAGGTGCGTTTAAATCTCTTTCGTCACACACACAAACTCAGGAAACTGTTCTTGTAAATGAACTCTGAATTATTTTTTTCCGCGTACAATAATTTTTTAAACATATTTCTCGAATCGTTAGATACTTGTGTCAACAAGTGTGAGGTGTATGTGCATCATGTAAGAAACGGTGTTGCCAAATTAGTATTTTTTTTTTACAAAATATTTAACACTATTAATGTATAGTAATTTTAGCTACGTTCAATGTAAGATACTCCGGAAGTAAACAAAATGCACATTAATATGCGTTTCACAAATGATGGTGGGCATTTTGAACAAAAAATGCGATAATTTGGTTACAACATTGAATTACAAATCCTGTGTATCCCTGTTACGTTGTTGTATCCTAGTTAAGAGTGACTGAGATTAGATTGTTGTCAATTTTGACTAACATAAATGTCTTATAAGAATATAGCTCATACCCCTTATAGTTTGGCAATAGCACGAGCACGTATAATCTATTTACTAGGTGTTTGGATAGGTATGGATGAAGCATATTTTATGTAAAAGAATCCATAAAAGAAAAAATAAATTTGATCATCACTCAGAACAAGTGAATTATTTGTAGTCTGCTTTTTGACCAGTGGTTAGTGTTACTTGATTACTTGGGCTCCGAATCACATAAAAGTTTACAATTTTAAATTAAAGGTAAAATATATTTTTACAAAAACATTCTAATTATCATTTTAAATTTTACAAGAAAATTTGTAGAAAGTGGGCAAAAGAGTTTCCAATTTTTTTCGCCATTGTAATTATAAAGATAAATAAAGTGTCGGTCTGATATCGCTACATATTGGAAGCCAAGAGCTGAATTATTAATATAACATTATTACTCAATAGTTCTAAAAGAAAAATTTTGAGATAAACAGACTTAATTACACATACACTTAAGAATTTAAGTGTGTGTGACTTCCGTCGACAGACTTTTAAAGGAGGTTTTTGCTTTTTGACACAAAACTAGAAAATGATCAACATCATTATCACCTTTGTTATTATTGTTTATGCAGAGATCAAAGTAGAATTGAAAAAAAAAATCGTTAAAACAAATTTGATTTTGCTGTATGCATTCACATCATACACATTCTTTTATAAATAAATCAAAGGAAGATTTATCACCCATGAATAAATTCAATTCAAAAGAAAATCTATTTTATATATTTTAAGAAAATAAATTTATAACAAATCAAAATACCGAAAAATGAAAACTTAAAACGTTTTCCGAAAAATTTGAACTATAAAAATTACATTTATTGAAAAAAAAATATGAACACAAAAACACTATTTCTATAAATCTTTGTTAGTAAATATATTACTGTTTTTCGGAGAAAATGAGATTTGTTTTATTGTTTATGTTTCAAAGTTTATCTTTTTTTCATGGTAAGAAAATAATGTAATGTTAAATTATATCGATAAAGTAAAAAAAAATTGGAAATATTTTATATCTAAAAAAAATATATATATTTTCCTAATCTTCTGTGTCAACTTTGTTAAAAATGCGACATTTGCTGTTGTTTTTGTTCTTACAAATCATAGATTTTACAACTGATTTTAGATGTTTTTGAAATACTGAATCTAAATATGAAACCCCTTTTTTTCTACCAGCTCTATTTTTTAGATATATGAAGAGAAACCTTGAATGCTTAATCTGACCTTCTGACGCATAAACTTGTCGCGAAGCTCAAGGCGATTTGTAAGGCGTTGAAATATGAGAAAACCTTGAAAAAAACAGGTGTCCAAACAAAATCGAGGTTCAGCGAATGCTTATGATTTCGCGCCGGCTATCCATAAAGACAAATAGAAAAGCCACCAAGAAATAAGATAGTTTCTCAAATGGAGGCGAAACATTGTTGACCTTCCATGCTTGGCACAAAACTCTTATAATGTTAACTTAAAACGTGTTGTGTTATAGATTATTGCATCTGTGTTGTTAAGTAGAACTTAAATAAGTCCAAGAAGAAGAAATTCTGTCAATCATCCCGATGTGTTTTACAACATATGCTGAGAATACACATTAAAAGAGCACAGAAAAAATGTTACTGAAGAGCTAAAAAGTTACTAAAAAGGAGCTTATCTTGGATATTTTGATATTAGTCTTGGTGATCAGGATAAAACCTGGGCATCAGGTCTGTAAGGTATGTAAAACTTGTACAGAACACTTACAACACTGCACTAAATGGTTTCTCTCACGCAGAAAACAAGAAGCAAAGAGAGAAATGAAATTCATGTATTTATGACACTTCAATTTCATTTTTAATACTTCGTGGATTACCTACCACTTCATCTCCTACTGTCAAACTAAATATCATGAAAAAAATCCCCCCTATTTCTAATGCAAGGAAAATTACCTTAAAAACTCAGAAAAAAATTGGAGTCAATATGGTATCTGGAACCATTTATCAACTCTAAAGTGAATCGAAGTAAAGTCGAGAATGAAGATCAAGCATCGCTATTTTACAAATGTTATAGTCTAAAAGTTTTCTTGGTTTTTCCCACTTTCCCAATACAATGAAATAAAAGAGTTTTTTAGACTTTTCTGGGATTTCTTTTTAATGTCAAATGGCATCTTTTTTTATCACTTTCAAACATAGTTTTTAAAAAGTTTCGGAGCACTCGGAGTGTTTGCATGTACTGGGATTGATCTGTAATTTTTAAAATGTATATTTATTTTATTGTTAGCACGATCACTACTGAAAATAAATTATGCAGTGCATGCTGTTTTATTTTAGAGCCTCTCAAAAGTAATTAGCTACATTTCTTATGTTTTTTAATGATAAAAAATCTTAATGAAAGTAATACATGTTTATAAAGTACACAAAAATATTGTTTCGTGGAATATGCGATGCAAAAATTTTTTTTTGTATGAAAGTCCACAGAAATGAATTTCGTTATATAATGTAAGGCGAAAGCTATTTGCAGTTTTTAAAATTATGTTACGCTATTCCAAATGAATTTCATACCCATGAGCTAGGTTCACGATAAGGTGATAATTTCTTCTGATCTACATATTTTACTTCACAAACATAGACATTATCAAGATGTAAACTGATAAGATTTTTTCCGCAGATAAAAAAAATAAACGAAACTGGTACACATTTTGAAAAACATTTTCGGCAATAATTTTAGCATGTATCATATTAAGCATAGATCATATTTAGCATAATACCAGTAATATAATGATGTATGTATTTTTCGAAACAAAATTTACTAAATTTTATGCAATTGAAAATGTATATTTTAAAAACAGATTAATATTGATTTCTTTCTTTAAAAAATGCATCTTATTTTTTTAAATTTATTTGAAGAGAAAAAAATATATAGTGAGGATAGGAAATATATAATCATAAATTTAATGTTAAATTTTTGTTGATAAATTAAACCAAATGAACGTTAAAAAATCAAACAATAAAACAATTATTTTGTAGGTAAGTTAACCCTTTGCGGCGAGGTGGTTTCATACATATACCACTTAATTTTAAATCCCAAACGCCACATTCGCACCGGGATTTTGTTTAAAAAAATTACGGTTTATTGAATGCGCAAAATATCGCCTTTTCTTATTTACAAATAAATTTTTTTTCAAATTCCGGTATCAGTCATTAATTTCAATACTTAAGCAAGGAATTTGCCCTGCGCCGCAAAGGGTTAAATCATTTGAACGCTAACAATTCAAAGAGTATAACAAAATTTAAAAATGTTATAATTTAAACACCGTAAAAATTAGATTCCACAAAATTAAAGATAATCTGTAAAGCAACTAAACTTTTTTAAACAACTGGGATTCCCATAACATTTATATAATGGTAGCATTATAACGATTATTTCGTTATATATTGGTTATTTTATTAAATTATTCCTTCCCCCCTGTCTCTGTTCAATTCAAAATCAGTTTTAAATGTCCTTCATTCACTTTCCATTTTTTTTCCCTCGACTAGCTTTTCTCTAACCGAAAAATCGGCAGCTGCTTAACTTTGTGAGAAATACACTCACATATTAATCAACCGTTTAAAGCTATTTCCAGATGTCTGCTATTTCCGATCGAAGCAATTCTGCATTACCTTATTTGGACATCATCTCTGTTTCGCGGTTAAAATTTATGCTTACGCTTCTTTTTCCTTTCTCAACAAAAACCTAAAAAGAATTTAACATCTGCGCAGTAAAAATCTCATGTCCCTTTGGTGTGCCTCTTTATTAGACAAAACAACACGTGTAACATTCTATCGTTTGGCAACCTTTTCTTTCCCATCCTAGCTAGGAATCCAAATTGAATTCTTATCTTGCCGGCTGCATTTTAACTGTTATTTGGCATATACTATCCATTGTGCATGGGCGAACTTGTGTGTGTTGGCGATTTTCTATCATGCCAAAAGTGGCAATTTGTTGCTATGTACGAGGACACTCGTCTCTCTGCTCTCGTCTGGTAAACTTGCTAATCGCTGTTCGGAGATTTTCTCCGAGTACTGTATGCGTACCCCCCTAGTATCATATGTATGAATAAAAAATAACTTAGCAATCATTGTGGGGTTTTTTCGTACATCTGAACCTGGATACATGATCATTTCGTTCTTCTAAATGCCTTAACAAATATTTTCAACTGCCAATCTCCCTTATAAAACCTCTGGTGCCTGACAGTTTCGTTTTTCCCCACATAAAAAAAAAAAAAAAAAATATGGAGGGGGGTACAATCAACTCCGACTTTACGGCGAATGTGATAATTTTGGTTCTTCTCTCTTCTCTGCATCCCCGGTAAAAAAGAAAAAAACGCAACTGCTAGTAGTCTTGCCTGCTAAAAGTCAACAGATGTGGAAGTGATTTCCCCCACTTCATCTGCGATCGGCGTCGACAAGTGCTGTTCCCGTCCTGAGATTCCTTTCCTGGACACCCCCTTTCTCTCCCCTGTGATCTCTATCCAAAGGGCTGCGGAGCGTCTCCCCTTATAATTCCATCTTCAAAAGAAATATGCGGCCAAGTATCACCTGAGCGCTGGGGCGCCCGCCCTTCTTTCTTCCACTAGCACCGTTTTGTGTTTGATCATCGCCGCCAGATATCGAGGGCTGTATGTGCGCATTGTGTGCTTCTATACCAGTGGTGTTTTGTGGTGTGCTTCTATACCAGAGTGTTTTGTGTGTTTTCAGTGAATGTAATCTACAGAAAGTTCATATAATCTCATAGAAAATTTAGTGAATAACAGTATACATGTGGTGTGATGCATCGTAAAATCGTTCATCGTGCAAAAAAATAGTGATTGTCTTCAATTCTGAGAAAATCCATCAGAAATAATTCATCGTAGATATCAGTTATCAGTGCACAAAGTAATAAATAAATAAATAAGAGAATTACAAAAATTCTCTAAATGAGGTGTCACCATCTTAGACAAGTGAATAACCAATTACCTGGTTACAATATAAGTTTACTACTAGTCTTCAGTGATAAAAAAAAGTGTAAAACAACCAAAAGCAATTTCGAAATAATCTATACGTTGAATGTGGGAGCAGATCGTGCCCCAGTTCCCTAAGTTCTTGTCTTATTAAATTAGTAATCAGTTATTTATTTTTAAATCTAAATCTGTAAGTTACCCCAAGTATTTTGTTTATTTTATGTTCTGCTTCCACAGTCAGTTCATCATAGTCAATATTGCAGTTTGGTGTTTTAAATCATATTTAATTCAATATCACTATTTTTAATCCTGTTATTGTGTTTTTGCAAATTTTTTTTAAATTGCGAAAGCACGGTAACTGTTGTCATTTCTAGTTATTATTTTTATGACATTTTATGCAGTTTTTACCAGTTATTACATTTATGTGCTAGTGTTTCATATTTTACGTCCCACCCCTTTTGTTTGTTTTTTTAATTTGTATTTAGATTCTCTAATATGCTTAAATGTGTTTAACCAGTTTTGAACTTTAATTACAAGGTTAAAATAAGAACATTCTTTTTCATCCAAAACATATAAATAAATCAGAAGGTTTTAAGTTACAAAAAAAGGAATTTTTTTTCATAGTGTAAAGAAGTTAAAGGATTTTTTTTTTCTTGCTTGCTAACAGTTTTTGCAGTTTTCTATAGAGTTTTCTTTGCTTTATTATCTAAAGATAAAGTAAGTCCTTTTTAAAGTGAAGGAATATATAGATATATGTTTCAAAGTGTAATTATTTTGCTTTTATTTAATTTATTTACTAAATGTGTTACTTTTATATGTCTCCCTTTTGCTTTACTGTTATAAGAAGTTCAAATAAGATATCTTTAAAGTGAGGTATATTTTAAGATCTATTTATTTTGCTAGTTTACATATTTTTACTAGCGAGGAAATTTTCTTGTTTTCAATGTGCTTTAGGGTATAAATTCGGTCTGTGTAACAATTTCTCGAAACTTGTGAGCTTAAACAAAACAAAAAAAACTAATCATGGCTGCAAAACAAATTCCGATAAATATCATTCAATTTGATGGAGATCCAGATTTACTTAAATTTTTCTTTGATCAAATTCGCGTCTGTGCAGAAATTAATAAATACAACCCACAAACAACAATTGCAATCTTAAAGGGAAAGTTAGTTGGGCCTGCACAAAAATTTCTAGCCCAAAATCCCGACCTGCAAAAGATAACAGACCTTGATTTGTTGGAAAAGGAATTTGCGTCATTTTTCGCCCCCCCTAGTAAATGTGTTGCTTCTGTTGAATTGTCCAGTTTAGCACTTATGCCTTCTGAGACGATAAAAAACTTAGCTCATAGAATAAATGTTCTTGCGGCGACTGTTTATGCAGATATCAACGACGAAAGTGCACGCAACACTATTAAACTTATGAAATTTCTAGAAGCCCTTCCTTCAAATATTAGAATAAAATTACAGGAAGAAGGCATTAATGATTATAAAACAGCAGTAGAAAGAGCACAAACCCTTCATGAAATTTTAAGGAATGAAAAAATCTTACATTCCTTACCTTCGGTACACAGACCAGAAAATCTCATCGAATCGCAACTGAAAGAAATTTCCGAGAAAATAAATGCATTATCGTTTGCCCCTCCTGATACTAAAACCGAAACTGAGCAAAAAAATCTCCAGACTAGACCTAAACATTTCGCAGGTGTTTCACGCTTCAAAAAAAATTACAAAAATCGAAACTACACTAGACGTTATTCCCCACACAAGTTTTCACAAAGAAAACCAGTTGTTTGTCAGTTATGTGGACGAAACAATCATGATGCTCTCTCTTGTTTTAAATGGAAAAGAGCAAATACTCAAAAAAAAAAAAACAATTACACAAATTCCACGCCACAATTTCAGGAAAACTGAAACAGAGATACAATTTCTATGCTGATGGTCTTGTGTCTCAGTCTAATACTTCTACATCAGCAACTATTCTTTTTGACCCTGTATTACCTAAAATTTCAAGTTCGAGACTAGTTAATTCAGTAGCTTCCCAAACTTTTGACTCTATTAAGATAGCAAATAACATCAGTACACAAACAGAAAGTGATAATGTTCAGATAATTTGTAGTGTAAACAATATGTCACCATCCCTCCCTCTTGTTAAAGCCACTATAGCAAACCATGATATTACTTTATTGGCTGATTCTGGTAGTAGTATATCTTTACTTTCACAAAAATTATTCAACCAACTTAAACCTGTCTTAAAATATAAAAGACTGTCCACCGACGTCAATATTAAAACTGTCAATTCTGACGTCTCATTTTCCGCCTGCATCAGAACATCCATTAAGCTAAAACAAAAAGCGTTTTCACATCACTTTTATATTGTTGACATACCCGAGTCTTCCAGTTTTGAAGGCATTTTAGGTTTTGATTTCATAACTAGATACAATGTTGTCATCGATACTTTTAACAAGTGTCTCCATGTCAACAATAATTTCTCTGTTCCTTTAAAAACCAGTAAAGAATCTTCTGGAGAGAAACAATCAAAATCATGCAATTCTTTGAGTGATGTTGTATTGAATCAAGCGGTGTTCTTAACTCGAAAAATTATAGTAGAACCTCAACAACAAATATGGTGCTCTGTTTACACCTCCAATAACATTAACAATGACAGAAATTATCTATTTGAATATTTGGCACAAACAAAAGAATTAATAGGAAATGATGCCATTATTCAAATGAACAAATTATCCAATAAAAGAAAGAAAACTTCACAAATACATCATTTCTTCTCAATAACACTTAAAAACACTTCTGAAAAGACCATTCATCTCCCTAAACACACAAAAATAGGTCAATTATCTGAGATTGAGGAAATTCGCGACTATACTTCTGAAATGTCTGACAAGCAAAATAACTCAGAACTGCACTTTGTAAATTATATTCAGGCGTCTAATGAAATCTTACAAAAAAGAAAGCAGGAGTTATCGGCTAATGATTTTAAACTTTCTCACTTAAAATCTGATGAAGCAAGGAACCTAACTAAATTGCTACTTAATTATTATCCTGCCTTTTCCAAATCATTAGACACACTTGGTCATACAGATAAAATTGTACCTGATTTAAAATTCATTAATGATTACCCCATAAAGACTCTCCCTTTCCCTCTCCCCCAAGCTGTGCAAAAGGATGTTTTAAATCAAATCAAACAGTTACTTGATGCCAAAATCATTGAGCGTCATTGTTCCGAATGGGCCTGCCCCATGCTTCTTGTTAAAAAGAAACCAGACGGTACAGGTATACAGAAATATAGACTCGCATTAGATCTCAGAATGGTTAATACTATAATTCAAGGTTCGTCCTATCCACTTCCAAAAATTCAAACTATTATTTCAAATCTTTCACAATATCGTTTTTTCTCTTCTCTCGACTTTCATCAGGCATATCATCAGATTGATTTGCCTGCAAAATTTCAAAATCAGCTCACATTCACTACAATGTTCGGTTCTTTTCGGTATAAGAGATTAGTATTCGGCTTAAAATCTAGCGCCTCAATTTATCAAGCTTTAATGGACTCCTTACTTGATGAATTACAGTTAGAAGGTGTCTATACCTACCAAGATGATCTTATTGTTGGTGCCAATTCATATCAAGAAATGTGTGAGAAGTTGGATAAAATTCTTGCAATACTAGTAAAATATAATTTAACGCTGTCCCCTAACAAATGCACTTTTCACAAAACCAGTTTAGATTATCTTGGATTTCACATAGAAAATCAAACTATTTCTCCTGTTCAGTCGAACATTGTAAAAATAACATCTTTTCCAACACCTACAACTAAACGTCAATTAAAAGCACTCATAGGCGTCATTACATTTTACAAATCTCTGGTTCCATCCTTTTCTGAACTTGTACAACCTCTCATAAACTTAACTACTCCAAAAGCCAAATTTAAGTGGACAAGCAAACATCAAAAAATTATGGACACCATACAGAAGATATTCTTTAATCCACCCATGGTTAGATTACCTGACTGGAACAAAAAGTTCTATTTAAATACTGATGCGTCAAATATTGCCATTTCTGGCGTCTTACTACAAGAACATGATAAACAACTATTACCTGTTGCATACTTTTCAAAATCTTTAAAAGCATCAGAAAAAAAATATCCTGCACTTAAATTAGAACTCATGGCAATTCATAAATCAGTTACTGCTTTCAAATATTATTTATACAACAGAGAATTTGTAATACTTTCAGATAGTAAACCATTAGAAAAGTACAACAAAACTACAAACCCGGCTGATATTATCTCTCGTTGGCTCATGGATCTCTCAGAATACACATACAAATTTCAACATATTCCAGGTAAAAAGAATGTACTCGCTGACTATTTATCTCGCTGTAACTTTGAAAATAATCAACAGACTTTAGCTACAAACCCTGAACTTATTCATGACACTCAACCCTTACCTATTGTAGAATGTGATACTCCACACTCCAGCTCGACTGATTCTAATATGCATGTTAACTGCCTTATTTCTGGTACACAAACAAATCCTGACCCTTTATTAGAAATTTCGAATGAAACATTTGCTACTGAACAACAAAATGACCCTACTTTGTCTGTTGTTTATAAAGAAATCTTAAAGAATGGATCTTCTCAAAAATTTCCTAACTACTTCATTCATCCTGATTCGAAAGTATTAATGTTAAAGAAGGAAAATATTTTTAATAACACTTTTTCGTATCACATTATTGTTCCAAATTCACTTAAAACCAAAGTCTTAACAATTTCACATTTATCCCATTTTGGCTTTAATAAAACTTATGAATTCTTGTCAGGTAGATATTTTTGGAAGGGTATGTATGTAGACACTTTAAACTTTGTTGCATCCTGTATCAAATATCTTCAAACTAAACATCACCAAACTCCACCTGCACCCTTACAGCCCACATACACTCCCAGGTACCCTGGTCACACTATCAGTACAGATCTCCTTGGACCGTTTGCTAATGGAAAATATGTTTTAACTATCACTGATCATTTCTCGAGACATATTGAACTCTTTCCACTTAATGACATATCTGCGAGTAAGGTTGTTAAATGCTTATTCTCTTACATAACCACCTTTGGGAGACCTTCGGTTGTCTTATCAGACTTAGGACCCCAGTACACTTCTCAGGTATATAACATTTTTAATGATACAATGGGCATTAAGGTATTACACAGTTCTGCCTCGAGACCACAATCAAATGCGATTGCAGAGCGAATCAATAAGTCAATCAAATATTCAGTTAATATTCTTTTACAAGAAGGTCATTCATTCGAAAATGCAGTATTTATACACAAATCACTTTATAATGGTTCGAAACATGCAACTACATTATATTCTCCTAATTTTCTTCATTTTGGACGTGAACTTTCTCTAATTTTTGACACTTTTGATCAGTCGTGCAACCAACCCTTTCTTGATAAACATATTGAAGTACACAAATTACTTGATGATTTGTGTAAGATATATCACAAAGCTTATAACAACATTAAATCTGCTCAAGATAAAAGATATAAATATTACGGTCAGAAAGCTAAATTAAGATCCATTTTCTTAAAAGATATTGTATATCTAAAATCAAATGACAAGTTTAAAGCTAGGTATACTGGTCCATATATTGTCACTTGTAAACATTCCCCTGTGTCATTCTCAATTAAAAGGTTGTATACTCCTGATAACACAGCATTTCGGGTACATATTGATAGACTTTTACTTGCACCTCCTCGTTATGGACATTTATTTGATGCGTCAAGTCATATAAACAACACTAACTTTAATACGTTTTATCAACCTCACACATACAATCTAAGAAACAGAAGCTAATGTAAATCACTATTTATTATTTTTATGTCTTGTTTTATGATACCACATATCCAACCAAAGAGCTCATGGTTGTGTGTATGTTGTTTTTGACTGATCTTTAACAATATCATGGCTGGTCCATCATTGTTGCTCTGAAGATCTCTTAGGAACAATATTAGGTATCATTGTTATCCTTTAACACTTAGATATGTCTTCAAACTCACTAAAATTTTATTTACTTTTATTTTGTTTTCTTTTTGCAGTACACTTAAAATTTCTTTGACAATACTCATTAATTCAGTATTTTTCCACTAACTAACCTTCCACTTAACATTTCTTGTACAGTAAGTCAAACATATTATAGTTAGATAAACAGGTACTGTAGTTTGGAAATGTAAACAAAAGATTCAAGTAATTAAACTAAACACAGTTTTTATATATGACTTGTTCATCACCCCACTCGATTGTGACACATTTTTCGTCTCTCTTCACTCTAGGATTGTCTGCCCATATTAGTTATTATATGATATACATTTTTGTTTTTTTTTCTTTTTGAATTCTTCCCTTTGAAGTCTTGTTCCCGTTCAAAATTAAGGCCCTAAGGGTTCAAGCTTCATTGTGTTGAGAGACAAAATTTTGGAATTGGAGTTTCGATTCAAATTTTTGAATTGTGATTCCAATTCACATCAATTCAAATTTTTTTTCATGTAATTCGACGTGGGCTCCTTCAGAAGACCGCTAGTGCCTTCGGGGGAGCATCACAATTCCCTCCTCATCTAAGGCTAGGCCCTAAGCCGATGCCATAATACTTGTGTTGTACACAAGATTCAGGGTGACGCATATTTTTTATGGGCGTGCTTGGAGCACCTCTTTTTTTGTCATCCTATGCTTCGGCATGAAACACTTTTTACAAAAACATTTTTATTTTTTAATATACATCATATTACTCTTTTTAATTTTTTTGAAAAATATAGTGCTATTATGTTATTTTTGTGTATTGCCATTTTATATTCATTTAGTATTAGTTTCATGTTTTGTGTATATGTTTCAAAATTTTATTTATGTCATGATAACAATCAAAGCTGCAGTAAGATTTTTGTACTGTCTGAGTCGACTCAACTTATACATATAAAATACAGTACTACCTTGGATCCATGAAATACAAATATAAAAAATATAGAGACTTTAGAACTGCTGACTGTTTTTGAATACAAAAGTCTCCATTATCATGACGTTAAATTTCTACATATATAGATAAAAAAAAAAAAAAAAAAAAAAAAAACTTTTGCATTTATGTATGTTTTTATGTTATAATATTTTATGCTAGCCTATGCACATTGGACAGCAAAAGTTTTTTTTTGTGGTGCACCGGGTGATATATATAACGATTATTTCGTTATATATTGGTTATTTTATTAAATTATTCCTTCCCCCCTGTCTCTGTTCAATTCAAAATCAGTTTTAAATGTCCTTCATTCACTTTCCATTTTTTTTCCCTCGACTAGCTTTTCTCTAACCGAAAAATCGGCAGCTGCTTAACTTTGTGAGAAATACACTCACATATTAATCAACCGTTTAAAGCTATTTCCAGATGTCTGCTATTTCCGATCGAAGCAATTCTGCATTACCTTATTTGGACATCATCTCTGTTTCGCGGTTAAAATTTATGCTTACGCTTCTTTTTCCTTTCTCAACAAAAACCTAAAAAGAATTTAACATCTGCGCAGTAAAAATCTCATGTCCCTTTGGTGTGCCTCTTTATTAGACAAAACAACACGTGTAACATTCTATCGTTTGGCAACCTTTTCTTTCCCATCCTAGCTAGGAATCCAAATTGAATTCTTATCTTGCCGGCTGCATTTTAACTGTTATTTGGCATATACTATCCATTGTGCATGGGCGAACTTGTGTGTGTTGGCGATTTTCTATCATGCCAAAAGTGGCAATTTGTTGCTATGTACGAGGACACTCGTCTCTCTGCTCTCGTCTGGTAAACTTGCTAATCGCTGTTCGGAGATTTTCTCCGAGTACTGTATGCGTACCCCCCTAGTATCATATGTATGAATAAAAAATAACTTAGCAATCATTGTGGGGTTTTTTCGTACATCTGAACCTGGATACATGATCATTTCGTTCTTCTAAATGCCTTAACAAATATTTTCAACTGCCAATCTCCCTTATAAGCATCAAAAATTCATGTAATCGATTCAGTTGCATGCATTTTTATTGTTACTGTTACGTAGAAAGTTTTACGAATCCTAGTTTCCTGGAAAAAGTTTATTAACTTTTCAGATTTTTTTATAATGCATTAGAAAGAAGTCTAAATAAATTTTTGACTTTTAAATTACAAATATTTGTATTGCAGATTTTATATTATTAATATACGGAGTGCGCACAAAATGATAAAGCACGTGTGCACACAAAATCATAAAGCACATGTAAAAATAAAAAAATAACATTTTAAAAAGATCTGAGGTTTATTTTGATTCAATTTGAATGGAATCAAAGTGTTTCAGATGTTTAAATGATTATATTGTTCAATTAATTTTTTATTTTTTAATGTTCAATTGGTTTAACTTATTTGTTACAAAAATTAAACATTAAATGTAAAACTAACTGAATGACGCAAGTTAATAAATGGAAATTGGTAATAATTAGGGAGGAGGTTTCATTAAAAAGAAAAATCTATAGGAAGAAAATTAAAAGTTAACATATTATCCCGAATTCTGCATGTTCACCTTTTTATATATAAATTCTCCGATATACGTTTCACGGTTGACAGAGCTTTTAAGGTTTTATCTAATGATTTTAAAAAAAGAGTTGGTTGAATATCCATGAGATTGTAAGTTCTAATGGGTATAAAATAAGTAGCATTAATCAATTATTAAATTACTATAGAAAAGGGAAACCTTAACCACAAGATCCAGAGTTAATTGAAAATCTATATTATAAAGGGCAAACGTATCTGTGCGTAACGCATACGTCATTTTGCGAATGGCAACACTTTTCCATACAATTTCGGTATTACAAATTTTTGTACTGCAAATTTTACGCTTCAAATCATCACACATTTTAAATTTTTACACCGTCGTATAGAGAAAAAAATGCACTTTTAAATGCAATTTGTTTGAAAACTGTATCTCAATTTTTTTTTTAGATATTAATTTATTTTTAGTTTTCAGTATCAATTCTGCAATTGTGGCAACAAAATCACTCCATTTTCTCTTAAAACTGAAAAAAAGTATTAAAATGCGTATAAATGTGTCAAAAATATCGTCGGTTATAAAATCCAATGAATAGTTTATTGCAAACTTACTTTACAAAAAATACAACTGTTTCTCTTCACAAAAATGTATTTTAAAGACTATTTGCATGACTGTCCTCCGCATTTATTTAATTTGTATCGAAAAACTCAAAGATTGTAATTTCATTTATCCATGTGTAATGATGGTTTCCGAATTTTGTAAAAAAAACCCAAAAACTAAATGAATGATTTCTGATAAAACATGGAGCTACTATAAACAAACAAGTTAAGGCCTTATGAATCATTATGTACCCGATTTATTTCGCCGGATCTCTTGAATATTGCTTTTTGTTACGTTTGTGCATTATTCCTTTCCGCGTTAATGACGTCATATGCACACTTTTATATCGATGTTGTTTAAGACTGGATCCGTAAAGGTGAAATGGTTTAACAGAGGCAATTACGTCATTTTATAATAAAATGAATATTGCTCAGTTAAACTGATGGCATTGAGCTCGCAGGCTATGCACACTGATTATAAGTTACAGTCTTATATTTTCGAGGAATAATCCCTTCAAAAAACAATTAATGGGAGAAAAAGCGTCCCCCCCCAATATGTTTACTATTTTGTTAATTCTATCTTAAAGTAGTATTTATTTGTCGGTTAGACTGACCAATATAGGATGCATTTTTTACTGTAACTAATTTTGTAGATTTATTATAAATCAATGAAACAGTCCGTTCTTAAACATTTTCTTTCGTCGAATTTTGACGGGTTCCACCTCGTTTCAGTAAAGGTAGAGATCCTACAAAATTAATGAAGCTTCTTTTCCATATTTAAAAGGTAGTTTTGAGAAGTTAAAATTTCAATTTAAAAAGTTTAATACTAGGGGCGATCAAATGAAAAAGTGCGAAACGCCCTAACTACCAAACCGGTTGAAATTTGAATATGCCGCTTTGGAATAAAGTAGTGAGACATCGAGAGATGCGATTGGAGTATCCAGCGTAGTTGTGAACATACGTAGGTGCTTGTGCATGAAGGGGGAGAAAAGCAGACAGCAAGTGAGCTCCGTCCAATTGATGCGGCAGTGCCTGTGAGGCCATCATTGGTTTCTCATTGCAAAATCCGATGATTAAAGGGCAGCGAGGTGTTATCGGATTTCTCGTGCGTCAGACTTTGATCAGAGACCTCGCTGCTCTTTAATCATCGGATTTTGCAATGGTAAAGCCATGGTGGCCTCACAGGCCCTGCCGCGTTAATTGGACGGAACTCACTTGCTGTCTGCTTTCTTCCCCCTTCATGCACAAGCGCCTGCGCATGTTCACAACTACGCTAGATACTCCAATCGCATCTCTCGATGTCTCACTACTTTATTCCAAAGCGATATATTCAAATTTCAACCGGTTTGGTAGTTAGGGCTTTTCGTACCTTTTCATTTAATCGCCCCTAGTATTAAATTGATTGCTACGCCGCCACCAAAATTAAAGACTCTACTTAATAAGTAATTTGACCCTATAGGAAATGAGGTTTTTGCAGGAGTTTATAAAATACCTCATATTACCGGAAAAAAAACTGACTTAAATTATTACATAGACATGATTGGGAGGAAGCTTGTAATTAGAAAAGGTGAGCATGAATCCGATATTAAATTTGGTAATACTAACATTACTTTATCTAGATTATACTTAGATGGAGGAATAAAAACTCTGTCTAATAAAAGCAAGTTATGTTTGGTATCAAATTGTTGTCTTAAGTGCATTATAAAGAGAGTCCATTGAATTTTTTACGCGTAAATATTTTGTTTGTAATGAAACTGTTTCTTTTATTATTCCTAAGTTGTGGTGAGAGTTAATGAATAAGTTCCTCAGAAAATCTGGAATGGGATGAACCAATTTAAAAAATAAATTTAGATTATGGTCCATTTTTAATTTTTTTTTTTTTTTTTTTTTTTTTTTTTTTTTTTTAACAATACAGCGCGTGATTTTTATTTACTACTCATTCTCGCGTATCATTTGTATTGTCCGTCAGACGATTTGTTTTTTTAATTTTATTATAATTATGGTTTTTATCAAATTGCATCCGAAACATGCCAATGTTATTTGTTTTCAATTTTTTACAACATTTATTTCAAGTAATTTACTTTAATTAGTGAAAGGATTTTTTCTGATAAGTTTGTCGGGAAAGTTTAATTTTTCCCAATAAAGCGAGGACATTCTGAGTTAAGTGTTACAAAATCTTCAGGTATGTCTAGAGTAAATGAACAAAACTAAATGAAAGAAATAAAACAAAGAGCAAGGAGAATTATTTAATTGATTCTCCGAAACTGTACCAGAAGGTAACTTCTACGAGTGACTTAATTTAATGTATTATTTGCAGCAGGTGATTTCACGAGAGCTGCATCATTTATAAGAATAAGTGCACTGAATGTGGCTGACGATAACTTCAATCAGTCAACAAGAAAATATTAAAACTCTTAAAATGAAAATGAGCTACTTTAAAATTAAACATATGATCAAGTAACTTAATGTTATCTTGCGATTATATCTCTGCTTGCTTTTTTAGATTATTTATTATTTTTAAGTAAAATATTCTAATTATATTTGATATTTGATATTTAATATTGGATAAGAAAAATTTTATACGTATGTACTTAAATATGATTACTATTGTTAACAATTTAATTATAGAAATTATTTATAAGAATCTTTCTAATTAGGTGCACAATGACATCAACAATGTAAGGACAAATTGTACAGGATAGGGTTTTGCTTTCATAACAGTTATTCTATTAAATTGGAATATGACAAAAAAAAGAGCAATTGAAATGTATGTAAAACAAATGAAGTCAAAATTACTCATGAATAGTTTTGCAAAAAAATATTTTTTAATTTATTATTATTATTCTATTGAATTGTGCACAGACATTTATATCTTTACTTTATAGCTAAATTTACATATATTAATATATGTATATATATATATATATATATATATATATATATATATATATATATATATATATATATATATATATATATATATATATATATATATATATATATATATTAATATATGTATATGTATATATATATATATATATATATATATATATATAGACGCACACACACATATATAGAAAGCATAATGTTCAGCAGGTTTGTTTTACTAGATGTCTGTATCAATTTGGTATCAAATCTCACTTTCTGAAGCTAAGTTGCCCAAAACTTTAAAATAAATAAATAAGTAAATAAATATAATAAATAAAATAGAGAGCAAAACAGAAAAATGCCAAAGCCCCTAAAAACGAAAAGTATTAAAAACAACTAAAAACTTATGCCACTTTAAAACAAAAATTGGGTTATATTTCTGACAAAGTATTTTCTAAGACTATAGGAAAAAGTTAGGGGCAATCATTTTACTTGGAAAGTATTCGAACATGTCCCATAATAAATTCATTTTATCTGACATAAGCTTGAGATGTCTGAAACAAAGACTTCCCCATTCTGCGGGGAATGTTCAGGAGCAGCTTTTTTAAATTCTCAAAAGTTACTCATATTTCTATTCGGCGGTCCAAAACAGAATAAATCGAAATAAGGATAAAGTATTTTCAATAAGGCCATGTTCTTTCAGCTGTTTTTTAAAATTTATGAGTCTATGCGGTAGTTCAAACAACAAGGTTCCTGGAGGGGTATATTTTAAGCTAAAAGGCATTCTTTAGAGAAATAATTTAGCATTTATGCTGTCTGATTTTTAGATTGTCATCGCAAAAGCACCAGACTAGATTCGACTTTTGGTTTTGTACTGTGAAATTTCCTTTGTGTTAACTTCAGGGAAAAATAAAAATAATATTTATCGCTGATAAAATAATTTATATATTATGGGAAAAGTTAAGAGATATATATTTTAATTCTAATACATTTTAATTGGTTCAGAGTGCACAAATCATTTATAACTTTACCCTTTTACTAGATATTATAAGATAAAAGATATATATATAAATGTAATTTTATAATTTATATTTATGTTATTAAAAGTAAAAACATGTCTGTATGTAACGATTACTTCTTCCTAATGCTGGCAACAGTTAAATGGTTAAATTTCGTTTTTAATTAAATTTATTTTAATTTCTAACTATAGCACTTTTTCAATTTTTACAGAATCGCACAAGAAAACAAAATGCTTCCAAATGCAATTAAAAAAATATTTCATGTAAAAAATAATTACAAATAAATTAACCACATACATAACTAATATTATTTAACGACACGCTTAAATAACTAAAATTATCGGAGTAAAAATTATTGCTGTAAATGGCAGTATTTCTCTTTTCTGTTCGGTTATTAATTCTTGGAATGACGCAAATATAAAAATATTGATTTTAATAACTTGCAAAACTTTATTTGGATACCTTAAGGATATTTTTTATATAAAAACGATTGATGCTTTTGAAAATTGGCAAAATAAATGAATACATAAATAGATAACAATAAAAAAAGAATTAATACTAAAATTACCGTTTATTTAACATATCGAATTCAGGTACGTTGTAGCCGTCGTTTTTGTCCGCAGTCCACATATTGCATTATGTGGACTGCATTTACAAAAGCAGATAATAACATATCTGCAGGAATCTCCTGTAAAGTTCGCGATATATTATCCTTCAGCTTAGCCAGATCCTGGACACTTTCGTGACAGATCTTGGACTTTAAATAATCCCATCGCAGAAAGTCACAGGGTGTAAGATTAGGAGACTTAGGTGGCCATGCAGTTGGAAAACAGCGAATAATAACTCTTTCTGTTGTAAATTTCTGTCGTAGCAGCTGCAGTACCCCGCAAAGCAATATGTGGAGGGGCTGCGCATTTCATAAATTTTTTTTCAGGCTCTGTCTTTGCTGATTGGCCGGAAAAACGATGTTGTTTCGTATTTGGCGACATTTGTCTTTGGTAACAGAACAATTTACAAGTTCTGTCAGAGTAATGTTCTCATAAAACAATGGACCTATGCATGACGGTTATTTCGTTATATATGTTTTCTTCTCGCGCTCCCTCCCCCCGCTATTTCAATTCAAATATTTTAAATATTGTTTGGTTTTCCTTGTTCTTCATTCCTTCCCCCCTCGCTATTACACTTTATTGTGCATGCAAATACCTTATCTATTCTTTTGTAACTGTGCTCTCCGTGCACAATCCTAATGTAAGTCTGTATTTTTTTAACACATACTTAAAAATTAAATCGGTTGTATTTATTGCCCTTCTCTTTTTAATGGAAGCCTGTTATGTTCTGATCCGTCTTTATAATTAACCTTGGAAGTTTTGGGTTCCCAATTTTAAGGTGAGATACACTCCCACAATTATTCAGCCGTTAGCAAACACTTTTCAGCTGTCAGCTAAAACAGGTGTATTTAAGTCTTCGATCGGTTCGCTGCTGTACATTCTTCCTTTTGCGGGCCTGTTTTACAGACGTAATGATAACAATTTCTGGTGTGTCAGCACTTTTTGTTCTTTCTGTTGTCATGCCTATTTTTCCGTCCAGATGTAAGTACAATCTGTTGATAACCACAACTGTGGCAACCTTCAATTCCCGGTGCGAATTCACAATTAATTCTGATCACCGCTCTAAATGGGTTGTGTTTTTGCAGCCAATACGTACGTTGGTTCCTTGTGCATGGCGCGAATTTTTGCATATTGCCGTCATTATATATACACCAACTCTGTGTGCGTCATCTCTGAAGAGACACTTCCCCCTTTGTTACGAGCCTGAAAGGCTTTGAATTTTCGTGGAGACATTGTTCTCCGCCTTCTTTAAGCACCTCTCCCTGTATTCATGGACATAAAAAATAATTGACATTACAACACCTGTGGGGTTTTTTTCGTGATGTTCTACTGAACCTGTGTTTTCTTAAGGTTTTTGCGGTTACGAACAGTTTTATGTCTAAAGTATCGTTCAGTCTTCATCGTCGTTACACTATGATCATATCTGTTGTGAAACCACACCAAACAGTTATATTTTGGCGAATACAAAGAAATTTCGTTGGTTGTTTTTGGTGACTTGTTATCCCAAATTGGGCATATCTGGGTAATTACGATTCCATTCTTGTGAAAGTGGGGCTCGTCTCCCAATAAAATTTTCCACGGCCAACCATCATCCAACTCCACTCTGGCAAGAAAAATGAGAGCAAAAGTCAATTGCTTATCATAGTCAGTGTGACGTAACACTTGTACACGGCTGACTTTGTACGGATAGAAATGGATAATCTTTAGTATGATTTTCCATACTGTACAATAAGGCATATCCAGGTTTCGAAATATTAAACGAGCACTGGAAGTGGTAGCAATATTGTCTGGTGCTCTTTCGACAATCGCCGTTGCTACTTTGATTATATTCTATGGTACCGGTTTTTATCCTCTGCCTGATTGAACATTTAGAGAACCTGTTCTCTCAAACTTCTCAACCATTGCTTTTAAAACATTTTTTACTCTGATTTGCAACAAAATAATTAAGTTTCTGAATTTAGAAAAAATTATACATAATCATAGCAGGTTTGTACGCAATAAACGTTTTCTAAAGAGTTATCTGTGCTTCTGAAAACTGTTTAATTTTCTTGGAAGTCTCAGAAACCTATATATTTTCGAGATTTAAGGAAACATTTAAATAAACAAATTTTCTTTTGCAGCCAGTTATTTTGAGAAACGTTTCGGAGGTTGTTCGGTAGTGTAATAATCATTTTTTATTTCCTTCTATGTTTACAAGAAGAAGTGTATTACAAGCAGTGTATTCGTGAAAAATTTCGACTTCTAGTTTTTGATTTATAGTGATTATGATTATTTTGGTTTATACGCATTATAAGATTCTGAACACGATTTGATAGTTTCTTGAAACTGTCTGTCTGTCACTCTGTGCATAGAGACTCTGTCGAGTCTGTATTTGACATAACTTTTATGGGCGCTCTATCTCAAGAACTAATGTACGAAATGTCACAAAATTTAAGATTCAGTTACACCTTGTAATAAACTGAAGTTGATTAGTTTTTTGCTTAAAATTAAGCACTACTATGCTACATTATTCATGATTACCATAACAACTCTATCTCAGAAACTATTGCACAGACTTTCACCAAACTTCAGATTTAGTTTGTGGGTATATAATTTGGTATTGATTACAGGATGGTGTAAATCTCTTTACAGGTGGCTCTGCTGTGCTGCATAATTTATAATTATCGTAACAGCTCTATCTCCAGTCTAAAGCACGAATTTTTATCAAACATTAGATTCAGTTAGTACGTGATTTAGATTTGTGTTGGATAATTTTGGGTGCAGCCAATCGTTTAACAAATGGTGCTATTATACTGCATTTTTCACGATTTCGCAAAGTTGTATCTCAAGAATAATTGCATGGATTTTCCTCAAACTTCAGATTTAAATAGTCCCTAATAAAAATTAGTCCTGATTAGTATTTGGTGTACATTGACCAACAGGTGCCCTGAAACGAAGATGTTTTATTTTTCCGCAATAATTTTAACTCAGAAATTAATGCACGAATTTTCATCAAACTTATTATTCAGTCAGAAGTTGACATAAGTTATTGCTGATAAAATTTTGGTGTTAAATCATAAAACCGGTTCGCCACTTTTCTGCATTTTTCAGGAAGTATTTAACATGCATGTATGAAATAGAAGAAAATGTTGAGATAGCCACATGCAACTAATTTAAATCTGGAATACATCTAATTTAATGCTTAATAAACAAACAAATATAATGTACTATCAGACTCGATATTAACTTTAAAATTATCATTTTTTTCTGTTAATGCATGAATAATTACGCAGATCGAAATGGTTAATTGAGTACTGATATTATTCGAAACACCGACAACTGAGGTTTAAAAGAAACACTAATAAAATATGCTATAATAAAATACACAAACAAATGCACCATATTAAAAAATACTCGCAAAACGAATCCAAAATCAGTCGGAATAAATTAATACTTATAATTTGCATAAGTATTTATTTACATCTCGAAAATAAGCTGGTTTCTATGAATTCTAAATGTAAAGTAAACTATACGTAATATTTGCTAAATCGAAAAATCTTTATTGTGTATTTATTGTGTAGATTAATATTTAATTATTTCAAGATTTAAACAACATATCGAAGAAAAGCTCAAAGAGAGCCACAATAGTCAAAATCATGTAACGTTATACTGTGGTTGCAAAAAGTTGAAAGTATAAAAAGAAAAAGTAAAGGAAATTTAAGTATAGAAAAAATTGAAATTTTCGACAATTGGCAGCAAAATGTCATAAAAGAAAAGAATTGGCGGCACACCTGGTGGTGCTAAATGGGATCAAAATATTTTTCTGGATTTTTCTCATTCTTTTGAGATAATTTGAGAATTTTTTCCAATTTTTTTATTTCTGGATTTTTTTGAGATGAGTTCGATAATTTTCCCATTGTTAGAAAACCTTCTGATGAAATACGATAACTGCATCCTATTGAGAGGGAAAAATTAGGAGGAAGGACACGGAAAGTGCATAACATGAATAATGTTTATGTATTTTGCTGCAAATGTCATTTTCTGAACCCATATTACGCCAAAGTTTTCGAAAAACATTAATGCCTTCTATACACGAAAATACAAATGCAATATAATACAAATGTAAATACAAATGTAAAATACAAATGTAAAAATACAAAAATACAAATGTAAATGCGTATTTTTCTTTCGAAATAATGATCAAATTGATTGCTCACAAAGTATTTTCTAATACTGTGGGAAATGGTTAGGAGAGCAACGATTTGACTTCGAAATTATTCGAGCATGTCAATAATGCATTTATTTTATCTGGCATAAGGCTTGGAAATTCTAAAATAAAGACTTTCACAAACTGCGACGAAAGTTAAAAGTTTTTTTTTCTTTTTAACATTAACAAAGTTATTATACATTCTTATTCACGAATCTAAAAGAGAAAAATCAGAAAAAGAAAATACTTCCTATAATGCCTTGTTCTGCTAGCTGTTCTTTAAAATTTATGAAGGTATGCAGTACATGAAACGAAGCACCTTGAGGAAATTTTTGTTCATGTTGTCTTTATTTTATATTTTGTCACAGATAAGAAACTAATTAAATTCATTTTTTTGAATTTCCAAGCTAAAATTTTCTTCCTGTTAATGCTAATTTAAAATAAATATTACATGTATCCTGGACAAAATAAATAAATAATCTTGTACTGTAGTGAAAGTCTGGAAACTGATAGATTTAATTGTTTGAGATTCCACAAAACATACACGATCTTTCTCTAACTATAATAAACAAAAAAGTTGCAAGATACGAATGCACATAATCTATTTTTTCAAGCATAAAAAGTAATATTTTTAAATATGCAAGTGGTTTTGTTTTCAGTCCTTTCTAAAAATGTAATTTTAGGAATAAAATAATTATTTTTCCTAATTTCCTATTCGTTCTATATATTTTCAAAAAAAAAATGTCTATTTTTTTCTAAATAAATGAAAGAGACGCCATATTCTTTTTATTTTTTTAGAATGAACTGTTTCCTTGATAATGTCTATTCACAAAAATGCGTATTCACACATAAAAAATCTAAATTCATTCAGGCAGAATGAGAAATTAAATTTAAATATTATTCTTATTGCGTATTTTACAAATATACATTTCCAATTGCCAATGAAATAAAGTTCAGAGAAAACTGAAAAAAAAATAAATGTGCATTCAAAATAAAAAAAAATTAAATAAATAAATAAATAATTAGTTTAAAAAATGCTTCTAATTAAACTTGAACTGCTGTCATTAAAAAATAAAATGTAATATCCAAATTTACATCACTTTAAGTTTGAAACTAGTTTCAATTACCTCAGACTGAAAAAAACTACTTTATTAACTAAGAAAACTAATAAGTAATCAAATAAACGCTTTTTTATCTCTGCATTTGTTATTTTATTAATAAAAATATTTTTTATAACTAGACTATTAAGGATGAGTTGTTTTAATAATGAAGACTGATTAACATATTTTTAAATGAATTTATTGAGTACATATTTTTCTACATTCTGTTGCTAGTCATTTTGTTTTTATTTATTTTTCATTATTAGAAAATAAACAATTTAAATTGCTTAGATACTCGGAAATCTTTTGTGTCTCAATTAGTAAAATTATCGTATCATTTTAATTTTGTTTTCCAGATATTCTATACAGTTGTTTGTAAGTAAAACATTAATTTTCGAATTATGTTAAACTAAATTATCTTAAGTGTTCTGAAAACAAAGACCCTTAAATTCTGACAATTTATATGTTAGAAAGCCTTTATATTAATAATCGTTTTAATGATTTCGAAAACTTATTGAAGCATTTACATTACTATACTAAAATATTTATGTTAACTTCTCTTTCTTAGTATAAAGTGTGTTACTAATGAGCTAAAAAATAAATTATAAACTCTTCTAAATATACAGAAGGTTCTAAAAAATCGTTCGTTATTGTTAAAAAGCTCAGAATTCTAAATGTTACAAAATTTTAAATAGCGTTTGAAAAAATATATTTAGTAATCTCGGGTTTTCGAAAATATTTATTATTATTATTTTTTAAATTATTTTTTTATGTTATAATATGTTATTATATGTTATTGGTTTTTTTTTAACTTTTAAACTTCGTTTTTGTGAATATCTGATATAAAAATGTTCATTATTTACTACTTTGCAAAATAATTATAAGAAATTAATACTGGAATAAACTATGAAAATATTTACTGACTAATTTAAAATTAAAATCTTAGTATTGATATCCTGAGATAAATTGGTTTTTGTAAGATCATTCTTTTTTTAATTTTTGAAAGACATTTGTTGAAAAAAGTCTCATCACGTGGCATCTGAATGTAATAAAGTGGATATTTAGTACGTAGTGGAAATTTGATCAAGGAAATTTTATTTAGATTCTAAGTTTGATAATTACTTGAACAGTTAAAGAATGATTTAAATCCGTGTGAATCCATCAGAATGTTCATTCAGAAAAAAGCTTGTAAAATATATCCATTGAAAAAAAATGGTAAAAAACTACAGTCTATGAAGTGTATTTAATTCAGGACACATATCTGTAGATAAAAATTTCAAGTTACCATTTCTAAAACAAATTAAAATCTTGTTGATAAACACTCGCCTTTTAATTTAATAAAGACAACTAATATTGTCTTAAAAATAAAGGAAGGAAGAAAATAATTATTTAAAACTTTAATCACTGTAAGCACTTAGAGTTAAAAGCAATGAATCCTAAATAGCAATTTATCACATCAGAAGGCTTGCTTAACGAAGAGAGGTGGGACAAGAGTGTGTGTTAATATCCCAAAATGGTTTTTTATTAAAAGCTCCTGAATTAATGATCCGTATTAAATACATTGAATCTAATGCAGTTGCTAATTATCACAATCCATTTATTATTGCGCGAGATGCAGATTTATGTGTTATTAATTATAATGGTATCAAAACTGAAATTTTATGAGGCGATTTTGTTATCTTATTAGAGTAATTAGCTGAAGTTTTCTTCGTAATTTAAATTATTCTGTCTCTAAACGTGTAAAACTACAATACTTCATTATTTTTTTATTCAAGATATTTTATATGCATTTGTTTAATATAGTTAAAACATTAATTTCTTTAATGATGAAATTCGTTAAAGAAATTTTATCTTTTATATTTCAAAAAAAAGGGAAGTTTTTATTTTAACTATTTTTCTTGTATAAAAGAACGGTTATACTACATCTTTAAATTTTAATAATCTTGCTATTGAACAGGAAAAATTATTATGGTTTTTCAGTGTTATGTTGAAGTACTTATGACAAGATTCACGCGTAGTCTAATAATTTTAAAACTGGAATTAGAAAAAAAAGATAAGTTTTTTATATTCAGCTCTAGACATTTGATATGGAATTAATTTGTATTGGCATTATTTTTCAATGTTCTAAAATAGATAAAGTATCAAAACGAAAAAATAAAAGATAGTGAATCTTGATATGTACATTATTTTATATTTAAATTTTGAGTTTAATTCTTTCATGCGTTTATCATTTTATAAGCATTTTAAAATTCAATTTTTCGTACATCTCGCAAAATTTAAAAAGTGTTTCATAAAATTAGCATGTGCATTGCATGTGCATATATTAATTAATGTATGATGTTTTTAATTAATGAAAATATATATATATAGCTTGCGTGAATGATTTAAAAAGGTCTATACCATCTTAAAGCTTGCAACTTTTAATATAAATTTAAGAGGATTACAAAAATAAAATGAGCTAAAATTTAATGAATAGACAAAAAATTTCTAAAGTTTTTGTATTTTTGAAACAGAAATGTAAAAATTGTGATTTTTTTTCTCTCGAATACCCATATATTCAATACTTTTTGCTAAATTTCTTAGACTTGAGTTAAAGAAAATGGTTTAGTAAAGACACATATAAAATTTCAAATCATTACATTTTAAACATTTGGAATTATCAGGCGCCCAAAATTAAAATAGCTATTTATAGAAAAATCAATTAAAACATAAATGTTTCTCTTGAAACAACCAAGGATAATTTACAATTTTTTTACTATAATGGGCGCATTTTTACAAATATTTTGATGCGCATTGTGGTAATTTGTTCAGACAAGCATTAATCTTTTAAATGAATTAAAAAGCAAAAAGAACGAATTCCCGAAAATTTTAAAGAATATGAGTCCTCTTAAGACGTTTCGTTCTTTTACTCGATGAACGGCTTGAAAGCTTAAATAAGTGACCCCCATAATCATTATAAGAGATTTAATTACCTCAAAAGTATGGTATAATACTTCTTTTAATTACTTTTCCAGATGTGACTAGAAAACACTCTCCAAGCTTTAAAATTTGAAATTTGAGAACTTTTTCTATTGGCATATAGGTTGCATTACATTATTGTTATTATTATTATTTCTATTCTAAAAATATTTAACAAATGGAATAATCTATTTAATTATTTTAAGTCTAGTTAAATAAAAAAAATCCGAGCAAAGTGTCATTATTAGCTAATAAATAATAAAATTCATAAACTTATTCAGTGTAAAAGCTTCAACTCTGAATTTATGCCTTTAGATCATTTATTTTAAAGACAGTTACAAACCATCGGCTGCATCAAGTTTAATACACATGATTAGCAAGTCAATATTTCACGCTAGCAGCTGCGAAACAAATTTGAATCTAGCTGATAAACACGGCGATTTTAATTTAAAACAGACATCTGGGATTGTCTTAGTAATAAAAGAAGGAAGGAAATTATAATTTAAAGGCGTAAAGGCATTTATCGTTAAAAGCAATGAAATCCAAAATAGCAATTTATCGCATTGGAAGACTTGCTTGCATGAAGAATTGTGGGACATGGGTGTATTTTAATGTCACAAAATAGTTGTTGATTATACTTCTCGAGTTAACGAGCTGTACTAAAATTTCAGAATTTAATACAGTTACTGATTAATAGTTACTGATTGACAGTTACTAAGCACTAACCCTGCGCAAAACACTAAGTTAATATAAAATAAATTTTCCTTACATAACTTTTTTGCAGCTACGTTAGAATGTACAACAAAGAACTGGAGAAAGATTTCCTCGATTTTATGTTACCATGTTTTTTAATAATACCCTGAGATAAAAATTAAATTAACATATCTATAATATAGTATATCTAAAAAAAGTCCAGTTTAATATAGTAGGTTGTTAGTTCTAAGATAACATTAACAAACAGTTTATCAAGATTCACCTTTGCTAAACAGATATTTGTATTTTTTTTGCGTCTTATCCTTTACCAGATGTGAAACAGGCTGCAGCTAGTTGTTTAATTTTTTTCTGATTCTAAGTAATATAATAATAAATGGGAAAACGTTTCGCCATCAAAGATGAAACATATCATTGCAAAAGTATTAGATGGGTTGTAAGAAATGACTCTTAATTTTAGAAATAGGAAAGAGGAGAGGAATTGAAATACACTGGTGTGCAAAATTTAAGGACGAGTCCCAAAATGCCAATTTTCAAGGGATTTTCAAGTGATAATTTTCACACAAATATCCAAAAGGAAGTAGTATAAATCGAATAATTACTATCCCTGCATATCAGCTAGTCCATATAACATCTCATTCAGGTCACACATGGTCACAAGAGTCACAGTCAATACGGTGAAACAAAAAATAGGAAATTTCATACGTCTCTTTTATGATTCTCAAATGACTACTATATGTGACTCCACTGTCAGGTCACTGTGAGTGTTGCTTTGTGACGAGTCATTAGATGAATTTACAGTGTCGTTTTATTGAGACTCTCGTGTGACTGTTATTTGGAGGCTCAATTTTAAAGTCATTGTGAATGTTGCATTATGAAGAATCACCAAGCAATGTCCTATGAAAGTCACATGGTGAGTTTTCACCACTTTTCACAGCGGTTACTTCACAGTAGGGTACCTGTTACCATTTGACGAAGTCTTGTGACAGAAAGTCACCATGTGACTTTAATGTGTCATTATTTGGTTATTTATAATAATGCAACATTCACAATGACTTTGAAATCGAGCCTCCAAATGACAGTCACATTATAGTCTCAATAAAAAGACACTGTAAAGTCACCTGATGACTCGTCACAAAGCAGCAGTCGCAGTGACCTGACAGTGGTGTCACATATAGTAGGGGATAGTGGGGATACTTGAGCATAGGGGATACTTCATCCAATTTTTCTTTCTAAAAATGGCAATATGGTAACATAATTATAGTTCTGAACATGTTGAAAGAAATCACATACCTTGGTACCATTTTGAAAGTATGGTGATTAATAGTTGTTTTTCTCTATCTGAAGTAATTATTTAGGTGCATATTTTTTTTTTATTAAAAGTTTTGTTTAAAGTTGCAATCATATGGATAAATTTAATTAGTATTATTTCAATTGTATTTTGAATCTCAACTAGTTCAAATAGCTGCATGCTTTACTTAGTAAAACTCTGATAAACAAAAATGGTGGTAATGGGGATACTTGAGCCAGTGAGAATGCGAATACTTGAGCCATGGCTCAACCATCCCCACTAGGAAATTAGACATGGATGAAACAAAAAAATACGTCCTTATATTCACTAATTGATTATATTTTTCTTTAAAAAATAATGACTTAGTAAAAAAATGTTTAAAAATGTATATTTTTTAATGAAAATATCCATTTTATTTTTCATTTTCACTAAAAAAAATAGCCTGTTTAGATAAATGTAAACATAGTTTTCAATTTAATTTTTATTACATATAAAAAAATTTAAACTAGTTTAAAAATCATAATCTCTAATACTTCAATTATTCAGGTCCAACACATTAAAATATTTAGTTTTTAATATAATACACTGCTCAAAACAATTAAAGGATATTGCAGTTTTAGGTGGATTTTGTATCTGGGAACCTTTTTAGATGAATGATACATGGTCGACAGACATAGTAGGTTATATGAGAATAAATTACACATGTTTGGCAGAAAAAATGCATTTTGTTGCGCATTTGTGTACAAAAGGAAAAAAAACACAATTTGTGCATATGAGATAAAAAGAATAAGAAAAGGTGTTTTCTCCAAAGAAAATCATTTTCAGTAGGGGGTGTGGTTTCCACGGGCGGCCAGCAACGTTGAACAAGTTTGAGGCATGGACTCAATGAGGCTATTAATGACAAGTTGGTGTATTCTGCCCCACTCTTCCAGAAGAGCTCTTTCCAGTTCTTGGAGAGTTTGTGGGGGTTGTTGGCGATCAGAAACTCGTCTTCCTAGAGCGTCCCAAACGTGCTCGATTGGATTCATGTCTGGAGAACACGCTGGCCATTCCATTCGAACGATTCCTTCCTCGAAAAGGAAATCCTCCACCAGGTTTGCACGATGTAACCTGCAGTTATCGTCCATTAAAATGAAGTTATCTCCGATTGCTGCAGCGTAAGGGACTACAATAGGTCTGAGGATCTCATCCCTATATCGGCGACCAGTCAGAGCTCCATTTCGAATGATGTAGAGGTCCGTACGCCCGTCAATGGAGATGCCACCATACACCAACACTCCTCCACCGCCAAATCTGACACTTTCGTGCACGAACGCAGGATTATTCTTATTGCCACGGTCCCTCCTGATGAAAATACGCCTATTGTCCGGATGCTGAGAAAAACGGGACTCGTCAGAAAACAGAATATTGCTCCATTCATTTCTCTTCCAGTTGACATGCTCGGTTGCCCACTCCCTGCGGTCGCGACGATGCCTTGATGTTAATCTAACACATACCATCGGTCGGCGAGCATACAGACCTACAGCATGGAGCCGGTTTCGGACAGACTGAGTTGAAATCGTGGTGCCTGTAGCCGAGCGAAGGTGTTGTTGGAGAAGAGTAGCGTTCATTTTTCGGTGTCTCCGAGCTGTTAACGCTAAATACCGATCTTCATTGGGCGTTGTTGCCCGTCTACGACCTTGCCCTGGTCTTCGGCCTGCACATCCACTCTCCAAAAAACGGTTCCAGATCCTGGAAATGGCACTTTGTGACACTCCAATGGCTTGCGCTACTTCCGCTTCAGTTTGGCCCCCTTCTAACTATTATATAATATATAACTATAACTATACTAACTTCAAACTATACTATAAAAACCCCTTCCCCTACCAACAATTCTCCAAGCTTCTGAATCTGTCAAATGACTTCCGTGAGACATCGTACTCATCGAAACAAAGCAATCGCTGAATGCCGATCATCCTTGTCTTCATTCTCTTTTATCCAGTTGAAAGTCAAATTTCATTCGCTGCCGCTGAAGCAACGTTTTTGACGTCGAGCTCAAAATTTGCATACTCCACAGTTTGAAAACCAGAAAAATTTGCATTTGTGATTCTCTTCTTCTATTTTCGGCAAAAAAATTTCGTTTATATCTTTATTTTATATAAAACTTCAAATATCCTTTAATTGTTTTGAGCAGTGTATATTAAGATTAATATTTTATATGAAATTGTAACATCATCTGTTACTGTATTTTTTTAATCAAAGAAATGACTATTGTCACCAACAGAGAGCCCTACTGTGTTACCATTTAGCTAAACGTAAAAAGATTTTGCAATGATTCTTCGATCACCAGCTATAACGACAAAAAATTATCGTATTACTAGCTTTGTTTTTTCAGTTGGTTTTGAAGGACTTTAGGTATCATAATTTATCATTCTGTAAAATGTTTGTGCAAAAATAAAGCGAAAAAATTACTATTGTAGGTTTTTTTCCGTACTGGCTCAAGTACCCCTTCACCATGGCTCAAGTATCCCCTCCATGGGGATACTTGAGCCACGATGTAAAAAAAAGTAAAAATTAATTACACATAGAAAAATAGTTCAAAATTAATTGAAAGTGGTTTTCAGTTGAAGAAAAAATATCAAATTTTCACTTTCAATATTTTATTTTGTTCTAAGAAATTATAAAAAATTTAAATAAATTAAAATTTAAAAAGTGTCTCAAGTATCCCCATCTTCACCTAGTCATTTGAGTCTCATAAAAGAGACGTATGAAATTTCCTATTTTTTTGTTTCACCGTATTGACTGTGACTCTCGTGACCATGTGTGACCTGAATGAGATGTTATATGGACTAGCTGATATGCAGGGATAATAATTATTCGAATTATATTAATTCCTGTTGAATATTCGCGTGAAAAGTATCGCTTGAAAATCCCTTCGTCCTTAAATTTTGCACACTAGTGTACGTCTGTAAAGAGCTAAGTTTAGCCAAAAGCACCATTTCAATAATGTGGATGTCATTTAAAGAACTTGGTCTTGTATACAGACTATCATTTTAAAATCGAAAACATGCTACAACTAGAGTTGCAATAATTGGAAAATATCTTATTTTAATCCCTGGAATAAACAATGACTTTATATTTGTAAATATTATACAAAATAATCCTGGAAGAAAACTATGCTTTTTAGTTTTAACATGAATATCAAACGCCCATTTGCAACACTATCCACAGAACGCTGCAAAGATAATTACTGACAAAGACTTATAAAATAGACAATCAATATCGTTTCGTATTTCCAGGGAGGTCATTGAAGTTATATTACTCCCATTATAACTTCATTATATTACTTCCTGTTGAATATTCGCGTGAAAATTATCGCTTGAAAATCCCTTCGTCCTTAAATTTTGCACACCAGTGTTCGTCTGTAAAGAGCTAAGTGTAGCCAAAAGCACCATTTCAATAATGTGGATGTTATTTAAAGAATTTGATCTTGTATACAGACTATCATTTTAAAGTCGAAAACATGCTACAACTAGAGTTGCAATAATTGGAAAAAATCTAATTTTAATACCTGGAATAAACCATGACTTTGTATTTGTAAAAATTATACAAAATAAATCTGGAAGAAAACTATGTATTTTAGTTTTAACATGAATATCAAACGCCCATTTGCAACTCTATCCACAGAACGCTGCGAAGACAATTACTGACAAAGACTTATAAAATAGACAATCGATAACGTTTCGTATTTCAAGGGAGGTCATTGAAGCTAAAACAACTAGATTATACACGCATACAATGGGTGACAGGATAAATAAAGTTAGGTGAAATCAAGAAAATCGAGAATTTATTTTATACTAAATCCGGCCAAACATTTCGTCTTGTTGCAGCGGTGTAGAGATAATCATTCGTCAACGCTGCGAGGACCTCAAATTGATGTGGAGATATTTTCACCGAAGAGTCCACTTTTCTTCATGCAATTTTGAACCGTGGTGTATTTATAAGGGAGCAAAACATGCGTAATGAGACTGGAAACATTCGTGAAGACATCAGTACAAAGGTAGTAGCTCTCTGTAACTGACGCCCATCATTTTGAATAGGTGCACCGACTTACAGATGTTTACTAATGCATCGATGAATTCAGAAGTAACTGGAAATGCAAAATAAAGCTGTCTGAATGTTAAAATTTAGGGACGAAAATTGTAATAACATCCACCTTATGGATATAATTCTCGCCCCAATCGCATTTCATTCCTAAATGATTTTCAAGACAAAGGCATTTGGCAAATAGTGCGGTTTATATATCCTTCCAAATCAAATCCAATATAACATGTGCAGAAGGCAACTTTTATCATTACAAATGCAGGTAGCCCTCTAAATGTGCTATAAGAATGTATTTATTGTAAATACTATTTTTTTCTTCAGAGAATTACTGAAGCAGCTTTTATAAAGCAAAAAATTCAGCTTGCATTTCGTCAAGAATGATCATACATTTTTTGATCGTTCATCACATATATCTAAATATTTGTAACACGAATGTTTTGCATTTGATATTTACATGGCGTATGCTATTATTTGAAATCATCTTTTGAAGAAAAGGGATATACTGCACTATGAAGATATATCAGATTTAATAAAATGAATATATCATGTAAATATCAATTGAAAAATCATTCAAGATATAAAAGTTTTTATCTATAATAATAAAGAGAGAAGTCTATGAACAGCGCTGTTCTGAAGAGACCGATGAATGTAAAGTTTTAAAATTTGGAGGGAAGGTATCTCTGTATTTGACGTTTTGCACCTCGAAGCCCGATTTTCGATTTTTGGATGAGATTTTTTTATTTAATTTTTAAGTCGATTTTCTGCGTTCTTTTTATGTTTCGAGGTGATTTTTCCACATTAAGGAGATGAATATGGTTTCATTCTTTTAATCCCATATATTAAATTTTGTCCTCTTTTCCATAAAGGTTATTCAGAATTCGTACAACAATTTTTGAATTTTTAATGCGATTTTTACTATTTTTCGCATTTTGCGGTTATTTTTTTTATACTGGTAAAAGGAATTTTGTTTAAAATTTTTAATTTCAATCTTTTTTCTTATCAAATTTAATCTACTACATTTTGTGTGTTACAAATTTTGAATTCCAATGATTTTTAACATGATTTTCAATGCGATTTTTAGCGACTCTTCGAGATTTTTTTGTGTTTAGCGTTATTTTTTTTATTCATTAAATATTTCCAATTACAGTGTTTTATTCTATTAAAATAAATTGTAATACGCTGCGATTTTTTAGTATTTAGTGATTTTTAATACATTTTTCAATGCGATTTAGCGTGATTTTTTTTTTTTTTTTTTTTTTTTTTTTTTTGACATTGGAAAATGAAATATTGTTTCAAACTTTTAGCCTAACTCTTTTATCTATATATATATATATAAAGTAACGATTTGAGTACAAGCCAAACAATTTAAAAATGGACCAAAGAAATTCTGCGTAGATACGGATGAACCAATGGAAATCTGCGTAGATGCCGCGAAGTCGCTAGGAGAACGTTTAGCGTCGGAAAGACCCGTCTTTGTCGCCAAATATCGAGAATGTGGAGATATATCCCAAGTCTGGCGAACAAAATTACTTGCCAAACGTGACGCCAACTTGGCATTTTTCTAGTATTATGCCAAATTCCCATAGACTAACATTGTTATCCAATAGAGTCCCTTTTTCTTTGCATTTTAACTGTTTTTGACACTAAGAGTTGTCGTATCAAAAAACTTTAATCGTTGGAAACGTAATAGGAAGTATTTCTTATGAAATCTAGCTAAAATGTCAAAAGTTTAGTTACCTTGAATTTTTGAATACTAAATTGAACAATATCTTAAATTCTTGTTTAGGACCGCCATCCCCTCGAGCAATATATCTACTGATAGGTCATTTAACGGAGTTTCGTTCAGATGCAGTTATGTTAAGAATGGAGTGCGCTGCCTGGTAATGAAATGTTGATCTATTAGAATGCGATTTTCTTAAAATTTGAAAATCTAACAAGGATCTGTTAAACGTTAAAATAGTTTATAATACATTATAATAAAATATGTATAAAAAATGCCTGCCACATTTCGGGCGGCAGAGAGTGAATGACTTGTACAAAATTAGGAAATATAACAAGGTGGTCTGCTTGAAACTTTAAGACAGTTTATAATACATAATACAAATTTTGAAAATGAGAGCGTTTCGAAAATGGAGAAGGGAGGGAAGGGGGGCGTTTTTACCAAAAAGAATCTAAAAATTAAATGCATAAAATTAAGGGATCGAGAAACCATTCAGATTGGAAACACGGTACAATTACGCGGGGGGAGGGGGGCAGCGTAGCAAGTCAGGGGCAGGACTCCCTTAAGGTACTAAAAAATTAGTTAAATATAGTACTTCAGTCGTTTTATATTTGTTATATTACCAACATCTACTTTAAATTCGATAGTGTATTGTTGTACGAATTTGTCAACAATTATGCTGATATTTGATTAGTTGAAAAACTTTTCATATTTTCTAATTTGATTTTTCTTAGCTTTATTTAATTTCATTCAAGATTCTTTTAGAGAAACCGACCAGCGAAGCGGGCAAAGACTGTTAGTATTTAAAATTTCTTAGCAATGCATTACATTAAAAGATATATAATTATCATAAAATTTAAACTAAGACAGACTTGAATACATTATTTAAAAATAACAAACAAAATTTATATACAAAAAATTAAAACACTAAAAACATTTAAAAATACAAGAGTAAACGTTACGCGAAGCTACATACAAGGTCTCACCAATACAAATAATTATTCATTGCATAGCAAATATTGAAACAAATCAAGACAGTTACAGTTAGTTGTTATTTTTTAGAAAAAATATAAAATTCATTCGGGATAGCACGAGCATTTTTTGTATATAAATTTTATTTATTATTTTCAAATAATGTATTCAAATCTGTCTTATTTTAAATTATTCAATCTTTTGATAGTTTTTTTTTAATTCAGACGTACAGACGTTTAATTCAGAATACACTGCTCAAAACATTTAAAGGATATTTGAAGTTTTACATAAAATAAAGATATAAAAGTAAATTTTTTTGCCGAAAATTGAAGAAGAGAATCACAAATGCAAATTTTTCTGGTTTTCAAACTGTGGAGTATGCAAATTTTGAGTTCGACGTCAAAAACGTCGCTTCAGCGGCAGCGAATGAAATTTGACTTTCAACTGGATAAAAGAGAATGAAGAAAAGGATGATCGGCATTCAGTGATTGCTTTGTTTCGATGAGTACGATGTCTCAGCGAAGTCATTTGACAGATTCAGAAGCTTGGAGAATTGTTGATATGTTAGAAGGGGGCCAAACTCAAGCCGAAGTAGCGCAAGCCATTGGAGTGTCACAAAGTGTCATTTCCAGGATCTGGAACCGATTTTTGGAGAGTGGATGTGCAGGCCGAAGACCAGGGCAAGGTCGTAGACGGGCAACAACGCCCATTGAAGATCGGTATTTAAGGTCAACAGCTCAGAGACACCGAAACATGAACGCTACTCTTCTCCAACAACACCTTCGCTCGGCTACAGGCACCACGATTTCAACTCAGACTGTCCGAAACCGGATCCATGCTGTAGGTCTGTATGCTCGCCGACCGATGGTATGTGTTAGATTAACATCAAGGCATCGTCGCGACCGCAGGGAGTGGGCAACCGAGCATGTCAACTGGAGGAGAAATGAATGGAGCAATATTCTGTTTTCTGACGAGTCCCATTTTTCTGTGCATCCAGATAATAGGCGTATTTTCATCTGGAGGGACCGTGGCAGTAGGAATAATCCTACGTTCGTGCACGAAAGTGTCAGATTTGGCGGTGGAGGAGTGTTGGTGTATGGTATCTCCATTGACGGGCGCACTGACCTCTACATCATTCGATATGGAGCTCTGACTGGCCGCCGATATAGTGATGAGATCCTCATACCTATTGTAGTCCCTTACGCTGCAGAAATCGGAGATAACTTCATTTTAAAGGACAATAACTGCAGGCCACATCGTGCAAACCTGGTGGAGGATTTCCTTTTCGAGGAAGGAATCGTTCGAATGGAATGGCTAGCGTGTTCTCCAGACATGAATCCAATCGAACACGTTTGGGACGCTCTAGGAAGACGAGTTTCTGGCCGCCAACAACCCCCACAAACTCTCCAAGAACTGGAAAGAGCTCTTCTGGAAGAGTGGGGCAGAATACCCCAACTCGTCATTAATAGCCTCATTGAGTCCATGCCTCAAAGGTGTTCAACGTTGCTGGCCGCCCGTGGAAACCATACCCCCGACTGAAAATGATTTTCTTTGGAGAAAACACCTTTTCTTATTCTTTTTTTTCTCATATGCACAAATTGTGTTTTTTTCCTTTTGTACACAAATGCGCAATAAAATGATTTTTTTCTGCCAAACATGTGTAATTTATTCTCATATAACCTACTATGTCTGTCGACCATGTATCAATCAGCTAAAAAGTTTCCCAGATACAAAATCCACCTAAAACTGCAATATCCTTTAATTGTTTTGAGCAGTGTATATGTGCATTGCAAATGCATTGCATTACATGGAATAAGTTTAATAAAAGTATTACATGTTGATTTCCTTATAAGGAATTTTTAATTATGGTATTTAAAAAATCTAGTTAAATATAAAATATGAATTATCCAATCAGTTGGATTATTAAACCCAATTCAAAAATCGCATTTACGTTAGCCATGACACCATAAATATCAATGATTTATCAGACATATAGCATATTTATCTGTGACATATTTATGACACACACACACACGCATTTATATATATATATATGTGTGTGTGTGTGTGACGATTTAAGGAGAACTCGAATTATTTCTACTGGTTTAAAAGAAACACACAGTCATGGCAAGCGAGGGAAAAAACAAAATAAATAAATAAATCTAGAAGAGCCAATAATTAGTCATGGGCTGCTGTAAATTCATTTATTAAATTCGTAATAATGAGAAAGGGAAAAGCTCCTTTTGCAAAAATTCCATCATTATTTCAGCGAGCCGTCCTCATCCAAGAAGCAACCCAAGAATCTTCTTTTTCATCTCGAGACTTCCACCTTTTTAAACTAAAAAGAAAGTTCTGGAACATTCTGTAACCTCAAACCATCATTCTTTTATGTAAACAGAATTCTTGTCCAGCTACGAGATTATTTTCCACAAACGATAAATTTATTTTAAAAAAATATTATTTAACCAATTTATAATTGAATCGGGATTTTTTAGGCAGACGACTTTTATAAATGATTAATTTTAAGAGAAAAAGAAAAGAAATGAATTTATTAATATGCACACTATCGAAGGTTGACGGCGGAAAAATAAATAAATAGATAAAATAAAATAATGATATTTTTTGAAAGGTATGGTTTTGGAATAAATTTAATAAGACTTTCTTAAAAAGGATTGATAAAAACATAGAAGAAATCAGTTTTATTTGGAATATTAAGAAATAAAGTTTTAATTAAGAATATTTTTAATTTAGAGCCATCTTATTTTAAATTTACGCATACTGGAATAATGTTTTTTAAGGCAAATTAAGAATTTATATCGTCTGCATACAGATTAACAGATAAGATCTAGAAACAAGATTTTAATTTAATAATTTGAAGTAAGTACGGAAAATTAAGATAGTATAAAGGTTAGTTTTGGCGAAAAAATTTTAAATTTGTAATATTATCCCCCCCTCCCCGAAAATTTGTATGAAATTGATAGTTAAATAAAACTACAAGTTCAGACAACAGAAATATAATAATTTAGAAAAGTTAAATTTTGGAATAAAACTGTCAAACTCCGGAAGCCAAGAGATGGAAGAAAAGAAAATTAACGCAATATAAAAATATTAGCGATTAAAATAATATATTTAAGAGAAAATTAATCTGAATTAAATTTCGGTAGGAGCATTTCCCTGAAAGAAATACAATAATGTTACAATATCACCATAGAAGATAATACATACAATAACAGTAAATAAGTTATGAATATTAATAAGCAAGAGATAAAAAATATAATAAAAACAATAAAAATTCGTTCTCATGGAAGTTTAAATAATTACAATGACTTAATGCATAGTTTATTTTAAATAAGTCCTTTAAATGAAAAAAGTCTTTCAAGAATATATAAAAGTCTTTTTCAATGTCCAGTGAATACAGTCTCTTTAATTAAAGATCTTCAAATCTTGTTTAATCTTGGTTTTTTGTTGGGTCCCAACATTTTTTAATAATATGTCAAATTTCTAATAATAAATATTATCACTTCAAAAATTAATAAATAATAATATAGAAAAATTTAAATAATAACAATAACAATAATAATAAGTAGCATAATAAGACTCCATATCCTAATATTTCTCAATAAGTGTATAATTAATACTAAACTTCATTATAGAAATCATAATGATAATAATATTAAAACAAGAGTATAATCAAAAGAAAATATCACAGTTTGTTTATTATTGATAGGGAAAATATTGGTTGAGGATAAAAATAATTACATAGCAACTAAATAATTTTCTTATCTTCTAATAGCATAAGAAAGTATTTTTTGCTAGCCGAAAGTATAAATAAAAAAAATCATAATAATTCCAAAATCCAAATAAAATTAAATCTAACTATTTAGAAAATGGACTCTCAACCAGTATTTCCTTACAATAATTCCTCTCTGATACTCTTTTACAAAATTGTCAAATTTGGTTATAAGTTTTCAAATGCCAAATGTAGAATAATGTTTTATCTATACATGGTTTATAAACTTTAATAATAAAATACAATAGGAATAAAAGGTGTCATTCTTAATTGAGAAATGGAAATAAAAATACTGTGCTTTTCTGAAAAACTTTTAATATCTGTAGTTTTCACAATCACTGAAAATCACATATTATGTTATAGGTTTGTGTAGAATCATCAGATTTTAAAACTGTTATAACATAAATATCTGCGGAATAAATAGAATAATACTAATGTCAAATACATGAGTATATATAGTTAGACTTAAGCACCCTTAAAATTAATTTATCAACATCAATTTGAAAGCTTTTACAATCAAAGTGTTCACCTTATGCCTGCATAAGGAGCCCAATTTAACCCCAAAAACTCCCAAAAACAAGTGATATTCTTGTTGGCCACCAAGAACATACCTGGTAATGTTGAAAATTATGGTGATAAAATATTTAAAGACTAAGAATTAAAACTTAATCTACTGTCTTGACTTTAGTTTGATCTAGTGATTGTGATTGTATCTGAGGTTTTGTTGGTTTTTTGGGTTGTTCCTGAAACAGTTTAAAATCTTCTGGTGAAAAATAGGGTCTTAATTTAGAAACATGCACAATAATGGAATTTTGTCCTGTCTCATAATTAAATTTATCTATTTCATAAGTTACATCAGAAAATTTATTTATAATTTTGTATGGTCCAGAGAAAGTAGGTTCTAATTTTCGAGTGTTAGGGTATTTAAATTCTTCATAAATTACAGAGTCTTGTATTTTTAATGGGCATTCGACAAAATTTCGATCATAGAGCCTTTTACTTTTAAGGTGAAATTCCTGAGTTCGCGCTTTCGCAATTTTGAGGGCTTTGTCTACTGGAGTTGTATACATTTTAACTGCCTCACACAAAACCATTACCCTCCATTTTAAAAATCTGAATCAAAATTATCGTGAAAATTATAACTACAGTCACCGCCAAAAATATCTTGACACTTTCGATTTTTGATGTTTTGTTAAATATCGAGAAATATACACAAGGAATTATTCTGAAACTCATGGTGTGTAAACAAAATAGTACACGTCATACATTTTGACAAAGATTTTTCCCCGAAATCTAACAGGGGACCGTCAATAAATTGAAAAAAACGAAGATCTTTTGGATCACCCTGTCAAAACTAATGAAGCAAAACAGTTTAAACTGCAGATAATAATTAAGTGGCTTATTGTAATAAGTTGTGTCGATTTTTATGAATATAGCTTGAAAACTCGTAGAGAAATTAAAGTTTTTATAAAAACGGTCCAAAATTTTTCCAAGTTTTTTGCTTATAATTTTCAGAGCTCTTCATAAAACACAATAATCTTTTCAGAAAATATGACAAACAACATTGCACATAACACCCTGTAATTTGAATTTAAAAATAACAAAAAATATATGAAAAATGAACGGGTTTACTAAATAATTTTTTACTGCGCATGCGTCAACGCTATTAAAATTTCATTTGCATATTATGTTAGTTTGTATAGAAATAAACTTTTGTGAAAGTTTCAAAAACATAGCTTGAAAACTCTGAAAATTACCGTTAATAGAATATTGTCAAAATCCATTATTCCCAAAATGAAGTAAAAAGATGAGGGGCTGTATCCATATTCCATTAATTAGTACTTACAGAGTATTGCACGTATTACTGTATTTGGATACAACTTCTTATCTTTTTGCTTTATTTTGGAAATAACGGATTTTGACCATATTGTATTGACGATAATTTTTAGAGTTTTTAAGCTATGTTTTATATATTATGTATAAAGGTTAGTTTTGGCGAAAAATTTTTAAATTTGTAATATATACATACATACATACATATATATATATATATATATATATATATATATATATATATATATATATATATATATATATATATATATATATATCAGTAGAGCATTATCATGTAATTAGGAAATTATTAATTAGCAAGTAAATTCCTTAAAATATAAAATAACGCATGTGATCTCTTCCCATCCCCAAGTAACATTGGTTGAGGAGAAAATAAATGCAATTGCTGTTGAATATAATACACACATACTACTTCAGTAGTCGTAATTTCTCGATAAATTGATTTTGCAATATTTTGTGAAATTTCTTTTTTAAAATTTGAAGTATTACTAAGTGTTTAAACAAATAAATTTACAAAAACATTCAAGGATATGTTGTCTCTCAGCATGTCGGTACTTTTATGAGAACATAATTTTCATAGAATGTATCTCATAGATACTTTGTGACATTTCGTGTGATTGTAACGAAAGTAATTTTCAGAGTTTTAATGCAAATAAATAATTATTACATTAATATCAATGGTATTTATAACGTGTGTAAACTACTGCATTTTCTTTAAGCTCTAAAAATGAGAAAATTTCATTTACGGATATTTGTTTATTATAAATATGTCGTTATTGTATTTATTGTTTTTTGAGATATTTTATTTGCAATTTTATGAAGCATTTTCACTGATATATTAATAATATTAAAACACGCAGTAGCTTAAAATCTCAAATCTTTGTTGCATAATTTAGAAAATTAAAGTCTTTGATTTTTTGTTTTGCAGTTGTATTAAAATTAAAATAATGATGTCTTCGATACTTCCCGTTAACATGCGACAAATAGTTCTTTTATATTCTAAAATGTAAAAGTTTCAGCTACAGGAATTAATTTATTAAATTCCTACTTATGATGTTTATTTTATTAATAACCCAGCTTTATGTACTAATGATTGCACCATTCAATTTGAGATTTAATGGAACATTTCCATTACTATTTTAAAACAATTAATTTAAGATGCAGATAATATGAAAGCGTAAAAACTTCAGCTTGAAGAAATATCATTCGTTAATGTTTCTTTATATTTGATTGATATGCAGTTATTTAATACAGTACAAATATTAATTTCAACTATGTAAAATTAATTTTAATGTTATTTTAAATGCATTAAAGTAAAGAAAATTTTAAGACGTGATATTAAAAATTATAATGCAAAATTTATATGTAATATATATTGAACTTTATGATACAAATGTAATTTTTCGTAACTTTATTCGATTGCAAATATTTTATTTTCCAATCTACAATATTATGCACATAAAACTATCTATTTTTAAAAACTCATATGAATCACACATTTTCTTAATACCTATATTATTGCAACACTGAATGAACCCTGCTAGGCTGAAGAGAACAATTCTTGCGAGTATTGTTAATACAATGCATTTTAATACCATTAAACAAAAGCCTGATTGAATAACAAATAAATAATAAAATATGTTTGTCAAACGTGTATTACACATAGATATATAGGGTGAGCAAAAAGTCCGTAAAAACTTTAAAAATTCATAAAAACCGAAAAAATAACCGAAATGAAAAACGGTTTGCAGGGTTACTATCTATAGGTCACGGGGATTTTTTTAAGACATGAAAAAAAAAATAATTCCAAAAACAGCCAATAGGTGGCGCTGACGTACCCAAATCAAAGAAAAGATACCCAAATAAAGAACAGAATGTTTCCTCAAACCGCCGAACAAGCTTTATGAGGCCTGCCGCTGTTAAAGGCCCCTTTCCCGTCCTCAAATCCTTTGAAATCGGAATTTACGCAAAGAAATAGTCGCTGATTCCTTGTTCATGTAAAATAACTTCACCAACAAAGCTTTGTCCTTCGCAGTGAGCATCCTTGATCAAGTTCACGGCTCACAACGGTGAACTAGTTGTGGATTAGGAACGCAAGCTCTTATAACCGGTTCATTTGCATATTTCCGCGGAAATCGCAAGTACCAGCGCCATCTGTCGGCTGTTTTTTTTAATTATTTTTTATTTCTGTCTTTAAAAAATCCCCGTGACCTATGGATGCTAACCCTGCAAACCGTTTTTCATTTCGGTTATTTTTTCGGTTTTTATGAATTTTTAAAGTTTTTACGGACTTTTTGCTCACCCTGTATTATAAACATATTAAAAAATAAATCAAAAGTACATCTTATAGAAATAATTTTCATAAAGAAATGTGTTTGGTCCATTACAATATTACAATTTTTGACAATAATATTTCAAATCCGACTGTTACATAGGAGTTACGTAACGATTTACAAAAAAATACGTTATTTAGCGGAATTGGTTCAGGGAAGTGATCTTCAATTTTTAATTGGGTTTTTCAAGATTTGAGTAGTCTTTCTGCCTAGATTGAAAAAAGAGTGAAAAATAAATCTATATTAGTAGTATTTAAAAGAAAGGTTATTTAGCTTATTGTAAGATAAGCTTTCACAGCTTTAAAATTGCAGCCCACATGTTTTTGTCCTGAATATCTGCTTTTGTGATCCCTAAAGATTTAAAAAAAAAGATAATTATTGTACATTACACAACGCATTTGAAAATTTCGGAATAATAAAAAATGTATACATAATACGTTACGTGATCATCAAAATACTAAAATTGCAACGAAAATTGTCATAAATTGAGAGTCATTTGAAAATAATGCTTCGAGATCAGTAATTATTCCAGAGCTTAAATTGTGCTGCAAGATTAATGGGACTCGATGCCTCAACAGCTTCTATACAACCTTGTCCTCAGCGTGAACAGACGCTGTAAATCCTGCATCGTAGCCAAGGATGACCATATCTCCTATTAGAGGTTGATTTTTTCTTGCCAGGTGCCTGTAAGATGGGCGTATCTGTCTTCTCTGCATTTGTGCTTGAAGTGACCTTTTCATTAAAAAAAATTTGTACCCTTTTGATTCTTTGTTCAGATTATTTTAGATCATATATCACTTGTACCATATTTTCACATATTGAAGATTTTATCATATGATTTTGGTCGATGTGGAAATATTCTGCGTGGCGTTACATTCGAAAAACCTTCTCTTCCTTAATTTTAGGGGTACTTTTCATTTAAATGTCCTGCCGGTAAATTGTTGTCTGCTAGACAATTTGTTGACTAATACTGTTTGCCACCATCTTTTCATGTCTAATGTAAACGCTATGACATTGTCGTCAAATTAATAGAAAACTTTGTGTACACACACATACACACACACACATACATATATATGCATATTTAGTCATGTGTTTCAAAATTAGATTCATATTTAAAAAAAAAAATCACGAAAGACAATGCGATCTGAAAAAACAAAGCAGTATCAACTAGTTTCATTATTTATTTCGGGCATTGTAAAGTCTTGGTTTTCAAAGAAATCTGATGAACACAGTCAGAGGTTTTTTGATATCCTCCAAAATTTGATTTTCTTGAAAAAGCAAGTTTTGAAACACATGTTTTCGTATTTATATAAAGTCTCAATTCATATGAATCCATTTTTGTTTTGTTATTTTTTAAAAATAATTTTATTTCAAACTTAAAATTCGAGTTAAATTTCAGGATAACATTTAAGTATTCGATATGTATTTTATGTATTCGGTAAAATAAACAAAAGTTTTTTGGTAAAATAAACAAAAGTTATTTTCAGTATATAGGTCTTTCGATTAAATAAATACAACTTTTGATTAACTTTTTCATTTCAGTAAATTTCTTTAATTATTTGTTTGTGATAGAGAAAAAATAAACCAAAAAGTTTCGAAATCTCATATTAATGTTGCACTTATTTAAACACACGATCAATAGAAACATAATTTTATGATTGTTTTTTATCAATCAATTTTATGGGAAAAGGAAAAAAAAACATTTTTTTTATTATTTCTTACACAATAATTCCCAGTTCTGTGTAAGTTATTTTCTATAACTAACTATGTGTTTTTTATGCATGTGCAAGTTATTTTCTAATAGGTTTATGGCTGATTATTTGTGAGAAATTCTTTGCTGTGTGTTTTTTTAAATTTTGTATTTTTGTTAAATGAGGTTTTTTCTTAATCATGTAATATTAAACAAACAACTTTGATAGAAATAATACCCTGTGTTTCTCTTTTCTTCATAAAATGAGTCTACAGTAAAAGATTTACATCATGCAATATTTTACGAATTACGTAAAGAGACTTTAATCAGGCCCTGCATCAATAAGTTATTTAGTTCCTTCATCTTTTAATGTTGTTCTGCAACCTATTTAGTTTAACTGAGCACATGAGGATCACTAGTAAGCTTTAAAAATGGCTAATTTTCCAATCCTTTGTCCACTGCGTTGGAATAATGAAGGGTAATAATATAACAAGATTCATTTTCCGCAGTAAATTTGATCCTATAACTTCAGTGACTAGATATTTTACTGATTTATTACCACATGATCCAGAAAACTTTACGACCGAGCAATCTGTTATATTTTTAAACCTGAAATTTTTCGCTTCCAAGTGAGAAGATATCATTTCATATAGTTGAAAGAAGCATGGAAAGAGATACTTTATGTGCATGGTTTTACCCGCAACATTTTGCCAACCATTGTACTACCTTTGAGCAATAATTGCTGAAAGTGAGTTTTAAAGTTCAGTATGCGCTTTTGAAGGAAATTGATTTCTTGCATGTTAATCATTGTGCATTCTATTTCTCTTATACAGGGCTGTTCAAAACACTAGCTGCACCATTCTCCCTATTAGCGAAAGGAGGGAAATTTTTGAGGGTATGGATTTTCTAAGAGAATTAATTTTTAATATGAGCGTAGAAGATACAAATTTGTATATTTATACAGGGGTTCTAAGAATTAGAATAGTTTTCCGATTGCAGATGGGAATTAATGAAATTTTGTTTTTAAAACTTATAATGCGTTTTTTATAATTTATAAAGTTTTACTTAGACATTACATTTCTTATTAATCTTTTCATGCATAAAATATTTTCCACAATCATTTCTTATTTTTCATTATTTTCTTTTTTTGTGATAAATTAAAATCAATATAAAATAATTTAATTATTGTGCTGAATGCTAGCCATTATCCGTCCACAAATCAGATTTCTATAAATGAATGTTGAAATGCTTTTGCTTTATAAGGCATTTTTTGCTTACAATGAATTCTATTATATCATGTACAATTTTAGTAATCTTATTTTATTATATATCTACAATTCATATTTTATCCGCAACTCATCAACTCGTTCTTTATATTTTTTGATCATGTATATTTCAGAGATTATTTGCGTTAAAAATAACTACTAATTTTCAAAACACGTTTTCTGAAAATTACTGTAGATAAAAATCATGTGAAAAATTGTAATTTTTATTCATTAGTTTTCTGCCATTTTACAAAAAAAAAAAAAAAAAAAAAAAAAAAAAAAAACTTCTGTATCACAAATACATTTTATTTTCAAAAATGTGTTTTCATTATTAAATAGTTCTATTAATATGAAGAAATGTCTTCACAATTATAGAGTTTAATAATAGAATTTGTATGATTCTAGGCTTTAAGCCTTGAATCAAATAAAATATATCAATGTATTGGACATTGTAAATTAAAGTAATATGGAGCTTTGCTTCGAACAGTCTACAGAAATTATGAAAACAATAGGAACAGAATTGACTAATGTGTCAGACAAAATTTAAACTGTTAGGGACTAACTTTTTTAACGGATCTGTTATAGTAGGATTACGAAAAGAACGGTTGAATGATAACAGATATAGTAAAACCATCCCCGAAAAATTATTTAGCAATGTACATCTCATTAAAATCCATTCAGTATTTTTTTAAATGCTGTAATATTTTATTATCAAGTTCATCTAATTATTAAAACTTTTACCCTGGATTATGTAAGCCACGTAGATAGATATGAAATACAGTAAAACATCCATAAAAAATTACACTAACACTAACTTATACAACTAAGAGTGTAGGCCTGAACCAAATCCATTTAATAAAACCCTGTAAAAAGTCTAATATTTCATAATCGAATTCACCTGATCTTACAACTTTACTCCATAATTCTAAATTTTGCTAGATAAGAGAAATAGACAAAGATGTGATACACGCACCACACTGGCGTGATTGCAACAAGATGGCAATTATATGTGCCTTACATTGTAACCTGGCTATTGTTATTTTTTTATTAATAAACTGTTTGTTTACTTTTATTTTCTTTTTTTAAAGTGACATAAATTGTTTTATTCTATAATTATTAACTAAACTCTTTAAATTAATATAAATTAGTTTAAAAATACATATGTAACTGGTATTTGAAAACGAAGTTTTCGCCAAATTGGCGTCAGAAAAATAGTGAACCAATGCGGTGCATATATGACATATGTGCTGAAAAATCAACAACACAGTATTTTTATGCTAGCCTGACGCAGATAACACAGGCCTACAAAAAAAAATTTTTTTTTGGTGCCTGTGATTTTACAACTGATTTTGGATATTTTTGGGACGCTGATTCCAAATATGCAATGAGGTTTTCTCTATCAGCTCTACTTTTTTAGATATGCAAAGCGAACTAAAGATTTTTTAGAACTAAAGTGACCTTGAACAATTAAACTGATCTTATGATACATAGCCCTGTAACGACGCTCAAGGTGATTAGAAGGACGTTGAAATACCACAAGATCTTGAAAAAAACAAATGTGCAAGCAAAACTGAGGATCTGCGCATGCTTATGATTTCGCGCCGCTCATCCATAAAGCCTCCAAGAGATAAGGTTAGTTTCAGAGTTCGCTCAATGGAAACAATACTGGCTTTCTTTGACTTTCTAAAGTTTTTGAACTTCCATGATATTTGTGTTTAATGTAGAATTCGTATCAATTTAACGTAAAACTCGTAGTGTTGTAGACTGTTGTGTTCGCGTTGTAGATTGGAATTTAAATGAGTTCAAGTAGAAAAACTTGTATAAATCATTAAGATAAGTTTTGCTACATATGAGGAGAATAAAAGTTGAAAGAACACAGAAAATATGTTACTGACTTTGTAAAGAGAGCTTATCTTAGATACTTTGGGGTTAGACTTGGTGATTAGGATAAAATCTGCGCACCACAACAGGTCTGTAACTTGTACAGAACATTTATGACAGTGAGCTGACGGAAAAGAATAAGTCTCAAATTCGGCTGACCAATGGTTTGGAGAGAACTCCAAAACAATTTCTATGACTATTATTTCTACCTAGCACTGGAATACTATTTGAATTAATCGAAACAATTGCAATAAAAAAACTTATCCTGATTTAGTGTCTTCAAGACCCCCACTTCCTCACTCAGAGGAACTACCGATCCCAACGTTTCATCAGCTACTAGAGCTTAGTGAGGATGAATATTCTCCTTCTGATCATCTTTTAGACAGCTGTGAAGGTAACAGTGATTATGAGGAGATGTCATCAATGCCTAAATTTTTCAACCAGGTTGATTTAAATGATTTCAAAAGAGATTTCAATGTTTTAAAAGAAGCTTCTGAATTAATGGTTGGTTTCAAGATTAAAAGACAAAAATTTATCAGAAAGAATTTATCAAACTTACATTTTATCACACAAGACAAAATTGTCTACTACCCTTCTTCTCTTAAAAAAAACAATCTTGTATTTTGTCATGAATTTAGAGGACTGTTAGAAAAATTGGTTCTTCCTAAATATTTTCCAGAAGATTGTCCTTGGACAGCAAAGAAGTTACAAAAAATACTATTGTTTTTATATTTTTGGAATAGCAGGGATAAAAAACACCACTAGATTAGAAAAAGGGGCCTAAGAAAGAAAACATGGATGTTGGAGAAAGGAATGTCATTAATAACACTTTAGTTGGGCGAAAGAAATCATATTTTCTGCACTGCATATCAAGCTCTGTCCCATGAAGCAGTTTGTGTAAATTCTCCATAAGAACGAGTCATGATTTGCATATATAAGGTAAAAACACTCGAATTGAGTTATGAAGATATTAAAGCAGGAATATTTAACGGACAACAAATAAGACAACTGATTAAGGATCCTGCTTTCGTAAATTAAACGAATGACGCAGAATAAAAAGCCTGGACTTCTTTTGTGGCAGTTCACAAAAACATTCCGGGCAAATGCAAAGGAGAAATCTAAGTAGAACTGGTAAATGAAAAGCATAATAGTTTTAAATCTCTTGGGTGTACTAGAAGCATTAAAGTGCACTATTTACATTGACACTTAGAGCATTTTGTTGAAAATAAACAAGTGATAAACAGCCCGAAAGATTTCACCACAATATTAAGACTATGGAGGACCGCTACCAAAAAGATGAGATATGCAAAGGGATTCAGATTACAGTTAGCGTTTAAAAAGACACTGCTCTAAAATATATTCCAGAATGTCACGGAAAAGAAGCTTCCGAAGCATTCAATGAGTATCAGTTTCATCAGTCACGTTTTTCTCTATTTTTGTGAGTAAAAATATTTGTATAATATAATTAAAAAATTATAATTTGAATATGCGTATATCATAATAATAAAAACTAACATTTGTGTATTATAAAAAATAAAAATCCTGTATTTATTTTATTTTTACATACATTTTTAATACATGGATTTACCTTAAAATAAGGAAACATATATTTCACAAAAAGTTGTTTATCTTAGAAAACTGAGCTGATAGGGAAAAACTAATGCCATATTTGAATTCAGGACATCAAATTCATATAAAATCAGCTAAAAATACCCCGGCACCAAAACAACTGGTGACCAGTGTAATAAATCGCCAAATATTGCAACCGTTTCATTTTTTCATATTTCATTAATTAATTAAAATATAATAATATAAACCATTTAATATAATAATATCATTTAATCTCATTTACAATATACAACTGTAATTTTAAACTGAAAATAGAATAGAACTGAAAATAGATAAATAAAATAGCGCATTTTTTCTTTTTATAAAATAAAATTTCTAGTTCGTGAATGTTCTACAAAATTGCAGAATTACTCTTACGTTAATTTTTGCAATTTATGTTTTTTCTTGTATGTGTTACACTGCTGAGATTTTAGTGCATGTTAGCTTTTGTTCTTAAACGGTCGTCCGTTTCTTTAGTATGGCCTATAAAAGAAAACAAATTAGTGATCAAATAAATGTCAAACTTATTACAATACGGGGGAAGGAAATGAAAGACAAGCGCAAGGATAGAATATATCAATAAGTATAATAAAAATATGCAAGAGAGTGAATGTTTACATGTAATCATTGAAATTTTGATAAAACATACAATTTATGCAAGTTTGGTAAAGCGTGAAATTTTTATCAAGAATAAATTTCCCAATAATCCGTTCAAATTTGATATTGTTTAAATATTTATTTGAACAAATACGAAGGCTATTAGCAGGCAGCTAGATTAATAGTTGCCTAATGAACATCACTCATCAATCGTAAAATTTTTTGCAGGATTAATATCTGCCATTATCTTTTGTCACTAATTAAATAATAACTCTTCTAACAATAATGTTTGGCTTATTTCACAGTACTTTTTTCATGTTTCAGTGCGCTGATGAAAACTATTTGAAATCAGTGGTAGTAAAATGCTGAAAAATATAAAAACTGAGTAAACCTTTGTTAAAACAGCATGTGTATTCCCTAATCATGTGACCAACCGCGACTGCTGAAAGAAAAGTTTAATTTATTCAGCGCTGTACGATTTATTAAATAAATGAATTTGAATAACTAATGTCTGATATAATTACTAAAGTCCGACGTCAGAATAAATCAACAGGTATTTTGCCACGCTTACAAGAAATGAATGTTTAGTTGAGATCTTACGCAATTTAATACAATATTTAATCTTTAACCAGAAAACAATTAAGTAATTATCCATTCAAATTTTATTTTTCTGAACATCATTTTTGCGAAACAATAGATAGTTCGTGTTTGTCTAAACATATGGTGTCTTCATACATTTGATAACATGTGCATTCTTTACAGAGTAAATAACACATTATTATACACTCAAACTTGAACGTATTGAATACGAAACTAATTCTAAACAGTAAGAACTCAAGTTGATTAATGAATGATCTCCATATCTTATGTGATTAAATACAGGATTATCAACTGCTAACAGCTTTTTTTTCCAGATTCATGCTGATTAAATCGACTTCTTGTCTTTTTACTGCCAACTATAATATAAAATGAACCCGTGGAATTCAAATTTCTACTGCTTTTAAATTCAGAGGCATTGAATAAATATTTCCCTTATGTTTCAATAATATCATTTAAATTAATCATGTTCGTACAAAAAAACTTTAATTTTACTAAAGAAAATTAGTTCTTGATTACTAATTCTTAATTTAATTATTTATTGTCTCATTATAGCCAAATAATAGATATTTTGTACTGGATTACGACCGCACATATGTGTTTTCATAAATTTGTTGAAACGTACATTCTTTATATTGTTAATAAATGCAACTATTATTTGCTCTAACATCGCCGCATTCACATACGATGATATTTGCAGACCTTTACAACTGGGGTTGATTAATGAATATCTTCCGAAACTTTTGTTATTAAATGTAGTATTATCAAATGCTAGATTCCAAATTCATATTAATTAAATTAACTGCCTGTCTTATTATATCAAATATCATTTGAAACGAGAATGGTAAACTTCAGATTTAAGCTGCTTTTAAGCCAAGATGCATTTAATGTATATTGCACTTCTTTAGTTGCATATGATGTTGTTGAAATAATGCATATTTGTATCAAAAATGAAAATCATTATATAAAAAAACATAGTACCTTTGAAGGAAATGGTATTATTATTGATATAAAGAGCAATATTAGATTGTATGCATTGTAGCATTGTTAGATTTGATTCTTTAACAGTCTTATTTATTTATACAGAATGTCCTACAATGGACTTTTGAGGTATTATTAATTTCACAAATTACTTCTTTTCCAGTAGAAGATTTAAATATGGAACAATGTATCCCAAGTATTTACATATCATTCAGTTTTTTCTCATAGGCTTACTAGTGAAAAAAAATGTTTCACATATTTTCATCTTTTTGCAATTCACAACACATTTTCCACTATAGGTTCTCATTGTGGGAGAGTGTATTTTAGATATTATGGACTATTCACTACTTTCTCATTCTTTTTATTACGAAGAAAAATTGTGTAATTTTTAAAAAATAGAAAACTAACATTTATTGCATTTTAGGATGCAGATCTGTTTTTATGTGTATCATTGCGATTTTCTTCGATTTCAATACAAAAATTTTCTATAAATACCTGCAATTCTGCTAATCACATCTAAAATATGTTTTGATATATCTGCTGAAGGATGCTGTATGATTATACATAACAAACTTGTTACGAAAAATAGTTGCAGCTTTGTGTCAAAACCACAAACTTTTTACACTTTTGAAGCATAATCAGGTAATGATTTTTGGGAATCTAAGCAATTTCTTTTTCGTTTGTCCAACTCTGAAATTCATTAACCATTACACGGGGCCTCGGGTAGTATTTGTCTCATTTTCAAATTTCTTACTTTTGTAAATGTGAGACTCTTCTGTAAATATTCGAAAAAGACATATTTTTAAGGAATTCTCAGTATTTAGTTTCATGAGAAAACTAATTTTGAATGTACCTGTCTCATTTTAGTATGCTGATGGTAAAGTTGAGTATTTATTTAAGTTAACGATGAAATAACATAAGTTTTAAATAACTTTATTTTTATCTTTATATAAAAAGAGTACAATTTAAATTATTAAAAAAACCATTCAAGATGTGAAAATTCAAATCCTGAATGTTATTTTTGTTATAATGTAAAATAAAATCCAGATGAGAAAAAAAATATTATTAAACAATCTATTTTCTATTGTTCTATTACAATTTTATTTTTCTTATTAAAGGATAAAAATAATGAAATATCCAGTTGCGTATAGAATTATTATATTTCAATTAGATGAAATCCAGCAATAGGGAATTTTTTTATTAGAGTCGCCTTCAATACTACAGTTATTCGATTTAATTACAAATGTCCATTAAATGAAAAAGATAAGAGAATTAGATATGCCAAAGTCTTTTGACATTGTAAATTAAACGCATTTATTTAATTAAACGCATTTATTGTAAATTAAACGCATATTATTTTTTTACCATACACTCCTTAATCCAACCATTTTTCTCCTAAAATTTCTAATATTAGTTTTTATTGAAACGAAAAAGCTCTAATTCATGCAGCATCTGTAAAAATGTGGTAAGCAAAAAGAAATTGAGAGTATTTAGAAGAAATTCTTTTATTTTATTATTTATTTATTTATTTATTGTAAAATCTATTTTAATACAATTATAAAAACATAGTACTTTCAGAAATGTTTAAATTGAAAATAGATAAAATGCTTTAAAATTTATGAATCTGTTTTTCTATCCTCAATTTTTAAACATTTCAAAATTTCAATCAACAGTTTATGTGCTTTGACATTTCGAAATAGACAGGAGAATATAACAGAAATTCAACGTGTATACTTTTTGTTATTGTATGATCTTAATTCATTAAATTCGATCTGAAATATAAAAATTCTTTATTAGTGCTTCGGGTTTATACGAGATGTAAGCAGGGGGAATTCTTTACACAAACGTTTATTTAAATATTATATAGAATACATTTTAACTATTTTAAATATGCTGTTATGCTATAAGAATATTTTAACGCAATGACACTATTGGAAACGGGATTAAATTTCATGTACAGTTCAATAAATATGAATTATGATATACTTGATAATGACTATTAAAACATAATGTATAAACATATGCTCCTTTAAAAAAGATAATAATCAAAAGTGGTTAATGATGTTTACCTAAACAATACTTAATTAATTAATTAATTTTTTTTTTGTGATAGGTCTCTTACTACAAAAATACTTTTGAAATCAGTTAGAACCAATATTGATGGAGAAACATAGCTAAAATAATTTCTATACACTGTAAAAGAATTAGTCATTGCTGTGCTCCTTAAAATTGGTGGCAGCATTGCTGACTCTAATTTTTTGAAGTAATATGACAGATAAAACTGCTGTAACATTACACCATTAGGTTATGAATTCTGATACTTTCTGGATATTGTGGAATAATATGACACCAGTTATATCAGTTTAATTTACACGAGTTACATCAGCTAAATTTCTCCATAAAATTTGTAACAACATGCTGCCACCATTTTATGGAGTGATATTTCACAAAGTTTTACACTGTATCAATGTTTGCATAAGTTGCAATAGTTAATGCTAAATAATGAACAGCTAATACTAGAAAAATCGCTTACGGATGTATGATTATTTTTATATAGAATATTTATAAAATATTTAAATATTTTTCTCTGTAGATTTTTCTTTGTGAAATATTTATAAAATAGTTAAATATTTTTCTGTATGGATTTATTTACGTATACGTATATGCGTATTTATTTTAAGTATACGTTATTTACGGAACGTATAAGGGCCAGGTATTAAAAAAAATGATTTTGCTATAAATTTCACACGGAAACTTTGTCGATTACTTTTAAGGATTTTTCGATGGTACGGGGGAAAAAGGAATAGAACTGACCTTAAATAGTGAAACTAATCATTTAATGAAAAACTCAATTTTGATTTTGATCTGTAGTAATTGTTTCATTAATTACAGAATAAATTCCTTTTCGCAAGTTAGCAGTAGCCGTCGGAAAAGTATTTACATTCGCAGTATATCTTTCTCTTTGCTTTTGATTTTTGGTTACTTTCTGATTTCTTTATTTTTTAAGAAGAGGCAGTCAATAAATGTGTAAATGTGTGCACGGCTATCATTATGTGGTTGATGCTATTAGTCTGAAATAAAATGACATTCCTAATCAAAAAGTTTTAAAACCAATTTAATGTTATCACAGCACACTCGTATTACCATATGAGCAAAAGAATTTTTTTCTTTCCAATTCAATGAAGAAAGTATAATGTAAGCCTATGTGCATAAACCTAGATACCTCAGTACTATGCCTTTTTAATTTAGAAGCTAATCAAAGGAATTCTACTGTTGTCATCGCGGAATAGACAAGCAGAAAATAATTGAAGTGTTTCAGATCTTCGCATTGAGTATTTACTGAAGTTTTCCATTTAATGTCTGTGTACCGATGAACATGTTTTATGCACATACATACAGACTGGAAATAACTTTAAATACTGTAAGTTTATAATGTTAAGTAACTAAAGTTGTCTACTACTGTCTCGCAAGAAATTTAGATAACAGAATATTTTCCTTTTTCAGAAGTATTCTGACAATTCCGATAGCATAATTTTTTGTCAAAATTCTTGAAAATTCTTTGTTTTTGTCAAAACAAAGTTGTGTTGTGAATTTTGTCAAAATTCTTGCTTCATGTGCTGTTTTTGAACTTCATGATGCAAACAACAACTGAAACGATACAATTGAAGATATTAAAATTTACTAAATTGAGAATTTAAGAAGACGGTAACAATTTTTAAAAAGTGTAATTTAACAAATTAGACTAGTTGAAAAAACTTCTTTTTAACTAATAGTAATGTCTAAAATTTTTGTCCATATAAAGAAATTACCACATAAAAAAGGAAAAATCTTACAATGGTTCCATTTTTATTTATTTTTTTTTTTTTACTTTTTAAGTACGAAACCTTAAAAAATAAAGATAAAATAATATAAATCACATTTTGCAGCCTCCGTTTTTTCGTAAATCAAGAAGAGTATCAGATAAAAATAATTGTATATAATAAAGCTATTCAATAATACGATATGTTTTTTATGTGATAATTACATAATTTCTTTTAGTACTTTAACCTCTTTGTTTGAAAATACATTTATTAACAGTGTTATTAGGGCAATATATAAAGAATTATAAAGTAATCTAATTACTATGTGTAGAAAAATATGCTCATAATAAAATATTATAATAATGATCAGAAATTTAGCAATTATTTGAAAAAAGGTAATTTGCTAAATATATACAGGACAGTTGCACCATACAATTTAACTAATAAGAATGTATTTATTAAAATACAACACATTTCTCAGTGGTGCACAAAACAGGAATTTTATTATACATTTGTACAATTAAAATAAAATAAAACTATCAACGTTTCGCGCCGTCTTCTGCGGGCTTCTTCATGAAAATACGATAACGGAAGGGCTAAGTTTGCATCTTGATCGAGAGATAATATTTCTAATAAATTAAAATTTAAATGAATAAAAATTTTTTACCACTTGTTACCACTTGTTACCACAAATTTGTTGCCACTTACACTTGAGTAAAAATTAAAATATTGCAACGAAATAACGAATTGTGCGCCACTGAGTAGTGTGTTGTATTTTAATAAATACATTCTTATTAGGTAAATTGCTGTTAGTTTAAATCCTAGTCATTTCTACTGAAGATACAAACTTTTTTAATGTTATAAAACTTTTCTCTCTAAATTAGCATTTCAAAGCACTCCAGCGGAAATTTCCTTTATAAAGAGAAGATACATACCGCTCAATGTCAATTAATATGACGGAAACATCGTGAAGCTCTTTCTTAGACTATGAAAAGAACCGTCAAGGGAAGAGATAGAAAATTACTTTTGTGAGAAATTAACGAACACTTGACAGCAAGCAGAGCAAATTATATTGACAAGCAGCTTATTAGCACGCCGAAGAATTCAATACTGATATGTTTCGGAATGAGAATAAACTAGTGTTAGAGTATAAACATTTGAGAATATTTTTTTGTTAGTATTGTCCCCAAACGTATATTCAGATAATTGTAGCGAAAAATAAACGAATGCAATTGTGGAAAAACTAAACAAGAATTAAAAAACAACAGTATCCAGTCTGCGCAGCTTATGAAAGAATTTTTAATCCTATCAAAATGTTGTTATGAAGCATTATTTTCTTATACCATTAAAGGAAATATCTAAATAAAACAGTTAGAAAACACATAAAGATATTTTTTTTTTATATAATATAAAATAAAATCAATAACTATAATGCAATAACAAGAAAAATATTGAAAAATAAACGTCATTCAAATTGATTGTTTTTCGAATACTTTATAGTAATAAAAGTAAAATAATAAGAAAAAGAACTGGATTAAAAGAGAAACAACTTCTCCGTTATAGGTTTCTTTCTTAAAAGGAGTTTTTCATAATTGGATGTTCTATATATTTTTAGTAATAATACATTTTCAACAATCAGTAATAAAAAGAACATTTATAAAGAATTTCCTCAAATTATCAAAAATACAATGTTTTTTCTATTATTATTATTTGAAGCCTGAATTTTTAAGATGCAAACACAACGTTTTTAAATGTAATAAAACTTCGTTTTTTAGTATTTCAGAGCTTTTAGGAAAAAGTACTTGTTTTGAAGAAAAATATACCACTAAGCACCAGTTATCCTTACAAAAATATTGGGCAATTTATTAAATTATGACAACAACCATCAAATGGAAATTTGCAATCTTACCTTTCTCATAAATTAGTATATCTTTTACAACAAACATATTACAAATAGTTTTTCCTATTTTACAGCTGACATGCCATGTGTTGATCTGCCTAACTTAGCTGTTTATATTCCTGACAGCGAACCTGACAGCGAAAGCACCTGATTCGAGTCATAGCCAAATGGTGGCGATCATTCTGATTAGCACATTCTCTTCGTGCTGCAGCACTGTGTATTAACCTACTTTAATTTTCTGCGTAAGTAGTCTCTAATATCGTAATTTACACTTTATTAATTTTACACAACACAGTGAACTTAATTTACCTCACCATGCTACTGAAACAATCAATGACGTTTTGGAAGCAGAAATTGCAAAGTAGGCTTAGCATATAGAAATGGTTTTAGTGGTGAAGATGAAAAGTGGGTGTTATGTGTAATACGCAAGATGCATATGAGAATGCAAAAATGTATGTGTTCTGTTACAAGTCTGACAGAAATTGCTCCAAGGGAAGATAAGATACTGCATTTCTGACGTACACTGTTAAAAATATCGTGAAAAGTTACCTGTGTTTTTAAGGACAGAGGTAATTTTTCCGATATTTTAAACAGTGTATCTAACCCGAGAAGATCTGCCTCCATAGGCTGTCGGCCTTATATTGGATACGAGCCCGTTGCTCGTTTACAAGGTGCATATGTTTTAGGTTGGAATAAACTTGTAATATGTTACAATATCGTCATTGAATTGTGTTTAAAAAGAATGATGGTAAAATATTGGATAAACTTTCTTATGTAGTAGTGCACATTACAATACACAGTTTTTGAATACAAAATTATAGACAAAATTTATTATTTCAGTAAAAAATACAGCGGTCAATTTATGATTCTGAATGAGGATTTTTCTTAATATGTCTAACAAAAATGGAAATCTTTTAACGAAATTTCAGAGAAACGTACTTTTTGTGTGATATGTGATGCATTTATAAGAAATAATAGAAGTGACTACTATCGTATTCAAAGAGTGCTGAACTAGATGCTTCATATTTGATAAGGATTTTCACATATTTTACGTCTCTACTTATACGTTTTACTTTAATCTATTATTTAAAGATATTACATTGCTTGCGATTTATTCTTTTGAAATGTTAGAAATAACAGTCCATATGCCTTTATCAATATAGGTAAGCAGAATTAATTGTGTCCAGCAGATACGTCCAAGATGTCCCAGTTTGAAGATTATTGGCAGGTAAAGCCAAAAAGACACTGGATCTAGGCAATTTTACATTCTGTTAGCAATATAGAAATAAAATGATCCACTTACCAATTAGAATAAGTGTGTTAAAATTGATGAAGTACTTTTGTTTTTTCTATAGAACTAATGTTTTTCAAATGACACATTAGTACCTTTGATGCATATATAATGATTTTTTTATAAAAATTTGCAAAAAAGTCATGACACACTTAAGCCACAATCTCATTGTTCGAATGTTTTTTTTTTTTTTTTTTTAGTTCTTTATGTTCTTTTTACCAGTTTTAATTAGAAGAAGCAGTTTTTAACACGCATTACGCAGAGTAGTGGTCTTTGCTGCGTAACATGATTAGTTTTCCCTTTATTATTTTTATTTATTTATTTATTTATTTATTTATTTATTTATTTATTTCATTAGTGGTTTGAAAAAAAGGATTCTTTAAATTATTTTCTCTGAAAAAAGAAACTTTTATGGTGCACATAATCGATGTAAAAAGATTAAAAATTATGGAATTACCTCGTGCTTTGATTAAATTAAAACAAAATGTTCCTATAAGTCCTCATGATTTAGAAGCGTCAGGTCCAACTATCTATTTTCTAAAAAAGGCAAGTCCGAGTTACCACAGGGTAGTACACCAAAACAAAAAATCGAAGAAAAAGAAGGACCGAGAAAGATTTCAGTTTAGTTTGATATTTTTATTTATTTAATTATTTTTGTGATAACGATTACTACCAACTATAACAACTACAAAAATAAAAAAGAAACATTACTAATGTATCAGTAAAAACCATCTGTCACAAACTGCACATTTTTCATTGAGTGCCATTTTTTTTCTTTTTGGCACTGTATCCATTACATGGCATAAAAATAGCACATATTTTATATTTTACAAGCACTCTATAATCTGAATTTTAAATTGGATTTGAATTCCTGTGTTATGTAATATTGTTTATGGATTAATCTTATTAATTTCTGAATCTGACACTTTTATATTTCCAGTAGTACAAAACAAAGATTTTCCAATTATAAATCATTTGTTCCGAAAACATAATGAATACTCAAATAAATGAAACAAATAAGTGTTATTTTACTTTTATGTAAGTGTTGTGATATATATCACTGTTATCTGATTAAAAAAAAAATTTAATTCTTGGTTAATTAAATTGATGGTTTCTTCTCATCAGATTTTTTTTATTCACAGTATATTAGATTTTTCAAATATCCATATAGGAAATTTAATAACATTTTGACTTTTCAGTAAGATATTATGGTTTAAAAATCCATTTTGTATATTTCAAAAAAATGAAACCAAATGAAACTAGTAAAGCCTTTCATCAAGTTTATAAAAAAGCAATACATTTTCGTTTGCCAGTTTAAAGTCTTTGTTAATCTAACAAAACTTAAATCGAAAACACTTCAGATCTCTCAAGACAAAATCTTTATTGTGAAGAGAAAACATATTCCTCTGTCAGTTAACATTAGAGAAATATCAGGAGGCACTATCTTAGATTATGGCAAATGATATCAAGGGAAAATTTGCAAGTTTAGATGAGCGAGTGAGGACAATGCATTTGACAGCAAACAGACAAAATTAAATTTGCAAACATCTTATTATCCTATATCAGAATTTGAATAGCTGATAAATATTAGTTTAGAAATAAATTCGTGTTGGTTTATATTTATTAGAGAGTTTCTGCTAGATAGAATCTTCCCTGAAATGTATCTATAATCGTTATTGGATAACGTCTCTAAATATTTGAAATTAAGAATATAATGAAATATTCTTTATAGAGTTTAATAAAAAAATAGCGAAATTAATTTCTCAAAAATTTAAGACCACTATAAAGTGAAGGAAGTAAAACTAAACAATTAGAGAATTTCAAGTTAGTCTTATGAACAAAATATTACACGAGAAAGGGAAGAGAATATGACAGTTAAAAAGAACTTATTTTTTATAATATATCAAAAAAAGAAAAAACACAGGGCACCAGATCTATTTAGAAAACAGCAAAATTGAAGATGACACATAAATAAGAAAATAAGGAATATAATTATTGGCATCAAAAGTAATTAAAGTAACTTGTTATTACAAATTTGAGAGTGTACATTCTTGGATTTCAATTCAAGAAATGTAAACACGGCAGATATTAACCCCGAAGGCAAAAATCTAAGTTATGCATGTTATTTATCATGATTAATGTCGCATGAAAATTAGTAAAATGCATCATAGTTAAAAATATAATTTCTATATATTTACATATTGCACTAAATATAAATCTAAATAGCATTGGAAGTTATGTTTATTATCTTTCTTTTGCATTAATTGAATAATGACACCTTGTATTATAATTTGACATTTTCTATCCTTTTTCTAAAATTTTTCATAAAAATGGACACATCTTCGATTATCCTGGTACTTGCTTATCCGGGAAGAGACATTTTCTACTACCCGATTAAACGTAAATTCTCTGTATATATTATAATTCTCCGAAATAATTTAGACCAATCGGCGGCGAAACGAATAACTACGTCATCGAGTAACGGGAAGAAATCATGATGTAGGACAAGATTAGACCAGTCATTCCTTAATCTACACCTAATAATCTTGTGCTAAATCATAATTTCATCCCGTAACTCGATGACGTAGTCATTTAATTGTGCATTATAACGTAATTTTTTTTTGTTATAAATTTCAGCCTGCCAAGAGTTTGTACCAGAATATGCGCAGGCAGACCGAAATATTCTTAAAATACTTTATTTTACTTTTAATTAGACACCAGTTTCACCTCGTAATTCGATGACGTGATAGTGACGCCAAAATGACGAGTTGGCGCCCGCTGATACACATATCGTACCAAGAAATGTCGACGCAGACAAGTTATTCCTTAATCTACACCTAATTTTTTTGTCAGTCATTTTTTTTGCTTACTATTAATAACTTTTTTCTAAACCATTAATTTATCTTGAAAGTCAATGGCAAAGTAATATATATTGCAATGAAATGCGAAATACTATGTTCATAGGTTTGAATTGTACATTTTAACATCTTTTTTGTTATAAACTTCAGTTTGTCGAGGGTTTGTACCAGGATATGCGTAGGCAAACCAAAATATTCTTAAAATACTATATCTTACCTTTAATTTGACAGCAATTTCATATCGTAACTCGATAACGTGATAGTGACGCCAAAATGGTGAGTTGGCGTCAGCTGTTACTCATATCGTACCAAGAAATGAGAGGCAGACCAGTTATTCCTTAATCTACACCTAATAAATTTGTCATCAAAATTTGCACAAACTCGATTATCTGTGTACTTACTAATACGAGACGAGACATTTCCCGACTATCCTGTTTAATCGAGATTCTACTGTATATATTATAATTCTCCACAATCAGGTATTGTTCTCCAAAATCAGGAAAAATAGCCGCTCCAACAACCAATCAAACAAAGAAATAATTGGAACAATATATAATGAAATATATAAATAAACAACAGCTAATCTTTCATCGGAATATCAAACAGCAGCAAAAGAGGAAATCAATTTTCTGACAATCAGGAAAACTGATATCTTCCTTTGAGAAAAAAAAACAGAAAGAGGAAATTGTCATTTTCATATTTTTGTTTTATTTATGTTACATGTGGTTGAAAATAGTGTTTGTTACTCTCATTTGCCTAGATTTTTTCAAAAGTTCAAATCGTAGTTTACGTTTTAAAAAACGCTAAAGAAAAGCAAAAATAAATAAATAAAAATAAAAATACTGTGATACATTTTTATTTACAAATATTTATGAATGTAACAGGTTTTTATTTTCATTTTTAATAGCAGGTGCATTGTTAGAGTGTCTTGGAGAATAGCCATTTACTATACATATTTCTCCCCCCTCAAAAAAGAAGTTAATAATTTGTAGATAATTCATCATTTCTCTGTTTAAAATGTCAAAAATCTTAAAATATATTCAGAGTGGGTTAATTTGAGAATATACACTCATTGCCATAAAAATTTGCGCACCAAAAAAACACGTACAAACGAAACGAAATTTTACATGAGTAAGTACTACTGTGATATAAGTAAGTGTTTAGAAAATCAAAGAAAAAGGATCATTTATTGCAGAAAAAAGTACAAATGAACGGAAATTTTTGCACTCTGTTGGACCCTCTCTAGCGGGAATGCTCGATGCGATAGGAGTGGGCATTGGCGCATACAAGTTCCGTATGATGTCCTGAGACATCTCGTTCCACTAACATTAAAATTAAAATTAATCATTAATTTTAGTTTAATTTTCATTAAAATTAATTAACATTAATTAACAATTAACAATTTTTAATTAACATTAAAATTAAAAATAATATAAATTATTTTGTTACTGCTTCATGTGTATAATCAATGACGCAGATGAAAATCTTTAATTGCGAATTAATTGCATCATTAAAACAGATTTTTTTGTTTAAGGAAATTGATTAATACACAACATAAACTTTTCAAAAATATATTTGAAAATCAGTGTCAACAAAAAACATTTTTTTTTAAATATATAAATGCCTTCTTAAAGTTCTAAAAAATACGTTAATTTGTGATGTTACAAAACTATAAAGAACACTTTTCGGAATCATATGTATATGGAAATAGATTAACCAGTTTTATAATATAAGGAGGATGAAGTCCAATGCCATCTAATGGCATTATGCAATGTGCAATCACGCAGCATGTCTAATCATTTGTATATATGCCTGATATGTACCTTCATGCCAAGTTTCGTTACGATCCCACAATTAATTCTTGGTGCGCAAATTTTTATGGCAATGAGTGTAATGTAGTTGCCAAGCAATTTTGGTATATAAAAATATTGTATGAATAAATGTAGTTACAAACGATGGTTTGCAATAATCTATTTCCATATACCTATGATTCCGAAAAGTGTTCTTTATACTTTTGTAACATCACAAATTAACGTATTTTTGAAATTTAAAAAGGCATTTATATATTTAAAAAAATATTTTTTGTTGCCACTGATTTTCAAATATGTTTTTTAAAGTTTCTGTTGTGTATTAATCAATTTCCTTAAACAAAATATCTGTTTTAATGATGCAATTAATTCGCAATTAAAGGTTTTCATCTGCGTCATTGGATGTACACATGAAGCAGTAACAAAATAATGTATATTATTTTTAATTTTAATATTAATTAAAACTTGTTAATTGTTAATTAATTTTAATGAAAATTAAACTAAAATTAATGATTAATTTTAATTTTAATTTTAATGTTAGTGCTATTAATTTGTCATGATTGTATGTAAAAAACATGTCACTATAAAATTGTCAACATTAAGACACATTTTATTAATGCTTTTTTTAAATTTCAAAAATTTATGGATTTCAAGAGTAATTTAGGCGATATTATGGATATGGATCTTGGATATTTTTCGATATCGTTAATCACTTGGGCAAACTTAATGCATATTTTCTTTTGCTGGATTATCATATTTTCCTTGAATTAAAAAAGGATATATATATATAAACATTTTGTTTCGCGCAAATTTTCATAGCTCAAAAAGTATTTTTTTCGCAGAAAATATGAATTATTTAAAAAAAATCAAATTAATGAACATAAAATTAATTTACAATGAATAATTTTTAGTTGTTTATGATAAGTAGAACTTTCAAAATTATAAAAAGTGAAAGAATATTTTTCGATTTTGTTATTTTGATTTGAAAGTTAATGTTACGTAAAATGACATTATTTATTGTTATTATATATTTACATTGTTTGTTTCATAAGCATTAGTGAATTTACATAATTTGTAATAAATTAGAAGCATTCAAAATGTTTATTAACATTTCTAAACTAGTAAAATTTGTATTAACATTAAAATTAATTAATCGAGTTGTTCTGCAAGAATAAATTCAATGTATGTTTTAGAAGTTATTACAAATTATTATTAAGAGCTACAATATATGTTTTGCATAAAAAGTTTAAAATAGTTTATAACAAAGTAGTAACATAAGTTGCTATTAAAAAAGAGTTATAATACATATTATTGTTAAAAATATAGTATTTTCATAACGAAGTTTTTATAACAAATATAAGAAATTATTCTACACGGATATATGACACATTATTAGTGACACTTACCGGAATTTCTTTTAACAAACATTTAAAAAAATCAGTTTGATGGATGGAAATAGATGGAGCGTTTCTCACATCTCCCCCATTAGCATGGAAATTGTGGTGCCCTTATCACTTCCAGATAGCAATTATATGTTTTTTTTCTGGACAATATTTTTTTTCAAGACACTCCATCTTATTTTAACATAATGAGGCGTGAAATAGAAGACGTCATTTCTCTTCAACTAATCTTTTATTTTATCTACAGCTCTTTTTTATGTAAAAAGCCAAAATGATAAAATATTTATGTCAATTCTATTTAAATGAAAGGTTTTTTTAATCTTAGTTTTGACACATGTAAGGTATATTTTGAAACCGGTTTACATAAATATAGGTTTTATACATGTTATATATTACACGACGACATTTAATATCGTACTTTTAATTCAAACTGACTAATTTTTAGACATTTTATTATTATCTATAATTTATTAAAATAGTAGGCAATTGTCTAAAAGTCGTTTTTCTTTAATTGATCTTTTATTTTCTATATTTAAGAGTGGACTTTACACTGTTGTTTACTATGTGAATGTTGAGACAAGCTCAGAACATTTATTTACAAACTTCCTAAAACAGTGTACGATGGGTATTTCGGTTGAAACCGTCGAGAAAATTTTTTATCATCATTTTTTATCTTTAAACGTCATGTAGAATGGCATGTAGATTTTAAACTTTTTTTAAAAATATTTTATCCCATTGTACACTGTTTTAGTAAGTTTCTAAATAAATATTCTGAACTTTTCTCAACATTAATTTTATTTTTCTATTGCACTTTTTATTATTTTATCATTACAGTTGTTTTATTTCTGTAAAAAAAGCCAGAGACATAACTTATGTAATGTCATTGTAATTAAATTAAACCTAATTTTCCATTATTTAGTTACATTTAAGTAATATTTCTGAATTCATTATACAAATATACATTTAAAAAATAGAAAAAAAATAATATCGTTCGTTTAATTCAATATAACTTGTTTTGTACACATTCAATCATTATATTTAATATAAGCAAAGTATATACGAAAGCCACTTTTAAGTAACTTTTGTCGCATTTAAATGCATTAAAAACTATATAAGATATTCAAAGTATCTAAACGTGACATTGTAATTTAAGCTTAACAGTTTCAAAATATTCATTTAATTACAATTACTTTTTTTCAAATACGTAATAAACAGTTGAAATAAATAACATTAAAACTTGAAAAACTTCTTGTTAATTTTTTTAATATATAAGACCTTAATATTAATAATATTTAAAAAAAAGAAATTTATGTTATTGATTATATTGTAATATAATAATTAAATAGCGAACACTCCAAAATTTAAAAACTTTAGATCAAATTTGAGGCTAAGACTGCAGGGTAACAAAAATTATCAAAACCTTGAGATTAAATTGAGGTGCAGTTTTCAAAAGGTATTATGTTTCTATCAATTTCGACAAACACGTTTACTTTTCATTCCATTTTATTCATGTTATTTTTTTTATCCAAAGCAATAGTTCTTAACCCCTTAACTTTTTATTTGTTTTTCGTCCAATAAATTGAAAATAACGGATTCACATCATTATTATTTAAATAAAATTTTCGTAGCATTCAGTCTAAACATTTATGCTTTTCAATAGTATGAAATTATTTTCAAAATATAGTGGTGTCAAAAAGTTTTAAATAATGACTGAAACAAATTCCAATTGCCCGAACGGCGTACGAGCAAATCAGTTAAGGAGTTAACCCTTCATTGGCCACGCCCCAGCAAAATATCTGTATAATCGTGATCCCCCTTCCCTCCTCACACATATATACGTTTCAAAAAAAGCGAACTCATTTCACCTGAAAGGAACCTAGTAGAGTTTTAACAATAACATTTCATTTAGTATTTTAAAACTTATCTAGGAAGTGAATTAAAATATATATTTTTACCGTAATTTTATAAATGCTACGAAACTATATATTTTCACATTTATGCCAAGACAGTTTTATTACGCGTTCCAAACTTACCTAAAGGTTTTAAATATAAATATAGTTTAAAAAAACTAAAAACCACGCTTTTAAAGTAATCAAACTAAAAAGTGAAAAATAAATATAGCTTAAAAAACTAAAAAACACGCTTTTTAAGTATATCAAACTAAAAAGTGAAAAATAATTCGTACTATAAGCTGAAAACGAAAATAAATGAAAAATACTATATTACTTTAAAATCATTGTTATTATGGAAATCAATTAATAAGCAATAAATAAAATTATCGTGGAAAAAAGCGTGGGATGCTCCATCTACCATGCTCCATCTATCAGTTCTTAAGAAGCACCCCACGCTTTTTTTCCACAATAATTGCTGTCCACACTCCAACGTATTCCACACTTTTAATTAGCGAAAAATCACTAATTTTATTAGTTTTTGTCTAATTACTAAAAAAGTACTGAACCAATTTCGATGAACCTGAAGTGGTACCAATTCGAGAGAATCGTCTTTCATTTAACACCAAAACCAAGTTAATCGGTTGCATGGTTTCGGAGTAATCGATAAACATACATAAAATAAGGAGAGTTACAAACTCACAAACTCACAAACATACAGGTGAAGTTAATAAAAGCGTGGTAAAAAAAAAGGTCACGTGGTTTGTATTTTTATCTTCATAAAATCCATAACGAGAGTTTTACAGTGAGCGTTCAAATTCAGCGCCGTGCGAAATGGAGGGGGCGGTCAAACTGAGCTTGGAAGTTTAGGGGTCGCTAAATTTATACTACTAATGTCATTTTCGGCCTTTCACAAGAAACAATTGAGGGGGGGGGAGCGCCAAATTGAAAATATGCCCCTGGCAGAAAAAAAATAAGAAACCTTTTGAAAATTCGGATATTTATCAATTTTAACCAGCTTTATACCCCGTCAGGTATTATTTTCTTTAATCGTCAATTAATATCGCATTTTGAAATTTAAATTGCATGTTATGTATTCAATTACCGCGTAGAAGGCCTGGATGTTAGGCATATATATTTACTTTTTATCCATTTCCTTTTCTAATACTTTTAAAAATTTTAAATTTTATAAAATTGACAGTAAAACATGTAATTCTTTTAAATACTTTTTCGGTTAAATATGTAAAACGAGCATATCAAACAGCGGCCTGCCAGATACAACTAAATTTTTATATATGTCATTTCCATATGTAATCATCGAATCTCTTCGATTCATGAAGTCGGACATTTCTTTTAAAAAATAACTTGAACAAGCAGAAAAGTTTCTTCAAGTTACAGAGCTGTAAAGAACAAATGGATAGAAATAGCTCATTAGACAAATGATTAAGGAAAATAGAAAAATACTCTATTAACCAGAAAAATCATAAAAATTAAAAAAATAAAATGGGAAGAGGAGAAAAAAAATTAATTTTTAATATTTTTCATTAAAATTATTCTGTTGCAGATTTTATTTTAAACATTTTAATCTGGAAGTTTTTAAAATTCAATAAAAATTTACATAAAATTTGCATGAATTATGTACTTTTATTTTTTATTTAAAATATTATTTTTCATTTTAAGGAAAAGAATAATGAATGTATCAGTTACAAATTTGAAATTGCCCCCTTATAGAATCAAATCCCCCCCCCTCTGTGGGGCATATGCCCCACGTTGTAAATCATGGATCTAGAGCATCTATTACAGCCATAAATTGGGAAAATACTGGGTCATAATCATTTACAGGGAAATTTTTCAGTTCATTAACTTCAAACAAACTTACTTACAGCGGAACAACGGGAAGGGTGTAATTATCGTTTCGGACAGAACTGGTAGAAATGATAAAACGTACAAATGTCCGGCCTAATGGAACAAGGAAAGCCTCCTTCGATTCCTTTTTGTTAGAAATGACAAAACTTTAAAGATTACTGATCTGCTGAAAACATACATATTTGTGATAGTAGAGGAATAAGCATAATAATATTTAATAAATATAAAAATATATTACTTTATGATAATTTTCTAAGATTTATAACTTTCATTTTCCATTTCTTATTGTTGAGTATTTTTCTAAAAAACTTGGTAAAAATTATTTTTTAAATAACATGTAGTTCAAGACAAATAAAGATAGTACATATCTTGTTTTTGTTTTTTTACAGTGGAAAATCTAATGAAGTGTATATTGCATTTAATATTTTGTTTGACTTTAATTATATTTTTTAATTATCTACATGACATTTTCCTGAACACTTATATTTTCCCAATGATGTACTTTCTAGCATTAAAAGCCATGTAATGCAAAAAAAATACATCGAATGTTATACGTATAGATAAACTCACAGGTGTTGTAAAGCAGCTATTTACTGCATAATTTATTAAAGGCTATAATTGTAATACAAGATTATATTTATATCATGCATATGCAGTGTAATATTCTAGCATTCATGTTCGAATGCATGCAGAGTAGAAGATAAAATTCTAGGTTATTGAATATTCGAATGTTCCTATTAATATAACAGTAAAAATAATAAAAAGTAAGAATACGCCGCAGGCAAATTCGTAAAATATATACTTAACAAATACTTGGTTCTCATTTAGAAATTCAGACAAACTAGACACTTTTTTACAAATCGAGTGCATTAATGAGCATTTATGTAAAATCTTCACATACGAGGGATTTTTTTATATGTAGTTTTATAAATATTTTAATTTGCAAATGCATCTTTTTTCCGTAAAACCTTTCAACTTTTCTGCATCGTTATGCATAGCTTATAGATGCTGCATACTTTAAAGATACTTCTGTGAAGGGTGTTTTGACAAAATATAACCTTAAATTAATGATAAAATGTGTGCTAACCATACCAAGAGGTGTGGAAATCATATCTGATAAAAATACCGTTTTCTTGTATATTCTTGTGCATATTGTATTTTTATACTAAAATTAAGCATAAAATTTCACGACCTCAATTTTATTGCAGTATGACTGGATGATATCGGCTATTTCAACAACATTTACACATTTTCCAATTTGACGAACTTCCATATTTTTATTCTAATCATCCGACAAAACAGGCTGATTAGCAAACGCTTTGTCATTTTTCATTCAGTCTGACGTTATGTAGCCTAATTAATGTTGGGACAAAAATAATCTGGGTGATTGAGAGACAACTGGTCATTTTCCAATTAACCTAAAGCTTTATAAGCTCTTGGCAATAATCCATAAAAATATCAGGTTGATTGAAAAATGGTAGGTGATTCTTCATTTAGTTTTTTGAAAATACAAGGTTTTCGAAATTAACCTACGGTATCGATATTTTGTTAAACTTGAGTAGAAAACCTGATCATTGAATTTAGAATCATAAAAGTGTAACATACAACTTTAAAATGTATTGTTATAACAGAACTTCTTAAAAAATAAGCTGATAAAAATTTTTAAACACATTCCGTCACGTTTTAAAACTTGAGCTAAACATAGATTTAAAAAAAATGCTCAATAAGATTTCCATAATTAAAGAACATATATTATATTATAATAATACGATAATTTGAAATCCTTTACCGTAAGCAGGCTGTCCTATTACAAGACATCTTTTTTTTAGAACACATGATCATAACTTTTCTTATACTTCAAATATCTCATATATATAATGTTTTACATTTCTATTAATGTTGTTTTTGCGTTTTTAACAAATAAATAACATAACGCTACTGGTTCTTATATTTTACCACAACATACCAAACTGTGAATGCTCTTTATTTTCACAGCAAAATATGCGATCCATTCCACGGTTTACAAGTTACAACATTCTATTCTTTTTCACATTTTATAACAATAATCAACATAGAGTATGTTGCCACACACGGAAAAAAAAGAAAAAGAAATTTACATCGATTCGTAACAAATGAGATCAAAGAATATGCAACTTTAGCTCGCCGCAGACGATATTTACCTAAAAAATATATTTATTTCGATTAAAAGAATATTTTTTCATTCTTATTTAATATTCATACTCTGTAAAAGAAATGTTAATATTTTTAGTGTATTTCACCAGTACATTTTCTTTTATCCGTAAAAAGAGTATATTTATCAATATATCATTATAACATTTATATTAATACATCAAAACATATGCAGAATAAAGATTATTCATCTTAAAATGCTTATAAAATTCAAATTCAAAAACATTCTATTACAAACTTTAATTAAATTTATTAAAACATAAAAAGCTATTGAAAAAACAAGGAAAAGTTACAGCTATTATTAGTCGCAAAAATCGAATTTGTTCTTCCTTCACATTTTTTTATTGTTTTTTTTTTTCACTCTCTCATTATTTTCTATTTTTTCTTCAGATAGTGCAAGGATTTATAACCTTTCATTGAATGATTGCGCACAACATTTCCTCTTATTAAATTAACAGTGGAAATGCCAAGTGTAAAGGAAAAAAATAAACAAAATACGTAAAAGTGGATAAGAGGGACATTCTGCAGTAAAAAAAAAAGAAGATGAAGCCAAAAGACTATATAAAAACATATAACAGAAAAAGTGAATGGTGGATCTAAAATATAAAAATAAATATATATCTTAAATACTTTACATATTTGGCAAGAAATAAATGGTTTATTATTAATAACGCGATTGTGAGTAATTATGCATACAGTGTGATGGAGCGTAAATTTTCTGACAAACAATTTATAATAAAATCTGATAAATAGTTTTTATTTACCCTTAAACATTAATGTAAAATTCTGTGAATGTGGTAGAATATTTTTTGCTGGTTTATTTTTATATTTTACGGCAAAATATGTAATTTAAAGATTATTGAATATATATATATATAGTTATATATATATATATATATAACAAAAAATACAATCAGGGAATTTTTGATCGAACATATTATCCGATGTACAAAACATAAATAAAACGGTCTCTTATTGAGAATTTTTGTGAACTTTTTTTACGTATAATAGATATTTTAGACATACCCCAGCGAAACCAAAAGCAATTTATATGAATTCCTCAAATTAATCATGCGAATTTTAATTTCGTGGCTGGGTGAAGAAGTGTCCAAGCAGAGATTAGAACGAAAGACAATCTGCATAAGCTGTTATTGCTTTGAAAATGAGCTTCCTTGACAAAATTGGCCTTGATACAATTGTGGCTAGATATCCGTGTATTTTTATGTGTTATTTTGACCTATGTTCGTCATTAAATAAAGTAAATTTAAATGGTTTTGAATTCGTCACACTCTTTAATCAATCAATGTATTGAGTGTTCTTGGTTAAAGAATGTTTGACTAAAACTCTATTATCAAGAATGACTGCGAAACGTACAATCCTCTTCCGTATGTATACTATTTAATTTTAGACTATAAAGAAAATTTTATTTAAAATTAGTTTACATATTCATAACAAAGGACACTACAACTTTTATTTTGGGTGATTATTTACAATAAAAAATTCACAAACCTTTTTTTTCTATAAAATGAAAAAAAAAACATGCTAAAAAGATATTTCTGCATTAAAAATGTTCATAAAATTTTATCCAATTAACTAGTGAGAAACATTTTTTTCCTTTCTTAATGTATTCTCTAATTCAAATTAAAATGGATATAGATATATTTTGTTTTTATCCGAGCACATTTTAATAATTGAGCTCTTAACACCTATGTTTTAAAGATCTCTCTTTATACCAATGCATCAATTTATTACATATTATCTTAAATTTCTTAAATATATAAATTTATATTATTAATAAGCTTTTTTCATTATTTTTAGAATTAAGCTCTGTTCTCCATTCATATTTTTATAATATCTTTTTTATATTCTTATACCCAGTGTTGAATTCAGACGTTTTTCTGCGGGAGTGATTTATGCGGCTCCGGAGGGGGTCATTATGGAGTTTCGGGTGAACGTCGAGTTAATATCTTTAATTTTTCAGTTTATTTTCTTTTGGTTGTTGGTCCACAGGTTGAAAGTATCGAATAAATGTTACTGTGAGATAAAAACCAATTCGCTTGTAAGGGACAATTAAAGCAATACTAGATAAGTCTCTTTTAAAGTGATTTGAAATAGTTTCCTTATTGATGTATAATTACAAGCCATGTATATTTGGTTGTGATTTACATACAATTTTATAAATAATTAAAGTCATTTTAGAACTATTTTGCAGAAATGACAAACTTATATTACAAAAACTAACTATTTTATATTTTAAAAACCAATTCTTCCAAAATTGAAAAGCTTTAATTATTTTTTCTAATTTACTTTTTTATTTTTTCGCAACAATATTTAATGAATCATCTACGCCCCTTCTTCAAATCTACTTATTTTCCTCTTATAATCTTTTGCTTAAGCAAATCACCTTGAAACTAGAGGAACATGCATTTTTTCTTTACGGTTAATTAAACAGATAATTTAGCTAATGATAATGATGATTAATGAATAATATAATTGAAAGGCATGTAAAACACATCCTCACGGTGTTCATCCATGACCCACGTCTGTTCTCAATTGTCCAACCATAGGGACACATGTGAACAATATTTTATGAATTTATAAAACTATTAAAAAAGTAAGAAGTATTATAAAACTAATTTTAAAAAATTACTATATTTAATATAAAAAAGATTACAATGTAAGCATTTTTTGTACACTGAAATTAACACATTTATGAGAAAAAGCTATATTTATGTGAACTGTTCAAATATTTTTCTCTCCCCACTATATTCAAAATATGAAGAATATATCATATATTTGACCAATGATAAACATAGTAAAAATATTAATGAATTTCCAGAAGTAATCTTCAATGAATTTTAAAGAATATGGGTATAAAAAAGCCAAACACATTCAAGAAATTTATTTATAATGCAATTTTTTTTTTTTTTTTTTTTTTTTTTTTTTTTTTTGAAGAAATACGATTTTTCTGCCAACGGAGTTTTTTGTTTCACTATCTAGAAACAAATATTTAGACTAAAATATACTGTTTTTTTTTCATATCTTGAACTAAAAAACTTTATTATTATTTTTTTTTAAAGAAAAATAATTTTTAAACATAGTCGAGCATTTCCAAGCATTTCAAAAATGCTATTTCTGCTAACGGTGTTTACTTTTTAAAAATGTTATTTTAATTTATCCAATTCCTTTTGAATCATATAGATGGGATTTTGCATTGTTAGAAAGATCAGTTAATATTTATTAAAGACGACCATTTAAAAATGATTTTCCTATAAAGATTTTCGGTCATAAGTTGCTTTTCATAAATGGATTGCGTTTGAATAGAATTTTGAATGGTAAACAAATAATAAGATTAAAAAAAATATATATATAATATAGTATCTGATAGACAACCATTGATATGGAAACAAACAGAATAGAGCAAGAAAGAAAAAATCATGTTTTAAACAAAGATTAAAGAACACTTCCCAACGCATTAAGAATACTGTGACAAAATTGTAAAAAAACCTATCTGGATATCTACTGTCTTACTGTTTATTATTATGGTAATGATACATTATTTTACTTTCAAACAGAATTATTTATTTGATAAAATTTTACTTCATGTTTTTGCCATATTTTTAAAGCAAAGTTCGATTATAAAGTCTTCTTCAATAGCAGAAAATTTGCTCCTGCATTCATTAGTTATAGGAGTGATGCTTATTGTACTGTTATATGAGTCCACAGTTCTGGGTTTTCTTACAATTCCACCTATCAAAAAAATCAGCAATGTCTCACAGTTGGCTGCAGCTGTGGCAAATGGGGAATATCACTGCATATCTCTAAATGGATTTGGTATTCACAGAATGCTTTTAAGATCAGAACGGGAAGAACTGAGAATAATCGGAAGAGATCTTCAACAAAGTAAACTAAACGATGACGATCTCTACGAATTTATAAATTTTGAAAGAAGCTAGCAAAATCTTGCTTTTGTGTCAAACATAGAAACGCTTGAATTGCATAAAGTAGTGGGAAAATCATCTCAGAAGACCGATTTTTGGAAGTTATGGTTGCAATGATGATTCGAAAGGATTTTTGTTGCAAAAAACTAATCGAAACATTTGTACATAGATTAATGTCGTCAGGCATCTACTTTAAGTATAACAGTGACCATTCATTTTTACATAGATTAATACACCTATCGATTCGTCCAAAAAAAGATACCAGTAAAAGAAAATTAACTCTTGTAGATTTTGCTCCTGCATTTATATTTTTGATGACCGGATACTTTGTATCGTTTATGGCTTTTATTGGCAAATTATTGCAAAATCGTAATATGGTAGTGGAATTTTTGCAGACAAAAAAAGAAAGGGGAAAAAATAATATCTTGTTACGAAGAATCTCTAAAATTTGCATTTAATTTACATATTTTTTGATAATCTTACTCTGTGATTATTATGGTTACTACAGGTAAAAAATAAATTAAATCTGGTTTCAATTTATTTTTTTAAATGCACGATATATCTTTTCTAATCATTAAATATTTTGCAATGCTGATCATCCATTTTTAATAGATTGTCACTTCTATTTAATAACCTAGAATGGGGTATCTGTAAAAAATACTAAATAAAAAAATCAAAACTCCAACTCTAAAGATTGTTTTGCTAAAGGCAGACTGCTTTATACCTTTTCTTTATCCATATGTACGAAACATTTTCATATCCTAAGATGCTGGCAAAATTAAATGAGAAAAGAAAAAAGAAAAAAGAGAATAACCTATAACAAACAATCTGTATTATCAGCATTTTCTTTACCCTACTATTATAGTTTTATGAAGAAAAAATATTTTTTTTTTCAATTACTAAAGTTAAATTACAAATTCAAGTAGAAAAGTTAACAAAATTCAGCGAAAAGTTAATTTAATTATTTTTCAGTAATTTTAATTTTCAATTTTTAATTTGTTAACCGTTTTAATACTTTTTAGATTTGTTTTCATAAATTTCACCCAAGTGAATCATATTTTCAAAAGATTTGCTGCGTTATGAGTAAAATAAAATAAAATGTAATCACATTATAACTAGAACTCTTCAGCCATTACAAATATTGTCTCTGCATTACTCTAATTTAAAATAGCACACACATAAAATATTACAAGGATAGAAACTTCTTTAAAATAAACTTAGAGTAACAGTACACTGGCAATATGAAAATATCAGTTCAATGGCGCAACTTAGTAAAAAAAAATCTCAAATTGTGAACCCTCAAACAAACAGAAGTGTTCATAATTCCAGGTCTGATAAATAATGATATGCCGAAAAAATTACGGAGTGCCTCATTTCGTAAGTCCGCGTGAGGTCCCTACACTCCATTCAAAACTTGAGTGGACAAGAAAAATAAATGGACCACCAATGAGATTTCAAACTTAGGTTGCGTTTAAATAATTGTTTTATCATCCTTCAACTTCTTTCTGTTAAGTCGTTTGTACTAATCTCTTCTGTGTCTTATTCACAAAAGTATTCCGAGAATCATCACTGGGTCAGGAAATAGAGAGTTTAGCTCTACAAAGAAAGAATCCTCTTTTGCACAACATCTGTCGATGTCCTATAAAGCCAGTAATGATAAAAAACACCCTATGGCCACAACAAAAGATTCCGATACCGGTATCACTTAAAATGATGGACTATTTTGCATCTTGTTCGTTACCGTGATGAGTGAGACACTGCCGCAGAATTCACGGGGCACCAGGTACCGCAAACCCATCCATCATTTTTCCCACTCCTTGCAACGCTGACCACTTTATTTTAAAAACTGCTTGTACACTAGAAAAAATTGAAACCAAATTTATAAAATTGAAGCCACCCTAAAGAATCATAAATAAAAACCAAAGTTCGGATTCCATTAGATGATCACGGTTCATATTATTCGTTTGATATTATCTAGAAGAAAAAATGCTGTATTTAATATTTTCACTTTTTAAAAAAGTACTTCTTAAATTATTTAAAATGTGATTCTTATTTTTTTTTAAACGCACCGGTAATAAATTAGAACTTCATTTTTTTTATCTTCAGTGGTTTAACACGCGTACCCAAGGTCCTACTTATTTCGGAAAAAATAATACTTAAATAAGAATATGAGAAAAAAATTTTTAAAAAATACAAATGAAATTTCTAAAATTTCTCCATTTGACAATACTTAAATGTATCTCGTGACAAGCATTGAATAGTAAAATACATGTTGTCCAAGAATTTAGCTGCAACCTTTTTATTATGTCTAATTAAAAAATAAATAAGCAGCAAATCAAGAAATATGGACAACAAATAACTACTGAACAGATTTTTATTGAATGCGAGTAAGAAAATTTTATTTTTCACACTAATTTCAGAAAAAAAAACTCTTGGCAAAAATAGAAACATGTAAAATGATTTACAGTGAGGTATTATGTATAAATCCAACTACTTACTATACATATATGGCACCCAGAAATCTGCCGACATGCTGCCATCTAAGATCTAGTGCAACAAATTGGGAAGCAATGACTAGACACAGTTTAAATCAGTAAATATATAAGGACCTTGTAGAAGGACTTGTAGCAGCAATATGTCTGCTAAAGTAGTTTCAAACAAGCTCTAATTATTGATGTATAGAGATCGAGTTCGTCATTCCAGTCCTTGCAAACTGTGACACATTGAATAGTCTTCAACATCCAGAGCTCGCTGAAGTCTTGCATTATCATCCTACAGAATGAAATGCTTTTCACAACGGCATATTGGAGGACATTGTCCCGATATTTAAGTGAAAGTTCATCCACGAATCCCCGAGATAAATTCCTGCCCCAAGCATTAGTCAACACACAGTTAAACTTAATCTTTTCAGTAAAGATGGATTAATTGTATTTGGTGTGTTACTCCCTTCACATCAGCAGATTCCTTGAATCACTCAATATACCGTAAAAAAAAAGACGCATGTTTCTTAATCTACAAAATTTTCTATTATCATGAACGTACAATGACGTTTTCCATGTCATCCAAGATTCCCAGAAGTATTCCTTTATCTTTAAAAACCTCATAAAATTATTTATTTGCGAAATATAATAAAATAAATTATAAAAATAAATATATTGTAAAAGGTACTAGGCAATGTATCCGAAAATGATGGGCAAATAATAAATATTTATTTTTCTGCAATTAAAAAAATAAAAGTGTATTTTAGAATTTTAGAATTTAGATAAAATGCGTTCGTGATTATTGTAAATTTTCGTAAATCAAGGTAAGTAGAGATTTTCGTAATTTGTCATTTTTTCACAGTGTAAATTGAACTTGAGCTCATCAGTGTATATTTGAGTTGTTCGGACTATTAGAACTAGAAAACAGTTTGCGTTAGGGGTTCCACATCTTTAATGGTCATAATCATGACTTCAAGATGTATAATCTTATGTATACCGATTACATTTAGAGACGTTGGACCACACAAGATGATTCAAATATGATTCAAATGCATTATTTAAAGAATTATCATAACATAAAATTTTACTTCATGTTTTCGCAATATTTTTAAAAGCAAAGTTCGATTGTAAGGACTTCTTCAATAGCAAAAAGTTTCCTCCCCTATTCATTGCTTATAGGATCGATGTTCTTTGCACCTGTTTTATGAGTTCAGTGGTATGTTTTTTCTTAGAATTTCACATATCAATAAGATCAAAGCTATCTCTAAACTATAGCAAATGGGGAGTATCACTGCACATCTTTACGAGAAATTAATTTTGAGGTATACTGTTAAAAATCTTGCCCTAGTTTGAAGCGAATTTTGGTGCTCAGTAGCTGCCACGGTAAGATGGTGAAATCTCGAACCAATATTTGGAGCTCCCGTTGAAGCATAATTCCGATAATTGGAAAGAGGTTGAAATAGGAAGCTCAAAGTGTTAGTGTTTAACCATCGTATGGTGGCAGCTACTGAACACCAAAATTTGGTTCAACTAGAGCAAAAATTTTTAGCTGTGTAAGGTTTTAAAGATCAATAGAAGGACATTTAAGAGTTTTTGGAAGAAATCCTGCCCGTAATAAAAGAGAGTGATCTCTATGAATTTACAGTGGAAAAAGCAAGCAAAATTATTTAATTTTTTCTTCAAATCCAGACAGAATATTGATGGACAACTATACTAATCTATTTACAAAAGCTCTGAAATATATTTTATCTTACCTTGAAAATCTTAAGTTTAGCTAATTACTTATAATTATTCAATCTCGATAAAAGACAATTTTTTCTAACATTGTAAAATTCTGTTGTTTTACTTTTGGATGAGATAATATCTAGTTTTCTTTGTAAAAATTTAAAGTAAAACTTTAATTAAAGACTTTTTTAATTAAAGAAGAATGCTGAATCTTCAATTAAACTTTTAAAAATGTCTAAGATTAATTATTTATGCAGAAAAAAACATATGCAAAGTAAGAAGTTAATTAAAAATTTTTAAAGGTTTTTGTAGCTAATTTTCTCTTTCGTATACATTCAGTTGTTATTATTTAAAAATACATGAAAAAAAGGGAAAAATCTGACATTTTCTGATAAGAGGTCTGCCAATTAAAAACAATAAAATAGGAATTTATTTGATATTTATAAACATTAGATGAACTTGCTCTATAAATTCCATCTAAAGAAATAAATATTAATTTTTAAAGTTTTAGTATAAAAATATTAATGTTGATATTTTCACATTTCCAAAGCGTTAAAACATATCTTAGAAATAAATATTTGACTTTTTTTCTGACGTGATCACGTATTTTTTCTGTTTTTTAAATTAAAAAGTTTTATATTCACCCAATGCTTTTTTCGTTATTTTCCTGACCTTCGGGCAAAAAGATACATATTTATCAAACTATATCTGTATTTACTTCATAACTTTTTGCATTTCCAGAAAACTCACGTAGAAATCTGAAAAAAAAAACACATTCACTAAAACGGTTTGGGAATATACTGTTTGAAAAGTTTTGAGTTTTGTTCAGAGCTATGCAAGTCAGTTTTCTATTGAGCAAAAAATAAATAAATAAATACATAAAATAAAAAATAAAAAATAAAAAAATAGCAGATAAATGACATGGGAATATTAAAAAGTTGAACCATCATATAATCATGTTTATTGTATAACTTTGTAGGTTTCCCAGGGTAAAGCAAAATGTTATATTTCAGAAACATTTTGGAATAATAAATTAATTTTCAAATTATGCCTGAAAGAAAAGTTTCATTAAAACTTAAAATTCCAGAAAATTTGAGTGATATATATATATATTTAATAAATTAAATGAATGCCTAATTCTGGGAACTAAATGCTTAAAAAATGGCTGTATCTTTTATATACCTTTTGAAGCATTTGTATGTGCATACATACGGCTTTGTATGTGCATGCGTGCTAACATTGTAAAATGAAATCTAAATAGTAAACATTTATCAGTGATGCCACTTGAAATAATATGTTTTTCAAGAATGACAATGAATTAATTCTCAACAGTCATTCACAGCTGTGAATAACAAACAAAACCAAAAGAGAACATAAAAAATTACAATATTGCATTTAATACGCACTTCGTTAAATAGTTATAATAAAGGATTCATAGTTAAATGTAGGTAAAATGTAGTTAAATATAGGTTTATTTGTTACAGTTGAGATTCCAAAGATATTCAAGCATTTTGATACTTTTCATGATGACATTAGATATTACCATTTTATAATGTTTTCACTATTAAAACCATCTTTTACTTTCTTTTGTCTTTACAATATACGTGAATATTTTTGAAATCCGGGTTTCGACGGATTTTTTTGCTTCAGGATTTTTTTCGGATTTTTTTGCCAAAAATCAAGTTTTTACGAAATGTCTGTTGAGTCTTTGCTTGAAAAGTAGTACTGCTATGCGGCTTTATTCATGATTATATCACAACAGCTCTTTTTTAGGATGTAATGCACGAATTTGCATCAAAGTTCAGATTCCGTTAGTCCCTGATATAAGTGAATATTCTTTAGTTTTTCGAGTACATTTCTCACTGCTGCTATGAGACATTATTCATGATTATCGCAATTGCTCTATTTCACGAATTACTGCACGAATTTTCATCATACTTCAAATTCAGTTAATCTCTACTATAATTTAATATTCTTTAGTTTGTAGACTAAATAGGTCAACCGATGGCGCTTCTATTCTGATTTGTTTTAGGATTTCTACGATGATTTTATCTCAAATAAAAATTTGGATTTTCATCAAATTTCAGATATAGATATAGAACTTGAAATACGTTGTTGCATATTAGATTTTGGTGTAAACTTGTGTGTCTGCGGTGACAGTGACGATTCATTTTTCTGGTAATATGAATATGTATGAGGTAGCAGAAAGTTTTGGGATTGCCACATCCGACTAGATTTTTTCTTTCTTTTATTAAAAAAAAACTATGTATTTTTTCGATTTTTTAAAAATTTTCTTATTGATTAAGCTGTTCCATTTCTTTAAATAAAGATAACAGTTGCAAAATAATTTGCAACCTTTTTGTCCACAATAACAATGAAATATAAAATTTTATTATGATAAATCATGGTTAAATGGTATATTATACACATATAAATAACCGTGTTAGTGTTCCCTTTCAATGGTATAAAAAAAACTCTCGAGTAGTTTTTGAAAAGAACCTGTGAAAACACTTTCATTTACTCCTGATAATAACGTTAAGAATAAATAACTACAAAAAAATATTTTATAAGCCATTAATCTTTATTTTGAAAATGCCATCTTATTTTATTGCTGCAATTAATATTTTTATGAAAAAAAAGTTAAAAATAAATTACAGTACGTTGATTTGTTTTTTATAAATCTGTTGTGTTTGAAATATATCGTTGCTTTAGTTCACATTCACTTGGCCTATTGTGGTGAGTGGAGATTGGCGAATTATTAAATCCATCGTTGTTGTAAAACGTATACAATTGCGACTACAAAGAATATTTGGCTATTTACAATCCGTGACTGGCTGATAAAAATCCCCCTTAAGATTATTTTATAGATAATGACGCTCTAAAAATATTAAAATATTGCACAGCCATAACATAAGTTAACGAAATTTCTATAATTTTGGCATATCAAGATGCAAGTGAAAAACCTTTTCAAATGTTCATGTTTACATTTAAAAAAGAACACGCTCAGAAGAAAACAAGACTGTAAAAAACTGCATTCCAAAATTTTTTTTGGAAATACACTTTATTTGCTGTAAAACATTTCTTTTTCTCAAATTGTGACGGTGAGATACAAAATGTGTATTAAATCAATTTTCTAAAACATTAACATAAAAAAATCCTTTGTTGCATTAAATTTAATCTCAGTGATCTAATGTAAATCACTTTCATTTTCTGAAATTGTTTCAGTTTTATTTTATGTTTTATTTTAAAATATCACAATCGCTAACGGAATGCAAATTAAACAAAATGATTTTTTTATTCGACAAAACGAATTTGAAATGATTTGGAGAGATGTATTTTTTTATTAGCTTTTTAAAAATAAATTCAATTTGATGTTCAAGTACGGGAATTGTTGACACATTTTTCTTTTCTTTATATGCATTTTTGTTAAGTGAATTTAAATAAATGGAATTTTTAAACAAGAAGAAAATCATTCGCACAACATAGATTATGAAACACTTTCCAACACAGTCAGAATAATGTAACAAAACCGTACCGTTTAAAAATTAAAATATTGCATCCCATTTCACCTAATAAAAATGTATAATCCATTTCAAAACCGAAATTCAGCTGTTCCCATCTACAGTAGAGTGGATCGAAAAGTATAGAAATTTTTTTTTTTAGAAATCACTATCGGCGCGGCCGGCGTGCAAAAGTTGCCTTTTATGCATACTAGTTTACAGGTTTTTTTTTATTAAAATCCATTAAAATCTTCCGGTGCCCCAAACGCCCCAAAAATAATTAAAAATTGAGTTTTTTATGATTTTTTTTTATTTTTTTTTTGTTTATTTATTTTTCTTAATTACTTTTGGCGCGGGGTGCAAAAGCTATCTTTTATCTATCTTAGCTTACATATTTTTTTAAAATAAAATTCATCCATATCTTCCGGTGCCCCAAGCGACCCAAAAATAGTTTATAATTGAAATTTTCTTGAAAAAAAATATTTTTTGTTTTATTTTATTTTACTTTTTGAAATTTATTTGGCACTGGCTTGGAAAGTTGTTATTACAATACTACATAACTCTGCAGTTCCCATATATTTTTTTAATCAAAATCCATTCACATCTTTGATGCACCAATTATAATTAAAAACTGAAATTTTTACAAAAATGTATTAAGAATTATAATTTACGAAAAATGCTTACAAATTTTTAAAACAGTTTAATTAATAACATTAATTTTGCCATAATAAGTGACATATAAATTTAAAAATTAAAGCATTAAATCATAAAAATTACAAAAATCGAAATTACGTAGAAAAAAGTTTTACATCCTTCAATTTGGAAATTTACATATTTTTAAAGTTTGTAATCTTTTTTGGTATCAAAGTGTTTTATATGGCTTCTTGATTTTATTCTATTCAATATAAAACCCTGTCTCTTTTCTTGCCCAGATACAGTTTCTGATGCCTCAGACAATAGTCGAACGCATCTTTCAACCGCTTGGGTATGGCATGGATATTTTGACCATTCATTCCTTTTTACAACTTTTATCATATTCTCAATTTCTTTGCAAGGCACATTCATCAAAAGAGGTGGTTCAAAACGTCCAACTGGTTGCCAGTCAATAAGTTCAAAACAATCCTTCTCTTTGAAGTTTATTTGGGGTACTTTGAAAATTCTCCCTTTTGGTGATTTTCTCTTTTTATTTCTAGCATAAATTAGTTTTCGCATTGCTAAAGATCTGATGTGCTCTCTGTTATCTGTGAGCATTGACAATAGCAAATTTTCAGGGTGGCAAAAGAAAACTATTTCGTTGAATAACAGCATCTACGACCTTTCTTAAATTGGGTTCCAAATATCTAGCATATGTGATAAGTTTCCAAATATGACGCGCTCCTTCAGTTATGGATGGCTTTGTTTTGAAATGAAACCATACAGGTGCATTTACCTTCATAATATATGTTGTAAGAGTAATGAGTTTATCAGAAGGATTTTCTGTAGCCACTTATGACCTTAAAATTCTACACGTAGTTGTTAGCCATCTTGAGTGATAAACTGGACCAGGTTTCATTAATGCCAGATCGGAACCACATTCACCACGTGATATTGCTATGCAAATATCATATAAATATTGCTGGTCGTTGCTGAGAACTCTTCTATCTATGTTGTCTTCCAAATAATAAAGTATAAAAAGTTTATTTTATACATTTAATAAAATACGATAAGCGATTTCTCGATCTACCTTTTACATTAGATAAATTATTCTTAACTGTTAATTTTACTTGTATTTTTTAGCTCAAAATTTGCATGAAACTCGATTTTCGGCAAATAATTAAAAGTTTTGGGGCATTGGAAGAAATTTATCAAAGTCGAAAATTATTTGGATACATGCTAATATACTATAAAATGCATCTTTTTTATCCCGCTGATAAAATAATTTAAAAGAAATTAAAAAAACAAAAATTATAAAAGTTTATAAAAATTTCAATTTTTTTACCATTTTGGGGGGCGCTTGGGGGCACTGGAAGATATGGATGGATTTATATATATAAAAAAATTGAACAAATATATATATAAGGCAACTTTCGCAACCCGCACCAAAAATAAATTTTAAAATATTAAGAAGCAAAAAAACATATATAAAATTTATAAAAAATTCAACTTTTAACTATTTTTGAGGCGTTTGGGGCACCGGAAGATATGAATGGATATCAATAAAAAAATATATGTGAATTAGTATGCATAAAAGACAACTTTTGCACCCCGCGCCGATTCGATTATCCGAATTTCGATTTTTAGATCCACCCTAATCTACAGTCGGAAAAGTATCCAAACTCTTTAGCAGCCCTGTATATGATACAGACATTAGTATCTATTAAAAGCATGGATTCCAAACTTTAGTTCATTTGAAAATTCTCCTTCACAAATTTCGTCTAATAAGAAGATTGCATGCAAATACTTTTGTGCGTACCCTGTAAATGATTGAAATAATGTATTTACCGTAAATAAGCTTTGTGAATTGAATGAAAATCCAAGTATTTATACAGGTGTTAGAGCTTGGTCAGACGGACATGAGGAAAAATAGCCAAATGGCCAGACGGACAAACATCCAAATGTCCAGACGGGCAGACAGACACACCAAATGTAGTAAATACTTTTCAACTTTGTTGGAAATTGCTAAAAAGACTCAATTCTTTTTTTCTCTCGTATTATCGTTTGAATATTTTCCTTAAAAGAACGGTACATGACTTCAATTTAAAAATTCTTCAAATACTGGAAAACGTAAGACAGTTTCCAGATATCGGATGGCTGTTGCACAGTGTAACATTACAGTGGATGTAAAATAGGATAGGTATTATTTTTAACATTTTGCATAACATTTTTAAATAAACAAATTTTGTAAATATGTCTGTAAAAATGATCTGTTTTACATAATTCACACGTACTTACAAAAAATTGCTTACATATATACAAATATACAAGGTGGCCGAAAAGTCTGGAAACGGTCGAATAACTCGAGAAATACATATGAGATTGAAAAACGGAAATATACATGTTAAATATTTTTTAAATAAGCTACTCAGTGATACCAAATTCGACCTTCGCAACCGACCCCCTGGGGGGTCAGAGGAGGTCCAACTTTGAAATCTTAAATTATAACCCCATTTTTTATTGCAGATTCGGATTCTACGGACAAAAATACGTAACTTTTGTATTTGATGTTTATTTCGAATCCTCGTTTATCACGGTGTAATTGAGCATATTAAATCGATACATATTTCGGTTTTCCCAACCAGGAATTGGCTGATTGGCCAGAATTTTTACGTCAAATTCCTCGTCTTTTGCAGGAATAGCGTTTCTTTAAAATCACCCGTGGCGATTATTTCGATAATAAAAATTTGACCCATCGGCTGTAGCGTCACTCCACAGATTTTATAGAATATCTCTTTTATGACCAATGAGAATGCTCCATAACACAGTAAAGTAACCGTTTTCTATAAAAGCGGTGCAGTGACGCTGTAGCAAATGAGTTAAACTCTTTGCCGTATATAGGGTTTTTTATGTTTTTTTCTACAAAAATTCATTGAAATATATTAATTTAGTTTTCTGTTTGGATTTTTATTTTATCCAGTAAATGGTTTCTAAATACGACTGATGTGGGTATATGTTTTTTTTTATTATTTGCTGTAGCGTCACTCCGCCGCTTTTATATAAAACGGTTACTTTACTGTGTTATGGAGCATTCTCATTGGTCATAAAAGAGATCCATACTAATAAAATCCGTGTGCCTCTGTGTCTGTCTGTCTGCATGAAGCCGATTACAGTTCGCAACGCGGGCGAGTTGGAAGTCGCGAGAGGTGTCTTTCGATGCGAAAAATTCCGGGAAAGTCATTTCGGGCATTTTCGAGACCGTGGGACCAAAATTAAAAAAGTTATGAACTAAAAACCCCTCGGAAAACGAAACGCAAAACGTCTCATTTCCCAAAAAGAGCTCCCAAGCAGAAAGAGGGCAGTTCCGGAAGGCCGCCGCAGAGAAAATATACCGAAACTTTTTTTTGCGCGTTTTTTCTTAAACCATCATGCAGACAGTTTTTAAAGTTGAAAAAACTGATTACATATTCAGAATCTGCGTAAAAGTCTGCTTCCGATGAACCAAAAAATACGAAAAACTACGCCTTTAACGCTTTTAAAAAAAGTGTTTAAAAGGGGTCGATTTAATGAATTTCTTAAAAACGGCCGCACTTTGAAGGGGAAAATAATGGTCAGATTTGGGAATTAATCAAAAATTCAAAAAATCTTCTTAAAGTTGGTACTTTTTCCTACAAGTAAGTGCAATTATTATTCAAAAATTCCATTAATTACCCTTTGAAAAAAATTCTTTTCTAAACGATGTTTTTTGTGTTTTTGTCAATGTAACTTCTATGGAGATGTTTTTTCTTAAACAATCCCGAAATCAGTTTTCGATTTAAAAAAAATCCGTTTACATATTCGAAATCTGCGTACAACTCTGAATCCGATGGACTAAAAATACAAAAAAAATGCGAATATTAACCCTTTAAAAAAGAGTGTTTAAATAGGTGGATTCTGCGTTTTTTTTTGAAAAATTCGGCAAATTAAAAGCGGCCCGTCGGGTCGACTTTTAAAAATATCCGAAAATGGAAGAGACCTCCTTAAAGTCGGTACCTACTTCTACAAATAGGTCTAATTAGTATTTTTTCTATGTATTTCCAAGACCTGCTTATTAAATGGATTTTTTGTTTATTATATACTGCTTAATATCGAGATTCGTTTAGAAAAAGTGGCCCAGCTAGCGAGCGTAGCTCGCTAGTATTCTATAAAAACTGTGGAGTGACGCTACAGCAAATGGGTCAATTTTTTAACAGCTAGCATTATCGAAATAATCGCCACGGGTGATTTTCAAGAAACGCTATTCCTGCAAAAGACCAAGAATTTGACGTAAAAAATTCTGGCCAAACAGGCAAAACCTGGTGGTCGGTGGTCTGAAACCCTGGTGGTCGGTTACGAAGGTCAAATTTAGTATCACTGAGTAGCTAATTTAAAAATATTTAACACGTATATTTTCGTTTTTCAATCTCATATGTATTTCTCGAGTTATTCGACCTTTTCCAGACTTTTCGGAGACCCTGTATATCATACAGCACTATCGTGCTGTAAAAAATAGAAAAGTAAATAAAAAATAATGATATCAAAAGACAATCTCTCCATAGAGATATCTTCCGATATCAAATGTTGACACCGTCGCCTGACCCTTCCCATTAAAGGGATAAAATTGTATATCAACAAATATATATCTTTTATTTTTGTACATAATGCATCAATATTAATTTGATAAATGTATAAATAAATAAAGTACTTAATGAAGAAATGTAAAACGTTCACATCATAAAAATTAAAAAAATAAATATCCTATAATAATTTGTCTATTTTATTGCTAGTTAGGGTAGACAAATCTAATTCTAAATCTAATCTCTTAATGTGACAGACACTGATAATCACCATAATTAGCGTGTCTAATTGTAATCTTTTAAATGTTTTATTTAAATTCGCTGATTTAAAAATTAGATTTTTCCTGAATTTTAAGCAATAAAATTTTTTATAAATATCTCTATGAAGAGCACTGAAAAAATCATTTGACTTGAACTTTCAAATTTATAATAAGATTTGGATTTTTCAACTAATAATCTCACCAAAATTTGGAACTTTAAATAATGATGGTCAAAATAATCTTCTGATTATAAAAATCTTATGATCTCCCAAAAAAAAAGTATTTATGACCTATTTTATGGTAGAATATATTCTATTTTATAATCTTCACACAATTTATTTCTTGCTGAAATATCCAAGCTATGCCAAGTATTTTTACTTATGATAAAACATCTTTGCATATACCACATTTTGAATTACAACATTTTTCAACTAAAATTTATGTTTAATGCGACCACATTTTACCATGTCGTTAATACTCAAAATTTCACCTGTGGTGCCAAATTATATAGAGTGCATGTTTTCTATCTACTCCTTAGGAAAAGGTTCGACCGGCTACAGTCTATTTGCATAAAACTATATTCCTGTTTTATATACGTTTAGCAAAATAAAGAAATTACTTTGGATTAGGAAGAAAAACTTTTGCAACTACTTTTTATCAATGTATTCATTCGTTCATCATTATGTTCAATATTTTATTATTTTTTTATTTTTGTACTCAGCATATAAAAAGAAAATTGTACTATTAATAATATATATATATATTAATATAAAAGATTATTGATATAAAGAGATATTGATGTAAAAGAATATGTACAATTAAAATAAAAATCATTTTTTTCATATACAGGGTGATTCATAAAAGATGGGCAGAACTTTAAGGGGTTATAGTACACTTAAAGACAAATAATATTAAATAGGAGACTAAGGGTCCACGACGTATTCCCAAGGAGATAGGGGGCATTAAAGTTTAGGGTCCGAAATTTCAAATGATTATAAAAAATGAAAAAATTGGTCGATTCGTTTGCGGTTTTTGCAAAAAATTTTCTTTATGCCAGTATTTTCTTGAAATAAAATCTTAAAGTTCAATTTTTAAAAATGCCGATAGGGGGCGCTTTAGACTTTGGAGTAACAAACAACTATTTTTTAACGTTATTTTTTGTATTTCTTTAAATGATTTCGAAAGCTTAGACTTAAACTTAAATTTTGATCTAAAAATCTGAGTCCTAACGAGTAGTTAAGTAGCGTAAACTGAAATTTGAAATTTGAAACCCTTCTCCCCCCAGAACAAAAATCAGTTATTCCCGATCTTTGTGTCGTAGATTAGGCTCTAACTACTGCCGCGTTTTGCTAAAATTATTCTTTATGTCAGTATTTTCTTGAAAATAAATTTTAAAGAAAATTTTCAAAAAATTCCGATAGAGGGCGATTTAGACTTTGGAGTAACGAACAACTATTTTATACCGTTATTTTTTGTGTCTCATTAAATGCTTTCTAAAGCTTAGACTTAAATTTTCAGCCCAAAATCTGAATCGTTAGACGTGGTTAAGTTTCTGGGGAGAGGGGTTTGAAATTTCTACTCCTGAGCACAGTTCAGTTTACCATGTCCACACATTGTGTGCTGTGATACGAGGTAAAAAGACACAAATTAGGATTATGTTACCAAAGCATATTTATTAACATGTAATTACAATAAATGTTCAAAATTGTGACCACCAGAGGTTATGCACGCAGAACAACGGCGAAGAATGGAACGGAGAACATTCGCGAAAACATCAGGCTTTTCGAGCACTTCCCCTACAGCGGCGGAAAGTCTGGCGACCAGTTCCTCGGGGGATTCAATGGGTGTCTCATACATAAGAGCCTTCAATTGTCCCCAAAAAAAGAAATCGAGGGGTGAAAGATCTGGCGAGCGAGCAGGCCAAGCAACAGGACCACCTCGACCAATCCATCTGTTCGGAAATGTGATGTCCAGATAGTTGCGGACGTCTCGTACGTAATGGGCTGGCGCTCCATCGTGCTGGAACCACATGACCCGCCGGATGCGTGGAGGAACAACGTTTAACAGGTCTGGCAGCACATGTTGCAGAAATGTGAGGTATGTTTTACCGTTGAGGCGTTCAGGAAGAAGGTACGGTCCGATTAGGTGGTCTCCGAGGATTCCTGCCCAAACATTGATGGAAAAGCGTCTCTGATGAGCATGTGGATACGTAGCATGTGGATTGACATCCGCCCATACATGTGCATTGTGTGTGTTAAATGTACCTTCAAGTGTGAAGGTACATTCATCGGTGAAAAGCACAGTTCGTCCAAAATGTGGATTTAGCGCGTTCTGCTGCAGAAACCAGCGGGCGAATTCAATACGATTTGGATAATCCTCTGGAGACAGTTTCTGGACTTGTTGCACATGAACGGGAGCAAATGTTCATCCTTCAGTACCCTCCAAGTCATGGACTGTGAGGTATCCACCTGCCTAGCCACTGTTCGTGTACTTGTACTTGGCTGCGCCGCTACTACATCCAGAATGGCTTCTGCAACAACTACTGATTCGTCCTTTTTTGCACGACCTGCATTCGACCGGGAAGCGAGAAATGATCCCGTCTCACACAACTGTCTGTGCAAGCTCTCGAAAGTTTTGCGGTTAGGCAACCGCCTGTTGGGAAATCGCTCTCCGTACATTCGTTGTGCCTCTGCACCATTTCCATCTGCCGCTCCGTAAATTAAATGCATCTCAGCCTTTTCCTTATTCGTGAAGGGCACCATCTTCCGATTCATTACTACAGCAACTTACACTTGACTCACCGTGCAGTGGTTTTTATGCCTGAATCGTGTCGAAATTTTGCATACGTGTTCTTCTTCTTCCCTATTCGACATCTGCGTACTTTCTGTCTCCTTCTTCACCCTGTGACTAGCGTCAGGAATGGAGCTTTAACGTTTGCATGAGCGACGTTCCAACTGTGCCAGTGCCTTTATGAGTGAATTCCGACTATGCAGTCCTTGACGAAAGTTGTATTTTCGCCTCGTATAACAGCACAGAATCGTTGGGCATGGTTAAGTAGTGCAAACTGAACTATGTTCAGAAGTTGAAATTTGAACCCCCTCCCCTCGCTACTGAACCAAGCTCAGCGATTCAGATTTTGAGCTGAAAATTTAAGTTTAAGTCTAAGCTTTAGAAAGCATTTAATGAGACACAAAAAATAACGGTATAAAATAGTTGTTCGTTACTCCAAAGTCTAAAGCGCCCTCTATCGGAATTTTTTGAAAATTTTCTTTAAAATGTATTTTCAAGAAAATACTGACATAAAGAATAATTTTAGCAAAACGCGGCAGTAGTTAGAGCCTAATCTACGACACAAAGATCGGGAATAACTGATTTTTGTTCTGGGGGGAGAAGGGTTTCAAACTTCAAATTTTAGTTTACGCTACTTAACTACTCGTTAGGACTCAGATTTTTAGATCAAAATTTAAGTTTAAGTCTAAGCTTTCGAAATCATTTAAAGAAATACAAAAAATAACGTTAAAAAATAGTTGTTTGTTACTCCAAAGTCTAAAGCGCCCCCTATCGGCATTTTTTGATATTGAACTTTAAAATTTTATTTCAAGAAAATACTGGCATAAAGAAAATTTTTTGCAAAAACCGCAAACGAATCAACCAATTTTTCCATTTTTTATAATCATTTGAAATTTCGGACCCTAAACTTTAATGCCCCCTATCTCCTTGGGAATACGTCTGGGACCCTTAGTCTCCTATTTAATATTATTTGTCCTTAAGTGTATTATAACTCCTTAAAGTTCTGCCCATCTTTTATGAATCACCCTGTATACATTCAGAAAAAAAAAATATATATACAGGGTGATTCTAATTTTTTTTACAATAAAAGAGGGGTGATAATACATATCCCGACAAAAAATATTAAATAGGAAAGCAAGGGTCCCAAACGTTTTCAAAAGGAGATAGCCGCCATTAACGTTTAGGGTTCAAAATTTCAAATGAACATGAAAAACAGAAAAATTTGTCGATTAATTTGCGGTTTTCACTTAAACTATTTTTTATGTCTGTATTTTCTAGAAAATAAATTATAAAGAAAATTTTCGAAAAATTCTGATAGAGGGAGTTTGGATTTTGGAGTAACGAAGAACTATTTTTTGCCGTGATTTTTTGCATTTCATTAAATGCTTTCGTAAGCTTAAACTTAAATTTTGAGCTGAAAATCTGAATAGTTGGAAGTGGTTAAATAACACAAACTGAACTGTGTTCACTAAAACTATTCTTTATGTCGGTATTTTCTTAAAAATAAACTATAAAGATAAAATTTAAAAATGCCGATAGAGGGCGCTTTAGACTTGAAAGTAATAAACAACTAATTTTTGCCCCTCCCTTTTTTTTTTTTTTTTTTTTTTTATTTGCATCTGATTAAATATTTTTGTAAGCTTAGACATAAAATTTTGAGCTCAAAATCTGAATAGTTGGGAGTGGTTAAGTAGCACAAACTGAACTGTGTTCAGAATGTTCAAACTTCAAATGATTATAAAAAACGGAAAAATTGATCGATTTATTTTCGATTTAAATAAAACTATTCTTTAAATCCGTATCTTCTTGAAAATAAATTTTCAAGATAAATTTAAAAAAAAATTCCGTTACAGGGCGGCTTAAACTTCAGAGTAACCAACAGCTAATTTTAACCTTTATTTTTTGTAATTAAATGCTTGCAAAAGCTTATTAAATGTTTTGGAAATCTTTGATTTAAACTTAAATTTTGAACTCAAATTCTGAATCGTTGCTAGTGGTTAAGAAGCGCAAACTGAAGTGTGTTCAGGAGTTGAAATTTAACCCCCCCCCCCTCGAACACAGTTCAATTTTGCGCTACTTAAACACTCCGAACGATTCAGAATTAGAGCTCAAATTTTAAGTCTAAGCATTTGAAGGCATTTAATGAGATTAAAAAAAAATAACGATTAGAAATAGTTGTATGCTACTCCAAAGACTAAGGCGCCCTCTATCGGCATTTTTTAAATTTATCTTTAAATTTTTTTTTCAAGAAAACACTGATTTAAAGAGTAGTTTTAGCGAAAACTGGAACGAATCGACCAATTTTTCCTTTTTTATAATCATTTGAAATTTGAACCCTCTGAACACAGTTCAGTTTGTGCTACTTAACCACTCCCAACTATTCAGATTTTGAACTCAAAATTTAAGTTTAAGTTTAAGCTTACGGAAACATTTAAACATATGCAAAAAAGGGCAAACAATAATTGTTCGTTAATCCAAAGTCTAAAGCGCCCTCTATCGGCATTTTTTAAAATTTATCTTTATAATTTATTTTTAATAAAATACCGACATAAAGAATAGTTTTAGTGAAAACCGCAAATCAATCGACCAATTTTTTCCGTTTTTTATAATTATTTGAAATTTGAACAAAGCCTCTGAACACAGTTCAATTTGTGTTACTTAACCCCTCACAACTATCCAGATTTTGAGCTCAAAGTTTAAGTCTAAGCTTATGAAACCATTTAATGAAATGCAAAAAATAACGAAAAAAAAAATAGTTGTTCGGTACTCTAAAGTCTAAAGCGCCCTCTATCGGCATTTTTCGAAATTTATCTTTATAATTTTTTTTCAAGAAAATACCGGCATAAAGGATAGTTTTAGTGAAAACCGCAAATCAATCAACCATTTTTCCCGTTTTTATGTTTATTTAAAATTTTGGACCCTAAACTTTAATGGTGGCTATCTCCTTTGGAAAACGTTTGGGACACTTGGTTTCCTATTTAAAATTGTTTGTCTTGATGTGTACTATCACCCCTCTTTTATTCTAAAAAGATTTTAGAATCACCCTATATATATATATATATATATATATATATATGAACTTGAAGAAGAGTTAGGTAGGATCAACTGGGACATTTTAGGATTATGTGAAGTAAGAAAAGGAGAAGAAACTATTGATCTTGCCAGCGGACATGTTTTATATTACTGAGGCACAGAAGAGCAAGTGGTGTAGGAATTTTGATTCATAAAAGGTGGAAGAATTACATTGTAGAATATGATATTGCGTCAGATATAGCTGCAAGATAGTAATGCAAGTATCCAAAAGATACAAGCTGCAAATTACTCAAGTTTATGCACCAACAATAAGTTATTCTGATGAAGAAATTGAAGATTTCTATGAAGAAGTAGTTTCAATGCATCAAAAGGGAAATTGTTACATCAAATTAATAGTGGGAGACTGGAATGCTAGAATTGGATAGAAAAAGAAAGGTGAATTATCTGTAGGAAATCATGGATATGGTTAGCGAGATGAAAAAGGAAACAGACTGATTGAGTTTGCAGAATGTGAACAGATGTACATCATGAATTCATTTTTCAAGAAAAAGCCACAAAGAAAATGGACATGGCGTTGTGCAAATGGCTCAACAAGTGAAATCGACTACATCTTGACCAACAAAAAGTATCTTATTCAAGACTGCAGCGTTCTCAATAACTTGAATACAGGAAGCGATCACTGATTGGTTAGATGCAAACTGCTGTTAAATACTAAAGTGGAAAGAATGAAGCTTTTGCTACACTCAAAGAAATCAATCGATATTATAAACCTCCAGAAACATAACGAAGAATTTCATTTGGAACTTCAAAACCGTTTCCAGGTACTTCAATCAACTTTAGAAGAAGAGCAAGATGTTACAATAGTTAACAAGAAGCTAACCAATACTCTACAAGAAATTGCAAAGAAGATAGACGGTGATGCACAAATAAAACAGACAAAGAAAATAACAGAAGAAACTAGAAGATTGATGAAAAAACGCAGAGAATTCAAGATGAAGAAAAATGATCCTAAATAAAGAGTTTAATATGCTGAATTATAAAAAACAGTAAGAAAATGCGTGACAGAAGATATCAGAAAATTCAACTGTGATCTTGTTAAAAAAGATTTGGAAGATAACAAAAGTTTAAAATCAGCTAAGCGCAAGTTATGTGTTGGAAGAACAGGTATTTTTGCACTGAAGAAAGCAGATGAAACAATCGCCAAAATCAACAACTAAATAGTACATATTGTTGAGAAATTCTATAATTATCTATATAAATGTGAAGATCAGAGGGAAATCAACATACACGATCAACGGGAAATCTTAACAGAAACTGAAGAAATAATCCCAGTGATGACAAATGAAGTTTTACAAGCTATTACATTTATGAAAAAAGGTAAATGCCCTGGAGAAAATGGAATTACAATTGACCTTATCAAAGAAGCCGGAGAAGAATTTGCAAAAAGGCTAGCCTTACTGTTTTCCAAGTGTCTTAAGAATTCAGATGTACCAGAAGATTGTAATAATGCTGTGATGGTGCTACTTTACAAGAAAGTAGAGAAGGAAAACATTAAAAATTACCGTCCAAACAGCCTACTGTCTGTGATTTATAAAATTTTCACCAAAGTTTTAACGTCGACTTGAATCAGGTTTGGACTCAGCTCAACCTAGAGAACAAGCAGAACTCCGAAGTGGATTCAGCACAATGGATCATATCCAAAAAGTAAGGGAACTCATAGAAAAGCATAAAGAATATAATTTACCTCTCTGCCTTGCCTTTATTGATTATGAAAAAGCATTTGATTCCGTCTACACATCAGCAGTGGTAGAATCTCTGAAGGACATTGGAATAGACAAACCTTACATCAATATCATAAAGAAGATTTACAACAAAGCAACAGCAACCACCCGTTTAGATAAAGGAAAAGCGAAGATCAAGCTCGGAAGAGGAGTAAGACAAGGAGACACCATTTCACCTAAGCTTTTTAAAGCTGTCTTAGAAAATATCTTCAAGAAGTTGGATTGGGAAAACAAAGGGATTAGAATAAATGGGGAATACTTAAGTCATCTCCGGTTCGCTGACGACATTGTAATTTTCAGTAACAGTGCTGAAGAATTGGAAATTATGCTAAAAGATCTTGCAGAAGCTAGCATCAATGTAGGATTAAAAATAAATTTAGAAAAGACTAAGGTGATGTTTAATTCATTTACATCAAAAAAGAAAATTGTATACAAGAATACTGAGATTAAATGTGTGCAAAGTTATGTGTACTTAGGACAGGAAATATCATCGGATATTAGTATCATGAATGAAATCAATAGAAGAATTAGAAATGGGTGGAGTGCTTTTGGGAAGAACAATATTATTCTGAAGAGTAATATGCCTCTTTGTTTGAAAAGAAAAGTGTTTAATCAATGTATTTTACCTGAATTAACTTACGGAGCAGAAACATGGACACTAACAAAACGGATGATACAAATACTACTAACAACACAAAGAAGTATGGACAAATGTATTCTAGGTATAACTAGAAGAGACAGAAAGAGGATAACCTTTATAAGAAATCAGACAAAAGTTTTTGACATCCTTGAAAGAATCAAACAGCTAAAATGGAAATGTGAGCACATTGCAAGAAGACAAGACAATAGATGGAGCACATATCTACTAAAGTGGTATCCCAGAGATGCAAAACAACCAAGAAGACGACCACAAGTAAGATGGAGTGACGAAATTAGAAAAGTGGCTGGTGTAAATTGGATGACGAAAGCACTAGACAGAAAACATTGGGAAAATCTGAGGGAGACCTACATCCAGCAGGGGATCGAAAACGGTTGATGATGATATATACACACACATATATATATATATATGTATATATTACTAATAATATTAAGAACATTGTATAGAAAAGAGACATGCTTATGTCTCTATATGTCGGAAAATGTAATAAACCCAACGACCAAAATATGCAATATCTTCTTTCGACAATTTACTTACGAAAAAAGTTCGATTATATTTAGTAACCCAGAAATCAACATTTGTGAGATTTATAGACTGAATTAGAAAAAAACTATCTTTGTTTTGTTACCACTGATTTTCAGAAACTTTTGCAAGTAACTAGCTGCAACAGCAATTAAATCATGTTTCTCGTACTAAAATAACTGTGTTTCTGAATCTGTAAGTTCTTATGTAAAAATGTTCATGTTCAGCAAACATATTTTACAGAAAAATATAATAAAATAATATAATTTCCATTAACATTAAAATTGTTATTATTTTGTTACTTTAGCGTGGATAAATACAACTACACTGCTGAAAATGTTTATTTAAAATTAATAATATACTAAAACTTGATATTTTTATATCAGAAAAAATATTAACGCACTGTAAAAGCCTCTTGGAAAAGTTTATGAAAATCAATGGTCGAAAAAGAAACTTTCATTTTATAAATTCTTCTTTAAATGTGAAATATATATATTTTTCTAAAGATAACGAATGTTTCTTGGAATAGTGGATAGCTCATATAATGTTATTGTATAATTTTCATCATTATTAAATTATAATCTTTCAAATTAAGAACCCGTACAAAGAAACACTTTTTTGGTGCATACAAACAAACAAATACTTATCCAATTTTGTCTATAGCTATTACCACCATTTGAAAACAAATCTCTTTTCGAATATTTAACAGTTTATTTTTTGATGTAGAAAATGAAAAGCATGCATTTTTTCAAATGATATAAATCTTACTTACATATGAAAATAAATGGTTGAAATGTATTTTTAAATGTGCCAAGTTATCGATAAAAAGAAATAACCATAAAAGATCTTACTTACTTATAAATTCCCAACATTTTTTTCTATTAAAAACTGTTAATTACAGTTCGCAAGACTATTTCGTTTTCTGTGATAATGGTAATAGAAGTAAACATAAACAATAATTTTCGTTGACTGCAGTTACTCAAAGCAGATCACGGAATACTACAAATACATAAATAATAAGATATTTTTCCTTTATTATAAATTATAAATGTGTCTGCCATGAAATCTAATCTGGAGAATAACATTATGTAGCGTAGCATGTGCAATTTATTGGTTTGAATATAAACACACATATCTTTCTAAATAAGTCCTTTCTTTTTTTCAATATTTTCTCCAACGAGCAGAGTTAAAACATGATTTCAAATAAATTTTGAGTGAAAATTGTAACTTCAAGGCCATTTTTCGCCAGTCAGGGATTTGAATTAAATCGAAAAATATTCTTTATACTTTAAGTTTTTTTCTGGGTGATTTAAAAAAATATTTTTATTTATTTTATTTAAAGCTTAAAGTTTAAATGTTTACGCCAGACCGTCCATTTATTGCCTGATTTATAATGGCATTTTCTAAATTAAACTATATAAAAATCATTGAAGAACATGAATGTGTAATTACATGCATAATTGCTTATTATAATTAGTAGTTCAAAGATTACCCTCTTGTATAAATACGATTAAGCTTTAATGTTGTTTCTACAACAAATGTATTTACACGACACACAAAACTATATACAGGCTAAGGGAGGTTGATTCGAAATGGACGCGGCATGTTTACTGCTGCCCACTTTCCTGACCCAGAGCTCTCTTCGTCTTTCGGGAGCGAACCGAGATGTTCGTCCTCAACCAACGTCAGAAGAAATCTCTCTGATCTCAGAATTTGTTCCCAAGTCATCAACTACCAAGTCATCAACTTCATTGTGTTGAGTTTTTGCTAGAGTCTGCATAACTCTCACGATGCTGCACCTATTTACTTTCTGTCTAGGTTGTTTTGGGAAAATGCAGGCCTTTGCCATATTTACATGACTACATACAAACTTTTAAAATGTATATATATAGTAAATTGTTTTCATTTGAACACATTTACTCTTTGCATTGCAGTATTTCGTGCAGAAAAAAAATAGATAGAGTTCGTACGCGTACAGTTTGTTTTTCCAAGTCAAATACGAATATATTTTTTAAATAAATAAATCTGGTCCAAGTGCCCGAAAAATTGCATTATTTAAGGAGAAATATTCTGTAAGAAAATACTGGCACCGAAGAATTCCCTGGTCTTGAAGTTCCAGGATCTATACACACTCTGATAGACAGAAAAAAATACAGGCTTTCAAAAAATGGCACGGGAAAATATTTACAGTATCTTTCTATTATAACTGAGTACTAATAGCTGAATTTTTTCCCGATATTTTCCCGAATCGACAAGACGAGATTTAACGATTTGATGCTCCGGATTTGATTTAAATGTTTCCATTTTGGGTTAAGTTTGAAAATTTCTTGGTTTGGATAGGTCTGATTTTACAAAAGAAAATACTGAATATTATCCAAACAAAGAAACTATATATTTGATTGTAAATAAAAATATGTGTGTTCATTTTTATATTAAAAATATATATTCGAAATGTACTTTTACACTGTACAAAATAGCGATAATTTTCCTCTCATTTTTAATTTAGGTTGGTTTCCTTTTTTAGCAATTTGGGCTTGGTTGAAAGTGTATTAGGCTCGGGATAGAATTCTTCCTGAATGCAGTGCTCTATTTCCGGTCTAGGCATGTGTTTCAACGACTGTACTCGCCAGATATTCTTGAAAAAAAAATGTAATTTACTGTCTGCAAAATAAAAACTGTTAAATAGAAAAATTCTTATATTTTATACTGAAATGCTTGAACAATTACTTTAACGTATAATTTAAAATGAAACTACTGATTTTTATTAACGATAGTTTCTGAAATACAACAGGTCACAAACTTTATACGTGCAAATTATATAAATCGTGAAATGGTAAAATGAGTCACCTTGCGGCAAAAAAAGATTCAGATTTCAGTAAAATTATTATCATATTCTTATTCCTTAAATTTGAATTAAGATTAAAAAAAAAAAAAAAATCTGAGCAGGAATTTGCGAATTGACGAAAATACTTTTTTCTTCCAGTGATTACATTCTACTGCAGTAAAGTTTTCTGGTGCTATTTCTATGCATATCATATTTGCATTTGCTTTCTTCATTGCTTTATATTCCAATAAAATAGAAGATAATATAAGTCAAGCCGCATGAAAAACGTAACATTTAGTATATCCTCTTTACTGTTCTTTATTTCAGCTTTTAAATACAAATGTTTCTATTTTTGAATACATATTTCTTATAATTAGTACAATTTTCATAGACTGGTAAAAATAACTACGTTAGGTATGATCTTTAATGCAACTTTTTCTATTATAAATATCTCTATTTTAATAGTAATTGTATTTCTTAGATTACATACACGAATAAAATAATTGGTGCTTTTTGTGCCGATTTACGAGAGACACCTGATAACATGAGTGGTCAGTGAGAATCACCTCTCAAGAAAGAAGTGTTAATTACATTTTACTTTATATGAATAGCACGAAAATTAGTCGTACGTAAAAAGAGCCAAATTTTATTACCCATAAAGTTATTTAACAATCATGTAAATTTAACCCTTGGCACTCCATTGTCTCCGCTGCGGGGACATCATCTTTCCTTCCAAAATTTGTTTTTGACACCAATAATAAAGGAAAATAAAATTTTCCTTATTTAATCAGAGAATTTTTTAAATTGTCTACTTCAAGGAAAATTCTTTTAAAAAAGTGGTGCTAAAATTTGTGTAAGAGGAACCTGAGCCCGTAGGGTTAATAAACATTAATTAATTATTAAGTATATTTTTGTATGTATTAATTACTTTGAAAAGTTTGTTGACATTTGTGCTTTAGTTTTATTTTCTGGTCAAAAATAGGTAGATTACCGATTGTCGGTTTCGTTCTTAAAAGCCTGTTATGGACGATTTTTCTTTAAAACATGTTTGCAGTTCAAATGCAGGACATTATGAAATTACTCAAATACGCTAAACTTTTGAACATTACTTTCTTAAAGATTACTTTCTTAATTATATAATGTGTTTTCCGGTTAAATTAAATTTTAGTATGTTGTGTGAAATGTCCGTTATTGATAGTTTGTACACATGACTTGCCAAAATATTAAAATACATTATTATCTACGCTTCTTTATTGCTTGAAATTCTTTCATGAATGTTATCCATTTATGAAAAAAGCCATATTTTATTTTTAATATAAAATACATGAGAGGAATTAGCTTCAATGCTTGTAAAAGAAAAAAAGAATGTTCGAAAAATTAAGCAACGCATGAACTTATCTGTTTTTATATGATGTAAGGCACCACGCGAAACTGCCCGGCAAGGATTAAACATGAAGCTCTATGGATTAAAAAAATTCAAGAAATTTCTGTTGATAAATAATTTTCAATAGTGAAAGAATTACTTGAGAGAGGAGAAAATATGGAAACAAGATATTTTGCAAGTTTAAAAGAAGCCGTACCGATATTGTAGACAATGGGTCTAAAAGGAATGTCAGGTTTATGGACCTTAGGGTAAAGCATAAAACCTGGCAAAATGAGTAATTGAAGGAATAAGAGACCTCTTTAATTTAGCAGGAATAATGTGTGAAGACTTAATGGCAGATTTGATAGCATTAATTTCACTAGTTGAAGGATTTTTGTGAATATCCACAAAAGGACCGTCATTAATTATTTTTTTATGGGATTTTTCCAAATATGTAGATTTGTCAAGAACAACAATCTGACCACCTTTGTCAGCCTTAGTTGTGATCAAATTCGGATCAGAACACAAACTTTTTAGACAATTTTTAACTGAACTATTAAGATTTGGCTTATAAACATTAGAATTGAAATCGACAGTGTTGGAAATGAGATGCCTAATATACTCTTTTTGCGAAGGAAAAATAGCGCTATGCTTAAAAGCTCTTTCAATAGGAGTCATCAGACGGCGTAACGAAGGAGTGGCAGATGCAGAGAAATTGTTGTTTAATTTGAGAGCATTAAGCTGATAATTATTTAATGCGACACTAGAAAGATTGACAACATCATTTTGATTAACAGTAGGTAAACTGCAGTTGTTAGCGAACGAATTACTACAAAGCGTACTAAATTTTTTTTAAAGAACTGAGCAATGAATCGAAGAAGCTTTGAGAACTCTATTCCATGAAATTACCTGTCTATAGAATCAGAATCAGGAGAAGAATTAGCAAGAGAGATAAGCAAAGAAGAGAGAGGGAGAAGAATTAGCAAGGTTCGATTTCAATGTTATTTTTTCTCCTCTTAATAAAATTGCTTTTTCAAATCTTAAGCACCCCGTTGATCGCATGGATAACTGGGGAATTTACCAAATTTCTTGCCAGTGTGGTTTTTCTTATATTGGCCAGACTAAACGTGCTCTTAGATTTCGTTTAATTGAACATTAAAGGTATGTCGAAAATCAAGAACTTAATCGCTCTTCTATCGCTCACCATTAATGGTCTTCACAACATAAATTTAACTTTTCTTCAGCCACCATCATCCATAAGTGTCCTTCCATTCTTGATCTTAATTTTGGGAAGCTTACCACATCATTAAAAATTCTCACTCCTTAGTCAATGACTTATCAAGTACTCCTTATTTTTCTAGCCTTTGGAAATCTTTAATTTAGATCTCTTTTTTTCCTTGCCTTTTAGTTTTTGTTTTGTTTGTTCTCCGGAAGATGTCGCTACTTGTCCACCCAGTTGTTCAAGCTTCTTTCTTCTCATTGGTTGCTTTCCTTTAGGCGCGATCGTTCCCGTAGCGGGTATATAAGCCTGCGTCCCTCTGTCTCTTTGCTCAGTTTTGCTTTGTCTAGCTCGCTGAGTTTTTCAACTGAAGAAGAATCTCGACAGTAGATTCGAAAAAGCTGTTCGCTCCCTTTTCATACTTTATTTGTGCATTTATAATCGTTGGTTTTCTATCTTTTAATATTATGATATATGATATACTACGTAGGATTAATTAGGTAAAGTATTATTGATATAAATCTATGTTATTTTGATGAGTCAGTTAAAATTTCAATCTGAAATGAGAAAAAGGAAAAAAAATGTGTCTACCTTAGAGAAAAATTATTAGTTTAATATAAATTTTATAAATAAAATTAGTAACAAAAACACTTTTTTTAATTTAGTCTCTGTAGTTGATTGCATAGAAAATTATAATTTCAGAAAAACATTAAGCAGAAAAAAATGCCAATATAAGGTACCTGTACTCAATATGGACACCCTAAGGAAAATGTATTTTTTTTCACCCCCATGTACAAGTCATAGGACTCCAAAAATATGTGTCCACTATCCTTCGACTATTGACAATCATTAGTAAAATTAGCGACCTTGTAATTATTATGGTTTAATTTAAATGACAAAAACAAAAAAAAATGTTTACAAGTGTCCATATAAGGAACAACCTGTCCCTATTATGAACAGGTGTTTCCTTATTGACTTTCTACACAGTGTGTATGGAAGAGTCACTTTTCCAAGGGATTTTAGAAGAGTGGGAATAAAAAAAATGTATCTTAAAGTATTTGGAGGAGGAGGAGGGACAGTAAATATCTTCAGAACATGCATTTTAGAAATGGGGGTGGGTCGTTCTCGGTTTTTATCCTTCGAAGACCCGTGCAAAGCCCCTTAGTTACTAGTAAATATTATGAAATAATATTGTTGGTTTTGCTTAGCTTTATAGCATCTGTCAGCGAATTTGCATCTGTTATTACTCAGTCCTCATCGCATGGACAAATAGAAACTTTTTCACCATGGGCAGTACGTCCCACATAATCCTCATGAACATATATGTCACATGTCATGCATGACCGCATGTTTGAAAAAGCATCAATACTGCAAAAAAAGCAGTACCAGCTCTCCTTTGTGGAGGAAGTCATACCATTGGTACCTACGATTTCGCCAACAGATATTCTACTGGTGGGGGGGGCTTCTTTTTATTTTTCTGCAAGGGTTTTTTGGAGGAAAGTTTTGGGGGGATTGTTCAAGTGGCATCTTGTTGAACAAAGATTTTACCACTTTGATGCCTTTTCAATTTATTGCTTGGCAACTTTTAGTTTTCTTCTTTCTTACAGTTGTAGTCGATGGGGACATAATCTGTCCATTTTGGGAACCGGGCGTAGTTTTACTAAATCTTGTAACAAATGAATAAGGAAAATATTTTAAAGGAAAATATGCAATAGCAATCTAAAATATGTTTTATTAGCTTTCTAAAATACTCCATCTTTCAACATTTAATGTAATTTTACCGTATCTAATAAGAATTTAAGTTTACAAGTAATTAAGATCAGCACATCTCGAAACAACATGTTTCCTCCTAAATGGCGAACAGCGCGCTTTTTTACGCTTTCCAGTCTTAATTATCTTTTCAACTGCTTTTCTTCGCGAAATGTTGAGCCATCTCTCGATTAAAATTATTACCTTTAAAAATATTAGGGATGTCCATATTGAGAGCTCTGTCCATATAGGGTACAAATACCTTACTTGGTCTTTACATTGATTTTTTAAACTTTTATAAAGTATTTTCTCGTTTTTGCTTGTGATTGACTAATAAATGTGGCTTTAATTCGAGTTTTTATAAAAATACAAAATTAAGTTTTATGCAATAGTATTGTGTTTTATTGAGAATTTCCAATTTAATTTTCCGTTAAAGCATTTAGTTAAAATTTTATAAGCAACGGTATCACATTAACGTTTCTTTATAGATAATAGTCATTAGAGAAACATCGGCATTTGTATGAATAAAAATATTTGATAACGGAGGTAAGAAAACATTTCCGTTATTCATGTGAAACTCTCTCGTCTATCCTAATCTGATTACAAAAAGCATTTTAAATATTATAAGCAGATTTTAACTGATAAAATCCTGTTATTCTATATCATTGGAAACAAAAACAGAAAAGAAAAATAAATTTTAACAAATAAAGGCCACAGGATTTTTGTAAAGTGGAGACATTCTAAAAATGATTAATTTATGGAACAAATAATTAAATATATTTTAATTTAAGATTTAAAATCGACAACACATTCATTTTTATACAATAACATTTTTTTTAGTTATGCCAAAAGAGTTTCAGTTTGAAGTTTTTTTTTATTTCCACAAAATATGCAAGATTGCACTGAAAGATATACATACATACATACATATATATATATATATATATATATATATATATATATATATATATATATATATATATATATATATATATATATATATATATATATCGTCTTCATCTAGAATGAATAGGTAGTCATTTTTTAAATGACTATTAGAATTATAGGTTCTCGAGGAATCTTTTCTATAATTTTCTAGGTGAAAAACGATAAATTATATTCTGAATCATTTGAATTGCGAGAAATTATCACTTGATTTTCTGGAACTATTTCATAATCTAGAATTACAGTTACTAAAACTTACTTATTGTGTTTGTATTCGAGTTTGTATTGTGTTTGAGTTTGACTACAACAATGTAGGAAGACGGCCATGAATTTTAATAGGAAACACTAGAACTTTCTAGCAAAGACAACGAGAATTTGTAAAGATGATATGGAACCATTTTTTTCTGGAATTAATACTGCAACAAAATATTATGATGAAAAAAAAGTATTAATCAATGTGATCGCGAGATTTTTTTTTTAAATAATGCATTTCTCTGCAACAAATAGTCAGCATTCGCCTAAATAATTATAATACATGATCATTCATTAAAAAATCATAAATTTATGCTGGAGGATTTCTTTCCTAATTTTAACTGCATAAAAGAGTTGCATTTCATTTTGCAAGAGAGCAGATTTTTTTCTGATAAGATGGTTTTCTCTTCTTCCATCTGATATTAAAAACAGTGAAGTAAAAAAAAAGATAGTATTTTTAGATTTACATTCATCGAATAAAATTTTGTAAAGAGTTTCATGAAACTTGTTATCTTATTAGGTAATAAATGCACACTTAATGCTAAGTTTCAACAAAACAAAATTTCATTTTCATGCAATAGAGTCAGATGGGGTAAATATGACTAGGGGGTAATTATGGCTACCTCCATATTGGAGAAAAGTGTGTACGTTAATATTTCGTTCAATGCTTAGCTATTGATCTCATTATGTATTATTCATTTTAGATATTCTTATCACTCGTCTAAAGTATTTCTGATATCCGAAAAGCAATTTAAAACAAAGTATTCCAAAATTTCACATAAATGGATTTATAAGTTTTGAGTTCTAAGGGTCACATTTACCCCAAACAAATATATATAGGAAAGTATAAATAGCAAATTTTTCCATAATTTCCCCATTAGTGGTCTTAGTTACCCGAACTTTTTGTGATTGTGAAATTTTCATGAGGTAATTATAAACACCCTTTAAACTTAAAAAAATACCTATGAGAATTTAAAAAGGTGTTCTTAAAGGGTCAAAGTTATTTCCTAGGTACTAAAAATATTACTTTTTCAAACAGAAAACAGTAAAAAAATAGATAATCGATTTTAAAATCGCATTATAGTACAACAGGAAAATTGGCATTTGTATGAATAAAAATATTTGATAACGGAGGTAAAAAAAAGAAAAAAACATTTTAGTTATTCATGAGAAACTCTCGTCTATTCTAATCTGATTAGGAAAAGCGTTTTAAATACTACAATTAGATTTTAACTGATAAAACCCTGTTATTCTATGTCACCGGAAACAAAAAAAAAAAAAAAAAAAAAAAATGTTTTACAAAAGAATGCTACAGGATTTTTATAAAGCAGAGACATTCTAAAAATTATACATTATTTATGCAACAGCCTTCATTAATTTTTTAGTACTAACGAAAGAGTTTTAGTTTGAAGTGTTGTTATATTGACATAAAATATGCAAGACTGAAATGAAAGATCTATGTATATATGTGTGTACATATATATACATCGCCTTCATCTAGAACGAATAGGTATTAATTTCATCAATAACTGCACTAGAATTATAGGTTTCCAAGGAGTTATGCAAATAACAATTTAAACAAATAAACTGATCAAACAAATTAATTCAGAATGTCTTTTTTGCAATTTTCTAAGTAAAAAACGGTACATTATATTATGAATCTTTTGAATTGCGAGAAATTATCACTTGATTTCTGGAACTATTTCATAAGCTAATATTACAGTTACTAAAACTTACTTATTGTGTTTGTATTTATTTGCAGAATTTTTTAAATAAGTTTGACTAAAACAATATAGGAAGACGGCCATGAAATTTAATAGGAATAACTAGAACTCTCTAACAAAGGGAACTAGAAATTATAAAGATGATATAGAACAATGCATTATGGTCAGGTGGAATAAATATGACCTGGGGTTTATTATGACCACTTCCGAATTGGAGAAAACTGTGCACCGTAAAATTTCGTTCCATGTTCAAACATAATTCTCATAATATATTATTCATTTTAGATTCTTCTTTATCCTTTGTCTGAAGTATTTCTGATATCGAATAGCAATTTGAAACTAAGTATTCCAAAATTTATCACAAATGGAGTTCTAATGGTCACAATTACCCTTAATATAGATATATATATATATATACATATATAGGAAAGCATAAAGAGAAAATATAGTGTTGATAATTTCCCCACTGGTGAGGTATTAAAGCCCCAATTTTTTTGTGATTGTGAGATTTTCATGAGGTAACTATAAAAATCCTTTGATTAAAAAAACAGCAATGAGAATTTAAAAAGGTGTTCTTAAAAGATCAAAGTTATTTCCACTGTATTAGAAAATAACACTTTTTCAAACAGAAAACAGTAAAAAAATAGCAATGTTGAAATTGTACAAATGGTCATAATTACCCCTCCTGACTCTACTAATGGAGATTCTTTGGATATTTTAATGAGGAAGGCATAAGATGTGCATGTGTTTAAAAAAATCAAAGGTGAGTTTATTTTACAATAACGTTATTATTTCATAAAATTAATCGAGTAGTTAACTTGTTTAAAATTAAAGATAAAATCATTAACCTTCTTACCCTAAATGGGTCTAATCAACCCATAACTATAATTTGCTTTATACGATTCGAACCAGAACTTTTTTCATAAATAAAGTTAAATAACAGATTCAGAGAAATAAGTCAATTAATTATATTAAAATGTTTTAAATAACACTTCTGGTGTGAAATGTATTTATAAAGATTGAGTAAACTTTGAACAGGGTAGGAAGGTTAATATAACAATAATAAGTCTAGAAAAAAACTTGCGTAACTAAAAGGATTGAAACAACCTTAATTTCGGCTTGAAACATAATTTAAATCGCCTTTTTTTCCATGATTTTTTTTACTAAATTTTGTAAAGATTAGTTAACAAAGATTAATGATAAATAAATATCCAAATCTATACAAACAGTTTTAAAGTAACCTATGTCATGCCAGATTTCAATGAGTGGTTGTAAAGTATGTATATATATATGTTACAGGCCAAACCCGATTTTAGGCCAAACTAGATTGACCTAGGCCAAACTAGTTTATCCTAACGCCCATCGGATAGACTAGTTTTTCCTAGGCCAAACCGGTCTATCCTAACGCCCATCGGATAAACTAGTTTTTCCTAGGCCAAACCGGTCTATCCTAAGGGCCATCGGATAAACTAGTTTTTCCTAGGCAAAACTAGTCTATCCTAAGGCCCGTAGGACAGTCTAGTTTTTCCTAGGCCAAACTAGTTTGGCCTAACTCTTATAGGATAAACTAGTTTAGCCTGCTGTTTATTGGTCTGAACTAGTTTCTCCTAGGCCGATCTAGTTTATCCTAGGCCAATTCAATTTGGCGTGATTTTATTGAATTCAATGGCGCCACAGCGCCAACATTCTAGTTTGTCCTAGGCTGATCTAGTTTATCCTAGGCCAATTTAATTTTACGTGTTTTTAGCTCGCAAACGTCAAAGCCTGAGAAATAATGGGTTCGTAGGTTCTGTATATGTGAATGTACGTATGTATGTACGAATGTACGTACGTATGTACGTAACACGATAACTCGTGATAGAAATATCCGATTTGCTTCAATTTTGGATGTACGTTCATTGATATAAGGTACTTTTCTGATTAATTTTGGGAATTCATTGGATAAGAATAAAGGGAAGCGAAAGGGAGGCTAATCCCCCACCGTTAATTTAGAGAAATGTATTTTTGATGCAGAATTATCAGTTTTCATTTAAAATTTTAGATATAGGATCATTCTGACTAGGCGCCTCCATGATTAGTTGTGGATGTTTATTGTTTAAGTGTAAAAAAGGGCAATGTAGGTTCCCCCCCACCCATAATTGAGGTAAATGGTTTTTGACACAGAATTTACGGATATGCTTCACATTTTTATATAGGTTCTTTCTGATAAGGCGATTCCCTGAATAGTTTTGGGGGTTTAATGGTTAAGTATGAAGGGGGAAAATGAACGATTACCCTCTTACATAGAAAAAACTAGTTTATCCTATGGGCATTTAGGTAAACAAGTTTGGTGTAGAAAAAACTAATTTATCCAATTGGCATAAGGATAAAATAGTTTGGTCGAGGCTAATCTAATTTAGCTCGAAAACGGGTTTGGCCAGTAAAAAACATATCTTTCTCTAGAAAAAATATAAATGTGTGTCAAGAGTCATTGCTTATAAAACCAATACAGAAATTTAACATATTCACCTTAGAGACATGATGCACTAGACATGGTGTTTGCTTATTCAAGCGAATTATTATTATTTACCTTAATGTTATTTACTTTTGTACAGGCAGAGCTCTGTCTGTACAAAAAACAGTGAAAAAAGACTCAGTCCGGCTCGATCTGGCCCTACTCAATTTCTGCAAAAAAATTCCGCTTTTATTTCACATACAATTAAGATTACTTTAAAAAATACTGCTTATATACTTATTGGATAAATTTACAATGTATTTTTAAATTACGTTGTGTTCACAGAATGGAAAATACAGAATGTATTAATGATTATCTAGATTCTTAGAGTTTCAATATTCAAATACGGATTCATTAAATAATCAATGTAGTTTAGAACAAAAGAAAAAATATGAGAGTTATAAACATCATAACTTTTGAATCCGTTGAGTAAAAAGTAGATTTGTGAATATATTTCTCTGTCATTCCTTAAGGCTTTTCTCAAATCCTAAAGAGCTACATCCTAACACATTTATGAACTACTTCCTTTTCGGAAATGCATAAGGTTAACAGATTCAGATAATATATAATCGAATGGCGCAAACCATTTTTTTATAAAAGCGATGTATCTATGAGAAAATAATAAAGCTACGTTTTGAATCGAATTTCCGGTTACGACTTCACGAAAAAAAAAATGTCGCCGTGACAATAATAGCTTATATGTCGACAGGTAACTAATTTCTTAAAAATGGAAAACGCTGCTCGATTGCAAATTTTGCTCAGCTTCATTCTGGCTCGAATATACAATAATAATAATAATAATAACAATAATAATAATAAATGCAAGTCAGATCTCAGTTGGCACGAGTGTGCAGAAAAAAGCAAACACCATGTCCAATGCATCATGTCTCTAAGGTGAACATGTTAAATTTCTGTATTGGTGTTATAAGCAAGGACTCTTGACACACATTTGTTACTTTTTCTAGTGAAAGATATGTTTTTTTACTGGCCAGAGCCGTTTTCGAGCTAAATTAGATTAGCCTCGGCCAAACTATTTTATCCTTATGCCAATTGGATAAACTAGTTTTTTCTACACCAAACTTGTTTATCTAAATGACCATAGGATAAACTAGTTTTATCTATGTAAGAGATGTAATTTTTCCCTTCATACTTAACCATTAATCCCCAAAACTATTCAGGGAATCGCCTTATCAGAAAGAACCTATATAGAAATGTGAAGCAAATCCGTAAATTCTGAGTCAAAAACCATTTATCTAAATTATGGGGAGGAGTTAACCTACATTGCCTTTTTTTACACTTAAACAATAAATATCCACAACTAATCATGGAGGCGTCTTGTCAAAATGATCCTATATCTAAAATTTTAAATGAAAACTGATAATTCTGCATCAAAAATCCATTTCTCTAAATTAACGTTGGAGGACTAACCTACCGTTCGCTCCCCTTTATTCTTATCCAATGAATTCCCAAAATTAATCAGAAAAGTACCTTATATCAATGAACGTGCATCCAAAATTTGAAACAAATCGAATATTTCTATCACGAGTTATCGCGTTACGTACATACTTACGTAGATACGTACGTACATTCGCACATACATACGTACATTCATACATACAAAACCTATGAGCCCATTATTTCTCAGGCTTTGACGCCTGCGAGCTAAAAAGACGTAAAATTAAATTGGCCTAGGATAAGCTAGATCAGCCTGGGACAAACTAGAATGTTGGCGCTGTGGTGGTCATTGAATTCAATAAAATCACGCCAAATTGAATTGGCCTAGGATAAACTAGATCGGCCTAGGAGAAACTAGTTCAGACCAATAAACAGCAGGCTAAACTAGTTTATCCTGTAAGAGTTAGGCCAAACTAGTTTGGCTTAGGAAAAACTAGATTGTTCTATGGGCCTTAGGATAGACTAGTTTGGCCTAGGAAAAACTAGTTTATCCGATGGCCCTTAGGATAGACCGGTTTGGCCTAAGAAAAACTAGTTTATCCGATGGGCGTTAGGATAGACCGGTTTGGCCTAGGAAAAACTAGTCTATCCGATGGGCGTTAGGATAAACTAGTTTGGCCTAGGCCAATCTAGTTTGTCCTAAAATCGGGTTTGGCCTGTAACATATATATTTTTAGATCAATTCTTTACAAAATATGTCTATTTTTATACTGATTCACAATTTTTCCTTTCTCATTTTTTGATACGCTAAAAAGACAAAAATCGTGTTTTTGACTCATTTGAATCTTGTTCAAAACATGGAATTTAAAGTTTCACCTGTCCTAAGTGACGTGACTGCAATGTCCGTAAACAAATCAGTTTCACATACACATGCTATTGTATTAACTGAAATATATGCTATTCTTTCTCACTAACTGGGACCTGCTCTTTCGGACAACATATAGCGTTATTTTAAAGGCTGGGTCTAATTTGGAACTATAAGCGACATGTGAAACATTTATCGAGTAATCACTGTCATGTATTTTAAATAATACGGAAAAAATATTTTTGCACAAGACCCAAGGAGGGTCTTGTATTGCATGGCAATTGTTTGTATGGCAATTTCATTCGTAAAAATTGAGCTGATATTTATGAAAGTCTATACAAAACAGGAATATGTTTCTTGATCCAAGAATGTAAGCAATTATAGACGGTTTCGACTGTTTATCCCATAAATACATTTTAATTGCGAAATATGATCGATTCTAACATAATTTTGTCTTCTTTTAATACATTGCAGAAGCATGTAAGTGTTATATCAATACATAACTGTCAAGAGATATTCATTACATTTACTAAACAGCGCTCTCATACTGTTACTTTTAAGCTTTATAACTTGCTGTAAGGTATGTAAGGTTATTTTTAAGGCGCTCTGTCAAAAACGTTTTACAAATTAAAAAACTTAAAATAAGCAAAAAAAGCTCTAAATTACGTTTTATTTGAAAATATTAGGTCTAGAAATTTAAAATATTTAATAACTCCAGAAGCCTTTCACTTCAAAATAAACGAAACTACTTTTTATACAACAAAGGGGTCGCAATGCTGTTAATTCATATTGAGTTAGATCTAAGCTTCAAAAACGTATAATTTTAAGTCACATAAATGTAGAAAATTTTCCCTTTTGAAGCATTAGTTGGTAATGATTTGGCATGTATTGCGTAATGGAAGTATATATTCTATTTACCTAAGGTCTAAATATACAGTGCTTCTATTAAATCCATTTACACAATTTTCAAACTGATAACATTTTGACAAATACTCTTACATTATATAATAACAATTATTAAATTTAATTAAATATCATATATTCAAAACACATATAGCTTACTATTCTAGATCTGAACGAGCAAATATTTACATGGTAAATATAACCGCTTACTTGGTTCATTATAATAATTATTGACGGGGTACGTCTAAAATAACAATGGTATCAGTATATCGTATTAAATCTTAATTTTACTAAGTATATCTGGTGATATATTAGCACCTTTATTTTTTGAAAAGTAGATTGGTTATTACAAAACTATTATACAAAGCAAATGAATAAATTGTGCAATAATAAAAGGAAGAAATAATAACGTAAACCTGAAACTTGTAATAAAAAAACAATTAATTGGCTTTCATGTGAATTAATACAGAAACATTTTCCTTTATGCTTGATAATAAATCATAAGATTCAATATTTCTCATAAAAAATATTATAACCTTTTTTTTTAAAAAAAAAAAATCAATATATATTAACAGTGTATTGGATATTAGATTTATGAAAGAGAATCAGTCAAATTTAAAAAATGTAATAAATGAATAATGAAATAATTTAGAAATTTAGAAATTTAACTTTAACCTGTAGAACGTATCTTTCAAAATAAAAGTGTAGTCATTTAATTTTTATCGGAATTATTTTAAACAAAACTACAAACGTCAAGCTAAAAAAAATGCTAAAAATAACAAGTACAATAGAAAAAACTATAATTAAACATATTTTAATTTTTTAATTTACCACATATGTAAAATAAACAAATTTGTAACATTGATTATGTTATAAAATATTTATAAAAATATTTTTCTCTTATTTCCATAACAAATGCGAATGAATTTCTTAAGGGAATAACAAAATGTGAAAATGTAAATTAAGAAATATTAATTTCATAACAAAACTAATTATTCAAATAGTAAAAATATCAAGATATTGCTATACATTTAACGCATTTTTACCCTTTTACAAGCAGGTTCGTCGCTCCGACCCGAAACTCGCAATCCTTATGTTTGCTGGTCACTTAAATTTCAGCATGTTATCCTTCAATTTTGACGATTTTGTACTAGCTTTAAGAAAATATGTTGCAAAATAAATAAATAAATAAATAAATAAATAAATAAAAATAAAAGAAAAATGTGGTTCTTTTTTACTACATAATGGCAATCTGCGGATTGTTTAATGTGTTTTGTATAATTATAAATAATGATTTAGTAATATGTCCCTTTAATGCCTTTCTAATTTACTTTTCCAAGGTTATATTTTTCAAAATTAAGACGAAACTGGTGTGAATCAAAATAAATATAAAAATACTTCGTAAAAACATATTTTTTTTTCCTTAAATGATGATGATTAGATGGCCAATTGAATTATGTACAGTTAAACATAATATGCGGATAAATTGATTTTGGAGAATAAGTAAATAATTTGTCAGCAATGTTTAAAAATCATAATTATTATATGAAAAGTAATATAATATTAAAGACGATTACAGTGCTGCACTTTTTACAGAATTCAATCTATTAAAATGATGTATACATTTATATATATATATATATATATATATAAAGATCACTCCAAAAGTTTATAGACAACCATTTTGGGGGAATATAAGAGCTAACAGAAGTAAGGAAAACGAAATAAATTATTCAAATATATAATGATATAAGAAAAAGAATAAAATACTGAATAAACTTTTAACAGCTCTAGACATAATATAAAAAATGAAAAAAAAAATATATGCTTTCCTAAAAATATATACAAAAGCGGCGTTAAAAATGATGATTTAAGAGCAGTTTAAGACATGATACCATGTTTTAAGTACCGTTATATTGTGTCTTACTAAAAATCAGTCAAATACATTTCAGCCTTTTTGTATTTCGAAAAGTCTATCACATTTTCTTTCAGTTATGATATTTAGCAATTTCACAATATTTTCAGGCTGCTTTAAAAAATGAAAAACAAAAGGGAAAATATTTCATAGGATTTAATCCGAATCGTTCGTATGTCATTTGATTTGTATTGTTTGTTCGTAAAAAAACAAAAACTCAGTTCTCGAGTTTTTATTGCAGTGTATAAAAAATGCAACAGCTGTGATAAGGACGGATTTTCCCCGGTAATCTTATATGAGTACGTCTTTTCTTTTAGCATTTAAAAATTAAATTTTCTCGTTTAAGTTTATATTTCTGACTTTTTTTTATATTTTAAAAAATGTCGGATTTAGTTTATATTGTATAAGAAGGAAGAAAGAAACAAGAACGAATTAAAACTGCGAAAGACAGTACAGTATGTAATAAAGACAACTGATGATGATTAGATGACTAATTGAATAATTAAATAGATTTAGAAGAACTGTCTGTAATGTTTAAATGATCATAATTTTTATATGGATTTGTATTTGTATTTATTTTACTTTGAGGCAGGCGCTACAGCTATTCGCCGGCATAACCTCCAATGATCACAAGAAACCATATGGAACACTTTATTACAGAATTTCCAGTACATACATTTTCACAGGGACAACACAGACACCCATGCCGCTAGCTGGACTCGAACCAGGGACCAGCGGTGTGGGAGCAGCCTCCGCTACCATCCACGCCATTGGGTCGGTTTTATATGGAAAAGAATATAATATTAAAGGCAATCACAATAATGTACATTTTAGAAAATTTAATTTAATTTATGAAAATGATATATATGTATATGCATATATATACACACACACACACGTATATATATATATCGGAAAACAAAAATTTAATTTGCTGGATTTAATCCTAATCATTTAAATCTTATTTGATCCAATTGTTTGTTTTGTGAAATCAAAAACTTAATTCTCGAGTTTTTATTGCAATGTAAAAAAAGTGTCAGCTGTGATAAGAACAGATTTTCCCCTGTATTATCCGGCAATCTTAGATGAAAGCTTTTTTTCATCTACAGATGAAAAAAAAATTTGTATACATTTGTATGTCATACCGTTTTTATATCATGAAGAATATAGGATTTAGTTTTATAGGCTGGACGAAAAGGGAATAAAAGGGGAAATGATGAAAGAAACAGACCAAGAATGAAAGAAAGATTCTCACTGTAAAGACAGTATATTAATTAATAAAGACAAAATTAATATGATTAAATGATCAATATTATATACATTCCATAGTAAACTAATATTCGTTGACTGTAAAGTTTAAACAATAATAATTATTATACGAAATTGAATATCACATTAATGCCTATCACACTATTTCCTTTTCGAGAGAATTGAATGTGTAATTTAGAGTTATAATATGTATCTCAGTATGATATTGGGAATTTGTTTTTAAATTATATCTGTACATAATATTGTCTAAATAGAAAAAACACTGTTTCCATTAATAAACGCCTGATTTTCACACCTAATACGTAATATGTAGAAATATGAAGTATATGATATACAGTAATAAATACATGGAAATTCCAAGTGCAGTATGTGTGTTTGGTACTAAATTTTTTAACACTTTATGTATCAACCAATATATAATAGTAATATAAATTGAAGTAATTAATAATAAAGTGATAATGATTACATGTAAATTTCCAATATGTGGGGAAAAGGTCCGGATCAGGACTTGAACTAGGGATCTCTTGACTGATGTTGCCAAAGTCATCCAAATATTGGCGGCTTCGGCCAAGAAGTCGCTGATTCTAAAACTGGAGCTGGAATCTTTCGCCCTGTTGGAAATTTACATTTCATGTTATTTATTTACCAGTTAGAGTAATTGTGTAAAAAGCAAACTAGTGATACAGTTTATACTTATCTGTACTTAATTTAGGCACACTTGTCTTATTTTAATTTGTCGAACGTATATTCTTTAAAAAAATCAAAACACACTCATTACTAATTTTCATATTATACGATTGTTTATTATCATATTTTTATACAATATACATATTTTTCTGTATACATCACTACAAAATGTTGAACAACATTACATAAAGTCGTTAAAGTTACAGAGTCTCTTATAATTTTCCTAACTTACCAAATATTAGTTTTGTGTCATATACGAAAAACATTGCAACGTATAAAACAACGTATAAAAATGAGACAAGTAAAAAGCGGTAAAAAATAAAATAGATATAAATCGATTTTAAAGAATATTTTTACTTGGTTTTACGATTAGTTTTAGATTCTTAAAGTTCAAATGATTTATAGATGTTATTTTAATCTTATATTTACTAGTAATAATGATAAATTGAATGCTGGCTTAAAAGAAGAAAACATAATTTTTATGCACTAACATTACTGAGCGATAAAATATATTTTCCGAAATAGTAATCCAACGGTCTATTATTTGTTACTTAAAAATTAGTACGAGAGTGTTTAATGCACATTTAAGTAGACTCAGATGTTTCTAGTTACTTTTTTTTTCGTATGAAATTACACCGTTTTTCTTTTTTGTTTAAAGATTAACCGCTGCAGTGTATCGTTAAGGAAAAAATACACGTAACAAATAACTCGTTATAAAAGTTTAACTTAAGTTTTGTAATGATTTATAACTATATTTTAACATAACTTTAATAAAGGTGTGTAAAATTATTATTAATTATTACTTATTTGTGTACGCTTCAAATGGATGGTTATTTTTAACATTTCTTAATTTGAACTAATGTTGCAGCGAAGGAAAATATTTATAGATATTTTACGATAATTAGATTTAAAATTGTATGGTATATTGCATTCATGTAATACTTATTAACCTACAGTTGCAGATTTTTCAAATAAAATTATTAATTCAGTATTAAAACAAGAACTTAAACCTTCAAAGTCCGCGATTTCCATGTAACGCGATTGGCTACATTAACTATAAAACTCTTTCAAGGAATAAAGCGTTCACTACGGATATGAGCATTAAAGGAATGCATAGGTTAAACTCACTGATTCTCAAAAGTATGTCATCATCTCATAGTATGGATCATGATACTACGACGCCCGTCTTCACTATAACAAACATATAAAAGTTTGCCAGAATTGGTATTTTAAATAATGAATTAGGGTGTAAAATAATATGGCGATCTACAGAAAACAGATTTGCGAACAATCTTAAAATAAAAAATTATTTACTTTTTACAGAAAAAATTCTCAAAATGTCTTTTATTTAATAAATAAATTTGATGCTCGGAGATATTAGAAGTTTTACTCATGCAATTACAGAGTAAATAAAGAGATTTAAATACATAGAGTTAACTATAGATTTCTGATATTGTAGATAGAGCTCTGTTGCTCCGAATAACACATTGATTATAATAGAAATATTTCACATCGCCAGTAATTAATCTGGAAGACAACATTATATATTTGTAAATTTTTTTATCGTCAATAATGTCGTTATATGTGGTAACTTGGCGAGTAGAAGTAACCACACTATTTAAAACCAGCCGAATTTGTTTTCATGGCAACATCGCACTGTACAATATATGGTAATTGGATTACTGATGGCTTTCCCCAAATTGAGTAATATCATTAAACGGATTACCATTCATTACGCCATTCTCAGAGATGTTGTTGGAAACCCCCCGATGAACAATACAAACTTGTATTCCAGATACTTTGCAATTTTCCTATCTTTATGACCTTATGTATCAAAATAATCGACTCCAAATTTGGTTGTATTTATGTGATAGTGTTTTTTGGATTTATGTATGAAATAGAATGTTGGAATACAAAAATACATCAATAGTTTTATCTAAGTCAGCTATAAAAAATAAATTGACGGCAATAATGTAGGATTTTTAGTCAAACGCGATGCAATGAGATATTAGGTATGTTGGTTTAAGATTATAATCCCATTTTAAAGAAAGAGTCGTACATACAGTACATTTATTGTAAGCATATTAAACATTTATGTAAAGACTTACTGCTTATTAAAATGTGTAAGCTAATTAAAGAATACCAAATTGAATTTTACAGTGTCAACTTTCGACGAGTTTTTGTAGTGACTGTGATTGTTTAACATTTGATGAGCGAATCATTTATATTATTGGTATTTTTTATTTTGTCTTGATAAGATCGGTAGCACACACCTTAAAACTCCCTGAAATAAGTATTTTTTTTCCATTAACCATGCATATACAGCAATTGAATTAAAAATTAATTAAAATTAAACAGTACAATAAAATGTTGCAACTAAACAATGTTGCAATGAAACAACTAATATATAGTAGAATCCCGCTATTTCGAATGCAGTTCAGAAAAAATGCCGATTTTTTTCATTTAAAAACAAGAAAAAAACATGTTCGTGAATAAATGTAAATTTTTATTATTCAAAGAAATTCAACCTTGATGAAAATGCCTTAAATCTAAATGACACGAAAACTGGTTTGTTACACTATGTGTCTATTCCATTTATACAATTCCTGTAGAATCACCTTTAATCAGTACTAAACATAAAAAATGTTTAATTTACACATACTTAAGAAGGAAATTTAGTGATATTTTTATGAAGAATCGTACTAAATTGACAAAGTAACTTGTTTTTTTGTTATTGTTGACTCTGAGTAAAGTGTGCAGAAAAAGCGCATTTATTGCTACTGTACCACAGTTGTAATTTTTAATTTGGAGATTCTGTTATATATTAACAGTGGATTTTAAATTAAATTGTTAGAAATAATAGAACCTGTTCACCATGAATCTATCAACGCTTATAGAATTGACAATAGCAGATATCCACTCGCTTAATTTACGCTTTAATAAATCAATATGTTGATTAATATTAATGATATCCGCGTACTCCGAATTCCCACTAAACCGAACAGTGTTTGGGAACAATTAGTTCGTAATAGCGGAATTGTGCTGCATATAATCACAATAAATTATGTATTCGTGCCTTATTGCATGAATAGGGCAGATGTAATTGCACCAAGATCTGAATATTTATAAAACTAGTTATAGTACAAAAGCAATGCACTCGCAGAGTTTGATGCACAACATCCTACATGTTTATCATAAATTTGTAAGGCCAAAACATTTTTATAATAAGATAGTAACCACATGATATAAAAATTCATTTAATACAAATGCGATTTTCATTTTTAAATTTCGAAAAAAAATGTTGAATTTTGTGATTATTTTAACAGATATCTTTTACCAATCTATTTCGTTAATATAGATAAGTGTTCTTTTGAGAGGATTTTTTTTTTCATTTTTATAAAATATAAAAATGAAAAGAAAAATCCTGTAAATCCGAGGTACTCTGATATCTTTTTCACTAAAAACAACCTTTTGATCTCAAACAATGAAGCTCTCGACAGGATTATTTCGATTCTTATTTAAACTGTTCTGTAACTTACTTTTAGAATGATTTTATGACGTGTGACTTTCAAACATCGGGAAAGTTCTATACTTTTGTTTGAAATGAATTCGACGATATGTTTTCTGTACTCTGACTAATTAAAAACTCTAAAAAGAACTTTCATTGTTTCCTCGTTTCTAAAATCTTTCGTTGATATGAAACTAATTAACTTTGACTTTGATGCTGAAATCTATTGAAATGTGTTCTTGTTTTCTTGCTTCAGAATTAGCAATAACTTAAAAGAAAGCCATTCTAAAAAAATGTTTTTTATTGAGGGAAAATATTCGTATAATATTACAACAATAAATAGAAAATACCATTTTGTATAGCATTCTTTCTTTTTAGAACTCTTTCGAATAGTACATTTTTGAAATTAAACAATGCATGCAAAAAAAAGAAAAGTTTTTTTCTTTTTTTTTATTGTCATTGATTTTCCGAAACATTTCACAGTAAATTTTTCGTGTATTAATCAATTTTCTAAACAAGAAATATGAGTTTTTTGGAAGTTATCTTTTTCCAAGAAACATTTCCATAATCAACAAATATATTCGAAGAGCAAACATACTGAATTAATTAACAATAATATGAAAATTAATGTTGTTTTATTACCCTTACCATAAATTGCGTTAGGTTTCTCAAATTTTTTAACTGGTAATTAATAGAATCTTTAAAAAATGATATTCTAGTGTGAGTAAATGAGATTAGTGTGAGACTACAATTTACTGGGAAACATTTCGGAAATTCAGTAACAAAAGAAGAAAATAACTGTTTATAAACGATTCTTAAAATCTCCGAAATACAGTTTTTTTCTAATAATACAAAATGATTTTTGGAATGCTGTGTCATTCGGAAGAAACTATTGCACATTTTAGATTTTACGTATATTATATTTTCTTTTGTATATCATATTTATTTTTAAAAGCACATTTTTAAATCTAAAAAATCAGTTACTTATTGACACATTTTTAAGTTAATTTCTTTTCAGAAACGCATAAGATCACAATGTGTTCTTATGCAGGAAATATGTAATCGAATGGGGTTATCCATTTTTTGATAAAAACAATATTTTTTTAAAGCAAATTAGCGTTTTAAATAGAACTCTGGAATCGACATCATGTGAAATGGGAAAAAACCTTATGCCACGTGACATGAATCTCCTATATCACGACAAATAATTTATTTATCAAAAGTGGATAACACTATTCGATTCCAAATCTTTCGATAGTCAGGTTTGTCAATTCTGCCTTTACAGTCAAAAGACGTTTAGAAGATGTGTCAAAGTTTCGCGTCGTTGAGTTGTGAATTTAAGAATCACCTTAAGATACATTCGTTTCTAAAATCTTCCTTTGAAAAGGAAAAACTTAACTATGATTTTGATGCTGAAATCAGTTGAAATGTTTTAGTGTTTTCCGGCATCAGAATTATCAATAACTTAAAAGAAAGTCACTGTAAAAAAATAATGATTTTTACTCTATAAAATTATTTGTATAACAAAAATATAAAATAACATTTTGTAAAGCATTCTGTATTTTTAGAATTCTTATAAATCTACCGCGAATCCCCATCGCATTTATCCTCATCATTAGCCACATTTCCCCCCCCCCAAGTGCGCAAAAAGGACTTTTGGCCAGCTAAATTGGAAAAATATTCCACTGTGCGTCATAGCTGAAATTGTTTCATGGGCATTTTACATCCCTGGCACACCCCTTTAGCGTGTTTGTACTCCATATGTTGCCCTGTCTTTATGCAGTTCTTACATGCCATTTCCACTTAAACCATATAATTCTGTGGTTGATTTGTAAATCTTTCATCTAAATTCTTATCCAGGGAATTATTTTTCTGTATGTTCTAGTTATATCTACCATGTATGGTTTCATACATTTTTGTGTTTCCCGTGTCCTGAAAAAATTTTATGCCTGTTTTGGGTTTATGCACTTTTTCCAAGTACTCTCAGACATTATAATAAATAACAAATGTTATATGAACTGCAGAAAACGCTGCAAAAATGTATTGAACTTCGATTTATTCTGTTAAGATGAGTGGGGATTAGTTGGTTGGATTAGTCCACTAGTATTCATCCGGGATGGCCCAGTTGAAAGAGCACTGGTGGCTTCAGCCAATACATCCCTGGTTCGAATCTTGGCCCGGATTTATTTCACCCATTTAAGAATTTTACATCTGTAGTGATTCTTTTATGGATTGAATAATAGTGTATAAATTAATCTAATTGTAATAAATCTTTGACTTTCCAACCAACAATAAGTGTTTTATTGAAATTTTTTGTTCTTGCCGAATGCTTATGAAAAAGTAATATTTCATTTATCGATCTAAAATTTTTGTATATTAGTTACTGGCTTAAGGGAGACCCGTACCCCATTTTCGGCCAAAAATCATCAAAAGTTCAAAAAATTTTTTTCTCAGAAAACGATAAAAAACATATTTGCGAATATCCATGCAAAATTTCAGAACTCGGGGACACTTGGAACAGGTAGCAAATGAGCTTTTTAAATTGTACTCTCTATAGAGTTTAAAGGACTAGCGGGCACTTAAAACGTGTTTTCCTGAAAATGACTTTTTTGATATTTTGCTTAAGTTCAAAGTACTAAGGCTCAGTGGTAAAAGGATTTAGAAACAAAGTGTTTATGTTTTTAGAATCTTAAAAAAAATTGCAACAAAAGTAAGGAGAGATGGAGAGATATTTCTTTTAACTATTTCTGAAAATTTTACATAAATTGGTAAACATGAAAATTATAACGAATTTAAAGAAATTTACCATGCGTATTTTTATTTATTTTTTAGCCGATTAAAATAGAAATTTAAAAATATCTCTCCTTAGTTCTTTTCTATATACTATAACATTATTTAAGAAATTTTAGTAATACCAAAATATTGAAAATTGAATGAGGAGTAGTAATTTTAAAAAGTGTATTTTTCGATAAAAAAAAATCATAAAAATCCCCATAAAAAATATACTTTTTAATAAAAAGTGAATTTTTTTGCTAATTATTCCTTACAAGAAGATTCTTAAATAGTACACCAAAATTCATTACTTTAAAATCAATAATAAAAATTTTGGGTTTTTTCTTACGGGTCTCCCTTAAACAAATTATGCTACTTACGTTAAATTTTAAATCTATACACATCAATCTTAATTGACTTCATTACGTATTCCTAAATGCACTTAAAATGTTTCCAGATTTCGCCTTTTAATAATTCCAAACTTCTTAAACTTTTAAAATTTTAATGAGAGCATATTCGAAGGCATTGACGGCAAAAATATTCATTGACACAGAGAAGCGAGAATGACTTAATTTGCCTTTTAATCATGAACATGAACTCATTGTTTATTTTACGAAAAGTTAATCTCTTAATTGAATTAGAATGAAAACTTCAAAATTAGTCTTGAATATTTAAGCCAACTAATTTGATGAATCTTCAGACGTTAATTGATACATTTTAAATAGAGATGAAATATTTTTCTCAAATTGATATGTATCTAGATTATGAGAGATAAAGTATATTGTCTATAGAAGCTTATATAATTATTTAAAACAATTAATAAATGAATTTAGTATATTATACTTTATATGCCGTCACATACTGATATATGCTTTAATATGTTATACATACAGTATATGTTAAATGTTAATAATCCCTCTTTTGCCTTAAAAAGTCATAATAACTTATATTCCATGAGCTTCTTGATATCTAAACACTGAATATAAATAATTTTATATGTGAAATGCATAAAAACACATAAAGTGCATATTCTAAGTATTTTACAGTAATTTACTATAACATGTGACATGCTAGATATTTTTCATAAGGTAATTCATAGTATTTACAGTCTTCTAGTACAAGAACATTATCATAGCTTTCACATTAAGGATATGAAGGAAATATTTGACATCAATAAATTTTGAATAATGTAATATGAGCAGCGAAATTATTATTACCGCCGCGGAGAGCAGGCCTCTTTCCGTCCGATTTCAATTAGTGCGACCTGCAAAAGAAAAGAGAAATATGGAAAAATTAAAATCGGACAAATTAAAAAATAAAGAAATTAAGGACACTGAAAAGCAGAAAAGTTGCGCTCAAGGCTATTAAGCTATCAAAATATCCTTGAGAATTCAAGATTATTATTACTATTATATTGATATTATTAGCTCGGTACATTTTTGCACAATATATTTGAATTTAATATTATTAGAATTATTGATAATTATTAAAATTTAAGGTGAAATAATAAATCTGGTTTCCCTTTTATTTTTGATAACTTTACAATAAATTTTTAGAATTATAAATTGCACTAATGTCAAAATCAATTTATCGGCAAACATACAAAAAATCTTTGCTTTAATATTAATTTTCAATATTAATCTTCTCATGTCTTATGTATGAAATATGTACTATTACATTTAGGTACTATTTCAATAATAACCCAATATTTTGTTGTAAAATTGTATGATATCTCGTATTTTACTTTCTTCTATCTTTACAAGAAGAAAGTATTGGAATCGTGAACATTTTCGAATTCCGATTTTCAATAGATTTACAGATTATAGGGGTCAAAGATTCCAAAAAATATCTGCCTGCCTGACATAAATTTTGAAGGCACTCTATCTCAAGAATTATTTCACTGAATTTTACAAAATTTTAGATTCAGTTAAAACTTGACACAAACTGAATCTGACTCGGTATTGGTGTAGATCTCACAACAGGTGCGCTGCTATGCTGTCCTTTTCAGAATTACTACAATAGTTATATCTCAAGAATTAAGGAACGGATTTTCAGAAAACTTAAGATTCTATTAATAAGGATTTGATTAATTTAATATGGTTTTGATTACAATCTTTATATTCCTTACAGCTGGCGCTGCTATGTGGCATTATTCATGATTATCAGAACAACTCTATCTTAGGAAATAATGCACGAATTTTCTCCGAACTTCAGATTCAGTTAGTCCCTCAGATAAATTACTGTTCTTTAAATTTTGGAGTAAATTGCTTTACAGGTGGCTACACGCTGCTCTTTGACATTGTTCATGATTATTGCGATGTCTCTATCCCAGGAACTAATGCACGAATTTTCATGAAATTTCAAATTTAGTTAGTTTCTGATATAAACTAGTATTCTTTAGTTTTTAGAGTAAATCGCTCAACATGTCGATGATTCTATCGCAAATATTAATATACGTATTTTCATCATATTTCAGATTCAATTAGAAATTTAAATAAGTTGTTGCAGATTAGATTTTGGTGTAAACTACCTAACCGGTTACGCTGCTATCTTTCGTTTTTCTGAAAGTATTAACGTGTATACACAAGAAGAAAATTTTGTGATTCCCACATCCGACTAATTTTATGCTGTTGTTGTGCGTAATAAATTTAATATACGTTTAGCAAAGAGCTACGGTATTAATTTCTATAAATGCTAAATTTCAAGTAATAAATTTCATCCTAAGTTCAAACTCTTTTCAACAAAAATACCCATTTTCAAATCTTTAATTAAAAAAAAAAGTGCAAAACATTTCATTTTTTTTTCAATGCCGGAGTGAAATCAGCTTGGTGAAATTGTACAAATATGACGTCATTTGGACAATTGTATCAATAAACATTTCCGATTTGCGAATTAAAATAAATTCTTATATAAAGAGATTTTTTTCACTCAAAATATTCCGCTCTTAGTGACCTTAAAAATTTTTTAATAATCGTTGTTAAGAAGTAATTAGTTGAAAATGGGTCTTTTTTCTTTAAAAAAAATATGACGTCAAAATTTTGGGCAATAATTCTGTCATTTTATGACGTAATAAGATGTTTTTGTCCAGCTTTCATAGTTGAATATTAACAACTACTATTAAAAATCTGTCTATCTAACATTCATCGATGACAGTTTGTCGCAAACAATATTTTCACATTTATTTGCGAAAAAAAGAATAAAAATAAATAAATCTTCAAAGTTAAAAAAGACCAAAATCAATGCATGAAATGTAATGAAAACTGGAAAATTTACTTACGTAAAGTGCTTGATTGAGTTTCTTTCTCTCCTGTAATCCTTATTTTAAATTTTGTCTTCATTCATGCGAAGCAAAAGTGTGAACTTTCATTTTTTAAAAATTATTTATAGTTTTTGGACTTTTTTACCACATTGTAAAAAAGATAGGGATTTCGTAATCTACGAAATTGTTCAATAGTCACAATAAAAAACCAAAGAAACAAATTAAATAAAAAGTCATAAAAAATGAGTAAATTACAAGAGAGTTTACAAAGAAATTCTTTCGAATGTTGTTTTTCCTTAAATGCTCAGCAAAAACACTAATGGTTTTTATATGTGTATTTATGTTTTAACTATTTATATGTGTATTAATTTTTATTCCGTTATGAATTATTAGCCGGAAACAAAAAATGGACAATTCACATTGTTTTAGTGTGAATGAGCTATTTTATTCTTCCGTACTAGAACTTGCACACAACAGAGAATTAAAAAAGAAAATGCATGGTTAAAAACGATTTAAAAAGCCATAAAAATCGGTACCATATAGAACAATTACAATTACAATTTAATTTTTTTACGAGTAAAAAAAATATTTGTACAATAATTACTTGTTTTTTAAATTAATCAAAATTAGTGACAATGAGAATCAAAAGATGTGGCGTGTAATGTGTATACGTAGGTATAAGTATAGGTATAGGTACATTTCTCAAAATCGGTTTTATTTATTTATTTACAAATTTATTTGTTAAAAGTAATTCATACAGCCCTCTTTGATTATTTACTCGGAGAAAAATTATTTAGGGAGCTTACATTTTTTGTATAGTATTTCACAAGTTAAACATTTTAATATAATATTTTATATTGCATGTCAAATTGATTGGCACAGACAACAATGTGTTTTAAAATACATGACTTGCTCTGAATATACAACAAAGTAATTAAAACAACAATCTCTTAAAGTTAATTTTTTTCATATAAAATGTACTTGTTAGAAAGTGTTCTCAGGTAGTGTTCTTTGAATAATATTTGAGGAAAAACTTATTTATTGAGTTCACATTTTCTGTCAAGACTAAATCCCATCAAATGCTTCGCAAGTTGAAACCCTTTCAGAATTTTATCATGCATGCTTTTCATATACTTCAAGGTAAGAAATAAAAGGCAATAAAAGCAAAATATCCTCTAACATCATGAATATAAATTTCTTGAATGCTTCAAAATCGAAAACTTTTTTAACATCAAACTATGCTTCCTTTCAAGAACTTTATAAAATACCTATATGTCTCATGTTTGCGATGACAGAGAAAGAAAATACTAATAAAATTTAAATAATATATTCTTAATGAGAAAACATATACGAAATTTAAATTTTGAAAACATGTTTTAAATTTATACGTTTTCTGGTGATACCATTTTAAAAATAAGTTATAAGAAATTTTATTACCATTCGTACGTTCATCCTTGAGTTTTTATTGCAGTATAAATATGTAAAATGTCTTGAATATAGTTTAGAATAAGCAAACTACTTTTGAAAACTTTGTAGAAATTTCCCAGATCCCAGAAGAATGCACATTATCTCCCCCCACCACCTATAACACCTCGAGGAACATGACAAAAATTTCGTAATACCACGATTAAAAAGCCCTGCTAATATACTGTTTAAAAAGATGAAACCATTTTGTTAATCCAGGGAGTTAAAGATTTACAAAGCCTTCAATAAACGAAAACCAATAGGTGATATTAAAGAAATGCAGCTTTAATAATCGGCTCTGAAGAATGTGAAACCATTTGCCTGAAAAATATTTATTACATATGGCTATTATCCACCTTTAAATAAACAAAAAAAAATTGAAAGCGCTCCGTGGGCGGTACGAAAATACTCTTGGAAAATAATGTAATTACCGCCTCCGTTACTCATTGAACTATTAAAATAGAGGGACTGACATAAAAGAGTAAAGCTTCACCTGTAAACTCTTTCCAAGGAGAAAATACCCTTGCGGAAAATTTCCACTTATTTAAATAGAAATAGCCTATTTAAGTATAAGTTTTCTCCTTATTTATACGCCTCTTTAATGAAAAAATGAATTCAAAAATAATGTCAAAAATCGTCATTCACTATTACTGGTGAAAAGTTACTTCGGCGTTATTAGTTTTGTCAAATTGTGACAACCAAGGCAGCCTAGACAAACTATTGTCTATATCAAGATTATAATACTTACACAAAATGACAGCACTAAAAAGAAACAGAATTTTTTTACCATATTTGTAAAACAAATTTTCCATAAATAACCCGATTAAAAAATGAAAATTTCTATTCAATTGTACTGGTGGAAGTTTTCACCTTTGGCAATCAGAAATTGTATGATTAAAAGAAACGGCCTTCATCCTTGTAACAACCTCCATAGTTACTTTACTCGCAATTACCAGACAATACTATGTATGTCTCCTCTCTTCTATTCCGAACTCTATTACCTATTGGTACTACTACTTAAACAATTTATGTATTTTTAGATTTTTTTTTCTAGATCAACATTTTTGGGGGGTTATTTTGCAGCTTAGAGTTTAAGATGATTTGTTACCTGTAATTACCTGTAATTGTAAAAAATTACGCATTAATCGCTATAGAAATCCAATTTCGCCTAAGCTGATTTTTATCTATGAAATTTAAAATAATTACGAAAGCAAAAGAAATTGGCCAAAAAAAGCTTTGGCCTTATAAACCAAGTTCCTGGGTCCGATTCCCGTCCTGGGCAATTTTTCGCTCAGTGGGAAATATTCAGTTCGTATGAATACTTTACCAATCAGTTTGATTGTGTTAAAATAATAGTATAAACAAAAGAAAGTCTGGAGAATTAAAGTTATTTTCATTTTGAATGATATTTTTGTCGGATGATTAGAGATAGTTGTATGAAAATATCTGTTGTATTTACTTATTCAGACTGTTTTAAAAATAAACTTTTTCACACAAAATTAAGCCATGAAACTATCTAACTATATTTTTCCGTCACACGTTTTTTGAAACCAAAGGTTTCTTTAACACAAAATGTACATTAATATAAAACTTTAATAATAAAATAAACATCTTAAAGATTGGGATTCGGCAGCACAGATAACTACCTCATCACGTTCACGGCTAAAATTTCAGAATTAGTTAAAATTCGATCCGCACACTAAAACGCAGTCGGTCCGCCAGCTCATATCTTGGTGGAAAACCGCTTAAAACTCGATTTTAGCGGTTGACTCGTAGGTTTACTATTTTGTTTTCTTGCTACCAGTTCTCAAAATTTTCATACCTTTGGGTGCAGGAAAGCATAATGGTAAGCGCATAATGGTAAACAAGTTTCCAGTTGTTTTCCACCAAGTCATGAATTGGCAGGCCAATTCTGTTTCAATATGCGAATCAAGTTTTAACTTTCGAATTCCATCCATGAAATCCATAAGGTGGTTATCTGTGCTGCCGCATCCCGGTCTATAAGGTATTAAATACAAATCATTATACCATTAGGACATATCATTACGTGCATCTACAATTTTATAAATCATTAAACATGCATGGAAAGTTTTGAAGGACTCTTGAATATATTCAAAGAATTATAATATTTAACGGGTCCATAAATTCGTTAAATGATAAAAAAATATAACAAAATTTATAAATGATTGATTAAATTTAAATTTTTATGAATAATTGAAATCGAAATTTATTTTATGCTGACAATCAATAACGGAGAAATGCGATCTTCTACAAATATGTAATTAACTCCAACAGATAATAATTGCGAGGTATGTTTTGTGATGTAAACGTGTTTTACAAGCAGCATGTTCTTAAGAGATTACTAAGAAGTTAATTCCACCTAATCATTGGAAATGAGATGTCAACATCACCTGATAAATGACTATATTCAATTGGGATTTGCCAGTTACATGATTATTTATTAACTGTTACAAGATATTAGATAAAGATAGGATAGCAGATAGTGTCATTACCAATTATATTGTTAATACTATAATATTATAATAGGAAGGGTAATCATAACAACTAGGAACAATAATCGTAGTATATGTGTCAATATCATGTATATGTCATTCAGAATGTACACCCTATAACAGTGTTTTCTAAGTCGCATATTACATTATTCAAACAAAGTTAACTAAGAATTTAACAACAAAAGCAAATTTATATGTCAATTTTCTTTAGACATGTAATGAATTCGTGGATTCTCGATTTCAAATGCAAATGATATAATTGTGTAGTATTAAATAATAAGATGAGTATTTAATCTCCGTGTGTATTCTTACACATTAGGACGAGTATGAAATTATGTATTTGCAGCTTGAAAATGTTTCGTAATTATTCCTAATACATTTAATTTTATTCTGTATTTTCATGCAAGTTTGTTATTCAATTAATAATGTTTAACAAAAATCTTTATCAATAAAATTTGTGTACCTTTATACTCTTTAAAAATGCCTACTCTTCCAACCAATAATTTGCTATACATTCTAAGGCACTTTATATTTAATCTTATACTATACGGGGTAATGAATAATTAGATTTCCCTAAAATTCATGGATACTATAACTTTAATTATCAACTCCCCCATCTTTCACCTCACTAAAATGCAATAGATTTTATATCTAAGAATTCCCAGTACTTTATTTTTTACTATTATTAAAGTATTTTTGTATTTTCTGATAATCAGTGGTTAAAATTGATAAAGGGAAATTGATAAAGGGGATAAATTGAAATTTATCAATGACAGTAATCCTAGCATCGTAAATTCATTCATGTATTATTTTCAATAAAAAGTAACATCTCTTAAGCTATATGCATATTGCTATTTTCAATTATAGTGTTGGAAATAAAAATAATAACGGATGGAGTAACTGAAATGAAGGACAAATTCAATAAAATAATGGAATTTGTTATTTTGATTCTATTTTCAAGAAAAAAAATGAAATTGTTAGCATTATATATTGATATAGAAAGACAATTGACTATAGTTTTCAAGAAAAAAAAAAACAGAATTCTAATTTTGATCCGTCACTTTTTTATATTATTTCTTAGTCTTAAATACGTTTATTCCCTTTAGTTTTTTATATTTAAAATTATAAACAGTGATGTTTTTCTTTTCTATAAAAAAATGAAAAGGTTTTTAACTATCCCACAGCATACAAATTGAATTGAATTTTATTCTTGTCTTGGATTGAATTTAATTTTACATCTCTTTATTTAGACGTTTATTTACGCTTTGAATTGGTTTAGCAGATATTTTCAACGGGTATGTTCCTTAAAAGTAGTGTTAATTCGCTTTAAAAATTATTTGCTCAGGTAAGAAATATTAAAATTATAAAACATATTTTTTAGAAATGTAATTTGATTTATTAATCAATGTATTAACATTTTTGTTTATGGTAACTAATAATCTAAAAATAAATTCTAATTCAGTTATTTCTCGAAGTGAATTTTTACAGACATTTTATGAGTAAATTATCAGGAGAAACCACACAAGTAAACATATAGTGTCCCTTAATGCATTGTTCCATTGTATAATGTGGATTGGGGGTTATTAGTGATTAATTATGCAGTCATAATGTAGTTTCGACGATTATAATCGATTTGTAAATAGCAATATTGACATTATATACCTCTATAGGGACACATGTATTTAACTTGTTGACCTTATGGCTTTAAGACATCCAGAATTAGTCAATAAACCCTGATGTGTATTTGCAATTAGAGACACCGAAAACTGTATTATTTAATTCTACTTCACAATTCTAATTAGCAGTTTTGTGGAGAAAAGTGAGCTGTACTAATACAGGGTAATTACAAATGAATATAACGATTATAAATGGCTATAATTATTTAAGAGAAAGTAATTTACTTATAAGAATTACACATAATATATAGGGAAGTTCACAATTTTGTTTTCAAATTTTATAAATGTTCTGTGTGACTCTGTTGTGTCACACGGACAGCAACTAACCATCCTTTTTGTTCTAACATCTCTTAACATCTGTATGTGTTGTTGGCCTTTTTGAGCATTGAATATGTTAAAATTTGGCAAAGATAATTTCTGTCAACAGTTTAGCAAAGATTTCGTCAGCAGTACAGTCTAACATCTCCAAATCCTAACAACATAAACAATATCGGTATCTGCATTCATCTCAATATCTACAAATCTATCAGAGATATTAAAATCCAAAATTCGCGACTTTGACCACTTAAACATGCCTCTGAGCAACATATTACTGAACATTTTGAGTGCAAGATAAGGATCACCGTAAATTGTACGCTATTGAAACTTGATTTAAGATAGAGCCTGTCATTTCGATATAATACAGCGGCGTACAGATTTTGCGTTAAACTTGCTTTCTAAGTATGTTGCTGGATATTTGCATTATAGGTCTGCACTGGACGAAACATCCAGACCCAATCCAACCCATAAAAAAATCGAACCACCTTAGAAAAAAAAATTCAGCTTGAACCCGGGCCGGCCTGAATGAATTTCTACAAAATGTTGTTTTTTAAAGTCGTTGTGATTAAACGTTCTTTCGTACGGGAAGTTCTAAATCTTAATACTTATTTTTCCCGTTACTTTTTCCCGTTACTTTTTACTTACTTCTATCTTTACAAGAAAAATGTATTGGATTCGGGAAATTTTTTGAAAACCGGATTTCGACAAATTTGCAGGTTTTAAGGGTTAAAGAACCCGAAAAACATATTTTTTACAAAATGTGTGTCGGTTAAACTGTCAGTGAGTCTGTCTGTAAGTGACAAAAATTTTCTGGGCGCTCTATATCAAGAACTAATGCATGGACTTTCACAAAACTTTATATTCAGTTAGACCATGATATAAACTAGATCTGATTAGTTTTTAGTATTTATCACGCGACAGGTTGCGTTGCTATGCTGCTGCATTAATAATTTCCACAATAGACATATCTCGAGAACTATTCAAGGATTTTCATAAAACGTTACTGTTAGTATTTTATGTAACACGGTGAAGATTATATTTTGGTGCAAATCGCGCAACAAATGGCGATGCCAAGGTGATTATTCGTGATTATCGCAACAACTCCATCTCAAAGACCTAATGCACGAAATTTTCTAAAATTTCAGAATCAGCTTATTCTTGATATAGGTTCGCGTTATTTAGTCTTTGGTGTAAATCGATCTACAGATGGTGCTGCTACCCTGCATTTTTCTCGATTTAGCAAATAAATGTATATCAAGAACAAATAAATGGAATTGCATCAAAATTCAGATTCAATTAGTGTCGTGACAGAAAATTAATCCTAATTAGTTTTTGGTGTACAGCACCCAACATGTGGCGCTCTTATGCAGATTATTTTTCTTTTTCAATAGGTCTATCTGAAAAACTAATGCACGGATTTTCATCAACCAGATTTGAGATTTAGTTTGTACGTGATAAAAAATAATCCTGTTTTTTTTTCATGTGTGTGTACATCACCCAACATGTGGCTCTGGAATGCAGATTTTTTTGAAATTTAAATGGGGCTATCTCAAAAATTAATGCACGGATTTTTATGAATCTTCACATTCAGGTATAAGTTGACATAAGTTGTTGTTGACTTGAGTTCGGTTTAAACCAACTAACTGGTGGCGCTCTTATGTTCTATGTTTCAGGAAGTATTTACATGCATAAGATAGAAGAAAGTTTTGGGATTGCCACATCTGACTAGTTTATATTTTTAATCTTTATTTTTAAAGGCACTGTCAGCTTTGATTTTTATTTATATATTTTCACGAATCTCTATTTGTATATACATGCTTTCTTATCATTAATATCACGAGTCCATATTCTGTGTTTTGCTGACTTTGAAAAATACTAGACAGCAAAATCATCTAATACTCGAATTCCCATCATAAATGCATCGCATTTTTGTCAGCCTGATGTTGTGCATAGAAAAGCTTTGAATATTATTTCAGCATTCAATTAGAAATCAAAAATGTATTTTACCGGAATGGGGGATTTTCAAAGTTACAAAGAAGGAAAAAAACACGAGAATTTTTGTTTGCCAACGACTACCGGCGATAAATGCTTTTTTCAATACACCTTTTCTATAGAAATACTGGCTGGGACTATTTTCTAAACCGTGAAAAGAATATAAATGGCTGTTTATTTCAAGAATGTGAATAAAAAATTCTCACAAGGCCTCACAGGAAACTGTCCAAACACGAAATATCCAGTGATCTTGGTGGCCAAACTATGGAACCAGCTCTCTTAATCCATAGCCTTGGGTCTCTTACTAATTTTGAACTTTTCACCTCATATGTTCCGACCATACATTCTATGACGAAATTTGCTTATGCATTTTACTATCCCCCATAGTTTTGTCCCCCCTTAGAATTTTTGCATACGGAATGCATAGGATACCTTTTTAAAATTAAGAATTCTCTTTTAAAAATAAAATACATAACATTCTCGATAGAATTAAACAGTAAAATATTTATGTAACTTTCAATGATAATTTATAACACAACAATTCGTCTTACTTAAAAGCACGTTTCCAGTAGAATGCTTTTATTAGCCTTCAACCGTCGTATTTTAATCTACGTCGGGAACGATTGTTAGCCTGCAAATAACAAAGAATTCAGAAATGCACTGTCATTTTTCTCGAGTGTAAATGATGTTTGTATAAAGCAGTGGAAGGAGTTATTTTCCTTAGAAGTCTACTCAGTTGTCAAAACAATAGAGTGGAATATTTTCCTAAGATATGTTGATATCAACACTTTTTTTAGATTTATTTATATATTTATTGAAAAGACAGATTATTTAAAAAGAACGAAAATGTCGGAAATTATACGTGAACCGTGGCAAATGAGCCGAGTTGATACTGTAACTAGTTTTATAAATATTCAGATCTTGGTGCAAAAGCTGTTGCACTCTTATGCAAATATATATGTATATAAAACATAGTACGATTCTCTATATTTAATTGGATAATGCGGAAATATTAGCAGTCTTTTTAAAATAGGAAATTATCACCATGGCAACCTAGAACCATGACCTATTATGGGTCATCTTTAATTTAGTTACGTAGGATAAAATTAAAAAAAGTAAAAAAAAAATTATGTTTTGATTCAATTTTTCAAAATTCGAAATTACCTGTTAAAACTATGTAGCGATCATATATATTAAAATAAAAGCATTTATATGTGTTGTGCGGTTAAATGGGGACAAACGCAAGGACCAGACGCTGACTATAGGTGCTGAGTATTTATATAATTCTGGATTTATATTTATCGAATTGTGATGTTATCGTTTTTATGCCATTTGTTCTCACGAATCAGTGACTCAATTCTTCAGTTTTTATTGCAATATAAGAAAAATTGATGAGATATATAACACGGATTTTGTTGTAACGTTTGTCATATAACTATTATAAGTTTCCCGTGGTGTTTTTTTTTATATTATGAAGTGCCGTGGATATAGTTTTGTACTATAAAAGCGTTGTACATGAAAACGTTGTTCATATTCTCAAAGTGTTGTACATGACTGCAGTTTAAAACATTCTTTTTTTCAGAAATGAACAATTTAAAGGACTGTTTATTCATTACTCATGCATATTTACCACGTTTGTTAACGTGTGTTTTAACATATTTATTACTCAAGAAAGCATTGGATTGGTGAAATTTGTGTACTTTCATTTGGTGTTGTATTTACATATTTTAAAATGTGCTGAACATAATTTGACTGTTGTTGGAAAATAATATATACACTGTCTCTCTGTAGGAGATACAGATTTTGAAATGGCTTTATATCAAGAACAAAAAGATGGAATTTAATCAAGCTTTAAACTTAGTAAGATCGTGACATAAATTGATGTTAATTCTAATATAATAGTTTAATTCTATATTTACGCCATCTATTATCCAGCCTAGGCGGGCAAATTTGACATTTTCTTATTTTTATTTTAAAGTGATGCATACATTTTAAAATATTTTTTTTAATAAACTAGCATTTGAAATTAAAGTTATTGTAGTTACTATTGGTAGTTGTTTCTAGAATTTGCTGATTAAAAAGGTATCCTAAAAATTCCAGAAACGTAAGAGTTGCCAATTCATTATTTCTTCTCCTGAATTTCTCGTGAAAATTTGTGTAGATATCTTACGATTTCTTAGCGACATTTTAACTGCATTTGTTGCATAGAATTGTTGTGAACTAAAATAATGAGATACATTTTTAAAAGAAAGAATTGTCCTTTAAAAGTAATCCGTTCAACTGGTTCTTTCTCAATGGAAATAAATTACAAATAATTTCTTTAACTTTTGTGAAAAAATTTAACGTAACAATTCGTCTTTTTTAAAATCCCATTTCTAGTGGAAAGCCTTCATTACAGTTCAAGCATCGTCTTTTAATGTGCGTGCGGAAATCATTGTTAGCCTGGAAATAACAAGGAATGAAAAGGCGCATCGTCATTGTTCTTCAGTTTAAATGATGTTTTCATAAAGCATCGGAATGCGTTATCTTGCTTAGAAGTCTAATAAGTTGTGAGAACAATGGAGTGGAATATTTGTTGCAGAAATGATTAAAACATGTAGATATTTAACCCTACACTAAGGTTTATTTATATATTTATTTTGGTTTAATCTTGGTTATTATGGTTTGTCTTTTAGAACCTTCTTCCTCCTCATTTTAATTGCAATGTAAAATCACTAATAAAGTATGACTGTGGCTTTAAATGTTCTATAAAAAATTTCCAAAATCATTGATCTTTTTGCGTAATTTTGTAATTTTTAGAAAGACAATCCTTTTCAAAGTTGCAATAATTGTATTCCAATGTTTATATCAATACTAAAAATGGTTTTTTCATGCCAAATAATTCATGTATAGCTCAAAATTCAAGAATTTAAAATAATTCTTAGCATATTTTTAAGAGTGCAACATTAATAAAAATAAACAACAATAATTTCAAGTATAATATTATTGTTTTTGAAGGAAAACAAATGGAGGATATTTACTTATTAATACATTAATTTTTAATTGGCAATTCATAATACATGTAATCTAAACACAGTCATGGTGATTTCGGTGGAAAAAAGAACACATTTAAAAATGTTTTAGTGCAAGAGACAATCGATATAATAAACGAAGCAAAAGAATTACAAAATCAATACACTGGAGCTCTTAATTCAAAAACTAATTCTAACTAATTCATTAATTATTTATTAGGTTGACTTTTGCCAAAATGTTTTTATTATATTAGAAAATAAGCATTGGTAGTGATGTATGAATGCAAGATAAGGATAGATTGAACCTAAGGCTAAGGGGTGCCCTACATCATATATTAAAATAATCAAAATCTGTGATTATCAAAGTTGGCCCTCTCCTTGTTAGACTTTTAACCATTCCAATTTCGAATGGTCTTGAAAATTCTCTAGCTGAAAATTGATGGATATTAATTTATCTTTTAATTTCGAAAGCTATATTCATTCGATGGGCATTTTCAATGTCTTTTTAAATTATTATTCTGAAAAGACCAGTTAGATATTTCTTTTATTTTCATACAGCAATAAAGTATGTCATTTTATTTATTGATTTCTAACCAGATAATTAAGAGTAAATAACCATTTACGTAAATCCTTACTTTTATATCGTGTTTTTTTTTTTTTTTTTTTTTTTTTTTTTTTTTTTTTTTTTTACTCGCGATTTACGGAATCTTAATCGTTTCAAAATCCACATTCTTCACATTCATCTCCAACTAACTTTATCGATATTAAATTATTTAAATCGCTCTATAATTTTAACTGTTTTTCAAATTTTTGAAGTAGTTCGAGATCTCGACTTTTAATAGCTTTGAGGAGATCTATCTTTGAATTTTACTGAGGGCATTGAAAATTTGTGAAATGGAAGTTTGTGAAAGGTTTTAATTTATATTTTAATTACGCTAGCTTTATTAATCCGAGCGGAGGATTAATTTTTTTTCATTAACATCATTTTTTTCATTTCAAAAACATATTTATTCTGTTTTAATACAGCAGTAAAGTATAGTATTTTATCCGGCAATTATTATGACATTATAGATGAATGTAAATAAATGAAGTAAATAATTATTCACGCAAAGCCTCATTTTCTCTTTTTTTTATCGTAAACCTTACGTGAAAATTATGGACTATTTATCTTCTCAAAATTTGCATTCTTTGCAATCATTCCCGATAATCTGTATTGATATTTAGTTATTTTTATCTGCTCCTGCATTTTAACTGTTTTGTTTATTTCTGGTGTTGCGTGTTATTTCGACACATAAGCTCCTGCACTGTAAAAAAAAATTCAAGAGGTTACTAAAAATTCTTTAGTAAATTTGTATTCCACAGAATTTTTTAGTAACCATTACAGACTTTTTTTTTTGCAAGCGAAACAAGCATTTCTTTTGTAAACTGAACAAAATAATTTTTTGTATAACTAACTTAAAAATTTTTAGTATGAGCCACCAAGAAAATTTTAGTAATAGCTCCAAAATTGTTTTTAATAACCTTTACGTGCGCCCGAAGGACAGGAGCTGCATCCAAACTTCTGAAGCGATAGATTTTCGGCAAAACCGCAATAGATGGCAGCACCAAAAATGCTACCTGCTCTAACAGGATTTTCATAATCCCTTTATTAACGAGTACTTACACTACATACATTCGGAACGTACTTGACGGTTCCGGTACGAACCCGGGACCTTTTAGCCTGGAATCCGTTACTATAACCACTATGCTATCAACGCCACACCAAGTGAGTTTTAGTAATAGCTATTAAAAATGCAAAACTATTAACTCTTATCCATTGCTAACTTTTTTCTAGTAATTCTTACAGATTTTCTAGTAACCGGCTAAGATTACTAAAAATTTTTTAGTAATTACAAGGATCACTAAAGTTTTTTTAGTAGATCGACACTTTTTTTTTACAGTGTGTCCCTGCATTTAAAGACACTTGCGAGCTAATGCTATTCCTACGCAGAGATATTATCTCTTTTCCATTTCGGGATTTTTAAATATTTTATTCTGAATTTTATTGCTGATATCCATGTCTACATCGCACCATCTTTACTTTTTAGATTTAAGTTATAAATAGTTTTTATAAAGTTACTTTCACTGTCGAAATTGGTTTTGAAATTGAAAGTATAATTCTATAAATTATGTGCAACGAAAATCGAAAAGTAAAAAAAAAAAGTGCAATGTAGAAATGGATGACATCTATCAAATAAAAAAGGAACATTCTTTGTCACTCGATTTACAACGCATTACTGTGTTGTGAAAATCTAAAAATAAAACTTTTTCTGTGTATGTGTGTTGCGATTGTGTTCTTAATATTTTGCATAACTGTCGCTGTCTAAAATATGTGTTCTAAAAAAAGCGTAGTAGATTGTGTTGAAATAATATTGTAAATAGTGTTGATTATTATTATTATTTTACAATAGTTCTGTGCTGCACAAGACTGTCATAAAATGTTTCAACGCATTGTAAACACCACACAATTTAGAAGAATATACAAGAACACATGTAAAACGCTTCCAAAACACTGTCTGCATGGTGCCGCTAAATTTATACAATTATTAAAAGTAAATAAAAGACAGTTTGCTTTATAAAAAAATGCAGAGGATTAGTGAGTGAGTTGATTAATTTTACCAATAAATTTCAATGACTGCATTTCTGGGAAAATTATGCAATTTTAAACAACGCTTTTTGTACAATCTTTTTTTCTTAAACAAGACTTCCACAACACAATCAAACACGATTTTAGTTGGAAGTGTTTATTATTATGTTTAGATAGTGTTGTAAACGTGTTTCACAAGTTTCCAATGAGAAAGCTCAAAAATCTTAACTTATCTTTTAGAATATGTTTGAACGTTGTTAAAAAGATATTAAAATATTCTTTTTGAGGACAAGTGCATTAAATAAAAAACATAAACTTAAACATTATAACAGAATTATAAACATTACTTTTGAATTTTTAATATCAAGTAAATTGCATTTCTTTTTTTTTAATTATTGTTTGAAAAAGAATTGAAGCACATTTCCCGGTTTTCATTCTACAACAATACATGTCATTTTATCGATAATTTTTTATCTCATCATATTAAGAATAAATAAATATTTAAGCAAAGCCTTATTTTCTCATTGTTTGATATTTATACCCACTCGTGCTTGAAAATTACGGAATATCCTCCTTCTGTAAATACTGTCTTCACATTCATCTCCATCCATCTTTATCGATATTTAATTAATTTAATCGGTTTTAGCATTTTAACTTTTTTTCAATTTTCTGGACTAGCGCTAGACTTAATAGCCTCGAGCAGGGCTATCTTAGAATTTTAATGAGGGTAATTTCTCGTGGGCTTGAAAATTCATTAGATAAAAACAGGTCGAAGAATTCAATTTATCTCTTAATTGCGCTTGCTTTATGTATCCGAAGAACCGTTTAGCTTATTTTGGTGGGAAAAGAAGTTTAGATATATCCTTTGAAGATAAAAACGAATTGACAAGTTCAGATTTTATGTCAATAAACAAAAAAGATCGGGCAGCATAATTTGGAATAACATAACGAATTATTCTTCAAACTCTAGTATTAGATCCATTCTATACAAAAGGAATCAAAGAAAAAAAAATGAATTTATAGAAAGGATTTGCTTGTAGAAGGCTGGTAAAAATGTTTTTCTTAGCTTTATTCCTACGTTTCATTTTTGCTGACGAAAAATATCAGAATAAATAAGGCAAAATGTTGAACAAAATTTTACTGTTGAGAATAAACAAGGATTCTCAGCATGTTTTGCGGCACGTATATCAGTCGTCGCTTGTCCCCGATGGGTTCATGTACGTTTTATAAATAAGTTTTTAAAAATATTAAAATGTGATGTTTTTATCGAATACAAAACTCTAGCTGTAATATTTTTCATTTTAGCCTTTGACGAAGTGGGATAAAAATAGATTATAAAACTCTATATGCAAAAATTAGGTTTAGTATACTTAAAGAGTGTAAAAAGTTCTCTCGGCAATACTGTAATTTTATTTTAGTTTATTCTAGTTTTAAAAAATCGAACAGGACTTCAAATTTTGTCCGAATAGTTTGTTATTTTAAAATTTAAAATTCTAATTATACCACATTAGAATACAGTGCTAGTAATGGACAACTGTAAGGAAGTTTTTTTAATTGTTTTTATTTAATGGTTATAATTCTTATATTACAGTTTTTACAACATTATATTAATTTATAAATAATATTTAACATAATCCCCTTCACAAATACGAATCAAACCTTAATTTTAAATAGCAGACATATATAAAAAAAAAACCTTGAAATGGCAATAATTCTGACAATAATTCTGTTCCAGTGATAGACACCACATGAGAATAATAAATGTGACTGTATTTAGAACCAGAATTCAATGAAAGCATACTAATAAAACAGAATACTTTTTAAAAAGCAATTGAAAAATTAGGATACCGGTAACTAATAAAATGTCTGTGATGATCATTCATTGTTTGCATCAATTATTATAATTATCATAACATTAAAAGTTTAATTATTTTTGATACATTATGCTATTATTTTTGATACGTAGTTTTGATAATTATTATCATAACATTAAAGTTTAATTATTTTTAATTATAATTGATTTTTAATTATTTAGTTTGAGATACTAAATATCGGGCAATTACAGCTATCAAATTCTTATGATAGTGGAAGATTTAAAAGGTAATAATTAAAAAAAACCCTTCGGAGTATTAAAGTATAGTTTCGTCTCTCTATTTTTAGCAATTAAACTTCCAGAGATTACTCTAGATATTACTTACAATAGTTATTTTCACAAACTAAAAAAATTTATATTATGTGTCTTATTGTAAATACTAAATAAAATGATTTCAAAATAAAAATATAGCGATGTTTAAGGCCACTGATCTTCATATTCACTAGTTTCATTACTGTATATATATTATATTATAATATTAAAATAGTGTACATATATATGTGACATTTTAAAGTTAAGCGGACAGAAACATTATCACCAGGTTTCCCTTTCTCTACACAGAAGTCATGGCCAGCAAGAAAAAAAAACAAAATGAATAAATGTAGAAGATTTAATAAGTCACTCCTTGGCTGCTGCAAGTTCATTTTATTAAACTGTAACTATAATAGAGAGAAAAGCTCCTTTTGCAGACGATCTTTTACGGAAACATCCAAAAAAATATTCCATCATTTACTACATCCAGCCGTACTCATGAAAGAGAGAACCCAAGAATCCTCCTTCTTTTTTTGCACCTCATGAGACTTCGTACCTTTTTAAATCTAAAAAAAAAATCTAGAACATTCTTTAGTCTCAAACAATCATTCTGTTATGTAAACATAACTCATACCCAGAGTCGAGATTACTATTTGACAGACAACAATTTTATTTAAAAGAAAATATTATTTATCCAATTTATAATCGACTCAGAATTTTAAATATCTTAGACAGACGATTTTTATAGATGATTAATTTTAAGAGAAAAAGAAAAGAAATGAATTTATTGATATGCACAATATCAAATGTTGACTGAGGGAACATAAATAAATAGATAAAATAAAATAATGATATTTTTTGAAAGGTATGGTTTAGGAATAAATTTAATAAGACTTTCTTAAAAAGGGTTGATAAAAACATAGAAAAAATGAGTTTTATTTGGAATATTAAGAAATAAAGTTTAATTAAGAATTTATATCATTTCCATAAAGATTAATAGATTAGATCTAGAAACAAGATTTTAATTTAATAAGTTGAAGTAAATGCGGAATATTATTATAAGGAAATTAATATAGTATAAAGGTTACCTTTGGCGAAAAAAACATTAAAATTTGTAATATATATATATATATATACGAGGGTAATTTGATAAGTCCGTGACTTTAAAAAAGGTTGCAGTCTGATCGCATAATTATTATTATGTTATCAATTTTTCGACGATAATTTAAGACGATATTTTAAATACATTGTGTTCTATTGCATTCGAAAGCAAACGATTGTCGAATTAGTTCTGATTATGGAGAAAAAGGAATTTCGTGTGTTGATAAAACATTACTTTTTGCGCGGTAAATCATTAACCGAAACTGAAGAAAAGTTGAGAAAATATTATGGAGACTCCGCTCCCTCACATGGTATGGTTCACAAGTGGTTTACAGAATTTCGCTGTGGCCGTACGAACACAACAGATGCACAGCGTTCTGGCCGTCCAGTTGAGATCACGACCGAAGAAATAATCAATAAAATCCATGATATCGTCTTAGAAGATCGCCGCGTGAAAATTAGTGAGATAGCTAAGAAGGTAAACATTTCAAATGAACGTGTATTCAATATTTTGCATGAACATTTGGGTATGAAAAAGTTATCAGCTAGATGGGTGCCGCGATTACTGACAGTGGATCAAAAGCGGACTCGTGTAACTATTTCAAAACTGTGTTTAGACAAGTTCAAGTGCAATTCAAGCGAATTTTTGCGGCGTTATGTTACAGTTGATGAAACATGGATACATTACTACACACCAGAAACAAAAGAACAGTCTAAACAGTGGACTTCTCCAAATGAACGTGCTCCGAAAAAGGCAAAAACCGTTCGATCGGCCGGGAAGATTATGGCAACAGTTTTCTGGGACTCAAAGGGCATAATCCTTATTGACTATTTGGAAAAGGGAAAAACGATCACAGGACAGTACTATGCTGATTTATTAGACCGGTTTAATGCAAAACTAAAAGAAAAGCGGCCCCACTTGTCCAAGAAAAAAGTGCTTTTTCATCACGACAATGCTCCAGCACATTCGTCTGCAATCTCAACGGCTAAACTGGTTGAATTACGATACGAATTGCTCCCCCATCCACCCTACTCACCTGACTTGGCCCCCAGTGATTTTTTCCTTTTCCCAAATTTAAAAAAGTGGCTTGGAGGAATAAAATTTTCTTCAAATTCTGAGATCATTACTGCCACAAATGCTTATTTTGAGGAGTTTGAGAAATCTTATTTTTTGGAAGGATTAAAAAAGTTAGAACATCGTTGGAAAAAGTGTATCATTATGAAAGGAGATTATGTCGAAAAATAAAATGCACTTTGGTATGCATATTGGTTTTTTCATTTCAAAGTCACGGACTTATCAAACTACCCTCGTATATATATATATTATCAGAGATGAATAAGCCGGCATTTAGTTTAGAAAATAGTTCTTTAACAACATCTGTAAAATAATTGTTTTAATTTAAATGGGGAGGGATTTAGCCCTGCGAGATCCTATTTAACTGTGCCCTAAAAAAGTATTTTCTTCTTTCTGACTGGTTTTATTGCTAGATTATAAAATATGCAAGAAATAATCATGTACAAAAAGAATAATAAAAAATTGAAAATTGTTTAACAAAATAAAAATATATAAAACTGCTATTTAGAAAAGTTTTGGTGTTATTACATTTTAATTAGTGTAATTTAAAAATTAAATTTGATTATTTAGGTTTCCAGTTGTATTAAAATATTTCAGACACTATAAACAGTATTGAAATTACAATTTTAGCAATGTCTATATCCAATGTTCATTACTGGAAAATGACCAATTAAGCACCCCAGTTATTAGAAAACCCTCTTAAAACCTTAAAAAAAATGAAATTTTATAAATGGCTATTGATATATAAAATTCTAAAAATGTAATAAAGTCTTTTATAACTACGAAAACATAAAAGCTGTAAATTTTGCAAGAAAATAAAGCTGTATATATATTTATTAAATAAAGGCAACTCTTAGCATATTTATTGAGATTTTCTCTGAAAAGGAGTGTAACTTCGACACATTAATGTCTGCTCCCTGGTTGATTTCAATGATTTGACTTGATAATGCAAGATTATAAATTATGCGAGGTACAGGTATGGAAAAATAATAAAATCTACATTTTAATTGCTTATTTTTTATCAACTATACACATTCAAGGATGTCTATTATTGGCACATCTGCCCTAGAAGTCAAGCTAAAATGTTCACCTGTTTAATTTTAAAATGGTAAGAAGCTTGCTTATACACTAATGGCTAAGTTTTGTTTTTTGCAAATGAAATTCAAGTCTATTTTTTGCAGAATAATATAAGTATCTTAGGAAAGTAAAGAGAAACTTCAAATGTCAGCCATGTAATTTCTACGTTACGTATCTGCACTTGACTATTGCCCTTACTTTTTCTCCGCTCTGGTGCTGATGAATGATATTGAACTACGATCTGTCAGCCTGATGTTCCCTGATTCTTCCCGGGGTTCTTTGGGATCATTTTCTTTGCATTAAAAAATGAGGGGGAAATAACTATAAGATCGAGGGTGAGTATGAGTAGGAAATGCTTATTATCCCATAGAAAAAGACATAAAATCGAACTGTCATGAACAGAATCTGTTTTATACATATAGAAAAAGAAATAAGAGAGTTTACCAATGGTATAAAATGCTTTCATTGCCGGTGTCTTAAATGTTTTTTTTTTGTTCGTGTGTGTGTGTGTGTAACCGGAGATATTTTTTTACCTTATATTAAGAAAACTAGTGCATGCAAAAGTATGAAAATCGATAATGCAATGGAGAAATGTTTAAAAAACAAGTTGTCGCAGGCATTTTTTAAATCAAATATTTATTTTAAGAGCTTTTAACCCTTTCCGGCACACTATGTCCGGTCTGGGATACCTAACTTTAATTCCTAACTTGCAAACGGCATCAGTAATATTTTAGTAAAATTTTGCTTCCACAATAAAGGCTTAAATTAAGGAATTCAAATTATCTAAAAAATTCTTTTAGGAATTCCGGTGACAGTTGATAATTTCTCATTTTACTACAGATTTTGCCCGTGCCGGAAAGGGTTAATTGATCAAAAGATTTAAGTTGATCAAAATCGTTCCATTTCATTGAAAAAAAATATTGGAACAAAAACTATAGTTAGATCTTAATCATTTTTATAAGAATATATATATTACAAACTTGGTGTGCATTTATTTTTTTTTTTATTTGCCTACTTTTTTAAGGTTTTGCTTTTAAGTTTTTATTGAAATTTTCATCATTTCAAGAGATATTTTTTTATATTTTCTAAAATATTATTTAATTTTAAATTGTTGCTAATTGTAAAATAACCGCAAAGAATAATATTTCCTTTCAATTAAAAATTTGTTTACACGTGACGATTAAAAAAAGTGAAAACTATAAAATTGCATTTAAATTATTATCAGTTTAAAATAGAAAAATATAAAAAATTACGTCATAAAAAGTGTATTTACTAGTGATGATTAAAAGAAAAAAGACTTTAAAATAAAACTTTTATTATTGCACTTAGACCAGTAAATAGAGGCTACTACATCTTATTTAAAATGGCCTAATAATAATATTACCAAGTTTTTTAAATTTAAAAATATAAATACTCGAGATATTTATTTTACATTTCGAGATAATCTTTAAAAGCATTGCTGCAAATTGTAAGAATAAAAATTTTCTTCCTAACAATAAAATAAATTTCTGTGAACATTAAAAAGTTTAAAAAAAACTTTGGTGAAAACTAAAATGTCTTTTTTATAAGAATTCACTTATATTCTTGTTAAAAAATAACATGAGGCAAAGACTTTGTTTGCTTGGTTCATTTTACATTACCCCTTTTTTTTAAATTTTAACGGATATTTTTTAATGAAACACGAAAATACCCACAAGATGTCTTATAGCAGGCGTTAAAATTTCCAATTAAACGAAATGATAGAAACCCGTTTACGTGATAGTACTTAATGTTTTTGAATTTGTAAATAAATCTTCCGTAATCTTTTCAAAGCCGCCCAAATTACCGTGATTTTACATTATTTGGTATCTGAATTGGAGTTTGTGATCATAGCTCCTAGAAAAACACCGAGAACCTTTAGTGCGATAAATAATTGTTTCATTCTACGGAAAGCTGTGACTTTTATTCTAAATGCATTCTTAGTTCTTTAATTAAGAATTTGGGCATTTTAAACACGGATAAACATGGAAAAAAAGTTATTTATAAATGATTAAATGATTAAATGTAGAAATATGATTAAATGTAGAAAATAATTATTTTGTGAAAAAGATTTAGTTAAAACAAAAATCGTAAAAACTCTAGCAGTTTATAGAAATAGGTATTCTAAGTAAATTGGAACTTAAATCATAAGTGCAATTTAATTAATGTCTACGATTTTTCTTCATTTTAATGTTCATTGTGGACATCCTTACTTCGTTCACAACGCCTCCCGCTTATAAGACATATGTATATTTTTTCCTGTAGATATTTTATAAAAAAAATAATATTAAATTATGATTAAAATATATTTGTTTAGTTCAAAAATTTACACAGCTAATTCGCAACGAAAAGACAAAACAATTTTACATTTGAAGGTGAAAATTACCAATGCCTACACTCATCAATTCTCATTTGAACTCTTTAATTTACTTCTAGTAAATAGAATTGCGTTGATTATCTGTTGAGAACATAATTCACTGTAGACTTCAACGCCTCATCATTAACAGTGAAAAGACCATTAAATACCCATTTGCTGGAAATCATGTCACTTTGTTGGTAGAAATCTTTTAGAGATAAGCTATACAGTTTGGAAATTTAAAAATGAATTCAGAAATCTAAAATGACTATCTCTTACGAAGAAAATGACATCAGAAATACAAATTAATGAAAATTATCTTAATATAATTGGCTGTACCAATAATAATAATTTAAAAAAAACAGTCCTACTCTGTACTATTTTGTTTTCAAATAAAAAAAAATTTCAAATAAAAAAGTGACTGACACCAATAAAATTATTAAATATTTACTAATTTATACATGCTGAAATTAGTCTTGGGGAATCGCTCATATATTAAAAATGTTTTACTCAAAAAGTAGAAGTATTTTAGGCAAAAAAATTAGATTTTTTGGGGTGCATTTTTTTGGATAAGAAGTTCGAAATCTATCAGTTCGATTAAAAGGCAAAAATGTGGGCGTCTTAAGCTCTTATGCTTTAGGATATATGTGCATATTTTCGCATAACATAAAAAACTGCTATAACTGAGAAAATTTTAAGACTTCAAATGATAAAAATGGCTGTTATTGATACTAAAACACCTGATCTTATATTTAAGAAAAAATGCTATATATTAGGTTTAATTTGCTCGAAGGGCTCGAAGGGAATCTGCACAATGAAGTCTTAATAAAAAAACATTGTGAAGACTCCAACATATATATATATTTATATTTCTTTTCAAAAATACACACATAAAAAATTGTGGGTAGAGTCGATTGAATGCTTTTTACTTCCGGCTTGAAGCTCTCTGATAGCCATTTAGTGTCAACTTAGAAATGGAATTGTGAAATTGTGTAATAATTCTTTTCTGCTCAGTTTCGAAAAACTGTTTCATATGAAAATTTTGTCAATCAGTATGATTGAGGTGAAAATAATATCAGTACAAAAAACCCTGAACGGGTTAAAAGCTTGTGACGCAGCACTTTATCTTATATATCTAAGAATTTTAAATTTGGGACTTAAAACTAATGATATCAAAATTTATGTGACGCTATGCTATTAATTAATATATACATATATTAAAATTTAATTCATTAAGGTTTTATCAATTACATCTTTCATAAATTCAAAATATGAATCTTAAAAGATATGATATCAAAATTTAAGTGACGCCTTGACGAGGCTTTAATCAATGTTTTAAAATTCCATTTATTTATTTATTGTCTAAATACATTTTCATATCTAAACAATACCTTTCATTTTCCAATACACTGTTAAATACATCACTTTCACTGAATATATATAATGCACTGAAATGTATTTATTTGAATAAATAGATTTATCTTTTGGGCTACGCTATCCAAAATCAAAAATAACATTTGAATACATATTTTTTGCGTCATAAATGGGAATCGTGGAAGTGATTCACATTTTTTGAGTGATTTATGAACATAATTCACATTTTTATGCAATTCATGGATGTAATTTGTATTTTTTGAGCGATTCATGGATGTAATTCGCGTTTTTTATGCAAATCATGAATGCAAAATGCTATTCCCTATTTTTATGCGATTTATAGACATGATTTGCATTTTAGCTTTCTGCTGCTAAAATTCGTATTTTTTGAGCGATTTATGAACATAATTCCCATTTTACTACACAAATAATAGACGTAATTTGCATTTTTCATACAATTTATGAACATAATTCTCACTTTTTTAGACAATTCATGGATGTAATTCACGTTTTGTGGATATAATTCACATTTTTTATGCAATTCGCTTTTTTTGAGCGATTCATGGACATAATTCGCGATTTTTATGCGATTAAAGAATGTAATTTACATTTTACATGATTTATGGATGTAATTTGCTATATTTATGAGATTCGTAGACATAATTAGCATTTTTTGAGCTTTCTGTCGACGAAATTTGCGTTTTTTGATCAATTTATTGACGTTATTTGTGTTTTTATAGGATTTATGAATGTAATTCGCTTTTTTTACCAATTCTTGGACCTAATTTGCATTTTTTGTAATTTATGAGTGTTATTAGTATTTTTTTGCACGATTCATGGAATGATTTGCTTTTTTTGAGTGATTTATGAACGTAATTTGCGTTTGCTTTCTGCTGCTAAAATTCGTGTTTTTTGAGCGATTTATGAACATAATTCCCGTTTTACTACACGATTCATAGACATAATTTGTGTTTTTCATACAATTTCTGAACGTAATTCTCACTTTTTTAAACAATTCATGGACGTAATTCACGTTTTGAGCGATTTGTGGACCCAATTCATGTTTTTATGCAATTCGCTTTTTTTTTTGAGCGATTCATGGACATATTTCATGATTTTTATGCGATTAATGAATGTAATTTACAATTTACATGATTTATGGACATAATTTGCGATACTTATGCGATTCATAGACATAATTTGCATCTTTTGAGCTTTCTATCGACGAAATTTGCGTTTTTTGATCGATTTATTGACGTTATTTGTGTTTTTATAGGATTTATGAATGTAATTTGCTTTTTTTACCAATTCTTGGACGTAATTCGCATTTTTTGTAATTTATGAACGTTCTTAGTGTTTTTTTGCACGATTCATGGAAGTGATTAGAATTTTTTGAGTGATTTATGAATGTATTTCACGTTTTTATGGGTTTCATGGACGTAATTTGTGTTTTTTGAGCGATTCATGAATGCAAAACACTCTTCGCTATTTTTATGCGATTTATAGACGTAATTTGGGTTTCAGCTTCCCATTTTACTACACAATTCATAGGCATAATTTGTGTTTTTCATACAATTTCTGAACGTAATTCTCAGTTTTTTAAACAATTCATGGACGTAATTCACGTTTTGAGCGATTTGTGGACCCAATTCGCGTTTTTTATGAGATTCATGGACATAATTTGCGATTTTTATGCGATTAATGAATGTAATTTACATTTTACATGATTTATGGGTGTAATTTGCTATATTTATGCGATTTGTAGACATAATTTTCATTTAAGCTTTCTCTCGACGAAATTTGCGTTTTTTGATCGATTTATTGACGTTATTTGTGTTTTTATAGGATTTATGAATGTAATTCGCTTTTTTTACCAATTGCTGGACCTAATTCGCATTTTTTGTAATTTATGAATGTTATTAGTATTTTTTTGCACAATTCATGGAAGCGAGTTGCATTTTTTGAGTGATTTATGAACGTAATTTGCGTTTCAGCTTTCTGCTGCCAAAATTTGTGTTTTTTGAGCGATTTATGAACATAATTCCCGTTTTACTACACGATTCATAGACATAATTTGTGTTTTTCATACAATTTCTGAACGTAATTCTCACTTTTCTAAACAATTCATGGACGTAATTCACATTTTGAGCGATTTGTGAACACAATTCATGTTTTTTATGCAATTCGCTTTTTTGAGCGATTCATGGACATAATTTGCAATTTTTATGCGATTAATGAATGTAATTTACATTTTACATGATTTATGGACGTAATTTGCTATACTTATGCGATTCATAGACATAATTTGCATCTTTTGAGCTTTCTATCGACAAAATTTGTGTTTTTTGATCAATTTATTGACGTTATTTGTGATTTTATAGGATTTATGAATGTAATTCGCTTTTTTTTACCAATTCTTGGACATAATTCGCATTTTTTGCAATTTCTGAACGTTATTCGTGTTTTTTTGCACACTTCATGGAAGTGATTCGCATTTTTTGAGTGATTTATGAATGTAATTCACGTTTTTATGCAATTCATGGATGTAATTTGCATTTTTTATGCAATTCATGAATGCAAGTCGCTATTTTTATGCGTTTTATAGAGGTAATTTCCGTTTCAGATTTCTGCCACCAAAATTCGTGTTTTTTGAGCGATTTATGAACATAATTCATGTTTTACTACACGATTCATAGACGTAATTTGCATTTTTCATACAATTTATGAATATAATTCTCGCTTTTTTACATGATTCATGGACGTAATTCACATTTTAAGCAATTTGCGGACATAATTCCCAATTTTTATGCAATTTGCTTTCTTTTTTTAGCGATTCATGGATTGAATTAACTTTTTTTTTTTTTTTTTTTTTTTTTTTTTTTTTTTTTGCGGTCTTTGGACGAAATTCATGTTTTTCGTGTGGTATTTTCTCGAAATGTTGGGGTTTTTTACATGATTCTTTGTTGAGATACACTTTTTTTTTAATGCAATTCTTTGTTGAAATAAATAAATAAAAATTGTTTCTTCATAAAATTTTCTGCACATGGTGTGCGTCTATATTATACAACTATGCTTGTCAGTGTGTATTGTCAGATTTTTTTTTTTCAGATTAAATTAAGGTTCGATAGAATATTTCTTAGGGTTTGGATGAGGTTCAACTCAAATAGAATTTAAACAATTACATTTTAGAAATGACAAAACTAAAAAATGTAATTATTTATCGCCCATTATTAGCTGTTAGTATTTTAAAATATTTATTTGTTAGTGTGTTAGTAACTTTACATTATTTGAATTAAAAATTTTTAATTTCTTGTATTAAATTTAATCTTAAATATGTTTTCTTCTTAGGTATGTTATGCAATTTATTTAAATAATGGATTCAAAGGTATTTGAGGATTTTGTGTTCATTAGTAGAAACAAGGCCTTTTTTTTTAAATAAAAAAAGTGTTAATTATCAAACATTTTTGTAAAAGAATGTTAGAAAGAAATACTTCAATTTCGAGACAATGAATATGAAATTAAAACATCTATAGGAAAAAAGGGGGGTAAATTTATATTTTATGAAACTCATTATTAAAGCATAGAAGTATAAGTTATTTCTTTTTAAACCAATGTTATCATTAATATTTGGTTAAGAATTATTTGCTTACCCAACTTTTAGTGCTTGTAAATTCTAACATTATAAAAATATATTAAGATTTTCCATTTTAGATGTCCAATTTATAAATGCAGTTTATTAATAACGCTATGTTCTAAGCTGTAAAGCTAATGCTTTTATATTTTGATTATTGATTTCTATAACGTAATATTAACTATTACAATACTTTTGTATTTGGTTTGTGATCTGAGAAAAAATTTTTCACGCTTGGATTTAAATCATCAGACTCTTAGGAAGAAAAAAAGAAAAAAAAATTCAATTTTGAACAGCATCTAATGCAGACTACAATGATGCGCTGTAGTACCTCCGTGGCAACTGCTAAATAACATTTTAAAATATAAACATGGAATTTCGAAATTATTAATGAAATAATAGGATGCATGAAACATGTTAAAGCTACAGTCACTAATGGATAATGAGAGCTGGGTGCATGTCAAATTACTGGATGAAGCAAACTTATGCAATGGTCTCTAAAACACATGAAATTTCTCAAAGCCGCAGTCAATAACAAATGTATGAGCACTATGCCCATATGAAAACAAACAACAAAAATTAACAGATGCAGCAAACTATGTGGTAGCATGCAGATTCCCAATATCTGGAAGAAATGAGTGATACCTGAACTAAAAAAATCCAGTGACAATATTGTGAAACAAATACATTAAAACAATAACGTTTATATTAGAAAAAAAAGGGCCTAAAACTCTCACTCGCTAAAATAAAACTCGTTAAAGTAGTCCAACTACTGCATGTATAGCACTTAGAGCACATGAAAACAAAACAAAAACAAAACACTCAGGCTGCAGCAAAATTGCTGTGCAACAATCCGTAAAATACACAAAATTAATTAAAAATGCAATCACTAATGCATGTTGTACAAGCACTGTGTGTACATGAAGAAAAAAAACAATGAGTGCAACTAATTTGTTTTTAAATCTCTGAAATCTTTATAGCCACAGTCACTAATGCATGTAAGAACAAATTAACTTCATTACTTTCTTTTGAATTATCAAAATACTGCTGTAATTTGTTGATAAATACTAGTTTGTTCACAATTTCCAATAATAAGTGCACTTACTTATTTTAAAAATTGTTTAAAACCTGGATTTACTGGCCATTAAGCTAAGCTAAAAAGGCACAGTTTTAAAATGAAAATTAATAGCGACAAAAATGCATAAGAAAAAGTAATAAATGCATTTTGAATAACATATTCAAGCAATTTTAATCTAAAAAATAACATCCTGGGTTATTAATCACAGAAATTAATAAATGAAATAAAAAAGCACAATTTTTACAACACTTTAAAACTTAGTATTGTTAATTAATTCATATAATTATTGTTAATTAATTCATATAATAAGGACATCTATAAACTTAAAAACAATCTATTTTGAGAATTTTAGAATTCACAAGCACTTGGTTAAACTGTTGGTCAATTATAAATATTGTTTGTTTACCAAAATTTAGCAATAGTTTACACATTCTGTGATAGTTTATGTTGGTTTGAAATCAAATCAACATGCTAACTAATGTATACATCACTTATACTTTTTAAATAATACTTTAATAATGAGTGCCAAAAAATATTTATTTACCTTTCTTTTTCATTATAGATGGTTTAGCTTCACGTTCGTCTCCTGAAATTGAATATTTCATGCCAACATACAGCACGAATCAATTTGTTTTGATTCGTGTACTTGGATTCACCATATTATTTTATCCAAAAAAGGGGGCCTTTCAGTTTCTCCACATAACACAATACCTATATTACCATAATAACCATTATTTCGCAAATTACACAACATACATGCTAAAAACAACAAGTGCCAAGTACAAAGCTTACCGCAAGCGAATTCGATTACGATTCAAAACAAAACTATCTAAACGGCGTATGAATACATGGAATTCTAAAGCAAATTTATTAAAAATAATTTTTGTTTGTAAATTTTAAAAGAAAATCATAAGTGAAAAGTATATTGAATATGTATAATTAAAAAATATTTTCCTATTTTTAAAAAGGATTCAAAATATTTTTTCCACAAAATGCAAAAATATCCAATGTAAGAAACGTAATATTTTCTTCTTACGAAAAATAAAGGCAAAATAAATAGAAATTTGATTTAGTATATATTTATTGAATGTTTTAAAGCGCATGATAAGATGTTTTTGTAGTTTCAAAAACATTTATTGCTTCGATGCGGGTGTTTTAACTGTGACCATTACTACATTTGCCTTTTTGCAGTGTCTCCGTCTGCTAACCCATAGAATAACATGTAATCCGCGAGCTAATATAGTCCAATTTTCCAAGATCAATATATAACAAACAAGAGTTTTCCTAGAAACAAGGCAAGTCTTATTCCCTCTATCTTAAAGAGATTCATATTATATATAAGTTTTAATAAAATCTCCCAGCCCGTTTTCTAGATCTCATTATCAGGAACAAACACCATCGTTTTCAGTTTAATAATGGTTATCGAGATCTAAAAATATACGGCACGTAGAAATGTAAAAATTATAGGATAGGATTAGACTGGGAATATAAGACTATATTAAAAAAATTGGACCATTCTGACCAATATTTGCTGAGTTATAAGAAGGCGGCTTTTCCGATTTCCTTTGAAGTTGAGTTAGCTGTATATATGAAGTTCCGCATCTACCTTTATGACGATGGTAGGTTTTGACGATGGTAGGTTTAAAGCTGCGTCACTTGAAGGCTGCCGCCTTCTATGATAATACGGTGTTGTGAGCTTAATGTTTTACAAATATAATAAGAGTGAGTATTTGTTTTACTCAAAATGTTAAGCTCTGTAATGTCAGTTAGTATTTTTTAAATATTAATATGTTAATTGATGAAAAGATCTTTTAGACAATTAATCAGCAAATTTTGATTAAATATGACCTAGCACATGGTTTGAAACTTACACGTTTATTCAAAACTTATATATAAAACATTGTAGTAACTTCCGGCTTTCCCAAAATTATATGATTTCAAATTCAAAATCCTGAGCACTGGGCTGTGAGAGGCAAAAAAGTTTGCATGTTGTGATAAATAACAGACACATTAGTAAAAATTTTACCATTTTTCTTTCAAAATACAATTCAGAAGAACTGAACTGGAACAATATGAAAAAATATATGTGTTCTAAACAATTCTCGTTAAATACGGTTCAATATAAACAAGGCACTCTGTCAAACAAGAGCATAAGTTTGTCTGCAGATCGCAGAGAGAGTTTAAAACCCTTTATCTATAAATTAACAAATGAAAATTGTTAATATAAAATTTATAATTCATTACATAACTGCACTATTATATTTATCTATCCTCCCTCTGGAATTGGGATAAATCTTTAGTTTTCTCAAACTCAAAAAAATTAAAAAAAATAGCCTTTCCCCGAACGAACTTACCGTCCCCTGAATTTTTCACTCTTTCAAATATTTAATGTTAAAAAATAAAAAATGCGTAGAAGAAGTAATTGCGCCTTAAAGAAATCGTCAGTCCTTATCCGCTTTTAAAATAACGCGTAATTTTAATCTATGAAAGAGCTCGATTTTGTAACTGACAAAACATCTATGTTTTTGTTCAATTATGAGTGACATTCCGAACGTGTATTTGGGGAGTTTTTTAGTTAATAAAATCCGTCAATTACTTTTTTTCAAAATTTTATAATTTGTTGTTTGGTGTGAGATAATTCGCTATAGGTATACGAAATTTTAAGTGTCCAACATGTATATTTTCTGAAAATGGGCTCTTTGTCTTTCTGCATTTTTGCCGATCCCACCGAAGCTAACATAGGACAGAAAATACGGGCTTCTGATTGTTTAATAATTTAAAGAGCATTTTGCTTTGGATCATTGTTGAGTGTATGTTAATTTAATCATCAATTTCTGTTTGAAAATCTTTTAAGAGAAGATTTTAGCAAATTTGCTGCTCATTTTACATTTTTAATGATAAAGAAATATTTTCTGGAATTTATAATAAAAGAAGTTAATCTTGATATTTTTTAATTATTCTCTATTACTTTTAGAAATATAAAAAATAGTTAAGATAAAAATAATTTGGGTAATAATAATAATCATGTTAAAATAATAATAATTTCTTTTTATTATTTTAACATGATATGCACACATATCACCTAAAACGTAGGGGAGAGGGGGGCACCTTTGAACATTTTTTCAAAAAATCAATATATTTCTTACTTGATTTATATTTATAGAGTTTAAAATATTTCATAATAAAAACAATACATTTCTTTATCATATGAACATTTCTTTATCATATATTATCACATTTTCTAAAGAAATTAAATATATTGTGTGGATTTAAAAGGTTGAATGATTTTTGTTTAAACGTGCCCCATGTAGGAGTTCCTTTGAACAAGCAAGGGGCACCTTTGAACAAATGAATAAATTATGAAAATATTGAGAGTTTCTATAAAAAATTTCATATGTTACAGAAATATAAAGCAATATGAGTAAAATTAAATAACCATATTTTGTTGAAATTACAAATTTTTTTGTTATTTTACTAACATTAAATCCATCAAAGTTGATTTTAAAACTCATTGTTGATAGAACACAAAGTGTTCCTCCAGTTGTGTTTGGTTGTAAAAACTTTTTTTACTATGTCCTTTAAATACACCAATGTGATATCTGATGCTTCTGGAAAATTAAAAATTTACATTCACTATTTTTTTAAGAGACCTGATATAAAATACCGTTTTATCCGTTACGGAAACTAGAAATAATGTTTGGAAACCTGTTAAATCATGAATCATTATTTTGCATCCACGATTTGCAATTATCCAATAAATGAATTTAGATTTGAAACTTCCCATCACTGATACATACAGAGGTTGGAACCTATGTGTGCGGTAACTGGAATTATTAGCAGTATAAGTTATGTTCTTTGATATTCTTATTTAACCTCTTTTCACATAAAAAAAGTCAGACCTAATAGTATTTAGATACATTAACAACCTTTTACTTCATAGTTTTAAGTGCTCTCTTTAAATTATTTAAATTATTATGTATCACCAGTTTATTCGGTGTTTCTTCGCTGTTCAAAGGTGCCCCATTACAGAGTTAGAGTTAAACATTAGAGTTAAACATTAGAGTTAAACATTAAACATTAAACCCCTTTAGAGTTAAACATTACAACGGTTCACTCAATTCGGATGAAAAATTTTAATAAAACAAAGCTTAGAAAATAAAGCTAACATCTTTTTTTAAGTGGTGAACAATAGATTACAATTTTAGGGATAGAAGTTTGTAAACAAAAATCTTACAATTTTATTTCCTTAAGTTTAGATTCAAGAGGGAGAAAAATACATATCTCGTTTAGACAGTACTGTTCATACAAAATGGTACAGCTTTGTATAATTATTCCTCTGAAGCAGCAGTAATGTACAGTAAAACCTCCATAACGGACACTCCCGAATAGCGGACACCTCTATTTAACGGACAGTTTTTCAATCCCCACTCCCAAAACCTAAATTTTTGTATATTTAACCTCTGAATAACGGACATTCTGAATAGCGGACACTTATTTTGACAATGAAGAATGAAATTTTTTTTTTAATGTGAAACAAAAGTGAAAAAAAAAAGTAAAAAATCTCTAAATTTATAGGGACAATGTGTCACAAATTTTCTGATCACAGATAAATTTAGTAGTGGCTGGGAAAAATCCCCTTCTCCTGCCCTATATTGAATTCGGGGGGTGATTTGGGAGAGAATGCCCCTTCCAGAACATTAGAATCCCTCCTACCTCGCCGAAAATTTGAGATTTTGTGCTTTTAAGAAGCAGCAAAATATGGTGAGCAGTTATACAATTTTTTTTATAAGGGAAAAAAAAGATTATTCAGAAGGATTAAGACTACTGATTTCGCACCGTGACTAGAACTTGACACTGAAAGGCAAATTACATGTAATCGCAAGTAAAGCAAAAGGTGTGCACAATTTCATTTCAGTTTTATTGCTTTAAATTTTTTAAATTTCTGATTAATTATATAATAGACGGTGGTATATTTTTACGGTTATACATTTAGGACATATATGAGCCAAATAAGGAAACATATGCATTTCTTATCAATTTTAGAATCGACGCGGTTTTCCCAATAGCGGACACCTCCGAATAGCGGACAATTTCAGCGCTCCCGAGCTGTCCGTTATTTAGAGGTTTTACTGTATTAATATATACATTTTTTTAAAATAATTTATATGAAGGAAAATATTTAGAGTGTTCAAAGGTGCCCCCCTCTTCCCTACATCCACATTCTTAAAAATTTATTTACAAAAAATAATCACATTTTCTTTTTACGGCGTCAATTACGCAATAATTACAAGTACTTTTGTTCTATATGTATATTGCTTTTTTTTAAATGACATTCCTTTTTATTACTAATATTATTTTAGCATGATACATCCATATATATTCCTAATACGAACATACGCATTAAGAACAAGTTATTTGCAAACAACGATTGCTCTTTAATTTATTCAACCAATAAAAAGCTCGTATTTTCTTCCCAATGCTAGCTTCGGTGGTATCGGCAAAAATGCTGCCTGTCTGACAAAAGAATGAAGTGGGTACGTTTTAGCCAGATAAACGAAGCCATAATAAATAATGAAGTATTGTTGCAAATTCAAATAATATTAACAAGAAAATAAATAAAAATCAATTCGATTTTAACAATCCTCTTTCTAACAATGTTCAAAATTAACGAAGTGTGCAACAATGCTTTTATTCGAATAAAAAGGAAATTATTCTCACTTAAACAATGCTTTTGTCAACAATGGTCAAAATCAACAAAATATACAACAGAATCTCTGAATCAATCTTTTTAACTACAATAAACATCTTATATTCGTTTCATGCGTTTTATATATTTAAACTTAATGCTGTAAAATATATAAAAAGTACGATTTGATATTGAGTAAAGTATTTGTATTCCAAATGGAGTTGCTTAACAACCTGGAAAAAGAAAAAAATAATCAAGAATGTGCCATGGAAAACACATGTTTTACATCTACATTAAGAAGTCTCAAACAGATGGGATTTGACTACGTTAAAGATCTTGGATTTGGGCAATTTGGCAAAGTTGTAGAAATGATTCATCCAATCACGAAAAGTACTTGCGCTATAAAAATTGTTAAAGAGGAAGATATATCGGCTGGAGAATTACATCTATGGTCCAGTCTATGCCACAAAAATATATTACCACTGATTAGTTTCAACTATATATCTCAAGATCGCACATTTATATTTATTACAAAAAAGTGTCCATGTTCATTAGACGAAAAACTGGGAGATGTAGAGTTAATTTTTGATTCGAAGGCATTAGAGAGAGTCATATCGTGGATGAAAGATGTTGCCATGGGTTTAGCGTTCTTGCACGAAAAAAAGATGGCTCACATGGACATTAAGACAAACAATGTCCTAATTACAGTTGAAGGGAAAGCTCTTTTGACAGATTTTGGATCTTTGAAGTCAGTTGAAAAACCAAATTCTGAATATACATCACCACTACCTTATCGTCCACCTGAAACCTTCGCTATGCATGGAAACTGGGAAACAGTGGATAATGTGAAATATGATACGTGGACATTTGCAATGATGTGCATAAGAGTTTTTACACGAGAAAATTTCAACCAAGGAAGGCGTCCACAAAAAAATTTCTGGCCCAAAATAATGTATCCTTTGATCTTTGATATTATCCAGAAAAAATATTTTGCTGAAAAAGTAAGAGCTTGTTTTCCTCGATCACAAGACTGCCTACCGAAAGTTGACGATGCATTGAATCTAATCAAGACGTGCCTTCACTTAGATCCTCGGAAGCGCATCACAATGAAAGAAGCTTTGAATCACAGAGTTTTTGGTGGACAAGTAATTTTTGAAGTAGAAGAGAATAGCCCATGAAATGAAAGAGCTGGTTACCAGAAAATTAAAAAGTTGATTTCTGAATTGAAAATGAGCTCAAAAAATAAAAATGTCTTAAGTGAAGAGTGTTATGAAAATGATAATGTGAAAGAAAGAAATGTAGATGGGCAGGAAAAATTGATGTTTAATGCCAAGATTAACAAGAAAAAATGTGTTACACCTGTGAATCAAGTTGAAAAAAGTTCTACCGGTAAAGAAATTGAAAATAGTGTTAGAGAAAAAGTGTCTGTTCCATCTGAAAATGCTGAAAATTGTTATACAAATGATGAAAAAAAGTTTTGTAATGCTAAAATAAATAAACAAATGGTAACTGAAGTAATTCTTACAGCGCGTACTTTGTATGATGATGTAAAAAGTCAAGGTGGTGTTGAAAATTATTTGAAGGAAATGGATTCTCAAATGAATCAAGTCAAAGGATCAAAACGCATGAATAAAATTTTAGGCTGGGCAAGAGAAAAAAAGAACTCTTTTTCCAGGATAATTGCCCGCTATCATTCAACGAATTGATAACAAAAAATTTGAAAAAAAAAAATCCTAACTTGTCAACTTCAACCTTTTTATAATATTATCACTGAAACTATCAAGGGAAATCCAATAGTATGCCAGCAAGTCATAGCATCTATAGACAATAGAATTTTACTGGACACCTCCTGCCGGATGCTGTTTTAATCCAAATTGTTTTTTTACAGAAGCATTTTTATTTCAAAATTCTCTTCCACATGTATAACAAAATTGTCATCCTGTATAGCTTATAAACCTTCACTTGTATTGTAATTAGACCTACCAAATTAAAGCTGTTATCCGGCTAAACCATAAAAAACATGAGTAGTGTTTTTTATTTTTAGTTGAAGATCGTTAACTATAATTAATTAAAACGAAGTCGGTCTACCATTCAATAAATAAATAAATGATTCCCAGATCTAGACAAGCATGAAACAAAATTGGATTTGTAGGTTGATTAAATCTGCGTTAAATATGTATGTTTTTAATTAATTATTAAATTTAAAGGAATTTTGAATGTATATCTAGTGAAGCAGTTTGTAATCACAGGTAGTTTCCACTTTTTTATAGATAAAATACTTATCGAGTTACAAAAGATTGTTGTCATGACACGATAGGTTTCTATTCTTATGTTCTCTCAATAAACAATAAAAAAATAAAAATTTTATTTCTACTTGCGTGAAGAAAATAATAGTATTAGTATGTTGATTAAATATAAATTAAAAATTTTCCGAATTCCTTGCTAAAGAACGCCCAAGTTTGGGACATATTTTTAGAATCATGTTTAAAGACAACTGAATAAAATTTGCGGTCATGATTACAAAAGGGCTTTGTAATCATACGTTTTTATGTATTTATTTATAAATAAACGTTCCATCTAAATGCGTCTTTTTTCACTGCACAATATATTTTACTCCTTATCGCCTTCATAAATCTGCGCGTGAAACAGAGCATTCCAATTCCATATCCTTCTTATATGACCTTATAAGCATACAGACATAACATACAATAGTTCGACACATACTTCAATTGAAATGAGTTCCGGGAAACAGATTCGCTGGGGGACTTTAAGATTTGTAGTTTGGTCGAGTATAAATTTGTAAATCCGCTTCTGTATAGAAAACACATTCAGTTTTGTAAGAATAAGGATTTAGAAATTTTGATGTAGGGAACACAAATACTACATATTTTATTTTATCTGCATATGATATTGATACGGAAGAAAACTGTATATTTCAAAGCGCTTTATAAGGAAAATTTTAAAAATATAACACAAGCAATTAAAATGCGATTTTTGGACTGTTCTGTACATTTAATAAAACACCAAAAAATAGCTAGTAACTTTTCTGACCTTTTTTTCTATTTTGGGCATTTTTTAAACCATAGTGACATAGTAACTTTTCTTCCTTTGTTTTTTATTTTGGGCATTTTTAACACTATAATGACATAGTCATTAAGAATGGAATCATTTCATTCAGCCTTATCTTTCCTTATTAGCTCACATGCTATTTTCAATACATTTTATAATGATATTATCAATAAATTAGCAGAAAAGTTACATTATAAAATGTCACTCTTTTAAAGGGGTGACTTGAATAGTGCAATAAGATAAAAAAATATGTAGAGTATTTACACATATATACATATATTATTTATGTGACAAATAGACTAACATAATCTGAAGTTTTATGAAAAATCGCGTAGTAGCTCTTGAGATAGAGCTATTGAGATAATCATGAATGTGCCACCTAATGAGTATTCTACTCCAAAAACTGAAGTATAATAATTTATATCAGAAACTAACTGAATCTGAAGTTTGATGAAAATTGGTGCAATAGTTCTTGAGATAGAGTTATTGCGATAATGACGAATTATGCACGACAGCAGTGTTTCCTGTTGAGCGATTTGCATAAAAACTTAATCCATGCAATGTCATATCAGGTACTAACTAAATATAATGTTTTATGAAAATCCATGCAATAGTTCTTGAGATATTGTAAATAATGCAGCATAGCAGCGCCATCTGTTGAGCGATATGCACCAAAAATAATCCGATCTAGTTCATATCAAGGTCTCACACAATCTAAAGTTTCTATCTAAAAGACACTTACATCAATCTAAAGTGAAATTCTGGGCATTAGTTCTTGAGATAGAGCGCCCACAAAATTTTTGTCACATGCACAGAGAGAGACAGACTGAATGACTAATTTACAGACAGGCTCACATATAGACATTTTATAAAAACATGTTTTTCGGGTTCTCTGACCCCTAAAACGTGTAAATCTGTCAAAAAACGGTATTTTGAAAATTTTCACAAATCCAGTACTCTTAACCAGTACCAAAATTCTTGTAAAGAATATATGTAAAAATATATATTAATCATATATTAATGTTATTTAAAGTCTATACTCAAACAATTTGATGAGAAATATAAGAACGCAATCATTATTTAAATGTATCTGTAAATGACACAATTTGCAGAGAAAATTTAAAATGCTTAAAATTAATTTTATACCAAAAACCTAAAAATAAAAAATATGATAAGTTTTAATAATATATTATGAAAGCGTATAATTTATTTTAAAATAAATGTTTTATTTCCCATACGTTGAAACTAGGAAAATATATAAACTATTATAAGTCATAAATAATTTACCAGTGAAAATTCATATCGACGATTTTCTATTTGTCTTCAATCCCTTTCTTTTATCTTATTAAGAGATTAAATACCCTCATTTTTTCGTTAAAATAATCCAAAAATGAAAATCCCATATTAAATAATTCGTAGGGAAAATATTTTTAGAGATTGTGAACTTACAGTTATTAAAATATTTTCCTTTGTTTTCATAACTCTAACTTTAACAATGGGAGTTCTTGAAGGGCAGTTCTTGTATAAAAAAATGACGTGACCTTATCTTCTGGTTTCCTTTTTTTTAGGTTTTTATCATTCCACATTTTCTATTCAAAAGATAAGTATAAGCTCTCGATTTTTTTTTCAGCCGTCGGTAAGGTGAAGCAACATTAATTATTTTTTTCCAACAGCGATTATCTATTTTCCGCGGTCTTGAAATTTTAAAAGGCAGCAGTTTATCATGAAAACGTGACATTTTTTATATGCATGTTGTTTACAAGTTTTATTTTTAATCTTAATATCCCATTATTTTCGTTTTTAATATGTTTCAAAAGTTCAAATAATTAATGAGATTTCCTAAGTGGACGAAAATGGGGATTTCTTGAGGTTACAGTAATGGAAAATAAATTTTGAAATTTCATTTTTTTAGTAAGAAATTATTCAGATTCAACGAATTAATAAATCTAATTATAATTTTACATGCCTCATACGAAAAAATAGGGTCTAAAATTACTATTTCAAATGTACATAAGTTATTACAGAAAAAAAGTACCGGAGCTCCGGCTTTCTTTTTAAAAATTGCATTCAGAAATTCCAAAACAATATAAAATCTGTTAACTTTTAAAAAAATTGTTTGATTTTTAACCGCTCGTAATGCAAATATGAAGACTCGTAATCTTAATAGACCATAATTCATTTTGAAAAAGAATGAGATAGTCAATCTAGAATGTGTAAAATGTATTTTGTCTACTACCATCTAATCTAAACCTATTTCTGAATACCGTCTTTCTCAAGTTGTCGGCGTACAGAGTTGGTTCATTTTCGAATTTATCAAAACAAAATTTTTGCACATTCTAAATGGACTTTCTTCATTTTCCAAATGGTTTATGTCTACGAATAAAACATTTGAGCATATATAAGATACATCGGAGGATAAATTTTATATTCTTACCAGTATTTTACACCAATAAATTTCAAGAGACATTTTTATAAGATATGCAATAGGAATGTATCATGTAAATTATTAATGACACATACTGGTACGAACAACGAAAGTCCTATATGCTCCGACCCCTGACAATAAGGATAACTTTTATTTGAATATCTTAAAAACTACATGGTGGAATGAGCTGTAATTTCCGATTCATATGTTTTAAGCTTATAAAAATTAATTTCTGTTAAAAATCTTATCTGTTAGATTTGATATATATTTTATAAATTAACTTTTAAATACATATTTTTATTTTTAAAAAAATCTTACATTTGGATATTTCTACATTCAGAACAAGAGCCGATGGAGTTTTTTCCTGGTAATATTAATGTTGAATGGGTTAATCGATGATTGATGAACAACTTCCCATTAGAGAAAGTTTTATTGCTGTACGATGTTATAAAAGACACTAGTCACAATTGTTCATGCTTAAAATAAATCTATTGAGAGAAAAAATCAGAAAATTTGTCTTCATTATCAATTCGGCCCCACCAGTGGCCGAGAGGTTGGGACCTCTCAACTGGTACACAGCAGGTGCTGGGTTCGAACCCAATCGCGGCTGTCGGCCTAACCGTTCGGAGTTTTCCGTGGTTTTCTTCGAGCCTTGCGTAAATACGGGTTAGGTTCCCTTAGAAAGACCCCCATGGAGGGCACTCCCCCTGGTCCTATATCCCTAGCGTAGATAATCGAACGACAAAAATCAACCATCATTATCAATTCGTTTTTAAGAAAAACGGCACATTAATTATGATCAACTTGTATGTCATATACATTTGCTCCTATACACAACATAATGATGCCAAAAAATTTATATTTTACGTGTATTTTCACGATAGGAGAAGTTTTAAAAATTTATGGCCTCATAAATTGCGGTCTTATTAGGAAAATTTTAAAACGACAAATATCATAATTCAAAGAGTAATATATGCAAAGAAGAGGTCTCGTAAATAAAATTTAGAGACGTTTCGAGAATATGTTAGAAGTGTTTTGCAGTATTTCCATATTCTTAGGATAAACATGGCATACTTTGAAGGGAAAATATTTTTATATTTCATGAATTCGAACTTTAAGTAATATATTGGAAAGCTACTAAAAATGTTTTTTAAACTTTCAAACATTTACGATAATGTAATTCTAATTACAAACATAATTACTCAGATATTAGAATACATCATTCTAAGCATGGAAAAAAATAAATAAAAAAATTCAATAGAAAAGTGAAAAAATATATTGATTAAAAGGCATTTGTATTAAATAGAAAATATAGTATACTACTTAATTATAACGTCGATAATTTTCATTAAATTATTTTAATCTCCAAAGTATACGAATTCACATATTTTTTGTTTAAAAAAAAATAAATAAATTAGTAAAACATTCATAAAAATAAAAATTAAACGCTAAATTATAATCACTTGGTGATGAAACAAATACTCGTAAAGTGTTTCATGTAAACTTGTGACATTCACCATTCGATCAGCTATTATTGGCATTTAATCACATAGTTTGGCGATAATTGTTTGGTCGACGGAATAATCAAATATTATCGAAATTATATACTTTATATAAATATAACGAGTTTTTTAATACAAAATTGAAAAGTACACAAAATAACTTTTGTAAATTTTCTGATTTTAAACGTCTCCAGTGTTTTTAGCTTTATAAAATTTACGAAATTCATTTTAGGAATAACGATGCAACGTTGCTTAGATAATAATGACAATTTTGACATGAAAATTTAACTCATTATCGCCGTATGTTGAAAATTGTATAAATAATAATTTACATTACCTGATAACAGCAATAAAGAATGCCAAATTTTAAAGCCCACTGTATAAGTAACATTGACGAATTTTTTGTATATTGCTTATATGTAACACAGTGATGCAAAGACTGAACTCATTTGTTCCTGAGATTTTGTTTTATGACATTTCTTGGTATAATGATTTTTAAATGTTGCAAAGTGAACGGGTAAAATGCTAAAAAATATGCTAAAATACTTTTATATTTATTTGATAAAATATAAGCGGTAAAATAGCAAATAAAGCCTTTGTGCAAAAATGTATAAAGACAGAAAATAAATGTTTAGAAATGCACAAATAATGCATTAAAAGATAGTAAACAAAATATACTACGAGATTTTTCATCAGTGCATGGGAGTATGCGTAATATTTGTAATAGTATAATATGCATAATTATATGTCTTGTCTAAATTTACATACAAAACTTACAAATTATACATTATAAACTATAATTATTATTTTTATGAACTACTAAAAATATATAGTTATATCTTTACAGGAAATAATAACATTATAAGTGTTTGTAATACAAAGTAATAATGTTCCTATTTGAGGTATAGAAGCAATTTGTTTCATAATCATCGTGTAAAAAACTTTACATAAATAAATGTTCCCTAAATGACTAATAAAAATATGTATTAATTCCTGCTTAGCGCCCTATATTTTGAAGTAAGAAAAAAGTAAAAAGTACGTATTTCGAATAAGTCTACAAGCTAAGATTATGGCTCATTTATTTGGATTAATAGTGAAAAAAACACAAACCAACTTACTTTTTATATTTAGCCATCTTTAAAAATGAAAAATCTATACACTCCGGAGAAGAACCTTTATTTAAGTAAATCAATATACACCTTTCGTTAACAGGTAAAGACATTTATAGATAATTATTACACTCAATTACACTGTTAAAAATCTTGTTCTAGTTTGAACCAAAAAAAGTTTGTTTTTTGGTGCTCAGTATCTGCCACCGTAAGATGGTGAATTCTTGAACCAAAATTTTGAGCTCCCATTGAAGCATAGTTCCAATACTTGGAACGAGGTTGAACTACGAAGATCCAAAAGTTGGTGCGAGATTTCGCCATCTTATGGTGGCAGCTATTGAGCACCAAAAAAACAAACTTTGTTTGGTTCAAACTAGAACAAGATTTTTATCAGTGTACTATAAACACTAGGCATAGATGGTCGATGAACTGAAGCCATTGAAACCAGTATTTCCGTTTTTAAAGTGATATTGCGTTTATATATGTATTTACGTTTGTTTTTTCTCAAAGATTAAGATAATGTGTCGGAGAGAACGAGATAGCAAACAAAATATATCTTTGAATTAACTGAAGATATGTTACAGTTATTGTCAAAAAAATGTGTTATTCTTATAATTAAATTAAAATGTGTGTCTTTTACAAAATACCCCTTTCTTTTGTGTAATGTTTACTGGACAAAAACGACTGGATTCGGATCTCGACACGGGCATGAATGTTTATTGTAAGTCAGATTCTACTTTAAATATTAGTATCGGTCTGGTTATTCCTCGTGTACAAAATATGATCACAGAGCCCGTAATAAATCAAATCAGGGGCAATATCTATATATTTGAATACTTTGAATCACCACATCGCATATCTGCAACATGCAAAACAGTCATTGATTCTTAAACAATGGGCTTTCAGTGGGTGGATTCTATTTATATTTAATGTACTCCAACACATCAAATGAATTAGTCAAAAAATTCTAAACAAATAACAATATTAAATTAGTTTTTTTGGGCCAAAATTTTACTTACGAGCTGAGCATTCCATGCTAAATTAAATGTATCAACTTTTGTTAAATTTAAAAAGTTGAAGATGCCAAAAATTGGACTTTTTACACAGCTAATTTCATGTACATTACAATTTTGTGTTTGTAAATTTCCAGTATTTACGAGTAGTATGTAATTTTGTATATATTCCAAATTTTAAAAATGTGCCCATGAGTAAATATTTTTTCTTTTATATGTTCTAAATTTTATAATTATTTTTACGAGCTCAAAATGATGTATTCTAATATCTCAAATAATCTTTCAAGTCGAATTTACAGAGTTACGCATTATAGGTATACAGCATTTATACAGTACAAGGTAAAATACAAAATCAAGGTTTTTTTGGGCATCAAGATAAATTTCGAGAGGAAAAAAAAGCGGAATAAAAAACCTTTACTTCCATCAAAATTTAAAAAAAGGATAATTAAAACATATTTAAATATGTATATAAATTTAAAAATATTTAGATCTGATTTTACAAGATATAACTTTATTTTATCTTAAACACATTTTTATACTTCCCCGCTAAATATTGAAAAATATCTTTTTAATCCAACATAAACGATTCGGCTATTGAGTAGTCTTTTATTCGTAACTAAATTTTATAACTTTCTAAATTCAGTTTCATTCCGCTATTCTTCCATTTTCTGCATCATTGACGGGGGCATATTTTATGAGTAAACCTCCGTTTCCTCGAATCGAATGAGATAAATAGTTCATGTTATTACCCAGATAAAATATATCGTGATAAACCTTGAGAGCAATCGTTTTTCGACCTATTGGGGCATTGTACGATACGAAAATTACGGGATGATAAAGTACAAGTTTAATTGTCTTAAAAATATTATTAGCAATAGTCGGAAAATATTTAACAAAGAAACATGATGCCAGATTAGGAAAAATATTTTTTATGCTTTCAATCGCACATACATTTCTATTTTGCTCGGCTGAATAATTTCCCACATACAATATTAAATAATGACTTTCTAACCCGATAGAAATGTCTCGGCGATTGGGTTGGTTTTATACGTAACAGACTGTTATGGCTTTCTAAATTCCGTTTCAATTTACTATTATTCAATTTTCTGCATCATTCCCGGGCGATTCTTTTATTAGTACACCTCCGTTTCCTCGAATCGCATCAAATAAAAAACTCATGTTATTGCCTGGATAAAACATATCGTGATAAACCTCCAGAACAATTGTGTTTCAACCTAACAGGGCGTTATTATACGATATGAAAATTAAAAAGAGATAAAGTACAGGTTAAAAGTTCACAAAAATATTATTAGTAGTATTCTGAAAAATCATTAAGAAAAAACCTGATTATGAAAAATATAACTTTTATGTTTTTCAATCGCAAACGTTTTTCTATCTTGCCCGGCTGATTCACTACCTAAATACAATATTAAAGAAAAATTTTCGAATTCAATAGAAATGTTGCTATTATTGAGTCTGCGTTTTTCTTAACAAAATATTACGACTTCTAAACTCTGTTTATTTGTGGCACTTTTCCGTTCACTGCATCTTTGAACGGGTGCTTCTTTCATCAGGAAACCTCCGTTTTTTACGAGTAGGGTTAGATAAATAGTCCATGTTAATCCACATATAAAATATAACATGATAAACCTTGAGAGTAATTCTCTTTCGACCAAACGGAGCGTGCTGTGCTACGAAGGTGAAGGAAGAGATGAAATACATATAAAAAGTTATTTAAATATGTTTTTTATGATTTTTATTTTATTATTTTGGCATGCGAACCAAGAGGGCCAGAAAAAATACCAAAAGTCGACGGAAATTTCATCACGTATTACAAGGCTTTAATAATTTGAACTGTTGCGGATTTTTGAATCTATTCATATTAATGCTATACTCTCCATTTTAAAAACCGAACATGTCACGGTAAAGCACACTATAATATATAATTTTCATAGAATAACACGTTTGTTTTCCTTGAGTAAATATGGGTTAAGTGCTCTTAGAAAGACCCCACTTAGGACCAATATCTCACGTGTTGATAATTGCACGTCATAAACACAACCAATGTAGAATAAATACACGAGTTTAGTTACACCAAGTATACTTACGAGACAAGCAGACAGATGAATGGATAAACCAAATTCATAAACAGATTTTCGGTATGTTTGTGATAAGACATAAGCGATAAGACATATATCTAAATAAAATTCATAAAATTTTTTAACAAAGAAACGGAAATAAAAAGATATAACATTTATTTTAGCATCATAAACACTTTTCTATTTTGCAAGGCTGACTCACTCCCTAAATATTAAAGAATATATTTATAATCCAATATAAACTTTGGGGCTATTAAATATTCTTTTAAGTGTACAAAATTTTATGAAATTAGACCTCAGCTGTATTCTACCATTCTTCTATTTTCCGCATCATTAATGGGGGCTACTTATGTATGGCCAAAGGTGACCGATCTCTCGATATTTTAGACGTTTTGTTAAAAATCTAGAAAAATACACAAAACAATTATCCTGAAACTCCAAATGTAAAAATAAAATAATACAAGTCATATATTTCTGCAATTGATTTTTCCCAAAACCGTTAAAAAATTAAAATTGAATGAATAGATTTAGAGAACCCTGTCAAAACAAAGAAGCAAAAATGTTCAAACAATATAATACGATTAAGTGTTTTATTGTAATAAACTATGTTTATTGTATGGGGATAGGATGTATTCAAGTCCACGGACGCATTATGGTTTTCTTTTACCCGCCAACACGGATAAAAAATACTGCATAACAAACTTACTTGAATGAAAAACAAAAATGTATGAAATAACTTACGAATATTTTAAGTCCTTTGAAACGGAAATGAATAATATTCTAGCAATAATATAAAATGGGATTTATATTACAATCAAAATCAATTTCATAAGGGGATGCGAGGTCCTTTGTACTTTTCTTTTAAATTTAAGCATTTTAAGATACATTTTGCCATAGTGATAATGAGTCATTGAAGAAAATTTTTTCTATAAAAAAACTGTTCAACTTCCCAGGCAAAATTCGAAAAATGTATTTTTTTTAATTGCAATAAATTTTAAAATGTTTCTTAAATTTGAAATGTGTGTTACACTTTTGAACTTCTTGAGCATTTTTACTAATTATTCGTACAAGTGTACAACATAATTTTAGTAATCGGATTAATCTTAAGTTACAGAGTTTGGTAAAAATATATATATATATATATATGCAAATGGTACAATAAAAAAACAATTTGAGTCAATTGAAAATTATACATTAAAGTTTTATTACATTAAACTGACTATTCTTATATTATATGTATACGTTAAAAATTAAAAAAACTATTTTTAAGTGAAGTAGATTCTGGCTTTTAAAGGGATAGCGATTTAACAAATTGGCTTTAAACTATATTCATAATATCTCGATATTTTCGAAATTTCCTAGGTAAATGAACCTTTTCCTAGGAAATGTACTAAGACTAATAAAGTATAATTAAATTGAAAAATAGAAAAATCATATTTTCGTCATTATTTGCCAAATAAGTAATTACGCCCCCTTAAATAATGCCCTATTATATTACGAATAACTGGAATCTTGGTTTTTTAAACATTACCAGCATCAAAGAGTTCTTCATAATTTCCCAACAATTAGAAAATTAAGTAATCTTGGTATTTTATATTTACCACTATCATAGAATGCGACATATTTTCTTCATCCATAAATTCAAAAGTTTTTTCACATCAAAGTCACATTGTGTATTCTTGTACTAAGGTTTGCATTTGTAGATGAACGTATAAGAAAATGCATGCCAAAATTCATTGCTTTTACTCGCATATCTGTATGTTATAGCCAAATCTAAAAGTGGTATAGGCAATTTTAAACGCGAAAAAAAATTAAATAAAGAATACTACAAACGAAATATATGTAACTTGGAAAGTGATCTCAATCGGTTTTTGGAAAACTAGCCTGAGTGTCTGGGGAAAAAAATTACATCAATAGGATTAAAAGTTTGAGATTCTGTTTGGTAACTCAGGACTTCTAAGCTGCTAATGCTTGATTTCATCGCCACGATATTTGTAATTTATACTTAATCATTCATTTTTAACACATGAATGGTAATGTGTTAACATTACCATAGTGCGTATAAAATCGGTGGCAAAGTGGTTTAAATAGCTTATCCTCTACTGACGGCGAAATGCTGAATAATATCAAAATTACTTTATATGTATTTAAAAAGTTCTCATGAGTAAAAAGTTTTTATTCCTTTCCATACAGGGCCAAATCTTGACACACAAACCCAATCTCAGTGTTCGAATGTTTATTTATTTATTTTTTTGTAGTTTTAAATAGAAGAGGCGGTTGAGAGTTTCTTTCATGCGTTGGTTGCATGAAGTGGTGGCCCTTGTAACTTGACATTATTCAAGTTCTCCCTATAATTTTTTAGTTCTAGTAATAGTTCGAAAAGGATGATTTTTTAAATTATATTCTCTATAAAAAGAGACTTTTCGGGTGCGCATAATTGGCGTAAAAAGCTTACAATTTTTGGAAAACTGTCTGTTTTGAATTGATTAAAACAGAATATTCCTGTAGGAAAGAACTGTCTAATCCTTTAGGAATAGATTTACTAGCAATAAGACAAACTACGTGTATCCTAAAAATGGCAAGGCTGATTTAGCACATGACAGTACATCAAAATGAAAAATTGATTAAAAAATATCGAGAAAGACTTCAGACAGGATTTATATATTTTTAAAACGTTACTTAATGTCAATGCCAACTATAATAACCGCAGAAATAAAAAGAAACATTGCTGAAGAATGTTTCAGTAAAGACCATCTGGCACAAACTTCCAATGAGTGTCAATATTTTGTCTTGCACTGTACTGAGCTACGTATCATCGTAACCCGTTAAAGCCTAGTAATATTATATGGTTCCGGAAGAACTTCAAAATTTTTTTTGTTTGAACAGCAATATTTTTGAACGGAAACTTTATGTTTACTTTATGACTTCAAATTCGTGATAAAATTTAAAAAAATTGCTATTTAATAAAAGCTGGTGAGAAATTTAATTTTTGCATTTTAAAAATGGATATAATTCCGGCTTTAATGGGTTAATTGTCAATAGCATTGGTTGTCCCATATGTGAGTGCTTAAGGAAGTTTTGAATTAGTTATATATCTTTATTGGATAGGTGATTGTTTCTGTTATTCCTAATATTAATGTTCAGAAGGAGACGGCTCAGATAATCAACTCATGTACACTGTAAAAAAAATCTGTAAAGCTACTAAAAATTTTCTAGGAAACTGGGATTCCAAGAATTTTTCATGTAACGTTAACAGGAAAAATCCATGTAACCGATTCTAAAACTTGAGTTTTTGTTGTTACCGTTACAGGAAAAGTTCATGGAATCCCAATTTCCTAGATAAAGTGTAGTACCTTTACAGATTTTTTTACAGTGTATTTCACGGATGAAATTATAAAATTAGTTAAATCTCAATTCCCATACTAAAACGCATTCGGTCTAACAAGTCCTATCTTGGTGGGAAACATCTAAAAACACAGCTTTAATGGTTGACTCCTAGGTTTATAACTGTGCTTTCCTGCACCAAAAATTATGAAAACATGGAGGATTACACTGTAAAAAGATCTGCAAAGGTACTAAACCTTTTCTAGGAAACTGGGATTCCTAGAACTTTCCTATAACGGTAACAGCAAAAATTCAAGTTTCGAAATCGATTATATGAATTTTTCTGTTATCGTTACATGAAAAGTTCTTGGAATACCAGTTTCCCAGAAAATGTTTAGTACCTTTGCAGATTTTTTTTACAGTGTAGGAGCAGGAAAACACAATTGTTAAACTTATAAACCAACCGCTAAGATCGGGGTTTTAGGTGTTTTCCACCAAGATATGACATAGCCAAGTGATTGCGTTTTAATATGCGAATCAAGATTTAGCTAATCCTATATTTTTATCAGTGAACTCGAAGAGGTGATTATCTGTGTTTCCGCCTCCCGGTCTATTAAATTTAAATCAAATGTGATATCTCTTGAAAACATGGTTAAAATCTTGAAAATGAATAAACAACTCAGTTTCAAACTAATCAGAGAGAATATTTCGATATGTGTTTTTTTTTCTAGATCTTTTGTTTTCAATCCAGATAAATATAGAGCTAAATTTAAAAAAAAAAAGAAAAAAAAGCATTTTCTTTGTTTAATAAAATACACTGCGAATAATCTAATTCTTCCGGTTATTAAAATATTCTTGTTTCTTTTTTTTCCAGTAATAAAAAGATGTTTTAGGAAGCTATGAAAAAAATAAAATAAAAACTCTGCGTTTAACATAATGAAAGTTGCTAGCAATAAATATATTTTATGCGTCGAGGAACACTGTGTTGAGAAGAAGTCCTTAAAAAAATATTTTTTATGTAACTTTGGCACAGTGTCAAGTAAAAAAAAACATTTTTTAATCTTTCTTTTTTTTCAGCAAATTGTTTCTTTTTTAATTTTACTAAACATCTTATTAACTTGGATTTAAAGAAAAAAAAAAGAAACAAACATCAACTGAAATAGAGTTAAATGGATGTATTTTTTAAATAAATAGTATTCTTATTGATAATTTACTTTCTGGAGTACATTGAAGACTGTAAGGATCGTCACTAGAGTATGAAAAATATGACATATATTTTCCATCCCTATACAGTTGTTAAAAATACGGTGAATGTTCTAAAATTTTCGTCGGAGGCAAATTGTTTTTACTACTGGAATTGTTAACAAAGAATAAAACGATGTGAAATAATTCTTTAATATGCTTCTCAGATTTAGTTCCAAATATCACCGACGAAGAGCACTTAAATATCTCAGACTTTAAGAATGCTAAGACCAGGTATTCATTTCCAAAATGCAAATATTATTTTCGGGACGTTTTCATAACTAATCCATGAGGCAGTTAAAATCTTGTCCTTGAACTATTTTTATGCTTTTGATTATAATATTTTTATAATAACATGATACAATACAGTGCCAAATAGTATTGGTATAATAAACAAATGTAAAACACGTAGTAAAAAAATACGTGATTTCACACTTTCCTCTTTTGTAAAAATAACCTTAAGAACTGTAATCGATTGCTTATTACTCAGTTCTGAAAACGTTCTGACAACATTTTAAAAATATCAGGTAAATGCTTTAGAACATTAAAATTACAAAATTTAGGTGTTTCTAAAAGTGTAATTTCTTTCCATTATTACACATTAAGTATGCACTAAATTTCGAGTCTCTATCTCAATTTGTTCTGAATATACAGCGTTTACAGACACCCAGACAGACAGACGGATGGTAATTTTTTTTTCTAAAAATATGTTTTTCGGAAATTATAGTGTCCGAAACGTGCAAATTCGTCAATAATTTTTTTTTTTTAAACGATTACAGAATCCCATACTACGCACGATGAGTCAGTAAAAATAGATAAATTGAAAAATTCATATCAAAAATTAAAACGCACTTCTAGCAATGATTTTTCATAGCATGTACTGTAGACAAATACTTTTCTGTGTTCCTGTAAATAAACAATAAATTACATCTAAGAAATATTCTACTGTAAGTGTCTTATAGTGAACATCCATGACGTGCATAAACTTCAATACATTTAAAACAGAGTAATATCATTAAAATATGTCGCAAAAAAATTCTCTGCGTAAGCGGTAATGCAGTGTAATTCTATTGAGTGACTGTGTAATTAAACCGTCAATGCTACAAACTTCATTTTCAATACCAATGATTCCACAACCCCAGTAAAAGATATAAATTTCATGGAAATCTGAATATATTTTAAGAGTCAGATGAGCATAAAAACAAACAGACGGACAGACAGACCGATAGATGGACGGAGAGACAGACAGATAGATAAAACTAACTCATAAACATTTTTCAATTATTTTGGAGACTTTTAATAAAAGAGTAAGAATTACAGCACGATTATATCTATTTTGGGACATTCTCTATCTATCCTTTTACGATGCTAAAAGCAGCAAAAATGTTTTATAATTTCAAGACATCTATTTTATATGAATAAATTCTATACACAACTTTAATAAAATTTTCCGTAAATGCTTCTTCCCTTAAGATATTTCGATTTATTATCTCTTTCATTGAGATTATAAGTTTTTAAAATGCGCCTTTTACCTTCCAGACATGGAACGTTGGACTGAATAACCGATTTCTATAGCGACAGAGAGAAAATGTTATGGAAACATTTTTTTTAGTGAAACATTATTTGATCTTAAAAATTCCCATTCCTTAAAATTAAACCTTCCTTAAACCTTTCCGATTTTTCCGATATTGCATTAATAAAAATAGTTATATTTTAAAATTAAGTTATTCTAAAATGTTTATACTGATAATGTTTATTCTGTTATGAAATGCAATTGTTTTTACAAATCATAATGCTTAAGGATTGTTTTGTTCCCTTTGCAACATTGTTAATTCATTTTTAATGTCACCTTTGATTCTAAATTAGCCAACAGAAAAATTTTAACCTCATAACAATTATATAATAAATAAAGATATGATAATAAATAAATTCTCTATATACATTTATGCAATAAAAAATCAAATATACTCTGTAAAAAATTAGATGTGCCAATCCCTTTTATCTAATAAATCTTACTGTTTCAAAAAATTACAAATATAAATACTTTAACATTATTAGTTAAGTACTATATCACTTTTACGTTTTCCTTAACTTTGTTCTTCATAAATAAAAAAAAATATCTCGGCCATAACATTAATAAAAATCGATCGTTTTACAGTGATGTACAACAAATGTGTGCGAACAGCTGCCATAACAGGATGTGAACTTACCGTCGCTGCATGAGCCGCCGATGTACAACAAAACTATTAAAAATCGGGAAAATTATAAAGAAATGCTATTACAATACGTTCTTTCCAGCGGTGTATTTTATTTTCACTTTAAAAAAGGGCATTCTTTTCATAGCCAAAACATACATATGGAATTTTGATCAGTTCTATGAATAAATTCATACATTATTTCATGGTACAAAAATTTAAAAAAAAGCTCAAAAAGTGATCCTTCACAGCAGTGTATTTTCAAATTCAAGGAGAATCAGCAGACAAAAAATTTCGGTAATTTTTACGAATAACTTCACGCACTTTTTAATAATAAAATGTGGATAGTACATTTGGTTCATACATAGGGACAACGGACGAACATTCTTATATTGTATATAAATATGTTTTTCGAAATCACAGACCCCTAAAACATGTAAATCCGTCCAAAACCTGAAGTGAAAAAAAATTCTGTTATGAAACTTTTTTTATTATTATTATTTAGGAAGACGAAAGTAAAAATATTGTGTTGAGGTATAGTCTCTGAATTTTTCTTTAATTTTCTTCTTGTCCAAGTATCTTTTTTTGATAAAACTGAAATAGTATCATACAATTTCTTAATGCAAATTTTCATTTTAGCATTAACACTATTCTCTTTATCATCATTAAGAAAACTACATTAATATTTATTACGTAAAAATACACAGTGTGTTATCGCGAAGCTTAAATTACATAAGCATTAATTATATGTAACATCGTACAAAAAAAAAAAAAAAAAAAAAAAAAAATTCCAACATTCTTTACAAAATTTTATTCTATTTCCTTGAGTTTTAATATTATGTGTCCTTCTATAATTAATCACTTTTTTGAACAGTTCTTTATTTTCTATAGCATATTAGCATATGAAAATAGTATTATCAGATAAAGTCTGTTTGCTTACAATTTCCAAATGCTTTCTCTTTTGCCGATTAAATTCGATAATAAATAATGAATAATTGGATTTTTTTTTCTTGGAATACCCAAAATCTTTGTTTCTGCAAATGCCAATTATTCTGTCACGAAATCTTATTGTTCTTACAAAATACTTATTAAGAATTTTCTCCAAAGCGTTTTCTTTCATTGCAAGATTGCTATTTCGTTTATAATTTATGTTCTTACGCCTAAATATGCAAATGGAAAAATGCATAATAGCAGTAATGACATAATAAATAAAAAATGATAATGCATAAATCATGTTTATACTACAATTAAAAAAAATCTCAAAATCGACACTCTACAAGAATATGAATGTTTCTTTACGTGGGGAAACACTCATATTAATGTAAATATTTAGAAAAGTTGCATTATAATTATTTTTTCTAACACTTTTGATGCGTGTGAGAAAACCGAACGTCGGAAAATTTCATTTTCTATAACTTGGTGATTGTTTATCATTTGAGTGGATTTTGCAGTAGTTTAATGTGACATCACAGTGTTGATTTATCCGCCTTTTTCGGCAGATTTGACATCATGTGACATTTGTTTGTTCTCCAAGTTCTAATTTGCATAAAATGAATCAAATTAATTTGTAGCTTTGAAAGAAAAAGAGGCAAACTTCCAGCACTTTTTCAAACATTGGAAACCGCGCATGGAGCGTTGCAGTGAAAAGGGAGGATGTATATTAAAGTGGATAATAATTAATTATGTATAAATTAAAATAAAATGTTTAACAACAGCTACACCTCGTATAATATGACCCAAATGGTACATGACCGATTGGTCCTTTATAAAGAAATGTTTCACGTTCATAAATAAATTTTTTACATTTATATTGTGATTTTTACTTTCATTTTCATATCCCTAAATCGCTTTTTCTATTAAAATTAAATTTAATCATCAGAAAAAACATACATTCATTTTAGCAGAAACACTTTTAACTTTAAGATCATACTTAATTAGTTAATTACTATAATATATTAGTTAATATACATACTTAGATTACTTAAAAATACAAACTGTCTTATTTTTAAAGTTCGAATTAAGTACTTACTGATTATTTAGTAATGGTACATTATTTAGCAATGATGATGATTTCTATGGTACATATCAATATCATAATCAGATTAAATACGTTTAGCCATCAAGAAAACTATTTATACATTAATATTGCATAAAAATGCATATTACTTCATTATTAAAATTCCAAAGAAGTAAGCATTGTTTATTTAGTAACATTGAAAGAAATGACACAAACATTCTTTACAAAAAATTATCTTTTTCATTTGAATTCTAATTATTTGTCCCTTCTTAATTATAGTTAAGAAGGTTATATAGTTAAGAAGGAAAATAAACAGTTTCTTTTCACTATTTTTTAATTATCTATGTTAATTGACAATAGCATTTTCATATATCAGCTGTTTGCTTTCAATGTCCAATTTCATTCTTCTTTTTTTTTGCAGATTAAAAGTTAAGAGAACTCATGAATAATTGAAATGTTTTTTCCTCAACCTATCCGATATCTTTTTTTATGCAAATGTTAGTTATCCTGTTAGAAAATGCCATTGTTCTTACGAATCACATTGTCTAAGGATTATTTTTAATTTTTTGTTCTTTGCGACATTCTTAATGGATTTTTAATTTTCCTTCTTGCGACTAAAAATGCAAGTGGAAAATATATAATATAATAATAAAAATATGATAAATAAATATGTAATAATTAAAATCGTCTAAAGCCAGAAAAATAATAATAATCGGTAATTATATGTCAAACTTGCAAATCGAGATGCGTTCGTATTATAACAACAGTAGATCGCCAATTTTGCAGACACCGATTAACCAATTAACCAGATCGTTCAAGAACCATACAGTTTTTCCATGCCTTCTCTAAACTTTTTAAAGTGAAACTTCTTTAAGATCAGTAGGGTAAATTCGGCTAGATGTTTCAAAAGTTAACCATTACATAACATTTCCTATTCCTGAAAAAATGAAACTGTCTCGACAATTAAAGAGAAAAATGCCTAAAGTCAACTGTTTCCCAAACTTATAAAGCTTCATTTATAACATGCAAGAACCCCACGTAGTTTTTTTTATCCCAGAAAAATCCTTATTTATCTTTATAATTTCTCTTTAGAAGGTCAAAAGTTTATTTCTTTTATTCCTTGGTGCCTTTGGAAAGACACTCTTCTCATGTATGCATAATTTTTCAAAATTTTGTAGAAAAAAAATATATATACGAAATAATTTCTAAATAGGACATTTGTGATATGCTAAAATTTACATTACTACAATTATCGATTTTCCCTGCCCTCATCCCGAACACATATGTCTCGGACGGTGGTTGGGTCAACCGTCGCGGTGAGCGACCAATTTTCGTCGACGACCGCTACCTACGACCCAAAGAGACCTAGTCTCTTGCGCGACAGCGCTGTCGCCGGCAGGCGACCACGGATAGCGCCAAAATACTTCACTTACGACCCGAATAGCCTTGGACTCTTAATGGAAAAGAAAAAAAAATTATAAGATAAATTGAAACCGGACAAATTTAAAAGAAAAAGTAGACAAATTAAAGATATTAAGAGACGGTTAGTGGGCGGGCGAGGTTCTGGAGTTATCGACTTTCCCTGCCTTCTATACTGCGAATTCATGAAACACTTTTGCAACAGTAAATGAATATAATAATTATTACTTCTAACTAAAATTATTTTCGATTGTTTTGTGAATGCCTTGCGAATGTGTTGTTCCAAAAAAAGATTTTGAAAAAGTATTGTAACAAATTACATATTTTTTTCTAGAAATGCAGTTATCGATAATTATTGATAAAAATTAGTCAACTCACTCAGTAATGTCCTAAAAATTTGCTGTAAAGCAAACTGACTCGTATTTCCTTTTAAAAAATGTGTATGTTTAAAAGTACGGTTTAGAAAGACTTTTGAAAGTGTTTTACATGACGTTTTATGGTGTTCTAAATTGTGTGTTTTTTACAATCTGCTATTAATTTGGTGACAAACTGTTGTGCAGCACAACACTATTGTACATCAATACTTTTTACAATAATATTTCAATACAGTTAACATTATTTTTAGAACATATTTCTTGTTAGCAACACTTTTGCAATAAATCAAGAACACATTTCTTGATAACAATACTTTTGCAATAGTTTAAGAACACAATCACAAAGCAAAAAACTTTTCGTATATGAAGTTTTCTAATTCACAACACATTAATGTGTTCAAAATTGGATGTTGAAAACTGTTCTAAAATGTGTTTATTTTTGTATTTGAGAATTTGCATTGTATATACTCGAATTCGCATTATAAATCCTTTGTATATTTGTCACTATGTTATTTTATCTAAAACTCTTAATGTTAGTTTAATATTTCCTGAGAAATGCAGCACAGAAAGAACTGCCATTTATCAACAAAAGAGTTTTGATCCATTGCAAAGAGAAAAAGGTATCCGACAGTTTTTTTCTTCATACTGGTACCAGATTTACCTTGTTTATATTGGTTATTGAGGCCTTCTCGATTCCTTGGGATATATTTGTTCGAGACTTCTTTTATACCGATAATGGAATCTAAATCCTGCTGTTTCAGAAAGGGAAATTGTAAAAACAATTCTTATTATAAATAGGAACTTAAATTTATTGAAAACCTAGAAATTATATAATAATGAGAGTACTTTTTCATCCCCTAAATAAGGGATATCATTTTTGCAAAGATGGAAATCTATGCTTTTTTTAATTACTTATGGTAGTAATTTATTTTCTGCTTCTTTTTTCTAACTTTTTTTATGCTTATTTTTTTTACCTTAAAACAAAAGGATTTATTTTATTAGTATTTTGATTTTTTTTTAATTTTTCGTAACTAAATAACGTGATATTTCCATAAAAGTGCTAATGATATTTTCGCTTATAAACAACAATTTTTTTGTAACCCAGAAATTCATATATTGCGACTAAATTATCATGTGTAAATGTTTATGTTACTAAAAGTACTTCAGATTTTTTTTCGATTTGAATGAGTGCACTGTACTCATTCGTTAACATAAATTTACATTTTCACTAGCGTGCAAAACTTAAGCAGCATACACAAAATGCTAATTTACGAATAAGTGAGTACTCATAAAGGAAATTTATAAACAGCAAGTATTGAAAATATGTAGTATACTGAAAGCACAACTTGTCGATGTCAAGAATCGTTGACATCGCAAATGGTGACAAGAGTCACAGTTACTACAATGAACTGAAATATTGTACTTTTCAATCGTCTCACAGTTATTTCGTTATTCCGCTGAGAAGTCACCTTGCCTGCCGCGTTGTGACTGGTCAACAGATCACTATAATATAAAGTCACCTTGTTGTTCTCCTGTGACGGTTATTTGGTCATCATAATGTCGATATAATAACATAGTAACGTAAAATATCCACAGAGTAATTTATATTTTTATAACATCTCACACGATTTACCTTGACAGTGTTTTGCACGCACCCTTCACACTTTGTTTTGCAGTTTGGCAACGACTAGTCCCTATTGTTTTTTTTTATTGTATTAGTAAAATTTTTCTTCATCCTATTAAATCCTATAATACAAAACCAATTCAAAAATATCCCATGATATATCAGGATTCAAGGTTATTTAATTTCAAGTCCAGTTAGTTTTGCGTATAAAAAGATTTCATATTTATTTACTTAGAAGGTGTCACAAATAAAAATTAAATTAAAGAGTTGACATGTTTCGGTTCATTAATAAGAACCGTATTCATAACATATAAAATCAGTAGAAAATTAAATGACACTGGATATAAATATATAATAAACGCACGATTAACCATGAACCGGAATGTAGAAAACTTATACCCAAAGGGTGAATACGCAGAATTATTTTACGCAGCATTATTTGTTCTGATGAATTTTTGTATGAAGAGTTGAATTATATTTTTAATATTGCTAAGTTGAATGGTTACAAAAAGGATAAAATTAATAAATTGGTTAAAAATTATAGGGATAAAAATAATTCTCAGGTTAATTGTAATTTGGTTGATAATGCCTGTGAGAAGGGGGAAGAGATTGGGGTTAAAAGACTATCATTTCCTTATATAAAGGGTAATTTTGAGAGGCTTAAAGCTAAATTAAAAAAGTTTAAAATAGAATTAATTGCTAAGCCACCTCCTAAGTTAAAACATCTTCTATACAGAGCTTTTGATCCGGTTCCACAAGATGATCTAGCAGGGGTATATGAAATTCCATATGAGAATGAAGAGGGGGATATTAATTTTTATATCGGTATGACAGGTAGAAAGTTTGGGGTTAGAAAGAAAGAGCATGAATGTGACATAAAATTTGGTAGGGATAAGACTGCGTTATCAAGATTGTTTTTAAAGAGGGGGGTTAAAATTTGTTTTAAAGATAGTAGATTAGTGTTCATTTCCAGTTTATTCCGAAAATTAATCATCCGTGAATCCATAGAGATATATTCTAGGAGGGATAGAGTTTGTAATGATTCTTATTCTTATGACATTCCGAGTTTGTGGTTAGAATTACTTAATAAATATTTAAAGGATGAGTCTAATAGGAGGAACCGCGATGGCATTGGCTATTCACGATCATAGAGGGCGCAATATTTTATGTTTTGGGGGTTTTAAATTACCTTTATATCCAGAGTCATTTAGTTTTTCTACTTTTTTAATTTTAATTTTATACTTTTTAAATTTAATATATGGTCAAAATTTATTATATTTATATGCCGTGTTGGCAATGGCTATATTCACGATCATAGCGGGCGCAATGTTTTGTTTTGATTTTTAAATTATATTTATATCCAGTGTCATTTAATTTTCTACTGATTTTATATGTTATGAATACGGTTCTTATTAATGAACCGAAACATGTCAACTCTTTAATTTAATTTTTATTTGTGACACCTTCTAAGTAAATAAATATGAAATCTTTTTATACGCAAAACTAACTGGACTTGAAATTAAATAACCTTGAATCCTGATATATCATGGGATATTTTTGAATTGGTTTTGTATTATAGGATTTAATAGGATGAAGAAAAATTTTACTAATACAATAAAAAAAAACAATAGGGACTAGTCGTTGCCAAACTGCAAAACAAAGTGTGAAGGGTGCGTGCAAAACACTGTCAAGGTAAATCGTGTGAGATGTTATAAAAATATAAATTACTCTGTGGATATTTTACGTTACTATGTTATTATATCGACATTATGATGACCAAATAACCGTCACAGGAGAACAACAAGGTGACTTTATATTATAGTGATCTGTTGACCAGTCACAACGCGGCAGGCAAGGTGACTTCTCAGCGGAATAACGAAATAACTGTGAGACGATTGAAAAGTACAATATTTCAGTTCATTGTAGTAACTGTGACTCTTGTCACCATTTGCGATGTCAACGATTCTTGACATCGACAAGTTGTGCTTTCAGTATACTACATATTTTCAATACTTGCTGTTTATAAATTTCCTTTATGAGTACTCACTTATTCGTAAATTAGCATTTTGTGTATGCTGCTTAAGTTTTGCACGCTAGTGAAAATGTAAATTTATGTTAACGAATGAGTACAGTGCACTCATTCAAATCGAAAAAAAATCTGAAGTACTTTTAGTAACATAAACATTTACACATGATAATTTAGTCGCAATATATGAATTTCTGGGTTACAAAAAAATTGTTGTTTATAAGCGAAAATATCATTAGCACTTTTATGGAAATATCACGTTATTTAGTTACGAAAAATTAAAAAAAAATCAAAATACTAATAAAATAAATCCTTTTGTTTTAAGGTAAAAAAAATAAGCATAAAAAAAGTTAGAAAAAAGAAGCAGAAAATATATTACTACCATAAGTAATTAAAAAAAGCATAGATTTCCATCTTTGCAAAAATGATATCCCTTATTTAGGGGATGAAAAAGTACTCTCATTATTATATAATTTCTAGGTTTTCAATAAATTTAAGTTCCTATTTATAATAAGAATTGTTTTTACAATTTCCCTTTCTGAAACAGCAGGATTTAGATTCCATTATCGGTATAAAAGAAGTCTCGAACAAATATATCCCAAGGAATCGAGAAGGCCTCAATAACCAATATAAACAAGGTAAATCTGGTACCAGTATGAAGAAAAAAACTGTCGGATACCTTTTTCTCTTTGCAATGGATCAAAACTCTTTTGTTGATAAATGGCAGTTCTTTCTGTGCTGCATTTCTCAGGAAATATTAAACTAACATTAAGAGTTTTAGATAAAATAACATAGTGACAAATATACAAAGGATTTATAATGCGAATTCGAGTATATACAATGCAAATTCTCAAATACAAAAATAAACACATTTTAGAACAGTTTTCAACATCCAATTTTGAACACATTAATGTGTTGTGAATTAGAAAACTTCATATACGAAAAGTTTTTTGCTTTGTGATTGTGTTCTTAAACTATTGCAAAAGTATTGTTATCAAGAAATGTGTTCTTGATTTATTGCAAAAGTGTTGCTAACAAGAAATATGTTCTAAAAATAATGTTAACTGTATTGAAATATTATTGTAAAAAGTATTGATGTACAATAGTGTTGTGCTGCACAACAGTTTGTCACCAAATTAATAGTAGATTGTAAAAAACACACAATTTAGAACACCATAAAACGTCATGTAAAACACTTTCAAAAGTCTTTCTAAACCGTACTTTTAAACATACACATTTTTTAAAAGGAAATACGAGTCAGTTTGCTTTACAGCAAATTTTTAGGACATTACTGAGTGAGTTGACTAATTTTTATCAATAATTATCGATAACTGCATTTCTAGAAAAAAATATGTAATTTGTTACAATACTTTTTCAAAATCTTTTTTTGGAACAACACATTCGCAAGGCATTCACAAAACAATCGAAAATAATTTTAGTTAGAAGGAATAATTATTATATTCATTTACTGTTGCAAAAGTGTTTCATGAATTCGCAGTATAGAAGGCAGGGAAAGTCGATAACTCCAGAACCTCGCCCGCCCACTAACCGTCTCTCAATATCTTTAATTTGTCTACTTTTTCTTTTAAATTTGTCCGGTTTCAATTTATCTTATAATTTTTTTTCTTTTCCATTAAGAGTCCAAGGCTATTCGGGTCGTAAGTGAAGTATTTTGGCGCTATCCGTGGTCGCCTGCCGGCGACAGCGCTGTCGCGCAAGAGACTAGGTCTCTTTGGGTCGTAGGTAGCGGTCGTCGACGAAAATTGGTCGCTCACCGCGACGGTTGACCCAACCACCGTCCGAGACATATGTGTTCGGGATGAGGGCAGGGAAAATCGATAATTGTAGTAATGTAAATTTTAGCATATCACAAATGTCCTATTTAGAAATTATTTCGTATATATATTTTTTTTCTACAAAATTTTGAAAAATTATGCATACATGAGAAGAGTGTCTTTCCAAAGGCACCAAGGAATAAAAGAAATAAACTTTTGACCTTCTAAAGAGAAATTATAAAGATAAATAAGGATTTTTCTGGGATAAAAAAAACTACGTGGGGTTCTTGCATGTTATAAATGAAGCTTTATAAGTTTGGGAAACAGTTGACTTTAGGCATTTTTCTCTTTAATTGTCGAGACAGTTTCATTTTTTCAGGAATAGGAAATGTTATGTAATGGTTAACTTTTGAAACATCTAGCCGAATTTACCCTACTGATCTTAAAGAAGTTTCACTTTAAAAAGTTTAGAGAAGGCATGGAAAAACTGTATGGTTCTTGAACGATCTGGTTAATTGGTTAATCGGTGTCTGCAAAATTGGCGATCTACTGTTGTTATAATACGAACGCATCTCGATTTGCAAGTTTGACATATAATTACCGATTATTATTATTTTTCTGGCTTTAGACGATTTTAATTATTACATATTTATTTATCATATTTTTATTATTATATTATATATTTTCCACTTGCATTTTTAGTCGCAAGAAGGAAAATTAAAAATCCATTAAGAATGTCGCAAAGAACAAAAAATTAAAAATAATCCTTAGACAATGTGATTCGTAAGAACAATGGCATTTTCTAACAGGATAACTAACATTTGCATAAAAAAAGATATCGGATAGGTTGAGGAAAAAACATTTCAATTATTCATGAGTTCTCTTAACTTTTAATCTGCAAAAAAAAAGAAGAATGAAATTGGACATTGAAAGCAAACAGCTGATATATGAAAATGCTATTGTCAATTAACATAGATAATTAAAAAATAGTGAAAAGAAACTGTTTATTTTCCTTCTTAACTATATAACCTTCTTAACTATAATTAAGAAGGGACAAATAATTAGAATTCAAATGAAAAAGATAATTTTTTGTAAAGAATGTTTGTGTCATTTCTTTCAATGTTACTAAATAAACAATGCTTACTTCTTTGGAATTTTAATAATGAAGTAATATGCATTTTTATGCAATATTAATGTATAAATAGTTTTCTTGATGGCTAAACGTATTTAATCTGATTATGATATTGATATGTACCATAGAAATCATCATCATTGCTAAATAATGTACCATTACTAAATAATCAGTAAGTACTTAATTCGAACTTTAAAAATAAGACAGTTTGTATTTTTAAGTAATCTAAGTATGTATATTAACTAATATATTATAGTAATTAACTAATTAAGTATGATCTTAAAGTTAAAAGTGTTTCTGCTAAAATGAATGTATGTTTTTTCTGATGATTAAATTTAATTTTAATAGAAAAAGCGATTTAGGGATATGAAAATGAAAGTAAAAATCACAATATAAATGTAAAAAATTTATTTATGAACGTGAAACATTTCTTTATAAAGGACCAATCGGTCATGTACCATTTGGGTCATATTATACGAGGTGTAGCTGTTGTTAAACATTTTATTTTAATTTATACATAATTAATTATTATCCACTTTAATATACATCCTCCCTTTTCACTGCAACGCTCCATGCGCGGTTTCCAATGTTTGAAAAAGTGCTGGAAGTTTGCCTCTTTTTCTTTCAAAGCTACAAATTAATTTGATTCATTTTATGCAAATTAGAACTTGGAGAACAAACAAATGTCACATGATGTCAAATCTGCCGAAAAAGGCGGATAAATCAACACTGTGATGTCACATTAAACTACTGCAAAATCCACTCAAATGATAAACAATCACCAAGTTATAGAAAATGAAATTTTCCGACGTTCGGTTTTCTCACACGCATCAAAAGTGTTAGAAAAAATAATTATAATGCAACTTTTCTAAATATTTACATTAATATGAGTGTTTCCCCACGTAAAGAAACATTCATATTCTTGTAGAGTGTCGATTTTGAGATTTTTTTTAATTGTAGTATAAACATGATTTATGCATTATCATTTTTTATTTATTATGTCATTACTGCTATTATGCATTTTTCCATTTGCATATTTAGGCGTAAGAACATAAATTATAAACGAAATAGCAATCTTGCAATGAAAGAAAACGCTTTGGAGAAAATTCTTAATAAGTATTTTGTAAGAACAATAAGATTTCGTGACAGAATAATTGGCATTTGCAGAAACAAAGATTTTGGGTATTCCAAGAAAAAAAAAATCCAATTATTCATTATTTATTATAGAATTTAATCGGCAAAAGAGAAAGCATTTGGAAATTGTAAGCAAACAGACTTTATCTGATAATACTATTTTCATATGCTAATATGCTATAGAAAATAAAGAACTGTTCAAAAAAGTGATTAATTATAGAAGGACACATAATATTAAAACTCAAGGAAATAGAATAAAATTTTGTAAAGAATGTTGGAATTTTTTTTTTTTTTTTTTTTTGTACGATGTTACATATAATCAATGCTTATGTAATTTAAGCTTCGCGATAACACACTGTGTATTTTTACGTAATAAATATTAATGTAGTTTTCTTAATGATGATAAAGAGAATAGTGTTAATGCTAAAATGAAAATTTGCATTAAGAAATTGTATGATACTATTTCAGTTTTATCAAAAAAAGATACTTGGACAAGAAGAAAATTAAAGAAAAATTCAGAGACTATACCTCAACACAATATTTTTACTTTCGTCTTCCTAAATAATAATAATAAAAAAAGTTTCATAACAGAATTTTTTTTCACTTCAGGTTTTGGACGGATTTACATGTTTTAGGGGTCTGTGATTTCGAAAAACATATTTATATACAATATAAGAATGTTCGTCCGTTGTCCCTATGTATGAACCAAATGTACTATCCACATTTTATTATTAAAAAGTGCGTGAAGTTATTCGTAAAAATTACCGAAATTTTTTGTCTGCTGATTCTCCTTGAATTTGAAAATACACTGCTGTGAAGGATCACTTTTTGAGCTTTTTTTTAAATTTTTGTACCATGAAATAATGTATGAATTTATTCATAGAACTGATCAAAATTCCATATGTATGTTTTGGCTATGAAAAGAATGCCCTTTTTTAAAGTGAAAATAAAATACACCGCTGGAAAGAACGTATTGTAATAGCATTTCTTTATAATTTTCCCGATTTTTAATAGTTTTGTTGTACATCGGCGGCTCATGCAGCGACGGTAAGTTCACATCCTGTTATGGCAGCTGTTCGCACACATTTGTTGTACATCACTGTAAAACGATCGATTTTTATTAATGTTATGGCCGAGATATTTTTTTTTATTTATGAAGAACAAAGTTAAGGAAAACGTAAAAGTGATATAGTACTTAACTAATAATGTTAAAGTATTTATATTTGTAATTTTTTGAAACAGTAAGATTTATTAGATAAAAGGGATTGGCACATCTAATTTTTTACAGAGTATATTTGATTTTTTATTGCATAAATGTATATAGAGAATTTATTTATTATCATATCTTTATTTATTATATAATTGTTATGAGGTTAAAATTTTTCTGTTGGCTAATTTAGAATCAAAGGTGACATTAAAAATGAATTAACAATGTTGCAAAGGGAACAAAACAATCCTTAAGCATTATGATTTGTAAAAACAATTGCATTTCATAACAGAATAAACATTATCAGTATAGACATTTTAGAATAACTTAATTTTAAAATATAACTATTTTTATTAATGCAATATCGGAAAAATCGGGAAGGTTTAAGGAAGGTTTAATTTTAAGGAATGGGAATTTTTAAGATCAAATAATGTTTCACTAAAAAAAATGTTTCCATAACATTTTCTCTCTGTCGCTATAGAAATCGGTTATTCAGTCCAACGTTCCATGTCTGGAAGGTAAAAGGCGCATTTTAAAAACTTATAATCTCAATGAAAGAGATAATAAATCGAAATATCTTAAGGGAAGAAGCATTTACGGAAAATTTTATTAAAGTTGTGTATAGAATTTATTCATATAAAATAGATGTCTTGAAATTATAAAACATTTTTGCTGCTTTTAGCATCGTAAAAGGATAGATAGAGAATGTCCCAAAATAGATATAATCGTGCTGTAATTCTTACTCTTTTATTAAAAGTCTCCAAAATAATTGAAAAATGTTTATGAGTTAGTTTTATCTATCTGTCTGTCTCTCCGTCCATCTATCGGTCTGTCTGTCCGTCTGTTTGTTTTTATGCTCATCTGACTCTTAAAATATATTCAGATTTCCATGAAATTTATATCTCTTACTGGGGTTGTGGAATCATTGGTATTGAAAATGAAGTTTGTAGCATTGACGGTTTAATTACACAGTCACTCAATAGAATTACACTGCATTACCGCTTACGCAGAGAATTTTTTTGCGACATATTTTAATGATATTACTCTGTTTTAAATGTATTGAAGTTTATGCACGTCATGGATGTTCACTATAAGACACTTACAGTAGAATATTTCTTAGATGTAATTTATTGTTTATTTACAGGAACACAGAAAAGTATTTGTCTACAGTACATGCTATGAAAAATCATTGCTAGAAGTGCGTTTTAATTTTTGATATGAATTTTTTAATTTATCTATTTTTACTGACTCATCGTGCGTAGTATGGGATTCTGTAATCGTTTAAAAAAAAAAAATTATTGACGAATTTGCACGTTTCGGACACTATAATTTCCGAAAAACATATTTTTAGAAAAAAAAATTACCATCCGTCTGTCTGTCTGGGTGTCTGTAAACGCTGTATATTCAGAACAAATTGAGATAGAGACTCGAAATTTAGTGCATACTTAATGTGTAATAATGGAAAGAAATTACACTTTTAGAAACACCTAAATTTTGTAATTTTAATGTTCTAAAGCATTTACCTGATATTTTTAAAATGTTGTCAGAACGTTTTCAGAACTGAGTAATAAGCAATCGATTACAGTTCTTAAGGTTATTTTTACAAAAGAGGAAAGTGTGAAATCACGTATTTTTTTACTACGTGTTTTACATTTGTTTATTATACCAATACTATTTGGCACTGTATTGTATCATGTTATTATAAAAATATTATAATCAAAAGCATAAAAATAGTTCAAGGACAAGATTTTAACTGCCTCATGGATTAGTTATGAAAACGTCCCGAAAATAATATTTGCATTTTGGAAATGAATACCTGGTCTTAGCATTCTTAAAGTCTGAGATATTTAAGTGCTCTTCGTCGGTGATATTTGGAACTAAATCTGAGAAGCATATTAAAGAATTATTTCACATCGTTTTATTCTTTGTTAACAATTCCAGTAGTAAAAACAATTTGCCTCCGACGAAAATTTTAGAACATTCACCGTATTTTTAACAACTGTATAGGGATGGAAAATATATGTCATATTTTTCATACTCTAGTGACGATCCTTACAGTCTTCAATGTACTCCAAAAAGTAAATTATCAATAAGAATACTATTTATTTAAAAAATACATCCATTTAACTCTATTTCAGTTGATGTTTGTTTCTTTTTTTTTCTTTAAATCCAAGTTAATAAGATGTTTAGTAAAATTAAAAAAGAAACAATTTGCTGAAAAAAAAGAAAGATTAAAAAATGTTTTTTTTTACTTGACACTGTGCCAAAGTTACATAAAAAATATTTTTTTAAGGACTTCTTCTCAACACAGTGTTCCTCGACGCATAAAATATATTTATTGCTAGCAACTTTCATCATGTTAAACGCAGAGGTTTTATTTTATTTTTTTCATAGCTTCCTAAAACATCTTTTTATTACTGGAAAAAAAAGAAACAAGAATATTTTAATAACCGGAAGAATTAGATTATTCGCAGTGTATTTTATTAAACAAAGAAAATGCTTTTTTTTCTTTTTTTTAAATTTAGCTCTATATTTATCTGGATTGAAAACAAAAGATCTAGAAAAAAAAACACATATCGAAATATTCTCTCTGATTAGTTTGAAACTGAGTTGTTTATTCATTTTCAAGATTTTAACCATGTTTTCAAGAGATATCACATTTGATTTAAATTTAATAGACCGGGAGGCGGAAACACAGATAATCACCTCTTCGAGTTCACTGATAAAAATATAGGATTAGCTAAATCTTGATTCGCATATTAAAACGCAATCACTTGGCTATGTCATATCTTGGTGGAAAACACCTGAAATCCCGATCTTAGCGGTTGGTTTATAAGTTTAACAATTGTGTTTTCCTGCTCCTACACTGTAAAAAAAATCTGCAAAGGTACTAAACATTTTCTGGGAAACTGGTATTCCAAGAACTTTTCATGTAACGATAACAGAAAAATTCATATAATCGATTTCGAAACTTGAATTTTTGCTGTTACCGTTATAGGAAAGTTCTAGGAATCCCAGTTTCCTAGAAAAGGTTTAGTACCTTTGCAGATCTTTTTACAGTGTAATCCTCCATGTTTTCATAATTTTTGGTGCAGGAAAGCACAGTTATAAACCTAGGAGTCAACCATTAAAGCTGTGTTTTTAGATGTTTCCCACCAAGATAGGACTTGTTAGACCGAATGCGTTTTAGTATGGGAATTGAGATTTAACTAATTTTATAATTTCATCCGTGAAATACACTGTAAAAAAATCTGTAAAGGTACTACACTTTATCTAGGAAATTGGGATTCCAAGAACTTTTCCTGTAACGGTAACAACAAAAACTCAAGTTTTAGAATCGGTTACATGGATTTTTCCTGTTAACGTTACATGAAAAATTCTTGGAATCCCAGTTTCCTAGAAAATTTTTAGTAGCTTTACAGATTTTTTTTACAGTGTACATGAGTTGATTATCTGAGCCGTCTCCTTCTGAACATTAATATTAGGAATAACAGAAACAATCACCTATCCAATAAATATATATAACTAATTCAAAACTTCCTTAAGCACTCACATATGGGACAACCAATGCTATTGACAATTAACCCATTAAAGCCGGAATTATATCCATTTTTAAAATGCAAAAATTAAATTTCTCACCAGCTTTTATTAAATAGCAATTTTTTTAAATTTTATCACGAATTTGAAGTCATAAAGTAAACATAAAGTTTCCGTTCAAAAATATTGCTGTTCAAACAAAAAAAATTTTGAAGTTCTTCCGGAACCATATAATATTACTAGGCTTTAACGGGTTACGATGATACGTAGCTCAGTACAGTGCAAGAAAAAATATTGACACTCATTGGAAGTTTGTGCCAGATGGTCTTTACTGAAACATTCTTCAGCAATGTTTCTTTTTATTTCTGCGGTTATTATAGTTGGCATTGACATTAAGTAACGTTTTAAAAATATATAAATCCTGTCTGAAGTCTTTCTCGATATTTTTTAATCAATTTTTCATTTTGATGTACTGCCATGTGCTAAATCAGCCTTGCCATTTTTAGGATACACGTAGTTTGTCTTATTGCTAGTAAATCTATTCCTAAAGGATTAGACAGTTCTTTCCTACAGGAATATTCTGTTTTAATCAATTCAAAACAGACAGTTTTCCAAAAATTGTAAGCTTTTTACGCCAATTATGCGCACCCGAAAAGTCTCTTTTTATAGAGAATATAATTTAAAAAATCATCCTTTTCGAACTATTACTAGAACTAAAAAATTATAGGGAGAACTTGAATAATGTCAAGTTACAAGGGCCACCACTTCATGCAACCAACGCATGAAAGAAACTCTCAACCGCCTCTTCTATTTAAAACTACAAAAAAATAAATAAATAAACATTCGAACACTGAGATTGGGTTTGTGTGTCAAGATTTGGCCCTGTATGGAAAGGAATAAAAACTTTTTACTCATGAGAACTTTTTAAATACATATAAAGTAATTTTGATATTATTCAGCATTTCGCCGTCAGTAGAGGATAAGCTATTTAAACCACTTTGCCACCGATTTTATACGCACTATGGTAATGTTAACACATTACCATTCATGTGTTAAAAATGAATGATTAAGTATAAATTACAAATATCGTGGCGATGAAATCAAGCATTAGCAGCTTAGAAGTCCTGAGTTACCAAACAGAATCTCAAACTTTTAATCCTATTGATGTAATTTTTTCCCCAGACACTCAGGCTAGTTTTCCAAAAACCGATTGAGATCACTTTCCAAGTTACATATATTTCGTTTGTAGTATTCTTTATTTAATTTTTTTTCGCGTTTAAAATTGCCTATACCACTTTTAGATTTGGCTATAACATACAGATATGCGAGTAAAAGCAATGAATTTTGGCATGCATTTTCTTATACGTTCATCTACAAATGCAAACCTTAGTACAAGAATACACAATGTGACTTTGATGTGAAAAAACTTTTGAATTTATGGATGAAGAAAATATGTCGCATTCTATGATAGTGGTAAATATAAAATACCAAGATTACTTAATTTTCTAGTTGTTGGGAAATTATGAAGAACTCTTTGATGCTGGTAATGTTTAAAAAACCAAGATTCCAGTTATTCGTAATATAATAGGGCATTATTTAAGGGGGCGTAATTACTTATTTGGCAAATAATGACGAAAATATGATTTTTCTATTTTTCAATTTAATTATACTTTATTAGTCTTAGTACATTTCCTAGGAAAAGGTTCATTTACCTAGGAAATTTCGAAAATATCGAGATATTATGAATATAGTTTAAAGCCAATTTGTTAAATCGCTATCCCTTTAAAAGCCAGAATCTACTTCACTTAAAAATAGTTTTTTTAATTTTTAACGTATACATATAATATAAGAATAGTCAGTTTAATGTAATAAAACTTTAATGTATAATTTTCAATTGACTCAAATTGTTTTTTTATTGTACCATTTGCATATATATATATATATATATATTTTTACCAAACTCTGTAACTTAAGATTAATCCGATTACTAAAATTATGTTGTACACTTGTACGAATAATTAGTAAAAATGCTCAAGAAGTTCAAAAGTGTAACACACTTTTAAAATTTAAGAAACATTTTAAAATTTATTGCAATTAAAAAAAATACATTTTTCGAATTTTGCCTGGGAAGTTGAACAGTTTTTTTATAGAAAAAATTTTCTTCAATGACTCATTATCACTATGGCAAAATGTATCTTAAAATGCTTAAATTTAAAAGAAAAGTACAAAGGACCTCGCATCCCCTTATGAAATTGATTTTGATTGTAATATAAATCCCATTTTATATTATTGCTAGAATATTATTCATTTCCGTTTCAAAGGACTTAAAATATTCGTAAGTTATTTCATACATTTTTGTTTTTCATTCAAGTAAGTTTGTTATGCAGTATTTTTTATCCGTGTTGGCGGGTAAAAGAAAACCATAATGCGTCCGTGGACTTGAATACATCCTATCCCCATACAATAAACATAGTTTATTACAATAAAACACTTAATCGTATTATATTGTTTGAACATTTTTGCTTCTTTGTTTTGACAGGGTTCTCTAAATCTATTCATTCAATTTTAATTTTTTAACGGTTTTGGGAAAAATCAATTGCAGAAATATATGACTTGTATTATTTTATTTTTACATTTGGAGTTTCAGGATAATTGTTTTGTGTATTTTTCTAGATTTTTAACAAAACGTCTAAAATATCGAGAGATCGGTCACCTTTGGCCATACATAAGTAGCCCCCATTAATGATGCGGAAAATAGAAGAATGGTAGAATACAGCTGAGGTCTAATTTCATAAAATTTTGTACACTTAAAAGAATATTTAATAGCCCCAAAGTTTATATTGGATTATAAATATATTCTTTAATATTTAGGGAGTGAGTCAGCCTTGCAAAATAGAAAAGTGTTTATGATGCTAAAATAAATGTTATATCTTTTTATTTCCGTTTCTTTGTTAAAAAATTTTATGAATTTTATTTAGATATATGTCTTATCGCTTATGTCTTATCACAAACATACCGAAAATCTGTTTATGAATTTGGTTTATCCATTCATCTGTCTGCTTGTCTCGTAAGTATACTTGGTGTAACTAAACTCGTGTATTTATTCTACATTGGTTGTGTTTATGACGTGCAATTATCAACACGTGAGATATTGGTCCTAAGTGGGGTCTTTCTAAGAGCACTTAACCCATATTTACTCAAGGAAAACAAACGTGTTATTCTATGAAAATTATATATTATATTGTGCTTTACCGTGACATGTTCGGTTTTTAAAATGGAGAGTATAGCATTAATATGAATAGATTCAAAAATCCGCAACAGTTCAAATTATTAAAGCCTTGTAATACGTGATGAAATTTCCGTCGACTTTTGGTATTTTTTCTGGCCCTCTTGGTTCGCATGCCAAAATAATAAAATAAAAATCATAAAAAACATATTTAAATAACTTTTTATATGTATTTCATCTCTTCCTTCACCTTCGTAGCACAGCACGCTCCGTTTGGTCGAAAGAGAATTACTCTCAAGGTTTATCATGTTATATTTTATATGTGGATTAACATGGACTATTTATCTAACCCTACTCGTAAAAAACGGAGGTTTCCTGATGAAAAAAGCACCCGTTCAAAGATGCAGTGAACGGAAAAGTGCCACAAATAAACAGAGTTTAGAAGTCGTAATATTTTGTTAAGAAAAACGCAGACTCAATAATAGCAACATTTCTATTGAATTCGAAAATTTTTCTTTAATATTGTATTTAGGTAGTGAATCAGCCGGGCAAGATAGAAAAACGTTTGCGATTGAAAAACATAAAAGTTATATTTTTCATAATCAGGTTTTTTCTTAATGATTTTTCAGAATACTACTAATAATATTTTTGTGAACTTTTAACCTGTACTTTATCTCTTTTTAATTTTCATATCGTATAATAACGCCCTGTTAGGTTGAAACACAATTGTTCTGGAGGTTTATCACGATATGTTTTATCCAGGCAATAACATGAGTTTTTTATTTGATGCGATTCGAGGAAACGGAGGTGTACTAATAAAAGAATCGCCCGGGAATGATGCAGAAAATTGAATAATAGTAAATTGAAACGGAATTTAGAAAGCCATAACAGTCTGTTACGTATAAAACCAACCCAATCGCCGAGACATTTCTATCGGGTTAGAAAGTCATTATTTAATATTGTATGTGGGAAATTATTCAGCCGAGCAAAATAGAAATGTATGTGCGATTGAAAGCATAAAAAATATTTTTCCTAATCTGGCATCATGTTTCTTTGTTAAATATTTTCCGACTATTGCTAATAATATTTTTAAGACAATTAAACTTGTACTTTATCATCCCGTAATTTTCGTATCGTACAATGCCCCAATAGGTCGAAAAACGATTGCTCTCAAGGTTTATCACGATATATTTTATCTGGGTAATAACATGAACTATTTATCTCATTCGATTCGAGGAAACGGAGGTTTACTCATAAAATATGCCCCCGTCAATGATGCAGAAAATGGAAGAATAGCGGAATGAAACTGAATTTAGAAAGTTATAAAATTTAGTTACGAATAAAAGACTACTCAATAGCCGAATCGTTTATGTTGGATTAAAAAGATATTTTTCAATATTTAGCGGGGAAGTATAAAAATGTGTTTAAGATAAAATAAAGTTATATCTTGTAAAATCAGATATAAATATTTTTAAATTTATATACATATTTAAATATGTTTTAATTATCCTTTTTTTAAATTTTGATGGAAGTAAAGGTTTTTTATTCCGTTTTTTTTTTCCTCTCGAAATTTATCTTGATGCCCAAAAAAACCTTGATTTTGTATTTTACCTTGTACTGTATAAATGCTGTATACCTATAATGCGTAACTCTGTAAATTCGACTTGAAAGATTATTTGAGATATTAGAATACATCATTTTGAGCTCGTAAAAATAATTATAAAATTTAGAACATATAAAAGAAAAAATATTTACTCATGGGCACATTTTTAAAATTTGGAATATATACAAAATTACATACTACTCGTAAATACTGGAAATTTACAAACACAAAATTGTAATGTACATGAAATTAGCTGTGTAAAAAGTCCAATTTTTGGCATCTTCAACTTTTTAAATTTAACAAAAGTTGATACATTTAATTTAGCATGGAATGCTCAGCTCGTAAGTAAAATTTTGGCCCAAAAAAACTAATTTAATATTGTTATTTGTTTAGAATTTTTTGACTAATTCATTTGATGTGTTGGAGTACATTAAATATAAATAGAATCCACCCACTGAAAGCCCATTGTTTAAGAATCAATGACTGTTTTGCATGTTGCAGATATGCGATGTGGTGATTCAAAGTATTCAAATATATAGATATTGCCCCTGATTTGATTTATTACGGGCTCTGTGATCATATTTTGTACACGAGGAATAACCAGACCGATACTAATATTTAAAGTAGAATCTGACTTACAATAAACATTCATGCCCGTGTCGAGATCCGAATCCAGTCGTTTTTGTCCAGTAAACATTACACAAAAGAAAGGGGTATTTTGTAAAAGACACACATTTTAATTTAATTATAAGAATAACACATTTTTTTGACAATAACTGTAACATATCTTCAGTTAATTCAAAGATATATTTTGTTTGCTATCTCGTTCTCTCCGACACATTATCTTAATCTTTGAGAAAAAACAAACGTAAATACATATATAAACGCAATATCACTTTAAAAACGGAAATACTGGTTTCAATGGCTTCAGTTCATCGACCATCTATGCCTAGTGTTTATAGTACACTGATAAAAATCTTGTTCTAGTTTGAACCAAAAAAAGTTTGTTTTTTTGGTGCTCAATAGCTGCCACCATAAGATGGCGAAATCTCGCACCAACATTTGGATCTTCGTAGTTCAACCTCGTTCCAAGTATTGGAACTATGCTTCAATGGGAGCTCAAAATTTTGGTTCAAAAATTCACCATCTTACGGTGGCAGATACTGAGCACCAAAAAACACACTTTTTTTGGTTCAAACTAGAACAAGATTTTTAACAGTGTAATTGAGTGTAATAATTATCTATAAATGTCTTTACCTGTTAACGAAAGGTGTATATTGATTTACTTAAATAAAGGTTCTTCTCCGGAGTGTATAGATTTTTCATTTTTAAAGATGGCTAAATATAAAAAGTAAGTTGGTTTGTGTTTTTTTCACTATTAATCCAAATAAATGAGCCATAATCTTAGCTTGTAGACTTATTCGAAATACGTACTTTTTACTTTTTTCTTACTTCAAAATATAGGGCGCTAAGCAGGAATTAATGCATATTTTTATTAGTCATTTAGGGAACATTTATTTATGTAAAGTTTTTTACACGATGATTATGAAACAAATTGCTTCTATACCTCAAATAGGAACATTATTACTTTGTATTACAAACACTTATAATGTTATTATTTCCTGTAAAGATATAACTATATATTTTTAGTAGTTCATAAAAATAATAATTATAGTTTATAATGTATAATTTGTAAGTTTTGTATGTAAATTTAGACAAGACATATAATTATGCATATTATACTATTACAAATATTACGCATACTCCCATGCACTGATGAAAAATCTCGTAGTATATTTTGTTTACTATCTTTTAATGCATTATTTGTGCATTTCTAAACATTTATTTTCTGTCTTTATACATTTTTGCACAAAGGCTTTATTTGCTATTTTACCGCTTATATTTTATCAAATAAATATAAAAGTATTTTAGCATATTTTTTAGCATTTTACCCGTTCACTTTGCAACATTTAAAAATCATTATACCAAGAAATGTCATAAAACAAAATCTCAGGAACAAATGAGTTCAGTCTTTGCATCACTGTGTTACATATAAGCAATATACAAAAAATTCGTCAATGTTACTTATACAGTGGGCTTTAAAATTTGGCATTCTTTATTGCTGTTATCAGGTAATGTAAATTATTATTTATACAATTTTCAACATACGGCGATAATGAGTTAAATTTTCATGTCAAAATTGTCATTATTATCTAAGCAACGTTGCATCGTTATTCCTAAAATGAATTTCGTAAATTTTATAAAGCTAAAAACACTGGAGACGTTTAAAATCAGAAAATTTACAAAAGTTATTTTGTGTACTTTTCAATTTTGTATTAAAAAACTCGTTATATTTATATAAAGTATATAATTTCGATAATATTTGATTATTCCGTCGACCAAACAATTATCGCCAAACTATGTGATTAAATGCCAATAATAGCTGATCGAATGGTGAATGTCACAAGTTTACATGAAACACTTTACGAGTATTTGTTTCATCACCAAGTGATTATAATTTAGCGTTTAATTTTTATTTTTATGAATGTTTTACTAATTTATTTATTTTTTTTTAAACAAAAAATATGTGAATTCGTATACTTTGGAGATTAAAATAATTTAATGAAAATTATCGACGTTATAATTAAGTAGTATACTATATTTTCTATTTAATACAAATGCCTTTTAATCAATATATTTTTTCACTTTTCTATTGAATTTTTTTATTTATTTTTTTCCATGCTTAGAATGATGTATTCTAATATCTGAGTAATTATGTTTGTAATTAGAATTACATTATCGTAAATGTTTGAAAGTTTAAAAAACATTTTTAGTAGCTTTCCAATATATTACTTAAAGTTCGAATTCATGAAATATAAAAATATTTTCCCTTCAAAGTATGCCATGTTTATCCTAAGAATATGGAAATACTGCAAAACACTTCTAACATATTCTCGAAACGTCTCTAAATTTTATTTACGAGACCTCTTCTTTGCATATATTACTCTTTGAATTATGATATTTGTCGTTTTAAAATTTTCCTAATAAGACCGCAATTTATGAGGCCATAAATTTTTAAAACTTCTCCTATCGTGAAAATACACGTAAAATATAAATTTTTTGGCATCATTATGTTGTGTATAGGAGCAAATGTATATGACATACAAGTTGATCATAATTAATGTGCCGTTTTTCTTAAAAACGAATTGATAATGATGGTTGATTTTTGTCGTTCGATTATCTACGCTAGGGATATAGGACCAGGGGGAGTGCCCTCCATGGGGGTCTTTCTAAGGGAACCTAACCCGTATTTACGCAAGGCTCGAAGAAAACCACGGAAAACTCCGAACGGTTAGGCCGACAGCCGCGATTGGGTTCGAACCCAGCACCTGCTGTGTACCAGTTGAGAGGTCCCAACCTCTCGGCCACTGGTGGGGCCGAATTGATAATGAAGACAAATTTTCTGATTTTTTCTCTCAATAGATTTATTTTAAGCATGAACAATTGTGACTAGTGTCTTTTATAACATCGTACAGCAATAAAACTTTCTCTAATGGGAAGTTGTTCATCAATCATCGATTAACCCATTCAACATTAATATTACCAGGAAAAAACTCCATCGGCTCTTGTTCTGAATGTAGAAATATCCAAATGTAAGATTTTTTTAAAAATAAAAATATGTATTTAAAAGTTAATTTATAAAATATATATCAAATCTAACAGATAAGATTTTTAACAGAAATTAATTTTTATAAGCTTAAAACATATGAATCGGAAATTACAGCTCATTCCACCATGTAGTTTTTAAGATATTCAAATAAAAGTTATCCTTATTGTCAGGGGTCGGAGCATATAGGACTTTCGTTGTTCGTACCAGTATGTGTCATTAATAATTTACATGATACATTCCTATTGCATATCTTATAAAAATGTCTCTTGAAATTTATTGGTGTAAAATACTGGTAAGAATATAAAATTTATCCTCCGATGTATCTTATATATGCTCAAATGTTTTATTCGTAGACATAAACCATTTGGAAAATGAAGAAAGTCCATTTAGAATGTGCAAAAATTTTGTTTTGATAAATTCGAAAATGAACCAACTCTGTACGCCGACAACTTGAGAAAGACGGTATTCAGAAATAGGTTTAGATTAGATGGTAGTAGACAAAATACATTTTACACATTCTAGATTGACTATCTCATTCTTTTTCAAAATGAATTATGGTCTATTAAGATTACGAGTCTTCATATTTGCATTACGAGCGGTTAAAAATCAAACAATTTTTTTAAAAGTTAACAGATTTTATATTGTTTTGGAATTTCTGAATGCAATTTTTAAAAAGAAAGCCGGAGCTCCGGTACTTTTTTTCTGTAATAACTTATGTACATTTGAAATAGTAATTTTAGACCCTATTTTTTCGTATGAGGCATGTAAAATTATAATTAGATTTATTAATTCGTTGAATCTGAATAATTTCTTACTAAAAAAATGAAATTTCAAAATTTATTTTCCATTACTGTAACCTCAAGAAATCCCCATTTTCGTCCACTTAGGAAATCTCATTAATTATTTGAACTTTTGAAACATATTAAAAACGAAAATAATGGGATATTAAGATTAAAAATAAAACTTGTAAACAACATGCATATAAAAAATGTCACGTTTTCATGATAAACTGCTGCCTTTTAAAATTTCAAGACCGCGGAAAATAGATAATCGCTGTTGGAAAAAAATAATTAATGTTGCTTCACCTTACCGACGGCTGAAAAAAAAATCGAGAGCTTATACTTATCTTTTGAATAGAAAATGTGGAATGATAAAAACCTAAAAAAAAGGAAACCAGAAGATAAGGTCACGTCATTTTTTTATACAAGAACTGCCCTTCAAGAACTCCCATTGTTAAAGTTAGAGTTATGAAAACAAAGGAAAATATTTTAATAACTGTAAGTTCACAATCTCTAAAAATATTTTCCCTACGAATTATTTAATATGGGATTTTCATTTTTGGATTATTTTAACGAAAAAATGAGGGTATTTAATCTCTTAATAAGATAAAAGAAAGGGATTGAAGACAAATAGAAAATCGTCGATATGAATTTTCACTGGTAAATTATTTATGACTTATAATAGTTTATATATTTTCCTAGTTTCAACGTATGGGAAATAAAACATTTATTTTAAAATAAATTATACGCTTTCATAATATATTATTAAAACTTATCATATTTTTTATTTTTAGGTTTTTGGTATAAAATTAATTTTAAGCATTTTAAATTTTCTCTGCAAATTGTGTCATTTACAGATACATTTAAATAATGATTGCGTTCTTATATTTCTCATCAAATTGTTTGAGTATAGACTTTAAATAACATTAATATATGATTAATATATATTTTTACATATATTCTTTACAAGAATTTTGGTACTGGTTAAGAGTACTGGATTTGTGAAAATTTTCAAAATACCGTTTTTTGACAGATTTACACGTTTTAGGGGTCAGAGAACCCGAAAAACATGTTTTTATAAAATGTCTATATGTGAGCCTGTCTGTAAATTAGTCATTCAGTCTGTCTCTCTCTGTGCATGTGACAAAAATTTTGTGGGCGCTCTATCTCAAGAACTAATGCCCAGAATTTCACTTTAGATTGATGTAAGTGTCTTTTAGATAGAAACTTTAGATTGTGTGAGACCTTGATATGAACTAGATCGGATTATTTTTGGTGCATATCGCTCAACAGATGGCGCTGCTATGCTGCATTATTTACAATATCTCAAGAACTATTGCATGGATTTTCATAAAACATTATATTTAGTTAGTACCTGATATGACATTGCATGGATTAAGTTTTTATGCAAATCGCTCAACAGGAAACACTGCTGTCGTGCATAATTCGTCATTATCGCAATAACTCTATCTCAAGAACTATTGCACCAATTTTCATCAAACTTCAGATTCAGTTAGTTTCTGATATAAATTATTATACTTCAGTTTTTGGAGTAGAATACTCATTAGGTGGCACATTCATGATTATCTCAATAGCTCTATCTCAAGAGCTACTACGCGATTTTTCATAAAACTTCAGATTATGTTAGTCTATTTGTCACATAAATAATATATGTATATATGTGTAAATACTCTACATATTTTTTTATCTTATTGCACTATTCAAGTCACCCCTTTAAAAGAGTGACATTTTATAATGTAACTTTTCTGCTAATTTATTGATAATATCATTATAAAATGTATTGAAAATAGCATGTGAGCTAATAAGGAAAGATAAGGCTGAATGAAATGATTCCATTCTTAATGACTATGTCATTATAGTGTTAAAAATGCCCAAAATAAAAAACAAAGGAAGAAAAGTTACTATGTCACTATGGTTTAAAAAATGCCCAAAATAGAAAAAAAGGTCAGAAAAGTTACTAGCTATTTTTTGGTGTTTTATTAAATGTACAGAACAGTCCAAAAATCGCATTTTAATTGCTTGTGTTATATTTTTAAAATTTTCCTTATAAAGCGCTTTGAAATATACAGTTTTCTTCCGTATCAATATCATATGCAGATAAAATAAAATATGTAGTATTTGTGTTCCCTACATCAAAATTTCTAAATCCTTATTCTTACAAAACTGAATGTGTTTTCTATACAGAAGCGGATTTACAAATTTATACTCGACCAAACTACAAATCTTAAAGTCCCCCAGCGAATCTGTTTCCCGGAACTCATTTCAATTGAAGTATGTGTCGAACTATTGTATGTTATGTCTGTATGCTTATAAGGTCATATAAGAAGGATATGGAATTGGAATGCTCTGTTTCACGCGCAGATTTATGAAGGCGATAAGGAGTAAAATATATTGTGCAGTGAAAAAAGACGCATTTAGATGGAACGTTTATTTATAAATAAATACATAAAAACGTATGATTACAAAGCCCTTTTGTAATCATGACCGCAAATTTTATTCAGTTGTCTTTAAACATGATTCTAAAAATATGTCCCAAACTTGGGCGTTCTTTAGCAAGGAATTCGGAAAATTTTTAATTTATATTTAATCAACATACTAATACTATTATTTTCTTCACGCAAGTAGAAATAAAATTTTTATTTTTTTATTGTTTATTGAGAGAACATAAGAATAGAAACCTATCGTGTCATGACAACAATCTTTTGTAACTCGATAAGTATTTTATCTATAAAAAAGTGGAAACTACCTGTGATTACAAACTGCTTCACTAGATATACATTCAAAATTCCTTTAAATTTAATAATTAATTAAAAACATACATATTTAACGCAGATTTAATCAACCTACAAATCCAATTTTGTTTCATGCTTGTCTAGATCTGGGAATCATTTATTTATTTATTGAATGGTAGACCGACTTCGTTTTAATTAATTATAGTTAACGATCTTCAACTAAAAATAAAAAACACTACTCATGTTTTTTATGGTTTAGCCGGATAACAGCTTTAATTTGGTAGGTCTAATTACAATACAAGTGAAGGTTTATAAGCTATACAGGATGACAATTTTGTTATACATGTGGAAGAGAATTTTGAAATAAAAATGCTTCTGTAAAAAAACAATTTGGATTAAAACAGCATCCGGCAGGAGGTGTCCAGTAAAATTCTATTGTCTATAGATGCTATGACTTGCTGGCATACTATTGGATTTCCCTTGATAGTTTCAGTGATAATATTATAAAAAGGTTGAAGTTGACAAGTTAGGATTTTTTTTTTCAAATTTTTTGTTATCAATTCGTTGAATGATAGCGGGCAATTATCCTGGAAAAAGAGTTCTTTTTTTCTCTTGCCCAGCCTAAAATTTTATTCATGCGTTTTGATCCTTTGACTTGATTCATTTGAGAATCCATTTCCTTCAAATAATTTTCAACACCACCTTGACTTTTTACATCATCATACAAAGTACGCGCTGTAAGAATTACTTCAGTTACCATTTGTTTATTTATTTTAGCATTACAAAACTTTTTTTCATCATTTGTATAACAATTTTCAGCATTTTCAGATGGAACAGACACTTTTTCTCTAACACTATTTTCAATTTCTTTACCGGTAGAACTTTTTTCAACTTGATTCACAGGTGTAACACATTTTTTCTTGTTAATCTTGGCATTAAACATCAATTTTTCCTGCCCATCTACATTTCTTTCTTTCACATTATCATTTTCATAACACTCTTCACTTAAGACATTTTTATTTTTTGAGCTCATTTTCAATTCAGAAATCAACTTTTTAATTTTCTGGTAACCAGCTCTTTCATTTCATGGGCTATTCTCTTCTACTTCAAAAATTACTTGTCCACCAAAAACTCTGTGATTCAAAGCTTCTTTCATTGTGATGCGCTTCCGAGGATCTAAGTGAAGGCACGTCTTGATTAGATTCAATGCATCGTCAACTTTAGGTAGGCAGTCTTGTGATCGAGGAAAACAAGCTCTTACTTTTTCAGCAAAATATTTTTTCTGGATAATATCAAAGATCAAAGGATACATTATTTTGGGCCAGAAATTTTTTTGTGGACGCCTTCCTTGGTTGAAATTTTCTCGTGTAAAAACTCTTATGCACATCATTGCAAATGTCCACGTATCATATTTCACATTATCCACTGTTTCCCAGTTTCCATGCATAGCGAAGGTTTCAGGTGGACGATAAGGTAGTGGTGATGTATATTTAGAATTTGGTTTTTCAACTGACTTCAAAGATCCAAAATCTGTCAAAAGAGCTTTCCCTTCAACTGTAATTAGGACATTGTTTGTCTTAATGTCCATGTGAGCCATCTTTTTTTCGTGCAAGAACGCTAAACCCATGGCAACATCTTTCATCCACGATATGACTCTCTCTAATGCCTTCGAATCAAAAATTAACTCTACATCTCCCAGTTTTTCGTCTAATGAACATGGACACTTTTTTGTAATAAATATAAATGTGCGATCTTGAGATATATAGTTGAAACTAATCAGTGGTAATATATTTTTGTGGCATAGACTGGACCATAGACGTAATTCTCCAGCCGATATATCTTCCTCTTTAACAATTTTTATAGCGCAAGTACTTTTCGTGATTGGATGAATCATTTCTACAACTTTGCCAAATTGCCCAAATCCAAGATCTTTAACGTAGTCAAATCCCATCTGTTTGAGACTTCTTAATGTAGATGTAAAACATATGTTTTCCATGGCACATTCTTGATTATTTTTTTCTTTTTCCAGGTTGTTAAGCAACTCCATTTGGAATACAAATACTTTACTCAATATCAAATCGTACTTTTTATATATTTTACAGCATTAAGTTTAAATATATAAAACGCATGAAACGAATATAAGATGTTTATTGTAGTTAAAAAGATTGATTCAGAGATTCTGTTGTATATTTTGTTGATTTTGACCATTGTTGACAAAAGCATTGTTTAAGTGAGAATAATTTCCTTTTTATTCGAATAAAAGCATTGTTGCACACTTCGTTAATTTTGAACATTGTTAGAAAGAGGATTGTTAAAATCGAATTGATTTTTATTTATTTTCTTGTTAATATTATTTGAATTTGCAACAATACTTCATTATTTATTATGGCTTCGTTTATCTGGCTAAAACGTACCCACTTCATTCTTTTGTCAGACAGGCAGCATTTTTGCCGATACCACCGAAGCTAGCATTGGGAAGAAAATACGAGCTTTTTATTGGTTGAATAAATTAAAGAGCAATCGTTGTTTGCAAATAACTTGTTCTTAATGCGTATGTTCGTATTAGGAATATATATGGATGTATCATGCTAAAATAATATTAGTAATAAAAAGGAATGTCATTTAAAAAAAAGCAATATACATATAGAACAAAAGTACTTGTAATTATTGCGTAATTGACGCCGTAAAAAGAAAATGTGATTATTTTTTGTAAATAAATTTTTAAGAATGTGGATGTAGGGAAGAGGGGGGCACCTTTGAACACTCTAAATATTTTCCTTCATATAAATTATTTTAAAAAAATGTATATATTAATACAGTAAAACCTCTAAATAACGGACAGCTCGGGAGCGCTGAAATTGTCCGCTATTCGGAGGTGTCCGCTATTGGGAAAACCGCGTCGATTCTAAAATTGATAAGAAATGCATATGTTTCCTTATTTGGCTCATATATGTCCTAAATGTATAACCGTAAAAATATACCACCGTCTATTATATAATTAATCAGAAATTAAAAAATTTTTAAGCAATAAAACTGAAATGAAATTGTGCACACCTTTTGCTTTACTTGCGATTACATGTAATTTGCCTTTCAGTGTCAAGTTCTAGTCACGGTGCGAAATCAGTAGTCTTAATCCTTCTGAATAATCTTTTTTTTCCCTTATAAAAAAAATTGTATAACTGCTCACCATATTTTGCTGCTTCTTAAAAGCACAAAATCTCAAATTTTCGGCGAGGTAGGAGGGATTCTAATGTTCTGGAAGGGGCATTCTCTCCCAAATCACCCCCCGAATTCAATATAGGGCAGGAGAAGGGGATTTTTCCCAGCCACTACTAAATTTATCTGTGATCAGAAAATTTGTGACACATTGTCCCTATAAATTTAGAGATTTTTTACTTTTTTTTCACTTTTGTTTCACATTAAAAAAAAAATTTCATTCTTCATTGTCAAAATAAGTGTCCGCTATTCAGAATGTCCGTTATTCAGAGGTTAAATATACAAAAATTTAGGTTTTGGGAGTGGGAATTGAAAAACTGTCCGTTAAACAGAGGTGTCCGCTATTCGGGAGTGTCCGTTATGGAGGTTTTACTGTACATTACTGCTGCTTCAGAGGAATAATTATACAAAGCTGTACCATTTTGTATGAACAGTACTGTCTAAACGAGATATGTATTTTTCTCCCTCTTGAATCTAAACTTAAGGAAATAAAATTGTAAGATTTTTGTTTACAAACTTCTATCCCTAAAATTGTAATCTATTGTTCACCACTTAAAAAAAGATGTTAGCTTTATTTTCTAAGCTTTGTTTTATTCAAATTTTTCATCCGAATTGAGTGAACCGTTGTAATGTTTAACTCTAAAGGGGTTTAATGTTTAATGTTTAACTCTAATGTTTAACTCTAATGTTTAACTCTAACTCTGTAATGGGGCACCTTTGAACAGCGAAGAAACACCGAATAAACTGGTGATACATAATAATTTAAATAATTTAAAGAGAGCACTTAAAACTATGAAGTAAAAGGTTGTTAATGTATCTAAATACTATTAGGTCTGACTTTTTTATGTGAAAAGAGGTTAAATAAGAATATCAAAGAACATAACTTATACTGCTAATAATTCCAGTTACCGCACACATAGGTTCCAACCTCTGTATGTATCAGTGATGGGAAGTTTCAAATCTAAATTCATTTATTGGATAATTGCAAATCGTGGATGCAAAATAATGATTCATGATTTAACAGGTTTCCAAACATTATTTCTAGTTTCCGTAACGGATAAAACGGTATTTTATATCAGGTCTCTTAAAAAAATAGTGAATGTAAATTTTTAATTTTCCAGAAGCATCAGATATCACATTGGTGTATTTAAAGGACATAGTAAAAAAAGTTTTTACAACCAAACACAACTGGAGGAACACTTTGTGTTCTATCAACAATGAGTTTTAAAATCAACTTTGATGGATTTAATGTTAGTAAAATAACAAAAAAATTTGTAATTTCAACAAAATATGGTTATTTAATTTTATTCATATTGCTTTATATTTCTGTAACATATGAAATTTTTTATAGAAACTCTCAATATTTTCATAATTTATTCATTTGTTCAAAGGTGCCCCTTGCTTGTTCAAAGGAACTCCTACATGGGGCACGTTTAAACAAAAATCATTCAACCTTTTAAATCCACACAATATATTTAATTTCTTTAGAAAATGTGATAATATATGATAAAGAAATGTTCATATGATAAAGAAATGTATTGTTTTTATTATGAAATATTTTAAACTCTATAAATATAAATCAAGTAAGAAATATATTGATTTTTTGAAAAAATGTTCAAAGGTGCCCCCCTCTCCCCTACGTTTTAGGTGATATGTGTGCATATCATGTTAAAATAATAAAAAGAAATTATTATTATTTTAACATGATTATTATTATTACCCAAATTATTTTTATCTTAACTATTTTTTATATTTCTAAAAGTAATAGAGAATAATTAAAAAATATCAAGATTAACTCCTTTTATTATAAATTCCAGAAAATATTTCTTTATCATTAAAAATGTAAAATGAGCAGCAAATTTGCTAAAATCTTCTCTTAAAAGATTTTCAAACAGAAATTGATGATTAAATTAACATACACTCAACAATGATCCAAAGCAAAATGCTCTTTAAATTATTAAACAATCAGAAGCCCGTATTTTCTGTCCTATGTTAGCTTCGGTGGGATCGGCAAAAATGCAGAAAGACAAAGAGCCCATTTTCAGAAAATATACATGTTGGACACTTAAAATTTCGTATACCTATAGCGAATTATCTCACACCAAACAACAAATTATAAAATTTTGAAAAAAAGTAATTGACGGATTTTATTAACTAAAAAACTCCCAAATACACGTTCGGAATGTCACTCATAATTGAACAAAAACTTAGATGTTTTGTCAGTTACAAAATCGAGCTCTTTCATAGATTAAAATTACGCGTTATTTTAAAAGCGGATAAGGACTGACGATTTCTTTAAGGCGCAATTACTTCTTCTACGCATTTTTTATTTTTTAACATTAAATATTTGAAAGAGTGAAAAATTCAGGGGACGGTAAGTTCGTTCGGGGAAAGGCTATTTTTTTAAATTTTTTTTGGGTTTGAGAAAACTAAAGATTTATCCCAATTCCAGAGGGAGGATAGATAAATATAATAGTGCAGTTATGTAATGAATTATAAATTTTATATTAACAATTTTCATTTGTTAATTTATAGATAAAGTGTTTTAAACTCTCTCTGCGATCTGCAGACAAACTTATGCTCTTGTTTGACAGAGTGCCTTGTTTATATTGAACCGTATTTAACGAGAATTGTTTAGAACACATATATTTTTTCATATTGTTCCAGTTCAGTTCTTCTGAATTGTATTTTGAAAGAAAAATGGTAAAATTTTTACTAATGTGTCTGTTATTTATCACAACATGCAAACTTTTTTGCCTCTCACAGCCCAGTGCTCAGGATTTTGAATTTGAAATCATAGAATTTTGGGAAAGCCGGAAGTTACTACAATATTTTATATATAAGTTTTGAATAAACGTGTAAGTTTCAAACCATGTGCTAGGTCATATTTAATCAAAATTTGCTGATTAATTGTCTAAAAGATCTTTTCATCAATTAACATATTAATATTTAAAAAATACTAACTGACATTACAGAGCTTAACATTTTGAGTAAAACAAATACTCACTCTTATTATATTTGTAAAACATTAAGCTCACAACACCGTATTATCATAGAAGGCGGCAGCCTTCAAGTGACGCAGCTTTAAACCTACCATCGTCAAAACCTACCATCGTCATAAAGGTAGATGCGGAACTTCATATATACAGCTAACTCAACGTCAAAGGAAATCGGAAAAGCCGCCTTCTTATAACTCAGCAAATATTGGTCAGAATGGTCCAATTTTTTTAATATAGTCTTATATTCCCAGTCTAATCCTATCCTATAATTTTTACATTTCTACGTGCCGTATATTTTTAGATCTCGATAACCATTATTAAACTGAAAACGATGGTGTTTGTTCCTGATAATGAGATCTAGAAAACGGGCTGGGAGATTTTATTAAAACTTATATATAATATGAATCTCTTTAAGATAGAGGGAATAAGACTTGCCTTGTTTCTAGGAAAACTCTTGTTTGTTATATATTGATCTTGGAAAATTGGACTATATTAGCTCGCGGATTACATGTTATTCTATGGGTTAGCAGACGGAGACACTGCAAAAAGGCAAATGTAGTAATGGTCACAGTTAAAACACCCGCATCGAAGCAATAAATGTTTTTGAAACTACAAAAACATCTTATCATGCGCTTTAAAACATTCAATAAATATATACTAAATCAAATTTCTATTTATTTTGCCTTTATTTTTCGTAAGAAGAAAATATTACGTTTCTTACATTGGATATTTTTGCATTTTGTGGAAAAAATATTTTGAATCCTTTTTTAAAATAGGAAAATATTTTTTAATTATACATATTCAATGTACTTTTCACTTATGATTTTCTTTTAAAATTTACAAACAAAAATTATTTTTAATAAATTTGCTTTAGAATTCCATGTATTCATACGCCGTTTAGATAGTTTTGTTTTGAATCGTAATCGAATTCGCTGGCGGTAAGCTTTGTACTTGGCACTTGTTGTTTTTAGCATGTATGTTGTGTAATTTGCGAAATAATGGTTATTATGGTAATATAGGTATTGTGTTATGTGGAGAAACTGAAAGGCCCCCTTTTTTGGATAAAATAATATGGTGAATCCAAGTACACGAATCAAAACAAATTGATTCGTGCTGTATGTTGGCATGAAATATTCAATTTCAGGAGACGAACGTGAAGCTAAACCATCTATAATGAAAAAGAAAGGTAAATAAATATTTTTTGGCACTCATTATTAAAGTATTATTTAAAAAGTATAAGTGATGTATACATTAGTTAGCATGTTGATTTGATTTCAAACCAACATAAACTATCACAGAATGTGTAAACTATTGCTAAATTTTGGTAAACAAACAATATTTATAATTGACCAACAGTTTAACCAAGTGCTTGTGAATTCTAAAATTCTCAAAATAGATTGTTTTTAAGTTTATAGATGTCCTTATTATATGAATTAATTAACAATAATTATATGAATTAATTAACAATACTAAGTTTTAAAGTGTTGTAAAAATTGTGCTTTTTTATTTCATTTATTAATTTCTGTGATTAATAACCCAGGATGTTATTTTTTAGATTAAAATTGCTTGAATATGTTATTCAAAATGCATTTATTACTTTTTCTTATGCATTTTTGTCGCTATTAATTTTCATTTTAAAACTGTGCCTTTTTAGCTTAGCTTAATGGCCAGTAAATCCAGGTTTTAAACAATTTTTAAAATAAGTAAGTGCACTTATTATTGGAAATTGTGAACAAACTAGTATTTATCAACAAATTACAGCAGTATTTTGATAATTCAAAAGAAAGTAATGAAGTTAATTTGTTCTTACATGCATTAGTGACTGTGGCTATAAAGATTTCAGAGATTTAAAAACAAATTAGTTGCACTCATTGTTTTTTTTCTTCATGTACACACAGTGCTTGTACAACATGCATTAGTGATTGCATTTTTAATTAATTTTGTGTATTTTACGGATTGTTGCACAGCAATTTTGCTGCAGCCTGAGTGTTTTGTTTTTGTTTTGTTTTCATGTGCTCTAAGTGCTATACATGCAGTAGTTGGACTACTTTAACGAGTTTTATTTTAGCGAGTGAGAGTTTTAGGCCCTTTTTTTTCTAATATAAACGTTATTGTTTTAATGTATTTGTTTCACAATATTGTCACTGGATTTTTTTAGTTCAGGTATCACTCATTTTTTCCAGATATTGGGAATCTGCATGCTACCGCATAGTTTGCTGCATCTGTTAATTTTTGTTGTTTGTTTTCATATGGGCATAGTGCTCATATATTTGTTATTGACTGCGGCTTTGAGAAATTTCATGTGTTTTAGAGACCATTGCATAAGTTTGCTTCATCCAGTAATTTGACATGCACCCAGCTCTCATTATCCATTAGTGACTGTAGCTTTAACATGTTTCATGCATCCTATTATTTCATTAATAATTTCGAAATTCCATGTTTATATTTTAAAATGTTATTTAGCAGTTGCCACGGAGGTACTACAGCGCATCATTGTAGTCTGCATTAGATGCTGTTCAAAATTGAATTTTTTTTTTCTTTTTTTCTTCCTAAGAGTCTGATGATTTAAATCCAAGCGTGAAAATTTTTTTCTCAGATCACAAACCAAATACAAAAGTATTGTAATAGTTAATATTACGTTATAGAAATCAATAATCAAAATATAAAAGCATTAGCTTTACAGCTTAGAACATAGCGTTATTAATAAACTGCATTTATAAATTGGACATCTAAAATGGAAAATCTTAATATATTTTTATAATGTTAGAATTTACAAGCACTAAAAGTTGGGTAAGCAAATAATTCTTAACCAAATATTAATGATAACATTGGTTTAAAAAGAAATAACTTATACTTCTATGCTTTAATAATGAGTTTCATAAAATATAAATTTACCCCCCTTTTTTCCTATAGATGTTTTAATTTCATATTCATTGTCTCGAAATTGAAGTATTTCTTTCTAACATTCTTTTACAAAAATGTTTGATAATTAACACTTTTTTTATTTAAAAAAAAGGCCTTGTTTCTACTAATGAACACAAAATCCTCAAATACCTTTGAATCCATTATTTAAATAAATTGCATAACATACCTAAGAAGAAAACATATTTAAGATTAAATTTAATACAAGAAATTAAAAATTTTTAATTCAAATAATGTAAAGTTACTAACACACTAACAAATAAATATTTTAAAATACTAACAGCTAATAATGGGCGATAAATAATTACATTTTTTAGTTTTGTCATTTCTAAAATGTAATTGTTTAAATTCTATTTGAGTTGAACCTCATCCAAACCCTAAGAAATATTCTATCGAACCTTAATTTAATCTGAAAAAAAAAATCTGACAATACACACTGACAAGCATAGTTGTATAATATAGACGCACACCATGTGCAGAAAATTTTATGAAGAAACAATTTTTATTTATTTATTTCAACAAAGAATTGCATTAAAAAAAAAGTGTATCTCAACAAAGAATCATGTAAAAAACCCCAACATTTCGAGAAAATACCACACGAAAAACATGAATTTCGTCCAAAGACCGCAAAAAAAAAAAAAAAAAAAAAAAAAAAAAAAAAACGTTAATTCAATCCATGAATCGCTAAAAAAAGAAAGCAAATTGCATAAAAATTGGGAATTATGTCCGCAAATTGCTTAAAATGTGAATTACGTCCATGAATCATGTAAAAAAGCGAGAATTATATTCATAAATTGTATGAAAAATGCAAATTACGTCTATGAATCGTGTAGTAAAACATGAATTATGTTCATAAATCGCTCAAAAAACACGAATTTTGGTGGCAGAAATCTGAAACGGAAATTACCTCTATAAAACGCATAAAAATAGCGACTTGCATTCATGAATTGCATAAAAAATGCAAATTACATCCATGAATTGCATAAAAACGTGAATTACATTCATAAATCACTCAAAAAATGCGAATCACTTCCATGAAGTGTGCAAAAAAACACGAATAACGTTCAGAAATTGCAAAAAATGCGAATTATGTCCAAGAATTGGTAAAAAAAAGCGAATTACATTCATAAATCCTATAAAATCACAAATAACGTCAATAAATTGATCAAAAAACACAAATTTTGTCGATAGAAAGCTCAAAAGATGCAAATTATGTCTATGAATCGCATAAGTATAGCAAATTACGTCCATAAATCATGTAAAATGTAAATTACATTCATTAATCGCATAAAAATTGCAAATTATGTCCATGAATCGCTCAAAAAAGCGAATTGCATAAAAAACATGAATTGTGTTCACAAATCGCTCAAAATGTGAATTACGTCCATGAATTGTTTAGAAAAGTGAGAATTACGTTCAGAAATTGTATGAAAAACACAAATTATGTCTATGAATCGTGTAGTAAAACGGGAATTATGTTCATAAATCGCTCAAAAAACACAAATTTTGGCAGCAGAAAGCTGAAACGCAAATTACGTTCATAAATCACTCAAAAAATGCAACTCGCTTCCATGAATTGTGCAAAAAAATACTAATAACATTCATAAATTACAAAAAATGCGAATTAGGTCCAGCAATTGGTAAAAAAAGCGAATTACATTCATAAATCCTATAAAAACACAAATAACGTCAATAAATCGATCAAAAAACGCAAATTTCGTCGAGAGAAAGCTTAAATGAAAATTATGTCTACAAATGGCATAAATATAGCAAATTACACCCATAAATCATGTAAAATGTAAATTACATTCATTAATCGCATAAAAATCGCAAATTATGTCCATGAATCTCATAAAAAACGCGAATTGGGTCCACAAATCGCTCAAAACGTGAATTACGTCCATGAATTGTTTAAAAAACTGAGAATTACGTTCAGAAATTGTATGAAAAACACAAATTATGCCTATGAATTGTGTAGTAAAATGGGAAGCTGAAACCCAAATTACGTCTATAAATCGCATAAAAATAGCGAAGAGTGTTTTGCATTCATGAATCGCTCAAAAAACACAAATTACGTCCATGAAACCCATAAAAACGTGAAATACATTCATAAATCACTCAAAAAATTCTAATCACTTCCATGAATCGTGCAAAAAAACACTAAGAACGTTCATAAATTACAAAAAATGCGAATTACGTCCAAGAATTGGTAAAAAAAGCAAATTACATTCATAAATCCTATAAAAACACAAATAACGTCAATAAATCGATCAAAAAACGCAAATTTCGTCGATAGAAAGCTCAAAAGATGCAAATTATGTCTATGAATCGCATAAGTATAGCAAATTATGTCCATAAATCATGTAAATTGTAAATTACATTCATTAATCGCATAAAAATCATGAAATATGTCCATGAATCGCTCAAAAAAAAAAAGCGAATTGCATAAAAACATGAATTGGGTCCACAAATCGCTCAAAACGTGAATTACGTCCATGAATTGTTTAAAAAAGTGAGAATTACGTTCAGAAATTGTATGAAAAACACAAATTATGTCTATGAATCGTGTAGTAAAACGGGAATTATGTTCATAAATCGCTCAAAAAACACGAATTTTAACAGCAGAAAGCAAACGCAAATTACGTTCATAAATCACTCAAAAAAAGCAAATCATTCCATGAATCGTGCAAAAAAATACTAATAACACTCATAAATTACAAAAAATGCAAATTAGGTCCAAGAATTGGTAAAAAAAGCGAATTACATTCATAAATCCTATAAAAACACAAATAACGTCAATAAATTGATCAAAAAACGCAAATTTCGTCGACAGAAAGCTCAAAAAATGCTAATTATGTCTACGAATCTCATAAATATAGCAAATTACATCCATAAATCATGTAAAATGTAAATTACATTCTTTAATCGCATAAAAATCGCGAATTATGTCCATGAATCGCTCAAAAAAAGCGAATTGCATAAAAAATGTGAATTATATCCACAAAACGTGAATTACATCCATGAATTGTCTAAAAAAGTGAGAATTATGTTCATAAATTGTATGAAAAATGCAAATTACGTCTATTATTTGTGTAGTAAAATGGGAATTATGTTCATAAATCGCTCAAAAAATACGAATTTTAGCAGCAGAAAGCTAAAATGCAAATCATGTCTATAAATCGCATAAAAATAGGGAATAGCATTTTGCATTCATGATTTGCATAAAAAACGCGAATTACATCCATGAATCGCTCAAAAAATACAAATTACATCCATGAATTGCATAAAAATGTGAATTATGTTCATAAATCACTCAAAAAATGTGAATCACTTCCACGATTCCCATTTATGACGCAAAAAATATGTATTCAAATGTTATTTTTGATTTTGGATAGCGTAGCCCAAAAGATAAATCTATTTATTCAAATAAATACATTTCAGTGCATTATATATATTCAGTGAAAGTGATGTATTTAACAGTGTATTGGAAAATGAAAGGTATTGTTTAGATATGAAAATGTATTTAGACAATAAATAAATAAATGGAATTTTAAAACATTGATTAAAGCCTCGTCAAGGCGTCACTTAAATTTTGATATCATATCTTTTAAGATTCATATTTTGAATTTATGAAAGATGTAATTGATAAAACCTTAATGAATTAAATTTTAATACATGTATATATTAATTAATAGCATAGCGTCACATAAATTTTGATATCATTAGTTTTAAGTCCCAAATTTAAAATTCTTAGATATATAAGATAAAGTGCTGCGTCACAAGCTTTTAACCCGTTCAGGGTTTTTTGTACTGATATTATTTTCACCTCAATCATACTGATTGACAAAATTTTCATATGAAACAGTTTTTCGAAACTGAGCAGAAAAGAATTATTACACAATTTCACAATTCCATTTCTAAGTTGACACTAAATGGCTATCAGAGAGCTTCAAGCCGGAAGTAAAAAGCATTCAATCGACTCTACCCACAATTTTTTATGTGTGTATTTTTGAAAAGAAATATAAATATATATATATGTTGGAGTCTTCACAATGTTTTTTTATTAAGACTTCATTGTGCAGATTCCCTTCGAGCCCTTCGAGCAAATTAAACCTAATATATAGCATTTTTTCTTAAATATAAGATCAGGTGTTTTAGTATCAATAACAGCCATTTTTATCATTTGAAGTCTTAAAATTTTCTCAGTTATAGCAGTTTTTTATGTTATGCGAAAATATGCACATATATCCTAAAGCATAAGAGCTTAAGACGCCCACATTTTTGCCTTTTAATCGAACTGATAGATTTCGAACTTCTTATCCAAAAAAATGCACCCCAAAAAATCTAATTTTTTTGCCTAAAATACTTCTACTTTTTTGAGTAAAACATTTTTAATATATGAGCGATTCCCCAAGACTAATTTCAGCATGTATAAATTAGTAAATATTTAATAATTTTATTGGTGTCAGTCACTTTTTTATTTGAAATTTTTTTTTATTTGAAAACAAAATAGTACAGAGTAGGACTGTTTTTTTTAAATTATTATTATTGGTACAGCCAATTATATTAAGATAATTTTCATTAATTTGTATTTCTGATGTCATTTTCTTCGTAAGAGATAGTCATTTTAGATTTCTGAATTCATTTTTAAATTTCCAAACTGTATAGCTTATCTCTAAAAGATTTCTACCAACAAAGTGACATGATTTCCAGCAAATGGGTATTTAATGGTCTTTTCACTGTTAATGATGAGGCGTTGAAGTCTACAGTGAATTATGTTCTCAACAGATAATCAACGCAATTCTATTTACTAGAAGTAAATTAAAGAGTTCAAATGAGAATTGATGAGTGTAGGCATTGGTAATTTTCACCTTCAAATGTAAAATTGTTTTGTCTTTTCGTTGCGAATTAGCTGTGTAAATTTTTGAACTAAACAAATATATTTTAATCATAATTTAATATTATTTTTTTTATAAAATATCTACAGGAAAAAATACACATATGTCTTATAAGCGGGAGGCGTTGTGAACGAAGTAAGGATATCCACAATGAACATTAAAATGAAGAAAAATCGTAGACATTAATTAAATTGCACTTATGATTTAAGTTCCAATTTACTTAGAATACCTATTTCTATAAACTGCTAGAGTTTTTACGATTTTTGTTTTAACTAAATCTTTTTCACAAAATAATTATTTTCTACATTTAATCATATTTCTACATTTAATCATTTAATCATTTATAAATAACTTTTTTTCCATGTTTATCCGTGTTTAAAATGCCCAAATTCTTAATTAAAGAACTAAGAATGCATTTAGAATAAAAGTCACAGCTTTCCGTAGAATGAAACAATTATTTATCGCACTAAAGGTTCTCGGTGTTTTTCTAGGAGCTATGATCACAAACTCCAATTCAGATACCAAATAATGTAAAATCACGGTAATTTGGGCGGCTTTGAAAAGATTACGGAAGATTTATTTACAAATTCAAAAACATTAAGTACTATCACGTAAACGGGTTTCTATCATTTCGTTTAATTGGAAATTTTAACGCCTGCTATAAGACATCTTGTGGGTATTTTCGTGTTTCATTAAAAAATATCCGTTAAAATTTAAAAAAAAAGGGGTAATGTAAAATGAACCAAGCAAACAAAGTCTTTGCCTCATGTTATTTTTTAACAAGAATATAAGTGAATTCTTATAAAAAAGACATTTTAGTTTTCACCAAAGTTTTTTTTAAACTTTTTAATGTTCACAGAAATTTATTTTATTGTTAGGAAGAAAATTTTTATTCTTACAATTTGCAGCAATGCTTTTAAAGATTATCTCGAAATGTAAAATAAATATCTCGAGTATTTATATTTTTAAATTTAAAAAACTTGGTAATATTATTATTAGGCCATTTTAAATAAGATGTAGTAGCCTCTATTTACTGGTCTAAGTGCAATAATAAAAGTTTTATTTTAAAGTCTTTTTTCTTTTAATCATCACTAGTAAATACACTTTTTATGACGTAATTTTTTATATTTTTCTATTTTAAACTGATAATAATTTAAATGCAATTTTATAGTTTTCACTTTTTTTAATCGTCACGTGTAAACAAATTTTTAATTGAAAGGAAATATTATTCTTTGCGGTTATTTTACAATTAGCAACAATTTAAAATTAAATAATATTTTAGAAAATATAAAAAAATATCTCTTGAAATGATGAAAATTTCAATAAAAACTTAAAAGCAAAACCTTAAAAAAGTAGGCAAATAAAAAAAAATAAATGCACACCAAGTTTGTAATATATATATTCTTATAAAAATGATTAAGATCTAACTATAGTTTTTGTTCCAATATTTTTTTTCAATGAAATGGAACGATTTTGATCAACTTAAATCTTTTGATCAATTAACCCTTTCCGGCACGGGCAAAATCTGTAGTAAAATGAGAAATTATCAACTGTCACCGGAATTCCTAAAAGAATTTTTTAGATAATTTGAATTCCTTAATTTAAGCCTTTATTGAGGAAGCAAAATTTTACTAAAATATTACTGATGCCGTTTGCAAGTTAGGAATTAAAGTTAGGTATCCCAGACCGGACATAGTGTGCCGGAAAGGGTTAAAAGCTCTTAAAATAAATATTTGATTTAAAAAATGCCTGCGACAACTTGTTTTTTAAACATTTCTCCATTGCATTATCGATTTTCATACTTTTGCATGCACTAGTTTTCTTAATATAAGGTAAAAAAATATCTCCGGTTACACACACACACACACGAACAAAAAAAAACATTTAAGACAGCGGCAATGAAAGCATTTTATACCATTGGTAAACTCTCTTATTTCTTTTTCTATATGTATAAAACAGATTCTGTTCATGACAGTTCGATTTTATGTCTTTTTCTATGGGATAATAAGCATTTCCTACTCATACTCACCCTCGATCTTATAGTTATTTCCCCCTCATTTTTTAATGCAAAGAAAATGATCCCAAAGAACCCCGGGAAGAATCAGGGAACATCAGGCTGACAGATCGTAGTTCAATATCATTCATCAGCACCAGAGCGGAGAAAAAGTAAGGGCAATAGTCAAGTGCAGATACGTAACGTAGAAATTACATGGCTGACATTTGAAGTTTCTCTTTACTTTCCTAAGATACTTATATTATTCTGCAAAAAATAGACTTGAATTTCATTTGCAAAAAACAAAACTTAGCCATTAGTGTATAAGCAAGCTTCTTACCATTTTAAAATTAAACAGGTGAACATTTTAGCTTGACTTCTAGGGCAGATGTGCCAATAATAGACATCCTTGAATGTGTATAGTTGATAAAAAATAAGCAATTAAAATGTAGATTTTATTATTTTTCCATACCTGTACCTCGCATAATTTATAATCTTGCATTATCAAGTCAAATCATTGAAATCAACCAGGGAGCAGACATTAATGTGTCGAAGTTACACTCCTTTTCAGAGAAAATCTCAATAAATATGCTAAGAGTTGCCTTTATTTAATAAATATATATGCAGCTTTATTTTCTTGTAAAATTTACAGCTTTTATGTTTTCGTAGTTATAAAAGACTTTATTACATTTTTAGAATTTTATATATCAATGGCCATTTATAAAATTTCATTTTTTTTAAGGTTTTAAGAGGGTTTTCTAATAACTGGGGTGCTTAATTGGTCATTTTCCAGTAATGAACATTGGATATAGACATTGCTAAAATTGTAATTTCAATACTGTTTATAGTGTCTGAAATATTTTAATACAACTGGAAACCTAAATAATCAAATTTAATTTTTAAATTACACTAATTAAAATGTAATAACACCAAAACTTTTCTAAATAGCAGTTTTATATATTTTTATTTTGTTAAACAATTTTCAATTTTTTATTATTCTTTTTGTACATGATTATTTCTTGCATATTTTATAATCTAGCAATAAAACCAGTCAGAAAGAAGAAAATACTTTTTTAGGGCACAGTTAAATAGGATCTCGCAGGGCTAAATCCCTCCCCATTTAAATTAAAACAATTATTTTACAGATGTTGTTAAAGAACTATTTTCTAAACTAAATGCCGGCTTATTCATCTCTGATAATATATATATATACGAGGGTAGTTTGATAAGTCCGTGACTTTGAAATGAAAAAACCAATATGCATACCAAAGTGCATTTTATTTTTCGACATAATCTCCTTTCATAATGATACACTTTTTCCAACGATGTTCTAACTTTTTTAATCCTTCCAAAAAATAAGATTTCTCAAACTCCTCAAAATAAGCATTTGTGGCAGTAATGATCTCAGAATTTGAAGAAAATTTTATTCCTCCAAGCCACTTTTTTAAATTTGGGAAAAGGAAAAAATCACTGGGGGCCAAGTCAGGTGAGTAGGGTGGATGGGGGAGCAATTCGTATCGTAATTCAACCAGTTTAGCCGTTGAGATTGCAGACGAATGTGCTGGAGCATTGTCGTGATGAAAAAGCACTTTTTTCTTGGACAAGTGGGGCCGCTTTTCTTTTAGTTTTGCATTAAACCGGTCTAATAAATCAGCATAGTACTGTCCTGTGATCGTTTTTCCCTTTTCCAAATAGTCAATAAGGATTATGCCCTTTGAGTCCCAGAAAACTGTTGCCATAATCTTCCCGGCCGATCGAACGGTTTTTGCCTTTTTCGGAGCACGTTCATTTGGAGAAGTCCACTGTTTAGACTGTTCTTTTGTTTCTGGTGTGTAGTAATGTATCCATGTTTCATCAACTGTAACATAACGCCGCAAAAATTCGCTTGAATTGCACTTGAACTTGTCTAAACACAGTTTTGAAATAGTTACACGAGTCCGCTTTTGATCCACTGTCAGTAATCGCGGCACCCATCTAGCTGATAACTTTTTCATACCCAAATGTTCATGCAAAATATTGAATACACGTTCATTTGAAATGTTTACCTTCTTAGCTATCTCACTAATTTTCACGCGGCGATCTTCTAAGACGATATCATGGATTTTATTGATTATTTCTTCGGTCGTGATCTCAACTGGACGGCCAGAACGCTGTGCATCTGTTGTGTTCGTACGGCCACAGCGAAATTCTGTAAACCACTTGTGAACCATACCATGTGAGGGAGCGGAGTCTCCATAATATTTTCTCAACTTTTCTTCAGTTTCGGTTAATGATTTACCGCGCAAAAAGTAATGTTTTATCAACACACGAAATTCCTTTTTCTCCATAATCAGAACTAATTCGACAATCGTTTGCTTTCGAATGATTTAGAACACAATGTATTTAAAATATCGTCTTAAATTATCGTCGAAAAATTGATAACATAATAATAATTATGCGATCAGACTGCAACCTTTTTTAAAGTCACGGACTTATCAAATTACCCTCGTATATATATATATATATATTACAAATTTTAATGTTTTTTTCGCCAAAGGTAACCTTTATACTATATTAATTTCCTTATAATAATATTCCGCATTTACTTCAACTTATTAAATTAAAATCTTGTTTCTAGATCTAATCTATTAATCTTTATGGAAATGATATAAATTCTTAATTAAACTTTATTTCTTAATATTCCAAATAAAACTCATTTTTTCTATGTTTTTATCAACCCTTTTTAAGAAAGTCTTATTAAATTTATTCCTAAACCATACCTTTCAAAAAATATCATTATTTTATTTTATCTATTTATTTAGGTTCCCTCAGTCAACATTTGATATTGTGCATATCAATAAATTCATTTCTTTTCTTTTTCTCTTAAAATTAATCATCTATAAAAATCGTCTGTCTAAGATATTTAAAATTCTGAGTCGATTATAAATTGGATAAATAATATTTTCTTTTAAATAAAATTGTTGTCTGTCAAATAGTAATCTCGACTCTGGGTATGAGTTATGTTTACATAACAGAATGATTGTTTGAGACTAAAGAATGTTCTAGATTTTTTTTTTAGATTTAAAAAGGTACGAAGTCTCATGAGGTGCAAAAAAAGAAGGAGGATTCTTGGGTTCTCTCTTTCATGAGTACGGCTGGATGTAGTAAATGATGGAATATTTTTTTGGATGTTTCCGTAAAAGATCGTCTGCAAAAGGAGCTTTTCTCTCTATTATAGTTACAGTTTAATAAAATGAACTTGCAGCAGCCAAGGAGTGACTTATTGAATCTTCTACATTTATTCATTTTGTTTTTTTTTCTTGCTGGCCATGACTTCTGTGTAGAGAAAGGGAAACCTGGTGATAATGTTTCTGTCCGCCTAACTTTAAAATGTCACATATATATGTACACTATTTTAATATTATAATATAATATATATACAGTAATGAAACTAGTGAATATGAAGATCAGTGGCCTTAAACATCGCTATATTTTTATTTTGAAATCATTTTATTTAGTATTTACAATAAGACACATAATATAAATTTTTTTAGTTTGTGAAAATAACTATTGTAAGTAATATCTAGAGTAATCTCTGGAAGTTTAATTGCTAAAAATAGAGAGACGAAACTATACTTTAATACTCCGAAGGGTTTTTTTTAATTATTACCTTTTAAATCTTCCACTATCATAAGAATTTGATAGCTGTAATTGCCCGATATTTAGTATCTCAAACTAAATAATTAAAAATCAATTATAATTAAAAATAATTAAACTTTAATGTTATGATAATAATTATCAAAACTACGTATCAAAAATAATAGCATAATGTATCAAAAATAATTAAACTTTTAATGTTATGATAATTATAATAATTGATGCAAACAATGAATGATCATCACAGACATTTTATTAGTTACCGGTATCCTAATTTTTCAATTGCTTTTTAAAAAGTATTCTGTTTTATTAGTATGCTTTCATTGAATTCTGGTTCTAAATACAGTCACATTTATTATTCTCATGTGGTGTCTATCACTGGAACAGAATTATTGTCAGAATTATTGCCATTTCAAGGTTTTTTTTTTATATATGTCTGCTATTTAAAATTAAGGTTTGATTCGTATTTGTGAAGGGGATTATGTTAAATATTGTTTATAAATTAATATAATGTTGTAAAAACTGTAATATAAGAATTATAACCATTAAATAAAAACAATTAAAAAAACTTCCTTACAGTTGTCCATTACTAGCACTGTATTCTAATGTGGTATAATTAGAATTTTAAATTTTAAAATAACAAACTATTCGGACAAAATTTGAAGTCCTGTTCGATTTTTTAAAACTAGAATAAACTAAAATAAAATTACAGTATTGCCGAGAGAACTTTTTGCACTCTTTAAGTATACTAAACCTAATTTTTGCATATAGAGTTTTATAATCTATTTTTATCCCACTTCGTCAAAGGCTAAAATGAAAAATATTACAGCTAGAGTTTTGTATTCGATAAAAACATCACATTTTAATATTTTTAAAAACTTATTTATAAAACGTACATGAACCCATCGGGGACAAGCGACCACTGATATACGTGCCGCAAAACATGCTGAGAATCCTTGTTTATTCTCAACAGTAAAATTTTGTTCAACATTTTGCCTTATTTATTCTGATATTTTTCGTCAGCAAAAATGAAACGTAGGAATAAAGCTAAGAAAAACATTTTTACCAGCCTTCTACAAGCAAATCCTTTCTATAAATTCATTTTTTTTTCTTTGATTCCTTTTGTATAGAATGGATCTAATACTAGAGTTTGAAGAATAATTCGTTATGTTATTCCAAATTATGCTGCCCGATCTTTTTTGTTTATTGACATAAAATCTGAACTTGTCAATTCGTTTTTATCTTCAAAGGATATATCTAAACTTCTTTTCCCACCAAAATAAGCTAAACGGTTCTTCGGATACATAAAGCAAGCGCAATTAAGAGATAAATTGAATTCTTCGACCTGTTTTTATCTAATGAATTTTCAAGCCCACGAGAAATTACCCTCATTAAAATTCTAAGATAGCCCTGCTCGAGGCTATTAAGTCTAGCGCTAGTCCAGAAAATTGAAAAAAAGTTAAAATGCTAAAACCGATTAAATTAATTAAATATCGATAAAGATGGATGGAGATGAATGTGAAGACAGTATTTACAGAAGGAGGATATTCCGTAATTTTCAAGCACGAGTGGGTATAAATATCAAACAATGAGAAAATAAGGCTTTGCTTAAATATTTATTTATTCTTAATATGATGAGATAAAAAATTATCGATAAAATGACATGTATTGTTGTAGAATGAAAACCGGGAAATGTGCTTCAATTCTTTTTCAAACAATAATTTAAAAAAAAGAAATGCAATTTACTTGATATTAAAAATTCAAAAGTAATGTTTATAATTCTGTTATAATGTTTAAGTTTATGTTTTTTATTTAATGCACTTGTCCTCAAAAAGAATATTTTAATATCTTTTTAACAACGTTCAAACATATTCTAAAAGATAAGTTAAGATTTTTGAGCTTTCTCATTGGAAACTTGTGAAACACGTTTACAACACTATCTAAACATAATAATAAACACTTCCAACTAAAATCGTGTTTGATTGTGTTGTGGAAGTCTTGTTTAAGAAAAAAAGATTGTACAAAAAGCGTTGTTTAAAATTGCATAATTTTCCCAGAAATGCAGTCATTGAAATTTATTGGTAAAATTAATCAACTCACTCACTAATCCTCTGCATTTTTTTATAAAGCAAACTGTCTTTTATTTACTTTTAATAATTGTATAAATTTAGCGGCACCATGCAGACAGTGTTTTGGAAGCGTTTTACATGTGTTTTTGTATATTCTTCTAAATTGTGTGGTGTTTACAATGCGTTGAAACATTTTATGACAGTCTTGTGCAGCACAGAACTATTGTAAAATAATAATAATAATCAACACTATTTACAATATTATTTCAACACAATCTACTACGCTTTTTTTAGAACACATATTTTAGACAGCGACAGTTATGCAAAATATTAAGAACACAATCGCAACACACATACACAGAAAAAGTTTTATTTTTAGATTTTCACAACACAGTAATGCGTTGTAAATCGAGTGACAAAGAATGTTCCTTTTTTATTTGATAGATGTCATCCATTTCTACATTGCACTTTTTTTTTTTACTTTTCGATTTTCGTTGCACATAATTTATAGAATTATACTTTCAATTTCAAAACCAATTTCGACAGTGAAAGTAACTTTATAAAAACTATTTATAACTTAAATCTAAAAAGTAAAGAAGGTGCGATGTAGACATGGATATCAGCAATAAAATTCAGAATAAAATATTTAAAAATCCCGAAATGGAAAAGAGATAATATCTCTGCGTAGGAATAGCATTAGCTCGCAAGTGTCTTTAAATGCAGGGACACACTGTAAAAAAAAAGTGTCGATCTACTAAAAAAACTTTAGTGATCCTTGTAATTACTAAAAAATTTTTAGTAATCTTAGCCGGTTACTAGAAAATCTGTAAGAATTACTAGAAAAAAGTTAGCAATTGATAAGAGTTAATAGTTTTACATTTTTAATAGCTATTACTAAAACTCACTTGGTGTGGCGTTGATAGCATAGTGGTTATAGTAACGGATTCCAGGCTAAAAGGTCCCGGGTTCGTACCGGAACCGTCAAGTACGTTCCGAATGTATGTAGTGTAAGTACTCGTTAATAAAGGGATTATGAAAATCCTGTTAGAGAAGGTAGCATTTTTGGTGCTGCCATCTATTGCGGTTTTGCCGAAAATCTATCGCTTCAGAAGTTTGGATGCAGCTCCTGTCCTTCGGGCGCACGTAAAGGTTATTAAAAACAATTTTGGAGCTATTACTAAAATTTTCTTGGTGGCTCATACTAAAGTTAGTTATACAAAAAATTATTTTGTTCAGTTTACAAAAGAAATGCTTGTTTCGCTTGCAAAAAAAAAGTCTGTAATGGTTACTAAAAAATTCTGTGGAATACAAATTTACTAAAGAATTTTTAGTAACCTCTTGAATTTTTTTTTACAGTGCAGGAGCTTATGTGTCGAAATAACACGCAACACCAGAAATAAACAAAACAGTTAAAATGCAGGAGCAGATAAAAATAACTAAATATCAATACAGATTGTCGGGAATGATTGCAAAGAATGCAAATTTTGAGAAGATAAATAGTCCATAATTTTCACGTAAGGTTTACGATAAAAAAAAGAGAAAATGAGGCTTTGCGTGAATAATTATTTACTTCATTTATTTACATTCATCTATAATGACATAATAATTGCCGGATAAAATACTATACTTTACTGCTGTATTAAAACAGAATAAATATGTTTTTGAAATGAAAAAAATGATGTTAATGAAAAAAAATTAATCCTCCGCTCGGATTAATAAAGCTAGCGTAATTAAAATATAAATTAAAACCTTTCACAAACTTCCATTTCACAAATTTTCAATGCCCTCAGTAAAATTCAAAGATAGATCTCCTCAAAGCTATTAAAAGTCGAGATCTCGAACTACTTCAAAAATTTGAAAAACAGTTAAAATGATAGAGCGATTTAAATAATTTAATATCGATAAAGTTAGTTGGAGATGAATGTGAAGAATGTGGATTTTGAAACGATTAAGATTCCGTAAATCGCGAGTTAAAAAAAAAAAAAAAAAAAAAAAAAAAAAAAAAAAAAAAAAACACGATATAAAAGTAAGGATTTACGTAAATGGTTATTTACTCTTAATTATCTGGTTAGAAATCAATAAATAAAATGACATACTTTATTGCTGTATGAAAATAAAAGAAATATCTAACTGGTCTTTTCAGAATAATAATTTAAAAAGACATTGAAAATGCCCATCGAATGAATATAGCTTTCGAAATTAAAAGATAAATTAATATCCATCAATTTTCAGCTAGAGAATTTTCAAGACCATTCGAAATTGGAATGGTTAAAAGTCTAACAAGGAGAGGGCCAACTTTGATAATCACAGATTTTGATTATTTTAATATATGATGTAGGGCACCCCTTAGCCTTAGGCTCAATCTATCCTTATCTTGCATTCATACATCACTACCAATGCTTATTTTCTAATATAATAAAAACATTTTGGCAAAAGTCAACCTAATAAATAATTAATGAATTAGTTAGAATTAGTTTTTGAATTAAGAGCTCCAGTGTATTGATTTTGTAATTCTTTTGCTTCGTTTATTATATCGATTGTCTCTTGCACTAAAACATTTTTAAATGTGTTCTTTTTTCCACCGAAATCACCATGACTGTGTTTAGATTACATGTATTATGAATTGCCAATTAAAAATTAATGTATTAATAAGTAAATATCCTCCATTTGTTTTCCTTCAAAAACAATAATATTATACTTGAAATTATTGTTGTTTATTTTTATTAATGTTGCACTCTTAAAAATATGCTAAGAATTATTTTAAATTCTTGAATTTTGAGCTATACATGAATTATTTGGCATGAAAAAACCATTTTTAGTATTGATATAAACATTGGAATACAATTATTGCAACTTTGAAAAGGATTGTCTTTCTAAAAATTACAAAATTACGCAAAAAGATTAATGATTTTGGAAATTTTTTATAGAACATTTAAAGCCACAGTCATACTTTATTAGTGATTTTACATTGCAATTAAAATGAGGAGGAAGAAGGTTCTAAAAGACAAACCATAATAACCAAGATTAAACCAAAATAAATATATAAATAAACCTTAGTGTAGGGTTAAATATCTACATGTTTTAATCATTTCTGCAACAAATATTCCACTCCATTGTTCTCACAACTTATTAGACTTCTAAGCAAGATAACGCATTCCGATGCTTTATGAAAACATCATTTAAACTGAAGAACAATGACGATGCGCCTTTTCATTCCTTGTTATTTCCAGGCTAACAATGATTTCCGCACGCACATTAAAAGACGATGCTTGAACTGTAATGAAGGCTTTCCACAAGAAATGGGATTTTAAAAAAGACGAATTGTTACGTTAAATTTTTTCACAAAAGTTAAAGAAATTATTTGTAATTTATTTCCATTGAGAAAGAACCAGTTGAACGGATTACTTTTAAAGGACAATTCTTTCTTTTAAAAATGTATCTCATTATTTTAGTTCACAACAATTCTATGCAACAAATGCAGTTAAAATGTCGCTAAGAAATCGTAAGATATCTACACAAATTTTCACGAGAAATTCAGGAGAAGAAATAATGAATTGGCAACTCTTACGTTTCTGGAATTTTTAGGATACCTTTTTAATCAGCAAATTCTAGAAACAACTACCAATAGTAACTACAATAACTTTAATTTCAAATGCTAGTTTATTAAAAAAAATATTTTAAAGTGTATGCATCACTTTAAAATAAAAATAAGAAAATGTCAAATTTGCCCGCCTAGGCTGGATAATAGATGGCGTAAATATAGAATTAAACTATTATATTAGAATTAACATCAATTTATGTCACGATCTTACTAAGTTTAAAGCTTGATTAAATTCCATCTTTTTGTTCTTGATATAAAGCCATTTCAAAATCTGTATCTCCTACAGAGAGACAGTGTATATATTATTTTCCAACAACAGTCAAATTATGTTCAGCACATTTTAAAATATGTAAATACAACACCAAATGAAAGTACACAAATTTCACCAATCCAATGCTTTCTTGAGTAATAAATATGTTAAAACACACGTTAACAAACGTGGTAAATATGCATGAGTAATGAATAAACAGTCCTTTAAATTGTTCATTTCTGAAAAAAAGAATGTTTTAAACTGCAGTCATGTACAACACTTTGAGAATATGAACAACGTTTTCATGTACAACGCTTTTATAGTACAAAACTATATCCACGGCACTTCATAATATAAAAAAAAACACCACGGGAAACTTATAATAGTTATATGACAAACGTTACAACAAAATCCGTGTTATATATCTCATCAATTTTTCTTATATTGCAATAAAAACTGAAGAATTGAGTCACTGATTCGTGAGAACAAATGGCATAAAAACGATAACATCACAATTCGATAAATATAAATCCAGAATTATATAAATACTCAGCACCTATAGTCAGCGTCTGGTCCTTGCGTTTGTCCCCATTTAACCGCACAACACATATAAATGCTTTTATTTTAATATATATGATCGCTACATAGTTTTAACAGGTAATTTCGAATTTTGAAAAATTGAATCAAAACATAATTTTTTTTTTTTTTTACTTTTTTCAATTTTATCCTACGTAACTAAATTAAAGATGACCCATAATAGGTCATGGTTCTAGGTTGCCATGGTGATAATTTCCTATTTTAAAAAGACTGCTAATATTTCCGCATTATCCAATTAAATATAGAGAATCGTACTATGTTTTATATTCATATATATTTGCATAAGAGTGCAACAGCTTTTGCACCAAGATCTGAATATTTATAAAACTAGTTACAGTATCAACTCGGCTCATTTGCCACGGTTCACGTATAATTTCCGACATTTTCGTTCTTTTTAAATAATCTGTCTTTTCAATAAATATATAAATAAATCTAAAAAAAGTGTTGATATCAACATATCTTAGGAAAATATTCCACTCTATTGTTTTGACAACTGAGTAGACTTCTAAGGAAAATAACTCCTTCCACTGCTTTATACAAACATCATTTACACTCGAGAAAAATGACAGTGCATTTCTGAATTCTTTGTTATTTGCAGGCTAACAATCGTTCCCGACGTAGATTAAAATACGACGGTTGAAGGCTAATAAAAGCATTCTACTGGAAACGTGCTTTTAAGTAAGACGAATTGTTGTGTTATAAATTATCATTGAAAGTTACATAAATATTTTACTGTTTAATTCTATCGAGAATGTTATGTATTTTATTTTTAAAAGAGAATTCTTAATTTTAAAAAGGTATCCTATACATTCCGTATGCAAAAATTCTAAGGGGGGACAAAACTATGGGGGATAGTAAAATGCATAAGCAAATTTCGTCATAGAATGTATGGTCGGAACATATGAGGTGAAAAGTTCAAAATTAGTAAGAGACCCAAGGCTATGGATTAAGAGAGCTGGTTCCATAGTTTGGCCACCAAGATCACTGGATATTTCGTGTTTGGACAGTTTCCTGTGAGGCCTTGTGAGAATTTTTTATTCACATTCTTGAAATAAACAGCCATTTATATTCTTTTCACGGTTTAGAAAATAGTCCCAGCCAGTATTTCTATAGAAAAGGTGTATTGAAAAAAGCATTTATCGCCGGTAGTCGTTGGCAAACAAAAATTCTCGTGTTTTTTTCCTTCTTTGTAACTTTGAAAATCCCCCATTCCGGTAAAATACATTTTTGATTTCTAATTGAATGCTCAAATAATATTCAAAGCTTTTCTATGCACAACATCAGGCTGACAAAAATGCGATGCATTTATGATGGGAATTCGAGTATTAGATGATTTTGCTGTCTAGTATTTTTCAAAGTCAGCAAAACACAGAATATGGACTCGTGATATTAATGATAAGAAAGCATGTATATACAAATAGAGATTCGTGAAAATATATAAATAAAAATCAAAGCTGACAGTGCCTTTAAAAATAAAGATTAAAAATATAAACTAGTCAGATGTGGCAATCCCAAAACTTTCTTCTATCTTATGCATGTAAATACTTCCTGAAACATAGAACATAAGAGCGCCACCAGTTAGTTGGTTTAAACCGAACTCAAGTCAACAACAACTTATGTCAACTTATACCTGAATGTGAAGATTCATAAAAATCCGTGCATTAATTTTTGAGATAGCCCCATTTAAATTTCAAAAAAATCTGCATTCCAGAGCCACATGTTGGGTGATGTACACACACATGAAAAAAAAAACAGGATTATTTTTTATCACGTACAAACTAAATCTGAAATCTGGTTGATGAAAATCCGTGCATTAGTTTTTCAGATAGACCTATTGAAAAAGAAAAATAATCTGCATAAGAGCGCCACATGTTGGGTGCTGTACACCAAAAACTAATTAGGATTAATTTTCTGTCACGACACTAATTGAATCTGAATTTTGATGCAATTCCATTTATTTGTTCTTGATATACATTTATTTGCTAAATCGAGAAAAATGCAGGGTAGCAGCACCATCTGTAGATCGATTTACACCAAAGACTAAATAACGCGAACCTATATCAAGAATAAGCTGATTCTGAAATTTTAGAAAATTTCGTGCATTAGGTCTTTGAGATGGAGTTGTTGCGATAATCACGAATAATCACCTTGGCATCGCCATTTGTTGCGCGATTTGCACCAAAATATAATCTTCACCGTGTTACATAAAATACTAACAGTAACGTTTTATGAAAATCCTTGAATAGTTCTCGAGATATGTCTATTGTGGAAATTATTAATGCAGCAGCATAGCAACGCAACCTGTCGCGTGATAAATACTAAAAACTAATCAGATCTAGTTTATATCATGGTCTAACTGAATATAAAGTTTTGTGAAAGTCCATGCATTAGTTCTTGATATAGAGCGCCCAGAAAATTTTTGTCACTTACAGACAGACTCACTGACAGTTTAACCGACACACATTTTGTAAAAAATATGTTTTTCGGGTTCTTTAACCCTTAAAACCTGCAAATTTGTCGAAATCCGGTTTTCAAAAATTTTCCCGAATCCAATACATTTTTCTTGTAAAGATAGAAGTAAGTAAAAAGTAACGGGAAAAAGTAACGGGAAAAATAAGTATTAAGATTTAGAACTTCCCGTACGAAAGAACGTTTAATCACAACGACTTTAAAAAACAACATTTTGTAGAAATTCATTCAGGCCAGCCCGGGTTCAAGCTGAATTTTTTTTTCTAAGGTGGTTCGATTTTTTTTATGGGTTGGATTGGGTCTGGATGTTTCGTCCAGTGCAGACCTATAATGCAAATATCCAGCAACATACTTAGAAAGCAAGTTTAACGCAAAATCTGTACGCCGCTGTATTATATCGAAATGACAGGCTCTATCTTAAATCAAGTTTCAATAGCGTACAATTTACGGTGATCCTTATCTTGCACTCAAAATGTTCAGTAATATGTTGCTCAGAGGCATGTTTAAGTGGTCAAAGTCGCGAATTTTGGATTTTAATATCTCTGATAGATTTGTAGATATTGAGATGAATGCAGATACCGATATTGTTTATGTTGTTAGGATTTGGAGATGTTAGACTGTACTGCTGACGAAATCTTTGCTAAACTGTTGACAGAAATTATCTTTGCCAAATTTTAACATATTCAATGCTCAAAAAGGCCAACAACACATACAGATGTTAAGAGATGTTAGAACAAAAAGGATGGTTAGTTGCTGTCCGTGTGACACAACAGAGTCACACAGAACATTTATAAAATTTGAAAACAAAATTGTGAACTTCCCTATATATTATGTGTAATTCTTATAAGTAAATTACTTTCTCTTAAATAATTATAGCCATTTATAATCGTTATATTCATTTGTAATTACCCTGTATTAGTACAGCTCACTTTTCTCCACAAAACTGCTAATTAGAATTGTGAAGTAGAATTAAATAATACAGTTTTCGGTGTCTCTAATTGCAAATACACATCAGGGTTTATTGACTAATTCTGGATGTCTTAAAGCCATAAGGTCAACAAGTTAAATACATGTGTCCCTATAGAGGTATATAATGTCAATATTGCTATTTACAAATCGATTATAATCGTCGAAACTACATTATGACTGCATAATTAATCACTAATAACCCCCAATCCACATTATACAATGGAACAATGCATTAAGGGACACTATATGTTTACTTGTGTGGTTTCTCCTGATAATTTACTCATAAAATGTCTGTAAAAATTCACTTCGAGAAATAACTGAATTAGAATTTATTTTTAGATTATTAGTTACCATAAACAAAAATGTTAATACATTGATTAATAAATCAAATTACATTTCTAAAAAATATGTTTTATAATTTTAATATTTCTTACCTGTGCAAATAATTTTTAAAGCGAATTAACACTACTTTTAAGGAACATACCCGTTGAAAATATCTGCTAAACCAATTCAAAGCGTAAATAAACGTCTAAATAAAGAGATGTAAAATTAAATTCAATCCAAGACAAGAATAAAATTCAATTCAATTTGTATGCTGTGGGATAGTTAAAAACCTTTTCATTTTTTTTATAGAAAAGAAAAACATCACTGTTTATAATTTTAAATATAAAAAACTAAAGGGAATAAACGTATTTAAGACTAAGAAATAATATAAAAAAGTGACGGTCAAAATTATAATTCTGTTTTTTTTTTCTTGAAAACTATAGTCAATTGTCTTTCTATATCAATATATAATGCTAACAATTTCATTTTTTTTCTTGAAAATAGAATCAAAATAACAAATTCCATTATTTTATTGAATTTGTCCTTCATTTCAGTTACTCCATCCGTTATTATTTTTATTTCCAACACTATAATTGAAAATAGCAATATGCATATAGCTTAAGAGATGTTACTTTTTATTGAAATTAATACATGAATGAATTTACGATGCTAGGATTACTGTCATTGATAAATTTCAATTTATCCCCTTTATCAATTTCCCTTTATCAATTTTAACCACTGATTATCAGAAAATACAAAAATACTTTAATAATAGTAAAAAATAAAGTACTGGGAATTCTTAGATATAAAATCTATTGCATTTTAGTGAGGTGAAAGATGGGGGAGTTGATAATTAAAGTTATAGTATCCATGAATTTTAGGGAAATCTAATTATTCATTACCCCGTATAGTATAAGATTAAATATAAAGTGCCTTAGAATGTATAGCAAATTATTGGTTGGAAGAGTAGGCATTTTTAAAGAGTATAAAGGTACACAAATTTTATTGATAAAGATTTTTGTTAAACATTATTAATTGAATAACAAACTTGCATGAAAATACAGAATAAAATTAAATGTATTAGGAATAATTACGAAACATTTTCAAGCTGCAAATACATAATTTCATACTCGTCCTAATGTGTAAGAATACACACGGAGATTAAATACTCATCTTATTATTTAATACTACACAATTATATCATTTGCATTTGAAATCGAGAATCCACGAATTCATTACATGTCTAAAGAAAATTGACATATAAATTTGCTTTTGTTGTTAAATTCTTAGTTAACTTTGTTTGAATAATGTAATATGCGACTTAGAAAACACTGTTATAGGGTGTACATTCTGAATGACATATACATGATATTGACACATATACTACGATTATTGTTCCTAGTTGTTATGATTACCCTTCCTATTATAATATTATAGTATTAACAATATAATTGGTAATGACACTATCTGCTATCCTATCTTTATCTAATATCTTGTAACAGTTAATAAATAATCATGTAACTGGCAAATCCCAATTGAATATAGTCATTTATCAGGTGATGTTGACATCTCATTTCCAATGATTAGGTGGAATTAACTTCTTAGTAATCTCTTAAGAACATGCTGCTTGTAAAACACGTTTACATCACAAAACATACCTCGCAATTATTATCTGTTGGAGTTAATTACATATTTGTAGAAGATCGCATTTCTCCGTTATTGATTGTCAGCATAAAATAAATTTCGATTTCAATTATTCATAAAAATTTAAATTTAATCAATCATTTATAAATTTTGTTATATTTTTTTATCATTTAACGAATTTATGGACCCGTTAAATATTATAATTCTTTGAATATATTCAAGAGTCCTTCAAAACTTTCCATGCATGTTTAATGATTTATAAAATTGTAGATGCACGTAATGATATGTCCTAATGGTATAATGATTTGTATTTAATACCTTATAGACCGGGATGCGGCAGCACAGATAACCACCTTATGGATTTCATGGATGGAATTCGAAAGTTAAAACTTGATTCGCATATTGAAACAGAATTGGCCTGCCAATTCATGACTTGGTGGAAAACAACTGGAAACTTGTTTACCATTATGCGCTTACCATTATGCTTTCCTGCACCCAAAGGTATGAAAATTTTGAGAACTGGTAGCAAGAAAACAAAATAGTAAACCTACGAGTCAACCGCTAAAATCGAGTTTTAAGCGGTTTTCCACCAAGATATGAGCTGGCGGACCGACTGCGTTTTAGTGTGCGGATCGAATTTTAACTAATTCTGAAATTTTAGCAGTGAACGTGATGAGGTAGTTATCTGTGCTGCCGAATCCCAATCTTTAAGATGTTTATTTTATTATTAAAGTTTTATATTAATGTACATTTTGTGTTAAAGAAACCTTTGGTTTCAAAAAACGTGTGACGGAAAAATATAGTTAGATAGTTTCATGGCTTAATTTTGTGTGAAAAAGTTTATTTTTAAAACAGTCTGAATAAGTAAATACAACAGATATTTTCATACAACTATCTCTAATCATCCGACAAAAATATCATTCAAAATGAAAATAACTTTAATTCTCCAGACTTTCTTTTGTTTATACTATTATTTTAACACAATCAAACTGATTGGTAAAGTATTCATACGAACTGAATATTTCCCACTGAGCGAAAAATTGCCCAGGACGGGAATCGGACCCAGGAACTTGGTTTATAAGGCCAAAGCTTTTTTTGGCCAATTTCTTTTGCTTTCGTAATTATTTTAAATTTCATAGATAAAAATCAGCTTAGGCGAAATTGGATTTCTATAGCGATCAATGCGTAATTTTTTACAATTACAGGTAATTACAGGTAACAAATCATCTTAAACTCTAAGCTGCAAAATAACCCCCCAAAAATGTTGATCTAGAAAAAAAAATCTAAAAATACATAAATTGTTTAAGTAGTAGTACCAATAGGTAATAGAGTTCGGAATAGAAGAGAGGAGACATACATAGTATTGTCTGGTAATTGCGAGTAAAGTAACTATGGAGGTTGTTACAAGGATGAAGGCCGTTTCTTTTAATCATACAATTTCTGATTGCCAAAGGTGAAAACTTCCACCAGTACAATTGAATAGAAATTTTCATTTTTTAATCGGGTTATTTATGGAAAATTTGTTTTACAAATATGGTAAAAAAATTCTGTTTCTTTTTAGTGCTGTCATTTTGTGTAAGTATTATAATCTTGATATAGACAATAGTTTGTCTAGGCTGCCTTGGTTGTCACAATTTGACAAAACTAATAACGCCGAAGTAACTTTTCACCAGTAATAGTGAATGACGATTTTTGACATTATTTTTGAATTCATTTTTTCATTAAAGAGGCGTATAAATAAGGAGAAATCTTATACTTAAATAGGCTATTTCTATTTAAATAAGTGGAAATTTTCCGCAAGGGTATTTTCTCCTTGGAAAGAGTTTACAGGTGAAGCTTTACTCTTTTATGTCAGTCCCTCTATTTTAATAGTTCAATGAGTAACGGAGGCGGTAATTACATTATTTTCCAAGAGTATTTTCGTACCGCCCACGGAGCGCTTTCAATTTTTTTTTGTTTATTTAAAGGTGGATAATAGCCATATGTAATAAATATTTTTCAGGCAAATGGTTTCACATTCTTCAGAGCCGATTATTAAAGCTGCATTTCTTTAATATCACCTATTGGTTTTCGTTTATTGAAGGCTTTGTAAATCTTTAACTCCCTGGATTAACAAAATGGTTTCATCTTTTTAAACAGTATATTAGCAGGGCTTTTTAATCGTGGTATTACGAAATTTTTGTCATGTTCCTCGAGGTGTTATAGGTGGTGGGGGGAGATAATGTGCATTCTTCTGGGATCTGGGAAATTTCTACAAAGTTTTCAAAAGTAGTTTGCTTATTCTAAACTATATTCAAGACATTTTACATATTTATACTGCAATAAAAACTCAAGGATGAACGTACGAATGGTAATAAAATTTCTTATAACTTATTTTTAAAATGGTATCACCAGAAAACGTATAAATTTAAAACATGTTTTCAAAATTTAAATTTCGTATATGTTTTCTCATTAAGAATATATTATTTAAATTTTATTAGTATTTTCTTTCTCTGTCATCGCAAACATGAGACATATAGGTATTTTATAAAGTTCTTGAAAGGAAGCATAGTTTGATGTTAAAAAAGTTTTCGATTTTGAAGCATTCAAGAAATTTATATTCATGATGTTAGAGGATATTTTGCTTTTATTGCCTTTTATTTCTTACCTTGAAGTATATGAAAAGCATGCATGATAAAATTCTGAAAGGGTTTCAACTTGCGAAGCATTTGATGGGATTTAGTCTTGACAGAAAATGTGAACTCAATAAATAAGTTTTTCCTCAAATATTATTCAAAGAACACTACCTGAGAACACTTTCTAACAAGTACATTTTATATGAAAAAAATTAACTTTAAGAGATTGTTGTTTTAATTACTTTGTTGTATATTCAGAGCAAGTCATGTATTTTAAAACACATTGTTGTCTATGCCAATCAATTTGACATGCAATATAAAATATTATATTAAAATGTTTAACTTGTGAAATACTATACAAAAAATGTAAGCTCCCTAAATAATTTTTCTCCGAGTAAATAATCAAAGAGGGCTGTATGAATTACTTTTAACAAATAAATTTGTAAATAAATAAATAAAACCGATTTTGAGAAATGTACCTATACCTATACTTATACCTACGTATACACATTACACGCCACATCTTTTGATTCTCATTGTCACTAATTTTGATTAATTTAAAAAACAAGTAATTATTGTACAAATATTTTTTTTTACTCGTAAAAAAAATTAAATTGTAATTGTAATTGTTCTATATGGTACCGATTTTTATGGCTTTTTAAATCGTTTTTAACCATGCATTTTCTTTTTTAATTCTCTGTTGTGTGCAAGTTCTAGTACGGAAGAATAAAATAGCTCATTCACACTAAAACAATGTGAATTGTCCATTTTTTGTTTCCGGCTAATAATTCATAACGGAATAAAAATTAATACACATATAAATAGTTAAAACATAAATACACATATAAAAACAATTAGTGTTTTTGCTGAGCATTTAAGGAAAAACAACATTCGAAAGAATTTCTTTGTAAACTCTCTTGTAATTTACTCATTTTTTATGACTTTTTATTTAATTTGTTTCTTTGGTTTTCTATTGTGACTATTGAACAATTTCGTAGATTACGAAATCTCTATCTTTTTTACAATGTGGTAAAAAAGTCCAAAAACTATAAATAATTTTTAAAAAATGAAAGTTCACACTTTTGCTTCGCATGAATGAAGACAAAATTTAAAATAAGGATTACAGGAGAGAAAGAAACTCAATCAAGCACTTTACGTAAGTAAATTTTCCAGTTTTCATTACATTTCATGCATTGATTTTGGTCTTTTTTAACTTTGAAGATTTATTTATTTTTATTCTTTTTTTCACAAATAAATGTGAAAATATTGTTTGCGACAAACTGTCATCGATGAATGTTAGATAGACAGATTTTTAATAGTAGTTGTTAATATTCAACTATGAAAGCTGGACAAAAACATCTTATTACGTCATAAAATGACAGAATTATTGCCCAAAATTTTGACGTCATATTTTTTTTTAAAGAAAAAAGACCCATTTTCAACTAATTACTTCTTAACAACGATTATTAAAAAATTTTTAAGGTCACTAAGAGCGGAATATTTTGAGTGAAAAAAATCTCTTTATATAAGAATTTATTTTAATTCGCAAATCGGAAATGTTTATTGATACAATTGTCCAAATGACGTCATATTTGTACAATTTCACCAAGCTGATTTCACTCCGGCATTGAAAAAAAAATGAAATGTTTTGCACTTTTTTTTTTAATTAAAGATTTGAAAATGGGTATTTTTGTTGAAAAGAGTTTGAACTTAGGATGAAATTTATTACTTGAAATTTAGCATTTATAGAAATTAATACCGTAGCTCTTTGCTAAACGTATATTAAATTTATTACGCACAACAACAGCATAAAATTAGTCGGATGTGGGAATCACAAAATTTTCTTCTTGTGTATACACGTTAATACTTTCAGAAAAACGAAAGATAGCAGCGTAACCGGTTAGGTAGTTTACACCAAAATCTAATCTGCAACAACTTATTTAAATTTCTAATTGAATCTGAAATATGATGAAAATACGTATATTAATATTTGCGATAGAATCATCGACATGTTGAGCGATTTACTCTAAAAACTAAAGAATACTAGTTTATATCAGAAACTAACTAAATTTGAAATTTCATGAAAATTCGTGCATTAGTTCCTGGGATAGAGACATCGCAATAATCATGAACAATGTCAAAGAGCAGCGTGTAGCCACCTGTAAAGCAATTTACTCCAAAATTTAAAGAACAGTAATTTATCTGAGGGACTAACTGAATCTGAAGTTCGGAGAAAATTCGTGCATTATTTCCTAAGATAGAGTTGTTCTGATAATCTTGAATAATGCCACATAGCAGCGCCAGCTGTAAGGAATATAAAGATTGTAATCAAAACCATATTAAATTAATCAAATCCTTATTAATAGAATCTTAAGTTTTCTGAAAATCCGTTCCTTAATTCTTGAGATATAACTATTGTAGTAATTCTGAAAAGGACAGCATAGCAGCGCACCTGTTGTGAGATCTACACCAATACCGAGTCAGATTCAGTTTGTGTCAAGTTTTAACTGAATCTAAAATTTTGTAAAATTCAGTGAAATAATTCTTGAGATAGAGTGCCTTCAAAATTTATGTCAGGCAGGCAGATATTTTTTGGAATCTTTGACCCCTATAATCTGTAAATCTATTGAAAATCGGAATTCGAAAATGTTCACGATTCCAATACTTTCTTCTTGTAAAGATAGAAGAAAGTAAAATACGAGATATCATACAATTTTACAACAAAATATTGGGTTATTATTGAAATAGTACCTAAATGTAATAGTACATATTTCATACATAAGACATGAGAAGATTAATATTGAAAATTAATATTAAAGCAAAGATTTTTTGTATGTTTGCCGATAAATTGATTTTGACATTAGTGCAATTTATAATTCTAAAAATTTATTGTAAAGTTATCAAAAATAAAAGGGAAACCAGATTTATTATTTCACCTTAAATTTTAATAATTATCAATAATTCTAATAATATTAAATTCAAATATATTGTGCAAAAATGTACCGAGCTAATAATATCAATATAATAGTAATAATAATCTTGAATTCTCAAGGATATTTTGATAGCTTAATAGCCTTGAGCGCAACTTTTCTGCTTTTCAGTGTCCTTAATTTCTTTATTTTTTAATTTGTCCGATTTTAATTTTTCCATATTTCTCTTTTCTTTTGCAGGTCGCACTAATTGAAATCGGACGGAAAGAGGCCTGCTCTCCGCGGCGGTAATAATAATTTCGCTGCTCATATTACATTATTCAAAATTTATTGATGTCAAATATTTCCTTCATATCCTTAATGTGAAAGCTATGATAATGTTCTTGTACTAGAAGACTGTAAATACTATGAATTACCTTATGAAAAATATCTAGCATGTCACATGTTATAGTAAATTACTGTAAAATACTTAGAATATGCACTTTATGTGTTTTTATGCATTTCACATATAAAATTATTTATATTCAGTGTTTAGATATCAAGAAGCTCATGGAATATAAGTTATTATGACTTTTTAAGGCAAAAGAGGGATTATTAACATTTAACATATACTGTATGTATAACATATTAAAGCATATATCAGTATGTGACGGCATATAAAGTATAATATACTAAATTCATTTATTAATTGTTTTAAATAATTATATAAGCTTCTATAGACAATATACTTTATCTCTCATAATCTAGATACATATCAATTTGAGAAAAATATTTCATCTCTATTTAAAATGTATCAATTAACGTCTGAAGATTCATCAAATTAGTTGGCTTAAATATTCAAGACTAATTTTGAAGTTTTCATTCTAATTCAATTAAGAGATTAACTTTTCGTAAAATAAACAATGAGTTCATGTTCATGATTAAAAGGCAAATTAAGTCATTCTCGCTTCTCTGTGTCAATGAATATTTTTGCCGTCAATGCCTTCGAATATGCTCTCATTAAAATTTTAAAAGTTTAAGAAGTTTGGAATTATTAAAAGGCGAAATCTGGAAACATTTTAAGTGCATTTAGGAATACGTAATGAAGTCAATTAAGATTGATGTGTATAGATTTAAAATTTAACGTAAGTAGCATAATTTGTTTAAGGGAGACCCGTAAGAAAAAACCCAAAATTTTTATTATTGATTTTAAAGTAATGAATTTTGGTGTACTATTTAAGAATCTTCTTGTAAGGAATAATTAGCAAAAAAATTCACTTTTTATTAAAAAGTATATTTTTTATGGGGATTTTTATGATTTTTTTTTATCGAAAAATACACTTTTTAAAATTACTACTCCTCATTCAATTTTCAATATTTTGGTATTACTAAAATTTCTTAAATAATGTTATAGTATATAGAAAAGAACTAAGGAGAGATATTTTTAAATTTCTATTTTAATCGGCTAAAAAATAAATAAAAATACGCATGGTAAATTTCTTTAAATTCGTTATAATTTTCATGTTTACCAATTTATGTAAAATTTTCAGAAATAGTTAAAAGAAATATCTCTCCATCTCTCCTTACTTTTGTTGCAATTTTTTTTAAGATTCTAAAAACATAAACACTTTGTTTCTAAATCCTTTTACCACTGAGCCTTAGTACTTTGAACTTAAGCAAAATATCAAAAAAGTCATTTTCAGGAAAACACGTTTTAAGTGCCCGCTAGTCCTTTAAACTCTATAGAGAGTACAATTTAAAAAGCTCATTTGCTACCTGTTCCAAGTGTCCCCGAGTTCTGAAATTTTGCATGGATATTCGCAAATATGTTTTTTATCGTTTTCTGAGAAAAAAAATTTTTGAACTTTTGATGATTTTTGGCCGAAAATGGGGTACGGGTCTCCCTTAAGCCAGTAACTAATATACAAAAATTTTAGATCGATAAATGAAATATTACTTTTTCATAAGCATTCGGCAAGAACAAAAAATTTCAATAAAAAACTTATTGTTGGTTGGAAAGTCAAAGATTTATTACAATTAGATTAATTTATACACTATTATTCAATCCATAAAAGAATCACTACAGATGTAAAATTCTTAAATGGGTGAAATAAATCCGGGCCAAGATTCGAACCAGGGATGTATTGGCTGAAGCCACCAGTGCTCTTTCAACTGGGCCATCCCGGATGAATACTGGTGGACTAATCCAACCAACTAATCCCCACTCATCTTAACAGAATAAATCGAAGTTCAATACATTTTTGCAGCGTTTTCTGCAGTTCATATAACATTTGTTATTTATTATAATGTCTGAGAGCACTTGGAAAAAGTGCATAAACCCAAAACAGGCATAAAATTTTTTCAGGACACGGGAAACACAAAAATGTATGAAACCATACATGGTAGATATAACTAGAACATACAGAAAAATAATTCCCTGGATAAGAATTTAGATGAAAGATTTACAAATCAACCACAGAATTATATGGTTTAAGTGGAAATGGCATGTAAGAACTGCATAAAGACAGGGCAACATATGGAGTACAAACACGCTAAAGGGGTGTGCCAGGGATGTAAAATGCCCATGAAACAATTTCAGCTATGACGCACAGTGGAATATTTTTCCAATTTAGCTGGCCAAAAGTCCTTTTTGCGCACTTGGGGGGGGGGGAAATGTGGCTAATGATGAGGATAAATGCGATGGGGATTCGCGGTAGATTTATAAGAATTCTAAAAATACAGAATGCTTTACAAAATGTTATTTTATATTTTTGTTATACAAATAATTTTATAGAGTAAAAATCATTATTTTTTTACAGTGACTTTCTTTTAAGTTATTGATAATTCTGATGCCGGAAAACACTAAAACATTTCAACTGATTTCAGCATCAAAATCATAGTTAAGTTTTTCCTTTTCAAAGGAAGATTTTAGAAACGAATGTATCTTAAGGTGATTCTTAAATTCACAACTCAACGACGCGAAACTTTGACACATCTTCTAAACGTCTTTTGACTGTAAAGGCAGAATTGACAAACCTGACTATCGAAAGATTTGGAATCGAATAGTGTTATCCACTTTTGATAAATAAATTATTTGTCGTGATATAGGAGATTCATGTCACGTGGCATAAGGTTTTTTCCCATTTCACATGATGTCGATTCCAGAGTTCTATTTAAAACGCTAATTTGCTTTAAAAAAATATTGTTTTTATCAAAAAATGGATAACCCCATTCGATTACATATTTCCTGCATAAGAACACATTGTGATCTTATGCGTTTCTGAAAAGAAATTAACTTAAAAATGTGTCAATAAGTAACTGATTTTTTAGATTTAAAAATGTGCTTTTAAAAATAAATATGATATACAAAAGAAAATATAATATACGTAAAATCTAAAATGTGCAATAGTTTCTTCCGAATGACACAGCATTCCAAAAATCATTTTGTATTATTAGAAAAAAACTGTATTTCGGAGATTTTAAGAATCGTTTATAAACAGTTATTTTCTTCTTTTGTTACTGAATTTCCGAAATGTTTCCCAGTAAATTGTAGTCTCACACTAATCTCATTTACTCACACTAGAATATCATTTTTTAAAGATTCTATTAATTACCAGTTAAAAAATTTGAGAAACCTAACGCAATTTATGGTAAGGGTAATAAAACAACATTAATTTTCATATTATTGTTAATTAATTCAGTATGTTTGCTCTTCGAATATATTTGTTTATTATGGAAATGTTTCTTGGAAAAAGATAACTTCCAAAAAACTCATATTTCTTGTTTAGAAAATTGATTAATACACGAAAAATTTACTGTGAAATGTTTCGGAAAATCAATGACAATAAAAAAAAAGAAAAAACTTTTCTTTTTTTTGCATGCATTGTTTAATTTCAAAAATGTACTATTCGAAAGAGTTCTAAAAAGAAAGAATGCTATACAAAATGGTATTTTCTATTTATTGTTGTAATATTATACGAATATTTTCCCTCAATAAAAAACATTTTTTTAGAATGGCTTTCTTTTAAGTTATTGCTAATTCTGAAGCAAGAAAACAAGAACACATTTCAATAGATTTCAGCATCAAAGTCAAAGTTAATTAGTTTCATATCAACGAAAGATTTTAGAAACGAGGAAACAATGAAAGTTCTTTTTAGAGTTTTTAATTAGTCAGAGTACAGAAAACATATCGTCGAATTCATTTCAAACAAAAGTATAGAACTTTCCCGATGTTTGAAAGTCACACGTCATAAAATCATTCTAAAAGTAAGTTACAGAACAGTTTAAATAAGAATCGAAATAATCCTGTCGAGAGCTTCATTGTTTGAGATCAAAAGGTTGTTTTTAGTGAAAAAGATATCAGAGTACCTCGGATTTACAGGATTTTTCTTTTCATTTTTATATTTTATAAAAATGAAAAAAAAATCCTCTCAAAAGAACACTTATCTATATTAACGAAATAGATTGGTAAAAGATATCTGTTAAAATAATCACAAAATTCAACATTTTTTTTCGAAATTTAAAAATGAAAATCGCATTTGTATTAAATGAATTTTTATATCATGTGGTTACTATCTTATTATAAAAATGTTTTGGCCTTACAAATTTATGATAAACATGTAGGATGTTGTGCATCAAACTCTGCGAGTGCGTTGCTTTTGTACTATAACTAGTTTTATAAATATTCAGATCTTGGTGCAATTACATCTGCCCTATTCATGCAATAAGTCACGAATACATAATTTATTGTGATTATATGCAGCACAATTCCGCTATTACGAACTAATTGTTCCCAAACACTGTTCGGTTTAGTGGGAATTCGGAGTACGCGGATATCATTAATATTAATCAACATATTGATTTATTAAAGCGTAAATTAAGCGAGTGGATATCTGCTATTGTCAATTCTATAAGCGTTGATAGATTCATGGTGAACAGGTTCTATTATTTCTAACAATTTAATTTAAAATCCACTGTTAATATATAACAGAATCTCCAAATTAAAAATTACAACTGTGGTACAGTAGCAATAAATGCGCTTTTTCTGCACACTTTACTCAGAGTCAACAATAACAAAAAAACAAGTTACTTTGTCAATTTAGTACGATTCTTCATAAAAATATCACTAAATTTCCTTCTTAAGTATGTGTAAATTAAACATTTTTTATGTTTAGTACTGATTAAAGGTGATTCTACAGGAATTGTATAAATGGAATAGACACATAGTGTAACAAACCAGTTTTCGTGTCATTTAGATTTAAGGCATTTTCATCAAGGTTGAATTTCTTTGAATAATAAAAATTTATATTTATTCACGAACATGTTTTTTTCTTGTTTTTAAATGAAAAAAATCGGCATTTTTTCTGAACTGCATTCGAAATAGCGGGATTCTACTATATATTAGTTGTTTCATTGCAACATTGTTTAGTTGCAACATTTTATTGTATTGTTTAATTTTAATTAATTTTTAATTCAATTGCTGTATATGCATGGTTAATGGAAAAAAATACTTATTTCAGGGAGTTTTAAGGTGTGTGCTACCGATCTTATCAAGACAAAATAAAAAATACCAATAATATAAATGATTCGCTCATCAAATGTTAAACAATCACAGTCACTACAAAAACTCGTCGAAAGTTGACACTGTAAAATTCAATTTGGTATTCTTTAATTAGCTTACACATTTTAATAAGCAGTAAGTCTTTACATAAATGTTTAATATGCTTACAATAAATGTACTGTATGTACGACTCTTTCTTTAAAATGGGATTATAATCTTAAACCAACATACCTAATATCTCATTGCATCGCGTTTGACTAAAAATCCTACATTATTGCCGTCAATTTATTTTTTATAGCTGACTTAGATAAAACTATTGATGTATTTTTGTATTCCAACATTCTATTTCATACATAAATCCAAAAAACACTATCACATAAATACAACCAAATTTGGAGTCGATTATTTTGATACATAAGGTCATAAAGATAGGAAAATTGCAAAATATCTGGAATACAAGTTTGTATTGTTCATCGGGGGGTTTCCAACAACATCTCTGAGAATGGCGTAATGAATGGTAATCCGTTTAATGATATTACTCAATTTGGGGAAAGCCATCAGTAATCCAATTACCATATATTGTACAGTGCGATGTTGCCATGAAAACAAATTCGGCTGGTTTTAAATAGTGTGGTTACTTCTACTCGCCAAGTTACCACATATAACGACATTATTGACGATAAAAAAATTTACAAATATATAATGTTGTCTTCCAGATTAATTACTGGCGATGTGAAATATTTCTATTATAATCAATGTGTTATTCGGAGCAACAGAGCTCTATCTACAATATCAGAAATCTATAGTTAACTCTATGTATTTAAATCTCTTTATTTACTCTGTAATTGCATGAGTAAAACTTCTAATATCTCCGAGCATCAAATTTATTTATTAAATAAAAGACATTTTGAGAATTTTTTCTGTAAAAAGTAAATAATTTTTTATTTTAAGATTGTTCGCAAATCTGTTTTCTGTAGATCGCCATATTATTTTACACCCTAATTCATTATTTAAAATACCAATTCTGGCAAACTTTTAAATGTTTGTTATAGTGAAGACGGGCGTCGTAGTATCATGATCCATACTATGAGATGATGACATACTTTTGAGAATCAGTGAGTTTAACCTATGCATTCCTTTAATGCTCATATCCGTAGTGAACGCTTTATTCCTTGAAAGAGTTTTATAGTTAATGTAGCCAATCGCGTTACATGGAAATCGCGGACTTTGAAGGTTTAAGTTCTTGTTTTAATACTGAATTAATAATTTTATTTGAAAAATCTGCAACTGTAGGTTAATAAGTATTACATGAATGCAATATACCATACAATTTTAAATCTAATTATCGTAAAATATCTATAAATATTTTCCTTCGCAGCAACATTAGTTCAAATTAAGAAATGTTAAAAATAACCATCCATTTGAAGCGTACACAAATAAGTAATAATTAATAATAATTTTACACACCTTTATTAAAGTTATGTTAAAATATAGTTATAAATCATTACAAAACTTAAGTTAAACTTTTATAACGAGTTATTTGTTACGTGTATTTTTTCCTTAACGATACACTGCAGCGGTTAATCTTTAAACAAAAAAGAAAAACGGTGTAATTTCATACGAAAAAAAAAGTAACTAGAAACATCTGAGTCTACTTAAATGTGCATTAAACACTCTCGTACTAATTTTTAAGTAACAAATAATAGACCGTTGGATTACTATTTCGGAAAATATATTTTATCGCTCAGTAATGTTAGTGCATAAAAATTATGTTTTCTTCTTTTAAGCCAGCATTCAATTTATCATTATTACTAGTAAATATAAGATTAAAATAACATCTATAAATCATTTGAACTTTAAGAATCTAAAACTAATCGTAAAACCAAGTAAAAATATTCTTTAAAATCGATTTATATCTATTTTATTTTTTACCGCTTTTTACTTGTCTCATTTTTATACGTTGTTTTATACGTTGCAATGTTTTTCGTATATGACACAAAACTAATATTTGGTAAGTTAGGAAAATTATAAGAGACTCTGTAACTTTAACGACTTTATGTAATGTTGTTCAACATTTTGTAGTGATGTATACAGAAAAATATGTATATTGTATAAAAATATGATAATAAACAATCGTATAATATGAAAATTAGTAATGAGTGTGTTTTGATTTTTTTAAAGAATATACGTTCGACAAATTAAAATAAGACAAGTGTGCCTAAATTAAGTACAGATAAGTATAAACTGTATCACTAGTTTGCTTTTTACACAATTACTCTAACTGGTAAATAAATAACATGAAATGTAAATTTCCAACAGGGCGAAAGATTCCAGCTCCAGTTTTAGAATCAGCGACTTCTTGGCCGAAGCCGCCAATATTTGGATGACTTTGGCAACATCAGTCAAGAGATCCCTAGTTCAAGTCCTGATCCGGACCTTTTCCCCACATATTGGAAATTTACATGTAATCATTATCACTTTATTATTAATTACTTCAATTTATATTACTATTATATATTGGTTGATACATAAAGTGTTAAAAAATTTAGTACCAAACACACATACTGCACTTGGAATTTCCATGTATTTATTACTGTATATCATATACTTCATATTTCTACATATTACGTATTAGGTGTGAAAATCAGGCGTTTATTAATGGAAACAGTGTTTTTTCTATTTAGACAATATTATGTACAGATATAATTTAAAAACAAATTCCCAATATCATACTGAGATACATATTATAACTCTAAATTACACATTCAATTCTCTCGAAAAGGAAATAGTGTGATAGGCATTAATGTGATATTCAATTTCGTATAATAATTATTATTGTTTAAACTTTACAGTCAACGAATATTAGTTTACTATGGAATGTATATAATATTGATCATTTAATCATATTAATTTTGTCTTTATTAATTAATATACTGTCTTTACAGTGAGAATCTTTCTTTCATTCTTGGTCTGTTTCTTTCATCATTTCCCCTTTTATTCCCTTTTCGTCCAGCCTATAAAACTAAATCCTATATTCTTCATGATATAAAAACGGTATGACATACAAATGTATACAAATTTTTTTTTCATCTGTAGATGAAAAAAAGCTTTCATCTAAGATTGCCGGATAATACAGGGGAAAATCTGTTCTTATCACAGCTGACACTTTTTTTACATTGCAATAAAAACTCGAGAATTAAGTTTTTGATTTCACAAAACAAACAATTGGATCAAATAAGATTTAAATGATTAGGATTAAATCCAGCAAATTAAATTTTTGTTTTCCGATATATATATATACGTGTGTGTGTGTGTATATATATGCATATACATATATATCATTTTCATAAATTAAATTAAATTTTCTAAAATGTACATTATTGTGATTGCCTTTAATATTATATTCTTTTCCATATAAAACCGACCCAATGGCGTGGATGGTAGCGGAGGCTGCTCCCACACCGCTGGTCCCTGGTTCGAGTCCAGCTAGCGGCATGGGTGTCTGTGTTGTCCCTGTGAAAATGTATGTACTGGAAATTCTGTAATAAAGTGTTCCATATGGTTTCTTGTGATCATTGGAGGTTATGCCGGCGAATAGCTGTAGCGCCTGCCTCAAAGTAAAATAAATACAAATACAAATCCATATAAAAATTATGATCATTTAAACATTACAGACAGTTCTTCTAAATCTATTTAATTATTCAATTAGTCATCTAATCATCATCAGTTGTCTTTATTACATACTGTACTGTCTTTCGCAGTTTTAATTCGTTCTTGTTTCTTTCTTCCTTCTTATACAATATAAACTAAATCCGACATTTTTTAAAATATAAAAAAAAGTCAGAAATATAAACTTAAACGAGAAAATTTAATTTTTAAATGCTAAAAGAAAAGACGTACTCATATAAGATTACCGGGGAAAATCCGTCCTTATCACAGCTGTTGCATTTTTTATACACTGCAATAAAAACTCGAGAACTGAGTTTTTGTTTTTTTACGAACAAACAATACAAATCAAATGACATACGAACGATTCGGATTAAATCCTATGAAATATTTTCCCTTTTGTTTTTCATTTTTTAAAGCAGCCTGAAAATATTGTGAAATTGCTAAATATCATAACTGAAAGAAAATGTGATAGACTTTTCGAAATGCAAAAAGGCTGAAATGTATTTGACTGATTTTTAGTAAGACACAATATAACGGTACTTAAAACATGGTATCATGTCTTAAACGGCTCTTAAATCATCATTTTTAACGCCGCTTTTGTATATATTTTTAGGAAAGCATATATATTTTTTTTCATTTTTTATATTATGTCTAGAGCTGTTAAAAGTTTATTCAGTATTTTATTCTTTTTCTTATATCATTATATATTTGAATAATTTATTTCGTTTTCCTTACTTCTGTTAGCTCTTATATTCCCCCAAAATGGTTGTCTATAAACTTTTGGAGTGATCTTTATATATATATATATATATATATATATATATAAATGTATACATCATTTTAATAGATTGAATTCTGTAAAAAGTGCAGCACTGTAATCGTCTTTAATATTATATTACTTTTCATATAATAATTATGATTTTTAAACATTGCTGACAAATTATTTACTTATTCTCCAAAATCAATTTATCCGCATATTATGTTTAACTGTACATAATTCAATTGGCCATCTAATCATCATCATTTAAGGAAAAAAAAATATGTTTTTACGAAGTATTTTTATATTTATTTTGATTCACACCAGTTTCGTCTTAATTTTGAAAAATATAACCTTGGAAAAGTAAATTAGAAAGGCATTAAAGGGACATATTACTAAATCATTATTTATAATTATACAAAACACATTAAACAATCCGCAGATTGCCATTATGTAGTAAAAAAGAACCACATTTTTCTTTTATTTTTATTTATTTATTTATTTATTTATTTATTTATTTTGCAACATATTTTCTTAAAGCTAGTACAAAATCGTCAAAATTGAAGGATAACATGCTGAAATTTAAGTGACCAGCAAACATAAGGATTGCGAGTTTCGGGTCGGAGCGACGAACCTGCTTGTAAAAGGGTAAAAATGCGTTAAATGTATAGCAATATCTTGATATTTTTACTATTTGAATAATTAGTTTTGTTATGAAATTAATATTTCTTAATTTACATTTTCACATTTTGTTATTCCCTTAAGAAATTCATTCGCATTTGTTATGGAAATAAGAGAAAAATATTTTTATAAATATTTTATAACATAATCAATGTTACAAATTTGTTTATTTTACATATGTGGTAAATTAAAAAATTAAAATATGTTTAATTATAGTTTTTTCTATTGTACTTGTTATTTTTAGCATTTTTTTTAGCTTGACGTTTGTAGTTTTGTTTAAAATAATTCCGATAAAAATTAAATGACTACACTTTTATTTTGAAAGATACGTTCTACAGGTTAAAGTTAAATTTCTAAATTTCTAAATTATTTCATTATTCATTTATTACATTTTTTAAATTTGACTGATTCTCTTTCATAAATCTAATATCCAATACACTGTTAATATATATTGATTTTTTTTTTTAAAAAAAAGGTTATAATATTTTTTATGAGAAATATTGAATCTTATGATTTATTATCAAGCATAAAGGAAAATGTTTCTGTATTAATTCACATGAAAGCCAATTAATTGTTTTTTTATTACAAATTTCAGGTTTACGTTATTATTTCTTCCTTTTATTATTGCACAATTTATTCATTTGCTTTGTATAATAGTTTTGTAATAACCAATCTACTTTTCAAAAAATAAAGGTGCTAATATATCACCAGATATACTTAGTAAAATTAAGATTTAATACGATATACTGATACCATTGTTATTTTAGACGTACCCCGTCAATAATTATTATAATGAACCAAGTAAGCGGTTATATTTACCATGTAAATATTTGCTCGTTCAGATCTAGAATAGTAAGCTATATGTGTTTTGAATATATGATATTTAATTAAATTTAATAATTGTTATTATATAATGTAAGAGTATTTGTCAAAATGTTATCAGTTTGAAAATTGTGTAAATGGATTTAATAGAAGCACTGTATATTTAGACCTTAGGTAAATAGAATATATACTTCCATTACGCAATACATGCCAAATCATTACCAACTAATGCTTCAAAAGGGAAAATTTTCTACATTTATGTGACTTAAAATTATACGTTTTTGAAGCTTAGATCTAACTCAATATGAATTAACAGCATTGCGACCCCTTTGTTGTATAAAAAGTAGTTTCGTTTATTTTGAAGTGAAAGGCTTCTGGAGTTATTAAATATTTTAAATTTCTAGACCTAATATTTTCAAATAAAACGTAATTTAGAGCTTTTTTTGCTTATTTTAAGTTTTTTAATTTGTAAAACGTTTTTGACAGAGCGCCTTAAAAATAACCTTTTATACCTTACAGCAAGTCATAAAGCTTAAAAGTAACAGTATGAGAGCGCTGTTTAGTAAATGTAATGAATATCTCTTGACAGTTATGTATTGATATAACACTTACATGCTTCTGCAATGTATTAAAAGAAGACAAAATTATGTTAGAATCGATCATATTTCGCAATTAAAATGTATTTATGGGATAAACAGTCGAAACCGTCTATAATTGCTTACATTCTTGGATCAAGAAACATATTCCTGTTTTGTATAGACTTTCATAAATATCAGCTCAATTTTTACGAATGAAATTGCCATACAAACAATTGCCATGCAATACAAGACCCTCCTTGGGTCTTGTGCAAAAATATTTTTTCCGTATTATTTAAAATACATGACAGTGATTACTCGATAAATGGTTCACATGTCGCTTATAGTTCCAAATTAGACCCAGCCTTTAAAATAACGCTATATGGTGTCCGAAAGAGCAGGTCCCAGTTAGTGAGAAAGAATAGCATATATTTCAGTTAATACAATAGCATGTGTATGTGAAACTGATTTGTTTACGGACATTGCAGTCACGTCACTTAGGTCAGGTGAAACTTTAAATTCCATGTTTTGAACAAGATTCAAATGAGTCAAAAACACGATTTTTGTCTTTTTAGCGTATCAAAAAATGAGAAAGGAAAAATTGTGAATCAGTATAAAAATAGACATATTTTGTAAAGAATTGATCTAAAAATATATATGTTACAGGCCAAACCCGATTTTAGGACAAACTAGATTGGCCTAGGCCAAACTAGTTTATCCTAACGCCCATCGGATAGACTAGTTTTTCCTAGGCCAAACCGGTCTATCCTAACGCCCATCGGATAAACTAGTTTTTCTTAGGCCAAACCGGTCTATCTTAAGGGCCATCGGATAAACTAGTTTTTCCTAGGCCAAACTAGTCTATCCTAAGGCCCATAGAACAATCTAGTTTTTCCTAAGCCAAACTAGTTTGGCCTAACTCTTACAGGATAAACTAGTTTAGCCTGCTGTTTATTGGTCTGAACTAGTTTCTCCTAGGCCGATCTAGTTTATCCTAGGCCAATTCAATTTGGCGTGATTTTATTGAATTCAATGACCACCACAGCGCCAACATTCTAGTTTGTCCCAGGCTGATCTAGCTTATCCTAGGCCAATTTAATTTTACGTGTTTTTAGCTCGCAGGCGTCAAAGCCTGAGAAATAATGGGCTCATAGGTTTTGTATGTATGAATGTACGTATGTATGTGCGAATGTACGTACGTATCTACGTAAGTATGTACGTAACGCGATAACTCGTGATAGAAATATTCGATTTGCTTCAAATTTTGGATGCACGTTCATTGATATAAGGTACTTTTCTGATTAATTTTGGGAATTCATTGGATAAGAATAAAGGGGAGCGAACGGTAGGTTAGTCCTCCTACGTTAATTTAGAGAAATGGATTTTTGATGCAGAATTATCAGTTTTCATTTAAAATTTTAGATATAGGATCATTTTGACAAGACGCCTCCATGATTAGTTGTGGATGTTTATTGTTTAAGTGTAAAAAAAGGCAATGTAGGTTAACTCCTTCCCATAATTTAGATAAATGGTTTTTGACTCAGAATTTACGGATTTGCTTCACATTTCTATATAGGTTCTTTCTGATAAGGCGATTCCCTGAATAGTTTTGGGGATTAATGGTTAAGTATGAAGGGAAAAATTACATCTCTTACATAGATAAAACTAGTTTATCCTATGGTCATTTAGATAAACAAGTTTGGTGTAGAAAAAACTAGTTTATCCAATTGGCATAAAGATAAAATTGTTTGGCCGAGGCTAATCTAATTTAGCTCGAAAACGGCTTTGGCCAGTAAAAAAACATATCTTTCACTAGAAAAAGTAACAAATGTGTGTCAAGAGTCCTTGCTTATAACACCAATACAGAAATTTAACATGTTCACCTTAGAGACATGATGCATTGGACATGGTGTTTGCTTTTTTCTGCACACTCGTGCCAACTGAGATCTGACTTGCATTTATTATTATTATTGTTATTATTATTATTATTATTGTATATTCGAGCCAGAATGAAGCTGAGCAAAATTTGCAATCGAGCAGCGTTTTCCATTTTTGAGAAATTAGTTACCTGTCGACATATAAGCTATTATTGTCACGGCGTCATTTTTTTTCGTGAAGTCGTAACCGGAAATTCGATTCAAAACGTAGCTTTATTATTTTCTCATAGATACATCGCTTTTATGAAAAAATGGTTTGCGCCATTCGATTATATATTATCTGAATCTGTTAACCTTATGCATTTCCGAAAAGGAAGTAGTTCATAAATGTGTTAGGATGTAGCTCTTTAGGATTTGAGAAAAGCCTTAAGGAATGACAGAGAAATATATTCACAAATCTACTTTTTACTCAATGGATTCAAAAGTTATGATGTTTATAACTCTCATATTTTTTCTTTTGTTCTAAACTACATTGATTATTTAATGAATCCGTATTTGAATATTGAAACTCTAAGAATCTAGATAATCATTAATACATTCTGTATTTTCCATTCTGTGAACACAACGTAATTTAAAAATACATTGTAAATTTATCCAATAAGTATATAAGCAGTATTTTTTAAAGTAATCTTAATTGTATGTGAAATAAAAGCTGAATTTTTTTGCAGAAATTGAGTAGGGCCAGATCGAGCCGGACTGAGTCTTTTTTCACTGTTTTTTGTACAGACAGAGCTCTGCCTGTACAAAAGTAAATAACATTAAGGTAAATAATAATAATTCGCTTGAATAAGCAAACACCATGTCTAGTGCATCATGTCTCTAAGGTGAATATGTTAAATTTCTGTATTGGTGTTATAAGAAATGACTCTTGACACACATTTATATTTTTTCTAGAGAAAGATATGTTTTTTACTGGCCAAACCCGTTTTCGAGCTAAATTAGATTAGCCTCGGCCAAACTATTTTATCCTTATGCCAATTGGATAAATTAGTTTTTTCTACACCAAACTTGTTTACCTAAATGCCCATAGGATAAACTAGTTTTTTCTATGTAAGAGGGTAATCGTTCATTTTCCCCCTTCATACTTAACCATTAAACCCCCAAAACTATTCAGGGAATCGCCTTATCAGAAAGAACCTATATAAAAATGTGAAGCATATCCGTAAATTCTGCGTCAAAAACCATTTACCTCAATTATGGGTGGGGGGGAACCTACATTGCCCTTTTTTACACTTAAACAATAAACATCCACAACTAATCATGGAGGCGCCTAGTCAGAATGATCCTATATCTAAAATTTTAAATGAAAACTGATAATTCTGCATCAAAAATACATTTCTCTAAATTAACGGTGGGGGATTAGCCTCCCTTTCGCTTCCCTTTGTTCTTATCCAATGAATTCCCAAAATTAATCAGAAAAGTACCTTATATCAATGAACGTACATCCAAAATTGAAGCAAATCGGATATTTCTATCACGAGTTATCGTGTTACGTACATACGTACGTACATTCGTACATACATACGTACATTCACATATACAGAACCTACGAACCCATTATTTCTCAGGCTTTGACGTTTGCGAGCTAAAAACACGTAAAATTAAATTGGCCTAGGATAAACTAGATCAGCCTAGGACAAATTAGAATGTTGGCGCTGTGGCGCCATTGAATTCAATAAAATCACGCCAAATTGAATTGGCCTAGGATAAACTAGATCGGCCTAGGAGAAACTAGTTCAGACCAATAAACAGCAGGCTAAACTAGTTTATCCTATAAGAGTTAGGCCAAACTAGTTTGGCCTAGGAAAAACTAGACTGTCCTACGGGCCTTAGTATAGACTAGTTTTGCCTAGGAAAAACTAGTTTATCCGATGGCCCTTAGGATAGTCCAGTTTGGCCTAGGAAAAACTAGTTTATCCGATGGGCGTTAGGATAGACCGGTTTGGCCTAGGAAAAACTAGTCTATCCGATGGGCGTTAGGATAAACTAGTTTGGCCTAGGTCAATCTAGTTTGGCCTAAAATCGGGTTTGGCCTGTAACATATATATATACATACTGATATTTATTTATCATTAATCTTTGTTAACTAATCTTTACAAAATTTAGTAAAAAAAATCGTGGAAAAAAAGGCGATTTAAATTATGTTTCAAGCCGAAATTAAGGTTGTTTCAATCCTTTTAGTTACGCAAGTTTTTTTCTAGACTTATTATTGTTATATTAACCTTCCTACCTTGTTCAAAGTTTACTCAATCTTTATAAATACATTTCACACCAGAAGTGTTATTTAAAACATTTTAATTTAATTAATTGACTTATTTCTCTGAATCTGTTATTTAACTTTATTTATGAAAAAAGTTCTGGTTCGAATCGTATAAAGCAAATTATAGTTATGGGTTGATTAGACCCATTCAGGGTAAGAAGGTTAATGAATTTATCTTTAATTTTAAACAAGTTAACTACTCGATTAATTTTATGAAATAATAACGTTATTGTAAAATAAACTCACCTTTGATTTTTTTAAACACATGCACATCTTATGCCTTCCTCATTAAAATATCCAAAGAATCTCCATTAGTAGAGTCAGGAGGGGTAATTATGACCATTTGTACAATTTCAACATTGCTATTTTTTTACTGTTTTCTGTTTGAAAAAGTGTTATTTTCTAATACAGTGGAAATAACTTTGATCTTTTAAGAACACCTTTTTAAATTCTCATTGCTGTTTTTTTAATCAAAGGATTTTTATAGTTACCTCATGAAAATCTCACAATCACAAAAAAATTGGGGCTTTAATACCTCACCAGTGGGGAAATTATCAACACTATATCTTCTCTTTATGCTTTCCTATATATGTATATATATATATCTATATTAAGGGTAATTGTGACCATTAGAACACAAAATTGTTAAATCCATTTGTGATAAATTTTGGAATACTTAGTTTCAAATTGCTATTCGATATCAGAAATACTTCAGACAAAGGATAAAGAAGAATCTAAAATGAATAATATATTATGAGAATTATGTTTGAACATGTAACGAAATTTTACGGTGCACAGTTTTCTCCAATTCGGAAGTGGTCATAATAAACCCCAGGTCATATTTATTCCACCTGACCATAATGCATTGTTCTATATCATCTTTATAATTTCTAGTTCCCTTTGTTAGAGAGTTCTAGATATTCCTATTAAATTTCATGGCCGTCTTCCTATATTGTTTTAGTCAAACTTATTTAAAAAATTCTGCAAATAAATACAAACACAATAAGTAAGTTTTAGTAACTGTAATATTAGCTTATGAAATAGTTCCAGAAATCAAGTGATAATTTCTCGCAATTCAAAAGATTCATAATATAATGTACCGTTTTTTACTTAGAAAATTGCAAAAAAGACATTCTGAATTAATTTGTTTGATCAGTTTATTTGTTTAAATTGTTATTTGCATAACTCCTTGGAAACCTATAATTCTAGTGCAGTTATTGATGAAATTAATACCTATTCGTTCTAGATGAAGGCGATGTATATATATGTACACATATATATACATAGATCTTTCATTTCAGTCTTGCATATTTTATGTCAATATAACAACACTTCAAACTAAAACTCTTTCGTTATTACTAAAAAATTAATGAAGGCTGTTGCATAAATAATGTATAATTTTTAGAATGTCTCTGCTTTATAAAAATCCTGTAGCATTCTTTTGTAAAAATTTTTTTTTTTTGATTTTTGTTTCCGGTGACATAGAATAACAGGGTTTTATCAGTTAAAATCTAATTGTAATATTTAAAACGCTTTTCCAAATCAGATTAGAATAGACGAGAGTTTCTCATGAATAACTAAAATGTTTTTTTCTTTTTTTTACCTCCGTTATCAAATATTTTTATTCATACAAATGCCAATTTTCCTGTTGTACTATAATGCGATTTTAAAATCGATTATCTATAAAGAAATCTATCGATTATCTATTTTTTTACTGTTTTCTGTTTGAAAAAGTAATATTTTTAGTACCTAGGAAATAACTTTGACCCTTTAAGAACACCTTTTTAAATTCTCATAGGTATTTTTTTAAGTTTAAAGGGTGTTTATAATTACCTCATGAAAATTTCACAATCACAAAAAGTTCGGGTAACTAAGACCACTAATGGGGAAATTATGGAAAAATTTGCTCTTTATACTTTCCTATATATGTTTGTTTGGGGTAAATGTGACCCTTAGAACTCAAAACTTATAAATCCATTTATGTGAAATTTTGGAATACTTTGTTTTAAATTGCTTTTCGGATATCAGAAATACTTTAGACGAGTGATAAGAATATCTAAAATGAATAATACATAATGAGATCAATAGCTAAGCATTGAACGAAATATTAACGTACACACTTTTCTCCAATATGGAGGTAGCCATAATTACCCCCTAGTCATATTTACCCCATCTGACTCTATTGCATGAAAATGAAATTTTGTTTTGTTGAAACTTAGCATTAAGTGTGCATTTATTACCTAATAAGATAACAAGTTTCATGAAACTCTTTACAAAATTTTATTCGATGAATGTAAATGTAAAAATACTATCTTTTTTTTACTTCACTGTTTTTAATATCAGATGGAAGAAGAGAAAACCATCTTATCAGAAAAAAATCTGCTCTCTTGCAAAATGAAATGCAACTCTTTTATGCAGTTAAAATTAGGAAAGAAATCCTCCAGCATAAATTTATGATTTTTTAATGAATGATCATGTATTATAATTATTTAGGCGAATGCTGACTATTTGTTGCAGAGAAATGCATTATTTAAAAAAAAAATCTCGCGATCACATTGATTAATACTTTTTTTTCATCATAATATTTTGTTGCAGTATTAATTCCAGAAAAAAATGGTTCCATATCATCTTTACAAATTCTCGTTGTCTTTGCTAGAAAGTTCTGGTGTTTCCTATTAAAATTCATGGCCGTCTTCCTACATTGTTGTAGTCAAACTCAAACACAATACAAACTCGAATACAAACACAATAAGTAAGTTTTAGTAACTGTAATTCTAGATTATGAAATAGTTCCAGAAAATCAAGTGATAATTTCTCGCAATTCAAATGATTCAGAATATAATTTATCGTTTTTCACCTAGAAAATTATAGAAAAGATTCCTCGAGAACCTATAATTCTAGTAGTCATTTAAAAAATGACTACCTATTCATTCTAGATGAAGGCGATATATATATATATATATATATATATATATATATATATATATATGTATGTATGTATATCTTTCAGTGCAATCTTGCATATTTTGTGGAAATAAAAAAAAACTTCAAACTGAAACTCTTTTGGCATAACTAAAAAAAATGTTATTGTATAAAAATGAATGTGTTGTCGATTTTAAATCTTAAATTAAAATATATTTAATTATTTGTTCCATAAATTAATCATTTTTAGAATGTGTCCGCTTTACAAAAATCCTGTGGCCTTTATTTGTTAAAATTTATTTTTCTTTTCTGTTTTTGTTTCCAATGATATAGAATAACAGGATTTTATCAGTTAAAATCTGCTTATAATATTTAAAATGCTTTTTGTAATCAGATTAGGATAGACGAGAGAGTTTCACATGAATAACGGAAATGTTTTCTTACCTCCGTTATCAAATATTTTTATTCATACAAATGCCGATGTTTCTCTAATGACTATTATCTATAAAGAAACGTTAATGTGATACCGTTGCTTATAAAATTTTAACTAAATGCTTTAACGGAAAATTAAATTGGAAATTCTCAATAAAACACAATACTATTGCATAAAACTTAATTTTGTATTTTTATAAAAACTCGAATTAAAGCCACATTTATTAGTCAATCACAAGCAAAAACGAGAAAATACTTTATAAAAGTTTAAAAAATCAATGTAAAGACCAAGTAAGGTATTTGTACCCTATATGGACAGAGCTCTCAATATGGACATCCCTAATATTTTTAAAGGTAATAATTTTAATCGAGAGATGGCTCAACATTTTCGCGAAGAAAAGCAGTTGAAAAGAGAATTAAGACTGGAAAGCGTAAAAAAGCGCGCTGTTCGCCATTTAGGAGGAAACATGTTGTTTCGAGATGTGCTGATCTTAATTACTTGTAAACTTAAATTCTTATTAGATACGGTAAAATTACATTAAATGTTGAAAGATGGAGTATTTTAGAAAGCTAATAAAACATATTTTAGATTGCTATTGCATATTTTCCTTTAAAATATTTTCCTTATTCATTTGTTACAAGATTTAGTAAAACTACGCCCAGTTCCCAAAATGGACAGATTATGCCCCCATCGACTACAACTGTAAGAAAGAAGAAAACTAAACGTTGCCAAGCAATAAATTGAAAAGGCATCAAAGTGGTAAAATCTTTGTTCAACAAGATGCCACTTGAACAATCCCCCCAAAACTTTCCTCCAAAAAACCCTTGCAGAAAAATAAAAAGAAGCCCCCCCCCCCCACCAGTAGAATATCTGTTGGCGAAATCGTAGGTACCAATGGTATGACTTCCTCCACAAAGGAGAGCTGGTACTGCTTTTTTTGCAGTATTGATGCTTTTTCAAACATGCGGTCATGCATGACATGTGGCATATATGTTCATGAGGATTATGTGGGACGTACTGCCCATGGTGAAAAAGTTTCTATTTGTCCATGCGGTGAGGACTGAGTAATAACAGATGCAAATTCGCTGACAGATGCTATAAAGCTAAGCAAAACCAACAATATTATTTCATAATATTTACTAGTAACTAAGGGGCTTTGCACGGGTCTTCGAAGGATAAAAACCGAGAACGACCCACCCCCATTTCTAAAATGCATGTTCTGAAGATATTTACTGTCCCTCCTCCTCCTCCAAATACTTTAAGATACATTTTTTTTATTCCCACTCTTCTAAAATCCCTTGGAAAAGTGACTCTTCCATACACACTGTGTAGAAAGTCAATAAGGAAACACCTGTTCATAATAGGGACAGGTTGTTCCTTATATGGACACTTGTAAACATTTTTTTTTGTTTTTGTCATTTAAATTAAACCATAATAATTACAAGGTCGCTAATTTTACTAATGATTGTCAATAGTCGAAGGATAGTGGACACATATTTTTGGAGTCCTATGACTTGTACATGGGGGTGAAAAAAATACATTTTCCTTAGGGTGTCCATATTGAGTACAGGTACCTTATATTGGCACTACATATATATACATGTTTTTCTGAAATTATAATTTTCTATGCAATCAACTACAGAGACTAAATTAAAAAAAGTGTTTTTGTTACTAATTTTATTTATAAAATTTATATTAAACTAATAATTTTTCTCTAAGGTAGACACATTTTTTTTCCTTTTTCTCATTTCAGATTGAAATTTTAACTGACTCATCAAAATAACATAGATTTATATCAATAATACTTTACCTAATTAATCCTAAGTAGTATATCATATATCATAATATTAAAAGATAGAAAACCAACGATTATAAATGCACAAATAAAGTATGAAAAGGGAGCGAACAGCTTTTTCGAATCTACTGTCGAGATTCTTCTTCAGTTGAAAAACTCAGCGAGCTAGACAAAGCAAAACTGAGCAAAGAGACAGAGGGACGCAGGCTTATATACCCGCTACGGGAACGATTCGCGCCTAAAGGAAAGCAACCAATGAGAAGAAAGCAGCTTGAACAACTGGGTGGACAAGTAGCGACATCTTCCGGAGAACAAACAAAACAAAAACTAAAAGGCAAGGAAAAAAAGAGATCTAAATTAAAGATTGCCAAATGCTAGAAAAATAAGGAGTACTTGATAAGTCATTAACTAATGAGTGAGAATTTTTAATGATGTGGTAAGCTTCCCAAAATTAAGATCAAGAATGGAAGAACACTTATGGATGATGGTGGCTGAAGAAAAGTTAAATTTATGTTGTGAAGACCATTAATGGTGAGCGATAGAAGAGCGATTAAGTTCTTGATTTTTGACATACCTTTAATGTTCAATTAAACGAAATCTAAGAGCACGTTTAGTCTGGCCAATATAAGAAAAACCACACTGGCAAGAAATTTGGTAAATTCCCCAGTTATCTATGCGATCCACGGGTTGCTTAAGATTTGAAAAAGCAATTTTATTAAGAGGAGAAAAAATAACATTGAAATCGAACCTTGCTAATTCTTCTCCCTCTCTCTTCTTTGCTTATCTCTCTTGCTAATTCTTCTCCTGATTCTGATTCTATAGACAGGTAATTTCATGGAATAGAGTTCTCAAAGCTTCTTCGATTCATTGCTCAGTTCTTTAAAAAAAATTTAGTACGCTTTGTAGTAATTCGTTCGCTAACAACTGCAGTTTACCTACTGTTAATCAAAATGATGTTGTCAATCTTTCTAGTGTCGCATTAAATAATTATCAGCTTAATGCTCTCAAATTAAACAACAATTTCTCTGTATCTGCCACTCCTTCGTTACGCCGTCTGATGACTCCTATTGAAAGAGCTTTTAAGCATAGCGCTATTTTTCCTTCGCAAAAAGAGTATATTAGGCATCTCATTTCCAACACTGTCGATTTCAATTCTAATGTTTATAAGCCAAATCTTAATAGTTCAGTTAAAAATTGTCTAAAAAGTTTGTGTTCTGATCCGAATTTGATCACAACTAAGGCTGACAAAGGTGGTCAGATTGTTGTTCTTGACAAATCTACATATTTGGAAAAATCCCATAAAAAAATAATTAATGACGGTCCTTTTGTGGATATTCACAAAAATCCTTCAACTAGTGGAATTAATGCTATCAAATCTGCCATTAAGTCTTCACACATTATTCCTGCTAAATTAAAGAGGTCTCTTATTCCTTCAATTACTCATTTTGCCAGGTTTTATGTTTTACCCTAAGGTCCATAAACCTGACATTCCTTTTAGACCCATTGTCTCCAATATCGGTACGGCTTCTTTTAAACTTGCAAAATATCTTGTTTCCATGTTTTCTCCTCTCTCAAGTAATTCTTTCACTATTGAAAATTATTTATCAACAGAAATTTCTTGAATTTTTTTAATCCATAGAGCTTCATGTTTAATCCTTGCCGGGCAGTTTCGCGTGGTGCCTTACATCATATAAAAACAGATAAGTTCATGCGTTGCTTAATTTTTCGAACATTCTTTTTTTCTTTTACAAGCATTGAAGCTAATTCCTCTCATGTATTTTATATTAAAAATAAAATATGGCTTTTTTCATAAATGGATAACATTCATGAAAGAATTTCAAGCAATAAAGAAGCGTAGATAATAATGTATTTTAATATTTTGGCAAGTCATGTGTACAAACTATCAATAACGGACATTTCACACAACATACTAAAATTTAATTTAACCGGAAAACACATTATATAATTAAGAAAGTAATCTTTAAGAAAGTAATGTTCAAAAGTTTAGCGTATTTGAGTAATTTCATAATGTCCTGCATTTGAACTGCAAACATGTTTTAAAGAAAAATCGTCCATAACAGGCTTTTAAGAACGAAACCGACAATCGGTAATCTACCTATTTTTGATCAGAAAATAAAACTAAAGCACAAATGTCAACAAACTTTTCAAAGTAATTAATACATACAAAAATATACTTAATAATTAATTAATGTTTATTAACCCTACGGGCTCAGGTTCCTCTTACACAAATTTTAGCACCACTTTTTAAAAAGAATTTTCCTTGAAGTAGACAATTTAAAAAATTCTCTGATTAAATAAGGAAAATTTTATTTTCCTTTATTATTGGTGTCAAAAACAAATTTTGGAAGGAAAGATGATGTCCCCGCAGCGGAGACAATGGAGTGCCAAGGGTTAAATTTACATGATTGTTAAATAACTTTATGGGTAATAAAATTTGGCTCTTTTTACGTACGACTAATTTTCGTGCTATTCATATAAAGTAAAATGTAATTAACACTTCTTTCTTGAGAGGTGATTCTCACTGACCACTCATGTTATCAGGTGTCTCTCGTAAATCGGGAAGCCAAATGCACAAAAAGCACCAATTATTTTATTCGTGTATGTAATCTAAGAAATACAATTACTATTAAAATACAGATATTTATAATAGAAAAAGTTGCATTAAAGATCATACCTAACGTAGTTATTTTTACCAGTCTATGAAAATTGTACTAATTATAAGAAATATGTATTCAAAAATAGAAACATTTGTATTTAAAAGCTGAAATAAAGAACAGTAAAGAGGATATACTAAATGTTACGTTTTTCATGCGGCTTGACTTATATTATCTTCTATTTTATTGGAATATAAAGCAATGAAGAAAGCAAATGCAAATATGATATGCATAGAAATAGCACCAGAAAACTTTACTGCAGTAGAATGTAATCACTGGAAGAAAAAAGTATTTTCGTCAATTCGCAAATTCCTGCTCAGATTTTTTTTTTTAAATCTTAATTGAAATTTAAGGAATAAGAATATGATAATAATTTTACTGAAATCTGAATCTTTTTTTGCCGCAAGGTGACTCATTTTACCATTTCACGATTTATATAATTTGCACGTATAAAGTTTGTGACCTGTTGTATTTCAGAAACTATCGTTAATAAAAATCAGTAGTTTCATTTTAAATTATACGTTAAAGTAATTGTTCAAGCATTTCAGTATAAAATATAAGAATTTTTCTATTTAACAGTTTTTATTTTGAAGACAGTAAATTACATTTTTTTTCAAGAATATCTGGCGAGTACAGTCGTTGAAACACATGCCTAGACCTGAAATAGAGCACTGCATTCAGGAAGAATTCTATCCCGAGCCTAATACACTTTCAACCAAGCCCAAATTGCTAAAAAAGGAAACCAACCTAAATTAAAAATTTGAGGAAAATTATCGATATTTTGTACAGTATAAAAGTACATTTCGAATGTATATTTTTAATATAAAAATGAACATACATAAATTTATTTACAATCAAATATGTAGTTTCTTTGGATAATATTCAGTATTTTCTTTTGTGAAATCAGACCTATCCAAACCAAGAAATTTTCAAACCTAACCCAAAATGGAAACATTTAAAGCAAACCCGGAATATCAACTCGTTAAATCTCGTCTTGTCGATTCGGGAAAATATCGGGAAAAAATTCAGCTTTTAGTACTCAGTTATAATAGAAACATACTGTAAATATTTTTCCCGTGCCATTTTTTGAAAGTCTGTACTTTTTTCCAAGGGTGCAGAATATGTCCGATCCGGCGATCTAGGATTGGGGGAAATTTCAACCAATCGGGGAAATTTTGCAGAAACATATACAATCGATTACGATTTAACAACGAATTTCACAAGTTCATCAGATAGAAGAATTTCACTACACATAAAAAGATCCATATGCGGCCTACACAAAATCGATTTTAAAATAATGTGTACACATATCAGCAAGGCTGCCACAGGCGACTATTTTTGTATTCTGTTCGCACCAGTATTATTCTGAATGGAATTTTGAAATGCATATTTCTTCCAAATGTTGTCAATGTTTGTGTTAAGGCTTTCTCTTTTGAAAAAGTGCTGCCAGTTAGAATTAAAAAAAATAGTTGTCTGTGGCAGCCCTGTATCAGGCGTTTTACTGTATATCTGTTCCGAATTTTCGAAAATTAAAGACATTCGTTTCCAAAAACTTAAAAAAACACAAAAAGGGCATCGTTCGAAAAAACCGAAATATCGAGAATTACGGGAAAAAAAACGCCATTTTTTTTTCAAAATATCGCAAAGCTCGTCAAAATATCGCTAAAAAAAAGCGCACATTTTTTCAAAAGGTTGCAAAAAAAAAGTGCTGGGAGTGATATCTTTTCTGTTCCCCAACCCTGCTGTAATCTTTCAGAAAATTTGCTGCTAATTTCGCCCCCCCCCCTACCCAGAATTGCTCTTCATTTCTCTCACAATTTAAGAAATATTAGAAAAATAAATTTTCTATACCTAAAGTAATACAGCATTTACCTATAACATATCGTACAATTTTTGGGGAAATTTTCATGTGGATTGGGGGAAATGTTTGGAATAGAAACATTTTCTGCACACCTGCTTTTTTCTGTCCATCAGAGTGTGTACAGATCCTGGAACTTCAAGACCAGGGAATTCTTCGGTACCAGTATTTTCATACAGAATATTTCTCCTTAAATAATGCAATTTTTCGGACATTTGGACCAGATTTATTTATTTAAAAAAGATATTGGTATTTGACTTGGAAAACAAACTGTACTCGTACGAATTCTCTCTATTTATTTTTTCTGCACGAAATACTGCAATGCAAAGAGTAAATGTGTTGAAATGAAAACAATTTACTATATATATACATTTTAAAAGTTTGTATGTAGTCATGTAAATATGGCAAAGGCCTGCACTTTCCCAAAACAACCTAATCAGAAAGTAAATAGGTGCAGCATCTTCTCGTGAGAGTTATGCAGACTCTTGCAAAAACTCAACACAATGAAGTTGATGACTTGGTAAGTTCATACTCCAAGCTTGGGAACAAATTCTGAGATGAGAGAGATTTCTTCTGATGTTGGTTGAGGGCGAACATCTCGGTTCGCTCCCAAAAGACGAAGAGAGCTCTGGTTAAGGAAAGCGGGCAGCAGTAAACATGCCGCGTCCATTTCGAATCAACCTCCCTTAGCCTGTATATAGTTTTGTGTGTCGTGTAAATAGATTTGTTGTAGAGTCAACATTAAAGCTAAAGCGTATTTATACAAGAGGGTAATCTTTGAACTACTAAGTATAATAAGCAATTATGCATGTAATTACACATTCATGTTCTTCAATGATTTTCATATAATTTAATTTAGAAAATGCCGTTATACATCAGGCAGTGAATGGACGGTCTGGCTTAAACATTTAAACTTTAAGCTTTAAATAAAATAAATAAAAATACTTTTTTAAATCACCTAGAAAAAATCTTAAAGTGTAAAGAATATTTTTCGATTTAACTCAAATCCCTGACTGGCGAAAATTGGCCTTGAAGTTACAATTTTCACTCAAAATTTATTTGAAATCATGTTTTAACTCTGCTCGTTGGAGAAAATATTGAAAAAAAGAAAGGACTTATTTAGAAAGAAAGATATGTGTGTTTATATCCAAACCAATAAATAGCACATGTTACGCTACATAATGTTATTCTCGAGATTCATGGCAGACACATTTATAATTTATAATAAAGGAAAAATATATTATTATTTATGTATTTTCAGTATTCCGTAATCTGCTTTGAGTAACTGCAGTCAACAGAAATTATTGTTTATGTTTACTTCTATTACCATTATCAAAGAAAACGAAATAGTCTTGCGAACTGTAATTAACAGTTTTTAATAGAAACAATGTTGGGAATTCATAAGTAAGTAAGATCTTTTATGGTTATTTCTTTTTATCGACAACTTGGCACATTTAAAGATATATTTCAACCATTTATTTTCATATGCAAGTAAGATTTATATCATTTGAAGAAATGCATGCTTTCCATTTTCTACATCAAAAAATAAACTATTAAATATTCGAAAAGAGATTTGTTTTCAAATGCTGGTAATAGCTATAAACAAAATTGGATAAGTATTTGTTTGTTTGTATGCACCAAAAAAGTGTTTCTTAATACGGGCTCCTAATTTGAAAGATTATAATTTAATAATGAAGAAAATTATACAATAAAATTATATGAGCTATCCACTATTCCAAGAAATATTCGTTATCTTTAGAAAAAAATATATATTTCACATTTAAAGAAGAATTTATAAAATGAAAGTTTCTTTTTCGACCATTGATTTTCATAAACTTTTCCAAGTGGCTTTTACAGTGCGTTAATATTTTTTCTAATATCAAAATATCAAGTTTTAGTATATTATTAATTTCAAGTATACATTTTCAGCAGTGTAGTTGTATTTATCCCCGCTAAAGTAACAAAATAATAACAATTTTAACGTTAATGGAAATGATGTTATTTTATTATATTTTTCTGTAAAATATGTTTGCTAAACATGAACATTTTTAAATAAGAACTTACAGATTCAGAAACACAGTTATTTTAGTATGAGAAACATGATTTAATTGCTGTTGCAGCTAGTTACTTGCAAAAGTTTCTGAAAATCAGTGGTAACAAAACAAAGTTAATTTTTCTAATTCAGTCTATAAATCTCAAAAAATATTGACTTCTGAGTTACTAAATATAATCGAACATTCTTCGTAAATAAATTGCCGAAAGAAGATGTTGTATATTTTGGTCGTTGGGTTTATTACATTTTCGGACATAAAGAAGCATGTCTCTTTTCTATACAATGTTCTTAATATTATTAGTAACACATATATATATGTATATATATATATATATATATATATATATAAGTACACATCAAGACAAACAATATTAAATAGGAAACCAAGGGTTCCAAACGTTTTCCAAAGGAGATAGCCACCATTAAAGTTTAGGGTCCAGAATTTTCAGTAAACACAAAAACGGGAAAAAATGGTTGATTGATTTACGGTTTCCACTAAAACTATTCTTTATGTCAGTATTTTCTTGAAAAAAATTATAAAGATAAATTTCGAAAAATGCCGATAGAGGGCGTTATAGACTTTGGAGTACCGAGCAACTATTTTTTTTCGTTATTTTTTGCATTTCATTAAATGGTTTCATAAGCTTAGACTTAAATTTAAATTTTGAGCTCAAAATCTGGATAGTTGTGAGGGGTTAAGTAGCACAAACTGAACTGTGTTTAGAGGGTTCAAATTTCAAATGATTATAAAAAACGGAAAAATTGGTCGATTGATTCGCGGTTTTCACTAAACTATTCTTTATGTCGGTATTTTATTAAAAATAAATTATAAAGATAAATTTTTAAAAATGCCGATAGCGGGCGCTTTAGACTTTGGATTAACGAGCAATTATTGTTTGCCTTTTTTTGCATATTTTTAAATGTTTTCGTAAGCTTAAACTTAAACTTAAATTTTGAGCTCAAAATCTGAATAGTTGGGAGTGGTTAAGTAGCACAAACTAAATTGCGTTCAGAGGGTTTAAATTTCAAACAATTATAAAAAAGGAAAAATTGGTCGATTCGTTCCAGCTTTCGCTAAATCAGTTAAATTTTTAAATCAGTGTTTTCTTGAAAAGAAATTTTAAAGATAAATTTAAAAAATGCCGATAGAGGGTGCCTTAGACTTTGGAGTAGCATACAACTATTTCTAACCGTTATTTTTTTTATCTCATTAAATGCTTTCAAATGCTTAGACTTAAAATTTGACCTCTAATTCTGAATCGTACGGAGTGTTTACCCCTCCCAACGATTCAGAATTTGAGTTCAAAATTTAAGTTTAAATCAAAGATTTCGAAAACATTTAATAAGCTTTTGCAAACATTTAATTACAAAAAATAACGGTTAAAATTAGTTGTGTGTTACTCTGAAGTTTAAGCCGCCCTGTAACGGAATTTCTTTTTAATTTATCTTGAAAATTTATTTTCAAGAAGATACTAATTTAAAGAATAGTTTTATTTTAAATCGAAAATGAATCGATCAATTTTTCCGTTTTCTATAATCATTTGAAATTTGAACTTTCTGAACACAGTTCAGTTTATGCTATTTAACCACTCCCAACTATTCAGATTTTGAGCTCAAAATTTAAGTTTAAGTCTAAGCTTACAAAAACATTTAATCAGATGAAAAAAAAGAGGGCAAAAATTAGTTGTTTATTACTCCAATGTCTACAGCGCCCTCTATCGGCATTTTTCGAAATTTATCTTTATAGTTGATTTTTAAGAAAATACCGACATAAAGAATAGTTTTAGTGAAAATCGCAAATCAATCGACCAATTCTTCCGTTTCTTATAATCATTTGAAATTTGAACCCTCTGAACACAGTTCAGTTTGTGTTACTTAACCGCTCCCAACTATTCAGATTTTCAGCTCAAAATTTAAGTTTAAGTCTAAGCTTACGAAAACATTTTATGAGATGCAAAAAATCACGGCAAAAAAATAGTTGTTCGTTATTCCAAAGTCTAAAGCGCCCTCTATCAGAATTTTTCGAAAAAAATCTTTATAATTTATTTTCTAGAAAATACAGACATAAGGAATAGTTTTAGTGAAAACCGCTAATTAATCGACAAATTTTTCTGTTTTTTCTGTTTATTTGAAATTTTGAGCCCTAAACTTTAATGGCGGCTACCTCCTTTAAAAAACATTTGGGACCCTTGTTTTCCTATTTAATATTGTTTGTCTGGATATGTATTATCACCCCTTGTTTATTGTAAAAAAAATTAGAATCATCCTGTATATATATATATATATATATATATATTTCTGAATGTATATATGAAAAAAATGCTTTTTATATTAATTGTACATATCCGTTTACATTAATATCTCTTTATATCAATAATCTTTTATATTAATTATATATATTTTTTTTATTAATAATACAATTTTCTTTGTATATGCTAAGTACAAAAATAAAAAACTAAATAAAATATTGAACATAAAGATGAACGAATGAATACATTGATAAAAAGTAGTTGCAAAAGTTTTTCTTCTTAATCCAAAGTCATTTCTTTATTTTGCTAAAAGTATATAAAACAGGAATATAGTTTTATGCTGGTAGAATGTAGCTGGTCGAACCTCTTTCTAAAGAGTAGATAGAAAACATGCACTCTATATAATTTGGCACCACAGGCGAAATTTTGAATATTAATGACATCATAAACTGTGGTCGCGTTAAACATAAATTTTCGTTGAAAAATGTTGTAATTCAAAATGTGATATATGCAAAGATGTTTTATCATAAGTAAAAATACTTGGCATAGCTTGGATATTTCAGCAAGAAAACAATTGTGTGAAGATTATAAAATAGAAAATATTCTACCATAAAGTAGGTCATAAATACTTTTTTTTTATTTTTGGAGATCATAAGATTTTTATAATCAGAAGATTATTTTGACCATCATTATTTAAAGTTCCAAATTTTGGTGAGATTATTAGTTAAAAAATCCAAATCTTATTATAAATTTGAAAGTTCAAGTCAAATGATTTTTTCAGTGCTCTTCATAGAGATATTTATAAAAAATTTTATTGCTTAAAATTCAGGAAAAATCTAATTTTTAAATCAGCGAATTTAAATAAAACATTTAAAAGATTACAATTAGACACGCTAATTATGGTGATTATCAGTGTCTGTCACATTAAGAGATTAGATTTAGAATTAGATTTGTCTACCTTATCTAGCAATAAGGTAGACAAATTATTATAGGATATTTATTTTTTACTTTTTTATGATATTGTAAACGTTTTACATTTCTTCATTAAGTACTTTGTTTATTTATACATTTATCAAATTAATATTGATGTATTATTTACAAAAATAAAAGATATATATTTGTTGATATACAATTTTATCTCTTTAATGGGAAGGATCAGGCGACGCACAGTGGAGTATTTTTCCATTTTAGTCGGCCAAAAGTCGATTTTTCGAAATGCAACTAAAGAGAAAATAATATAGCTAAGTATGAAGTTAACTAGATGGGGATTCACCGTACAGTTATATTTTTTTCTGTTGGCCAGCAAATAGGAACCAGGGTACCTCAAACTTGTTACTTGCAGCACGTTAATTATTTGTATTTTTAAGTTCCAGTTGTGCTTGTTTGTTTCACTGTGATTTTTTTTTCTCTAACCTTTTGCTTATACCATATAGTTGTGGATTCTTAAAGCCCGTATATATACGCTTTCATTTCACATGAATATATTTATATTTGTTAATTTAATAAATGCAATAAAGTGACAAAAATTGTGCCGTATAGTTTTGAAAATTTTGTTGTTAATTTCAATATTCATTAAAACATTTGTTATGTATCCCGATGGATCCCGATGGTTCTTTTTACTGTAAATCAAAGTTAAAGATGTATAGTTAATAATTTTAAAAAATGTAGCTGCTACAAAGTGCAATTTTAGAAGAATTTATTTCAAACACACAACTGTATGTTTCAGTAAATGACAATTTTTGAATTTCCCTTTCGAATTGAAAAGTATTTTACGATAGATAAATTGTCGTCTGCGGATATAAAAAAGTTGCAATTTACGTATCTGACAAATATTTTTTAAAAATATCACCTGCATCTGTTTCTGAAGTTCTTATGTTATTTTTTAATGTTCTAAACTTACAAAAGATAAATGTCTTCTTAAGAAATGAAGTGCTGCTTTAGTTTATATTTTATAAATTCTGCTTCTTAAATACATCTACTGTTTAACTATGGATAGTCAATGTCCAGGTAAATATGTTTATATTTCACATGAATTTGTTTAATTTATTTATTTATAACATATGATAAAGAGACAAAAATATCTATCGCGCATGTTTCATATTTGTATTGGTAATTTCAATATTCTATAAAAAATTCGTTATAATATTCTAAAAAGTATTAACCATAGTTGATGGAAAAGTTTGCAATACCGCATCTGAAACAACATCAACCATGCGTTGCTTCATCTGTGGAGCTACCTCAAAAGACTTTAACAATTTGGTCATGATTAACGAAATTAGAGAGGGATCACTGAAATTTGGACTGTCCATACTTCATGCACGCATCAGAATATTTGAAAGCATTTTGCATTTAGCGTATAAACTGCCCATCAAAAAATGGCGTATTCATTTCAAGGAGGAAAGGGATCTAATAAATGAGACAAAGAGGAAAAATTCAGGAGGAATTTAAATCAGAAATGGGATTGATTGTAGACATACCGAAACCAGGATATGGAAACATCAATGATGATAATACCAGCTGAAGGTTTTTTGCTGATCCTCATCTTGTTGCAGAAATCACGGGGATAAATTTTGATTTAATATTTAGTTTTAAGGTAATCCTAGAAGTTTTGTCAAGTGGACATAAAATTGATACCATAAAATTTTCTGAGTACGCTAAAGACAATTCTAAATTATATGTGAATTTGTATCCCTGGCATCCCATGACACCAACAGTCCACAAAATACTGAAACATGGGGCAACAGTTATTGAAAATGTACTCCTTCCTATAGGGCAGCTCTCAGAAGAAGCTGCAGAAGCACGTAACAAGCATTTTCGGCAATATCGCTCACATTTTGCAAGAAAATTTTCCAGAGAATCGTGCAATATGAACGTCTTAAATCGATTATTACTGACTTCGGATCCCTTATTATCTAGTATGAGAGGTATAAAAAAGAAAAGAAGTGAACCATTTTTAAAGGAAAGCTTAGCTTTACTTCTTCCAGCAGATAATTTCAACTTAGATACAGTCTATCAGAGTGATCAGGAGCCTGTTACTGACGAAAGTTATTCCGAAGATGAATTATTTTGATATTTCGCCATTAATTTGTATTATAGTCATCTGTATATATAGTATAGATAAGTAAGGTATAAAAATATTTAAACGGAAAGCTTTGTAAATTTTAAACAGCTTTTTATTGAAATATAGTATAACTTGATACCTATTTAAAACCATCAAAATACTAATGATATGAAAATGATAAAAATACCGTATATATTCGAATTTCTGAAAGAAATTACAATATGATGTTGCAAATTTAAATTTTTAAGTTACTCTATATGAAAAGACATGTTTGTATTGATGGAGAGAATGTAACGTACTCACTAAAAATCTGTTGCACCAAAGCCCTTTTTCCATATACCCTGTATCTTATATATATATGTGTGGATTTAAGTATTTTTCAAGGAAAATCCCTAAAATGTGATAATAAGATGATAAACTAATCAATAATTTACTTTACTCCAAACTTTTAATGAGAAATATTTTTGGCCGGCTAAATCCTCCAAATACTCCACTGTGCGACGGTGTCAACATTTGATATCGGAAGATATCTCTAAGGAGAGATTGTCTTTTGATATCATTTTTTTTATTTACTTTTCCATTTTTTACAGCACGATAGTGCTGTATGATATACAGGGTGTTCGAAAAGTCTGGAAAGGGTCGAATAACTCGAGAAATACATATGAGATTGAAAAACGAAAATGTACATGTTAACTATTTTTAAATAAACTACTCAGTGATACCAAATTTGATCTTCGCAACCAACCCTCTCGGTTTCAGAGGGAAGTCCAACTTTGAAATCTTAAATTATAACCGCCATTTTTTATTGCAGATTCGGATTCTACGGACAAAAATACATAACTTTTGTATTTGATGTTTATTTCGAATCCTCGTTTATCACGGTGTAATTGAGCATATTAAATCAATACATATTTCGGATTTCCCAACCAATCCGATATCTTGCTACTATCTTACGTTTTCCATTATTTGAAGTAATTTTTAAATTGAAGCCATGTACCGTTCTTTTAAAGAATATATTAAAACGATAATACGAGATAAAAAAAGAATTGAGCCTTTTTAGCAATTTCCAACAAAGATGAAAAGTATTTGTACATTTGGTGTGTTTGTCTGCCCGTCTGGACATTGGCTGTTTGTCCGTTTGGCCATTTGGCTGTTTTTACGCCTGTCCGTCTACCCACGCTCTAACCTCTGTATAAATACTTGAATTTTCATTCAATTCACAAAGCTTATTTACGGTCACTACATTATTTCAATCATTTACAGGGTACGCACAAAAGTATTTGCATACAATCTTCTTATTAGACGAAATTTATGAAGGAGAATTTTCAAATGAACTAAATTGTGGAATCCATGTTTTTAATAAATACTAATGTCTATATCATATACAGGGCTGCTAAAGAGTTTAGATACTTTTCCGACTGTAGATGGGAACAGCTGAAATCCGGTTTTGAAATGGATTATACATTTTTATTAGGTGAAATAGGAGGCAATATTTTAATTTTTAAACGGTGCAGTTTTGTTACATTATTCTGACTGTATTGGAAAGTGTTTCATAATCTATGTTGTGCGAATGATTTTCTTCTTGTTTAGAAATTCCATTTATTTAAATTCACTTAACAAAAATGCATATAAATAAAAGAAAAATGAGTCAACAATTCCCGTACGTGAACATCAAATTAAATTTATTTTTAAAAAGATAATAAAAAATCCATCTCTCCAAATCATTTCGAATTTGTTTTGTCAAATAAAAAAATCATTTTGTTTAATTTGCATTCCGTTAGCCATTATGATATTTTAAAATAAAACATAAAATAAAACTGAAACAATTTCAAAAAATGAAAGTGATTTACATTAGATCACTGAGATTAAATTTAATGCAACATTCCCTTTTAAATTGATCAAGAAGGATTTTTTTATGTTATTGTTTTAGAAAATTAATTTAATACACATTTTGTCTTTCACCTTAACAATTTGAGAAAATGAAATGTTTTCCAGCAAATAAAGTATATTTCCAAAATTAATTTTGGAATGCAGTTTTTTACACTCTTGTTTTTTTCTGGGCGTGTTCTTTCTTAAATATAAACATGAAAATTTGAAAAGGTTTTTCACTTGCATCTTAATATGCTAAAATTATAGAAAATTATGTTAACTTATGTTATGGCTGTGCAATATTTTAATATTTTTAGAGCGTCATTATCTATAAAATAATCTTATGGGGGGGTATCAGCCAGTCACTGATTATAATCCGCCAAATTGTATACGTTTTACAACAACGGTGGATTTAGTAATGCGCCAATCCCCACTCGCTAAAATAGGCCAAGTGAATGTGAACTAAAGCAACGAAATATTTCAAACACAAAAGATTTATAAAAAACAAATCAACGTACTGTAGTTTATTTTTAACTTTTTTTTTTCGTAAAAATATTGATTGCAGCAATAAAATAAGATGGTGTTTTCAAAATAAAGATTAATGGCTAATAAAAGATTTTTTGTAGTTATTTATTCTTAAAGTTATTATCAGGAGTAAATGAAAGTGTTTTCACAGGTTCTTATCAAAAACTACTCGAGGGATTTTTTTGCAATTATACCATTGAAAGGAGCGCTAACGCGGTTATTTATATGTGTATAATATACCATTTAACCATGATTTAACATAATAAAATTTTATATTTCATTGTTATTGTGGACAAAACGGTTCCAAATTGTTTTGCAACCGTTATCTTTATTTAAAGAAATGGAACAGCTTAATCAATAAGAAAATTAAAAAAACACCGAAAAAATACATATTTTTTTTTGTTTGTTTTTTGAAGAAAAGAAAGAAAAAATCTAGTCGGATGCAGCAATCCCAAAACTTTCTGCTTTCCCATGCATATTAATATTACCAGAAAAATGAATCACTGTCACCGCAGAGTCACAAGTTAGGTAGTTTATACCAAAATCTAATCTGCAACAACGTATTTCTAGTTCTATCTATATCTGAAATTTGATGAAAATCCAAATTTTTATTTGAGAAAAAATCATAGTAGAAATCGTAAAAAATCAGAATAGAAGCGCCATCGGTCGACCTATTTAGTCTACAAACTAAAGAATATTAAATTATATTAGAGATTAACTGAATTTGAAGTATGATGAAAATTCGTGCAGTAATTCGTGAAATAGAGCAATTGTGATAATCATGAATAATGTCACGTAGCAGCACCGCCTAGTGATAAATGTACTCGAAAAAAAAAAAGAATATTCACTTATATCAGGGACAAACGGAATCTGAACTTTGAAGAAAATTCGTGCATTAGATCCTAAAAAAGAGCTGTTGCGATATAATCATGAACAAAGCCGCATAGCGGTACCACTTTTCAAGCAAAGATTCAACAGACAGACATTTCGTAAAAACTTGATTTTTGGCGAAAAAAATCCTGAAGCAAAAAAATCCGCCGAAACCCGGATTTCAAAAATATTGACGTATATTGTAAAGACAAAAGAAAGTAAAAGATGGTTTTAATAGCGAAAACATTATAAAACGGAAATATCTAATGTCATCATGAAAAGTATCAAAATGCTTGAATATCTTTGGAATCTCAACTGTAACAATTAAACCTATATTTAACTACATTTTACGTATATTTTACTATGAATCCTTTATTATAACGATTTAACGAAGTGTGTATTAAATGCAATATTGTAATTTTTATGTTCTCTTTTGGTTTTGTTTGTTATTCACAGCTGTGAATGACTGTTGAGAATTAATTCATTGTTATTCTTGAAAAACAAATTATTTCAAGTGGCATCAGTAATACATGTTTACTATTTAGATTTCATTTTACAATGTTAGCATGCAAGCTCAATTCACATACAAAGCCGTATGCATGCACATACAAGTGCTTAAAAAGGTATAGAAAAGATGCAGCCATTTTTTAAGCATTTAGTTCCCAGAATTAGGTATTCATTTAATTTATGCAAATATATATATATATATATCACTCAAATTTTCTAATATTTTAAGTTTTCATGAAACTTTTCCTTCAGGCATAATTTGAAAATTAATTTATTATTCCAAAGTGTTTCTGAAATATAACATTTTGCTTTACCCTGGGAAGCGTACAAAGTTATACAATAAACATGATTATATGCTGGTTCAACTTTTTAATATTCCCATGTCATTTATCTGCTATTTTTTTTTTTTTTTTTGCTCAATAGAAAACGTTCTTGCATAGCTCTGAACAAAATTCAAAACTTTTCAAACAGTAGATTCCCAAACCGTTTTAGTGAAAGTGTTTATTTTTTTTCAGTTTTCTACGTGAGTTTTCTGGAAATGCAAAAAGTTATGAAGTAAATACAGATATACAAATATGTATCTTTTTGCCCGAAGGTCAGGAAAATGACGAAAAAAAGGATTGAGTGAATATAGAACTTTTTAATTTAAAAAACAGAAAAAATACGCGATCACGTCAGAAAAAAGTCGAATATTTACTTCTAAGATATGTTTTAACGCTTGGGAAATGTAAAAATATCAACATTAATATTTTTATACAAAAACTTTAAAAACTAATATTTATTTCTTTAGATGGAATTTATAGAGCAAGTTCATCTAATGTGTATAATTATCTAATAAATTGCTATTTTATTGTTTTTAATTGGCAGACCTCTTATCAGAAAATGTCAGATTTTTACCTTTTTTCAAGTATTTATAAATAATAACAACTGAATGTATACGAAAGAGATAATTAGCTACAAAAACCTTTAAAATTTGTAATTAACTACTTACTTTGCATCTGTTTTTTCTGCATAAATAACTAATCTTAGACCTTTTAAAGTTTAATTGAAGATTCAGCATTCTTCTTCAATTAAAAATGTCTTTAATTAAAGTTTTACTTTAAATTTTTACAAAGAAAACTAGATAGTATCTCATCTAAAAGTAAAACAACAGAATTTTACAATGTTAGAAAAAATTATCTTTTATCGAGATTGGATAATTATAAGTAATTTTCTGAACTTAAGATTTTCAAGGTAAGATAAAATATATTTCAGAGCTTTTGTAAATATATTAGTATAGTTGTTCATAAATATTCTGTCTGGATTTAGAAGAAAAAATGAAATAATTTTGCTTACTTTTTCCACTGTAAATTCGTAGAGATCACTGTCTTTCACTACGGGCAGGATCTCTTCCAAAAACTCTTAAATGTCCTCGTGTTGATCTTTAAAATCTTACACAGTTAAAAATTTTTGCTCTAGTTGAATCAAATTTTGGCTTTCAGTAACTGCCACCACAAGATGGTTAAACACCAACACTTGGAGCTTCCTATTTCAACCTCTTTCCAATTATTGGAATTATGCTTCAACGGGAGCTCCAAATATTGGTTCGAGATTTCACCATCTTACAGTGGCAACTACTGAGCACCAAAATTCGCTTCAAACTAGGGCAAGATTTTTAACAGTGTACCTCAAAATTAATTTATCGTAAAGATGTGCAGTGATACTCCCCATTTGCTATAGTTTTGAGATAGCTTTGATCTTATTGATATGTGAAATTCTAAGAAAAAACATACCACTGAACTCATAAAACAGGTGCAAAGAACATCAATCCTATAAGCAATGAATAAGGGAGGAAACTTTTTGCTATTGAAGAAGTCCTTATAATCGAACTTTGCTTTAAAAATATCGCGAAAACATGAAGTAAAATTTTATGCTATGATAATTCTTTAAATAATCTATTTGAATCATCTTTGAGTCATCTTGTGTGGTCCAACGTCTCTAAATGTAATCAGCTTACATAAGATTATACGTCTTGAAGTCAAGATTATGACCATTAAAGATGTGGAATCCCTAACGCAAACTATTTTCTAGTTCTAATAGGCCGAACAACTCAAATATACACTTATGAGTCCAAGTTCAATTTACACTGTGAAAAAATGACGAATTACGAAAATCTCTACTTACCTTGATTCACGAAAATTTACAATAATCACGAACGCATTTTATCTAAATTCTAAAATTCTAAAAATCACTTTTCTTTTTTAATTGCAGAAAAATAAATATTTTATATTTGCCCATCATTTTCGGATACATTGCCTAGTACCTTTTACAATATATTTACTTTTATAATTTTTTTTATTATATTTCGCAAATAAATAATTTTATGAGGTTTTTAAAGATAAAGGAATACTTCTGGGAATCTTGGATGACATGGAAAACGTCATTGTATATTTCCATTCATGATAATAGAAAATTTTGTAGATTAAGAAACATGTGTCTTTTTTTTACGGTATATTGAATGATTCAAGGAATCTGCTGATGTGAAGGGAGTAACACACCAAATATAATTAATCCATCTTTACTGAAAAGATTCAGTTTAACTGTGTGTTGACTAATGCTTGGGGCAGGAATTTATCTCGGGGATTATTGGATGAACTTTCACTTAAATATCGGGACAATGTCCTCCAATATGCCGTTGTGAAAAGCATTTCATTCTGTAGTCACAGTTTGCAAGGACTGGAATGACAAACTCGATCTCTATCCATCAATCATTAGAGCTTGTTTGAAACTACTTTAGCAGACATATTGCTGCTACAAGTCCTTCTACAAGGTCCTTATATATTTACTGATTTAAACTGTGTCTAGTCATTGCTTCCCAATTTGTTGCACTAGATCTTAGATGGCAGCATGTCGGCAGATTTCTGGGTGCCATATATGTATAGTAGGTAGTTGGATTTATACATAATACCTCACTGTAAATCATTTTACATGTTTCTATTTTTGCCAAGAGTTTTTTTTTCTGAAATTAGTGTGAAAAATAAAATTTTCTTACTCGCATTCAATAAAAATCTGTTCAGTAGTCATTTGTTGTCCATATTTCTTGATTTGCTGCTTAATTATTTTTTAATTAGACATAGTAAAAAGGTTGCAGCTAAATTCTTGGACAACATGCATTTTAATATTCAATGCCTGTCACGAGATACATTTAAATATTGCCAAATGGAGAAATTTTAGAAATTTCATTTGTATTTTTTTTAAATCTTTTCCTCATATTCTTCTTTAAGTATTATTTTTTTCTGAAATAAGTAGAAAGTTTGGGTACGCGTGTTAAACCACTGAAGAAAAAAAATTCAGTGAAGTAGAAACTTTGGGTACGCGTGTTAAACCACTGAAGAAAAAAAGTTCTATTTATTACCGGTGCGTTTTTAAAAAAAAAATAAGAATCACATTTTTAATAAATTAAGCATTAATCTTTTTAAAAAGTGAAAATATTAAATACAGCATTTTTTTCTTTAGATAATAACAGACGAATATTACGAACCGTGATCATCTAATGGATTCTGAACTTTGGTTTTTATTTATGATTCGTTAGGGTGGCTTCAATTTTATAAATTTGGTTTCAAATTTTTCTGGTGTACAAGCAGTTTTTAAAATAAAGTGATCAATGTTGCAAGGAGTGGGAAAAATGATGGATGGGTTTGCGGTACCTGGTGCCCCGTGAATTCTGGGGCAGTGTCTCACTCATCACAGTAAGGAACAAGATGCAAAATAGTCCATCATTTTAAGTGTTACCGGTATCGGAATCTTTTGTTTTGGCCATAGGGTGTTTTTCATTATTACTAGATTTATAGGACATCGACAGATGTTGTGCAACAGAGGATTCTTTCTTTGTAGAGCTAAACTCTCTATTTCCTGACCCAGTAATGATTCTCGGAATCCTTTTGTGAATAAGACACAAAAGAAATTAGTTCAAACGACTAAACAGAAAAAAGTTGAAGGATGATAAAACAATTATTTAAACGCAGCCTAAGTTTGAAATCTCATTGGTGGTACATTTATTTTTCTTGTCCACTCAAGTTTTGAATGGAGTGTAGGGACCTCACGCGGACTTAATTTTTTCGCAGTCCGTAATTTCTTCGGCATATCATTATTTATCAGACCTGGAATTATGAACACTTCTGTTTGTTTGAGGGTTCACAATTTGAGATTTTTTTTTACTAAGTTGCGCCATTGAACTGATATTTTCATATTGCCAGTGTACTGTTTGTTACTCTAAGTTTATTTTAAAGAAGTTTCTATCCTTGTAATATTTTATGTGTGTGCTATTTTAAATTAGAATAATGCAGAGACAATATTTGTAGTGGCTGAAGAGTTCTAGTTACAATGTGGTTACATTTTATTTTATTTTACTCATAACGCCGCAAATCTTTTGAAAATATGATTCACTTGGGTGAAATTTATGAAAACAAAGCTACAAAAATATTGAAACGGTTAAAAAATTAAAAAATTAAAATTTAAATTACTGAAAAGTAATTAAATTAACTTTTCGCTGAATTTTGTTTACTTTTCTACTTGAATTTGTAATTTAACTTTAGTAATTGAAAAAAAATATTTTTTCTTCATAAAACTATAATAGTAGGGTAAACAAAATGCTGATAATACAGATTGTTTGTTATAGGTTATTCTCTTTTTTCTTTTTTTCTTTTCTCATTTAATTTTACCAGCATCTTAGGATATGAAAATGTTTCGTACATAAGGATAAAGAAAATGTATAAAGCAGTCTGCCTTTAGCAAAACAATCTTTAGAGTTGGAGTTTTGATTTTTTATTTAATATTTTTTACAGGCACCCCATTCTAGGTTATTAAATAGAAGTGACAATCTATTAAAAATAGATGATCAGCATTGCAAAATATTTAATGATTAGAAAAGAAATATCGTGCATTTAAAAAAATAAATTGAAACCAGATTAAATTTTTTTACCTGTAGTAACCATAATAATCAAAGAGTAAGATTATAAGTACGTAAATTAATTGCAAATTATAGAGATTCTTCGTAACAAGATATTATCTTTTCCCCTTTCTTTTTTTGTCTGCAAAAATTCCACTACCATATTACGATTTTGCAATAATTTGCCAATAAGAGCCATAAATGATACAAAGTATCCGATCAATAAAAATATAAATGCAATAGCAAAATCTACAAGAGTTAATTCTCTTTTACTTGTATCTTTTTTTGAACGAATCGATAGGTGTATTAATCTATGTAAAAATGAATGGTCACTGTTATACTTAAAGTAGATGCCTAACGACATTAATCTATGTACAAATGTTTCGATTAATTTTTTGTAACAAAAATCTTTTCGAATCATCATTGCAGCCATAACTTCCAAAAATCAGTCTTCTGAGATGATTTTCCCACTACTTTATTCAATTCAAGCGTTTCTATGTTTGCCACAAAAGCAAGATTTTGCTTGCTTCTTTCAAAATTTATAAATTCGTAGAGATCGTCATCGTTTAGTTTACTGTGCTGAAGATCTCTTCCGATTACTCCCAGTTCTTCCCGTTCTGATCTTAATAGCCTTCTGTCAATACCAAATCTATTTAGAGTTATGCAATGATATTCCCTATTTGCCACAGCTGCAGCCAACTGTGATACTTTGCTGATTTTATTGGTAGGTGTAATTGTAAGAAAAGCCAGAACTGTGGACTCATATAACAGTACAATAAACATCACTCCTATAACTAATGATTGGAGGAGCAAATTTTCTGCCATTGAAGAGGACTTTAAAATTGAACTTTGCTTTAAAAATATGGCAAAAACGTGAAGCAAAATTTTATCAAATGAATAATTCCGTTTGAAAGTAAAATGATGTATTATTAGCTTAATAATAAACAGTAAAACAGTAGATATCCAGATAGATGTTGAGTCATAAAATCCATATTTATAAAGTTTAAATGGGTATGCGAAATCTGATGTTTCTGAATTTTTTGTGGTCATGGTGCAAGGATCAACACTTATATCGATTTCCGATCTCTTTATTAATTTTCTTAATCCTTTAAAAGTACCATTAGGTAGGATGTAACTTGATTCATCAATAATAATAAAAGAAGCATAATCGGAATAGTCTGAATTTTTTTCAAGGTAATCTGCAAGCCTAACTGCTAATAGACTTCGAGAACTGTATCTTTCTGAGAAAAACTTTCGTATGTTCGTGTAAAAGGAAAGTTTTCGGACTCCTATTTTTAAGACTTGATTCGTTTTTATATTCTGTTGATATTATAAGAAACAATAATGTATAATATTTCCTTGAATTTAGGTCAAAAATATTGTCAGTTATTTAAAATAGAGTAATCAGTAATCCTTTTATTAATAATCTTCAATTTTCTCTGCAGAATCCAGATAGATGGTAATTTTGTTATCTCTAAAAAAATCCAGTTTTTGCGTAATATTAGTTTGCTAGTCGTGATTGCCCTAGTTTGTGAGTTATGATTTAATCAGTTAATTAGACACATTAGAAATTGGTACTTGTATAGTTTATGCATATTTATTAAATCAAGATTTTTAATTTTATTAAATCAATTTTATTAAATCAAGATTTCATTTAGTGGGAAAAAACAATCGGTCGTTTAAACAGACATATTTTCTGTAGAAAAACAGCATATCTTAAATAAATGGAATTTTAATGAAACATTTTTTCAATAATAAATACGGAATCCGTTTTAGACTTTGATCAAAGATCTTTCATCAATGAAAATGTTTTCATGAAATTTTCAATTTCTGTGTGAGTCATACGCAATTGCTCACAATATGTGCAACATTTTTCTTTGATTTTGTCTTTTAGTGATCAATAAGATTTACATTTACTAAATTTACTAAATTTACTCTTTTTGAACGTTACACTTATATTGTTTTTAAATGTACACTTATAAAAGAGACATTAAACTAAAGTTCAATACGACCACATCTACTTAAATTCAATATTTCAGTTCGTTTGGTGTATTGTGAACGAAATTAAGAAAAGTTAACTGGAAGAGATAGTTTTAGAAAAATTGAAGTATTTTTGGCCAAGAAAAAAAAATACATATAAGCTCACAAATACATATATATATTTATGTATATATATAAACATATGTTGCAGCCAATACCCGAAATTGGCCATTTCCCGAATAGGCCAGCAACGTTAAAAAAGGACTGGCCAATTCTAGAATTGGCCAGCCAATTCGCGAAATGGCCAGATGCAATTGGCCAATTCGCGAACTGGCCAGTAGTGATTGGCCAATTCGCGAAATAGATATAAGTACTCGGCTTAATTCTTTCTAATATAGTTGAAAGTGTCTATGAATTCAAATAGTCTAGACGTCACCCTGTCCGTGATCTAACTCGAGTAAAGTTTCCGGTTAACTTGTAATTGTCATCGTATTTGGTTCATCAATTAATTTCGATATTGAAAGGGAATTCTGTACTATTTTTGGTTAATTTAGTTGGGTACACAAAAATATTTCGTTTCAATATAATCAATGGGAATCATTTTTACTGTACATTTTAATGTTACATTATCTTAATTACGAAAAAATTGGTACCTATGCAACATAGTTCGGGTGTTGGCCAAGGCTTCAATGCCAGTTCGCGAATTGGCCGGCCAAAACCCGAAATACGCTATTTATATGTATTTCGGGTTTTGTCCAGGAAGCTTGGCCAGTTCGGGTATTGGCCGGTCAGTTCTAGAATTGGCCTGGCTCCAGGTATTGGCCGCAGCATATATATATATATATATATATATATATATATATATATATATATATATATATATATATATGTATATATATATATATATATATATATATATATATATATATATATATATATATATATATATATAAGATAATTGTAAAGTACTGGAAGTTTTTTTTTTTATGTACGATGTCTTGACATTAATACAGTAAGAAATATCAGTAATAACATATAGGCTTAAAGCGTTTTTTTTCAAATTATGCACGAAAATTAAGAACTACTGAATTTTTGTTTTTCTAATATTTATTATATTTGTTCTGAATATTTGTTGTTTAAAGATTGTATCTACAATAATACAGTTAAAAATGAGAAACTCAATTTCCGTTGAAACACGCGTAATTAATTTCAATTTATGCCAGAGAAGTTTCCTTTTTTCTTTTCTTAACGAAAATTTCGATGCAATATTACCATCAGAAATTTAAAAAGAATTCATCACATACTTTAAAAGAAATTCCATTCCTTCCGTCTTATACTTTACAGTGAAATGTAGATTTTAATAGATTGCTTGATGCAACTTATAATCTGTTATATAGAGTGAGATTTTTACAAACTGTAACTGTCTAAGAAAGCCAGTCTAATCGAATGATTTTTCACTTCAGAATGCGTGAGGTGGTTTTCTAATAGCGTGAGTTTTGGAAATGTATTTGACAACGTGCATTTTACAAATTCTCCATTTCAATAATATAAGAAAACCTAAAAGTGACTTTAATATTCATGACATTCGTCGCTTTGTAATGAAATCGATTGTCTTTAATATATCCGTAAAGTGAGTTTTTATCAGAGATACGTCGATTGTATAATAGGGTGGATCGATTGTCTATGGCGAAAAAAAAAATTACAATTCATCAAAACCTACCTATGCGGTAAAGATGTTCTATTGTATGGTGATGAAGGGAAAAATAATAAAAAAAATTAATTTTAAAACTTAATGCTGCCACAAAAGGGTTGAATTTTCGGAAAAATTTGAAAAAAGACCGAATTTCGGTTAGGTGATTTTTGTCAAAAAGTTATTATTTTAATAATTTTTAAAATCCAACAATGCGGAAAAGATGTTATATCGTATGGAGGTTAAGTAAAAATAATAATAAATAATAAATTCGAAATTTAATATTGCCACAAAAAAGTTGAAAGTTCGATGAAATTTGGAAAAAATGATAAAAGATCTAATTTTGGTTAGATTTTTTTTGTACGCAAAATAATCATTTTAATATCAATCAAAATCTACTTTTGCTTAAGAAATATTATATTGCATGGAGATTAAGTGAAAAAAAAAATAAAAAACTAATTTCGAAATTTAATATTGCGGCAAGTGGTTTAAATTTTCGAAAAACTGGCAGTTCCCGTTTTTTTAGTGAAGGATTTGTCTGCTTGTGTATTGTGTAACTTAGTGTACTTTGAATATTACTGTACCATAGTGTTGTTCAATATATATATATATATATATATATATGGGAATTACCCCCTATTTGGGTTTGGCTTTGATATGCCAGTAAATATGCTCCCTATTGCAAAAATGTTATAAAATTTATACATTGGTATTTTAAAAATAACCAAAGCAAGGAATCGGTCTACATCTATTTATTTTCTGCCAGTGAGAAGGAGTTGCTAAAAAGTTAGAAGTGACCTGCAAATGAGATTCAATCTCAATAATTTACCACTGCAGCATTTTAAGAAAAATTAAATTGTCTCACGACAAATATTGCGCTCTTCTTAATTCTTATAAAACAAAATAAGATATTGAAAGCTATTACAGTCTTGTGGACCATTCCGAAAACACTGCCTATTTTTTTCAGTTCAATATATTTGAATATAAATATGAAAATTCGATGTAAACTAAACAGACGTGGTGCGAGCAAACTCACTTTTCTGCGTCATCAGCTATAACTGAAAACCTGTAATGACGAAAATTCGCATCAGCCAGAATATTGGACGCTTTGGACATTTCCGACCAAGCAGGTGCTGCCATTGTGTCAGGTGCACTTCAAGATGTGAACATTATCTAACAAAACTATGAATCGATAATGCTATTGACAGAAAAAAATTCCACATGACAAACCAAACCAAAGACCACTCTATCGTTTTAGCCATTATCTTTAGTCATTTGTAAAAGATTATGATCATGGCCATTTTCTTTAAACTTTAATGGGTGTAAAGACAAGACTGCATAACTAGAAGCCAGCAGCCAACAGAAGAAAATGATAATAGCAGCAAAATTGAGCTTGAAAAAAGAACTTTGTTCCGAATACATAGGCCACATATGTGTAAATTCTGGGACAGAAACAATTTGAAAACACGACGTACATTTTTTTTGTCATATGTTAACAATATACATGTAATAAAGTTGGTTGCAATCGGTTGTGACGGAATACCTATTAATATAGATGTTAAAGGATGTGATATTCGAAATATGGAACTGATCTTCAAGCTTCCACTGCAATGGAAGCCACCAATGAGGTTCCACTAAGTCATCTTTTCGCAGAGTGAATGGAATCACTCTGTGGACACAAGTGTTTCACTAAAGAAATAAAAAAAAATTCGCTGCATGTGAGAAACTTCTTGTATTTTCATTTAAGTCAGTAGATGAAGTCTAAAAGCGCGCGAGTGAAATCAAACGGTCTGCTGTAAACCTAATCATTACATTAAATAATATCTATATTTTCCATTTATCAGCTTTTGACCATTTGCGATGAATTACATAAATTTAATTAAGTAGGAAAATGTGTCGAACCTCCACTAACTGAGGGATTTAGTAACGACATGATTTCAAAAGCCATAATAAGTCCAGCAATCATTCCAGTGGCATTAACATCTACTATCAATAATATCTATTCATGCAACGCTCATTCTACAAAACAAATAATCAAAATATTCACGGAAGCATTTTCTGTTGTGTGTGGACCATATATTAGAGACGATTTTATAAAAATCGAATTGAATTACAAAATCTCATGCCGATTTTCAATACCAAACGTCATTATCGCCAATTGTAAGTTGACGATTTTTCTTGATATAATAATAAAGAAGCTGTTAAATAAGAAACCAAAGTTTTAATCTTGTAATCAAATATATATCCTCTCAGTGCAATGAATGTTTTCTAAAATTCATATTTTATTTTACAAAAAAACATTGATTTTTTTACCGTAAAAACGTTCAAATACATAAATTTGAGCTACATTGTGGCAGATTTAAATTTTGAATTTATTTTTTTTAATTATTTTTCTCATACTCAGCATACAATATAGCATCTTTTACGCATAGATAGGTTTTGGATATTTTTTTAAACTATTATTTTGAATCAAAAATCATTAAGCCAAAATTAGGTCTTTTTTCACTTTTTTTCGAAATTCAACCTCTTTGAGGCAGTAGTAAAATTTAAAATTAATTTTTTTAATTATTTTTCCCTTTATCTCCATCCAAGAGAACATCTTTTCCGCATAGGTAGATTTTGACACTGTGAATTTTTTTTTTCGATCCACCCTATTGTATAACAGCAGTCTGCAATATTTTGTTGGTTGTTATGTCAAAAAAATTCTAATATCATAACCTTTTTTATCAAATCTGATGTTTTTGTTTTAGTAAAACCGCTCATAAAAGAATTGAGATTGTTTGGCCAACTTTAAACCATTTACATCGAATATTATTTATTTATATTACTATTTTCTAATAAATGTGATTTATATGAGGTATCATAAAATTTCTGATAACAGTCTATTTTTATGTATTTACTTAATTAAGTAAATATTTTGCTTTTTAGGAATTAATTATTGAAATACTATTGAGCCATTACTAAATATTATGTTTTTTTTTAACTCACTGTTTAGAAATGTGTTCATTAAATAAATTCAGAAAATTATGACAGTTTGTTTTCAAAACTAAAAATGATTACAGGATTAACTATTGTATTGAGTATGGAAAAAAATTGCATTAGATAAATTTATTTGCGGATTGAAGTTAAAATATTGTAAAATTAATTTGTTATAATTTAATATCATGCATTTATATTTATTTTGTTTTATTTATTCAAATATAAACTTTGATTTGAATTCAGCATACTGCATTGATAATTTATTTCTTTTTTACTTAAAATCTATTCTTTTTCTAATAAAAACTGTGTAATAAATTTCGTGTTGTACAAGTTCAGTCACATTTTTAGCCTACAAATGCAAATAAGTAATTTTAATTAAAAAAATAAAAGCGATTAACGGACTACACTGTTAAAACATTTTTTGTGAAATTACGAAGTATCTATTAATGTTTAATTCATGGCGTCAATAATATGTGACTGTTATTGCGTAATCCCCGTTTTGATCAAAAAATGATCATAAAAATAATGTTTATAACTACTTTTCTTAAGTATAGAATTTATTTATAAGTCTAAAATTTTAATCTTTAAAAATATCGTTTTCCAAGTAATCGTTGTAATTTGTTGAATTATATTTTTTTAACAACATTGGTTCAGTTTTTTGCTGCTGGTCCATGCTAGAAAAAAAATATAAATAAAAAAATAAATAAAAAATAAATTAATTTAAAAAATTAAAATAATAAATAAATAAATAAATAATAAATTAAAATAATAATAAATAAATAAATAAATAAATAAATAAATAACAAATAAATTTAAAATAATAATAATAATAATAATAAATAAATAGATAAGTAAATAAATAATAAATAAAATAAACGGTTTTCAATAATTCTATTTTTTACATTTCAGTGAAGATATGTACTTCCACTTTAATACAATTTATCAGTTTTCACATGTTATTTAAAAATTTTGGTAAGAATGGACGTGAACTGACACTAATGAGTGTGTATTGTCCTTTCGACGAATTTCTACTTTTCTTATCAATATGTACAGGAAAAAAAAAAGCTGTAATGTCATGTAACTTTACTACAATAATGGAGAAACATTCAAGGTCAGCTACATTACATTTAAGTATTGCATTTCTTAGGGAGATGTGTTAAAGGATGATAAATAATATGGGCGGCAAAAAAGCAAGTGCGCTACAACTGCTGAGTTAATAAAGTGTTAAGGATGATAATTCATTAAATTCTGACGTAAAAAAAAATGTTTTGTTAAATCAGAAACTTTATGGAAATTATTTCTGCGATTACATATTGGTAATTTAAAGAAATTTGAATCAGATAAAATTGTCAGATTATTATATTTAATAGATCTAGAAGATTTTAAAAAGCATTATATGGGTGTTTATTGTAATATTTCTATTGTAAGATGTGAATGTCTAATGGTCACCCATTTACTTTACAAATATTGCGAAAGAGATATAGAGTGTTAAAATCTATCAATAGATATTGACAGAGAATTTTGTAAAGATATTGCTTGATTATTAACTTGATTTTTGTAATTACATTTTAAAATATTCCCATTAAACATTCAACTTTAAAATATTTTTCTGCAAGTATATTTTGACAAAAACAAGAAACATATACTCATGAAATTAATTCATGAATATTTGTAAACATTTTTAATAAAAATATTTTTTGATTCAGAGTGAACTAACAGTTTTCGCCGAAATGGAATTATGTAGTTTGCTTTGGATATACCAACTTGCTTAATTGATATTTTTAGGTATTGAGTTATTTCATAGAGTGGGTTTTTTCTGAGGTCTCAAAACAATAATAAATTCGACACATTAGAAAGAAAACAAAGATACCAATTGGAAAAAATATAAGAAAACAATGCAGAGTTTTGTTTATACTTTCTTTGTGCAAAATGCTTCTTATGCCTTTAAAATATTTCTAGCTATTAGAAAAAGTTTTACTTATATTTGACCAGGCAAGGGCTAAAGTCAAATAAGAAAAATATATAAATAAATTTCCGAAACAAAATTTTTGAAACTTTATTTGTACAGTAAATAAAATTAAGCTAAAACTCTTAAAATTTCCAAATACTTATTTTAAAATAAAATTCTGAAGTATTCCATCAAAGTAAAGAAGATATTTATAAAACTGATTTAAAATGAAGTTAAGAAAATATATTTTTCAAATATTCGATATGGAAACAAATCCTTTTGCTATTAAATCAAGTTAAATTTTGATTTTTTTTATTGTTATCATTATTTTTCTAACGAAATAAAAATAGCTTTCTTTCTGAAAGCAGAACGAATTAAAATTGAATATTGCTAATATAACGTAATTTGTTTTATTTCTCAAAGATGTTATGCGTTTCAAAGGATTCTTAGTATCATAACATGGCGAGTTTTATTGTAGAATGATGCAATTTATACTGTCCCAGATATCAGCTCACCAAGAATATTATCTAAATATGATTCATAGGATCCAAGTTCATACAAAAACTAAAAATGTTACAATAATAAAAATAGTGATAGATCAATTTCATCAGCGTAATCTTAATTCATACCAATTTTTGAATATTTTTCGAAATTATAATGTATATGTATTGCGAAGAAGTAAAACATTAACGTGCAAATTAATCTTTTGGGACGCCCTGTATAAAAACAAAAAAACGAACATAAATTATAATTTATTTTCATTTATCACAACAATAATAAATAAAATAAAACAATTAACAAATTACAATTTTTCCTCAGTGTACGTGAATGAAATGATTATATTGGAATGAATACAGTAATTGAAGTGTCTATAGTTTTTCGACAATCTTCAAATACTAAATTTCAATTTCGAAAGAGCCCTTAAAATAATCCTATTTTCAAGTTAAAAATTCCTCGTAAAGCAATCATATTAACTTCATTCAAAATTATTTCAGGATAATTAAAAGATTTAGAATTAATTTATGGTTTCAAAATTGGGTATTGCTATAGAAAAGTTTTGATTTGTTGTGATAGAAAGATGCCCCTTAAGCAAATTTCACATTTATCACATAAAATTGGCTGATTTCAATCGTTTTGCATACATTTTGTTCTACGTTAATTTGTATCAAAATTAGCAAGATATATATATATATATATATATATATATATATATATATATATATATATACTGCTGTTTGTAAAAAATGCAACACCATGAAGGAGTTATCAGAATTAAATGAAATTTAATACACAAACGACTTGTATTGGTACAAATAAATGTATACATTTTCAAAGCAATAAAACAATATTAAGTGCCCGAAATTAGTATTTGGTGTGGCCACCACGCGCTGCAATAAGTGCTTCTATACGACGTGGCATGGAGTCAAACAGATGTTGAATGTCTGCTTGTGGAAGAGCATTCCATATTGTTTGTATGCGCACCCAAAGTTCGTCTTTTGAAACTGTAGGACGCGGATCACGAGCGAGACGCCGACCAACCATATCCCACACATGTTCAATAGGCGACATATCCGGCGAATAAGCAGGCCAAGGAAGAAGTTGGATATGTTGGGCTGAAAAGATGTCTCGAACAATCCGTGCAACATGTGGGCGTGCATTATCCTGTTGAAACACAGCTCCAGGGATGCCTTGAAAGAAGGGAACGACTTCGGGCTCTAGCACTTCACGGACGTATCTGTTTCTATTCAGATTACCCTCAATTCGTAGCAGCTGAGATCGTCTATGATACGAAATCGCACCCCAGACCATAACTCCAGGTGTTCGGCCACTATGACGTTCGACAACGCACTCTGGAAGGCAACGTTCACCGGCATAGCGTCTAACACGTATGCGGCCATCATGGTTCCACAAATTAAAACGGGATTCGTGAGAAAAGACAACTTGTTGCCAATCAGCCCGCCAGGCTCTGTGTTCATCAGCCCATTGCAGACGCAGCCGTCGATGATTTGCCGTGAGGGGGATCCTGTATAATGGAATCCTTGCACACAATCCACGGTGCAGCAGACGTCGACGAATTGACGAAGCTGACATTAATACACCTGTAGCAATAGACCAACGTGCTGCCAACTGCCTGGAGGAAGCTGTACGGTCAGTCACCGCCATGCGGACCAGGTGTCTATCATCGCGCGCTGACGTCACCTTGCGTCGTCCACTCCCAGTTTTTCGAGTTGTCCGGTTCTCTTCGGTCCACTGCTTCCAAACTCGCATCACTGTGGAACTGTTCCGCTGCACACGAGCTGCTATTTCGCGATAGGAAAATCCTCCTTCACGCAGGCTGATAATTCTCCCCCTTTCAAACTCCGTAAGTTGTTAAAATTTGACCCTATTTCGTCGTGGAGGCATACTAAACGTTCGCCACTAACAAATAACCATGCACTATTTTCAACGTCCCGCTACAGCCCGTTACTTATACGCTTTCAACATCCGTCCAGAGCGCGCTGCTCACACCACGCATGCGTGGTGTCTCTGAAACTTTACTACTTTGCATAACATCCTATAATTGACATTTGATGCAAATTTCATTTCATTCGGATGATTCCTTCATGGTGTTGCATTTTTTACAAACAGCAGTTTATATATATATATATTCTTTTTACAATTGTACATTGATTAACGAACGCAATCGAACATTATAAAGGAAATTTGATTTTTTCCCTTGGATACTTCTACTTAGATACAATTAGATACTTCTAGAATTGTTTCTAGAATCTAGATTGTTTGATCGTTTATTCAATAGGCATGAATCAAAAATTGAAGCGTAATCTTTAAAATCTCTTTGTAAAAAAAAAGCTCTTTAAAATCTTCAAAATCTTTTTTAAATGTCTCTCAAAAGTAGATAACAGTGTTATGAATAAAGAAGTAAATTAAGAGAAAAAAGAAGGATTTCTTCAAGTAACGAAATTATTAAGTGAACCGTAAATTCTAATATTTTGTGTTCTTCTTTGTTTAGTGTTTTTCCTTTAATTTTATGACATCATGTAGTTAAAGTGCATAAAAGATGAAATCCCATTTAAATAGCTGCATTAAAATGCTGTTTGAAAGAAGAATATAGAAGATTTATTCCATTTTTGTAGCAAAACTTTATAGTTCATTTATGTGAAATATCTTAAGCTCGATTAAAAAATCAAAAATCGATTTGAACATTACTGAATTTTATTTAGAAACAAACAAATCTTGTAAAAAAGTAATTTTTCGTAAAAAAATATGAAATTTAATGAACGCGAAATTAAATTTTGTTGGTATATTTTAAAATGATTTTTAAAATAACTGATTTTTTCCCTAAGTTTTCAAGTGTGGTTAAAACTTATTTCGTTTTGAACGATTTTCTCTATTCTTTCAAAGTTTGTTTGTATTTATGTCGGTCAATTATCTACACTACGGGATATTAACCCTATAGGGTGGGATAACCTCCGTGGGGATCTTTTTAAGGGAACCTAACCCATATTATCGCAAGGTTCGAATAAAACCACGGAAAACTCCGAACGGTTACGCCGATGGTCGCGATTGGGTTCGAACCCAGCACCTACCGTCTACCAGTTTGGAGGTCAGAATCTCGCGGCCGCTGGTGGGTCCTATTCTTTGAAAAGATTTTCATGTTTGAAATGAAAAAAATATTTTTCAGAGAGATTTTTTTTAAATGTCGGTTCTTTAAATTTAGCGGTGTTGAGCAGTCTAAAATTATAGGCAGCTTCTACAATATAGTTGCTTCTATAAAATTTGCAAATGGATGATTTGGAAAAATCCATTTAAATTATATTAACAAATAACACAAAAGTACTTTAGATATTGCACTAAACAACTTTACTTGACTGTTTCACAGTTATTTTAATATCGGTTAATCAAAATCAAAAGCATTATTTTTAAATATATTGCCTGGTTTTTCTTAAAAAGAATTAAGTATATCACAAAGCAGCGATTATATACTGTTAAAAAAAACTTGAGCTACATTAAAAAATAATTGATTTTGTATAAATTTCGGCTAACTTTTCTTTATAAGCATATAATATTTGCATGAGTAAGCAAGTACTTTAATGGAAAAAGAAGCACTTCTCCATAAAGCAAAACTTTTAAGTGAACAGTAAATTCTAGCATTTCGTGTTCATCTTCGTTCTCAGTTTTGCGACCGAGACGAGGCTTAGAGAAAAAAAGAATCAGATACATGCACTAAAGTATCACTTTAAAGATAATTACAGAAGCTTTATTCCGTTTCTGCAGCGACTTGATTGTTTATTTTTGTAAAATAATCTTAAATTGGCTTAAAAGATTTTTTGTCTAACACTGCAAAAATCGATGCGTGACTTTGGAGAATTTTATTGGTACACAAGCAAATCTTGTAAAAAAGTAATTTCTTGTTAAACTCTATGAGATTTTAAAACGACACTAAACTCTGTTGGTATATTTTTAAAAAGTTTAGAACCATATTAAAATTATTTTATTATTACTTTATTTTAAGAACAGAGTTTAAATTTTGCTTAATCTTTGTTTGAGAAAATTTTCGCATTCCTTTAGAAAATTTATTACTATTGGAAAACGCTTTACTTAATTTGACCAGGCAATCATTTAAGTCAAAAATAAATAAGTAAATAAATATTTCAAAAAAAAAAAATTGAAATGTAAGAAACTACAACTATTATTTGTAAAATGATATTTTTAAAGTCTTATAAATAAATTACCTGTTTAAATTAATAATAAAAATCATTTTTATGATGATCATAACGAGTCATATATTACGTACGCCATGTATTAAACATTCATATTTCTAGACCAATGTTATAAAAAAACAGCAGTTTATAGATATATAACTTTAACTGCTTAAAATGTGCATTCTTATTAAATGGTTTTAATCAGACTGACTTCTGAACGCTTCATATTACGTACAACATGGATTAAACATTAACATTCCTAGATCCATCCTAAACAAATTTTAAATGAAGTTTCAGGTTTACAATTTTCGGAACTGCAAATTTTTAACTTACCGCTTATTTTAAATTTTTACACCGTTGTGTATAGAAAAAATGCACTTTTAAATGAAATGTCTTTGAAATCTTTATCACAATTTGTTTTCAAACTATTATATATATTTTTTAAGCTTTTATTACTTGTTTTTTATCGTGGCACAGAAGTATTCCATTTTTGGACTTTAAACATGGACCAATCTGTAAACGAATAAAATAAAATAAGTTGCGAAATTCAGGCAATAAAAAGATTAAGATATACTTCAGATTTCTCGGTTCTTTACCGAGGACAACAACTTTTTTCCAAATAGTTAATAAATTTCCGAAACAATAGTGAATATAGAACTGACAGAATGTTTTCATATGGGTCTATTTACTTCCTATTTTAATGAATAAAAAGAATATGGATTCCTCCATTTTTCTGCTTTAACTTATTTGATGAATATCAAATAGTTTTCTCGAAATTCTGGGACACAGTTCACAATAATAGGTTATTTAGTCTTTTAAATAGTCATTTTTATTGAGTTTTAACAGGATGCGAATTTTACGAAGCTTTAAAATGCTAAAATGTTAAATATTTAAAATTTTGAGATTGAAACGTTTTAAACATTTTCAATAAGTTTGTAACGGTAAACCCACGGTGAACGTCATTTGTAACGTTTGGTTGGTCGTGGTGGAGGTTAAATGTAGACATACTCATTAATTTAGGATAAAATAACAAAGTTTATTAAAACGATAATGGCTGATGGGAAGTGGAGCCAGTCTTAAATTTACACAACTGAAAACACTATGAACAGCTAAATCATACTCACAGGCTTCGGCCAAGCTCAGTCGGGGCACCACCTAACACTTCTCACTATCTTCAGGCTGAGCTGCTAAACAAAGCTTAATTAAACAGCCCGTGGTTGTGGGTAATTCTTTATTTTACAAATAATCAAAAATGGAACTACTGTAAATTCTCTTACCACGGCCGAATCTCAAATCAACTATCCAAACTTCTTTCCACTTCACTGGAGGCCGTCGCTACTTCCTATTCGCTAGCACTTCGCTGAACAATAATTCACTTCGCTTGTCTAATGGCAGGGAGCCTCACTCGCTGGCTGCTGGCTAATGCCAGAGACACGCCAGAGACACACAAACCCAAGCTTTTATATGCTGCAAACTGAGATACTTCACATTAACATATTACTAATAACCGCAAGCTAACTGTAAAATCCGAAAGAGCACACACACTCTAGAAAGTTAAAGTAAAAGAGAGGATAGATGTCGCTTTTACGCTTACACTCTTTAAATTATTGACGTCACGATCTCAGAAATACTAGAGTGCCTTTCTGCAAAGGTCACTCCCTCACAACCCCCCCCCTCGGATTTTACAGAGAAAAAGGGCTGGGCCAAATGCATGCCCAGAACTTTTTCTTGTTATAAATTTCGAGCCGTAATAAACACAGTGATGGGTGAAATTTAGAGCCGAAACATAACTTTTAAAATGTTAACTTTAACCCATCACAACCAAAAAAAAACTCAGTTTGCCTCAAATATTCACATATTCAATCCAATCATTCTTCTATCTTACAAATAGCCTCCGTAAAACTTCCAAAAACTCGTAAAACTTTCAAAACTAATTACTTCTTCTTTCAAAACAGCCCACTCCACTGGGAGTTCTAAAATTTCTCAAAATACTAAACTTCCAAAATTTTCCTCAATATTGCAATACAACTATAACATTACCAAAAATTATCTGTTCATAACTTTCCTAATACTAAAATTCGCACCAAGTCCAAAAAACCCAATGCGCAAAAATTTTCCTCATCCAAATACCGAACTCATCTAAAATTAAATTTTACTTCATACTCAAAATAACTCTGCTATTACGTAATACCTACATACCCATTAGCCAATGAACTAACTCCCAAAATTCTTCAGAACTTAACTCCACTTTAACAATAATTGGGGCACATACGTACAGCGTCATATCGCTGTGCTTATGCAACAATAAAAAAAATATCAAAAATTTACAAAATGACGTCATCATGCTCTTCATCTGTATTAACTAAAAGAAAAATAGCAGAATCAATACATAACACAGGTATACTTCCCTGCAAGAAAATCACATTAACATTCAATTTTAATACAATACAATTTCAAATTCAAACGCAGCTTAAAAATTCGCAACTTGCGGAAACCATTCCCAACTAAAGTACAAACGCAACTCATAAAACACGAACGATAAGAAGAAAGTTAATTCATTAAATGTTAGTATAAGAGATAGAAACGCGTGTCAAGGACTTCTTGACCGCAAAACACGTGCGCGCCTGAACCGCGGCGCGTGTACAAAATAACCCAAATTACTATCTGTACCTTCTGAAAATTTAAACATACATTAACATACATTTTATAACTCATGAACAATATAGTAAAATTTTTAACAAATAACACAACAATTTAACAATAGATCCAGAATTTTTAAAAGCAGTTAAGACCAAAATCTCAAACATACATAAAACTAACAATTTTGCAAACAAATTTTGAACACAATTAAGCACTAAACGTGAGTCCGTCAAAAAATTCCAAAAATGGCCAAAAATACAAAACAGTCTTTCTGCTTTCTATTCCTTCATATTGCTACCACATATATGCACTCTAATAGAAATTTAATAAAGAACATTATCACCCAATCATAGAGATGATTCGCTGCTGGCTGGCTTCATACTACATGATGTTTTTCTCCTCTTGTCCCAGAAACCTTGTACGAAGGATCTTTCGTCATCAGAACTGTATGGTGACGCCACAGTTGACTGTCGTGCCTGCAGCCTGGTTCGGAATGGATGCCGTGGGATACTTGTAGGTTCCGCTCGACGACTCTGCTCTGGCCGGTTCGCTGGGGTCACTCCATGGCGAGATTCACACTGTTGATGCCGGTAATCTGAGCGTTGTCTCCTCTTTCTAGATGCACCCGAAGTTACTGAGGATCCTAGGCCACGTTTCCTTCCAGACCTACGCTGTTTCTTATTGGGCAAAAATTCCGACTTTAAAGTCCTTTTAACAGTTTGGCGAGTGTCCATCTGAAATCTTTTCCGGGGATTAAGTACCGAAGATGGTGAACTATTAGGTAATTTATGTTTGCGAGGTTGCTGTCTCATAAGTGGAGGAACGGGATAGTTTCTAATATTTTTCCTTTTATGGCACACAGAGTCTGAAGTATTTGACACTGCTCTCTTATTTTTGTTATCATACTTTGCTCTCGGATTGCTAGGCTTTCGACTTTCAAGAACAGTTTTTGGAGCTGTTTGACCAAATTTTCTTCTTGAATATTGATGAAAAGAATTAGATGAAGAAGTGCTGGACTCGGGACACTCATTGGATCGGGAATTTCGCGAAACACCACTCGACACATGAGAACCTTCACTACCATTTTCTCTAAACTTATACACTCTAACCTGATCCAGATTAACAGTCATTCTCTCACCATTGACATCAACAACCAAATTACTATTCCGAACTTCCAAAACCTCGAACGGACCTACAAACTTCGGACCAAACTTAGCTACTCTCTTTTGACGACTTGAACTTAACCAATGCTTTTCTACTAACACAAAATCTCCAACTTTCACTTCTAACTCCCTCCTACGCATATTATAATACTGAGCCTGCTTTTCTTGCGCTTTTCCCATCTGAACTTGAGCTTCCTTAACCAACCTCTCAATATCCTGACACCTGTACTGATTTTCCGCATCTGACACCATAACTAGCCTTTGGAATGGAGTAATGACTTTTCTACCCAAAAACAATTCAGCTGGCGTTTTCCCCGTCGACTCGTGAACTGCTGTACGAAGTGCATACGCAAAATGCTGAAGAAACTGGTCCCAATTTGCGTGATGAGAACCAACATATGAAGAAATCATTTGAATTAATGTACGATTTACACGTTCAGCCATATTAGACTGAGGAAGTTCCTTACCGTCCCCAGTCTCCAACTTTTCACACAAAGACTTAAAAATATTAGATATAAAATCATAACAAAATGGTTTACTAGCAACTAGTGCGTCAAAACCAATATGAATTTCATTCCTGAAACTCGGTTTATCTGAAAAAACCTCTCCAAATTCATTCAAAAACTTATTAAATTCCTCCTTCTTGATTTCACTTAACCCCGACTCTTCTGAATTAATTGACACTAAAACAGGCTCTTTCTTACTCACATTCTCATCATTATTCACGATTAACGACTTTTTAAAGAAATCCAAACTAATTCCTCTATTCTTCATATAATCCACACCAACTATACAACGCACTGTTAATCCATCTAACACACAAAACTCCCAACACGTCTTAACCGAACGAATTTCAACTTCCAATTCTACCGAACCTTTATTATCGCAAGCTACTCCCTGTGCCGACTGAACCACCAGACTTAACCTCTTCAACTTCTTATACGAAAAATATTTCCGATAACAATCAAAAGAAATGAACGACTTATCTGCCCCTGTATCGAAGACACTTTTAACGACAATACCATCTAACACATTTAACACTTCAGGTAACTCAACCGGATTAATAGTAATTTTATTCAAACTCACAGAAGGCTTTTCCGATTTAATCTATGACTGCATACCTTCCGAAATACAGTCACCTACCAGTTTAACTGATCCGACCTCTGAACACATCTCTTTTGCATTGACCTATTTTCAACATTCTCACCCGAAGTTAATCTCCTTACTTGCGAAGAAACATTCCTGTCCCGTCCTCCCCCACTACGATTATAACCACTATTCTGTCTATTTCCATACATATTTCTCTCACCACTTCTAAAATTATTAGCACCACCACCATTCCTATTACCATTACCCGTATTCGACATATTACGACCAAATCCATCATTTCTATTACGCCAATTACTATCCGGAAATCGCTGTCTCCCTCTCACAAAATTACGTTCCCCCTCATTTCTCAAATTACTATCTGTGACCGGTCTCTGACGAGGGTTACGCAAATCCCGTTGATCCGAGCTATGCCGAGTCTCATACTTCGATAGTAACTGGTGCATTTCTGCAAAATTCTTCGGTGCTCTAACTTCAATAAAGTCCTGTATACTTGGATTAAAAAGAGGAAAAACAATGTCCAACAATTCCTCAAATGTGATATCTAAATCTAATTTATTTTTTAGTTCAAGCTTACGTAGATAGAATTTTGACGCCGACCATGGAGCTAAGAAGGTATATGGAGGAGACATATGTGACGTCACTTGAAGCCTTTCCTACCCCCCCGTTACAACGCTGCGGCCGCCATATTTGACCTGGGTAAGCTGCCTTTTCCCGTCTGCTACCGATCGTCGTATTGAGGAAGTTCCTCGCGGCGCAAGTCAACTACGGTAAAAGTCAAACATGGCGGCTATGAAAGAGGGGGAAAGAACTGGTTTTTCGGAGTCAGGGCTCACTATGATGCTAGATTGATATGTCTCCTCCATATACCTTCTTAGCTCCATGACGCCGACTCATAAATATTCTGCTTATTACAATAGAACTCTTTTCTCAAAATACTTTTATCTTTAACTGGAGGAAATGCCTTCTTTAACTCAATCACAGTTTGTTCAAATCTTTTCGCTTCATCATTAATCAAAAACTTTCCTATATTTTCCAACCACAAAAGTGCTTCGCCCTTCAACGAGCATTTAAGCACTACGTACCTACTTTTCTCAGGTATATTATTGAACAAAATATAATCATCTAATTTAACTAAAAATTCACTAATATCACCTGCACCGCTAAAATACACACGTGGCACAATCTCATAATGTCCGATGTTTCGTTGGGCGCCATTTGTAACGGCAAACCCACGGTGAGCGTCATTTGTAACGTTTGGTTGGTCGTGGTGGAGGTTAAATGTAGACATACTCATTAATTTAGGATAAAATAACAAAGTTTATTAAAACGATAATGGCTGATGGGAAGTGGAGCCAGTCTTAAATTTACACAACTGAAAACACTATGAACAGCTAAATCATACTCACAGGCTTCGGCCTAGCTCAGTCGGGGCACCACCTAACACTTCTCACTATCTTCAGGCTGAGCTGCTAAACAAAGCTTAATTAAACAGCCCGTGGCTGTGGGTAATTCTTTATTTTACAAATAATCAAAAATGGAACTACTGTAAATTCTCTTACCACGGCCGAATCTCAAATCAACTATCCAAACTTCTTTCCACTTCACTGGAGGCCGTCGCTACTTCCTATTCGCTAGCACTTCGCTGAACAATAATTCACTTCGCTTGTCTAATGGCAGAGAGCCTCACTCGCTGGCTGCTGGCTAATGCCAGAGACACGCCAGAGACACACAAACCCAAGCTTTTATATGCTGCAAACTGAGATACTTCACATTAACATATTACTAATAACCGCAAGCTAACTGTAAAATCCGAAAGAGCACACACACTCTAGAAAGTTAAAGTAAAAGAGAGGATAGATGTCGCTTTTACGCTTACACTCTTTAAATTATTGACGTCACGATCTCAGAAATACTAGAGTGCCTTTCTGCAAAGGTCACTCCCTCACAAGTTCAGTAAAACATCAAAATGTTTTTAAATGATATTTGAAATAAAATAAATTGATTGAGACTCGACAGGAAACTTTTGTGTCTAAATGATACAAAAAGTATTTTACGTCAGCATGTGTTCGTAAATGTAAATCATATTTTCTCTTTTCTTACATTCATATAATTGTTGTATTCAATACATTTTAACTTAAGTTCATGTTAGCGCATTTGTTACTAGCGATATAATACCTTTATAAGATTGCAGATTTGAGATCACTATGATCCTAGACAGCTGTCACGTGATTCATATTGAAATATTGCTAATATATCAAATAAATATAAACGGATATAATATATCAAATAAATTCAAATATATCTCAAGCTATCAAAACCTCCCTTAAATCTGGCCTAAACCTATTAGTTTTCAGTAATATTTTCATTTTTAATAAGAATATTTACAGACAACTGCATGGTGCGCCGATGGGGTCACCAGTATCCGGTTTGTTTGCTGAATTCGCGTTGAGACCACTAGAACAAATAATTTTTAATGCGTTTAATTTGAAACCTGAATGTTGGTTCCGTTATGTTGATGATGTTTTCATCTTATGGAACCACAGTTTGGCTGAATCATATGTTTTTCTACAAGATGTCAATAAATTAAGCAATAGTATTATTTTCACCCTTGAAGTCGAAGAAAACGCCTCTTTTCCATTTTTAGATGTTCAAATTAATAGATGTAATTCAAGTTTAAAATTTTCAGTTTATAGAAAACCAATAAAAGAAAATACAGTTATCCCGTTTTCAGCAAACATGCCTTTCGAATACAAAATATCTGCATTCAGGTCATTTATTAAAACAGCTTTTATGATTTGTTCGGATAACATATTAAATAAAGGAATTGAATTTATACAGAAAATAGCTTTTGACCATGGTTTTCCTGCAAAATTTCTAAATAAAATAGTTCAACAGTACAATATTCCTCCCACATCTGGCCAACGACAGGATAAGCTTGTGGTTTACAGAAAATTTCATTATATCCCTTATATATTTGAAAAAGTAAAAAAGATCGCACAAAAATATAACAGAAAACTTGTCGCCATTCCACCTCCATATCTCATTGACATCGTTACAGATAAGATCGACAAAATTCCAATAGATCAAAAATCTGGTATTTATGCAATCCCCATCACTTTATCAAATACTGTTAAAAAAGTCTACATTGGCATGACAACACGCAAACTTTTTATTAGAATTAAAGAGCATCGCAGAGATATTAAACAATATAAACAGAATGCTGCTCTTTCTCGCTTCTACGTAGCGAACAAGGGTTGCTGTATTAACTTTGATGAGGCCAAAATCATAGTTCCGTGCAATAACCCAGTTGAAGGTAATATAAGAGAATCTGTCGAAATCATTACACGAGAAAATAAACCTTGTAATGATAATTTGTCCTACAATATATCAAAAATATGGCATAATATCATAAAATCTTAAATTTTTTATTTCGTTGCAATATTTTAATTTTTACTCACGTGTAAGTGGCAACATTTTTAAACTTTTAATTTATTTCGATTTTAATTTATTAGAAATATTATATCTCGATCAAGAAGCAAACTTAGTCCTTCCATTATCATATTTTCCTGACGACACCCGCAGAAGACAGCGCGAAACGTTGATATTTTTATTTTATTTTAATTGTACAAGTGTATATTAAAATTCTTGTTTGGTGCACCATTGAGCAATGTGTTGTATTTTAATAAATACATTCTTAGTAGTTAAATTTTATGGTGGAATTGTCCAGTATATACAGTTGGCTCTCGTTAATTCGAACTCATCGGGACCACAAGAAATGTTCGAATTATGGAAAATATGAAATAAACACATACTTAATATGGTACTATTACAATAGAATTATTGTTATAGTGTTTTTTAAATATATTTCATCTGTTATCATTAGAATATGACTTGATAATAAATTAGATTGTATAACTACATAAACCAATTAAATGATTAGAAACAAGCACAATGGAAGAAAAATTTGAGGTGTCACTGATGGTCAGACGGGATAATGAGAAAATGGATATCAAATGCATTGGACTATATGTATAATCGTTCGGAATAATTTTCACAAAAGTCAAAGAAAGAAAGTTATTTAAATGATCTGAAATCCGTGAGAAAGAAAAGAAAAATGAAAAATCGGAATTCTCGTTAGTTCGAATTAAACGAAGTCAAGAGAAAATGAGTTTAAATTAAAGAAAGGTTTTACCGTTATTCTGCCATTAAAAATTTCGGTACTTCATGTTTAGTTCGAATTAAGCGAATTATCCGATTTCGAATTAACGAGAGTCGACTGTATTTATAAAAAAAATATGTCAATTTGTATAATTTGGCTATTAGTTTGGCGATTTGTATAATTTGGCGAAATTGGTCGACGGGATAACAGATTAGTACCCAATAATTATATCAATTTTATGTTAGATAAATGAATAACAAAAATAAACCAAATGAAATTAAAATAAATAAAATACTAACGATTTTTAAGAAAATATATGATGCTTATCTTTTGAATTTTTAAACAAATAAATTAAAATAAACTTTTTAAATGTAAACTAATTTAAAATAAAGACACATTTATTTGTTTGATGAACACTTTAAAAAAATCAATGTATCCCATTGCTACTTTTTTAATAAAAAAAATATAGTAAAAGTTATATTTTGTAAAAAAGTTGACTCCTGAAAATTCAGAAAGTAAACAATATCCCATGTACTACATAATATAATAAATTTGACCACTTCAATTATTCCTTCTGTGCATTTTACATAATCACAATTTACTTAATCACAGTTTTAATATACACTGAACCAAGCTCTTTGATTTATTTTATTTTATTCAAAAATCAACGTGATGAAAATAAGTTCAAATCAAGAAAGCTAGATTAAATGTAAGGCCTAATGCAGGGATTTTGTCATTTTATTACAACTTCAAATTGACCAGCAGTTCGAATTTTTGGGGCATATGTGCAATTATTTACTATTTTATTTTCTACTGTTCATAAATACTTAAATATTTAAATTAAAACAATATCTTTAAAAATAACAATAATGTTTATTTAACTATACCTGTGATAATTAGACGTTCGTAAAATTAATATATTTTTGATGCTTTAAAAATTCTGATAGAATATTTAAAGTGAATATTAAATGTATACTAAATATTTAGGTAAGCTCTTAAATATTTTTTAATCTTATCTTAAAAATCTTAAGCTCAAAATATAAATTATTAATACTCAATTTTCATAAAAATATTTTTTTAACAAAGTAAAATTGTTGTTTTACTATAGGATGATTTGATATCTTGTTATCCATGTAAAATAATAAAGTAAAACTGTAATTATGGACTTTTTTAAACAAAAGAGGGAAGCATAAATTTCAGATAATCTTTTGTAAGATTATTTTTGCAATGGATAACATTTGCAAAGTAAGCAGTTAATTAAAAAACTCCTTAGGTTTTTGTAGTTAATATTCTTTTCACTATAAATTCTATTCTTATCATCCCTATTTATTTGGAAAAAGGAAAAAATTTGTAATTTTAGCGGTAAAAGGTCTGGTAATTAAATTTCATCAATAATTTAAAATTTCTGAAAATAAAACTATTTAAAGTCACAACAGTATAAAATAAGCTTTTTAAGAAAAAAATATCAACCGACTTCAAAAAAGCGCTAAAAAGAATTAAATAATTCTTTAAAATTCTCTAATGACAAAACGTTATCCAATAAGCACACATCGGATATCAGGTACCGACATAAAAACGGTTAAATTTAATATGTATAATTTAATATCCACCAAACATAGATTTTAGAGATAATATTATTTTACAAGAGATGAATTGACATATTTATGATTTATTTTATGAATATATACATATAAAAAGTAATGAATTACTTTTTGAAGTTGGTGCCAAACAATCACAATCGATAATGATTATCCCCATTTTAATTATGGTACTAGGCATAATTTAGCTACAATTCTTAATATACATCAAATAGTTTGGCACCAACTTCAAAAAGTAATTCATTACTTTTTATATGTATATATTCATAAAATAAATCATAAATATGTCAATTCATCTCTTGTAAAATAATATTATCTCTAAAATCTATGTTTGGTGGATATTAAATTATACATATTAAATTTAACCGTTTTTATGTCGGGACCTGATATCCGATGTGTGCTTATTGGATAACGTTTTGTCATTAGAGAATTTTAAAGAATTATTTAATTCTTTTTAGCGCTTTTTTGAAGTCGGTTGATATTTTTTTCTTAAAAAGCTTATTTTATTTCCTACTTTTTAGTTATGTATACCGTAATACATAATTATGTGTACTGGCACACGATAGCTCTTTGCAATGCATTACTAACGTACGCACTTTGCTAAGTTCTCATGTATTCAGTTTACTTGTCACTGTTTGATTGTCAACTTTTCTGAAACCACTTACAATATCGATTAGTATCGTTGTGAATCTTAAGAATTTCTTTGTATGGTAACTTCTTCAGACAAGATCTGCCACTTCGAAAAGCTACCGCATTTATGAAATCTTAGTCTGCATCGAATCCTACGGTCATCGAAAGTGGGTATCAAAAGGTGATAATCCATCAAGTAAAGTGTCCTTACACATAAGAGCGCGACATAGTGCTTCTATATATGAGCACGCAGCAAAATGACTTTATATATTAATGTATAGTAAAATGCTTTTCTAGTGTAGTCAGTCAAAAGTACTCCCCCTTCACTCAGAAAAAGGAAAAAGAAAGATTTTAGCAAAAATTGCACTATGCTTCAATCGATAAACAGCAACAATCTAATATCTATACAGGCAGTAATGGCATCGGAAATGAGCAGTGGCGATTCGACGAGGAAACTGAAACTCATAACCAATACCTGGCTGCCTTTATAAGAGAGTGACAGCATTTGATTCCCAAATATTTCTTTTACTGACGCTTTTGTCCCAACTGCACTGTTAAAAATTTGAAAATTTTGCTGTACACTGTTAAAAATCTGCTGCATTTTTTTGCTACGTACTCCAGCGCTTGTATAGAAAACGGTTACTTGACTGTATTAAGGAGCATTCTCATAGGTCGCAGTAGAGACATTATAAACAAGCGGCGGAGTGCGTTGCAACAAAATGCAGCAGATATTTAACAGTGTATCATCACTTCACCGCTTATATAGAAAATGATTAGTTAAATGCATTATGAAGGATTCTCATTGATAAAAATAAAGATATTCTATAAAAGCGATGGAGTGACGATACAGCAAAAGTTGCAAATTTTTAACAGTGCATTGCATTGCCAGGCATTTTTTATTATGGAATTTGATGATGATTTCCTGGAAGAATTCGATTGTACTCGTATGAGAAGTTAACAAGATTGACGAAAATTGCCCGCTCAACAAGATGCTTGGTGACTCGTTTCTGTCCAGAATCGTTTCAACCAATTATATACACTGTTAAAAATCTGCTGCATTTTGCTGCAACGCACTCCCCTGCTTGTATAGAAAACGGTTACTTGGCCGTGAAATGGCGCTTTCTCATTGGTTGGAATAGAGATATTATATACAAGTGGTGGAGGGCGTTGCAGCAAAATGCAGCAGATTTTTAACAGTGTACTGTGCTACATGTGTCATCATATTCATATCGAGGAATCCTACACTGTAAAAAATTTGACACTTTTGCTGTATCATCACTCTATTGCTTTTATAGAAAACGATTACTTCACCCAATTACGAAGCATTCTCATGGGTCAAAAGAGGGGTATTCTACAAACGCAGGGGTGTGACGATGCAGCAAAAGGGTCACATTTTTTACAGTGATACTGTAATCGGAAATGAGCGTTGGCGTATTCGATGAGGAATCTGAAACTCATTACCTATACCTGGCTGCCTCTATATGAGAGTGACAGCATTTGATTCCCAAATATTTCTTTGACAGACGCTTTTGTCCCAATTACACTACGAAAACTTTGACCCCTTTTGCTGCATAATCAGTCCCCCGCTTTTATAAATAACGTTCTCTTATGGGTCTATAGGCTAAGTAACGTTTCTATAAAGCGTGGATGTGACGATGCAGGCAAAAGGGTCCAAATTTTTTAGAAAGTGTACACTGTAAAAATTTTGATCCTTTTGTTGTTGGGTCAAAGGAGAGATATTCTATAAAAGCGGGGGAGTGACGATACAACAAAAGGATCAAAATTTTTACAGTGTACACTTTAAAAAATTTGGCCCTTTTGCTGCATCGTCAATCCACCGCTTTTATAGAAAACGATTACTTCAGCCTATCGTGGAGAATTCTCATGGGTCAAGAGAGAGATATTCTATAAAAACGGGGGAGTGATTATGCAGCAAAAGGGTCAAATTTTTTATAGTGTACACTGTTAATAAATGTGAACTTTGTCCAGTTAGGATTTCACACTTTGAAAAGATCGTGTGTCTATGTAAGTGTAACTTAAAAACATGAAAAATGGACGTTTCTAATTGGTCGATTGCTTCGAAAAGATATTGAATTTTAATGTTTTAATTTTTTAAAAAGTTCTAATCAACAGATTTTTATGAAATTTGAATGGGACCACATGGGCCCCATACGCTTTCAAACAAAAAAAGAATTATCAAAATCGGTTCATATTTACGAAAGTTATGCGTGAACAACAAATACATACAGGTCGAAATCATAACCTCCTCCTTGAAGTCGGTTAAAAATAAAATTGATTCAGTCTGTTTATTGTGTGATTACAGCAGGTTATTTGTCTGTTTTTTTTCATTTGGGAAAAAATATATATTGATCAAACTACATCTGTATTTATTTTATAACTTTATGTATTGACAGAAAACTCACGTAGTAAACTGATAAAAGAAAGTTCACTAAAATGGTTTGGAAATAGATAGTGTAAAAAGTCTTGCATTTGGTTCACATCTATTCAAGAAAGTTTTCTATTGCGCAAAATACAAAAGCAACGAACTCGAAATACTAAGAACTTAAAACAGTTTTTTTATGTTTAAAGTATAATATTGTAGATTTCCCAAGGTAAAGCATTTTTTTACATCAATAAGTTTAGAAAATACTTTGGTATAAAATATCTGTATTCAATTTATGTATGAGTGGAAAATTTCATGTAAACTTAAAACTTCACTAACATTAAAGCGATAAAAAATTTATAAACTGAACGAGAAACCTAGTGCTTGGATGCAAAAACTTCAAATATCACTACGTCATTCAAACAGTTATTCAATTATTTATTTCAATAATTTTTATGAATAAATGTACATGCACGCATACTTAAACATGTATAAGTTCCATTAAGAATTTTTAATTATGATTACTTAGATAGACAAGAAATACATAAAAAATTAATGCTTCTAATAATATACAATTTTTAATTGTTCGAATGCGTAATTTTAAAAGCTGTAAAAATATGTTTATTGGTCTTTTTACATATTTTTACTCTAAATAATTTTTAAAACAAAAACATGCTAAACTTGCACGGTTTATGAAAATTTGCCATTCAAATTTTCATGCACTCTTTCATATTATGCACGTTATTTTTTTTTAACTTACTTACTTCTATTTACTTTTATTTTACTTGTTTTCGCAACCATTCTATAACTCGGACCATAGTTTTGGTGCATTAAATGATGTTACATCGTTACGTACCGTCTTGCTATATGCTTGCTAATTTTTATATGCATCTTGCTATCTCTAAATTTTTTTTATAATGAATGGATTCTACAGACTGGAAGTAAAAATTAACGAATAAACAAATTTTCACTGTTTTTAAAATTTCAATTTATGTCTTGTAGCAATTAAAATTAGAGAAATGAAATTGGTTATTCCTGTATACATAAGAAAATATCAATGTTATCTAAACTTTGCCAGAATATATTTTAAGAAGTTGCTAGAAAAAACAAATATAAACGACTTACGTAAGTAATACGTTCCGCAAACTTTTCCAAAACTTGAACTCTAAATGAGTTCTATTTGTAAGCTGTTTAGGTAAAATTTCTTAAGAAACTGCAAGATGTATTATTTATGTATATGAATATTAACGTTAATAACGACGATAATTTTTAACATTTTAGAATTTAGTACAGTATATATACATTAATATATTATTTTTACTGTTAAACTGAATTATATTTTTTATTATCTTTTTATGTTTTGATTCAATTTTCATAACATTTAAAAAGACTACACAAAATTCCGCAAGGATCCAATACATTAAATTTCAAAATAATTTAGTCATAAACATTAGAAAGAATTACAATGTGAAATGTTATCAAGAAAAATATTGTAATTTTGTAGTTCTTAAAATATGCTAGCATATTGTTTTTTGCATGTTTTAGGTTTATTAAGAGTTATTTAAATACTTAAAACCTACACTCGTCGTCTCATCCAACCGTGCGATCTGTCTTCCCGCATATAACAACAACACAAAATCTATCCAAACGAATGGTTTGAAATTTAGTATTTATAATCGATGCAGATTTTTGTTCCACCATTCCGAATGCTATCAAAATCGAATCATTACTTAAAAAGATAATAATAAAGAATTACTTCATGCTATTAAATCTTATTTTACTTAATTCATTTATATTTTGCGATAGGTATTGACATTATATACTACCATGGTTATAAAGTCCTATTTAGGATGGTGTCCTATGTATAACCGAATTCAAAGCATAGAACCGTAATAAATTTTGCATTCATGCATTTTCGCATACACGTACAACAGATATTGCACCAAGATCTGAATATTTGTACAAAGGCACCTCATTTGCCACGCTTGACGTACAATTTTCGACTTGTTTTCATTAGGCTGCATCAAGTAAGTTCCTTTGCTACTTTTAATTTTCTAAGTTATTCACATTGTGTTCTCTTTTTACAATGACTACTGGATTTCAAAAAAAGTATATGATAAAAAAAAGATCTTTTTTTCTATTTTTTTTAACTTCCATTATCCCTTTTGGAAGAAAAGAAATGTGTATGTTTCCTACCATATCTGTATTTACATTAAAACTTTTCGCATTCAGGTACGCTGACGAAAAAAAGTGATACGACCAATTTCTCTAACAGATACTAAGCGTAAAAAGTTTTACGTTTGGTTCAGTTTCTGACTGTGTAATTAATAAAGTAAAACCACATATAGATAATGCCGTAGTATTAAATACAAAATTTGCACATTTAAAATGCTTAGAGATACTTAGTTCCAAATATTCTGGATTTTCCACGATACAACATAATTATTTAACTAAAAAAATAAACAACGTTAAAGAGCACAAATATTATAAAATAAAAGATGTTAAAAGCATACATGTTTCGGGACATCTAAAGTCCCATCATCAGTGCTAAAAGGTGTAAAACGTAAAAGAAAGTCACATCGTAAAATAAAATAAAATAAAAAATAAAATAAAATAAAAAATAAAAACATGTCCCGAAACATGTATGCTTTTAACATCTTTTATTTTATAATATTTCTGCTCTTTAACGTGGTTTATTTATTTAGTTATATATAAGCACAAAGTACAATCCTCCCCCCCCCTTCTTTTTATTTAATTATTTGCCTCAAACAATTCAGAAAACAATATGGCTTAAAATTTTTCACTTAACCCTTTCCAGCACGTGCAAAATCTGTACTAAAATGAGAAATTATCGACTGACACCGGAATTCACAAACGAATTTTTTAGATATTTTAAATTCCTTAATTTAAGCTTCTATTGTAAAAGCAAAATTTCACTAAAATATTACTGGTGCCGTTTGCAAGTTTGGAATTAAAATTAGGTATCCCAGACCGGGCACAGTGTGCCGGAAAGGGTTAAAAGAAAAGCTTGTTAAAAATTTAAATTCTCCCAATTTTTTTGATAAACTGTATTAAAAATTTTATAGATAAACACTAATAAAAATGTCTAAATTTTTTTAAACAAAAAATATTTCAGTGATTTATACAAATAAATGCACATTACTAAAACAAGATCCGAATGGTGCCCTCAGATTCTAAATGTCCAATTCTAAAGAGGGGCGCTGCCTGTGGTTTTCTGCGCAAGAGGACTAAACAATGCGAGAACTCTGTTAAAACCAAATATGACCAGCTACAAACGTGAATGCCTGAATCCGGATTTAAACACATCGTGTCCAGTCGCTGTTTCCATATGGTTAAATTAAATATAATATTTTGACTTATTAAACAGTGCAATTTTGTTACAGTATTCTTAATGCGTTGGGAAGTGTTCTTTAATCTTTGTTTATAACATGATTTTTTCTTTTCTGTTTTATTCTGTTTGTTTCCATATTAATGGCTGTCTATCAGATACTATATTATATTTCTTTTTTTTATCTTATTATTTATTTACCATTCAAAATTTTATTAAAACGCAATTCATTTATGATAAGCAACATATGACCGAAAATCTTTATAGGAAAATCATTTTTGAATGATCGTCGTAAATAAATATTAACTGATCTTTCTAACAATGCAAAATCCCATCTATTTCATTCAAAAGGAATTGGATAAACTAAAATAACATTTTTAAAAAAGTAAACACCGTTAGCAGAAATAGCATTTTTGAAATGCTTGGAAATGCTTTACCATGTTTTAAAAGTATTTTTCTTAAAAAAAAAATCATAATAAAGTTTTTACTTCCAGATATGAAAAAAAAAACAGTATATTTTAGTCTAACTATTTGTTTCTAGATTTTGAAACAAAAAACTCCGTTTTTGGGAAAATCGTATTTCTTCAAAATAAATAAAAATAAATAAACAAATATTTATATTATAAATAAATTTCTTCAATGTGTTTGGCTTTTTTTATACCCATATCCTTTAAAATTCATAGAAGACTACTTCTGGAAATTCATTAATATTTTTACTATGTTTATCGTTGGTCAAATATATGATATATTCTTTATATTTTGAATATAGTGGGGAGAGAAACATTCTTGAACAGTTCACATAAATATAGCCTTTTCTCATAAATGTTTTGATTTCAGTGTACAAAAAATGCTTATATTGTAAGCTTTTTTATATTAAATATAGTATTTTTTTCAAATCAGTTTTATAAATACTTCTTACTTTTTTAATAGTTTTATTAATTCATAAAATATTGTTCACATGCGTCCCTATGGTTGGACAATTGAGAACAGACGTGGGACATGGATGAACACCGTGGGGATATGTTTTACATGCCTTTCAATTATATTATTCATTAATCATCATAATCATTAGCTAAATTATCTGTTTAATTAACCATAAAGAAAAAAATGCATGTTCCTCTAGCTTCAAGGTGATTTGCTTAAGCAAAAGATTATAAGAGGAAAATAAGTAGATTTGAGGAGGGTGCGTAGATGATTCATTAAATATTGTTGCGAAAAAATAAAAAAGTAAATTAGAAAATATAATTAAAGCTTTTAAATTTTGATTAGAGGCTTTTGTTTCAGGAGGATTTTAGGGAGGGGTAATATTGGTAATATATATCGGAATTCTGCCAAAATATGAAAGAATCTAATCCCTGTATTCGTTTTATTTACTTCTAAAGTAATGATAGAGATGTGTTTTTTATTTACCTTTTTTAAATTTATTATAACCAATCACCCAAGCAAAACATTAACTTTTTTTGCTTTTGAATGATGGGAAATAGGAGATTATAATCGGTATTTTACGGTAGTTATCGCTAAAATAAGCAAATACAAAGCTGTTTTGACCTCATTCCCAAGAATCATATTTGTTATCGACTTAAAAATTGTATTTTTTCCACTGTGCCCTTAATTGAAATATTTTATGAGTATTTAATACGTGATTATGTGAAATTTTATTATATTTTGTATTTATTTTTTATGGAAAACAAATAAACCTATCGTGACGTTTTCTTAAATTCTTTTTTATTTCTTTTTTATTTATTCTTTATCATTAATTTCAAAAACCTTTTATTTTGCTTATTAAAGCATATTTTGTCAAAACAAAATAAAAGTTAAAATATTAATTCATCTTTGTTTAGATGTTGACCTTTAAAGAAGCAGTAATATTTAATTATTTGATAAGGGATTACTTAAAACTTTTCTCATTTTCCGTTTTTAACATGTACTGAATAATAACATAAAAAACTGTATGTAACATCCAAGAAGAACCCAGCTAATCTTTGATTAGTATCTAACTCAGCTGGAGTAACATGTAAGCTATGTTATGATAGCCTAATGATTAATTGTTAATACTTTAATGATTAATGTTCTCCTGTTATCTTTCCAGTAAGTTTCAGACACTTTTAATAAGTGTTGAAAAGTTTTCATAATTAAACTTTGCTAGATTTCCATATTTAGAACATTAAATCATGTATTTAGTGTATTAATATTTAAGTATTTATTGTATAATTCATGTATTTAAATATTTTTCATATGCATATGTTTTATGAAAGTTTTAACTTAGAGTTTTCCTTCCTAAATGTTTTTGTAAATGTAGTTTTTAGCTATAAATTAAAATCTATTTGAAAATAAAGGAAATAGAATAAGCTAAATCTCTATCAAATTAATAAAATCATTTTAAATATAACAACCTTCATATACAATTAGGAAGCACTAGACAGACTTTAATACAATTATTAAAAAATTACACAAAACAATTAAAATGAGAACAAACGTTTCGCTATGCACCGCATAGCCTCATCAGTATTCATATCAACTCACAACAAAAACAATGTGCATATACCGGACTCAGTCAAAGTTGAAGTTAATGATTTAAGAAAACAAAATATTCATTCGGAACAGGACTTGATTCTGGACTTGATGACTCATTCAAAGTGTCAAGTCCGGTATATGCACATTGTTTTTGTTGTGAGTTGATATGAATACTGATGAGGCTATGCGGTGCATAGCGAAACGTTTGTTCTCATTTTAATTGTTTTGTGTATTTTTTTAATAATTGTATTAAAGTCTGTCTACTGTTTCCTAATTGAATATTTTAAATTCAGACGTTAAAATGTATGTATATCCCAGAAACCTCCACACACACACACACACATATATATATATACATAAATTAAAAAATAATAAAGGTTTCCTATTTCTTGCGCAGGATTCGGGCGGAGGAATTTAAAAAAAATAAAAAACTGCAGAGGCTTTATAAAACAACAAACATTGAGAGATCTAAATATTCTTTCTGAATACAATCATATTTCAGAGGGAGAAATTCACCATTCTTACCAACAAATGAATCTAATTGTATACAAAATATTCTATTCCAATCTCCAAACCACAACTACTCAACAATCTGCTTTCATCACACACGTGCATCTCTATTTACTTTAACTTGCGTAAACATACAAATAAAAAATCAGGTGACTATAAATGTTCAATCCAGTTCGCAAAAATAAAGATTATACGTTTTTTCCGGTGTACTAAACTCTATGTAATACAACTTCCTAGAGACAAAAATTGTTTTGGAATATTCGAAAGCTTCTCACCCGATGTTTTTTTTTAAATGTAAACAGAACTTAATATCTAGCGTCGTGAATCGAAGTTAATTAAAAATCAAATGTGTTTCTCAAACGATAATTTTATTTTAAAAAAAGTTAACTTATTGCCACGAAATAAACCTAAAACGCGAAATAAAAAGAATGCTTTTTGAATAAGTACTCTGTTAAAAATAAATCTGTAAATTCACGGTGAAACCATTGGCAGCAGCTTTTTTCTAAACGTTAAAAAATCCTTTATTTTTTAAAAAATTCATTATACCACCATTTTCATGAAGATATGTATTATATGAAAATGTTTGTTATAACATAAAATTGGCCATGGCGGTAGCTTCGTCTAATGATTTAATTGAAAATATTTTGTGGGTAGTTAGTTCAAACAGAATAATTTTGCAATTTTTCATTGGGGATGTTTATGACATATCAGAAAAAACATCTCATGTGCTCTTGTTACTAAACGTAAATGTGACCAAGAAGAAACTTATTGTAAGGATCTGAAAAAAAGTCCTTTTGTAGGAAACGATTTTATAACTTGTGTATTGTTATAATTTCTCCCTAAGGATTGTGAATAAGAAAAGTAATTGAATTTTTTTAACCAATACAAAAGCTAGTTTACAAATTGATTCATTGCAAAAATATTTAACTCGTTTAATTTCTCTGGTATGATTTTCTTAATAGGCTTGTTGTTAAATAACATATCATTCTCTAATGCTGAAAAAGACACATTTTAATAAATATTCGTCATTTTCTTCTATGCTTACAGGCAAAATTAGCAATAACTATTGCTAGCAGTTTCTGTTTCAAAATTATGTAAATTAAATTACTCGCCTCTATTATTACATTATATATTCAGCAGGAATAACCTCTTTCGATTACGATATAATACGGATTTAATGAAGTTGGGTACTGAATAAGTATCATATATTAGTAACTAATTTAACACTAATGCATAAATAAATATCTGAGAGAAGGGAGGGAAATATTTTCACAATAATTAAATAAATCCAATAATTTTATAAAATAATGTTTATGAAGCAGTATTTTAGCAAAAACTTTAAACAGAATTTTCCTGTTTTACTGAAACCTTTTTTTAAATAGTTTACATGTATGCAATATTGCAGCAGTTGGAATAAATGAGAAAAAAAATGTTAAATAAAATCATTGTAGCATTCCACTAAAAGTAATTTAAAAGATGAGCTCTCATGATTTACATATAATATAGATAATGAAAACAGATTAATAATTTTACCATTACGGTCACTTTACAAAATATATTTCATATGAGAACATAATGATATAATAAAACAAAATAAATGGAATTACAGTTAATATATAGTTTTCCTACTTAAATTCAATCTAAGAGACTTCTACTTCTACTTTCAATTCTAATACTTAGTTTTTCTCTCATATCAAAAACGAAGTGATTTATACTAATAAATTAACGACAATTTGTTATTAAAATGTTCTCTGATGAAGAGCTTGGGGAAGTTCGAAAGTACTAAGAAGGTTTAAATAAAATGCATTTTAACTTGTAACATTTCTTTCATTATCTAAGTCGCTTTTTAAGTAAACCTGTGCATTTTTTAGTTCTTTTTGTACATTATATGCTTGAATCAAAGGGAAATATTGCATTTGATTTAATGATAAAATAACATCTAATTTAAAAAATGCATTTTTTAAAATTAGACAAAAAAAGTTCATGTATGGTACGTACTTTTAAACTTATTAAAAACTTTAAAACCAAAGAGAAAGGTAAAAAAGAATTGGATTTTAAAATATAAAATAGTTGCTTCTGCATTATAAATTTATCATTTCTGCAAAATAGTTCTAAAATAACAGTAATTATTTATAAAATTGTATGCAAATATACATGGCTTATAATTATACATGAATGAAGAAACTATTTGAAATTACTTTAAAACAGATCTGTCTCGTTTGCTTTAAGGGTCCCTTAGAAACGAATTTATTTTTATCTCACAGCAACAGAGAAGCATTTATTTGATTCTTTCAACCTTCAAAGAATCCCAGTGGACTAAAAACTAAAAGAAAATAAACTGAAAAATGAACGTTATTAACTCGACTACACTGAAAATGAATTAAAAATTAAAGAAGGAATAACTGTTCAACAAAACAATAAAATGTGATATGGTATAAGCATATAGAAAAGAGATTACTTTATAAAACTATGAGTAGAGAATACAGTTTAATTCTAAAAATAATGAAACAGAACACTTATTTAATAACAAAAGTTTATAAGAACTTTAAAACTTTATAAAGAAATTTAAAATAATATGTAATAAATTGATGCACTGATATTAAGAGTGATCTTCTTTGAGGCATGGGTATTATGGCTCAATTATAAAAATATACTAGGTTAAAGCAATGTATATTTTCATATATAAGGAAGAATTAGAAGGAAGGACCCGTCTAGAAGGAAGAACCCGTCACCACTTGCTCTGCAATCTGATTTTTGGCAGCAAAATAAACATAAAAAATAAAGAAATGAACATTTTACGTGATTGAATAAAATTTCATGAACATTTTTAATACAAAATATCTTTTTAGCAGCTATTTTTCACGATTTCTGGAAAGGAAAGTGAATTTTTATTGTATTTGACCATTCAAAATCAACCTCTGGCGCCCTTTGCTCCTAGTATGTAAACTGATTTTAAATAAATTGTTTCTTTACAGTCTAAAATAACATTGTATGTATACGAAATAGGGTTGCACGTTACCCAGTGTATTCTTGATAATATAGTTTTAAGCACCTATTCTTTAACTTAGAACACACAGTACATTGATTGATTAAACGATCTCATTACTTCAAAACCATAAAAAATTACTAACAGAAGTCAAAATAACACATATCAACATCTGGAAACAATTGCAGGGAAATTGTATCACGGCTAATTTTGTTCAGGAAGGTCAGTTGTCAAGGCATTGATAGCTTATGCCAAACAGTCCTTGGTTCGAATCCTAAATGGCGCAGGTCACGTCTTCACACCTCTTCACGCATCCATGGAATTTCAATATGTATGATTCATTTGAGTAATTGATATTTTTCTTATAAATTGCTTTTTGTTTTTTCTGGTGCGTGCTCGAAAATATGTATTATACGTAAATAAATTCATTAGAATTCTATATAAAACTTCTTACATATGTATTGTACACCGGATAATATGTTTGTACAAAAATTCCAGGTTGTGTTACATTGTTATATATTCAACAATCTTCAAATTTCACATTCTGTTATAAGAATGAAAAAATATATTAGCACAAATAATATTCTAGCACATTGTTATTTTCATATTTTTACATTAATTTTTAATGATAAATAAAAGCCATTTAATAGATTTTATCATTATAAATCATTTGTCATAAAACTTACGCTCCATCACACTGTATGCATAATTACTCCCAATCGAGTTATTTATAAAATACCATTTTTTTCTTGACAAATATGTAAAGTATTTAAGATATTCATATTTATTTATTTTTTTGGATCGACTATTTACTTTTTCTATTGTTTTTTAAACTGCCTTTTTTTCTTTTTACAGAAGAATGACTCTCTTAGACATTTTTATTTATTTTATTTATTTTTTTTTCTATTTACATTTGGCAATTCCATTCCACTGTTAATTTAAGAAGAGGGGATGTTGTGCGCAATCAACCATTGAAAGGTTATAAATCTTTGCACTATTCTAAGAAAAATAGAAAACAATGGGGAGAAAAAACAAACAACTAAAAAATGTGAAAGAAGGACAAACTCGATTTTTGTTTTTCGTTTTATAATTTTCAATTAATAATAGCTGTGACATTTCCATGGTTTTCGCTATTTTTTTAAGTTTAATAAATTTATCATTTAAATAAGCAATTTAATAATTTTTATGTCATTTGATACGTTAGAAGTTGTGCAGTGCTCGATGTGTAGACTGCATTTATTATTATTATCATTTTAATTTGGTCATTTTTGTGAGGCCTTATTTCCATTTTGAATTCAAATTTTCAGTATTTTCAGCAACTTTCTTTTACATATTTTAGAAAAAGTTATTATTTTAAATTATTTAAAGAAAAGTTATTTAAAGAAAAAAAACTTCCAAATGAAAATTAAATAGTTAATCGTTAAGAGTGGAAAAATATTGAAAGTTACGACAGAAAAATATACGAACAGGTGAATATTAAAAGAGATGGAAAATGTTATTATAATGAATTTATTAAAATACCTTAACCACCATATTGAAAAAGAAATAAGTCATTTTTGAGTAGGTCAAACAAAAATATTCCAAACAATTCAAATGTAAAAATGTATTTATGTGAGACATTTCACGATGATCCAAATGATCTTTTAAACTATTATTGTCAATTCTGTGACAGCGAAAATAAAAATATTTCCTTTCTAACAACAAAACTATTTTCATGTTAGAATCAAAAACAAAAAAAAATTAAATAATAAATTCACTAATGTGCAATAATGTGCTTTAATAGTAGCAACTAAAAGAAATTAAGTCACATTTAAAATGACCAAGTAATATTGCAAAAGTTAAGTTTTAAAAATATATTTAGACGACATGTTTTCTTCATATTTTGATATGGTCGTTTTAACTATTGCTGTGATTTCTGAGACGGCATACAGAATATTTCCTTTCAAACAACAAACGTATTTTCACGTGAATATTAAAGAGAGAAAGAAAAAAACTTGTGAAATTTACATCAGATTTAAACGTACATTTAAAATAACTTACTGAAATATTTTTCTAATACCGCAGTTCGAAACATATCAGGAGGCAAAGATTATGTGTATTTCAATGTTTAACCAAACCTTTTTAATCATGTAAATCAGCCAATACTTGTTTAACAACAGCTGATTAGAGGATGAACTTCCCCAATCAAAAGTAAGTGAATGAAAAACGCGTTGACATTAAGATTGCCATAAAAAATAATACAAATAAAAATAAAAAAAAAATGTTTTGTAATTTTGTTTTGTTTAATGTTTATATAAAAAAAATCCGGTCAAATTAATGTGTTTTTAATGTTTGTGGTTTCACAACGGGTGTTGGTGAGCATAGAAGCTGGACTCCCTCAATATATAAGAAAATAAATTAACCCACTGACCGACGAGCAAAAGCGTAAAATTTTAATGCTATTTTCTCCGTAATTAAACAAAAATTCTTATAAAAGATTTTTTTAACATGACATAAAAAAATTAATTGCATTTAAGTATATAAGCCTTGAGAGTATCAATCACAACAAAATGTTTTAAAACTGCATTATAATTGTAGAATTATATTAATTTAAACAAGCGGAATCCCGTCGAATTTCATGAATGAAATGTTTAAAAGACCCGATCGATTTGGTTTTTAAAAAAAGCAAAAGTAATTACATTATTGAATCAATATATAATAAATATATTTCCAAACTTAATGTCAAGTTTGCCAGTTTCAATTTTGCGTGCAAATATTCGCACATCTTCAGTTAAAACTGTAATCTGAGTGCCGGCGAAATCCAGAAATTTTATTTTATATGCACTCACAGAAAAATAGTTTTATTAAAAAAAAAACGAATTTTATTTTTACTATGACATTATTTTCACTATCTGAAGTCATCTGAAAGTAAAATCTCAATCTGAGTCTCCATAATGAAAAGAAATATTGAAATATAATATCGTTATGAGTAAAAATGCGATGTTTTAAATAGTGACGTCATTTTCTCTTCAAATGTTTTTTAAAAGTTACTGTTATTAGTAATATGAAAAAGGCATCCGTAATAACATTGTAATTCCCATTTATCTGCTTCCTGAATGACATCATTTTCCTCATTTGAATTTTTTTTTATTTTGCTTTAGACATTAATTTTTATCACAAATTATTTTCTGTTCTTTTATTTACATTATTAATAATATTTCTCAGTAAATATATTTTTTACCTCAATTAATGCATAATTAGACACTTTATTTTATTGTGGTTAAATTTTACGAAAACAATTGACGTTTTTCTTTTAAAGGCGAGGACATGTTCACTGATTCTGACTGGTGGAAAGTGATAATGGAAAATAAATTTTTATTATCGAGAGAAAAGCTAAACTGAGTTGCCACAATTTTAAAGAAATATCGTAAAATGCATTTAAAATTGAAAATAAAATATAAAAATGGAAATAAATTAAAAAATAGCTAAAATGGGAACAACTACAAATAAATAGCTTTTATTAAAAAAAAATAATTATCAAAATCGGTCGAGTAGGAAATTCAGGGCTGATGACTAAAAAAACAGCCAGGTCTTTTAAATATATAGATAATGCTGTAAATATTAATTTAAATGATGCTTATATTGCTGTAAACCATGCAGATTACAAGGAAGGTCTCCATACTGGGCATACCCAGATTTTTTTAAACAAATACTATTTAAACTACTCATGTATGTAATAAAGGATCAGTGAAAATTAGCGGCTGAATTGCAGTAGAAAACATGTAAAAAAAATAAAATACTTTCGAATATTTGGCGTGAAACGACGAAAGTGCCACACGATTTGGCGAGCAGAACTTTTCCCCGCCAAAAGCAAACGTTTTTAATGCAACTGAAAACTTTTGGATTTTTAGAATCCATGTAAATTGTAGTTATTGAATTTAAAAATAAACAATGAGAGAGATTAATATAGTATATACATTTATAAAAATATTAAATTGTACATATATATATATATATATATATATATATATATATATATATATATATATAATATTTGTTGCTGTAGTTATTTAATTTACCTCTGGAAAAATATTTGTATATATAAAAAATTCTTATTCAGAAAAATTATTTTCATACATTTAAGCGTATTCAAAAATAAAATCCAGATATTTCCATAGCAACAAAATCGGGAAGTATGAAATCTTCCCCCAGTATATCTGCCCCCGTCCGCCATTTTGACCTCTGCATTAGAAGGGGGTAGATATCCAGTGCTGCAGCATTTCACTTTCTACGAGGGCCTGAAATCATCCCCCAGTATATATACCCCCATATCAGAAAGGGGCAGATATCCAATGCAGAACATTTTGTCTTCGGCGAGAGCTGGAAATCTACCCCCAGTATATCTGTCCCCGTCCGCCATTTTGAGCTCAGCATTAGAAGGGGGTAAATATCCAGTGCTGCAGCATTTCATTTTCTACGAGGGCCTGAAATCTGCCCCCATTATATGTACCCCCATACCAGAAAGGGGCAGAAATCCAATGCAGAGCATTTTGTCTTTGTCGAGAGCTGGATATCTACCCGCAGTATATCTGCCCCCATACGTCATTTTGACGTCACAGTAGAAGGGGGTAGATATCCAGTACTACAACATTTCACTTTCTAAGAGCGCCTGATATCTACCCCCTGTATATCTACCCCCATACGTCATTTTGATATCACAGTAGAGGGAACGTATACACAGTGCTAGAACTTTTTTACGTTCGTCGAGAGTTGGAAATTCTGAATATATGTCCCTTTCTACGTATAGTTTTTATTGTTTCCGCGAATAATCATACAGTTTATTTATTTTGAAATTTATAGACGATATTTAAAATATAGCTCAAGAATTATATAATTATATATGAGGACGTGAACTTCAAAACTCACCTTATCGAAATTTTTAAAAATGAAATTTCTGTATGAATCTATTCTCTTAATGTATCTGAATTAAAAAAAAAAAAAGAAATCTATAATCTCAGAAAAAAAAATTAAAGTGCGTTTTGGCATTGTAAAATCTTGGTGTTTACAATGAAAACTAATATTTTTTACGCGATTTTTTTAAATCTCAAAAAATTTACTTTCTGGAAAAGGATAAATTTGAATGTCACATTACGCTATTCCAAATCTATTGAAACTGATGCATATTCCTGGATTTCTTTACGATCATGTTAAAACAGACCATTTAGATGACAGAACTATTAGATAAGATTGCTGAAGGTGAATTTTAAACTGAAATATATGTATCTCTTAAATGATTTAAATTTTAAAATGTATGTTGTTAAAATATATAAATGTCTATATTATATACAGGGTTGCTAAAAAAATCGGTTGATCTTCTTATTGTAGATTAGAACAGCAGAAATTCGTTTTGGAAATGCGTTTTACTTTTCTATATGATAAAATGAGACGGAATATTTTAATTTTTTAGACAGTGCAGTTTTGTTACATTATTTTTAATGAGTTGGGACGTTCTTCATAATCTATGCTTGACTCATGATTTTTTTCTTTCTTGTTAATATTAAAAATACATTTTTTATTATTTTTGTTTTCGTTTTAAAGTGTTACAGATCGACGGTTAGTTATTATTTCCAAAAGAAAAAAAAATATTGCTGGTTTTCCACCTGAGATTCATTCCTGCTGATAGCATATAGGAACAAAATAATAAAGAAAATCATGCCGGTATCATAAATTATTGAACACTTTCCAACTTCTTTTACCTACTATATTTATCCACTTTCAGTTTTTCGAAATAGTCTGTGCATTTATGTAATATATAACATTAAAGAAATTTCGATGAATTTATTCAACAAAAAATCATCAAAATATACTTTAAATAAATTACTGCAACAGACTGAAATACTTCCGAATTCTTTTCTGTATCCTTTATAAGTGCCACATATAACCCTTTTTTCCTCTATGACAAACATTCTGTAGCATAGTTTAAGTCTGTTTTCGCATAAAAGGTTGGTATTTTCTAACACATATGGGTCATTTTCTCTAAAACAGTGATATTTTTGTCTTTGCTTCAAAAATAATGAATAAAATTGTATATAAATGAGATAAAATGCTAGAATACTTTAATTACATGTTTTTATATATGTGTATCAGGATAAAAAGGGATTTTTTTAAACATAGGCCATTTAAATACATTTTTATGCTATAAAAATGTCATTTCGCTGTGTGTCCTTTCTCCTCCTTAACACAAAAGTAGTTCCCAAAAGTTGTCCATCCAAATATATGTAATTTTTTTGTTGGTTTAATTAATGATAAATTTCATAAACGCTAAAATTTGAAAAAATAAAGATTTTTTATTATTTATTTTTCTGATAAAATAATTAAAATTATTCTTTAGTTTGTTGTCACGTTGGTTGTTGTCATAAAATGAAAGTAATGATTATCTGCTGTGACATCATTTATATTGCTCCAGAATTTCATCTGTGAATAATGGCATCATCAAAGAAGATAACTTGAATTATTCTTTTTTGGAGTGTAAAGTCTGGACATGTAAAATTTGTTGATTTCCAGAAACAAATTGCTAAGTATTTTTATTGACTGTGACTACAGTAATTCTTTTATTTACTTAAATTCTATATGGAGAGCTGATTCAATTATTAAACCTCATTTTATTAAGTTTCTTTAAGCTTCTTTTAAGTACAATTTATTTTTGTGCATATATTTATGATAGTATACAAGCTAACCCTAATTTTTGTGATTTACCTGTGTTCATTCACTTGTATCTAAGGCGAGGGAATGAATATTGTCTCGAATTTTTAGAAATTGTAATTGTGAATATTTATTAGAAAATTTAACTTTTTAAATATTTTATGTAATTGTACCGCAAATTTACTGTTTCGAAAGTTAAAAATGTGTGTTTTTGTAAGCTCTAATTATGAAAACATTAAAATTGTTTTAAAAAAGTTGAACTTAAGGGTGTATTTCGATTCAAACTGCTTAATTTCCGATTTATTTTTGAATTCATTTTTGCTCTCAAATACACCAAACTTTCAAAATCTCTTATTTGAAAAGTACACGAGGTGCCGTGATGGTCGATTCTTTGATAAATTCAGAAAATATTGCAATAAAAGCAATCGAAAACGGCAGTTCGAACCGATTTTTCCCAAGTGGGAGATCTGGGAACAAAAAAAAGGTCATACTGATAAGGTAATTGTTTATAACTCAAATTCTATTGAATTGAGCGTAAAAAGACATCACATGGCACCTCATACTTACTTTATCAGTCATTTTCTAATAGAATCTTAATAGGTATATACGCTTAATTATTCATATTTGGATAAAATATGTTTCCAAAAGTACTATCGATTAAGTATGAATTTCATAGATATTTGTGTAAACACTGTTATGTAACATTTGTAAAATATGAGTCATATAAAAAATATATATGTAAATCATTTTTATTCTATTGAATGTAATAAATCATTATTTAGAAATAAACTTTATTCATATTTCATTGTACTTTGCCATTTAATCACATTACATTTAATGGTTGTACAGGTATGCGCATTGCATTTATAATAAAAATGACAACTCATAATGTTTTTCAAAATATTATACCTTTCTATTTGTTTCAATTCTTGTTTTTATAAATTTTCTGCTTTTAGACATTCTTCTTTGTCATCTCTAATGATTATAACATACTGATAAGTACTAAAAAATGTAAAATAATGACTGTTGATATGCATTTTTGAGTACATATGTAAAGGTTTGTATATCATCACTCTTATATGCATCTTTTTGAGTTAGAATTTCTAATTCTACAGATGAATTAGCCACAATTGAATCCTACTAAATTCATGAATGTTAGATCCATTCTTCTGGATCTTTAAGCCAGTTTAGAGTTTGGAAATTGTAGTTCTATGAATAATTAAACTTTTCCTCTTAACTATTTCAATTTGAAACATAACTCTCAAGCAAATAAAATACTAAAATTGTCTGGTATTAGTGTTGATAGTCCAAGAAATTTGTGAAGAGAAAGTTGAGGAAAGAGACAATAAAATAAATAAAAGGAAGAAAGTTTCTAGTGATCAATGACAACTATACGGAATATTCAGCAGAAATAAGAATATTAGATGTGAAAAAAATATTTTCGTAAATATGGCATTTAGACAAAGATGTTAATTTTACTATATATATATATCCTTCTATAGTAAAAAAAACTAGCCTTAAAAGGAATGACTCTTGGAATGATGCTGATGTGGAAGATTTCCGGAACTAACGAATCCGGGTTGTCCACTCCTTCCATGAGTCGAATAGACCAATCAGGAAAGGGCTCCGTCTATGCATCGCCGTATGGTTTCCATAAAGAGAGGAAAGGTTACCATCGCCAACAATCGCCAAGTTTGTCGCCAACTTGGCGATATATCGCCAAATTTGGCGACCAAAATTAGTTGTCAAAAGTGAAGCCAACTTGGCGATAACTGTAATATTTCGCCAAATTTTCAATTTCTTTACAACACCAGTCGTTTGATACATCATTTGAGAGGTTTGCAACTGCTTATTCATATAATGGATGTCTTGTGTGTTTTCCCTCATTCTGCTCCCCAGGGGGGACACATTTTTAATTTCTTTACAACACCAGTCGTGTTACACAAGATTTGAAAGGTCTGCAAATACTTATTCATATTATGGATGTCTTGTGTGTCACCCCCACACTCTGCTCTCCCCAGAGGGGGTCACATTTTTAATTTCTTTACAACACCAGTTGTGTGACACATCATTTGAAAGGTCTGCAACTGCTTATTCATATTATGGATGTGTTGTGTGACATCCCCCACTCTGCCCCCCAGGGAGGCACATTTTTAATTTCTTTACAACACCAATTGTGTGACACATCATTTGAGAGGTCTGCAACTGCTTATTCATATTATGGATATCTTGTGTGTAACCCCCTCCTCCCTCTGCTCTCAGAGGGGGCGCATTTTATAATTTCTTTACAACACCAATTGTGTGACACATCATTTGAAAGGTCTGCAACTGTTTATTCATTTTATGGGTGTCTTGTGTGTCACCCCCACTCTGCACCCCTGGGGGGCACATTTTTAATTTCTTTACAACACCAGTCGTGTGACATATCATTTGAGAGGTCTGCAGCTGCTTATTAATATTATGGATGTCTTTTGTGTCGCCTCCCACTCTGCCCCCCAGGGGGGCACATTTTTAATTTCTTTACAACACCAGTCGTGTGACACATCATTTGGAAGGCCTGCAACTGCTTATTCATACCATGGGGTATTGGCGAGCGCAGCAAGCAGGGGTAGCCAATAATTTGCAATGGTTGGCGAGCATAGCGAGCAGGGGGGCGGGGCCCCCCTAGTATATATATATATATATATATTACAGATGTCGCACTTTTTTCTGCCATTGAACCACGTATTGTATTGTGTTTCAATATATACTATAAGACACTTGTGAATGCAATTCTTATGATCTTGAATTTGAACAAAACTACATTTTAAAAAAGTCGCAAGGTTATTTTTTTTTCATTTCTTGTTTATAAGCATATTTACGTAAAATAAACCGATGGTGTTTCGCATAATATGCAGGTTTTCAAGTAAATAAAAATTTCTAGTAAATAAAAACTAATAATAAATATTTAGTTTTGTAACAAAATTATGTTTCTATACGTGCAAAAAAAATCGAAAAAATCTGGTTTGTACTTCAACATTTTTATGTGAATTTTTTCACTGAACAGTTGAGGTCAATTCTCTGCCAATGTATTAAAAATATATATAAATGGATTAAAAATATATATATGGATTAAAAATATATCCATAGAATTAACATTAGGAAATGAGTGATTTTGGGAGAATCAGATATCTTCTTATGAGCACATGCAATGTATAACTTGTATAACTCTAAAGCTACGACTATTTACTGCTTATGACAATGCCAACACAGAGTTATCGAGTTATTAAAATCTCCAATACGGTGAGTTACAATTAAAACAATAAATGAATGAAAAAGTGTGAAAATATGCATCTATATATTTTAAAATATAAGTAAAGTAAAAATTCTAGCCTAAAGATTCATAATAGGCAATAATGCATACAAATACATTACATATATTTTAATGTAATAATAATTATTATTATATAACTTGCAAAACAAAATTATTTTGGTATAATTGACTAAACCCTCAGATTTCAGTTGCTCAGTTTTGGGACCATTAGCCTACGGGGGATTACTCTCTGAGTTATCTAATATGTTTTTTTATGAGTAAAATTATGCTTCTTTTTATATATTTAAAAAAAATAATCTGAGACACACAAAATTCTCCAGTTGGACTAATTTTACTTTTATTAAAATCTTTGTTAGTAAAATTATGTTCTATAAGATAATATTACAATTCTAAATACACACCAGGATTTTGACCGGAAGGAGTTTTTGTCCGGGTGGGCAAAAAAATAATTAAACATTAATAAACTTTAAAAAACTTTCGTGTACATAGAATAGATAAGAGGAAGGGGGAAAAATTAGATAATCGGTTATTTTTTTTTATTCAATAATGGAACAAACAAGACAAAACAAAAAGTTTTTCATATTTAAATTTAGGCCAGTCAAATTGTCAGAAAAAAGGGCCGATAGATGCAAAAATTCTGCTAGAAGATTTTATGTTTTTAAAATGTTTATGGAGATGCTAGTAACAAGAGTTAATGGTTTTCCAACAAAATATCTCGAGGCTAAACTTTGTGGAGCCAAAAAAACTACAAAATTTTCGGACTTTTTTCAGTTTTTTGCTTATAACTCAAAAATTGTAAACTTTTTGCGTACCATACTCAATTACAAAAAGAAAGTACATTAAATTCTCCACAAATTTCATACTAAAACTTTTTTTTCTAAAGCCAATATTAAGTGCGCTACAGCTTTCTAAAAGTGACTCTTTTTTTCAAATTTTGTGAAAAATTTTCAAAAACGAAAATTTGACATAATTTTTCATTATTTTATTCTCTTTAATGTAACTTATTTAAATTACAGGTATTTGCTTGATAACAATCACGATGAATTACAACGGTAACATTGTAAAAAAATTAAGAACATTATAACTTTTTTGTATTTAGAGCTTTAGTTAAGAACATTAATATTAGCTATTTAACTAAAGGTAAGTAAAAAATGTTTTCGGTATTTTGCCTGTAACTCGAAAATATAAACATTTTGCGTAATATACTTAATTACAAAAAGAAAGAACATTAAATTTTCTATAATTTTGTTATAAAAACGTTTTTCTAAGCCCATTACTAAGCACGCTAGGGTTTTTTGAACATGTCACTCTTTTTTTAACTTTACAGAAATTGACCTATTTTTCGCCTCCCATTCCAAAAAAACTTTCATCACTAACAATGAAAATTAAATAGACCTGTTGATTGATGAAAAATGAATTTTTTAAGAAAGGCAGGCAAAAGTTGCACAAATTCTAGAAACCCTATAAGAAAACAATTACAAAGGGAGTGCTGGGGATAAAAAAAGAGAATGCAGATGGAAGATTGTGGTCAGTGACGTTCTCAAGCCGCTTTCGTTTAGATGCAAGTGTTCTTTTTTAAATACATACTCTTCTAATATGCTGCTATTAAGTTTATTGCATCTCTTCACGTACAGTAATGAAAAATGAGTGAGCTCTACCCAAAATTGTGTTTCATTTGCCAAACGGCTTCAAATAGTGATACTCGCGTTGTGAGCCAGAAAGAACTTGCCAAGCTCTTTGAACATAGCGTTTAGCGTCAAAGTAATATTCATCAAAAGTAATATTCATCAGTTTTTTGAAAAATAGCAAGGAAGTTAGAATACAGGATGATTGCCGAAAAACATATGCGAATGAGAGAATGATAGCAGCATACGTTCGTCGGGATGAAGATTCTACACAGACTATAGTTTGTCCCTCAGATCAAGCACTTCTTTCAAGCTTCAAGATAATTGCTTCTTATGTCACGAAGGTAATCCCGGTGACTTCAACGAAAAACAATAGAAAAAGACCTACGCAAAGAGAAATTTGATTCACAAAGTAATGAAATTAGGGACGAAAATTATATTTTTGAAAACTGCTGAAAAACGTGGGGATATAGGGTCCCAAAAAGTAATTGAGCGTATTCAGCACGAACCTGACTTGCAGATGCGAGCCTGACTTTCAGATGCATGGTATTATAGTTTTTGTCACGTAAAACTAGATCAATCTGTAACAAGTAGAGAAAAAAGAGGGCGTCGACCCGCATCATTCGTTGACGAAGCCAATGACAGAAACAAGAGCCGCTTTATTTCATTGCTTAAAACAAATTAAAAATTTCAAAACAAGAATTTCACAATAACAGAATTCAAGTTGAGCAGGCAAAGGAAGAAGCTGATGTCATGATAGTTGCCTCAGCCATTTCAAGAGCCGAATCTTTTGAAAGCGTTTAATTTTCGGAGAAGACATTGATCTTCTCGTGATAATGACGAGCTTAGACTATCAGCACAAAAATCAGTTTTCCTAAAAGCCAGGAAGAAGTAACATCGAAACCAAGTGATTTTCAACAATGTCGTTCAAATACAATTACAAGAATGTTTTTTTCACTCATGCAATCTGCAGATGCCATACAACATCCGCTCTTTTTGGGCAAAGAAAGTCAAAGTTTTGTAACACTTTGAAAAAACATGATCAGCTTAGAGAAATAGCCTGCGTATTCAATAAAATAGGTTTTACCCGTAAAGAAATCATCAAGGTTGAAAAAAAATCCATATTGCACTATATTGGATGCATAGCTACCACACAGAATTTGAACACCTTAAGGCTCCAGTTATTTGCTAAATTTGCCACAAAAAAGCAAAGTTCATTTTGCAAGACTACCACATACACAAGAGGCTGCGCAACATCATTTTCTCCGATGTTATCATCAGGTACAAGCTAGGATAGGAAACAACATCCCTCCTGAAGGATGTGGGTGGGCTCACAGATTCTCTTTCAGCCAGTTCAAATGTGCCAAGACCCGGCACTTGAATCCTTGCTCCATGTTGTGTCATGTAGCTGTAGAAAGGGGTGCAGCAAAGCATGTTATTTTCATAAATTAAGACTCAAATGCTCGGCAATTTGTAAAAAAAAATGTAATGGGATCAACTAAGAAAATGTCGACGACATTATTTATCAAGAAGGAGGGGATGTAAAAGCGTCACTGTGAGTAGTTTTTACTTACATTCAGTTAAATACTTAATATTAATGTTTTCTACTAAAGCTCTAAATACAAAACAGTTATACTGTTCTTAATTCTTATACAATGTTACCGTTGTAATTCATCATGATTATTATCATGCAAATACCTGTAATTTAAATAAGTTACATTAAAGGGGATAAAACAATGAAAAATTGTGTCAAATTTTCGTTTTTGCAATTTTTCCACAAAGTTAGAAAAAAAGAGTCACATTCAGAAAGTTGTAGCGCGCTCAATATTGGCTTTAGAAAAACAGTTTTATTATGAAATTTGTAGAGAATTTAATGTTCTTTCTTTTTGTAATTTAACGCAAACATTTTATAATTTTTGAGTTATAGGCAAAAAACTGAAAAAAGTCCGAAAATTTTGTGGTTTTTTGGCTTCACAAAATTTAGCCTTGAGATATTTTGTTGGAAAACCATTAATTCTTGTTACTAGCATCTCCATAAACAGTTTAAAAACATAAAATCTTCTAGCAGAATTTTTGCATCTATTTATGACAATTTGACTGGCCTAATTAGAGATTTCAGCATTTTAATCTTTGAGTAGTACGTGAGAGGGAGGAAGAAAGGAGAAAAGCAAACTTTCCGAAAGGAGAGTGTGGGGAGGAATTTAGTCGATTTCATTTCACTTCTTTCTTTTTTTATAAGAAAGCAAAAACTGTATATTTACTTATTTATTAATTTATATATATATTTAAAAAAAACTAAATTTTCTTAAGATGGTATCAATCACGTGTTAGTTAAGAACTTTCTTACAAATTAAGTAGTCTTAAATACAATTAAATAATCAATTATTATACCGATTCAATGGAAAATAGTTCCCTTCTGTTTTATCAAGCTAGTCCATTCAAAAGGCATATAAAAGTTATTTGTCATTTTTAAATGATTTTCAGAAAAAACTAACATTATGAAACCGTGCTTAAAAATATTTCAAAAATTGTAATTTGAGAAAATTTAAAACTTCAAAATTAATACGCAATAAATGCCACTTAAATTCATACATTAGGAAGTAATTGTGCATGAATGAAGAAGGATTTATACTTTCGAAACCCGTCACTTATTTTATGGTTAAACATTTATTTATATAGAATAAATAGTTTATTTGTCAAGAAATGTAAAATATCTAGCATTCATAAAATGTTTAACATTTTTATTCAAAATGAATGAATCAATGAACAATCCTCACTGAATCAATAATTCTTCATGTAAACACGGAATATACCACTGAAACTTTTTAGATGTAATAGTAAATATATATATATATATATATATATATTATGGTATTAAATTATATTAAATTATTAAATTATATTTATAGTAATTATTTTGTTTTCTTTTAGAAGAATAATTATCATATCTAAATATATAAACAGTGGCGCAGCCAGAATTCAGTTCTAGGGGAGGGGGGGGTTGAGTTTCTGATAAAGGTATTTTCCGGTTATTTGAATCACCGGTTAAAAGAATCAGTACTAATTAGAATATTTAATGTATAATACTTAAACTCAAAGAGCATCTGTATGGCAGGAAATCATCATTCTCTTAGCATAATATGTCTCAGAAAAGTGATTTAGTTCAAATAATCAATTTTTATCTAACTAATGCTAAAAAAAATTACAATATGCACTTTCACAATTTTAAGTAGAATTTTTGCTGTTTAAATGAATCAGTTTATAAATGAAATTTGATTCAACAAAACGGCAGATTCCGAAGTACACTAAAACGTTTAAATATTAAGTTTGGTTTTGATTCACATAAGCGGCAATTATAGCGATCTTTTTTAGCTCTAGGAGGGGTTTTAACCCCAAAACCACCCCCTTGGCTGCGCCACTGATATAAATTAAATGAAGGAACTCAAATTTAAGTGCAGTAAAATTATTTCAGTAATCAGTGGTGTCCAAATTCGTAAAGCCCTGGTCTCGACGGAAAAAAATATAGTTCTAAATCAAAAACTTTTTTTTTTTCACAGGTTTAAATAAATAGTAATTTCATTATAAAATGTAAAAATTAACTCACTTACCTTTTCGCACATTCTTCTCGGAAGATTTCGCTGCTCGGTGTAACATCTCTGGCACATCTTTTGAGAATATCCTCACGTAATTTATATTTTTCTTGATAAGCTGTGTCTGGTTCACATGTATGTGCCGATTTTTCGTCTATTTTTTAATCACCCTCGGGGTTAATTAAAGTAGCGCTTCCCCGACATTTAACGTTGTAGCAAGTTAACTTTCATCTATTGGCACTGGGTTTATCTTTTATTCTATTATAATATCCGTCATTTTTCCTGTATAACTTTCCTTTATTTTTGCCGAGGACTTCAATAACTGTTTCCTCCATTTTAAAACTTATAATTAGAAAGTGCTTTTGTAACTATAAAATTAGAACAGTCGCAACGGTTTAAATAAGTTCTACACAACTGTTTTAAAAAAAAAAAATACGCGAATATGATATCCACATTTGGCTGACTAAATATTTTAGGAGGCATCACGTCCCATTGGTTGAAGGCGCAAAAAATCCATATAGAAAAGAAACACTGGTGAGAACTTTAAAAAATCCGCAACTCACAGCCCATCACTCTTAATTCCTTTATGTGAATTAATTGTTGGAAAAAAGTAATCGAAAATGAAACTAATGTCACTTTAGAGATAACGAATCAGTTCTTTTTATCTGCCAAACCGAGAACATGTGTTGCTCCACGTATTTAACGAAAGGTAATTATTTCTGGAAAAAATAATCAAATCGAACTATGTTGCTAATTTTCTTAAAATTCTTTTAAGAAATTTAAGACTTATGTTAAAATTAATTTTCCTGACATTTCTTGCTCATTAATAACATTTTACATACGGGTATGTTTTTTTTTTTTTTTTTTTTTTTTTTTTTTTTTTTTTTTTTTTTTTTTTTTGTCATTTCTTGCTTAGTTACTAGAAGTTAAAAAGGTATGATCACCCCTTTTCAGCATAGGTGATTAATGCGGATGGTCTATTGGTATTTGTCGTTATCAACCTGTCACCCATGTGGCACACCTGTCTTCTCTTCCTGGGGAGATTTTTCACCGAATGATATGCGAAGAAATCTTATGTTGTTAAAATAATTATTGCCTTTTCAAAGTGCCAAACAGTATTTGAGAGATTTTCAAATTGTATTTTCTCATGGTGAATGTATCATTAATTTGAAGAACTGCAATATAATGCTCCAATAATGTAGTGAAAGCGAATACTTTCATCAAAGTACAGAATTGTATTTACTATCTATTAAATAAAATAAAATAATTGCTTGTAAATTTTAAATACTCGAAATGAGTAGAATAAAGGGATCCGCTTTTTTACCCAATTTATTTAAATGTAAAAATGTGGTTTAAATATAATTTTAAATTCGAGCAAGTTTAACGAAACTGTGCAGAGCAGTATTGAATTTCACCAAAATTAACTTAAAGCATTTACATATTCAATTTTTTATGGGGATTTTTTTTTACTGTTTATTTTTATTTAACAGTTTTATTGCTTGAAACATTTGTAGCCACATATCGAAAGATACGAGTTAAAATAAGTATGCAGTTAATGTAACTCCCGTGTTGAATTTCAAAATGTACATTATTCAAAATCAAAACTTTATAAATAATATTTTAACTATAACAATTTGTTTTAAATTTCAATTAGTTGTTGTTACCTAAAACTTTGTTTTAAACTACAATCGACTCTCGTTAATTCGAACTCTTCGGGACCTCAAGAAATGTTCGAATTATCCGAAGTTCGAATTATGGAAAACATGCTTAATATGGTACTATTACAAAGGAATTAATGTTATAGGCTATTTCCATGAGTACTTGTAGTGTAAGTCACAGGCTACGATTTTTGGCTACCAGTATTATAGAACGAAAAAAATGTGATTAATTCTATTGGCACATTCTCATTAATTGAATAAGACCAAGCAGACTTTTCGAAAATAACGGTGGCTAACAAGCATAGCAATTATTAAGTTATGTGACTTACACTACAGAACCCATGGAATTAGCCTATAGTGTTTTTTAAATTAATTTCGTCTGTTATCATTAGAATATGACTTAGTATTAAATTAGAATGTATAAATACATAAACGAATTAAAAGATTAGAAACAAGCACTATGGAAGAAAAATTTAAAGTGTCACTTATAGACAGATGGGGCTCTAATAAAGTGGATATCAAATGAATTATATTATATGTATACTCATTCGGAACAATTAAAAAAAAAAAACAAAGATAAAAATTTATTCAAATGATCTGAAATCCGTGAGAAAGAAAAGAAAAATGAAAAATCGGAATTCTCGTTAGTTCGTATTAAACGAAGTCAAGAGAAAATGAGTTCGAATTAATGAAAATTTTTAATATTATTCTGCCATTGAAAATTTCGGGACTTAATGTTTAGTTCGAATTAAGTGAAGATTCGAATTATCCGATTTCGTATTAACGAGAGTCGACTGTATATTTTAAATATATATATAAGCACGCGTTTTTATAAACAAGAATTCGAATTCGAAAGATTCGAATTATCCGATTTCGAATTAACGCGAGTCGACTGTATATTTTTAAAATAACCTATATATATAAGCACGCAATTTTATAAACGATAAACTGTAAAATAAAAAAAAAATATTTGCATTAAATACACATTTTAAAAAACAAGATTACATATTATTATTAAAATATACATTAAATTATGCATTATATATTAAATTACATATTAATAATATATTAAAATTTTATTTTTATTCCTAAATATTGTATTATTAAATAATTTTATATTATTTATAATTTTAATTTAGTTCTTTAATATTGTTTATTTTTTATATTTATTTATATTCATATTATGTTATATGTATTGATTAATATATGTTACCCGCCTATGTGGGTAATAACGCCCTACAAACAAAACTACAAAATAAAATGGAATAGTTCTGAGTAGATTGCTAAATTAAATAAATTAAAATTCATTTTCCGGTGATCACGAAATATTTTCCATTTAGGAAAGATTTTTTTAAAATTCCTATTTTAAAAAGATTTCGCTTTAGTCGGGTTTCTTTATAGACAGATCCATTTTACCAGTTTTTAAAGCATTTAGTATGCTTAAATACTGCATTAATTGCCAAAAGATGTTAGCCCCACAAAAAAATTTCGGAGCCCACCTCTGACATGATTCGCTGGTTACGACCCTGCTCTACGGTCTGTTTCGACATAATATGGACGTGATAATTGAATATGCAAAATAAGCGCTATTTTTTATATTATACATTAAGTCTCGTCTACATATTTCTTCAAATTCGTATATTAATTCACAACAACAATAAAAACTATACGAAGAAAGGGACATATATTCAGAATTTCCAACTCTCGACGAACGTAAAAATGTTCTAGCACTGTATGTACGTCCCCTCTACTGTGATATCAAAATGACGTATGGGGGTAGATATACAGGGGGTAGATATCAGGCGCTCGTAGAAAGTGAAATGTTGTAGTACTGGATATCTACTCCCTTCTACTGTGACGTCAAAATGACGTATGGGGGCAGATATACTGGGGGTAGATATCCAGCTCTCGACAAAGACAAAATGCTCTGCATTGGATATCTGCCCCTTTCTGGTATGGGGGTACATATAATGGGGGCAGATATCAGGCCCTCGTAGAAAGTGAAATGCTGCAGCACTGGATATCTACCCCCTTCAAATGCTGAGCTCAAAATGGCGGACGGGGGCAGATATACTGGGGGTAGATTTCCAGCTCTCGCCGAAGACAAAATGTTCTGCATTGGATATCTGCCCCTTTCTGATATGGGGGTATATATACTGGGGGCAGATATCAGGCCCTCGTAGAAAGTGAAATGCGGCAGCACTGGATATCTACCCCCTTCTAATGCAGAGGTCAAAATGGCGGACGGGGGCAGATATACTGGGGGAAGATTTCAGCATTCCCGAAAATACGCCTATTATCCGGATGCACAGAAAAACGGGACTCGTCAGAAAACAGAATACTGCTCCATTCATTTCTCCTCCAGTTGACATGCTCGGTTGCCCACTCCCTGCGCGACGATGCCTTGATGTTAATCTAACACATACCATTGGTCGGCGAGCATACAGACCTACAGCATGGAGCCGGTTTCGGACAGTCTGAGTTGAAATCGTGGTGCCTGTAGCCGAGCGAAGGTGTTGTTGGAGAAAAGTAGCGTTCATGTTTCGGTGTCTCCGAGCTGTTAACGCTGAATACCGATCTTCATTGGGCGTTGTTGCCCGTCTACGACCTTACCCTGGTCTTCGGCCTGCCCACGCACTCTCCAAAAAACGGTTCCAGATCCTGGAAATGACACTTTGTGACACTCCAATGGCTTGCGCTACTTCGGCTTGAGTTTGGCCCCCTTCTAACCTACCAACAATTCTCCAAGCTTCTGAATCTGTCAAATGACTTCCCTGAGACATCGTACTCATCGAAACAAAGCAATCACTGAATGCCGATCATCCTTGACTTCATTCTCTTTTATCCAGTTGAAAGTCAAATTTCATTCGCTGCCGCTGAAGCGACGTTTTTGACGTCGAACTCTATATTTGTATACTCCACAGTTTGATACCAGAAAAATTTGCATTTGTGATTCTCTTCTTCTATTTTCGGCAAAAAAATTTCGTTTATAACTTTATTTTATATAAAACTTCAAATATCCTTTAATTGTTTTGAGCAGTGTATTTGCTGAACTTGGCCAAGTGAAAAACTCATTTCACTTCAAATATGTGTACAATAACTATGCAAACGCATAAGAGAAACAAAATCAAAATTCTTTCCAAGAAAAGTGGTGAAACAAATTGAGAAAATTCTGCTTTGAAGTCAGATGTGCCAATCTCTTATAGATGTTAATACTTTAAATTTCGCGACCACAATGCTAAAATTAAGTGATAGTCTATAGTGAGAATTTAAAAGGTTTATCAAAGTTTTATAAGAAAAAACATACTTATTCAAATTTTACTATGGCATCATTTTCAGTTATTGAAACACTCCAATTTTATCGTCTTAATCTCACTATGAGAAATAATGAAAGAAATATAGAAATGTAACAGTTTTTCAGTAAAAATGAGATTTTTTTAATATTGACGCCTTTTTCTGTTTAATTTTTTTAAGTTATTTTTAATTGTAATACAGAAATGGCATACCGAATATTATGACAATCCGAATGTTTCTATTTTTCCCATAATAATGGTTAAGTAGCTCGATTGACACCAATTTGAAGAAAATATTTAAAATACATTTAAAATATAAATGAAAAAATAAAGATGGAATTATTAAAAAAACGAAACTATTAAACAAAAACATAATTAACTATGAATCCATTAAATGTATTAATTATTGCGAAGCTTGATAAATAGAAAACGATACACATATAAAATAAATATAAAGATTTCAAAAAATAGTAAAATTGTGTATTGCCACATCAAATAATAGCAATGTATCTTATTAGTAACTTGTAAAAATAGATAAAAAAAAATATGGAAAACACGAAGAACAAACAATTTTTCTCTTAATCTAAAACTATAGAATAGAAAAAATAGCACCTTTTTCAAACTGCCGAGTATCTTTTCCTATACTTTTTTTTATTTTTCTTTGCTGCAGCGATGTATATCCATTTAATGACGACCAAGTACTCTTAATTCTTACTACGCTTAGCTAAGCACAAAATTCAGTTCACTTTAACTCAGGGCATGAAATTTCAGCTTAAAAGATACTCGCCAGACTAAAATTTTTACTCGCCACTATTTCACATTCATTCAGACAATAACATCAGCAGTTACACCTGTCCCGAAAATGAAATATTTAAGACAAATTTAATATAAATTGACGATTGTTATAAGGAGCAGTTTGTTAAATACAGAATATTTTACATTTATGAAAAATATGGGATATTTTTAATATATTGACAGATATAGTATGAAAAACTTTCTATTGTCCAAAAAAAAATGCAGAAATTGATAAAACGAAACATATTTAATGCAAAAATAAAAATAATAACATTAACTCAAAATAAGATTGCCATGAGGTTTCAGCGATTAAAGAAATACATACCAATGATAAGTTCCTGTACTATTAGCACTTCAGGTTTGTGTAGTGCTATCTTTCTGCCCTGAAATACCACTTATCAATTGCAACTGCATGGTCAAACTCTGTCAGAGTGGGTCCATTAACAGAAATTCTGAGCAAGAAATTCATTATCGCAGTCTTCAGAGAGTTCCTGTATGCTGTCTTGGGTCTGTTGTGATAGCTAAATCCTCTCTCATTTAAAGCTGTGCTTACTGGTAAAACAGCACAAAATGTTAAGATCTGGAGCAAATTGGTTAATCTTGCTGAACATTTTTCAATGTAAACTTTCTCCAGCATCTTTTTCAGTGTCAGTGATGGGAACATACATTCTGCCTACTCTGCCAATACAATATCTACTTTTTCATTAAAGAGATTTGGGTTCAAATACATAAAGAATTCTCTTTATTTTCTCTATCCCAAATTCAAGAATCTTTTCTTTGGGGGACAACCCACGGTGTCAAAAATATGCAGACATGCTAACACATCTGATTGTTGCATCACAAGTTCTTTGTTTTGTAATACCACATTTAAAAGATTCAATTTTCGATAGAAATCAAAGAGGAAGTACATACCTTTAAGAAATTTATAATCCTTCAAAGTTCTCGACAAATTCTTAGCTTTAGAACTGTTATTGTCTTTTCCATGGGCCAATTCTTCAAGATGGCTCACAACAGTGTTTCAAGATTGCAAGAGAACTTATACTACACTTTTTTGTTAGATAACCGCCTAATAGTGTGAATATCACTCAGTTTAAGAATTTCTTCTCCTAGAGTTTCTGCTATTTCTTTTAACATATGAAGTCTTTTAGAAGAGGCATGAGAAAATTTAAAATTACTTCTAACAATTGAATCAAATGATTTTATATATTCAACTTCACTACATGCATTCAAAACAGCTAACTGCAGACGGTGAGCAAGGCAGTGAATGTTTATATATTGAAAACAAGTAGATTTCATTTTCATAGCTAAACCTGATTTCTATCCAACCATATTTCCAGCACCATCAGTACCCAAGTCTGTTTCAGACAGGGAAATTTCATTCCTCAGTAGGAAAGATGAAGAAATAGGCGACGGAGCATTTTTACTTCTTTTGAAAAATAAATATCATCGCTTCATTTTGAAATACTTCCGTGTATCGCTGTGCATAGTTTGATTTGAAGCACAACATTTTAAAAGACGAAACTTACTCGCCAATCTTAAATATTTACTCGCCACTGGCGAGCTGGCGAGTGGAAATTTCGCGCCCTGCGTGGTATAACGATCGTAGAAAGAGAAAAATTAAAAAATATATATTAAAGCAAAAAAGTGTGGCGAAGTAAATATTATTCAGCATTAAAAGTATTAAAAAGTGACTTACCGATATAGTAAAATAATATTTGGAATAAAAGTGGAATTAAATATTTATTGCGCTGTAAAAAGTCCTGTAAAAACACACAAAAAAGCGAAACTCCGCGTAAATATACACTAGTTCTCGGTTAAATGATTCGATTGAGTTTCCTGTTCATAATTTTCCATATCTTATATCTAATCCTCTGCAGGGATTTCAATGTCTTTATTTTAAAATATTTTTACCTTTGTTAAATTTTACAAATCAAAATACACACTTTTAAAATACCTTTAAATTTTTTTTGAAATATTAAAGAATAAAATATAGTTCGAAATTTGCTTTTTAAAACTAAATTTTGTTTAGAGGACGAAAAATCATCTCATAAGATTTAGTAAAGGTTTTCTCCCGTTGAATCATTAAAGACTGACATTGTCCTCAATAGAAATGTCGCCTGTTGCTCAGTCACTGAGGTGTTCCTCCACTGTTAAGAGATCTCGAATTCAAGCCCCAGAATGGTCAGAAACAAACTGTGTTAAAGTTTAGTGTTACAGCAGTTGAAATTTGCTCGGAAAATTCAAGTTCTTTGAAGCTCACTGAAGATTGAGTTTTAAAAACTAAATTAAATTATTATGATTAAAAGTAAATTTACAGAATCTTGTGTATTTTTACTGATATCAAACTACAGATTAAAATCTAAATTTACTGAATAACTCCTCTGTTATTCAACACAATGTCGGTTTTTCTAATGTCTGTAATTTTACATAAGGCTTAAGAAAATGAAAGATCTTTAGATTCTCTTTAATTTCACGAAATTATTTTTAACAGTGTGCTGAAATAAATTTTGTTAAACTTTATTTCAGTGACGTAAAATATTTGCTGAATAAACCTTCTTTGCAAACATTTCGTGTAAGAAAACATTGTCTATGTTTAATTGAATGTATGCGAATGAACACGTTTAACGCCTAAAATGGTGCTTTCGATTGAATACGTTACTTTAGGAAATACGTTAAAATTATTTTTTTTTTAAATTACTATTTGGAAGGAAAATTACCATTAAATAATATTAAAAAAACACCGCTTCTTTACTTGAAAAAATTATTAAAAAAAAATACTATTTAATCAGGTTACATTGAAAAAGTACATTTTTTGATTACGTAATTTTTTGTAAATCCCTGACATTTTCATGTACTGTGCATATCTTGTACTGCACAGCATTAGTTACATAAAATCACCTATTATTGCGACCTTTTGAACGTTCATATGACTGCCATTTTCACTATGCAAATCTATTAACATGGTAAATTTATTAATTTGCCTATTTTTTATTGGGCAAATAGTCTCGAAAGGTGCATATTCCCCACTTGTTTTTTATGGGGTATTAGATTTTTTTTTTCAAAATTTGTAAATAACTCAAATAAATAAATAAATAGACCAGGCAGATCGTGTAAACTACATAGCAACTAAATAGCGTTTTCAGAGAAATTTCTGTTGTGAAAGTGTTTAAAAAACACTAAATGTGAAATTCTTGTATTTATTTATACAAAAAAAATTGTAAGAGCTTTTGGTCTATAGTTATTTGGGTTAATTGTCGTTATTATTAGTATTTTTTAGGCAACTAGACTATGAGGAAAGAAAGATTATATTTCTATTTTTAGAAATTAAATGCAATTTTAGCAACACTGTCGGATAGAGAGAACCTAGCTGATATATATATATATATATATATATATATATATAATAAATATAAAAATATTCTATACAAATGTTACAAAATATAAATATTCAATATACAAATGTTCAGACTTTAATTCAAACGAAAATTAATATTTTGAAGCTCAATTACCAGACCCTACAGAATCACATTGTAAATTTATGGCACAGTTGCCCAATGAAACCTGAATATGCATGTGTAGTACTATGAAATCTTGGTTTGAATTGAAAATCAAGGGGGCTCAGTTAAAGTTTTTTTGCAATTTATCCAAATTTGATTTTCTGGATAATGCGGGTTTTGAAACATACGCCCTTATATGTGTATGTCGATTTATTACGGAGAAAACTAATGTGATCGTTTGTCTTTCAAAAAATTATATTTTTTTTCAAAAAAAGGATAAAATATTGGAATGGATTGAAATTAATATAATATATCTTGTTCAACGGACTCATTATCTTGCAAAAATTTCGAGAATCTGTCGCATTGCAGTAGAAACTGCAATTATAAAAATATTTTTACTACAACTTTACTCTCAAAATCTATAGGGGATAGTCCATTGGCCGAGAATATTAAATTTTGGACCTTCGTTCATCTTCATGATTCGATATTGACTTGCAGAGATCCTGTTTTTTTTATTGCCAAAACCATCAAAGAGTACTATGTATATACTAAAACAACATAGCGATAAATAAATCCACTAAATTATACTGGCTCGTAACAATGCAAAAAAATAAATGCTAAATTGTCTATATTTTTGATTTAAAGTGAAATCATCTTTCGAAATTTACATTGAATTTCCTCTAACAAAATTACTCATAAAATTCACACGCTTTCTGAAAAAATATTTAAATGTTATTAAATTAATTACATACTGAAACAACGACGAATACGTTCCAATATTCAGATACAAATGCAATTCAAATATCTTCAAACGACTAAATTAGTTTTCAAGTATAGCTCTGTTAGCTTCGAGAAACAAGCGTGTAGAATTTTTAAATGACAAAGTGGAATTTCCTTCAAATTTAAGTTACACGTCAGCGCATGAATGATATTTATTCAATCTCCTTTCTCACAAAAGCAATGTAAACGTAATATAATCTATTTTATCGTCTCATTCTATCGCAATAATGTAACATAATGACGATCGTAATTCACTAGAAATTATTATGCAAAGTTACTGACAGATAATAATTTAGCATTAAGTGGCACACAGAATAATCGTTATTAAAATCCAGAACATTCGAACAAATTCAGGTGTTATTTGACAGTTAGTTATTTACTTATCTAATTATACAAACTTTAGCAAACGTCTCTTTTTAGGCTTGCTAAATAATCACCGTCTCTTCTAAATTAGAATCTTTCATAGAGGTTTGAATCTGCAAATTTAGATAATTGCTTTTCATGTATATGCAACTCATACTTGCTTATTTATACCTTGCATAAATGGTAATTATCAAAACTCGGTGCAGCATAAGTAATATTTTAATATACAGTCGAGTCTCTATATAACGAAATACACCGTTCCAGTAAAAAATTCGTTATATAGAGAAATTCGATGTATAGAGAATGATGTTAAAATCGTATTTAATGTGTGAAATTTAAACAAATATTATTTTTGATCTTTTGAATTAATAATTTGAAACGTTTAAAAGTAAATATTAACCTAACATTTTATTTCTTAATTATTTAAGCTGTTTCAAAAAAGAGAATAGACATTTATTTGAAAGCTTAATGAAAATCAAATAAGGAAGACTTGCATTAATTTCAGGCGAACAAATCTGTGATTTTTTGTTGTTTTGATGTTAAAATTGTTACGCTCTAAAAAAAAAAAAATACTCAAATTTTAGCAAGGAATGAAAAATTGTAGTTAACATTTTCCTCCATTTGAAAGCCTCTCTTGTGTGCTTCTCATTGATTCCTCTCTTACATGTGCATCAATCCAATTGACTCTGTTTTGAGGAAGATGTGGAAAGGTGTGTGGGAAATGAGATGAATTCGTTGGATTTAAAGAACTAGGAGAGAAGTAATTAAAAAGAAAAAAAAACTTAGCACTGACGATAAATCAAAAATAAGTGATAGAAAATTGATTCCATATGATTTCGAAGCCTTTTAAAACTGAGTAAATTAAGACCAATTTATGAAAAAATTCGTTATATGGAGATCGATATTTCGCTATATAGAGACTGTTTTTAATGTAATCATGAAAAAAGGGAACTGTTCCTATTAAAAATTCGTTATATAGAGAAATTCGATGTATGGAGTTTCGTTATAGAGAGACTCGACTGTAATTAGATTTCTAAAACATGAGTAACATATAACCATCCATCCTTTCTAAATATGTTAAAATTCAGCACTATGGCTATATTTAATGTTATTTACTTACATGGAAATCTTTAACAAACAGAAGTTTATTATATATGTTTTAAATTTGTATTTCTTTTTATAATTTGATAAATTTGTCACATATAAACACCTTCTTTAAAAAATATATATGTTACAGGCGAAACCCGATTTTAGGCTAAGCTAGATTGGCCTAGGCCAAACCGGTCTATCCTAACGACCATCGGATAAACTAGTTTTTCCTAGGCCAAACCGGTCTATCCTAATGCCCATCGGATAAACTAGTTTTTCCTAGGCCAAACCGGTTTATCCTAACGCCCATCGGATAAACTAGTTTTTCCTAGGCCAAACTAGTTCTTCCTAAGGCCCATAGGACAAACTAGATTTTCCTAGGCCAAACTAGTTTGGCCTAACTCTTATAGGATAAACTAGTTTAGCCTGCTGTTTATTGGTCTGAACTAGTTTGTCCTAGGCCGATCTAGTTTATCCTAGGCCAATTCAACTTGGCGTGATTTTATTGAATTCAATGACCGCCTCAGCGCCAACATTCTAGTATGTCCTAGGTCCTAGGCTGATCTAGTTTAACCAAGGCCAATGTAATTTTTACGTGTTTTTGGCTTACAGGCTTCAAAGCCTGAGAAATAATGGGCTCGCAGGTTCTGTATATATGTATGTATACAATTATGTATGCATATATATACGCATGTTTGTACGTATGTACGTACGTAGACCGTAACGCGATAACTCTTGATAGAAATATCCGATTTGCTTCATATTTTGCATGTAGTTTTATTCTGATATGGTACTTTTCTGATTCGTTTTGGGATTTCATTAGATAAGAATAAGAGGGGGCAAACGGGAGGCTAATCCCCCATGGTTAATTTAGAGAAATGGATTTTTCATGCAGAATTATCACTTTTTATTTAAAAATTTAGCTATAGGATCATTCTGACAAGGTGCCTAAGTGTTTAGTTGTGGATGTTTATTGTTTAAATGTAAAAGAAAGGGCAATGTAGGTCACCTCCCCCGCTTTATAAAATTGAACAATTGTCCATAAATTGAAGCAAATCAGATACCTCTGCTCAAAAAATCATTCATCTGATTTAAGGAGGGTAATCCTCCATTTCTCCTTTTATACTTAATCATTAAACCCTCAAAACTATTCAGGGATTCGCCTTATACAAAAAACAAACTATGTTCAAAATTTAATCGGGAAATCGGATAAATCTGCATAAAAGCCCATTTGTCTAATTTAAGGAAGGCGATAAGATAAATCGTCCACTATCCCATTATAATTAACCAAAAATAAATAAATAAATAAATAAATAAAGAAGCGTCTGATAAAAATGAATTCATGTCCAAAATTTTAAGCAAATTGGACAATTCTGTATTATAACTAATTTATCTAATTTAGGAAAGAAAGAAATTGTACGCTTCCCCTTTATACTTAACAAAACAACTACCAAAATTAATCAGTGAAGCGCTTCATCAGAATAAAAAAATCAAAGATTTGTAGCAAATCAGTTAATTCGGCATGAAAAACCCATTTGGCAAAATTAGGTGGGAGCCTCCCTTTTTTCCTTTTGTTCTTAACTAATTAATCCCCAAAACTAATTAGGGAAGCACCTTACTAGAAAGAATCTATTACAAAAATTTAAGCACATTAGCAAATTCTGCGGGAAAAAAGCATTTGCATAACTTATGGGGTGCTACATTTATCCCCGATCCCTTTATACTTAAACAATGAACACCCACAACTAATCATGGTGGCGCCTCATCAGAATGCTCATATATCTATTTTTTTAATAAAATATGCTAAAAATGCATCGAAACCCATTTATTTGAATTAAGGGAAGGGGCGAAGCAGCCTCTCGATCCCCCCTCCCCCTTATTCTTCTCCAATGATCTCCCAAAATTAATCAGAAAAACTCCTCATAAGAATAAACCTATATAGAAAGTTTGATGCAAATTTCTATCAAGAATTATTGTGTTACGTACTTACGTACATACATAGATAGAGAACCCACGGGCACATTAGTTCTCAGGCTTTTATAGCCTGATGAGATAATAATACGTCAAATTACATTATTTCTATCAACAGTTATCGCGTTGCGTACATACATGCGTACATATAGAACCTGCGAGCCCATTATTTCTCAAGCTTTGAAGCTTGTGAGCTAAAAACACGTAAAATTACATTGGTCTAGGATAAACTAGATCAGCCTAGGACAAACTAGAATGTTGGCGCTGAGGCGGTCATTGAATTTAATAAAATCACGCCAAATTGAATTGGCCTAGGATAAACTAGATCGGCCTAGGACAAACTAGTTCAGACCAATAAACAGCAGGCTAAACTAGTTTATCCTATAAGAGTAAGGCCAAACTAGTTTGGCCTAGAAAAATCTAGTTTGTCCTATGGGCCTTAGGATAGACTAGTTTGGCCTAGGAAAAACTAGTTAATCCGATGGGCGTTAGGATAAATCGGTTTGGCTTAGGAAAAACTAGTTTATCCGATGTGTGTTAGGATAGACCGGTTTAGCCTAGGAAAAACTAGTTTATCCGATGGGCGTTAGGATAGACCGATTTGGCCTAGGCCAATCTAGTTTGGCCTAAAATCGGGTTTGGCCTGTGACATATATATTGCATTTAATTTGTTCATTTTTATAACTTTTTTGTGCTTTTAATTTAAGAAAAATTGCATTGCATTGAAAATATATAAGGTAATGTATATTGTTATTCTGGTTGAAAACAAGTTTATATCTGCTTATTTACCTTTTTTGGTTAATTTCTGAATTATAGTTTTAATTGTCAATTTGAATTAAGCTAAATACTCAGAAACTCTGGAATAAAAATTAATTTTAGATTGAAATGCATATGACGTCTAGAAATAGGTATCTTTGAAAAATAATCATTGGTTATAAGTATATGGTTCCTAAAGGTACCATTATTTTCCATGTAGTTACCGTTTACCGTTATAACATAAATATAATTCAAGAGAACGAAATTTTGTCTTATTTTATCAGAGATTTTCTTTAAGAAAATACTGGTAGCGAAGAATTTCCTGTTCATGAAATTCCAAAAACCGTACAGACACTGTAGTTGATTAGAAATTTTATTTCGAAATGTTACATATTGAAAAAGAAAAATGCCTTTAAAATAAAATGCGTACCAAACTAAATTTCCAGAAACGTTCAGGAAATTCAAAATTGCAGGTCTTACCATTTAGTCCATTTTCTAATTACAGCTTTTCAATTAATGTTTAAACATTTTTAGAGTAGGAAAAACATTTGTAGACATCCGAGATCCGCGACTGGGGAGGGGGAGGGGAAGGGGAGGGGTTGAAAAGTGCAAGGCAAAAAAAATTCCATTTCATAAAAAATAAATAAAATTATGCAAAAATATTAATGTTTAAAACATTTATATATTAGGAAAAACATTTGTGGACATCCAGGAGCCGCGACTGGGGAGGGAGAGGGGTGGGGGAGGGGAAGAGTTGCAAAGTGCAAGTGAAAAAAATTCCATTTCATAAAAAGTAAAGAAAATTATGAATAAATATTAATGTCTGAAACAATTATAGATTAGGAAAAACATTTGTGGACATCCGGGACAAGCGACTGGAGAGAGGGAGGTGGAGGGGAAGGGTTGAAAAATGCAGGGGAACAAAATTCCATTTCATAAAAAATAAAGAAAATTATGCATAAATATTAATATTTAAAACATTTATAGATTAGGAAAAACATTTGTGGACATCCAGGACCCGCAACAAGGGAGGAGGAGGGTAAGGGTTGAAAATTGCAAGGGGCAAAAATTCCATTTCATAAAAAATAAAGAAAATTATGTATAAATATGAATGTTTAAAACATTTATAAATTAGGAAAAAACATTTGTGGACATCCGGGACTCGCGACTGGGGAGGAGGAGGCGGGGGGAGGAGAGGACTTTGAAAGGGGCAATAAAAAAAATTCTGTTTAAAAAATTATGCAAAAATATTAAAGTTTAAAACGTTTATAGAATGAGAATGGCAGTGAAGGATACTCGGGTTTGTGATTAGGAAGACGGAGGTAAGGGAAGAGGAGGGGAGGGGAGTGGAAAGTGTTGAAAGAGGCAAGAAAAAAAATTAATTATATATATATATGTATAATTAATTATTAATTTAAATTAAGCCATTATTATTATTATTATTATTTATTATTATTATTAATTTTAATTAGGCCAATTATTAATTAAGCCATTTAATTATATCTATCTATCTATCTATCTATCTATCTATCTATCTATCTATATATATATATATATATATATATATATATATATATATATATATGTATATATTAGTATTTAAATCTTTTATAGAATAAGAAAAGCAATAGTGGGCATCCGGGATCCGCAACTAGGCTAGGGGGAGGGGGAGGGAAGGGGAAAAGGTTGAAAAGGGCAATAAAAAAGATCTGAAGCTTTTGACTGCATTCCCTTTTCTGGGTCTGACACCACTGGTTCAGTCAGTGGTAAATCAAAAACTAGTTTTTGGAAGAGCTTCATAAATGCTGACGACAGAATTCTGAAAGTACTTGCCACATAAGGTCAAACAAATATCCGTGAGAGTGAAACATATATTGCACTTGAAGAATACATATGTTCAGTGTACATGCCAAAATTAAACATTAAAACATTGAGTGAGCTAAGATGGTGGTTATTTACAAAAAAGCAAGTTGAAGGAACGAATATGCCTCCAACTCAAGCCGCCCTTTACCCAGCCATAAGAAGAGTTCATTATCAAGCAATAATATGGCAAAGAGCACACATTTTAAAAACTAATATTCCACCCTCAACTGATTTTGGTTGGATAATAAAGGGAAAATAATACCTACCTGTCATGTGTAACATGCCATGTGCTCCTCAAGAACTGGTTTAATCGGTGCGTTGTTCGTGTGTCAAGTCAAGATGTGTAGCATCCTGTAAATGTTCGCAAAAGGTATTACCTTGTAACTGAAATGTGTTCATGCTCGGGTGAGACTGATAAATGTGATAGTGTTGGAGGCCTTGATGATGTAAATTATGATGACAGTGGTACCGATGATCCTACTTTGTTCTAAAGTTAAACTTTTACTTGCAGTTTAAAATTTGAAAGTTTTTACTATTTAGGTATATGATGTATAATATAGAATATCAATACAAAGATAACAAATAATATTTAGCGTTACAAAATTTGCATCATTTAGTATTTATCATCACTCAGTTCCTTTTCAATTACCTTTATTACTTATTTTTTCCCTTGCACTTTTCAACCCTTCCCCTCCCTCTCCCACTCTCCAGTCGAGAGTCCCGGATGTCCACAAATGCTTTTCCTAATCTAAACATGTTTTAAACATTAATATTTATACATAATTTTCTTTATTTTTTATGAAATGGAATTTTTTTCCCATGCACTTTGCAACTCTTCCCCTCCCCTCCTCTCCTCTCCCCCTCCCCAGTCGCGGCTTCTGGATGTCCACAAATGCTTTTCCTAATCTATAAATGTTTTAAACATTAATATTTATTCATAATTTTCTTTATTTTTTATGAAATGGAATTTTTCTCCCCTGCAATTTTCAACCCTTCCCCTTCCCCTCCCCAGTCGCGTGTAATGGATGTCCACAAATGATTTTCCTAATCTATAAATGTTTTAAACATAATATTTATGCATAATTTTCTTTATTTTTATGAAATGGATTTTTTTCCTTGCACTTTTCAACCCTTCCCCTCTCTCTCCCCCTCCCCAGTTGCGGGTCCCGCATGCCCACAAATGTTTTTCCTAATCTATAAATGTTTTAAACATTAATATTTATACATAATTGTCTTTATATTTTAAGAAATGGAATTTTTTCCCTTGCACTTTTGAACCCTTCCCCTCCCCCTCTCCCTCCCCAATCGCGGGTCCTGGATGTCCACAAATATTTTTCCTCATCTATAAATGTTTTAAACATTAATATTTATTGATAAATTTCTTTATTATTTGTGAAATGGAATTTTTTCCCCTTCCATTTTTCCATTTTTCAACCCTTCCCCTCCCCCTTCCCCTCCTCAGTCGCGGTTCCCGGATGTCCAACATCTCTTTTCTTAGTCTACAAGACATAAGGAACAAAATGAGACCACTCACTATACTTAATCATAAAATTGCAAACGGGATGTAATTAGAAAACGGACTAATTAAGTACAGTTTGCTTTCTGATTAAAAAACAACCCGCACTGTAATCTACGTGGCAGAATACAAAACATACATTGTACATATTGTAATTACTAATGACTTTAACATTAAGAATACTGAACTTTAAACTTTCATAATTTCGAAATTAATTATCTGAGTAGTTTTCCCATTTAGTATCTTAAAATATTTACTGTGAAAATCACGTATGCTGTTAAAATAGGGTGTTAGTATTTGAAATTCTAGAGTTTTTCACACATGCATTATGAAAACGGTCCTATATTTTTACTTTCTTCTATATTCAATAAAAGAAAGTATTGTAATCGAAATTTCTTTCAAATTCGGGTTTTTGACGGATTTACACGTTTTAGGGGCAGAGATTCCAAAAAACCTGTTTTTACAAAATGTCTGCCTGTCCGTGTATCGCTGTGTCTGTCCGTATGTCGTCATTCTACCACTAAAAATTGTATGATGATATGCATAGAATTGAACCAAATTTTCTGTGAATGTTTTTTTCTGTGGCAAGCAAGTCTTCCTTCATTATTGGATTATTCCGCCGGAAGGGGGTGCTTCAATTGTGATTTTTGGGCCATTTTTCATATTGTGCCACCTAAAAGTGTATGAAGTTATGCATAGAAGTGAATGAAATTTTTTTGTGTAAGTGTTTGTCTATGGCTAGTAGGTCCACCCTGAATTTGAAAAAAATCAGCTGGAAGGGGGCGCTATAATCACGATGTCTGTGTCATTTAATTATTTTACCATTAAAAATGTGTGAAGTTGTGAATAGAACTGAGCAAAAATTTTTGTTTCAGCCGAAATACTTTAAGAATATCCTTACTATATCTAATGTTGTTCTCTTTCTTAAACATCAGTACAATGTCAAAACATTGGAGTTATAGAAAAAGAAATTGCTTTTTATTTCATCTTACAAGGTACTATTCAATCTTAATAAACAAAGGATAAGGTAACGATCATTAATGAAGGCAACGATCATTATCGGGCTCTTCAGAAATGTTCCTCTTAAATTGTTCATCCATGTCAACAAAAAAAAATTCCTTTTGTATGGATTTTAGTATTAGGGTTGTTTAAAGAAAATATGATATAAAAATAGGAAATTTTGAAAAACATTTAAAACCAATTGCTCTATGTATTTGGCTTTTTTTCTTAACTTATATTTTAGTATATTTTAAATCCTCTCTTTAAGACATAATATTTTATTAGTTTATGGAACACAACATTTTTCTCTGTATTTTTATAAAAATATGTTCTATATTTTTTAAATGCATTTTTACATGTTTTATTTTCAAAAGTAAACTTATTTAATGAATTTAGCGATAACTAAAACATAATAATTTTAAACTGTATAGCCTAAAATTGAGTTGTTTAAAATAAGGTAACAATAGTGCTTTTAGCAGAATTTTCATTTTTTTGTGCTAAATGCAATATAATACACTCATTGCCATAAAAATTTGCGCACCAAGAAATAATTGTGGGATCGTAACGAAACTTGGCATATAATTAGGTATATCTGAGGCAGATATGAAAATGATTAGAAATGCAGTGTGATTGCGCATTGGGAATGCCACTAGAGGGCGTTGAACTTCGTCCTCCTTGGAGTATAAAACTGGCAAGTTGAACTTGTGTGAATGTACATTTTCTTTTGCAAAGGAAACGCTGAGGTAGACATGCCGTTACGCAGCCGTCGAAGACAATATCAGCAGCTGTCAGAGTTGGAGAGTGGAAGAAAGATCGGGGTGATGGAAGCTGCGTGGTCAGCTTGGTGAGTAGCTCGTCAAGTAGGACGTTCTGATTTTACTGTAAGGAGGTGTTGGGGCCAGTGGACTGAAGAGGCGTCATTTACACGGCGACCAGGCTCGGGACGCCCTCGACAGACCAGTCGTCAAGAAGACCGTCACATCATACGAAACGCACGCGTTGAGCCAGCTGCCTCATTGACCCCTATCCAGACACAGGCAGCACCTTCACTACAGACCATTGCAAGGCGCTGTCTGAAGGACATCTGGTATCGCGGAGCTCATTACGTGTACTGCCAATGACACCCACCTACCGACGCCTCCGTTTGGAGTGGTGTCGCGCACGACGGGATTCGACTGCAACGGAATGAAACCATGTCGAGTCTAGATTCAATTTGAGCAGCGATGTCAATCGTGTTCGTCTGTGAACGCCCCTTGGTGAACGCATCAATCTTTCCTTCAATTTATAGCGACACACTGCTCCTACAGCACAATGACAGCTCAGCGGTATGTCCAAGACATCCTTCAGCCACATGTGTTACCACTAATGGCAGGGCTCCCAAGAGCCATTTTTCAGCAAGACAATGCTCGGGCACACACAGCAAAGATGTCACAAGCCTGCCTCCGCCACATTACCAGCCTTCCCTGGCCTACTCGATCACCAGATTTGTCACCAATCGAGCATATCATGTGTAACGGCAAGTTGGACACCCTACGAATGTAGTTGAACTCGAGGTACGTTTACAGCAACTGTGGAACGAGATGTCGCAGGACATCATACGGAACTTTGTATGCTTCAATACCCGCTCCTATCGCATAGTGCATTCGCGCTAGAGGGGGTCCAATAGAGTACTAAAATTTCTGTTCATTTGTACTTTTTTCTGGAATAAATTATCCTTTTTCTTTGGTTTTCTAATCACTTACTTATATCACAGTAGTATTTACGCATGTAAAATTTCATTTCATTTGGACGTATTTTTCTTGGTGCGCAAAGTTTTATGGCAATGAAAGTAATTCGTCTTTGGTTTTAGCAGAAATATTTTTTAAAATATTACTATTGTGTAAACTTTTACATTGATGTAACAATAATACTTATAGCAGAAATTTTTTTTTGTACTAAAAATATTATATTATTTTGTATTTGGTGTTAACAGATATATTTAGTAAAATATAATACTGTTTTGTAACCCTTTATTTTCGACGTGATTTCTAAGTTCCATTAAAGAAGATGTAATATAAACTTTATTAAATTTGTCTGCTAACAAAAGTGTATGATAAATTTCTTGCTATTAATACACTATTTAATACACTTTTATATACTATTAATATACAAAACTCAAATTATAATATTTATTGAATAAATCAATATTTTTCTCTATATATTATGTCGGAAATAATACTTAACACGTTCTAGCATTTTATTTTCTGTAAAGCAGGAGTATTCTGTGTATCACAAATATATCATAACATATTATAAAATTTTCCGTCTATAAAACAGTATTTCTGTGAATACGTTATGCCTCAAATATATCTTAAAAGGTTAAAGTATTTTCTAAAATTTCAAAAAGAAAATATTCTGCTTATTCCGGAGAAATGTGAAAAGTAATAAACTAAAATTGTAGAAAATCAAAAACTTGAATATTCCTTTTCGTGCTACCTATTTTCAGATTGATTTTCTCTCACAGGAAAAACCTTACGCAAAAGTTATACAGGCTCAAAATTTCAAACACCATAAACAAATATTGCCCATACAAGATGAAATTTTTCAAATGAAACAAGTTTTCTCGAAAAGAGAAACGTACAGTAAATGTGGGTATTGGTTTGTTATATATATATATATATATATATATATATATGTATATATATATAAACTGTTATTTTCTCTTGGGATAACAGAAAAGAAAGTGAAAAAAAGAAGTTAGAAACTATTGAACTTTTAAAGATCATACAAATAGTATCTGGTGATTGTTTATGAAAAATAAAGAAGCATTGTTAAATGTATAAAAAGTCGATAAAAAGCTTGGAAGATACATAAATTATTTTGTAAATGTAAGTAAGACATAGTGTAAATTTAGATTGTGAAAAGTGCTTGATTTATAATCAAAACATTTTGCGATTTTTTTTTGTATAAATGTACTTGTTTAGACATTTAATGGATACATTAAAAAAAAAACAATCAGATTTAAAATAATATAGCTTTAAATACTTCAACCTTTTAGGTTCCGCACTATGAATTCATGAAAGTTTCATCTTCCAAAGCGTTTTGTATGAATTTTTGAAAGTTCATTAAAATATTTATACAGTTAGTTAATACATTTTCGAATGATTTTTTTAAAAATAAAATTGATGAATTAAATTTGTGCTATATTGATAACTCTACTGAAATGAGATATTCTTAAAAATATTTTTTAACATTGTTTAAAATTAGCAAATATATAAATATAATGCTCTTACAATATACATATACACAGAAAAATATTTGTTAATTGGAATGTTTCCCGCTAACTCTTTCAGCGTCAATAAAGCTGAAAAAATGCCATTGAAAAAAGAAAGATATTTTTGTTTTGCGCATCAAATAATGCTTTTGGAACACCATAAAACTAATTAACTTATTCAAAAGTACATTACAACTAATCAATGTATTAAATTAATTTTATGGCGAGTTATTTCAAAGATACTTCAATGTATCGTTCAGTATAAAAGGTTAATGATTTTATATTTTATGCAAAAGATCGTTTAGAAATAGTCAAGTTACATATGTTTCGAACTTTACCACAATCTTTCTTCTATTGCACAATATAACTCACTTGTTCCAAATACATTATACCAGAAATACCACTGGCTTATTTTAACATCGAAGAATTAATTATTCTGTATAACCGTAAGAAATTCTTTATATAATCAGATGAACATATCGGAAATAAAGATCTTGAATTATCTTTAGGGGTTACTTATTCTAGATTAATTTTCTTTAGTTTGGAAAAAAATCCAGTAAGTAAGCGGTTTAAAAACATCACACGCCGTAAACATATATTACTAACGTAAGGTGTAAAAAAAATCATTTTTGTATAAGCTTGCTTGAAAGAAAATAGCGTAAGATAAATTTAGATACTGTTTATTATATACATCTGAGTTCTAATCCAGGGGTAACGATTGGAGTAATGCAAAAAGTTCTGAACTATTGAACTTTTGAACTTTCTATGCTGGACATCGGATCATTGTGTATGGAAAGATAAAGGTACTTAAGTAAAAAAATAAAAGATTATTAACAAGCAAGAAAGTTGCTTTGTTTTCTCTTTGAAAGGTTAAAAAGAAAGAAAAGGAGAGGCTTGTTGATGTAGTTGAAAAAGAAAAACTTTTTTAATGAGAAATTATTATCTGTGTAAATTTACGTTTTCGAAATTCATTTTCTAATCATTATAGTTTAAGTATGTGATATTTCGATGTATTTTTATTATTTGCCCTATTTGAAAAAAAAAAAAAATATATATATATATATAACCTAAAAGAGATAGTGATAATTGATCCGTACTTGATGTTGAAGTATGTTTATTTATTATTATTATCTTAATTCCCCGGAAAAGCTATGTAGAATCCGACTTCATATTATTGATGTAAAAAAAAAATATATAAACGATTATAAGAAATAAATGTGTTTTGTGTGGATTAAAGAAGAGTTAAATAACACACACAGACATGCATATGTGCGTATGTGTGCATGATAAAAACTTTGCGACTGTTTAGATTCCACAAGAACTAAAATAACTAAATTGTTTTTCCTTATAATATAATATTTTCTTTGTAAAATGTTATTTTAATTTTTTCACAAAATCGTATATTCTGTAATATTTATTTTTTAATAGCTTACTTATCATATTTAAGTTACTTTATTGGAAATCAAATAATAAATCTAAAAATGTATGAGAAAATGATTTGTTTATTTAATTTACAATTTAAATATCTTTTACTGGAATATGATCATTTTTTACTGTTTTATTACTTTATCTTTATACACAATTAAAATTACAATTAAAAACTACACCAAAAATAGAAATGTGCAATTATGATAATAAGTAAGCAGATTTTTTAGCTATAGAACAGTATAATTTCACAATACGCATAGATTTCAGAAATAAATTAACATTACAAAAAATATAAATAAATTTATAATTGAAAAAAAATTATAAATTAAAAAATAAATAACTTTATATATGAAAAATTACAAATACATTAATAAAAACATTTTTTTTTAAATATAAAAACATATATACAAAATTATATTTTTTCATGCTACCGGATTTTGCTCAAAAAACATACGCTAATGAGTATGTAAAAAAGATTCACTCTTGTAATTCGATATTCGATTTGTAAGCTAAGAAAGGAAAATCTTACGAATGAGAAATGCTTTACCGTTTCAAATAGTCGGAGAAAAGCACTTTCTTTGCCAAAAACGATTCTTCTTCGGGCATAAACAGATTTGGATAACAGAATAATCGTATCATAGCAATTTGTGTTTGTCATTGGAAAGAAACTTAAGAGAAAAAAGTTGTTCTGCTTCGAATTATTCTATTACAGATGGAAAATTAAGCATTCATCGTGATAAATTAAAAAATGAAAGATGCTTTAGAAAATATTTGATAGCGATTGCAGAATTTTTTAAAAAATCAGCTTCAAAGAAAAGAACACGTATGTGTATGTACTTCTGATTTTTAGATACGTTCGTGATTATATAAATACCCAGCACTTATAATCGCCGTCTGTCCTTCGATCTCCTTGTCTCTTTGTTCCCATAGAATAGCGCAAATATTGTTTAACTATATGCTAAAATATAATTTATGTAATTGTTCTAGAATTTTGCGAGTTATTTCAAATTTTGTGATAATCCAATGAAAACGTACAGGTATTATTACAAGTTTGCTGCATTATTTTAAGTTCTGACGTACTTAATGAATTCAGCAGTATTTCATGATAGATCATGATTGTAGATTGCCATATTGTTTAAAGCCCTATTTAAGAAAAAGTCCTAATATTCCCTTCTTAATGAGATGTGTAGAATCATAATAAATTCTGTATTCATGGATTATTGCATAAGAGTGCAGCCTCTATTGCACCAAGATCTGAATATTTATAAAACTAGTTATGGAAGAAATGCAATTTATTTGCCAAGTTGGACGTACAAATTCCGGCTTGTTAGTTTATGTATTAGTAATCATGTTTATTTTTTTTTTACACAGAGTGTCTCAGAATTATAGAGAGGTGAGATAAGGGACATCAAAAAGATTAATATTTTCATAGCATCCCGTGGTCGGAAATGTTTTCCTGGCGCGATAGTGACGACACAAAACGCAAGAAAGCCTCGACACGAATAATAAAAAACATCTTTATGATCTTTAGTACAAAAGAAAAGAAATAAACCCTAAGAAATAAGACATTAAAGATACAACGATGGACATCAAAGTCGTGGACATCATTCTAATTCCCTTCGGCACTGTTAAGTCTCTCGGTGGTTGTGCATTCTTATATTCGAAATAATATTTTTAACTTCTACTTTCAACGTTCCCATCTTAAAGGATGCCCCTTTGTTTTCTTAGTTTTCAAAATATTTCTAAAATTTTCGCTTAATTTAACATTTTAGGATTTAAAAACTGACAAACTGGAAATAAAACTGTAAAGCTTCATATAAAATTATGCGTATATTTTAGCGATATTTTGCATACTGAGAAAAATAATTGGATGTGGCAATCACAACTCTTTCTTTCTTCAATCTCATGCGCATGTTAATACTTCAGGATTCACTACCAGAGTGCTAGAATGAAATGGAAATCGAAAGGATTCTAAAGATATAAAATTCCGAGCAGTAATTCTTGAAATAGGACTATTGTGGGTATCGGGTAAATTGCAACATAAATGCGGCACTTGTTGGGTGATTTATACCAAAACATATATAGCAATAATATTTCTCAAGCTATACCTGTATCTGAAGTTTGATAAAAATTCGTGCATTAGCTCTTGAGATATAGCTATTGCGAAAATCGTGAAACTGCAGCATAACAGCACCACCTATTGAGTGATTTACACCGAAATGTAAACAGTCAATTCCTATCAAGTAATAACCGAATCTGATAGAACCGAAGTTCGATAGAAATCTGAGCATCAATCTTTGAAATAAAGATTTGGCGTAAATCGTGGAAAATGCAGCATAGTAGCGTCACCTATTGTGTGACTTACACCAAAAACTAATCAGCATCAACTTTTATTACAGACTACCTGAATATAAATATTTATGAATTTCCATGAATTAGTTCTTCAGATATAGCGGACACAAAATTTCTGTCAAATACAGACAGATTCACAGAACCACAGACTCACAGACAAACATTTTGTAAATACATGCTTTTTGGAATCCGTAACCTCTAAAACGTGTAAATCCGTCGAAAAGCGGAATTACTTTCTTCTTGTAACAAATAGAAGAAAGTAAAAAGAGACATCTTTGTAAAAGAGTAAACAGAAAAAGAAATTAAAAATGTTAATTTCCTGAGAAGACACTTTGAGCATAAAAATGCGTCAAACCCCCCATGGACGTAATATTACGGAAGAAAATTCAGAATCTGTGTGACTAGAAATTTTAAAAATCAAACATGCTATGATTGCTGTAACTTTTCAGATGTAAAATAAGTTTTATATATGAAAACACATTTTTTTTTTCAAAGCGTAATTTAAATTCAGTTTCTTTCAATTAATCTCAGATAAATTTCATTTTAATTCTCTAGTTATTAGTATTAACATTTGATGACAAAGTTATAGGATTTCAATGAAGTATTTTTACCATCAAAATACTTCATTATATCTCAAGAAATATAAAAGATAAAAACTTACATGTTTTGGCCTGTGTTTTGCAGCATTTAATATCAACGTATTTTTACTCACATGATTTTCTGTGTGCCTTTGGTTGGTTCATTTATGTATTATTAATTAATTATTAAATGTTTTTTAATTATAGATTTTATTACATTTGGATGAAATTTATTGCAACTAATCTAGTAAGTTTTTTAACCACTTATAAAAGTTATATGAGATGGAAAACAGCGTTTTATATCTGTTTTATACACATGTCACATGTCGGGAAATTAATTATTGTCTGAGCGAAGCGAAGTCTTTATACTCAGAGATACGTAACGATATTAAAAGTCAAAAAAATTCTTTCGTCAAGCAAATCTCAAAAAGTACTTGTCGGATTTTGATTCTGTTTGTACCATTAGGTACCTATGGAGGTAATCTGGTGAATGCACCACCTACGAAAAATTAGTTCCAAATAGTTTAAAAGTTATATTAAAAAAAACTGATAAAAAGCACAATTTATTTGCATACGTCACAGAAATTGGGTGTGCGTCATTTTCACAAGCTGGATGTTTTCATTAGATTTCCAAATTCAAGCACATGGAGCAAGGAAAATATGCAAATAATTTTCATGTAAGTGCTATAAAACATATTTAAACTTAAGAAATAAACTGGAAAAGAAATCTTTTTTTTTTTTTTTTTTTTTTTCGTTAATTGAAAAGAAAAAAGCCATAATTCTTAGTAACTTAGTATTTGATATTTTGCGATTTTTTTTATAATTGCGTTTTATAATCGCCATGTAACATCTTTTAGATTTCGCGCGTGCAAATTGGAAACAATTCTTTCGTATTTAAATTAAATGCGAGTTTGACATGGCTGCTTTAGGTGTTACTTTTATTAATATATATTGTTATTCTGTTTACATCGATCACTTTTTTTTGTAATATTTGGTTATTTTGACATCCAATTTCGCCAAATTATACGAATCACCAAACTAATAGCCAAATTACACATATTGATATATTTTTTTAATTTTAAATAACGAAAGAAGAAATAAATTAATAAAACATTTATAAAAATACAAATAAAAAGTGGGATTAAAAATCCCTTGATGACGTTTTAACCTCTTGAAGAGAGCCATTTGCAGTATGTAAACGGTTAATTTTAATGCATAAATTGCCAACTGGCACCAGTAAATTTTTAGTACAATTTTGATCTCATAATATACGTGACGAAACGGTTTTGATTATTTCAGATTATTTTCAATTAAATTTGTTCGTAAATATAAATTGACCATTTTTGGAGGACAAATGCCTTGCCCCTGAAAGGTTTAAACACATGTATCGTGTTTAATACGATTGAATGAAACATTCCCGATCATCCATTATTGGCGTTTATTCTTATAGTTTGGCTTAATCTTATAGTTTGTCGACAGTTTAATCAAGTAGTACCAAAAAACAAACAATAGTTGAAGCAATAAATAAAAATTATAAATAATAATCATAATAATAAATATAATAAAAATATACATATCACAATAAATCGAAAATATTAACACTTACAGCAATATTCAAAATCAAAGTTTGACCCATTGACCGTAATGTAAAGGAATAATTTTGATTTCCCCTGTAGTTGATCTATGCATCTGATTTTCATAAAATTTGAAATTACTCAACAAAATTATGTAATAAATATATGTTTTAAATTTCAAATGTTTCGGTTGGGTAGTTTTTGCGTTGTTATAGGCGGACAGACAGACGGACGGACGGACAGACAGACGGACGGACTAAACGACAACTATAGGTGCTACGTATGTACATAATTACGAACGCACCTAAAAACGATATTTCGATGCCAATTATATAGAAAAGTACGAAATCCTGTTCTGGCTTTTTGGGTGAAATTTTATTTTATTTATTTATTTATTTATTTGCATTAAATGAATCGATTGCGCTTTTTTTTTTTCATTTTCCAACAAAGTTGAAAAGTGTTTATGCATTCGGTTTGTCTGTCCGTCTGTCCACATTCTAACATCCGTAAATATACTCGGATTTTTATGCAATTAGTAAACCTTATTTAGGGTCCCCTAGGCATGTTTATTATTGTATATGAAGTATGTGAGATTAATAATTTACTTACAGGGTAACCCAAAAGTTTTCCATCACATTATGGTCTATAAGAAAAATTGTTAACAGATTATTTTAATGAAATTACACTATTTTAAAATATTGAAACTTATATAAATCGATGAATTGCATTACGATTACGTTTGAACAGGACATTCATATCATTTTTAATCCATTTACAGGGACACACAAAAGAAATCGGTTACAATACTGTCCTTGAGCATTAATTGCTTGTTATGTGTTTTCAATTTCGGCATGTGCTTTGAAATTTAACAGTTTTTTAGGTGCATTCGTAATTAAATAAAAACGTAGTACCTATAGCCGTCGTCTGAACCGTCCGTCTCTCTGTCCACATAGAACAGCACAAAAACTATCCAACAGAATCGTTTTAAATTTTAAATATATATTTGTTGCCGAATTTCGTTGAGTCATTTTAAATTTTGTTAAAATTGGATAAATAGTTCAAATACAGGGACAATCAAAAATATACCGTTACATTATAGCCGATGGGATGAAAAAATTCCAAGAAAATTTTAATGATGTTACGCGCCCATCGAAACATAATGAAATTGATATGTATTTATGAGGAGCACTAGAATATGTATTTTGTAGAGCATGCTGCACAAAGAATATTTACTATTCAATTACAGGGCACCACAAAAGAATTCCATAACAAAATGGTACGGTGGAGAGGTACATTAATTTTTCAGCTTTACTAATCTGGGTATTTTATCATTTTCTCAACTGTCATCAGTCTTTAAATAATAAATTTTTGGAATAAAACTGCATAATCGTGTTCATATTGACGTATTTGAGTCAGCATGTCTTGCGAAAAAATATGCGCAGATTTATAAGTCACTTGTGGTGACATTTTTTTAGCTCAAGGCTTATGGTCACTAGATATTCAGATATCGTTCGCACCTTATACTGCACGCATTGTATATTCCTTTTATTTAATGCATGCTACAATGAAATACTGCTCAACTTCATGAGAACAAGTTTGAAAAGAAAGAAAAGCAGTATATGTAGCGGCATGCACAATCCATTTAAATCTGATCAAGCATATTTGAGACACACTCGAACGATGCATTGCATTCCTTTGTTGGCGTTTCAGGATTTTTATATATAATTTTTTAAAGAGAGATTTCCCTAAATTCTTATCGAGAGCCTCATCGTATCCATAGAAAACATATATAGATATTATATTATTAACTATTCTATATTAACTATCTAAGGAGATCACACACCATGTAAAAAAACTGCTTCATTCTACTCAACCATCATGATTTGTGCAATTTTTTGTGCTGTTTATATATTTTACGTCATTTCAAAGAGTTCAAATTCCGATTCAAGATATTTTAATGTTTTATTATCTGCATTATTTTTACTGCATTGCGTACTTCCAATTTTATACCCATGCATGGCTGATTTGCATAGTTTGCTTTCCCATTTTTTAACCGTGCATAGAAATTTTTATATAAAATTTTGCATTTCTTCCATTTAGTTTGCTCATTTTTGACATTTAAATTTATGGCACTATATAATCAATTAAAAATAACGTCTCATTTTTTATTAACTATTTGGAAAATAGTTGTTCTCGGTAGAGAATTGGGAAATCTGAAGTATATCTGAATGTGTTTGCCACGATGCAAAAAAAAAAAAAATATTAACAACTAACAAATAATTAATAACTTAATAACAAATTGAGATACAGGTTTCAAACAAGTTGCATTTAAAAGTAAATTTTCTCTTTATACGATGGTGTAAAAATTGAAAATGTGCAATGTTTGGAAATTTAAAATATTACAGTACCAAAAATTGTTAAACTAAAATTTCATTTAATATTTGTTTATGATTGGCTCAGGAATAATAACGTCTCTCTAAATGTCTAGGTATTTTAATATAACTCTGTTATTACATAAGCTACGTTTTGATCATCAAAAAAAGGATGTTATTAATGTTTTTTAAAATATAGAAATCATTTATAAACCTAAAGTTATAGTCTTTGAAAATATTATTTTTCAAATAGTTGTAATTTGTTAAATTACATTTGTTTTTTAAATGTGGTACTTTTTTCTTTACTTTTTGGAAGTTATTATTAAATATATGTTCTCAGCAATATCGCTCAGACTAATCCTTCTGAGGGAAGTCCTAGTTTGAAATGTACTCAAAAATATCTTAAAATGATCAGATGACTATATATTTTTTTAAAGAATGAGAAAAAAGAAACCAATGGTATAAATGAAATGCATAACAATTTTAGATATTTTTAAAGAGCAACGAAATGAGGGTAATGTTATAAAGGAAATAGATAACACTTATTAATTCAGTTATCTAAAACATTTCTATTCTGTATAAAAAAATAAATTATTTGGTGTTGTGAGCTAATATTCATAAAACATTGATACCTTGACTTCAGTATCTATTTCTACTTATATCATAGCTACCATAACCTTTTTCTATAGTAATGTTTGTTTATTGAAATTAAAATTATTTTTTCTATTTTATGCACTTTAAGGTATGCAACCAATGTCACTATTAATCGTTTGGTATATTGCGATATCATCCTGTCCTACAACAGACATGAAGTTATTATATTTAACTATCAATTTCATACAAAGTCTTGGGGAGGGGGGATAATATTACAAATTTAAAATTTTTTCGCCAAAACTAACCTTTATACTATCTTAATTTTCTTATAATAATATTCCGTACTTACTTCAAATTATTAAATTAAAATCTTGTTTCTAAATCTAATCTGTTAATCCTTATGCAGACGATATAAATTCTTAATTTGCCTTAAAAAACATTATTCCAGTATGCGTAAATTTAAAAAGATGGCTCTAAATTAAAAATATTCTTAATTAAAACTTTATTTCTTAATATTCCAAATAAAACTGATTTCTTCTATGCTTTTATCAACCCTTTTTAAGAAAGTCTTATTAAATTTATTCCAAAACCATACCTTTCAAAAAATATCATTATTTTATTTTATCTATTTATTTATTTTTCCTACGTCAACCTTTGATGTGTGCATATTAATAAATTCATTTCTTTTCTTTTTCTCTTAAAATTAATCATTTATAAAAATCGTCTGCCTAAGATATTTAAAATTCTGAGTCAATTATAAATTGGTTAAATAATATTTTTTTAAAAATAAATTTATCGTTTGTGGAAAATAATCTCGTAGCTGGACAAGAACTCTGTTTACATAAAAAAATGATGGTTTGAGGTTACAGAATGTTCCAGAACTTTCTTTTTAGTTTAAACAGGTGGAAGTCTCGAGGTGAAAATGAAGATTTCTTGGGTTGCTTCTTCGATGAGGACAGCTCGCTGAAATAATGATGGAATTTTTGCAAAAGGAGCTTTTCCTTCCTCATTATTACGAATTTAATAAATGAATTTACAGCAGCCCATGACTAATTATTGGATCTTCTACATTTATTTATTTATTTTGTTTTTTCCCTCGCTTGCCATGACTGTGTGTTTCTTTTTAACCAGTGGAAATAATTCGAGTTCTCCTTAAATCGTCACAACTAATCGAAAAGTAGGACAGGATTAGTTATCTGTGCTGCCTTTTTAATGAATGATATTTAAAGAAAATTGCGATGGAACGAAGAAAAGCATGCTATCGCCGAAGTTCGATTGAAGAACAGCCTATATGGTATTTTCAGCTTGCTGATGAATAGTACTTGCTTCGAGTCTGATGTGGATTTTCTGACGCTTGATGTTGATCTGTGCGCATAAATTTTGATTCAGTATTCATGGTCATATTGAAAATTTTTGAAAATTAATGACTTCAAAGTGGTGAGTATGCAAGAAGTATTTGATGAGGAATTTAAAGACGATTGAATTTTATTGAAGATTTTTCAAAAAACTGTAAGTTATCTTATTAAATGTCTTGATTATTATTTTTACTCTTTTTATGATAGATGAAATATTTATTATGTATTTATTTATTTATTTATTATTTTATTGATGAGAGTAATTTGAAGTTAATTTATTAATTTACTAATTTATTTATTTATTATTTATTGTGTGTTATGGATCTGATATAGTAATTTTGAAAAAATATGTAATTGATAGAAATTATTAACTTTGAAATTTATTGCAAATGATTTTACGATCAGGATTTAATAAAGAAAATAGAAGTGCTTCATTTATTCTAATGAGTAAGAATAAAAAAATTATGGAAGATCCTAAATTCGTACTGTTTGATCCGAGTTCTGGAATGAACATTTTGTCATGGTTAACATATTTTGATACAACATGTGAAAAGGAGAAGAAAAATCTAGAATGGAAATTTAATTTTATTGTGCAATATTTGAAAGGGGAAGCGCAAAAAATTTATATCAATGACTGCTTAAATTGTACGGATTATGAACAAATTAAGAAAATTTTGATAGAAAGACTCATTGAATTAGACTTCCCAAGTTTTTCTGATTTTTCAAATCTGAAATTAGATAATTTAGACAATTTAGAAACTTATTTTCGTAAAAAAGTGGAAATTGGTAGGAAATTACATCTTAGTGAAAATATACTATTATAAGGTTTAACTGATGGTTTAAAACCAGAATTCAAAAACAATATTATTATAAATCCTCCTAGTAGTACCACAGAATGGTACCGGGTTGTCAAACAATTCGAGGAAGTTTCCACCCCACTAGTTTCAAACCAAGTAATAAATCAACCATCAGCTAGACAAAATTTTCAACCTTTTCAACCAACTAGGCCCTGGATTCAGCAAGTTAGGCCCAATAATACACTTAGGAATTGGATTCCCCAAAGGCAATCTCAGTTTCAAAGACCTAGAGTTTGTCAAAATAATTATATTCAAAATTCATACCCTTCAAGACCTTGTAGGATATGCACAAATAGGGGTGTGAGTAATGCTTTTCATTGGGAAAGAGAATGTATTTTTAGGAGTGAGTTGCCATCCTCTGATACTCTTCCAAGTAGCTCACAAAATAATTCTCATAATTTTTGACTATTAATTGTGTATGGATGTACAAATAATTATAATTTGCCATGTGTTGTAGATACTGGCTCAACTATTGCAATATTGCCAATTAAATTTGTTAAAAAACTTAATGCTAAAATTGAGACTATACCCTCAGTTACCATTGGTCAGGCAAAAGGATTTTTACATATAAATAAAAAATGTAGTGTTCTTCTAAAAGTGGGTAAAATTAAAAAATATGTTAACTTTTTAGTATGCAATACAATTTTGGATTATGCTATTTTGGGGTTAAAAGAATGTTCTAAATTTAAATTAACCATAGAATGTAAAAATTGTATTGTATGGCAGGGAAGGAAAATTATAACTAACAGTATATCCATACATAATGAGAGATCCCTTCATTTCAATACAGTAAATATGGACCAAGTACAACAAAACAGGGATCAATCTAATGAATTTGTAACCTCAGAATATAGAAAAAATATGAAATTAAATACTGGTAATACTGTAGCAATAGATAATTAAGATAATGAAACACTGAATGTAAGTAATCATAATATAGAGTTACAATCTACTTGTGGAAATATTATGAAAAATGAAGACTGTGTTGAATATGATCACGCAATTAATGTGCATCCTGATTATAGAGGTTCCATGACTCTTCAAAATTTTCGCGATAATTCGGATTCAGATTTAACTGGGGAAATAAATTTAATTCAAGATGTAAATTTAAGGGAATTAGTTCATATTTATAGTGATATTTTTGCAAAGCATAAATATGATGTGGGTAGGATTAATATTGAACCACAACGCGTTATACTAAACTCAGACCTACCTATATCTTTGAGGCCCTGCCGAACATCTCCTCTAGAAGAAATAGAAATAAAAAAACAAATTCAATCATTGTTAGCAGCCGGACTGATAAAGGAAAGTAATAGCCCCTATTCTGCCCCTGTTACACTAGTTATGAAAAGAGAGGAAGGTAAAAAACGCGATTATGTATAGACTATAGAAAATTAAACGCAATAATTAAAAATGATGCAGAACCCTTGCCCCGTATCGATGGAATTTTAGATAAATTGAGTAGTGCTCAGTATTTTTCAACTTTGGATTTAGCCTCTGGCTACTGGCACATACCAATACATCCATCCGATACAGAAAAATTAGCATTTGCAACCAATTTTGGACTTTTTGAGTGGCTCATGCTCCCTTTTGGCATAAAAACGGGCCCTCCCATATTCAATAGAACCATTCGAAGAATCCTTAATAAATATATAATCGACTTTGCGTGTCACTATTTTGATGATATTATAATTTTCTCTTCCTCATTAGAAGAACATTTAAACCATTTAGCTCAAATTTTTGACATTTGCAAACAAGAAAACATTAAACTTAAACTTTCTAAATGTAAATTAGGCCAAAATAAAATCAATTTCTTAGGTTATGAAATCACTAATGGAACTATAACACCAGCAAATGCCAATATCGAAACCATCAAAAATTTAAAACCTCCTTCAAATGTGAAAGAGTTACAACGATTTCTAGGTTCCATTAATGTTTACCATAAATTCATAAATAAATATGCTGAAATTAGGTATCTTCTGAACCGATTACTTAAAAAAGACACAATATGGGAATGGAACTCAGAGTGCCAGGAGTCTTTTGAAAAATTAAAAAATTCTTTAATTGCAAAACCCATCCTCAAAATTTATGATCCTAAATTACCTTTACATATGTTTGTAGATGCCTCTCAGATAGCAGTAGGTGCCGTTCTAAAACAACCTGATAAAGAAAATTTCTTACATCCTATTGCTTATCATTCTAGAATTTTGAAGAGTTATGAGCAAAATTATTTCATAACTGAATTAGAATGTTTAGCTATTATAGATACTCTTGACAAATTCTATCATTACTTTCATGGTGTCAAGTTTACAATTCATACGGACCACGCATCTCTAGTATGGTTGAAGAGTGTTAAAAACTTAAGAGGTAGGCTTTTTAGATGGTAGCTCAAACTTAGTATGTTTGATTATGAGATAAAATATGAAAAGGGTTCAACAAATGTCGAAGCAGACATGTTGTCACGAAATCCTGTTTGTCATTTTAATCAACATATTAGTTTATTGGTAGATAGGAAAGAAATTATAGAGATGCAAGACAAAGACAATGTTTGTGACAAAAAATATAAAAAAGAGAATGGAATTATTATAGTTCAGAAAAAGGGATTCAAAAAAATTGTTGTACCAATGTCTTTAAGAAAAAAATTACTCCATATTGCTCATGATAATTTTGGACATTTAGGGATTCAAAAAATGCTTAATTTAATATCCCCCAACTATTATTGGCCTAATATGACAATAGACATTACAGAATTTGTTAAACATTGCGATACCTGTCAGAAAAATAAAAAACCAAAACAGAAAAGATTCGGCTTATTACAAGCTATGCCAGCAACAGATCAACCTTTTGAATGTCTTTCTATTGATACTGTTGGTGGATTTAACTATTACAACTCAACAAAAAAATTCTTACACATAATAATAGATCACGCAACTAGATTTGTTTGGGCTTTTCCCTCCAAAAATGTTACCACTGAAACATACACTAACTGTTTAAAACAAATTTTCAATGTCAAAGCACCTCAAAAAATACTTAGTGACAGGCATAAATCTTTCAGATCTCCAAGATTTAAGAAATTCCTTAGAAATCATCATGTCCAACAACGTTTTACATCCGCACATCATCCTCAGACCAATGGAAAGGTAGAGCGCGTTAATCAGACTATAGTTACCAGGCTTAAATGTAAAGTTAATTCCACTTCTTCTAAAATAACTTGGACTAGATTATTAAACCAAGTCATCGAAGAATACAACAATACGCCCCATTCTATCACCAAGTTCCCACCTGCCTATTTATTTTATGGTCAATTGCCTTATGAATCTCCTTTAAAACAAAAATATTACCCATCAGTAGACAAAGCCCTCAAAATTGCGAAAGCGCGAACTCAGGAATTTCACCTTAAAAGTAAAAGGCTCTATGATCGAAATTTTGTCGAATGCCCATTAAAAATACAAGACTCTGTAATTTATGAAGAATTTAAATACCCTAACACTCGAAAATTAGAACCTACTTTCTCTGGACCATACAAAATTATAAATAAACTTTCTGATGTAACTTATGAAATAGATAAATTTAATTATGAGACAGGACAGAATTCCGTTATTGTGCATGTTTCTAAATTAAGACCCTATTTTTCACCAGAAGATTTTAAACTGTTTCATGAGCAACCCAAAAAACAAACAAAACCTCAGATACAATCACAATCACTAGATCAAACTAAAGTCAAGACAGTAGATTAAGTTTTAATTCTTATTCTTTAAATAGTTTATCACCATAATTTTCAACATTAGCAGGTATGTTCTTGGAGGCCTACAAGAATATTACTTGTTTTTGGGAGTTTTTGGGGTTAAATTGGGCTCCTTATGCAGGCATAAGGTGAACACTTTGATTGTAAAAGCTTTCAAATTGATGTTGATAAATTAATTTTAAGGGTGTTTAAGTCTAACTATATTTACTCATGTATTTGTCATTAGTATTATTCTATTTATTCAGCAGATATTTATGTTATAACAGTTATAAAATCTGATGATTCTACTCAAACCTATAACATAATATGTGATTTTCAGTGATTGTGAAAACTACAGATATTAAAGTTTTTCAAAAAAGCACACTATTTTTATTTCCATTTCTCAATTAAGAATGACACCTTTTATTTCTATTGTATTTTATTATTAAAGTTTATAAACCATGTGTAGATAAAACATTATTCTACATTTGGCATTTGAAAACTTATAACCAAATTTGACAATTTTGTAAAAGAGTATCAGAGAGGAATTATTGTAAGGAAATACTGGTTGAGAGTCCATTTTCTAAATAGTTAGATTTAATTTTATTTGGATTTTGGAATTATTATGATTTTTTTTATTTATACTTTCGGCTAGCAAAAAATACTTTCTTATGCTATTAGAAGATAAGAAAATTATTTAGTTGCTATGTAATTATTTTTATCCTCAACCAATATTTTCCCTATCAATAATAAACAAATAGTGATATTTTCTTTTGATTATACTCTTGTTTTACTATTATTATTATTATTATGATTTCTATAATGAAATTTAGTATTAATTATACTCTTATTGAAAAATATTAGGATATGGAGTCTTATTATACTATTACTTATTATTATTGTTATTGTTATTATTTAAAATTTTCTATATTATTTATTATTGATATTGAGAGTGATGCTATTTATTATTGAAAAATTGATATATTATTGAAAGATATTGGATCCAACATAACATTAAAACCAAAGATTAAACTAGGTTTGAAGAATTTTAATTAAAGAGACTGTATTCAGTGAACATTGGAAAAGACTCTTTTATATATACTATTGAAAGACTTGTTTCATTTAAAGGACTTATTTAAAATAAACTATGCATTAAGTCATTGTAATTATTTAAACTTCCATGAGAACGAATTTTTATTGTTTTTATTATATTTTTATCTCTTGCTTATTAATATTCATAACTTATTTACTGTTATTATATGTATTATCTCCTATGCGCTTACAAATGGTAAGTGATGTTGTAACATTATTGTATTTCTTTCAGGGAAATGCTCCTACCTAAATTTAATTCAGAATTATTTTCTCTTAACTATTTTATTTTACTCGCTAATATTTTTTATATTGCGTTAATTTTCTTTTCTTCCATCTCTTGGCTTCCTGAGTTTGACAGTTTTATACCAAAATTTAACTTTTCTAAATTATTATATTTCTGTTGTCTGAACTTGTAGTTTTATTTAACTATCAATTTCATACAAAGTCTTGGGGAGGGGGGATAATATTACAAATTTAAAATTTTTTCGCCAAAACTAACCTTTATACTATCTTAATTTTCTTATAATAATATTCCGTACTTACTTCAAATTATTAAATTAAAATCTTGTTTCTAAATCTAATCTGTTAATCCTTATGCAGACGATATAAATTCTTAATTTGCCTTAAAAATCATTATTCCAGTATGCGTAAATTTAAAAAGATGGCTCTAAATTAAAAATATTCTTAGTTAAAACTTTATTTCTTAATATTCCAAATAAAACTGATTTCTTCTATGTTTTTATCAACCCTTTTTAAGAAAGTCTTATTAAATTTATTCCAAAACCATACCTTTCAAAAAATATCATTATTTTATTTAATCTATTTATTTATTTTTCCTACGTCAACCTTTGATGTGTGCATATTAATAAATTCATTTCTTTTCTTTTTCTCTTAAAATTAATCATTTATAAAAATCGTCTGCCTAAGATATTTAAAATTCTGAGTCAATTATAAATTGGTTAAATAATATTTTTTTTTAAATAAATTTATCGTTTGTGGAAAATAATCTCGTAGCTGGACAAGAATTCTGTTTACATAAAAGAATGATGGTTTGAGGTTACAGAATGTTCCAGAACTTTCTTTTTAGTTTAAAAGGGTGGAAGTCTCGAGATGAAAAAGAAGATTTCTTGGGTTGCTTCTTCGATGAGGACAGCTCGCTGAAATAATGATGGAATTTTTGCGAAAGGAGCTTTTCCTTCCTCATTATTATGAATTTAATAAATGAATATACAGCAGCCCATGACTAATTATTGGATCTTCTACATTTATTTATTTATTTTGTTTTTTCCCCCGCTTGCCATGACTGTGTGTTTCTTTTTAACCAGTGGAAATAATTCGAGTTCTCCTTAAATCGTCACATACATATAAATACTTTTACAAATAAAACCAAAGTAACTCAGATATTACAATAACAATAAGCCAATGAAACCAGTATTTATATTGTCCTTAAGTATAATTAACAAAAAAATGAAATCCTGTTAAAATCATTTGAAGTGATATAGAGAGTACTTCAATAAGAATGTATCATAAACAATACCAACTAAAATCCAATTTTGGTAGATTCGAAGTTATAACAATGGTAAATATTATAAAAAGTAAGTAGGGTGCAGCAAGAATAACGAATTAAATAAATACATTAATTTATGTGCTACACAGCAGCAAAGTAATGTATTTTAAAATTTTAAAATAAAGTTAATTTACGCCAAAATGGGCTCATAGTGGAATAGTCCACAAAATAGCTGCAAGAAATATGCATATATATATATATATATATATATATATATATATATAGTGTCAATTCACCATGAAAACATTGCAGCACCATTGGTGCTTTAAGCAGCTTAATGTAGCTTTGTTCACAAGTTAAACATTCAATTCTGTAAATTACATTGTTAAATTTACAAAAGGGTGTATAGTTTACTGAACCGTTTGGACTGTCGGCACAACTCACAACACATGTTTTACATCTCTTGTTTATACATTTATAATATCTCATATTCATTTTATTTAAAAATCTTCGAAAAATATTTATAATAAATTTTTGTAAGTTCTTAGACTTAATTGCAACATAGAACAAAGCTACATTGGTCAAACAGAAGGTGAATTGCATGTTAGAATTAATGGACATCGTTCTGCTGTGTATAATGATAATAAGGAATGCTCAACATTTGAAATTTCACACTTTAGAATTCATTCATTTAGCAATATTCGTATTTATATATTAGACCATGTAGAAGATAAAAATGAAAGACTTAATAGAGAAAATGATTTTATGTTTAAAATGAAAACAGTTTATCCCTATGGTTTAAACACCTTAATTAACAATATTAATTTAGCAAAAGTTGCAAATGTGTATAATTTATTTTACAATTTTAATGATAAAACTAAAATATTGAGAGGAAAAGGGGGTTCAAGGAGATTTTCTAAAAATATCAATTTAATTATTCCTGCTAAGTGGTTGAAAGAGTTGGAAGATAATTTTACGATTACATATAATGTCAAAAATATAAAAAATAATTTGTTTAAATTGAAAATTAACACTATTATAAAAATTAAGAAATGTTTAAGTACATACAAATTCAAGAACATGCAATTTAAAAATTTAGTTTGGGATTTAATTAATTTCAGGCTAATTGGTAGAGATGATTTACAGAAAGATATTGTTTATTTTAATATTACATTTCTGCAAAAAGCATATGATTGTTTAAATATGAATAAGATTTTGGGGAGTGTCAATGACCTCTTTCCTCTTAAGAATTGTAAAATTTCAATAGCTTTTAATTATCAGAAGCCAATTAGTAGTAAAATTTTTAATTATAGGCACACTGCTTCTTCGGACGTTGATGTGTCTATAGAGTGTCTTTGCAATAAATCAAATTTTGCAAATTTTATTGATGATCATTATGGTCATGTAATTACTGGTAATTTAGAAATAATTAAAAACAAAAATGTAAGATATTTAATGAACTTTGGTACAAAATTTCGAATTAATAGTAAAATTAGTTATGACAAAGCCTTGAAATTTTTCATTAATGATGTGAATAATTTTATTAAAAAACAAAGTTATAAATTTAGCATGCCCTTGGAGGCATTTTTTGAGTGGAAGTTTCAACTATTGGAGCATTTTAAGGATTTTTTGGAGGACTTTTTAAATTCAAGTGCATATGAGTATCAGACTTTAAGTAAAGAGGATATAATTTTCATAAATGATTTACATAAATATTTTGTAGTAGTTCCTGTGGACAAAGCTGCTAATAATTTTGCTACTATTTGTAAGAAATTTTACATAGAAAAAATAAATGATGAATTAAAAAATACAGAATTTTACGAAAAAATTGATATAAAAAAAGATCCTATTGTAAAGAAATTCTTTTTATACAAGAAAAAGTGTAAAAGTTTGTTTGCGTATGCTTTTGATGTTTCTAGTCATCACTGTTTGCCATTTATATTTTTGACTCCTAAGTTTCATAAGTCTCCTATTAAATTCAGATATATTTGCAGTACTACCAATAGTGTTAATAAAAATTTTAACTTAGGTTTATAAAAGCTTTTAAAAAGGATATATGGTTTTCTCAAAGTTAAATTCAAAAATTCAACTTACTTTTGGTCAATTGATAACAGCTTTGAAGTATTACAAAACCTTAATTTCACTACTCACTTAATGCAGGTTTTCGATTTCGAAAACCTTTTTACTAACATACTTATAGATCAATTATTCAATGTTTTAATTAATATATTTGATTTATTTAATTTAGAAGATGAATTGAACATAAATAGGGATTTGTTTTTAAGTTTATGTCATTTTTGTTTATACAATAATTATGTAAATTTCAACAATAACATATATAAACAGATTTGTTGTATAGGTATGAGAACTAATTATTCATCTACTGCAGCCAATTTGTTTTTATTTTTTTATGAATTTAATTATACAATAAATTACAATAAATCTTTAAAAATCTTTAGGTACATCGACGACATTTTAATTTTTAATTTTGATTTTACTCATGAATTTAATAATGTTTATCCAGATTGTTTAAAATTAAATAAAGCAAACGATGACGATTATCATGTTGATTTTTTGGATATTTCTTTTGCTATTTTGAATGATACAGTAAATATAGATTTATATGATAAAAGAAACAGTTTTAAATTTTTCACAAGAAGTATGCCACACTGGTACTCTAACTTACATAAAAAAATTTATATAAATATAATAATTAATCAACTAATTCGATTTTATAAAATTTGTAATAATGAAAAACATTTTTTTAAGCAGGTTTATAAATTTACGGCAAATCTTTTTTATAATAACAATTATCCAATTAATTTTTTAAGATATTATGTAAAAACTATTGTAAAAAATAATTGGCAACACTGCGGACTGTTGGCGCAGCTTGTAATTTGATAGCATGCTTCCCTGACATTCTTTTTGAAAGTTTTATTCTAAAGTCTATATTTTTAGAACGAGTATGACTGGATGTTTCGAGTTTCAGGAAAGTAATGCAGACCTGGCTTTTGAAGCTTGATGCAATTTGGACATGGAGAGAGCATTCTAGTTATTTTGTTGTTTTTACAGGCAAGAGTTTGAAGCAGGTATGATTGTTCTTTATTTCAACGTTTTGTTTTGGGTCAGGGGGGACGCTTGCCAAACTCTCCATTCATTTTGAAATACTTTATAAGCTACTACACTGATTTTTTATATAGTAAAGATTTTTTCATATATTTCATATCACTGGTTTTGTTTTTGGAAATTCGGTATATATTTTTCTGTTGTTATTTTGAATGCAGGTTTGGTGGGCGTTCAGAAATTTAAAACATTTCATTTTTTTGAAGAAGGGGGCTGGGGCTAGGTTTCGTCTGTCCTCCCTCTGAAGAAGAACAGACTGTTTTTTCTTGCCTGTATTTGTTTGTTTTTTAATTCATAGTTCATTGTTTACTTTTTTGACATACACTCTTTCCTTGAAAATTTTGAACTTTCATTGCATAATGTGAATTATATATATATATATATATATATATATATATATATATATATATATACAGTCCCTGGCCAAATTATTAGACGCACTCCCTTTTCCTTGTGTCGAATCATATTACTAGCTTCATAGAAATATTACTGTGTGAATAACTGCAATTAATTATGTACATCATTTGCAGGATTATAATAAAAAAAAAACATATGCCTACGACTTTAAAACTTTTTTTTTTACAAATTAAATGAAAAATGGCTGAAATTGCAAAATTTATAACTTGAAGCTCAAAAAATGTCAATATTTTTGGAGCCTCTTTTGGCGGCTATCAGTACCTCTATTCTTCGCGGCATGCTGTTAATACAAAATTGAAAAGTTTCTTGTATACGTGGGTGACGATTCCAGATAATGGATAACATTTTCTATGAGCTGGGTTTTGTTTGTTATGACTTCTTAGTCAATTCTCCAGACCAATATAAAGAGTTTTTCAAAATCGGTTTATTCTAAAGCTAAAATGATGGTTTCCAAATGAAGAACCATTTGTATTTTTTCAAGATAAAGCTTTTTTGTTACATAGCACGATCCGTCAAGGTCTACTTTCAATAAAAATATCCCTGTGTTGAACTGCTCCCGGTAATTAGTCAGACATGAATACCATTGAAAATGTTTGGGAGCTAATGAAGAAAATCCTGGACAAAGAGCTCATAGCGAGCAAAACACAGCTCATAGAAAAACTTATCCTTGTCTGAAAACATCACTCATATATGCAAGAAACATTTCAATTTTGTACTAACTGCATGCCATGAAGAATAGAGGCACTGATTGCCGCCAAAGGGGCCTCCAAAAAATATTGACATTTTTTTGAATTTCATGTTTTAAGTTTTACAATTTTAGCAATTGTTAATTTAATTTACAAAAATAAATGATTTTAAAGTCATTGGCATGCTTTTAATTTATTACAATCCTACAGATAATGTATATAATCAATTGTAACTATTGACAAAGTAATATCTCTATGAAACTTGTAAGAAGATATTCGATATAAGATTCGACGCAAGAAAATATGAGTGCGTCTAATAATTTGGCCAGGGACTGTATATGAGATGTTCTGTTCCATAAGAATGCTTATGCAAGTGCCAGTATGTAAATGCCATTTTTAACCATCACTAAATCGTAGAAAATTTAATTTGTAGTTGGCGTATCACACGGTAGTAGAATAAGGAATGAAATTCTTGAAAATTTCCCATTGAAGTCACTCAAAGACGTATTATTTCCATTAATTTTTTTATTTATCATTCACAGAATAACGAAACAGTCCCACTAGATTACGACTTGATATCAGTATCAACGTAGAAAAACGTGAAAATGATCTTAATAAAATAGATCTGTACCATATTAAAAGATTTGAACTTCGCGAAGTGACAGGGATTTTGCTAGCACTAGAAAAACAGAAAATTCTACTCCGAAGCCAATGTAAAGAGATAATATCCGAACTTACGCTAGAATACAGTATTTTACGGCTAACGTCTAGGTTGCCAATTAGTTTACTAGAAAATATGACTTTAACCAATGTGAAATTTTTACCGGCAAAGAGTTCTTTTGGACCGTCTGAGAAATAAAGTTCACATTCATTCACGTGACGGTGCTAGAAGGGAATTGTGGATAACAGAATTATTTTTTAGAATGCAAATAGAAAAGATATTGTTTAGCAGATAAAAGAATAAATGAAAATAATGGGATTTTATGGAAGTATTGCTTTAACAAATTGTTTTTTTTCTTTTTTTAACGAAATAAAATAAAGAAAGCGTTGAAATTAAATTAAAGATATGGAATTAAAATAAATATGTTAAGATATTATAAAAGAAAGGGGGAAAATGAAATATTTATAAAAATTTGAAAATAATTCATTTAGAATTAAAGAGAAACATTTTTATTATTGCATATATATATATAAATTAATATCTTGTTCCGTAATTCCATAAAACTCTTTTTATAAATCATTTTAAACGTAAAGAAAACATACAAGAAGCAAAATGAGCATTACATAAAATCAATACAATATTAAACTAACTAAATACCCTTTGAAAAATAAATACATGTTTTTCTTAAGCTGCCAGATGTCGTTTACAGATACATATGGTAATGACTATGTAGATAGGATTTTATACTGTGATGCGATTTGTTACAGCTAAGAATGAAAGTTAAAGAATGAGGAATAGTTAGGCTTTCCAAATAATCGGAGAAAAACATTTTCTTTGCAAAAGATAATTTTTCTTATATAAAATAAGCGGATTTGTTTAATGCATTGATATCATCGTAAAGAATTTTATTTATCATTCCAATGAAATGCTAGAGGCTAGATATTATTTTACTCCGAATTATTAAATCTTATAAATAAAATAATCTAGTATATATTGTTGAATGTGAATTGTAAGGTATTTTAGAAACATCTTTCTTAATTTAATCTTTCTTAAATTTCTTAAAGAATTAAAAAAATAGTATAGTTATTACAATAAAATATTGTTTTAAGATCACCTCTACACTAATGTCTACTGAATTCATTAAATGATAATAATAACTGTGATAATTAAACTAATATCTTCCAATATATCTATATATATATTTCTGTATAGAATGTCTTCGAAATGACTAAAACTTTCAATAATTTTATACTTTGACTTTTAATTTTCCTTGATTATTTTATATATCGACTGCCAAATTTCAGTAAACAACTCCCCATGTCACTAGCACAATTTTGCTGTACATACATGGTGCTCCATAAATTTTGTACTTGACATTTTCTTGACCATATAGTGTATGTATGCGCATATTACCCACATGCACGCATACTTATATATGTTAAACAGTAATATTAATGTTAAACTAATAATAATTATTAATTTAAAATCTTGTTCAACCCTTTCGGAACGAGCGTCTTTTACAGAATTTTTATTCTTTTATCACCTTTTATTTTATTTTTATTTTTTTCTCTAAGGTCATTTTGCCTAGTTAAATCGGATTGAATAAATCAAAATTTACAATACATATTAAATAGTGAAGAATTATCATAATTTAAAATCACCTTATGCGGTACGTATACCGGTCGCTCTTCTTCAATTGGTTAAACAAACACCGTTTTATAAAACATTTAAAATATAATAGCGAATGAAAAAACGGATAAAAATTAATTAGAATTTTATAAAAATTATTATTTTTGTATAATTTAAATTGTGTTACATTAATTAGCAGTAAAATATTTTGAAACAATTTCTTTTATTTCAAGAGATTTTCTTTTTATTGAAATTGCTTTTCCTCGACTATGAGAAAACACAAATATAATTTTACTCTAAGGAAAAAGTTTAGAAATTTCCGTTGTGCCTCCAACATTTTTTAAATTAATATTTTTCAGAGAAGAATTTAAGAATTTAATCATACAATAGCTGTTGTATGATGTATATTGATAATTGCTATAGCATATTGATTAAATGCTCTCGCGTATCAGAAATTTTTTTCGGAATTGTTTTCTCAAATTTTTCAGACTTAAAATTTCAAATATTTATGAAGTTTGTGAGTTCAGAATGTTTTTAACTTTTTTTTTTTTTTTTTTTTTTTTTTTAATTTCAAAATGTTTAATGTAACCAAATAAAATAAAATAATAATTATTTATTTATTTTCCCTGAAAATTATTAAATTGATTAATTAATATGTAAAAGGGGGAAAATAATAAATGACTAATTATAACTTTTTCAAATGAGTATAAAAGTGTCTAGTTCGAGATATGAGCAGGGGACTTTAAGTTCAACTTCGAACGCTTGACCAACCATACTATTGCGAACAACTTCGTCAAACACAATACGCTCTGATAACCTTTTAAGTTCTACTAAACTCTGACAACTTATAACAGACCATTTAAAAAAAAAAGGGCAAATTCGCTAAATTGTGCCCGCCGGATTTGTTCGGAATAAATTGGTTTATAGAACATTCGCATATGCCGCGATCGTGATATGAAAATTTCGGCCTGGACATTTTCCCCTGGGATGGAAAAGTACAGTTAATAGAATTTCTTTATCTATCACAATAATTTTGTTAAAATTAGAAAAGTTAAACTGTATTTATATTCATAACTAACACATTTGGAGTGTTTTAAAACATAAAGAAATGGATTGTTGTTCCGAATAAATTACATCGCGAACCTGTAAAAGAAATTAATCCGAAAGTGAAAGATTATATAAAAGAAAAATAACACAAAAAAATTGTATGTTAAGCATTTGTTTTTTCTTGAATGACCCCTAGGTTACACACATATTAGGACAGTATAAAAATAAACACCAATAAACTTTTCGACTGGGCAATGTGGTAGGATTTTAATTTCAGGTATTTTATACTTTAACAAATACGAGAATATTTCATTTTGTAGTTAGTTAAAAAAATAGATAGTTTTTATTAATTTAATTAATAAAGATAGATAATAAATTTAGAGTTTTATGAATCAAAAATACATAAAATATGAACAAAATTGAAGTTCTTTAAAAAGAAGTATGCATGAAATCAACATTATTAATACAAAAAACTTTAATGGCACGACAGTCTCACCCATGATTTCTGGATCACTTATTGTCTTGCTTCTGTATAAATCCTGTAATAGGGAAAAGTTGGATAAAACCGTGAACCAGGCTTTGTGGCTTTATTTGTGGCAGGAAACTTCTACAATTACTTCTAGACGAGCGGCATGCCAGTTCCCAGTAAGCAGGAGTCATGTAAATGAACTCATTTTGCAGTGGTGATTTTTTAAACATTTCACGTGAAAAAGGTTGAAATTTGACATCTGCAATATTATGTTACCAATCCTAATTACCTAAGGATTTAGTTTAGGTAAGTATAATTTATGATAGTCTATTATTTGCTTGTTATTTTAACGTTTTGTATTGGTGTCTACGAGTTATCTGAACAGTGCTAGAGTAACATTTCATCAAAATGGCGTAGTCGGACGAAACCGGGATAAAGATGGTCGGACATAAGCAGGACTTTCCGGTTTTTCTATGTCTTCTCAAGGCCTGTACAAAGATATCAAACTTCCTTTTGCATTCTCACCACACGATATAAAGCTTATTCCAGTAGAAACGCATTCTAGAGCAATCAGGAAAACTGACAAGTGGTGAGGGAAAACAGCTATCCTTATTCCAACCCCCTACAAATGAAATCTCGAACAATAAGAAAAAGAAAGGGTGGAAAAACAAGATGAATTTAACCTTGAAACGAAAACTTTCCATGATGACAGAAAAAAGTAGAAAAACTTATGTGAAAAAGAAGAGTCTAAATAAATAAAAAAAACTCTTGACAACAAACGAGGAGGAAGATGAAAGTGAAGCATGCATTTTTTACAACGGCTTATATGAAAAAGCTAAAACTAAGGAGCATTTGATACAGTGCCTTCACAGCAGAAGGCGGGCACATGAAGCATGCAGCAATGTAAATGAACAAGATCAAACATTCATTTTTTTTATTGTGGTCTAACAATTTTAGCTATTAAAATATAACTTAAGTCATTGTTATGTAGATTGTATGTAGATTTGATATAAATTCACATTATATAAGCATAATATGTCATTTTTCCTTTAATAAATAGTATTATTGCAAAATTACAATGTTCTTTTAATTATTTTTTTTTCAGTTCCCGGTTTTGTCTGATTAGGACGGACATTGCAAACTTCTAAAAAATCTGTTGTTATGATCTCAATTGCTATCGTTCGCGACTGAATGAATGCTTTTTTCTTAGCAAGGAATCAGTTTATCGTTTCAATACAAATTTTTACTGTTTTGTTCACATCGTGCACAATTATAAAAAGAGAAGCATTAAGGTCCCTGTTTTATCCGACTTTCCCCTAGAATGTCCATAGACCAGTAATAATGTCCAATTCTGTGGCATATAGATACAATTCTCATAAACCTCCTTTTAAGGAGTCCGTTTTCGAAGAATTATTAATCTTAAAAAAAATATAACACAAGTTTTCAAAGATGGCGGTGATGAAAGGACTGGTCACAAGTGAGCAGTTGTTATCACTAATTTTAATAATATTCCTCTCTTAAACTAATTACAAGATATCTATAAATAATTTAAAATTAATAAGGTAAATAAAACTATAAAACAATAGTACTAACATTTGGACAATTTTTCGCAACTATTCCTTCATTGATCATTCATAACACGTTTGTTTTCATGTAATTAGATAATGTTTGAAACATAAAATAGCTACCATACATTTGAAAAAACAAAATCCCCATAAAACAATATTATCGTGCTTGCGACATTTCATTAATGCAAATAAATGCATTAAAAAGACTGTAAAAAATACTTATGCAAAACGTTTCATTCAGTTTACATGTGTAAACCTTCGTTTATTCCCAAAGGAATACACGATTTCAAGATAATTACTTTTTCATAAAAAGAAAACATTCTATAAATAAAAAGAAAATAAAAGCGTTGACAACAAACAGATGACACAGGCATTACACGAAATTAAAAAAAGGTTTTCAAAGACATAAACGAACAAAATTTTTGTGATCTAGTAAGCACATATTCTTCTTAATCAAGCCTCAAAAGGATTAATAGAACACAGAATAAAAATGAAAATATAACTGGTAGTTATAGAAGCAAATTAATCTAAATCACTCCTCGTTCAAGGAGAGTATGATGTTTTCAAAAATCTCATTAATAAGAAAAAACAAATAAATACATTATGTAAGAGAGCAAAATGATTTTTAAGCGAAGATTGTCATTAAATTTACATAAATAGTAACTGAAGTTTTTGCCTGAGGGAATACCTGACTACTGGATAATTCCCTTCGTTAGGAAAAGGTCCTGGAAGAAAACAAAACCGATTGTAAACAGAAAACAAAATAATTATATAAAATGAAAAAAATATATATAAAGATAAAGAAAATAAATATATGATCTCGTATTAACATCATTATTCTAATTAAATCTAAAGAAGAAGTATTAAATGTGGACTAATAAGATCATAAGATCAACTAAACATAAGATCTTAACTCGTAGTTATGTAGGTAAGTTGATCTTTGTTTAACAAATATGTTGTACTGAAATGTTCCACTAATTTCAGATAACTTTAAAGACTTCGCTATTTAAGTTGAAAAGAGTAACGTCAATTTGTACATCATTAAAATATACAAGAATGTCTGATATATATTTATCTATCACAATGATATGATGAGGACTTAACTTATTTGAAGCAAAATATTTTTTAAATACTAAATGCTTTCCTTTGATTCATAATTAAATGTTGTACAATAATTTTTAAGTATTTTAAACATTGTAAACTTTGGTTAGTCTAAAGTATCGTTTATCAAAATTACTGATATGCAATTTTTAGAGGGTTAAAAATCAATCATAACATTGATAATACATTCATTTATTTCAAAATGTAAGTAAATTGAACTAATGATTTTGTTTATGCCATTTGTGACTAACAATCCTGAATTTTCCTTCCAGTGATGCAGATACTGTAATTTGATTTTATGGCACATGCATTATCACCCCACAACCTTTAATCGAAGATTTTCAAATAGATATCTTGATTAGATTTTATAAATTTAGCCAATTTGTGCGAATTGTCATAATTTTTACTGTCACAAATCTTTAGTAGGCACCGGCAAAAGAAAAATTAACCGTTTTTTCAAGGTAACGTTCCTTACGTTTTTATAATTAATCACATTGCAGAAAATTCACTATGTTCTGCAAATAATTATAATTATGAACATTTTTTACAGGTTATTTGCAAGTATTATGTTCTTTATTGAATGCATTATTCGTTCCTTTATTTATCATGAACAAACTTTCGTTGGATAATATGAGTATGAAACAAGTTCTTCATATTTTCGTAGTTCCAGAACGATTCCTCGGGATTTTTCCGAGAAAAAAGGCCTAAAACCATAAGGGAAAGAAGAATGTTGGCCATATGCGTGTATTACACACATGCGCACATATGTATACATGTTAAACAGTACTATTAATATAAAACTAATAATAATTATTTATATAACATCTTGTTCAACCCTTTCGGGACGAGTGTCTTTTACAGTATTTTTAATATTATACAACACGTATAACGGCATTTTAAATGTCATAAAAATTATATATCTAATAATATTTAATTGAAGTTTTCCTAATAATTACTGTTTTTGTGTAATTTAAAACTCTTAAATAACAGAAACTGTTTTGAAACAATTACTTTTATTTTAATTTTTCTTCTTATTATTAGTACAACTGCTTTTTTCGACTCCTTTTTCTGAAAGACTATGAGAAAACACAAATATAATTTTACTCTTTGGACAAAGTTCTGAAATTTTTCGTTGTTGATTCAACATTTTTGAAATTAATATTTTTCAGACTTAAGAGGAATTTATTCTCATAGAATTTAATCGTACCAGGACGATATTGCATGCTTTTGCATATTAGAAAAGTTTTCGGAATTGTCGGAGCTTTTTCCGATTTAAATTTTCAAGTATTTGCGAAGTTATAGAATTCAGAATATTAATTTTTATTTTTTTAATTCAGGATGTTTAATATAACGATATTAATTAATATATGTATTAATGATGTATATTAAAATAAAGCATTATTTATTAAATATTTTCCCTGAATGTGACTAAATCCATTTATATATCGATAGAAAAGGGGAAAAATAATAAATGCCTACTTTTAAACTTTTCAACTGAGTATAAAAGTTTCTAGTCCGGGATATGAACAGGTATCTCTGGTTTTAACTTCGAAGGCTCGATCAACCATACTGTTTTGGAGAACTTTGCCGAAGACAATACAATCTGATAATCTTTACGTTTTACTAACATTTTGACAATTTACAACAGATCAAATGTAAAATAAGTTAACTTTGAAATATTTGATCAGTATAACTTCACTGTAAAAAAAAAAACTCCCTTACTTTACAACAAAAAGGGTGGCAACTAAGTGCCACCCCAAGTGATATAATGAAATTCCACTTGTAAATTGGTGTAATGAGCCACCAACTATCAAATGGTATAAACAAACACTATTTGCAGTGGCAACTTATTTGCCACCATTTTGGGTGTAAAGTAAGTAATATGTTTAAAATGTACGTTATAATAAATTGTCTCAATTAAAGGGAAGTTTAGCACAGTTTTTGCGTGAAGCTATTTTTTTTAATTATGGCTGTATTAAATTTGAAATGTAATTTTTTAATTATTTTTATTTTTGCTACCATTTATTAAAGTACACTAAATAAGTAGATGGTAAAAAAGGAAATTTTCTAATATTTACATGATTTTAACAGCAAAATAAATAATAATTTAAAGATTACATTTTATATTTAACACAGCCATAAATTAAAATAATTAGTTTTATGCAAAAATGCTGCTAAACTCCCTTTTAATTGAGGTAATTTATTATAACGTGCATTTTAAACATAATACTCAGTTAGTAAACAATGCAATTTCCTATATTTACATACTTAAAAACATCGTTATATGTGTCACATAGTGTGTTTGGGGAGTTGGTGAGGGGAGGGGGCAGAATGTATCTGCAGCACCACTAAATTTCAGTATAGTTTCATTTCTGTTTGTCACAGGTGTCACAAAATTGAAAAGTGTAAAAGCACAAATAAATTCTATTTAATACATGTTTTTCATTTATTTTGAATCTTTAAAAGATTTAATATTGCAACTAAATGCTATAAAAGAACATTGCGCTTATATTTTGACAAAGGTGATCTGGAAAACACATGTGAAAAAAAATGTATCTAACAGTATTGTATGACAACTTTTGGATTTCAAGAATGAAGTAACATGCTATTTTGAAAATGTATTTTTTTTCACACAAAAAATCCCAATATTTTTTATATATATATATATATTTTACAAAAAAAGCGAAGAAACAAAAGACGATAATAACATAAATTTGGCGCCCCCTCAGTTTCCGCGCCCGGGGCGACCGCCCCCTTCGCCCCGCGTTTCACACAGCTCTGGATGAACATACCGGCAGCCCCCCCCCCCTTTCATTAAAGTTCTAAGATTTTCCATTAAATGTATTCAAATTGAAATAGGCATTAATGATGATTTTAATTAACTTTTACTAATTTAATAAATAGAAAAATAAAACCATGACAATCTCTTTAATTCTTTCAGTATCAACATATAAAAAAAATAAAAAATAAAAAACGAAATAAAAAAATAATGAAATTTTTGCTTCTAATAATCTAAAAACTCATAAAATACAAATATAAATTGAAAAAATGAATGTTTAAAACAAGATATAACACTATGTTTATTTAATTTCGTGTTAGTTCAAGTTATGCGGAATTTAAAGCAGTAAAACACTGTAAAATCAAAACTAAATATTTCAAAGCTCTGTACGAAAGTGACAATTTTACGACTTCTTTTATTATTAATTTTCATTTTTAAAATATCGAAATAGCTAGACTGCAAAATCACATTTTGCAAGTATCATGCATTTATATATATATATATATATATATATATATATATATATATATATATATATATATATATATATATGTATACGTACAACAAATGTAACACAAATACAAGCTTTTACAGAGAATTAAGAGTGATTGTATACAAAACAGAAAGAAAATAAACGTCACTTACTTATTTGAAAAAAATCCAAAACTTTGCAACAACACTGTGTTGCAGCTGTTTATGTTACGGCCATCATAGAATAGATTCTAATTCATCATAGAATAGATTATTTCTGATTTCTTAAATTGTCCAAACTAATTGAAATAATCACAGCTATAAGTCGATAAAAGTTCTTAATATGAACTATGTCAGCAATTTTTTAATCATTCATTATTACTGCGAACACACGGAACACAACAGAATGTTTCAATCACGGCGCCATTTTGCATATCCAATAATCCCACCCTCCGCGCTGGATTACATAATCACCGACTTGCTGTCGCTGGATTAAAAAAACACCTGCCGTTGTGTTGATGAATTCAATAAAGTCTTTCAAAGAGCGAATTATAAAGATTTCCAGTGATTCAGAACGCCTTTTTTTAAAGAGGTGTGAGAGGTCATTCAAAGTGTAACGTAACATTTATTTTGGTATTGGCACTCAAAAAATAATATATTTACAGCTTATTTCACAGCTCATACAACCGAAGTAAATGTGATAAAACTCTTTATTTTTTACAGTGTTGGTTCATAGAACATTCTCGTCATATGCCGCGGTCTTGTGTGAAAATTCAAGCCTAGACGTTTTGTGCTGGGGTTAAAAAAATAACAGTTAATGACATTTCTTCATTTATCACAATAATTGTGTCAAAATCAGAAAATTTAAATAGTTTTTCTATTTATATTTATAAACAATGACACTTTCAAAGAGTTCTAAAACATATAAAGAAAAAGAATGCTCTGTCTTTATGTTTGAAAATTCTTCCCAGTTTATACACATATCAGAAAAGTATAAAAATAAACACCAATAATCTTTTTGTTTGGGCAATATGGTGAGATTTTAATTTATTTAACTTATTTAAAATTTTAAAAAATTCAAGAATATATCGTTTTGTAATTAGTTAAACAAAAATGATTCGGTGTTGATTAATTTACTTAATAAAAAATAAATAATTAATTTAGAGTTTTAAGAGTCAAAAATACATAATACATGAAAAAAAAAAGAAATTCTTTAAAAAGAAATATTTATTAAACCAATATTAGTACTACAATAACACTCAATATCGCGACAGTCTCTACCCTGGATTCTGGATCACTTATTGTCTTTTTTCTCGATAAATCCTATTGTAGAATGTCCATCGATAAGTACTAATGTCCAATTCTGTGGCATATAGATACAATTCTCAAAATTCACCGACTTAGCACCGGAAAACTATTCTAATTAAGGCTCCGCTGCACTAAAACTCTCCAATTCCGAAATCCAATGTTAGCCTATGGGGACATTTTGAAACGCGATGATTATTTACCTAATATAATTATTAAAAAATAGTTATTATCATCATTTCAAGATCGGAGTTTTAATGCAACATTCCTCTTAAGAGTACTGGTCATTCAGATTCAGAATTCCGCTCTGTAATGCTAAGTCTATGGACGTTTGATGCCTTGATATATTTAAGATATCTCCTCAGGAAATTGATATTTTAAACTGCCTTTTTTTTCTGTGTATTATATTCAAAGGATGTCTTTTTTTCTTTGTTCTCAAAATATTTCTAAAATATATGGTTTATTTCATATACAGTGTTAAAATATTTTCAACAGTTTATCCGCTTTCAGGACATTAAATATTAAATTAAGCATATATTTTAAAAATATTATGAGAACTAAGTGACATACTTTGAGTACACATAAAAAAGTACGCAAAAAAATGAGTTAAAAATATTAATTTCCTGAGGAGATATTTTAAATATACGAATGCATTAAACACCGATAGATTGAGTGACTAGCACTTAAAACCCCCTGACCACCGAGTATAAGGGCGAAATTGTAATGTTTTTTCCGCATGTTTTTCAATGCTAAAGTAAGATGTGTTTTCCGGCATGATATATTTTTATTACATATAAGTATTTAAGCAGGTAGAATAATAATCATAACTTAATTTTTTAAAAACTGGATTATATCTGTAGAATTATATTGATTTTAATAATGCTATTATTGCAGTGAAACCTGCAGATTAGTGAACAGATATATTTGTTCGCAATGGTAAGAAAGGTAATGGAACATGGCAATCAGCTCAGACAAGACGTATAGATCTGCGCCGTTGGACAGGGGACAATGTTTTTTCTTCCCAGCCTGTTTGTAGAACCCCTGAAACTTTTTTTTTGATTGAATGTCCTTTTCTGATATTGTGGTCACCAATTTCCTTAACACTGAGGTATGTAACTATAAGGACAATATGTTTCTAAGTGTTGATTTGTAGACGGAAAAATAATTAGTGGTTTCAAAAAGTGTTTTTGAATAGCTATTATTGATAAAGTAATTAAAAATGAAGCAGAGATTTTTGCAGGGATATAGAATGGCACCCAATATTAACATAATAGTTTAATAATTAAAGAAAATAAACATAATAAAAAATAAATTTTTCTTAATAAAAATAAACTGAAATATTTTTATATTTCCTAGAAATTTTAAATTTTCCTATAAAGATCTAGAACAAAAAATTAAAGAATAAAAGAAAATTGTTGGAATTACCAATTCAACTTCAATAATATCACGAGATTACCACAACGATACCACGATCGCACTTGGGATAATATGGAATATTCGATCCTGGAATAATATCCATAATAGCTTCCCCCATTTGCTTATAATTTTATATTAACTTCCTCACCACCGCCAACTGATATATCCATATTGACTAAGTTGTAAGTTTTACTTCAATATGAGCATTACTTAAATGAAAAATTTTGAATAGAAATATTTAGGTTTTAAGAAACTAAATTGTGATTAATACTCTAAAACTTATATGGCTATACATAGCATATAATTATCATGTATATAATAATCTATATCATGTATCTATATCATTAAATATATTTTTAACATAAAAAAATTAGAGTAAGTAACACTAAAATTTTTACTTTTTTCCCGATGCTAGGGGATTAAAAACTGTCAAGGAATTTCAGCAAACCTTAAGCATCGCGTTCAATTTACCGACATTAATCTAGATTATCAACACAACAACTCTTTATAAAAAATACTTTTGCATATGTTCTTTAAAACATAATAGAATAATCCCCCAAAGTAACAAATATTGTATTCTGCAAAAAATGACATTCTTTTCTTTATTAAATTATTGATTTCACTTAACTGTGGATTTTTTACGTTATATGACACTCATAACATTAATGATCAGGATTTTTAATACAAAAAATGCTTAAAACGGTAAAATTAAATGAGATAAACGATTAATATACTTAATCTTTTTAACGTAACAAAATTTTTATAATTATATATATATATATATATATATATATATAATTTTTTTTTCTTTTACGGTTTATAATTAAATGTGTTGTATTAAATTGGCAGTTTTGCTTCAAAGATCTAACATATAGCTCTAACATAAAATGAAAGCAAGATGATCTATACGACAAAATTAATATATATATATGTATTTAACATATGACCAGAAAGCGAAAAAAGAAAGATTTATACCGGTCTGTTGGTAATATTTTTATCATCTTGTAACCAATAATTATCTTGTTATCAATAACTGTAAAGATATTTTATACTTTATGGATTCATTTCATTAATTTTAACAAAAATACTAAAAAAATGGTAAATCAATATAACACCGGTTATAATTTTCAAACTGGGTGAAATGTTCTTGGCACAGGAAACCTTAGACGGATACTGTCAGCGCTTTCACAGTTCTGGATGAATCTGGTGGCCACACAATTCACTCAGAAAACTTAATGAATTTGAAATCTGACTTGTTATCTGAAATATGTTCTATAGAGTTACATGATTTAAAAAAGTGAAAACAGATTTCATTCAAGAATAAATTGCATGTTCACCAGATTTGACTATGATGGCACAGCACACAGAATGTTGGCAACTTAAGCCAAAAGGTCGGCGGTTCAAATCTGTGCCTGGGACAGTATGCCTGACTTTATCATCTGGGGGGAGTATAAGCTGTGGGAATTAGGTAACCTTATTACGCTTTCAATTTGAGTTTCTTTAATTAGTGCTTTGCGACAGCAGAATTATTACACTTAAATTTATAAAACCGGTTTCCAAAGCAGACTAACGAAATAACGAAGCAGCTTTACCACTGATATTAAAAAATATTAATCTCTTAAACTAAAAACAAAATATCTATAATTAATAAAGGTAAATGACAATATTAAACAATAATACTAACATTTGGAAGATTTCTACTTAGCTATGCCTTCATGGACAATGCATAATATGTTTGATTTCATATAATTAGGTAAAGTTTGAAACACAAAATATCTACCACACAAACTTGAAAAACAGAATCCTGATAAAACAATTTCAACATGCTCTCGAAATTTCATTAATGCAAATAAATGCATTAAAAAGACTAAAAGATGTTTAGGTAAAATGGTTCATTCATTTACATGCATAAAAAGTAAAGCTAGTATTCTCGAAGGAATACACGATTTCAAGAACATTACTTTTGCATAAAAAATATTCTACAAATAAACAGAAAATAAAGGCTTTGTTTATAAACAGATGACACAGGTATTAAACGGAATTAAAAATATTTTTAGAATTCATAAAGAAATTAAATTTCTATGATCTAGTAAGTACATAATCATCTTAATCAAATCAAAAAAATATCAATTAAATACAGAATAAAAATAGTAATTTAGTTGTTAGTTGTAAAAGCAATATGATGTTAGTCATTCCTTGTTAAACAATAGTATGATGTTTTCAAAAATCTCATTAATAAGAAAAAAAACATTATGCTTGAGAGTAAAATGATATTTATGCAAAATATTTTATTAAGTTTACATAAATAGTAAATAAATCTTTTGTTCCTGAGGAAATACCTTACTGGATAATTATCTGTGTTACAAAAATGCCCTGGAAGAAAAAAATGATTATAAACAGAAGGAAAATAATTACATAAAATGAAAAAATATAGATATAAATAAAAATAAAAAATAAATATATGATCTCGTATTATCATGATTATCCTAATTAAATCTAAAGAAGAAGAATTAAATATAAACTAAACATAAGATTTTAACTGACAGTTCTGTTGGTAAATCAATCTTCAATGCATAAATATGTAGTGATGAGTTCAGTAATTTAAGATATTTGTAAAATCTAGACTTCGCTATTTTAGTTGAAAAAAGTAGCATTAATTTGTACATCATTAAAATATACAAGGATGTATATTATATATTTATCTATCACATTGAGATGTTTAGGACTTAACTAATTTCAAGCAAAATATTTTTTAAATACTCAATGCTTTCTGATGATACATAATTAAATGCTGTACAAAAATTTTAAAGTATTTTAAACATTGTAAACTTTGGTTAGTGTAAAGTACCGGGGGATCTTTTTAAAGAAAAATTCTCGAACAACGAAAAATAAGTGTATTTTACATTTTTATTCAATTAATTAAATGGTCTGACTTGATATGTTTTTAAAATTCACAATTTAGCGATTAATTGCATTCATTTTGATTGTATTTTTGTTTAAAAATGGTATTAAAATTATTTTTGTGTTCTATATCAATTGAAATGAAAATCTGGAAACGTGAAAACAAAGCATTTAGGACAGCTTCTATGCTTAAAATTTTATTCTTAAAGCTAAACTTTACCTTACTCGATTAAATACGTGATTAAATAAAACAAAATATTCTATTAAATTTTATTATTAACAAAAAATTTTAAAACATGGCATTTATGTTTATGTAAATATATGTATGGCACGATTTAAAACATATTTTAAGGGTATTTTCCTAAAAAATATTTAAACATTATAAATGTTTTTGTCGACGCTACCTGGAATATTTGATTAGAATTTAAGCGTTAAGCTTCTTTAATTTTCACTACGGAAAGAAACTTCAAACTATATGGCTACAAAGATTTAATAGATGAATTTTAAAAGAAAATTTTCGCTTTAAAAAATGATAAAAAAGCCCATTCTGGTGTATTACATAAAAACATACAAAAGGTTATTTTTATTATATAAACTGAATTTCAAAGTCATCAGCTCAGCAACAATGGAGAGTGCGATAAAATAAAATAAGAAGAAGAAGTAATGATTTATTAGAGAGCATATTAAAAAATAATAACAAAAGAAATACTTAAAAATGCCATCTATATTATATAATAAAATTATTTCAATGTATAGATTCACGCGATTTCATTCTAAATATGTCCCAACTTTAATTTATTTCTTACTCATTTATTAAAAATTTAGTATAATAGATGTCGCATAATTTTTAATTTTCTTAACTTAGGGATGTATTCTTATAAACAACAGCTGCTGATAACCATTTTGAAGAAAATGGCTATTTAGATTATGCATATAATTAAAGCCCATCCGGCTCTTGTAAAGATGATAATTTTTTGCAACCAAATTTCTTAAATTTAATCCACTCTGGCCCATTTTATTAGGGTCTTGAATATATTACATTCTCCACTGCCATTACCTTACGTTACATCATGCAGTCGTGTCAAAAAAATAAATCGGATATAATGTTTACTTAAAAGCAACTGGCGTGAGTAATTTTTAAAACCAGTTTCTACGTTTCTTCAAATGTAGATTTATTTGTGTTAAAAGATTTTGCGGTCGAATTTTATCGCTTTTTGAATTTTTTAATCTTCAAAATGAAATTAAGCAATTTTACATTTTGCTTGCATTTTTATAGAAAATTCCTGTATTAATGATGGGAAATATTGTTTTTATAGAATTATTTTATAAAATAAAGTATTTAAAAATAAGTGAAAAATCGTTTTAACGAAAAAATCTCGAAGAACGAAAAATAATAAAAAATAATTATCAAAGAACGAAATTTTGCCTTGCAACTCATTAAATGGAAAGTTTGACTTGATATGCTTTTAAAATTCGTAATTTAGAGATTAATTCGCATCAAGTTTTTTTGTATTTTTGTTTAAAAAATGATATTAAAATTGTCCTATTGTTTTGTATATATTGAAACGAAAATCTAGAAACGTGAAAGCAAAATATTTCAAATAGTTCTATGTTAATACTTTGTTCTTTACTCTAAACATTGTCTTAATTGGTTAAATACGTGGCTAAGTAAAGCAGAACATTCTATTAAATTTTTAATTTAACACAAAAGCTTGAAACATGGCATTTACGAAATCTTATCATGGTGTTTATTTATATATATATATATATGTAAATTACATGATTTCAAAGAAATTAAAAAAATGTTTTCAAATAATTTTAGTTTTTTACAACAATTTTAAAGCATTAAAAAATCTTTTCAGTGGCAATACCCGTGATATGACAAAGAAAATACTTTTATTCTCATATAATTGTAACAAATATTGTAACAAAAAATAAATAAATAAATAAATAATAATAATAATAATAATAATAATAATAATAATAATAATAATAATAATAATAATAATAATACACATTTTTCGACATGGATTTAAGTGACGTAAAATTACACATGTCAAAATTCCAGTTTTTTAGCATCAAAGAAACATAATTCGATTAAAAAATATATAATTTATGAAATGTTTCTTAGTTTATCTGTTTATTAAATAACACATTATTTAATAACTCTTATGGTTTTACTTCATTTGAGAAAAATGCAATGCAATCTTTACATGTGTAATATGAATGAAATTACTACTATAATTTTAATTTTTTTAATTACACATGCATTTTTATTTCCTTAGCGACATTATGTTTATGATATCAATATATCATATATCATTGAATATGACGATGTTAGGTAACAAATTGATAAACTTATCTTTTCCTCTATTTTTAAAAAAAAAAAAAAAAAAAAAAAAAAAAAAAATCCTTTCTTTTAAAGTAACTAAAAAAATCATGATCACAACAGGATCTACATTACAGTTAAAGTTATAAAATATATCACCCCTTTTCTCATTTTAGTAATAATTAAACCACTCCCTTAATATAACCGTCACCGAAATCCCAGCACATATATTTCATTCATTCCATACCTTATATGGTCATGAAAACCGAATGTGGTTTTCTTATTCCAGCTGCTCTACAATAAAAATGCTGCATAAGATGTTTTGCGCGTCGTACATATTCCAATATATCTCCTTCTCATGCTACCGCTCCTTATATGGTATCCATTCGCAAAGTTTAGATCGCCTCATGAGCCCCAAAGCCTATCCCACAAAATTCCTTTGCTTTTTCAAATTCCAATATCAAAGTTTAAACTCTTTTATCGCCAATTAGCGATTATCTTGTTAATATGCTAAGTACAAAATCTCTCTCTCAGAAGAAAAAATATTGCACGCATATTTTGGCCAAATATCATATACATGCCAAACATTGTAACCTTTGGCGATATCTGACAACTGATGTTATCTTGGTTCTGACTAAAAGAACGGTCACTTTTTCTCTTGGCCTGGCCCTGCTGTAACTACCAATAATTACGTTGAGCGTCCTACTCTCTCGAAAGGGCAAAAATAAAACTTTACTTTAAAGAACCTGGCTGCATATTTGTCTTTTTATCGATCTACTTTTCACGGCATTGATGATAACTTGTAATAGTCAATATTAAATCTGCAAGATACCGTAATTACCCAAAATTTCCATTACAAACTTTGGTGCTATAAGACCGTACTTAGCCCGACTAGAGGAGTATGGGCGCTCATAAAATCCGGAGAAATCGCTGCTGTCTATAGTGGTTTCGCATTTTCTCTGCATGGCATGCGGTGTTTTCGAACAACTCAAGATTTATTGCTCCGTCTGTGCATCACAGGATTCGAGACGTATTCCTTCTTCTATGGGTCGCAGGGTGTTGGATGCGGCAAAAGAGGCTCGTCCCTCCCAGTATGACAGTTACTCAAGCCTTAGCCAGCTGGAAAAGTGATGTCAAATCAAAAGTTTTTTTTTTCTTCGACCCTGATTGATCGACCTGCGTGGCTCCGTCCGCTGTCAACATTCATCATCGCGTTCGTATCTCGACGTGCTGCGGTCAACTCAGTGTCTTCGGCAGTTTTTTTTCTTTTCAATTTCGGCTGCAGTGCTCGTCATAATTGTTTGTGAATTCATCATGTGTGATATATGCTCCGGTCATCTCCGTGCTTTCAGTGGCGTCTATCAGCTGCAATGCGTGTCATAAGTGTGTGTGAAAAAAGATACCCAAAAAAATGTGATATCAACGAAAGTTTTGTTTTCTTTTCTCATCAGAATTTTCAACATACACAAAAAAATAATAAATCCAAAAAAAATTTGTAGCGATTAATGTGGCAATTAGTCGAGCACAAAAAAAGAATTAGTGAAATATATGCAATGAGGTGTTTGTGATAAATAAGTCATCAATCTCACATACAGAATTTTTCATTGAGAAATACGCAAAAATATTAAAAAAAAGTGTGTGCCAATTATCTTTATTCCTTGAGTGCTTTCCGAAATGATTATCAATGGTACACACATAAGTTTTGAATGTGAAATATGCTTGTGATCCCTGTTGACAGGGATGCTAAAACAATATACACACAAAAAAAAAAAAAATTTTGAATTTGTGCTCAAGCGAAATTTTATTACATCAATAATGCCACAACACTTAGATTTATGTTTTGCTATTATTATTGTTATTGTTTTATTTGGATACATGATTATTTAAATAACATTTTTTTTGTTCAGAGCATTTCAAAAAAATAGTAATAATGCTTTTTAATACTTATTTGATTAAACTTTATCTTACGGTATTAAAACATCTCAATTATAATCCTGTATCCAAGCATTAATAAGATACCCTTTATATTTTTATTATGCATACATACATTTTCTTACTCTTTAATCTAAAAAAAAGGTGATTTTTTTTCATAAAATTTTTTTTTGATACAAAGTAAGTAATGTTCAATGTGATATTTTGTTCAGAGTCATGAGAGAACAAATAGATGTTTTCAGTAATAGATAAAAAAAATATAAGAGTAAGACATTTCTAATACTATCTCATTTACGAGCTAGATATTTTTAACTAAGTGCTTTAACAATTTTTATTATGGTATCTATTTTTATTATTTAAGTGATATTTTGTGTTTTTATTATTATTTTATTTGACTTTAAATGATTGTGAGTACCTTTGAAATCTTTAGAATTTAGTCAAAGGAATACGTGTGCAATTAAATAGTAGCCCTACACCTACCAATTAACATTTACAAATAGTTTTAAACCTTTTTTTTTAGTATTTGTTGCATTAGATCAGCTACATATTTAACTGATATGGCTAATTCTAAGATTACTTTCAAAACCATCACTTTTGATGGCGATGCTAATTTGGTTGACTTTTTCTTCAACCAAATCAAAACATTAGCCAAAGCACACGGATGGAAGGATCAGGACACCATCCAGTTTCTAGGTAGTAAGTTATCCGGACCTGCGCTTACTTTCTTTACTCAGAACCCATCTATTTATGAAGCTGACAAATTAAAATTTGTAGAAAAAGAATTCAAAAAATTCTTTGCCCCCCCTAGTAAAACAACAGCGCTCGTGGAATTTAACAATTTAATAACGCTGCCTCAAGAAACGATTAGAAACCTTGCACACAGAATAAATATTCTAACTACTCGAGTACATGATAACATAAAAGATAAAGAAGCCTTAGACAATATTAAATACACAAAACTAATCTCGTGCATTCCACCCCCACTGAGAATTAAATTGCAAGAGGAAAACATTCTCGATTATGACACTGCTGTTGACAGGGCACAAATGTTGCAGGATATAATGCAAAATGAGAATGTGCTACAAACATGTAACACAACAAATCCTGTAGCAGACTCTATTGCTAATCAGTTAAAAATTTTAACTGAAAGAGTCAATGCATTAACATTAACAAGCATTCCAAATGAACAAAACATAGACGCAATTCACAGTATAACCCCACAAAATTCAAAACAGCGTGAACAGTATGCGAACAAGGACTTTAAAAGGAAGCATACGGTTTCACCTAAACATAACACACGTAAAAATAAATCTACATCACCACCCGCTTGCCAGCTATGTGCGAAGCGTGGCCACACAGCAAAACATTGTTTTAAATGGCGTAGAGCAAATTCAAATAGAAATAAACATAGTTATAAATACGACAATAACTATAGAAGAAATGATAACAGAAATGGTAATTTAAACTACTAATGAGATGTACTTCAGCTGATGGCTTTACATCTCAAAAGAAGTCTAACACATCAGCAACTTCAGACGAATTTCCATGGACTCATGACCCAACACTGCCTACACTCTGTCCAGACAGAAGGGTTAAATCCGTTGCTTCGCAAACAAAATGTGAAGTTAAATGGTCCAAAAATTCTGCATCACAAACAGTCGAAAACAATAATGAAGTAGCTTCACAAGCTGTTAACATATGTGATGACAAAGTTGCAGTTATTTGCAATGTAAATAATTCATCCCCAACACTCCCCCTCATAAAGGCCTCCATTGCAAGACATAAAACTAACTTTTTGCTCGATACTGGTTCATCCATTTCAATTATATCACAAGATTTGTTTGAAAAAATTAAAGACAAACTAAAATACAAAAGATTAGGAACAGGCGTCACTATTAAAACAGTTAATTCAGATGTTCAGTTCACTGCATGCATTAAAACTTCTATTCGCATACACCAAAAGTCATTCTCGCATAATTTCTACATTGTTGACATATCGAATTCCGCTAACTTCCAGGGAATTTTAGGCTTTGATTTTATTCACAAAAATAGAATTGTGATAGATATTCATAAGAATAAAATGTCAACAAATGAATTTAGCATACCACTACTTGATTCTGCCTTATGTGAGAATGAAACACATCATCTTGAAACACATGAAATACATCAATCGGAAAAATTCCCAAAAGAAATTCGATTGGAGAATAAACTTAAACGAGAACCACAGGAAAAGAGGTGGATCTCCATAAAAACTGATTCAATTGACCCAAGAAAACATTACTATTTTCAATGTGAAACAAAAAAGAATATAATTTCTTACGATAGTATTGTAGGTGGTCAAAGTTATGAATCAGACATGGAAGGAACTCAAAACACAACTAGATCCCCACAAAAATTCCAGTTTTATGTTTTTATACAAAATTCATCTACTAAACCTGTACACATAAACAAAAATGCACGAATAGGAACTTTATTTGAAACAATGGACATTATGGACCCGTCACAAAACACAAATTTTCATCAAATTATGAATTCATGTGAAAATGTTTCGAATTTTAATCTTAAATCTCAGGATAACTTAAAGGATTACATTTGTAATTATATTCAGGCATCAAATGAAACATTAAATCAACGTAAAGAAGAACTAAAAATTAGTGACTTTAATTTAAATCATTTACAGGAAGAGAATGCAAAAAGGTTAGGAAAATTATTGCTTGATAATTATGCATCATTTTCCAAATCCATAAAAACACTAGGCCACACAGACAAGGTAGTCCCAAATTTAAAGTTTATAAATGACTATCCCATAAAAACATTACCATTTCCCCTCCCACAATCATTACATAACGAAATGAAAGAGCAAATTCATCAACTTCTTGAAGCAGATATTATAGAACGAAATTGTTCTGAGTGGGCATGTCCCATTTTGCTTGTAAAAAAGAAGACTGATCAGTCTGGAAAACAGAAATACAGACTCGCTCTAGACTTACGTATGTTAAATTCCGTGTTACAAGGCTCATCATACCCCCTACCAAAAATACAAACCATAATTTCAAATTTATCCGCATACAAATTTTTCACTTCACTAGACTTCAAAATGGCGTATCATCAAATAGACCTTCCGGAACAATTTCAAGACCCACTAACCTTTACATGTATCTATGGGACTTTTAAATATAAACGCCTAGTATTTGGTCTAAAGTCATCAAGTGGATTCTTCCAACATTTAATGGATTCTTTAATTGATGAATTGCAAATTGATGGAGTATATTCATATCAAGATGATCTAATATTTGGGTCAAACTCATTTGAGGAAACTTGTTCAAAGTTAGATAAAATACTTAAAATCTTAACTAAGTATAATTTAACATTGACTCCAAACAAATGTACATTTCATACATCAGCAGTTGACTACTTAGGGTTCCATATTGAAAACCACTCTATTGCACCGATTCAGGCAAACATTGTTAAAATTAACTCGTTTCCCACACCAAAAACTAAGAGACAATTAAAAAAATTTATTGGTTTAGTAACATTTTATAAATCATTGGTGCCATCATTTTCGGAAATTATTCAACCTCTCATTGATTTGACTACTCCTAAAGCTACATTTAAATGGACACAAAAACACCAAGAATTATTCAAAAAAATGCAACAAGTGTTCTTTAGTTCACCTATGGTTCGCTTACCAGATTGGTCAAAAACCTTTTACGTTAACACTGACGCATCTAAGGTAGCGATAGCTGGTGCATTATTACAGGAACATGAAGGACAATTACTTCCTATTGCATATTTTTCTAAATCTCTTAAACATGCAGAAAAACGTTACCCAGCTTTAAAACTTGAATTAATGGCCATTTATAAATCAGTAATCGCATTTAAGTACTATTTATACAACAGGAAATTTGTAATTTTGTCAGATAGTGCTCCCTTAAAAAAATACAAGAATACATGTAACCCTGCGGATTTAACTACACGTTGGCTAACTGAACTTTCTGAATACACCTTTTCCTTCGAACATGTACCGGGATCATCCAATGTACTTGCTGATTATCTATCAAGGTGTACATTTGAAAACAATACCCAAGATCTTAAATCAAATCCTGAACTCCTTAATGACCCTCATGCTTTACCAATTGTAGATAATGATATTTCGGACAATATCGAAGAATCCAATAAAAACAAACCCAACTCAGTAAATTATTTAATTTCAGGCAGAGATGCAAACAAGGATCCATTACTTGAAATATCAAACGACACATTTGTCAGTGAGCAAAGAAAGGACCCAAATTTGGCCGAAGTTTACAATGAGATTTTAAGAAATGGATCATCAAAAAAATTTCCGATGTACTTCATACATCCTGACAGTAAGGTTCTCATGACAAAAAAAGAAAACGTATATAATAACACATTTTTGTACCATATTATTGTACCAGACTCACTTAAGGCTAAAGTTTTAACAATTTGTCATCTGTCACACTTTGGGTTAACTAAAACATATGCATTTGTAATAGCTAGATATTTTTGGAAAGGAATGTATACCGACACGTTAAATTTTGTAGCATCTTGTACTAAGTGTATTCAAACAAAACATCACATAACACCACCTGCTCCACTTCAGCCCACTTACACACCAACCCACCCAGGACATACCATTGGGATTGACTTACTAGGACCATTTAAAAACGGACAATCAGTTTTAACGGTAACAGATCATTTTTCACGGCACCTCGAACTATTTGCTTTGCATACAACAACAACTGACAAAATTGCTAAATGTTTATTTGATTACATAACTACCTTTGGCAGACCTGCCACTATTCTCAGCGATTTAGGTAAGCAACTGACTTCTGACATGTACAACAGATTCAACGATACATTGGGCATAAAAATACTCCATTCCTCAGTAGGTCACCCCCAAAGTAATGCAATTTCAGAGAGAGTAAATAAATCAATAAAATATTCAATTACCACTTTACTTGAAGAAGGCCATTCTTTTGAAAATGCACTACGTATACATAAATCACTATACAATGGTTCCACACATTCTTCCACTAAATATTCCCCCAACTTATTACACTTTAGAAGAGAACTATCTTTATTATTTGATACTTTTGATCAAACTATTAATCAGCCAATCCTTGATAAGGGGATAGAAACTTACCAGTTGCTAAATGATTTGAATTCAATTTACAAAAAAGCATACACTAACATCAAAAATTCACAAGAAAAGAGAAATCAACACTTCCAGAAACGAGCGAAACTAAGAGTAATCTTAGAAAAGGATATAGTGTACCTCAAATCCGTTGATAAGTTTAAACCAAAATACACCGGACCTTTTATTGTGGTACATAAATATTCGCCAGTTTCTGTTTCCATTAAGCGTTTACACTCACCCGATGAATCGGCATTCAGAGTACACATTGACAGGCTAATTATAGCCCCCCCTAGAAATGATCATTTATTTGTGCGTCATGAGGAAAATATAAGTCACCCAGGAAACAGCTCCATAAAATACAACCTAAGATCTCGTTTTTAACACAGCCCATCACAATATTAGGTTAACATAGATTTACAGTAAATGCAGTACATCACACTGATACACATGTTGTGTTGGAGTTTCCTTTGAGGGAGTTCATGGCTGGTCCACGTTCTCCATCACAGGGGGCTTCCACATAACAGTTGTCTCTTATTTGCTGGGTTGTCGCCAAGATTTTTACTTTTCCCTTTCAGTAGTTTTATTGTTCATACATAATAATAATAATAATAGTAATAATAAAAATAACATATCACATTGCACATACATTAAATTTTAGTCATATCAAACATAATCATGATGCACAATAAATCTCTAACCGATTATGACAAAGCTGTTTCTCACTACTCTAGGATTGACATTCCCTTTCAGATATATATATATACCATATGTATCAGAGTTTTATTTTTTTTATTTTTAATTATGCCCCTTCGAAGTGAAGGCCCGTTCAAAAGTCGCCCAAAGGACCTGTAACTTCATTGTGGTGAGAAACAAAATTTCGGATTGGTGCAGTTCACACCAATTTTACCTAAACTCCCTGTTTTTCTATGTAATGCGACGTGCGCTCCTCTGAGAAAGCAAAAGATTTCGGGAGGAGCAGAGGGTCCATGTAATGTGGGCTCTCGCCAATATTCCCACTTCCCATAGGGCTAGGCCATAAGCCGATGCCATCACCTTGTCATTTGACAAGATTTAGGACAGCACCTTTTTTATGGATCGCGTGTCGCTTTCCTTTTTTTTTTGCTTGTCCTGTGTGGATACACGAATTTTTGTTTTTTTTCTTATTTTTTTTAAACATACTCATTTGTCACAAAATACACTTCATCCATAACATTTCATTATTTTTCATATTATTATGATACACTTACATGGTTGCAACCTCCATTTCATATTTTTAACCTCCATTTCATATTTTAACCTCCATTTCGTATTTTAACCTCCATTTCATATTTTTAACCTCCATTTCATATTTTTAACCTACATTTCATATTTTTACTATCTATTTCGTATTCTTTTAGTATAGATTTTCATATTTGTACCACATAATTCATACTTTTATTATATACTTCATATTCTTCATATTTTATTCAAGATTTCATTTTATCCATAACCTATGTTTTTATATTATTCGTGACCTATAGCTAACATTCTTCATAAACATATATATTATAAACAATTGATGGTACGAACTTCATGACTATTTTACATATTAAACATCTTCCTTGCATTTGGCGCCTTATCTTTGATTAAAAAAAAAAAGATAACCTGTATAAAGGAACAATATATGGTATACCTAGAAAAAAAAACAGGAAGAATGTCTTGTTGTGTGCAAAGTGCTAGAAAAAAGCACAAATAGGCCTGAACTCTAAGCAATAAAAGGCCAATGTGTTCCGGAACAACAACAACATCAAAATAAATGAACATTTAAAAAATAAAAGAAAGAGAGACTCTGAAGATATATAAGCATATGTCGACATAATGTATAACTGCATAAATTCAAATATATGTAATCAATTCATTATATTTAACCAGCATAATCCTACACTTTTGTATGTAATTCTGAGAGAGACATTTTCGTACCGGGTCCAAAATTTTTTCAAACCCAAACCAGCGGGCGAGATATATGATATCAATATATCATATATCATTGAATATGACGATGTTAGGTAACAAATTGATAAACTTATCTTTTCCTCTATTTAAAAAAAAAAAAAAAAAAAAAAAAAAAAAATCCTTTCTTTTAAAGTAACTAAAAAAATCATGATCACAACAGGATCTACATTACAGTTAAAGTTATAAAATATATCACCCCTTTTCTCATTTTAGTAATAATTAAACCACTCCCTTAATATAACCGTCACCGAAATCCCAGCACATATATTTCATTCATTCCATACCTTATATGGTCATGAAAACCGAATGTGGTTTTCTTATTCCAGCTGCTCTACAATAAAAATGCTGCATAAGATGTTTTGCGCGTCGTACATATTCCAATATATCTCCTTCTCATGCTACCGCTCCTTATATGGTATCCATTCGCAAAGTTTAGATCGCCTCATGAGCCCCAAAGCCTATCCCACAAAATTCCTTTGCTTTTTCAAATTCCAATATCAAAGTTTAAACTCTTTTATCGCCAATTAGCGATTATCTTGTTAATATGCTAAGTACAAAATCTCTCTCTCAGAAGAAAAAATATTGCACGCATATTTTGGCCAAATATCATATACATGCCAAACATTGTAACCTTTGGCGATATCTGACAACTGATGTTATCTTGGTTCTGACTAAAAGAACGGTCACTTTTTCTCTTGGCCTGGCCCTGCTGTAACTACCAATAATTACGTTGAGCGTCCTACTCTCTCGAAAGGGCAAAAATAAAACTTTACTTTAAAGAACCTGGCTGCATATTTGTCTTTTTATCGATCTACTTTTCACGGCATTGATGATAACTTGTAATAGTCAATATTAAATCTGCAAGATACCGTAATTACCCAAGATTTCCATTACAATGTTCTTTATGTTTGAAAGTGTTTTATTGTATTCAGTAGACTGAAAAAATAATTATATATCGAATTATTAAGGTACTATCAAGGTAACTAAATAAACCAAATGTATGGCGGTAGATGTAACCAAAAGAAATTACTTATAGTAAGATGAAATTAAAAGCATTTTATTTTTTAAACAGATTAATTAGATGCTACAGATTAGCTACAAAATCACAGCTGTAAGAATTAAAATTAATTTTTTTTCTAATTCTACGACTAATGATTTATTAAAATGAAACTTTAGAATTGTATTTGCGTCTTTTAATTCCCTAAATTATATTTTCATTTAGATAAAGTCATGTTCTGTATAAAATGTGAGATTTAAGCAAAAGAACTCGGTTAGAAATCCACCACTAGAATCTTATGATTGTCTTTGCGTTACTAGCTTCAGCTATATAGCAAAAATATTCAAAGTACATTGCGCACGAATCATGTACGAAAAATAACAGACCATGAGAAAAACACGATTTATACCAGAGTAAATCGAAGAAATGCATGCTAGAATGAATTAAAAAATAGTAAGTTTAGCATAGTTTCTGTCTACTCGTACAGCGTAAATATCTTTCTACAAAATTAAGTTATATTGCTTTAGTGTATCGAAAAAACATCTCATTTGAACAGATTACCTCTTAAAAAATTAAATTACTCCTCATAGTTTTGATCCCCTTGTCTTAATTTTTCGCATCATCGTACTTTACAAATTCTTCAGGTTTTAAATTATTCGATAAAATTCAGAGCAGAGAAATGTAGTACAATGTCTTTTCAGTAAAATTAGAAATGGAAAAACAGGTCATGTTTTGTTCTATAATAATTATTGCGTTAGGGGTCATTCCATGTCAATTCAACCAATTTTTCCCCCATTTGTAACCGGACAGACAGGGATTTGGATGCAACTTTGTGTACACACTAATTCTATCATGAAATGATTCCATCAGAAATTTTTCCTTCCTAGACCTCATGGTTTGTGAGATATGGGGGGGTCCAATTCCTGGGGGTTTCTCAAATCTCACATTTCTTAGTCTGTATTCTGAGATTGCAGTTCCATCTTCAAAAAATTGTTTCTCTGGATCTAAAACATGAATCATCCTAAAAATATACTGTAAAAAAATAAAAAGATGCAGATTTTAATAAAAAATATTTAAAAAATTTACTTGTAATATTTAGGATAAAAAAAGTCAGCCAAAGTTGAGAGTTATGGTTATTTTTCCAAATTTTTTTGACTTCACGAAAAAGGCTGTACACAAAAAGGCAAATTAAATTTCCAATTTCTTTTTGTTTTAAATAAAAGTTTACACTTTGGGCTTTCTAGCTATGAAATAAAAATTATGTGTTTCGCATGGCTTATGCAAAAATTTTGGATACTTTCCAATTAGCCGGATAAGTGCTTTATTTTTACATATTACATGGGTGATTCTCAAAATAGGGGACAATTTATGTCTTTCGGCATACAAAAAAAATTTAGAGGTTTTCTGCCATATTTTTATATTAAATATGTTTTTCTTAATATTATTCATTATTTGCACTCAAGAATTACTCACTTTTTAGTTAAAAACACCTTAAAATAACAGAATAAAGATTCAAAATGTCATTAGCATGGATGTCCACAGCAGCTGTGCCTTGTGTATACTAGCATTTTTCAAGAGTTAATATCATGTTTATAAAATAAACAAATGTTATTCTTTCTTTATATTAATCAAGGAGAGGATTTATCCAATAAATTTATTTTTAAAAATAAAATTATAGTACATAAAAAAAGAATTAAAGTTTGTCCTCCATATTCGATTTTCAAAACAAGGTCATACTAAAACAGCTGGTTATTAATCAAAATTTCATTTTCACGTATGACAATAGTTTGAAAATATAAAGTTTGTCCATGGCAACAAGTAGCCATTTTATCCCATCCAGAAAATAGAAGCATGTATTGTATTTTAAGAATAGAAAGTGAATATTAGGGGGGTACATCAATTGTATGTCATTAGAATGGATAATAATTATCATGTTTATTTTATAGTTAAAATTTTTATTTTATTTATTTGCATAGAACTTTTGTGTTTTAAAAAGCCCCAGAAAGGACTATTGCATTGTGATTATATTATGGCTCATAATCTTATTTAAATTAAAATTTGTCATTAGCATGGAGAGATATCAGTGTCATTAGCATGGTTTTTCTGTCCATGCTAAAGACTCCTATGTACATAAATGTAACCTGTGCTTACATTGTATCCTTTATAAAGTTTAATTTTACTTATAAATTTAGGTATTACATTTATTATCACTAAAATATGCATTAAATCTGTAGGAAAATCACTAAGACAGCTTCTTACATTGTTAGTGTCAGAATGTTGCTCATGTAACAAAGTTTGCTCTTTGGTAATGTTTTTATTCTCTTTATTATGTATATACGTAAAAATGGAAACCATTTGTTGAAAAGGAAGGTTAATAAATATAGAAAAAAAAATATTTAACCAGGAAGAAAATAAAAATTTCATAATATATTTATTCCATGCAATCTGTTTTGTCATTAGCATGGCTCAAAAAATAATTATTATTTTTTTAAGTTAATTTTTAAATATTTAGCTCTGCTGACTACATGGAAAGTATACCTAATACTATATTAACAACACCTATTTTTTCAGAAATTTTGCTAACAGTAATTTTTTTAAGATTTCATTTTTGAAATCGTCCCCTATTTTGAGAATCACCCACATATGCACACAAAACAGCAAATGAAATTTCCAATTTCTTTTTGTTTTAAATACAAGTTTACACTTTGGGCTTTCTACCTGTGAAATAAAAATGATGTCTTTCACATGGCTTATACAAAAATTTTGGGTACTTTCCAATTAGCCGTATGCGTGTTTTATTTTTACATATGTACATATGTATAGATCTATATAAATACAGATGTATTATACCTGTACATATGTATGTATATATATAGTATTATGATATATATATATGTATAAAACTGGTGCCGGTCTAACCGAAAAGTACCAAATTTTATCTTGTTTTGAAAATCTGCACTAATTAAGGGGGGGGGGGATCTGACTAAGTTTAGGTGTGGTACTTAAATAATTACTGGAGTTTCTAGGAGTTACTGAATTTAATGTTATTTGATACAAAAACAAATTGGAAATTTCATTTGTCTTTTTGTGTAGAGACTTTTTCATAAAGTCACAAAATTTCGGAAAAATAATCATAACTTTCAACTTTGGTTTACTTTTTCGGCCGTATATAAATCTCTATTAACTGCCCTAATTGCTTTTTTTTCACTTGCTTTTTATGCCGCTTAAATGGATCTCCACTTTTATATAATTCACATTTCATTAAGAGCGAAATTCTGTGATGCTCACATATATTAATCAAACGGTTTTCACTTAGTTTTTGTTTTATAAATGCAATAGTCCTAACTAATAAAAGTTTTTTTTGAATCACAGAGATTATCAATGTAGTCTATTTCTTTGTTATTTCTATAGCTAGTTTTGTGACATTCTAAACGAGTTAATATTACAATACTGCAAGCCTGAAGACTAGTAGAAGGTTTAATATCAGGCTCCATATTAAAATAATAAAGCAAAAAATATTTATACATATCATAAACTATAAAGTATGTAACAATCAGATTATATTTTTAGTAGCACAGTAAAAGTTAGATTATTCTTCTATGATAAGAAACAACAGAATGACAATAATTTTATTCAAATTGATTTCAAAACATCTGCCTTCATACTAACGAACATTACCCTACCTTTATCAGAAGGTGTTTATACAAGGCAGGTGCAATTAAATCTTTCAGACTATAGAAACAATAAATCTAAGTTCCGTTAAACATTTGTGTATTTAAACTTGCCAATATAAATATTTAAACTGATTAAAATTAACCAAGGACAGGAAATACTAGGTTTTGAACATTTTTTAAACACAAATAATTAATATATAAGCATTCGAAAGAAAGAATGGAAATGTGAGGAGAAAATTTTTCTATTTTATACTGTATAAAAAAATAAAAAAAAAATCTTTTTTGAGTTTAATTATTGAAAATAAAAGTAAGAGATTCTTTAGATTAGCAAAAAATGCCCATTATTAAATAACTAAATGAAATATATGGACCATTCACTAAATTTAATGGGGAAACATATTACAGTCAGATTTTTTTTTTAATCTTTAAAAATAAAGCCTAAATTTTACTTTGCAAATTAAAAAAAACATGCATCAAATAACATTAAATTCAATAACTCATAGAAATTCCAGTAATTATTTAAGTACCACAGCTAAACTTAGTCAGATTTTTTTCCTCTTTATTGGTGCAGATTCTCAAAACAAGGCAAAATTTGGTACTTTTCGGTTAGACGGGCACCAGTGTTATACATATAGATATCAATATACTGTATATATACATACGTATGTACATGTATAACACAACTGCATTTATATAGATCTATACATATGTACATATGTAAAAATAAAACACGCATCCGGCTAATTGGAAAATACCCAAAATTTTTGCATAAGCCATGCGAAAGACATCATTTTTATTTCACAAATAGAAAGCCCAAAGTGTAAGCTTTTATTTAAAACAAAAAGAAATGGGAAATTTCATTTGCCTTTTTGTGTGCATATGTTATTTGTAAAAATAAAACATGCATCCGGCTAAGTGGAAAGTACCCAAAATTTTTGCATAAGCCATGCGAAAGAAATCATTTTTATTTCACAAATAGAAAGCCCAAAATGTAAACTTTTATTTAAAATAAAAATAAATTGGAAATTTAATTTGCCTTTTTGTATACAGCGTTTTTAGTGAAGTCACAAAAATTTGGAAAAATAATCACAACTCTCAACTTTGGCTATTTTTTTATCCTAAATATTACAAGTAAATTTTTTAAATATTTTTTATTAAAATCTGCATCTTTTTTATATTCTTACAGTGATATTTTAAAAATGATTCACGTTTTAGATGCAGAGAAACAATTTTTTGAAGATGGAACTGCAATCTCAAAAAACAGACTCAGAAATGTGCGATTTGAGAAACCCCCAAGAATTGAACCCCCCATATCTCACAAAGTATGAGGTCTTGGAAGGAAAAATTTCTGATGGAATCATTTTATGATAGAATTAGTGTGTACACGAAGATTCATCAAAATCCCTGTGGGTCGGGTTACAAGGTCTGGTTGAATTGACATAGAATGACCCTTAGGGAAAAAAGAAATCAATAATGACATAATGAAATAATAGTTCATTGCACAGTGTTATTCCATTTCATAACACTTTATTTTAGTATTAGTTTTTGTGCTTATAAAGACGAATCTTTTTCCCAGTACATTTTTTTACGAAATCCCTTTTTATTTAAAAACGTCAGTCAACATTTTTTTATTTCTTTTAAATAACTTAACGGTTTTTCTAAAGAATGATACATTGAAAAAATAAGATGAAGGAAACAAATACTTGGAAATTTTAGAACATCTCGATTTGTTTAACGATAGCCTGCCAGTAACTGCGATATAATAGCGAAATCTCACAATTAAACGTATTCAAAAACGATTGCGCATGCGCCAAAAACAATCAAACATGAGATTCTTTGTTTATTTCAGAGTAACTGGAATACATGTATGTTAAACTAAATGTAGAAGGAGTAACTTTAAGTGCAGTTTCTGTCTGAGTGAAATTAAAATTTCCTTTCTACAGCATTAAGTAGTTGTATTGCAGTAGTTGTATTGTTGTACAGCATTAACATATTTGTAGTCTAGCAAAAAACAACTCATTTGTATCATTTAAATAATTGGGTTAAGCATTCTGTTGCTCCATTTTTTTTATTCTTCGCGTTACGTATTTTTACAAATTCTTCCTATATGTATTATTGGATAAAGTTTACATTACAGAAATCAAGAACTGTATCATTAGCAAGAAAACTACAAAAGAAAATACTTGTCAAGCTCTGTTCTAGAAAACAAAAAATTAGCGATATAATGGAGGGAAATTTATTTTATTGCTCTATAATGCATTCCAAAAAATTTTGTTAGAGATGAATATATAATATATTTTCGCTAAAAATTTGCTTAAAAGGTCCTCATTTAATAAAAAAAAAGTTTATTTAGACTTCTTTATTTATTTCTTCCAAAACGGCTTAATTATTCTTCTTTACGAAGATGTTTGTATTAAATTCTGTCGAAGAGAGATTCAAAGAATTAAGAGAAACTTTAAAGTATATACAAATTACGTAATATATATATATATATATATATATATATATATATATATATATATAACAAAACCAAAAGAAATTCCATATCCCCAAAATACATGGAAGTCTTCATCAGGGAGGCCCCTCCATGTAGGGGTAAATAAAGAGAAGTTTCTGAAAGGATGTAGGCTCATAAGCTAAATTACATCCTTAGCCCCCAACTTCTCAGATTTCAGAAATCAAACTCAAACCTTCAAAAATATTATAAATATATACAAAAATTTTTTAAAAATACCAAAGGACAAGACCAAAAATTACACAAACAAAAAAGGAAAATTACCTACAAAACTAAATATAAAAAATAAAATTGTAAAATACAAACCCCCAGGAATACAAAACCCTCTTCAGCTAGTGGGGCCATTCACTAGCGCTTCAATCTCGCCCTAAATTGAAATCAAGCATCCGTAAGTAAAGAAACACTGAGACTCAAAAACTTTCAGTTAACATATAAGATGGATAACAGTTAACCATTAAAATCTTTTTTAAACCACTCATAGCCAATTCTAGATCTGTTTTGTTATTGCAAATCCTGCGGATCCTATTAACTTGTGAATACATAATATTTTTTAAAACTTTATTGCTAATACATGAAAACCAGTAAGTGAGGCTATTAACTTCAAAATTAAAATCTTTCCTTTTATCATAAAGTCCAATCAACCATTTTTCCTTGTTTTTCTTAATTTTAAGATCTAAGAAAGTAATTTGTTCACCATCATCGGTTCGGTTCAGGACTAGCTCTCTAGGGTAAATGTTAAGGCTTATTTACTCAAAATTATTGCAGTTAAATACTATAAGATCGTCTACATATCTAAAGAAGGAAATATTATTGAAATTTTTTTCGTAAAAATATAAAAATAGATTAGAGAACGCACTTGAAAAACTTGTTCCCATTGGCACCCCCTTATTTTGTTTAAAATAATTAATTCCATTAAATAAAACATTTTCAAATAGGCAAAACTTAATTAAATCAATCCAAAACTTCTTATCTACTTTTAAAACATATTCAAATTCAACATAAATATTTTCAAATACCCCCACAATCAAATTGTGAGGAATGCTGCCAAACAGATTCTCAAAGTCAAAAGTGTTTACAGAATCTTTGAGAATCTGTTTGGCAGCATTCCTCACAATTTGATTGTGGGGGTATTTGAAAATATTTATGTTGAATTTGAATATGTTTTAAAAGTAGATAAGAAGTTTTGGATTGATTTAATTAAGTTTTGCCTATTTGAAAATGTTTTATTTAATGGAATTAATTATTTTAAACAAAATAAGGGGGTGCCAATGGGAACAAGTTTTTCAAGTGCGTTCTCTAATCTATTTTTATATTTTTACGAAAAAAATTTCAATAATATTTCCTTCTTTAGATATGTAGACGATCTTATAGTATTTAACTGCAATAATTTTGAGGAAATAAGCCTTAACATTTACCCTAGAGAGCTAGTCCTGAACCGAACCGATGATGGTGAACAAATTACTTTCTTAGATCTTAAAATTAAGAAAAACAAGGAAAAATGGTTGATTGGACTTTATGATAAAAGGAAAGATTTTAATTTTGAAGTTAATAGCCTCACTTACTGGTTTTCATGTATTAGCAATAAAGTTTTAAAAAATATTATGTATTCACAAGTTAATAGGATCCGCAGGATTTGCAATAACAAAACAGATCTAGAATTGGCTATGAGTGGTTTAAAAAAGATTTTAATGGTTAACTGTTATCCATCTTATATGTTAACTGAAAGTTTCTGAGTCTCAGTGTTTCTTTACTTACGGATGCTTGATTTCAATTTAGGGCGAGATTGAAGCGCTAGTGAATGGCCCCACTAGCTGAAGAGGGTTTTGTATTCCTGGGGGTTTGTATTTTACAATTTTATTTTTTATATTTAGTTTTGTAGGTAATTTTCCTTTTTTGTTTGTGTAATTTTTGGTCTTGTCCTTTGGTATTTTTAAAAAATTTTTGTATATATTTATAATATTTTTGAAGGTTTGAGTTTGATTTCTGAAATCTGAGAAGTTGGGGGCTAAGGATGTAATTTAGCTTATGAGCCTACATCCTTTCAGAAACTTCTCTTTATTTACCCCTACATGGAGGGGCCTCCCTGATGAAGACTTCCATGTATTTTGGGGATATGGAATTTCTTTTGGTTTTGTTATATACATTTTTTACATTTCTTTTTGTAGCATTTTGCGCATTGGTCTGTAAAAAACTGTTTATTTGTTTCTTCATTTTTTAAAAATTAATTGAATGGTTTTAATAAAATTGTGTATATATATATATATATATATATATATATATATTAATCTTACATGTAAGATTTGAGATTTTACAAATCTTAATTTTTTATAAATAAATGCAAATCTTGTCTCTCTTCTTACACAAAGAACTAAAGTTGAGCAGGTGTTGCTAAAATGCAATTTATTATTATTATTTTGCTTGATTTAATAATATTTCAATAAAAATCTCATGCACATTATTGAATTAAACTTTATTTTTTCAGAGACTAATTTACATAAAATTTCTCACAAGAGATAGAATATTCGTAAAAAATAATTTAAAAATAACACATTTACCCATGAATGAATGGTTGTTTTTAGTACTACCTTGAGAAATTATATTAAACTCTCTGAAATTCAGAAAATAAATAAAAAAAACGCACTAACTGGTCCTAAACCTAGGTAAAGTGTGAAGTTTTTAGTATACTCAGGATCATCTCTTAAATTACTTTTCCCTTTATCCGAATTTTTGCTTATCCGAACTAGGGTCGATCCCGACTTCCTCGGATAATCTCTGCTCTACTGTAATTTGCTTTTATTTCATAATTTTTTTTTTCTGACTTGTTACTGGCCTATGAAAACCTATAAATTGTTTTCATTTTAAAAATCTAAGACTTAAATATTTTTAATATGTTATGTTCAAAATACTTTTATCTGTATTCTAAAGAAGTAAAGAAGTCAACCGAAAATTCAAGATAGAAGAATATTTGTAAAATTTTGGTTAGTGTCAACGTCTATACGCTTACGAGATGTACTAACGTTTCGTATCATTTCATAGATGCAAATCTAAAGATAATACTTCGAAAGACACAGTTAAAAATAAATTTAAATAAATACAGGTATTAAAATCGACGCTGGTAAACGAAAGAAAGATAAATAACTATTGTATAACTATCTGTGATTATCACAGTTTTCCAATTTGAAAGTTCATAATTTTAGAGCATGATGATTGAGATTAAATATGCGATAAGTTTGTGTTTAGTTCTTTAGCAACAATCAGAAATAAATGGCAAACATATACATGCACACACACACACACACACACACATATATATATATATATATATACATATATATATACAGGGTGAGTCATAAATATCGAAACAATAGGCTATCTCCTTAAATATTGCCCCTAGACCCATACTTCCAATTGCAAAGTTTCATCAAAAAAGGCAAATTTTTTGATAAGAAAAGTTGCAATTCCATGGGGGGTCTATTTTAAAAAATACGAAAATTAAATTTTTATACGGCCCCCAGAGGATAAAACTTCCAATTAGAAAATTTTTCCTTATCCATTCCTGAACCGAACAAAAAAAAATTCATCTCGATATCTACAAATCCCTGAAAGACATTAAAATTTTCCAAAATTCGTGACTTACACCACTTAAGCATACCTCTGAACGCAGCGATATCAATTCATTTGAAATACAATTTAGGGATTGACCATTAATTTACGCATTATTAAATGTCGATCCAAGACTATACTTTAACTTTTATATATAAAATAAAAGCGTATAGGTTTTTGCTTTAAACTTCCTTGAAATATGCTAGATGTCTGCAATAACTCGAGTTTGGTGCCAGGCTCATAACTGGCACGACCCAATGGCCGGACCATCTTATTAAACACTTATTAAAAGTGTTATTAAATTAAGTGATATTAATTAAACTGTCATTAAACGTGCCTTTAAAACTTATTGCCGCAGGCAATAAAATTAGTAAAAATAGTAATAGCGATAATGGCACTTCTATTAACTGAATCATATGTTATATATTTTAATGTTAATGTATATTTTAATGTTATTGGAAATATATTTTAATAAATTACAAAGAAATATTTTCAAAAATCTAGTTTTTATAATTCAGCTTCAAACTTTATGTGGTTTTAAACCTATTTTTACTTTTTTCTATCTTTAAAAGAGAAAAACATTGGATTCATAATTTTTTTTAATTCCGGTTTTCGACGAATTCACACGTTTTAGGGCTCAGAGATACCAAAAAACATGTTTTTAGAAAATGTCTGTCTGTGAGTCACTGCTCCTGTATTTCTGTATATGACATAAATTTTGTGAGCGCGCTATCTCAAGAACAAATCCACGGAATTTAATAAAAAATATATTTACTTAGTCCTTGATATAAATTGGTGCTTATTAATTTTTGGTGTGAATCGTTTAACAGGTGACCCTACTGTACAGGCCTTTGTGCGATTTCCCCGATAGCTGTATCTCCAGAATTAATGCAAGGAGTATCATCAATCTTCAGATTCAGTTAGTCCTTGACATGAATTGATGTTGTTCATATTTTGTTGTATATAGCTCCACGTGTGGCGCTGCAACACTGAATTTGTTACGATTTCTACAATAGCTCTACCTTAAGAACTAATGCAGGAATTTTCATAAAAACTCAAATTCAGTTACTTCTTGACATGAATTGGTTTTGTTTACGTTTTTGTATCAATAATCTTTCGGTAGGCGTTGTTATAGTAAATTTTGTATAATTTACACGATTTCAGTGATATCCAGTACTAATGCACGGAATATCATATCTTTAGAGTAATCCGATTGCTATATCCGAGTAGTTTATTTATTCCAAACGGCATTAAAAAAAAAATATTTATTCGAAAGTTAAAGTCTAAGAGTATAACGTTTCTGTTGTGTATTTTTTTATGCTAAGTTCCCACTAATATTTCGTTATAAGTGTATTTAATTGATCAAGGTTTAATGCTTTCGAACTAAACATTTTTTAAGAAATTCAATTGCACAATTTCAACTTAAAACGTTTAAATTAAATATGCCAAAGATTCATTAAACACCTGTTTTTGTTTTAAAGTGGGTAATTGATTCGCAAGTTAAACAAAATTTAAAATGTATTTGCAGTTGAACTGAAAACTGTATGTTAAACTCTAAAAAATGAAAAAAAAGCATCGGCCTTGAGACCGCTTATAGCGGTTAACACCTTGGGAATTTTTTTTCTTTATTTTCTTTCTTTCTTTCTTTATATTTTTTTTGTTTATGCCGGCCAATTATCTACAGTAGGGATATAGGCCGTGAGGGAAGGGTGCCCTCCGTGAGGGTCTTTTTAAGGGAACCTAACCCGTATTTACGCAAAGAAATCCAGGCTTCGAAGAAAACCACGGAAAACATCAAACGGTTAGTCCGACGGTCGCGATTGGGCTCGAACTCAGCACCTTCTGTCTACCAGTTTGGAGTCCCATAATTAGAGGCACCTTTTACGCATCGTGTAATAGCAATTTTAACAAGAAAAAGATGAAGTTCACAGGGATAAAACAATAAAAAAAATTGAAATCGGTGCGATAAAAAAATGAGGATTAAATCATTTGACGCATTTAAATAGTAATTGAAGAAGGCAAGAATGGCAAAACTTAAAAAAATCTGAAATCGAAACTATACAAGACGGATTTAATCATCTAGAAACATTTAAAAAGCATTTAAACATTATGATCCCATCTTTGCTTAAAACTAAATGCACTTTCCTGCATCAGATGTTTTTATTTTAGTATTTCTCACTTTTAAAGTGTCACAAGTCACCGTTGGTTACGGTAACAGTCCCGCGAATTCAATAATTTTTTAACACCACTAAAAAAAAAAAAAAAAAAAAAAGAATGTCCAACGCGCCGAAAGAAGTTTTCACCTCAGAAAATTTACTTTTAAAAATATGATTTGTTTACAAAAAATTGCATTTTTTTTTTAAATTGCTATTTTAAATACTTTTATTTTAAAAAAAATATTATTTAAAATAGTGAATCAAAATTGAAAGTTAGACATTTTCATTTAATCAAAAGAAAAAAAATTCAACGCGACAAATAATATTTTGAGTTATGACAATTTTAATTTACTCTAAATTTTTTGAAAAAAAAATATTTTATTAAGAAAGATTATGATGTGATAATGTTTACAAATTATGTGGTTAACCATCACAAAACATTCCAAATTCTAACTCTATAAATAAATAAATAAATAAAATAAAAGTTTCCTGGACAACTTACAGCAACATTGTTTCTTCAATTACACGCATTTCAATTTGTGTCTGATCCCTTGAAACCTCACGATTTATTAAAATTGTCATAACTCTCTGAGTTTTGAAGACATCAAGATGAAATTTTTTTTGTTCAATTCAGGAATGCATAAGGAAAATTTTTCTAATTGAAAGTTTTATCCTCTGGGGGCCGTATAAAAATTTAATTTTCGTATTTTTTAAAATAGACCCCTCATGGAGTTGCAACTTGTCTTATCAAAAAATTTACCTTTTTTGATGAAACTTTGCAATTGGAAGTATGGGTCTAGGGGTAATATTTAAGGAGATAGCCTATTGTTCCGATATTCATGACTCACCCTGTATATATATATATATATATATATATAAGCTATTTGTACCGTAAAGTCTATTACCTAGTAATGCAATGAAACAACATTCAAAATTAATTATGTACATAATTTTAGCCGTCTTGTATAATTGCAGTATCCCTGGGTGAATATTTTTAATTCGTTGATTTTGGATAATTGGTGCTATCGAAAAAAAAAATTCATTTAGGTTTCGAAGAATATTTAATTTGTTTCTTTCCCTATAATTAAATAAAGTAAGAATTGGAAAATACTGTCGCAAACACTTTCGGAATAATAAATATTTTCGTAAAAGAATGGCATCATGTTTGCGAAAATTTGTTAATAAGTAAATAAATTGAGTAAGAAGGTAAAGCATTATTTAGAAAAAAAAAATATTCAATTTACGTGAATAGTAAATAACATTTAAATTCTTTAAGGAATTATTCCTTTTAAGATAATTACATTTGTATCAGAACTGCTCCAGGAATAAAAAACAAAAAAAATATATATAAATTTATTTATTGGTAGAAATTAAAAATTAGTTAGGCAAAGTCTTGGGCAAACTTATGTGAAATTTAATGAGCAAGTAATGAGTTTTAAATAAGAGTAGTTAAATAAAAAATAAAATAAGAATGTAATCGTATTCATTTTAAGTATTACGTATGCAATTTAATCCAACTATTTCTTTTAACAACTGGTGTGTAAAAAAAATGTAAATAGTATGCAACATATAAGAAAATATTATAAAAAGCCCATAAAATAATATTTATTACAAAAATATTTAAACAATGTTAAAAAATACGCGTCATTTCACGCGTATTTTTATTGCATATGTATTTGTTGCAATTTTTATCTGCTGTAAAAAAAGGCCGAAAATGAATAATTCAAAAAACTATAATAAAACCAAACACGAAAAAAAAAAAAAAAATCAAAAATCCAAAGATTTCGAAAATGCCCCTATATCTTAAAAATCTCTAAAACTTATATATTTTTTAGAATTAAATTATCATTAAAAAAACAAATTTTCTTTTACTGCCACAATTTTATGGAAACAATTCCGAAAAGTTTTTACAGTGCATTAATATTAATACGTTTTCTAAAACTCGAATATAGATATTTCGGATGCTTATCACGTCTCAAATAAACATTTTCATTTTATTAACTTAACACATATATTCTTAACAGGCGAATAAACTATACAAGTTGTAATTTTCCAACTGAATGAAAAAAGTGTGCAGTGACTTGAATCAGGTTCACCTTTGGATGCTGGCGCTCTACGGATTGAGCTATATTTCCGCTATATAGCTGCCAAATAAAGCATTCACGTGTTAGCAATGCAACCTTGCTAATAATGAAATCTTGTGTTTTATCGGAACGAGTTCAGCAGAACAAGACAAAAAAATAATAAAATTTCAAGAAACGCTGCATACGTAATTATGCTTTTTTAATAAATGTTGCAATTTTCCTACTCAATGAAAAGTTTATCGAACAAGAACCGTGATTATTCTATATTTTTAAAGATTAAGATACTCTTGTTTCTTTCACACTTCTAATATTACGCTTTTAACATCACAATTTCTTACATGTACTTCTATTAAGAATTGTGAAAAATGTGAAAGACTTCACGATTCACTAGTCATCCTTGCGCAGAAGCCAATCTGCTGCTCATACCCAACTTCATACCATAGCATTACCCACTATACTCCCCCACTCTTTGTCCTGAGGGAGCAGCCTATGCCCTGGCAGGCGGAACTTGTTTGTACATGTATTATTATTATTATTATTAGTTTGCTCATATGTAACGTTTCGCAGAGCAATCCGGGTGGGACAAACAGAGTCTACATAGAACCTTTGAGGTCTGGTGATTCTATTCCACTTAGGCTATAAATATATATATATATTTCTAAATATACTCCTAATATATCAGTAATATATGGTCGGTTTCATAAATCATGAGCCCTTGTCCAAGGGGACAGATTTATTGAGTGAATTGCTGCGATTGCCTGGAATTCTTCAAAATAGGCAACTCCTGCATCAATACCCTTTTGTAGGCGGCATTCCCATGACTCGAAGGCTTCCACATAGGCCTGTTCCGGAATGTCTTCAAGAGCTGTCTCGACATTTTCTTGGATGTCATTGATCGAGTTGCAGTATTTACTTTTCACCCCTGATTTTAAGAATGAAAACAAGAAGAAGTCAGAGCGAGGCAAATCCGGACTATAGCGATGATGTGGGACGATTGGAAGTCCAGCTGAGCCAGGTAGGTGCTCACGATGAAGAAGGTGTGGCTGGGCGCGTTATTGTGTTGAATCTTTCAGACATAACTGATGTTCCGTCGCTTGCTGCGAAGACTTTTTTCAGCCTTTATATGTCAGTATGTAAGTCGACGCCTCGACCCTAGCAACAGGTACGCTAGCGCCAAGATAAAGTGAAGCTCATGACTTATGATTTCGACCTTGTATAAATAAAAAAAGATGCAACTTTTTTATAAAGCTTTCAGTTTATTTTTTAAAGACGTTTTGTGGCTTAAAAATTTGAAAAATCTTTCTCACATAAAAAAAAGCTGTTGAATTTACGGTTTAATATTGGAACACCCAGCTGCCAAGTGTAAATGAGAATAGTGTGCTGTCTTATAAATGTGCTGGCAGTAATATAAATTGTAATACTTTTTATCGTACTTTTTATTATTCTTGATTTTGGGATATAATAGTAACACCTTAACTGATAGAATTAAGCTATAAAAAGGTTTTTTACGCAGTACTAAAATTGTATTAGCAGATATGATTTATGAATGCTATTTTTGTTTCGAGCTGATACTAAGTAATGACTATTTTAAAAGCAAACGGTTGTAAAAGTAAAATCATATCACGGTTAAAAAGTATTTTACAAACCTTTATACATAAAACTGTATTAAATCACTTTAAATAACATCTAAATTTAATTTTAAATTCCGTCACTTTAGATGGTATAAAGAATGCTATAAGATAGAAAATGCATTAAATTCGATTTTATGTTTCAAGAAGTTTTTCAAAATCAGAGAGCGTGAGTAACTTTTTGAAATGGATTTTAAAATTACTCTCCCTCAGATCAAAAACAGTGTTCACAAGTTTGGTATTATGAATTGTATCATTTCTTGAATTAAATATTGCAAAATCTTATCACGCTAGAATATTCTTTGGTTGCATGTTCTCTCAGATTTATTTAGCGTACTATTCTAAATGAACTTTTAACCTGTAATAAAATATTTTTCAGAGTATTTGGAGAGATTTACTCATTACCTCTTATAGATAAATGCAACATTTTAAGTAAAAAAAGGGCAGATTTTTTTTTTCCTATATGAGAGAAAAGATACAAGTAAAAGGTTTATTGACCAATAGGGAAATGGGAGAATACAGTAAAAACCAATAGAAAATTGGCATAGTGAATGAAAGCGAAAGTAGGAAAAATGGAGTATGATTAAGAAAAAGAAGCTATTGGCTGTTACGCTAAATGCTATCAAAACAACAATTCTTTAAAATTTAAAGTTTTGTTGTTATAAGCGTAGTTTTTTATTTTTATTATATTATGCCAAGTATTGCCTTAATTTTTACTTCAAAATATTTCAACGGCAATTTTCCAATATAGCAAAGTGCACTCTTTTATTATACCTAATGAATTAAAAAGACTGGTTTGACTAGAATAAATATGCGATGCTTCTAATGTAAAGTTCTGTTATATATATATTTAAAATACACGGTATTAAAATTTTTTGAATAAATATTATATAAAAAAAGATCTCTCAGTTTGAGTATTTTAATGGAACGTTAACTCACAGCTGTTAATAAAAGTGCGTTACGTGAGTAGAATAAAATTTGTATGCAGCGCAAAACATTTCTTTGCCCTTTAAAAAGCTTTAATTATTTTAAGAGCACTTAATTAAAATAAATAATTAAAAATTGCATCAAAATATAATAACTGAATTTACAGCATTTTGCGTATGAAATTTCAGTAAATTTTTATTGACATAAAAATTAAAATTTAAACGGCAAAATACTGTGATAAAAGAAAATGATCACAAAAGATTTGAACCACGTTAGAAGAAATACCTCAAAATAAATATGAGTGATAGTTTAAGTAAATTAATGGTGCAGGAATTCGAAGTTATTAATATTCGCGTGTTTCAAAGTACGAGTAAGTTAAAACGTATGTGAAACGCAAAAAGTTCTGAGTCACTCAAAATATTTAATTATATTGACGTTATGATAATACAAAAAATCGTAATTGATTGTGGAATATATATTAAAAAACTGCATTTAAATAGAATTTCTAGAACTTTGTCTACATTAAATTTTAAAATTCCTCATTTTATCTACGATGCATACTGCGAAAATTAATGTTTTCATACTTAATAAAATTAAAACGATGAAAATTTTTTAAGTTTGATTTCTTGGTTAAAAGGAAGGGCCATAGAATTTTGTCGCCGAATTTCATCGCTTCGAGAAATGCAAATCTCCAGCAAACACATATCTTTGGAACATAGCAGGACCGAATTTGGAAGTGTTGGTTAATTTTCGTCATCGTCACAGCGGTTTCTGGGAATTGTTGGCAGCACGTCGGCAACTGAACCTTAAGAATCTGCTCTTTCTACTGCGGGTTACTGCAATAGTTCCCCTTATGGTTATATGTCGGAGAGCATTTTACACATGACGGATAGTGCAATACATATGCAAGAGGGATATATGTAAGTAAGGTATGACGGATATGTGATTTTTGATCATGGCCTGATTAAAATTGTCAACATCACTCCGAATTCTGAATTTTTAACCTTTGGCGATATTTTCACTTTATTTTTCTTAATTTTGTTGGAGATTAAGTTTTGAAAAGACTTATATGTTTTATGTATTTCATGTAATATTCTAACAATAATAAACAAAATTTTTTTCAAAAAAACTTATATTTACAGCTTGTATTCAAAATATTAGAATAATTGCTTTTATTTACATATTGAAAATATCGTTTGGTAATTTAATGTATTTCAATACAAATATAAAAAAGATATTTTTATTAAGCAGTTATTGTTGATTAAACTTATTTGTTATGTTAAAATTATTATCATTTTTAAAAAGATTAATTGAAAAAAAAATTTAAAAAGTCAAAATATTAGAAAATTTTTTCAAGTAGTTCAAAATATTAGATTATTTCACATTAATTCTTATTTAATTATTACCAATTCATAAATGGTGGCATCATTGATTAAATTCAGACGACGATCTTATTTAAAATCAGCACCCTTTTTGTACATTGTGTGCTTTTTTGTTTTAAAATGTGTCTTGTGAATGATATTCCTGAATCTATTAAACTTCGTATGTTTGATTTGTATCGGCACGGTAAAAATCAATGTTATATAGCTAATTATTTACATTATCCACAATCAAGCATTAATAAAATACCAACAGAATATTCAAAATATTTCAAAATAATCACCAATATGGCGGCCGAAAAAAAAAAAAAAAAAAAAAAACCATCTGCTAGAGATGAGAGAACCTGAAGCCTGTAGTTAAGAAAAACCGTTTCAAGTGTGTTCTTGCACCGAAAGTGGAAAGAAGAAGAAGTTTCACATCGAGAAAACTAAGACGTCTCCATAAGTTTAAATTTGCATATCGTGTACCTAACACTCAAGAGTGCATAACAAAAACGCATAATGTTGAATTGGTGTAAATCGAGACTTTTATGGAGCTAAGAAGATTGGAAAAATATATTATTTAGTGATGAATGTATGTTTTATGTTTCATATGATAGTCAAGATATTTGAGTTTTTAGAATGAAGCAAGAAGCATTTGATAAAGAATGCCTTAAGCGTAACGTAAAATGTTCTTCTAAAGTCCTGATTTGGGGTTACATGAGTGCAGAAGGACCTCGAATGTTATGCATCATCTACGAAAAGGTTAAATTTCGAATACATCAAGAAGTTTTAGAATATAACATGATTTCATCATCAGAAGATTTATTTGAAGGTGGGCGCAAAGCAAAGTACGGATTTCACGGATCACTAAGCATTTGGACACAGCTCCACAAAAGAGCGTTTGTTTACGCAAAGATAAGAAAGTAAGTTTGTAAAGCATTTTAATTAAAAGGATTTACGTGTTATAAAATAATTTTTCTACCTAATTTGAAGATTTGAATATAAGTTCCAAACTGCTAATTTTGAAACATTTATCAAAATTATAGAATTAATAGCTAAAAACAGAATAACCGATCGATACACCATATGCATAGTTATTTAATTTTAATTATTTTGCATCCCTTAGTTTATTAAATGGAAATTTAATTTAGATAAAATCTCCTTAAACACAAGGCGATCAACCAGAATGCTTGGAAACTCTGTCTTTCATTTTATAATTAAAATAAATATGCGTTAAAAAGCTATAAAAACCTCTCTCTCATTAAATTTTCGATTTTAATCATACGTGATGTTTTTTTTTCTCTCTTATCAATGCAGAAAAAATATTTTTTTTATTATAAAAAATCAAGTTTTACGATGAAAGCTAATTACAAACTCTCATATTTTATCACTCCGATTAATGAAAAGAAGATAGAACGCAATTGGGCGATTTATTAAAATTAATCTAATACGCTTAAAGCTTTCTTCGACAGCTGTCTCTGTAAAACCTGTAATCTTAAGCGTCCTATTATTTTTTATACTATGATAAATTTACTTAAAACAGATGAAAATCTCTTTGAATAACATGTTAAAATAAGTTGGAAATTGCACGTAAAGCGTAGCAAATGAGGTGCGTTCGTTGATAACGAAGTTTTAAAATATTCAGATCTTGCTGATATAGTAGATCTTACTTTGGATACAGTATAGTGGTCGAAATCTTTGTACTCCTCTAAATATGCAGGGAGTAATTTTTATTATACTTCATTAACGTATATCTTATTCATAAAATGTGAAGTAGTTTAATATAATTAAAACACCCCCCAAACAATGTTTCCCAGTATAACATTATTTAGTGGAATACATTTGTGTGGCCCTGTAATTGAATAATAAATATTCTTTGCATCACAGATTGTACAACATGTATTTTTAGTACATATTTCATAGATTCATGTCAATTCTGTTATATTCAAATGAGTGTAACACCATTAAAATGCATTTGAAACTTTTTTCCCCATTGACCGTAATGTAACGGAATACTTTTGATTGTCCCTGTAATTGATCAAAGCATCCGATTTTCATAACATTTAAAATGACTCGACAAAATTATGTAAAAAATATACGTTTTAAATTTCAAACGATTAAAATGCATTTGAAACTTTTTCCCCATTGACCGTAATGTAACTGAATCCTTTTGATTGTCCCTGTAATCGATCTATCCATCCGATTTTCATAAAATTTGAAATGACTCGACAAAATTATGTAATAATTATGTATTTTAAATTTCAAACGATTCGGTTGGGTAGTTTTTGCGTTGTTATATGCGGACGGACAGACGGACAGAAGACAGACAGACAGACGGACAGACGGACGGACTGAGCGACAACAATAGGTGCTACGTACAGTGAAACTCGTTTAAGATACGAATCAAGGGACCGAGAGCATTTCATATCTTAAGCGGGATCGTATCTTATCCGGTTTGCATAGATTCTCGAATAATAATGCATATAAAAACAGTGAACATTGTTATTAACGTATTTTAGCTATTTATAACTCTTATTTTACCCATTTCTAACAATTTTTAGGTATTCTAGAAAATTTGAGTTTAAGATATTGAAATAAATAATAATTTTATTTTTCTCCAAAATTTTATTAAACATCTATTTATACAGTAAAAAGATTAAAATGCCTTTATATAGTACTCTCTGCCTAATTAAAAATAATAATAATAATAATAAAACGAAAATGTTGTTATTTTTTAGAAAAAAGTAACTAAAATATATTACATACTTAAAGGGGAAGAATAAAAAATTTTCATAATATTTTTTTGAAAGACAAACTAAATGTATGCATGTAACAATAATTATTCGATACATTATAAAAATCGTGGTGTAGATTTAGTTTCTTGAGAAAGAGTCATTTACCTTGGTTTGGTGCAAATTAGGGCGATATTTTATTAGGACGTTTTCTGCCTTGTTGATGTGTCAGAAAAAATTTTCAACAAAGGGACTAGCATACAGTCGAAGTAAGCTGAACGAGCTCATTATTACATATGCGAATGATGGTATGGTTGGTACATCTGTTTCTTTATCCCCACCGTCTTCTATTTCTTCTGAAGGCCTACGTTCATCGGAACTTTTGACGTCCGTGATTATATCCGCGATAGAACGAATTTCACTTGTCACAACCTGATCGTTAATTTTGACAAATAATTCTCATTCTTTGCATTCTTCTTGATACTGTTCATATTCTCTGATATTTACATTCTGTAAAGTGCACCGAAAAAGCAAGTGACAAAAAGAAATTCATAAAAAAATTCACTCCTGATAATATCTTTACAGCAATAAAAATATTATAATAATAACAAGTTGGAAATTGCACGTGAACGTAGCAAATGAGGTGCGTTCGTACGATAACGAAGTTTTAAAAATATTCAGATCTTGCTGATATAGTAGAGCGTACTCCGGATACAGTATAGTAGTCGAAATCTTTACATTTCTGTAAATATGCAGGAAGTAATTTTTATTACACCTCAGCAACGTATATCTTATTATAAAATGTGAAATAGTTGATTATAATTAAAACACGTACCAAACCATGTTTCCCCGTATAGCATTATATAGTGGAATACTTTTGTGTGGCCCTGTAATTTAATAATAAAAATTCTTTGCATCACAGATTGTACAGAATGCCTATTTTAGTATATATTTCATAGATTCATGCCAATTCTATTATGTTAGAATGAGTGTAACATCATTAAAATGCATTTGAAACTTTTTCCCCATTGACCGTAATGTAACGGAATCCTTTTGATTGTCCCTGTATTTGATCTATGCATCCGATTTTCATAACATTTGAAATGACTCGACAAAATTACGCAATAATTATATGTTTTTAATTTCAAACGATTAAAATGCATTTAAAACTTTTTTCTCTATTGACCGTAATGTAACGGAATCATTTTGAATGTCCCTGTAATTGATCTATCCATCCGATTTTCATACAGTTTGAAATGACTCGACAAAATTATGTTATAATCATGTATTTTAAATTTCAAACGATTCGGTTGGGTAGTTTTTGCGTTGTTATATGCGGACAGACGGACAGACGGACAGACAGACGGACAGACGGACAGACAGACAGACGGACGGACAGACTGAGCGACAACAATAGGTGCTACGTATTTACATATTTACGAACGCACCTAAAAAGACATGTAAATAAAATGTAAAGAAACAGAAGAGTATGTTGCATTAATTTTGTTGGACGCTTATTGGTCATCATCCCAGGCAAATTACTTCCACATAAAAATGATCCAAAATATCATTAACTTATGCATGTGATTTTGATATTAAAATAAAGGTTATTAAAAAATATTTAAAAATTGATTTTATTGATTTTTTCTAGTTTAGTTATAGTTTATTTCCACCCCCTTTTTTCTATCAATAACGATTTATTACACATTATCAATGTACGAAAAATTAAGATTTGCAATTAAACCTAAGTGCAAACGCCAAAATGTATCCATCTTATTAATTAAAAAAGTGTAATGTTTAAGTTATTGTAAAACCGAAACAAAGAAAAGCGTTCTAGTTTTTTTGCACGCTAACAGGTTTTTTAAAAAATACGAAAAAAATAATAACTACCGCGTTTTTAAAAAGTAAAAACTTTTTTCCCATGGAGGTTAATATAAAGAAAAGCTAATAAAAATTATAAAAATTTCGTTCTCATTAAATTTCGATTTTAATAATACCTCTTGTTTATCAGTCTAAAAAAAGCATTTTTTTAATTATAAAAAATCAAGTTTTATGTTTAAAGCTAATTACAATCTTTAAAATCTTATCTCTCTGATTAATGAAAAGAAGATTTAATACAATTGGGACATTTAATCAAATTGTTATTACACTCTTAAAACTCTCTTCAAGCTGTCGTACAAAACACTTATATTCTAAAATATATTGATTTTTTTTATATATAAATATTTTTTCTTAAAACACATACATAAGTCTTTTAATAACACTTTTGGAGATAAAATTATAGTAATTTAAATGGAGTGTAAAAAAATCACTTGAAGAGTAATTTGTACTTTATGATTGTAGTTGGTGAAGATCTAACAGACATTAATACAGACAAATTTCTTAATACAAAAGAATAAATAATCCATGTGAATGTGATTTTAAAATAAAAGCTGTTAAAAAAATGTAAAAACTTTATCTTATTGATTTTTTTTTTTTCAAATTAATAATAATTTTGTTACCGTATGGCCGTTTGTGTCCATCAGTCCACTTTTAACAGGGCAAAAACTTCTCGGTCAAAGGTTTTAAAATTAGTTACACAAAATGGTTTCCAAATTCTGTCGAGTAATTACAAATTTTACGAAAATAGAATCAGAACTTAAGAATATATTAAGTACAGTAGAACTTCGTAAATTCGGACCCCGTTAATCCGGATCTCCGGATAATCCGGATTGATTTGGTCATTTTTTTTTCAAGTTTGAGAAGCGATTGGCTAATTTCCATAACATTAATTTGTTTCATCATCATATTCTGAATTAAAAAAAAACTTTTTCTGAAATCTTTTCGGAAGAATTAAGCAAAGTAAACATTTTTACTGTCTGTAACTATTCAATAAATTTAATATAAAGGTGATTTTCTGTAAGTACGTTCTATTTTATTCCATTTTTTTTCTTATTATCCGGATAATCCGGATTTTCGATAATTCGGATTGGGTCTGGTCCCAGTTAATCCGAATTATCGGGGTTCTACTGTATTTTTATTTTATTAAATCATATCATACGTATTCAATTGAATAATATCCATTGATAGGTAACGATACTAGGTTTCCATGGTGATGTCTTCTTATTTAAGATAGACTTGCGTAATATCCGTATTAGTGAATTTAACCTATAGAAGGCCTATGACTTTATCACTCCTTCATCAGTCTCTGCTTAATACAGGTAAATAATAAAAACGTTTTAATTATTTTAATTATCATTGATCAACATGTATTTAGGTATAGTTAAAGTCCACTAAGTCTTAAATATATAAAATTATCGTGGAAAAAAAGCGAGGGGTGCTCCATCTACCATGCTCCATCTATCAGTTCTTAAGAAGCACCCCACGCTTTTTTTCCACGATAATTTTATACTGCACAAAACAATTAAAGGATATTGCAGTTTTAGGTGGATTTTGTATCTGGGAAACTTTTTAGCTTATTGATACATGGTCGACAGACATAGTAAGTTATATGAGAATACATTACACATGTTTGGCAGAAAAAATACATTTTATTGCGCATTTGTGTACAAAAGGAAAAAACACAATTTGTGCATATGAGAAAAAAAGAATAATAAAAGGTATTTTCTTCAAAGAAAACCATTTTCAGTAGAGGGTATGGTTTAAAGAGGGGCCAGCAAAGTTGAATACCTTTGAGGCATGGACTCAATGAGTCTATTAATGACGAGTTGGGGTATTCTGCCCCACTCTTCCAGAAGAGCTCATTGCAGTTCTTGGAGAGTTTGTGGGAGTTGTTAGCGGCCAAAAACTCCGTTTTTTGAACGTCCCAAACGTGCTCGATTGGATTCATGTCTGGAGAACACGCTGGCCATTCCATTCGAACGATTTCTTCCTCAAAAAGGAAATCCTCCACCAGGTTTGCACGATGTGGCCTGCAGTTATCGTCCATTAAAATGAAGTTATCTTCGATTGCTGCAGCGTAAGGGAGTACAATAGGTCTGAGGATCTCATCCCTATATCGGCGACCAGTCAGAGCTCCATCTTGAATGATGTAGAGGTCAGTGCTCCCGTCAATGGAGATGCCACCATACACCAACACTCCTCCACCGCCAAATCTGACACTTTCGTGCACAAACGCAGGATTATTCCTACTGCCACGGTCCCTCCAGATGAAAATACGCCTATTATCCCGATGCACAGAAAAACGGGACTCGTCAGAAAACAGAATATTGCTCCATTCATTTCTCCTCCAGTTGACATGCTCGGTTGCCCACTTCCTGCGGTCGCGACGATGCCTTGATGTTAATCTAACACATACCATCGGTCGGCGAGCATACAGACCTACAGCATGGAGCCGGTTTCGGACAGTCTGAGTTGATATCGTGGTGCCTGTAGTCGAACGAAGGTGTTGGTCGAGAAGAGTAGCGTTCATGTTTCTGTGTCTCCGAGCTGTTAACGCTAAATACCGATCTTCATTGGGCGTTGTTGCCCGTCTATGACCTTGCCCTGGTCTTCGGCCTGCACATACGCTCTCCAAAAAACGGTTCCAGGTCCTGGAAATGATACTTTGTGACACTCCAATGGCTTGCGCTACTTCGGCTTGAGTTTGGCCCTCTTCTAACCTACCAACAATACTCCAAGCTTCTGAATCTGTCAAATGACTTCGCTAAGACATCGTACTCATCGAAACAAAGCAATCACTGAATGCCGATCATCCTTGTCTTCATTCTCTTTTATCCAGTTGAAAGTCAAATTTCATTCACTGCCGCTGAAGCGACGTTTTTGACGTCGAACTCAAAATTTGCATACTCCACTGTTTGAAAACCAGAAAAATTTCCATTTTTGATTCTCTTCTTCTATTTTCGGCAAAAAAAAATTCGTTTATATCTCTATTTTATATAAAACTTCAAATATCCTTTAATTGTTTTGAGCAGTGTATTTATTGCTTATTAATTGATTTCTATAATAACAATGATTTTATAGTAATATAGTATTTTTCATCTATTTTCGTTTTCAGGTTATAATACGAGTTATTTTTCTCTTTTTAGTTTCATATACTTAAAAAGCGTGTTTATTAGTTTTTTTAAACTATATTTATTTTTCACTTTTTAGTTTGATATGCTTAAAAAACGTGTTTTTTAGTCATTTTAAACTATATTTATTTTTCACTTTTTAGTTTGATTACTTTAAAAGCGTGGTTTTTAGTTTTTTTTAAACTATATTTATATTTAATACAAAAACCAAATTAATCGGTTGGATAGTTTCAGAGTAATTGGTGAACTTACATTGAAAAAAAATACATACGCGTCGAATTGATAACTTCCTCTTCCTTTTCTGAAGCCGGTTAAAAAAATTTGTAATACGGAATTTTTTTTTTAAATTTTACATAGTTGTAAATAATGACAGGAGTGGGGTTCGAACCCACAATCTCTTTCGAAAAACAGAGCTTCAATCCGGCGCCTTAGACCTCTCGGCCATGCTGTCTACATTCCATTCAGTGAACGTATTCAACACTTTTAATTAGCGAAAAATCACTAATTTTATTAGTTTTTGCCTAATTACTAAAAAAGTACTGAACCAATTTCGATGAAACTGAAGTGGTACCAATTCGAGCACATCGTCTTTCATTTAACACCAAAACCAAGTTAATCGGTTGCATGGTTTCGGAGTAATCGGTGAACATACATAAAATAAGGAGAGTTACAAACTCACAAACTCACAAACATACAGGTGAAGTTAATAATAAAAGCGTGGTAAAAAAAAAAAGCCAATTTTACTCATATCCAATAATATTGCTCTACGAAAAGTCTAGAATTTAAATAAGACTGCAATTAACAGATTTTAAATATGAAATTTATTAAATCAAAACAGGTTTGTTTATTAAGTTGTGTTTACATAAATTATCATATTTACAGCTCAATATTAGAATACCTTTTGTTTTACTAAACGATTGTAATAAAGCTGGAGAAATTAATTTTTTTTCTAATTTGTAAAAACGTATGCTATTTTTCAATCCTTTCTAAAGCATGATTTATGAAACTCATTTTAGCATTACGAAAGCTTAAATTTGAATTTTCAGTATTTTCAATTGTTTTGAAATATATCAATGCATTATCGATCGGCGTACTCTACATACATGTGTACTTACAAAATATGTTCCACTGCGAAATGTATAATTGTATTCTTGTACATTTTGTTTTTAAGTATGAGAAGTCCCTAATGTAATTTATTTTTATTCACTCCGTCTAACAATTATCTATACTAATAAAATCCGTGCGCCTCTGCCTGTCTGTCTGCTTGAAGCCGATTACAGTTCGCAACGCGGGCGAGTTGGAAGTCGCGAGAGGTGTCTTTCGATTGGAAAAATTCCGGGGAAGTCATTTCGGGCATTTTCGAGACCGTGGGACCAAAATTAAAAAAGTTATGAATTAAAAACCCCTTGGGAATCGGGACGAAAAATATCTCAATTCCCAAGCGGAGCTCCGAAGCAGAACACTGCGCCACCTTGCGGTGAAGAACCTGAACTTTTCCCCTTTGGCTAAAAGAAGGAACAGCCGAAAACCGCTTTTTCTACCGGCGCTAATTGCGTTTTTTTCCGCAGCAATTTTTTTGATTTGCCGTAGAATATTTACCGTAGTTTTCGCTAAAATATTGAACTTAGAAATAAAACAGGACTATCGAAACTTTTTTTTGCGCGTTTTTTCTTAAACCATCATGCAGACAGTTTTTAAAGTAGAAAAAACTGATTACATATTCAGAATCTGCGTAAAAATCTGCTTCTCATGAACTAAAAAATACGAAAAAATGTCTTATGGGCGCGTAGTGCCCACTGTGCAAAATCAAATATTTTCAACGGGACTATGGGCGCGAAGCGACCATAGCTCCGATACACAATCATTTTCAAGTGCACGTGGCCCACAGTGAGAAATCACATATTTTTAACGGGACCATGGCTCTTTAATTTACTTTTTTTGGTGCTTGAGGATTCGAACATCAAGACTTGATTATTAAATGAATTTTTTTGCTTATTCTATACTGCTTAATACCGAGGTTCGTTTGGAAAAAGTGGCCCAGCTAGCGGGCGTAGCTCGCTAGTCTATACTAATAAAATCCGTGCGCCTCTGTCTGTCTGTCTGCTTGAAGCCGATTACAGTTCGAAACGCGGGCGAGTTGGAAGTCGCGAGAGGTGTCTTTCGATTGGAAAAATTCCGGGGAAGTCATTTCGGGCATTTTCGAGACCGTGGGACCAAAATTAAAAAAGTTATGAATTAAAAACCCCTTGGGAATCGGAACGAAAAATGTCTCAAATCCCAAACGGCGCTCAAATGGAGCTCTGAGGCAGAACACTGCGCCGCCTTGCGGTGAAGGAAAAGAACTTTTCCCCTTTGGCTAAAAGAAGAAGCAGTCGAAAACCTCTTTTTCTCCCTTTTTTGCGCGTTTTTTCTTAAACCATCATGCAGACAGTTTTTAAAGTAGAAAAGAAGTGATTACATATTCAGAATCTTCGTAAAAGTCTGCTTCTGATGAACCAAAAAATACGAGAAAATGTCTTATGGGCGCGCAGAGCCAACCGTACAAAACCAAATATTTTTAATGGGAAGATGGCGACCATGGAGCGTAGAGCCCACTGTGCGAAATCACATATTTTTAACGGGATAATGGGCGCATAACAACCATAGTTCTTTAATTTACTTTTTTTGTGCTTAAGGATTCGAACACCAAGACTTGCTTATTAAATGAATTTTTTTGTTTATTATATATTGCTTAATATCGAGGTTCGTTTGGAAAAAGTGGCCCAGCTAGCGGGCGTAGCTCGCTAGTCTATACTAATAAAATCCGTGCACCTCTGTCTGTCTGTCTGCTTGAAGCCGATTACAGTTCACAACGCGGGCGAGTTGGAAGTCGCGAGAGGTGTCTTTCGATTGGAAAAATTCCGGGGAAGTCATTTCGGGCATTTTCGAGACCGTGGGACCAAAATTAAAAAAGTTATGAATTAAAAACCCCTTGGGAATCGGAACAAAAATGTCACAATTCCCAAACGGAGCTCCAAAGCAGAACACTGCGCCACCTTGCGGTGAAGAACATGAATTTTTCCCCTTTGGCTAAAAGAAGAAACAGCAGAAAACCTCTTTTTCACCGGCGCTAATTGCGTTTTTTTCCGCATCAATTTTTTTGACTTGCCGTAGAATATTTACCGTAGTTTTCGCTAAAATATTGAACTTAGAAATAAAACAGGACTATCGAAACTTTTTTTTGCGCGTTTTTTCTTAAACCATCATGCAGACAGTTTTTAAAGTAGAAAAAAACTGATTACATATTCAGAATCTGCGTAAAAATCTGCTTCTGATGAACTATAAATACGGAAAAATGTCTTAAGGGCGCGTAGTGCCCACCGTGCAAAACCAAATATTTTTAACGGGACTATGGGCGCGAAGCGACCATAGTTCCGATCCACAATCTTTTTTTTTTCAAGTGCACGTGGCCCACAGTGCGAAATCAGATATTTTTAACGGGACCATGGCTCTTTAATTTACTTTTTTTGTGCTTGAGGATTCGAACACCAAGACTTGCTTATTAAATGAATTTTTTTGCTTATTATATACTGCTTAATATCGAGGTTCGTTTGGAAAAAATGGCCCAGCTAGCGGGCGTAGCTCGCTAGTATATTCATATTTGCCGTTTTTTTTAATTTTGTTCATCTAGTTAACGGCTACGTAGCTTTGATATCTATGAAATTGGTTGTATGCAATGGCGTATATAATAGCTTTAAAACACAAAAATAACTGTTTATAGACTGTATTGCAATTATTTTATTATGTGGCGTATTGTAAAAACGTAAGTAAAATTAAAAGAATAAATTTCAGATTGTATCTGAAAACTTTACAATTCATTTAAAGTTTGCAAAATAGTAGCATCTCTGCTATCAATTATTTGGCATCAAAGGCATTATTTAATTCCAAGCTCTAAATAAATGTATAAATATTAATTTTACATTTTACTCTCTTTGAAATAAATAAAAATTTAATTTTTCTTTTTACGATTTTCTATTTCTAATTTCATTTAAATGCTTTGATATCTCGCTTGCAATTTCCTTATATCATTTTCTGAAAAAAATTCAATGATAAACAAACATATACAAAATTTCTAATTCCGCACTTTAATATGGTATCCATATTTCCAATGATCTAATGGCAAGTACGAAGACATTGCTTCATAGCGTGGGGGTATGTCTAGACTATTTTTTCTAGAATGATTCATGACCGATGTTAAATACAGAAGTTTAAACCAAAATAAATACATAAATAAATGAATTTGTACATTAAAAAAAACTCTTTTAATTTTATGTTTTTGTAAGAATTTTTCCTAAATAATAAATTGTTTAGTTGCGATTGCACATTGTAAAGAAAGAAGAACATATTTCTTTTTATGCTATTTGATGTACGATTTTCTCGCTTCAATAGTTTTTCTCTGAAAATAAGGTACAGAAAAAAATATTTACTTTAATACAATAATATTAAGAATTTATCTTAAGAATTATTATTTTAGGTAAAGAAGGTGAAAATAATTTTACATTCTTGTATCTTCACAAGAAAAAAAGTATTGGATTCATGAAAATTTTTGAATTCCAGTTTTTAACGGATTGACACAATTTAAAGATCAGACATCCCAAAAAGATGTTTACAAAAAAATGAATAAATAAAATGTCTGTGAGAATGCTTGTCTGTTTGTACGTGACATAAATTTTCTGATTCATGATTTTTTCAAATTTCAGTTTTCATTGCATTTACGCATTTTAGGGATAAAAAAACTTTAATATATGTTTTTCAAAATGTCTCTCTGTACGCATGTATATTACATAAATTTTGTGGAAGCTCTATCTTAAGACCTAACACGGAATTTGATAAAAATTAGTATTCAGGTAGTCTCTGATATAATTTGATGCTGATTAGTTTTGTGATCAATCACTCAACTGGTGGCGCTGCTACGCAGCATTTTTAACGACTTATGCAACAGTTATATCATAATAATTAATGTGCAAATTTCTATCAAGCATCAGAATCTGTTGGTTCTTGACATGAATTGATGCTGTTTACATTTTGGTATAACCCTCTAAGCGTTTGGCCCGTAATATTCCGTACACTAAGCTCCAGATTTCACTGCAATATAAGCAATGTTTAAGATATTATAATTCTATAAATTTAATGGATTTTCAAAGCATTGAAGAATGATTAAGACTCTCAAGGATTACATCTATATTCCTAAATAAGATTTTTTATGTAATATTGAAAGAATCATATTTTATTAGCATTTAAAACAAAATGAGGAGAAAACAACATTACAATTTTACCCATTTGCAAGACGCTTGGAGGGATAAATCGCTTAACGGGCGGCGCTGGTATGCTGCATTTTTTATGATTTTTGTAAATGACTATCTCAAGAAACAATGCGCGGATTTTCATCATTATTCATATTCAGAGCGGCGAAGTTATAAAAATAAGAGCTTTATGTATAATTGGTTCAATTGATTTATTGGTTAATATCTAATATTGTGACAGTGTTAGACGAGAAACGGATTAATCAAATACCACAATTAAAATAAAGTTGCTCTGTAGTCAACAACATTAAACTGAAAATTAAATTTAGTAAAGTTTAAATTAAATTGAATTTGAGGCCAGAGATTTATAAATACTAGACAGAGAAATAAATATTTCAAGATAAAATTCGTTTTAAGTATTAGAATTAAAAATCGGGAAAAGAAAACTAATAATTTAAATTTTAAATTTTAAATTTTATTCGAATATCGAAATTTCTGTTTCATTTCATTGAATTAGAATATTTTAAGTTTAAGTGTAGGAAGTTTACTTATTTGGAGAGGTGTTTATTTAGAAAACATAAAATTGTAGCAATAGTTTTTTTTTTTTTTTTTTTTTTTTTTTTTTTTTTTTTTTTTTTTTGATAAAGGCGAGTTAAGTTTCTCAATACAAATACGTTATCAAATAGTCTAAAGGAAGCCACCATCGTTAAACTTTAGTTTTCATTCAACCATGAATATATCTTTTTACATGAATGTCAACTTTCTTACTGAGTTTTAAGTACAAATCCAGTAAGGTTAATTTCCTGATAAAGAATAGGGAGAATTTTCTTTTCCTTTATGCCGCGGGGGACAGAACTACTTAAAACTTTTCAAAAGTCCTCTAAATGACTCAAACAAAGATACTTTCAAAATTTAATAAAACTAAATATTTTCGTTCAAAAACTTTAGTTGTAGGAACCCGTCTATTTTATTCTTTCTTCATCTTCATCTTTCATTAAAAGCACTTAATATATACAAATGAACTGATTTGGAAAGTGCATTTAAATATAATTTTTCAGAATTCTAAATTGCTGGATTTCTTATGTTCGCATCCGGAAAAAGTAAAATAATTATGGTTTAAAATAAATTTTATATGAAATAAAATTTCGAATTAGAGCTTTATAAAATTGCTAGTATTTATATCATTGATCCGTTTATATCATTGATATCAGTTTGATTCAATGGTAATTGTTATTCTTGTTGCTTGTCTTATAATATTCATAATTTTTGACACCTGTGATTTTTAACATTAAAAAATAAATAAAAAAATTAAAATTAAATTTTATTTTGTGAGGCTGAATTTTAAAAATATTGTGTAAGTAATTCGTTTTATTATTAAAATTAATTTAAAGTATGTATTTCTCGATTATGATGCATGTAATTTTACTAATACTCTTTAGCAGTGCGTTCAGTGCATTCTCAAAATCATAAATATAACACAAAAGAATGCAAGTCGTCTGTGTAATGACACTGTAATTATTTTACAAAATGAATTTCAATTGTTTTTGTCTATGACATATTAAAGCAAAATATACAACTTGTTCTAAAATAATAATTGTAAAACGAGCAGATTTTTTAAAATAGAAACAAAGAAAAAGCAGCATAATTTCTTTTCAAAATGAAGTATGTGTTATAATACAACTATGCAAACCATTCTGAAACCCAACTTCTTCGATCTATGGATCCCCAAATGGGGACATTCGTTTTGTCCCATTTTATTAATGGTGCTCGAACATAATCACAATTTCAATATCAGAATGATGTGTTTCGAAGTCTAAGATTTGTGCTAATGCAAACAAAATAAAAATAATATTCTGAAGTCAGATGGGAGAAGAAAAAATCAGTAATCTATAATAATAAAGAGAGAAGGATGTTTGTCTGTCAGCGCTGTTCTGAAGAGACTGCTGCACGTAGAGTTACAAAATTTGTAGGGAAGGTACTTTTTTACATGTAGTTTTGCACCTCGAAGCCCGATTTTCGATTTTTTGTTTAGATTTTTTTAATAATTTTTTTAGGCGATTTTTAGCGTTATTTTTGCAGTTTTATCCCATTACTGAAAGGAATACGGTTTCATTCTTTTAACCCAAAATAGCAATTTTTTTTCTCTTTTGACAAAGTTTATTCGGAATTTGTACAGCGATTTTTTAATTTTTAACGAATTTTTAATGCGATTTTTAGTGTTTTTTCTCATTTTGCGGCTATTTTTTGAGATTGATAAAAAAAATCGTTTTAAACTTTTAGCCTAATGCCCTAAATTTTGTATTTGTTACGATTTTTAGATTTTAACGATTTTTAATGCGATTTTCAATGCGTTTTTTAACGTTTTTAAAAAATTTTTGCGTTTAGCATCTATTTTTTTCATAGTTGTTCTATCAAATACTTGAGCAGTTGAGAATGCAATAAGTAATATTTTTTTGCGAAATCTACCTAAAATGTCAAAAATTTAGGTACCACTATTTTTGAATAGCAATTTCATAAAATATCTTAAATTCTTCCTTAAGACCGCCACTCCCTCAAGTAATATATCTCCTGATAGGTTTTTTAATGGAGTTTCGTTTAGATATAGTTTTGATAAGAATAGAGTGCGCTCCCTGGTGGTGAAATATGGAACCAATAGACAGCGATTTTGTTAAAATTTGGAAATCTTACAATATGATGTGTTTTAAACTGTAAGATTGTTTATAATACCTGATAAAAAATTAAAAAAAAATGGTGTAACATATTTCAGGGTGCGTACAAAATTAGGAAATGTAACAAGAAGGCCTGTTTGAAACTTTAAGATAGCTTATAATACATACAAAAAAATTTTAAACGCCGACGATGTCCTGGAGAGACTGCTGCACGAAGAGCTACAAAATTTTGGTGTAAAGTTCCTCTATATATGAAGTTTAGCACTTCGAAGGCCGATTTTTGATTTTTTAATATAATTTTTATTTGATTTTTAGCAGGTTTTCATAATGTTTCGAGGCGGTTTTTTCCTCATTAGCAAAGAGAATGCGGTTTCATCCTTTTAACCTAATATAATGAATTTTGTTCTCTTTTCAATATAATTAATTTGGATTTCGCGTAATGACTTTTGGATTTTGTGAATTTTTAGTGCAATTTTTAATGGCTATTTTTTCGTATTTTGCGCTGTATTTTGATATTAGTAAAAGGAATTTTGACTCAAACTTTTAGTTTAATGTACTAAATTTTGACTGCTAAGATAGGCATGCAAAGATAAAACTTCACCCGACCCAAAGTTTCAATTTGGCGCTCTCTTCCCCCCTCGAAGTTTTTTTTTTTTTTGTGATAGACCAAAAATGACGTTGGTAGTATAAATTTGGCGCCAACTAAATTTTCGTGCCCGAGGAAATCGCCCCTTTCGAAAGGTGCTGTCTTGTAAGATTCATGAATTTCAGCGATTTTTAATGCGATTTTTCAAGATTTTTTACGCTTGATGTCGAATTTTCGCCATTCATGAAATATCTCCGATTACATTGTTTTACCCTATTAGAATAAATTTTTAACCCGGCTATTTTTAAATATTAGTGATTTTTTATGCATTTTTCAATGAGATTTTTAGCGGGGTTTTTTTTTTCTATGGTAATTTTTAATATTTGTAATAAAAATTGATTATTAAACTTTTAATCATATGTAATTTTAGAGATTTTTAATCCATTTTTTAAAAGATTTTTCGCGTGCCGAGTCGATTTTTTATCATCCATAAAAGATTTTCATGTAATACTTGATTATGCTGTCGATCAATTTCGCCAAGTTACATAAATCATCAAACGACTCGCCAAAATATGCAAATTGATGTAATTTTTATGTTAAATAATGAAAGGACAAATAAATTAGAAAAACATTAATAAAAATACAAATAAAAGAACGAAGTAAAAATCACTTGATGACGTAACAAATCTGTGTAACGTGTTTAATGTCAAGTGAATGTGACATTTACGATAAGCCATTATTAGCGTTGAATCTTATAGTTTGGCAATTAGTTTCTTGACCAACAGGATAATCAAATAGTACTGATTTCTGATTAAAATGTTTTATCCTTTTGAGAAAATTCTGATTACTGCGATTTAAAAAATAACTAGGGATTTTTAGTGCATTTTTCAGTGCGTTTTTAATGCAGTTTTCAATGATATTTTTAATTAACTTTTTAATGCGATTAGTACCATTTTTTTCGATCCCCACAGTCTAAGCAATAAAAAAAGGAATTTGGTTTCAAATTTTTAGACTAATTTAGTAAATTTCACCATCTACAGTTTTAAAATTTTGTCTATTTTCGATGCGATTTTTGGATACATTTTGTGGTCGACTTTTTTGCAATTCATGAAAAATGAGATTGCTATGTTTTACCCGACTACAATAAATTTTTATTCTTGGGATGCATTTACATTTAGCGATTTTTAATAAATTTTTCAATGATTTTTTTAGTGGTTTTTAGAATTTCACGGCTATTTTTTAGAATTTGTAGCAGGAATTTAATTTCAAATTTTTACCCTTACTCTTTAAAAAAAAATTGCCATTTACGAATTTGAAATTTAGCAATTTGTAATGCGATTTTTAGCATTTTTTATTTTTTACATTTTGCCTCAATTTTTTTGTCATTCATGAAAGTTTTCCAATTGCATTGTTTTACTCTTATATACCCTAGCCTAATGTATTTTATTTTTCTATGTATCTATATTTAATACGATTTTTCGAGATTTTCTACGCTTTTCGCTGATTTTTTAATCATTCGTGAATGATTTCCGATTATAGTATTTTACCCAAATACAGCAAACTAGCCGCCCTTGGCGATCAGATTGATCTCACTTTAATGTAAACTAACCATTAAATCACATTTCTTTTATTCATAATTTATTTTAATTGCTTAATTTTTTATCAAATTAGAAGATTCTGCCAGAGAAATAGACACAAGATGTCATATACGCACCAAATTAGTGGGATTACAACAAAATAGCAATTATATGCGCTTCACATGGTAACCCTGCTATTGTTACTTATCATATCATATCATATATATTATAAAGCAGAAATTCTGAAACTTCCAAACGAGTGTTTTCAAAAACTACACGATGGATCTTTTTGCAGATTATATCATTCGATAGGAAATATTTTTGCGGAGGTTTATGATACAAATATACAGGGATAACTCTGATTTTTCGTACTAAATTTCGTATTTTTCGGTTATTTCTGATGAAAGGGTTGCCAGTAGTTATTTTTTGGCGAAAATTATCATTACTAAACAAATTAAAAATGATGTATCTGTTAGAAATATTACAAACATCTTGCAAATAAAAGCAGAAAATAACTATTAATAATAATAATAATAATAAAGAAAAAACATTTAATGAGGCATGATATTATAACAAAAATACTTATCTTAAAAATATAAGAAATATTTGTAACGCTTAAAAAATAACTTAACGTGAAATATTACATTTGATGCAACATTTGGCGACTTATCCTTGCGTTAGAATAAAAAAAAAAAAAAAAAAAAAAAAAAAAAAAAACTTGAAAATTTGATTAAATGAATTTTGAACGATATTTATTTTCCTTTCTATTATTTCCTTTCTCTTTTTTATCAAATTTCGATAGTATATAACTTACTCCAGAAAAAGGCAGATCTAATTATAAAAGTAATTGTGAGTCATATATTTGATTCTTTGAGATTTTTTTTTTAAACTTTTGTCGGCAAAAAATTAAGCCAAAAATGCATATGTCTAACATTAGGTCACAATAATGTTGTTTTTTCCAAAAGAAGATGATTTTTGGAGTATATTTTAGCATTCAATTGTAAATTCAATAAACATAAGTTAATGTTTTAAAAATTGTAATCAAATATTTAAATTTTAGCTTTAGTGTGAAATTCTGCCACACACATATATATTGTCAAATAATGTCATTCTTTTTCAAAAGTTTTTCACCGCAATTTTGAAAATTGTAATCAGCAAACATAATTTTTTTGCGCCATTTTGTCAAATTCTCTTCCAGGGAAAATTAGTTTTAAAATTTACAATCTGAACAAGGAAATTTATGCAATTTAAATGAAATGTATGCAATTTTGCGTTATTACTATCGATAAATTCAACATTTTGAAGTAAAAATTGCCTGCTGAAAAAAATGGCACAGATGTCATATATGCACCACATTGGCGCGATTGCAACAAAACGTCGATTTTATGTTCATATGGTAGCTCGGCTATTGTATATTTATTAGTAAACTATTTACTCTTATTTATTTTTTCAAATGATGTAAATTGTTTTATTTTATAATTATTAACAAAACATTATTTATTTATTTTTATTTCCTTTTTAAAATAATAGAAAACAATTAAAAAATATATATATAACTGATATTTTAAAATGAAGTTTTCGCCAAATTGGCGTAAAAAAGGGGAAAAAGCACAAATGTGGTGCACATAAGGCATTTGTGCCAAAATATTTTACAAGTTTGTTTTAATTAGTCATTTCTTCTTCAATTTTCTTCATATTTTTTTGTGTTAGATAATATTTAAAATGATATTGGACTAATCTTCAATAACTGAGCACCGCCAAATAGCATATTTACTATATTATTGAAAGTTTTATTGGCACAGATATTATACATCACAGAGGTAACTAATAGATTTTAAATTGGCATTATTTTGTCTGAGATATATTAACCCGACTATTAATATTTATTTATAAATAAAATGCTTATTTACTTTATATTTGTATAAATTGTTTTGTTATATGCTTATTAATTAAACATTTTTCATAAATTTTTATTACCATTTAAATAATAGAAAATAATTTAAATATTCACATGTAACTGGTATTCGAAAACAATGTTTCCGCCAAATTAGCATAAAAAATTATCGCGCCAAACTCGGCGCATATGACATCTTTGCCTTTTTGTTCATGTATTAAGGAGATTTCTAGATCATCAACGAGATCATAGAAAATTTGTCAGATTATTTTATTTGAGATTATTAAATTTATGGTTTTTCATTATGAAACAAACTAAGAAAAGAAAATTTACTGTTGATGAAACTACAGAATTAACGACTGCTTGGCGTTATTTTTTAAAAAAAATCGAAAAGGCGATTTTTTAATTATTTGTTTATTTTTTTGTTTACATTTTTATAAACATTTTTCCATTTTTATATACGCATAACCTTAGCGCGTTTTTTAAAATCTGACATCAGTTTGGCAAACACTGCGCTTTCAAATACCAGTAATATGTTATATTATTTTTAATTATTTTCGATTATTTTAAAAAGGAAACAATATTAAATAAGGGAAGTTTAATTAATAATTATCGAACAAAACAATAAAGAAAGAAAAAAATAAAGAAAAGTAAAGAAACAAAGTTTATTAGTAAATAAACAACAACAATCAGATTACCACGCAATCCATAAAATCACAATTTTGTTGCAATCACACCAACGTGATCCATACATGACACCTGACCAAAATATTATTGGCTATATTATTATTTATATTTTTTATGTATTATTTGGTACTACTTGATTATTCCTTCGACCAAAAAACTGCCGCCAAAATAAAAGATTAAATGTCAATAATGGATGATCGTAAATGCCACATTCATTTGAAATTAAACATGTTACATGCGTTTGTTACGTCACTAACTACTTTTTAATTCGACGTTTTATTTGTATTTCTATTAATATTTTCGTAATTTATTGATTCTTTGGTTATTTAAAATAAAAGTTATATTCGTTTGTATAATATGGTGAATCGTTTTGCAAAATGTATAATTTGGCGAAATTGATCTATGGAATAATAAAGTAGTACCTATTATTTATTAAAATTCTATCTGGATATTTAAGTTGGCAGAACTGGCGTACTTTTCAAGTCTCCGCAGAGGCATTCGCCAAGTTGTCGTTAATTCTGTGTTTTAACCTTATTATGAATTTTTTATCTGTAGTTATTTTACTATCCCTAAAAAAGCAATATTTGCAACGTGCAGGAAAAATATTCGGAATATTACTGATATAGAATTAAAAAAAATATATTTGCAATTAATTTATCAATCATTCAGGTTAAAAAAAAATACTTTAAAATTGGCTAAGAAAAAAATATACATTAAATACCGACAGTAAAAAAATTTGTTTATGATGTTTATGTTGCAGTTTTAATTAACATTAAGCCCTATCAACAGAATTTTATCAAAAATTAACTATTAAATACTACTTTATTACCCCGTCAAAAAAAAAAAAAAAAAAAAAAAAAAAAAAAAAAAACCCACTTAAGATATAAGTTTAATTGCCAATAATAGATGATTGTAAACTTCACTTTCATTTGACAATTAAAAAGAAATAAGTTTGATACATTCTTAACAAATCGTTAAAAGCAGTACTAATGCTTGACGCCAAAAATCATAATGGAATTGATTACAAACTGAAGCTGAAGGTTTATTTTTCTACAAAATTTAGTATAAAGATTATTCCCGATTTAACAGTTACATGTTTGCAACTGCAGGGCTGCCACAGGCGACTATTTTTTAACTCTAACTGGCACCACTTTCTTTAAACAGAAATCCTTAACATACACTTTGACAACACTTGCAAGAATTTTTTTTTTTTTTTTTTGAAATTTATATTAGAAAAATAGTGGTGCGAACGGAATATAAAAATAGTCGCCTGTGGCAGCCCTGCAACTGGTTTAAAAAAATGAAGAGGCAGTGAAACTGATGTAATTTTAATTTTACCCAAATAATTCAGCTTTAAAACACACCTTTTATGCTTCATTGTTCTAATAAATATATAAGTTAAACACTCTTTTTTCACATTTTTTTGCTATGTACTTTGCTGGAACAGACCAAGGTAGATAGAAAACTGTATAGTAGAGTTGTCAGAAGAGGACGGTTATTAAAAATGTAATGCAACATGTAATGAGATTGCATTTAGGCTACCAGATCTGCATATAGTGCAAGTTCAGATTCGGGAGTTTAAGAACTAACAAATAATAATGTGCTATTTGAAAATTAATAAAGTTTGATAATCATTTAAATGCTTTCTGACAAAATAATGTGATGAGTAGAGAACATTTTGATTCCTGCTGTCATAACAGTCTCATTTTCATATCAAACTCTACTATAAATGATCAAATAAGAGAGATGGTACTTAATTACAAAAAATTTTGTCCAAGGCATACAATAGTACAATATCGCAATGACATTGGCACTGGTATCGTTTTAAGCATTGCGGAAGGACATTCCAGGTGATGGTCTACACTGCTTTAAAAAAGAAATTTCAAATCACCATTTTGTTTCAGTCAAGATTTGTTTGGAAAAATGGACCAGCGCAGCGGGCACAGCCTGCTAGTATATTATAAAGCAGAAGTTCTGAAACTTCCAAACGGGTGTTTTCAAAAACTATCCGATGGATTTTTTTGGCGATTGTATCATTCGATAGGAAATATTTTTCCGAAGGTTTATGATTCAAATTTACAGGGATAACTCTGATTTTTCGTAGTAAATTTCGTATTTTTCGGTTATTTTTGACAAAAGGGTAGCCAGTAGCTGTTTTTGGCGAAAATTATAATTGCTAAAAGAATTAAAATGACTATATCTATTAGAAATATTACAAATATCTTTCAAATAATAGCAGAAAATAACTACTGATAATATTAATAATAATAAAGAAAGACCGCTTAAATGAGGCGTAATAAGGTACCCTGGGGTAATAACGCCAGGCGGGGTAATAACGCCAAGTGCTTATATTTTGCATAATTATGAAATAATCAGGTAAATGATACCCATGTGCTATGCGCAGAAGGGTTTTGAGTCATATAAATCGCAAAAAACAGCTTCAAGTTAATTTGTTTCATTTTTAGGTCTTATTGTTTTTACAAACAACTAAAATTAACGCTTGATCTAAAATTTGCGAGATACGTTTTGTGATGTGGAGACTATCTTTTTATCCGGAAATACTTTGTTAATTACATAAATTTGTAGTGCATTTCATGTACTTTTAAAATGTTGTTGAAGATTTTGGATATCTTCTCGAGATAATTTGTAATTGAAAATGTACTGCGCAATAACTCTACCGGGGTAATAACGCCAATCCTTGAATTTAATACCCCGGTTGATTCTCTACAGTGTCCGAGCTACATCCTAAATACTGATTCAAATAAACACAGTTAAAACTGTCCAATGTTTCTCATATTTCTATTTAAGCGGTCCTTTTTAAGCAAAAAGAAGCTTACGGTCTGATATTCTTTTGCCTCATCCCCCCCTCCCACACCACACCTTTTTTTTTCTTACACTTTCACAAAAAATTGAACATTTTCAATAGCTTAGAATGCAATTTGTCAATTTCTAAGTTTGTAGAGTTTGTATTTTTAGAATTGGGCTATCTACATACAATTATTCCATCTTATTTCATAGTTTTGTTTGCATGGCGTTATTACCCATATAGGTGGGTAATAACGCCAAATAGCATTGGTCAAGAAAAAACGCCATTACATTTTATGAATACATATCTGTTAAATTATTTTATTTTATATAGATAGTCAATGAGTTCAATGAGAGTCAATGAGTGTATCAGATCCTATATTTGTTTGAAAAATACAATCTAAAACTAAGCCGTGAAAATTGGTAGAACCTTAACGTGGCGTTATTACCCCAGGGTACCTTATTATAAAAATATATTTATCTTGAAGATGAAAAAAATATTTGTAATGCTTAAAAAATAAATTAACGCGAAATGTAACAATTGGTTCAACTTTTGGCGACTTATCCCTGGTGTTAGAATAAAAACATGAATTTCAGAAATTGATTAAATGATTTTTGAATGATAGTTATTTCCCTTTTTTTTATTTTCTTTCTCTTTTTTATCGAATTTCCGTATAATATAACTTACAGCAGAAAAAAGCAGATCTGATTGTAAAAGACACTGTAAGTTGTGAGTTACTATTCGTTTCTATACCATTTTCATCTTGCTTTTGTCGCCAAAGAATGTGTTTTTAAGCCGAAAATGCACTACTGACTTAATGCCTGACTTAGGTTCTTAATGGTCGCAATAATGTTGTTTTTTTTCAAGTGAAGATAATTTTTAGAGTATATTTTAATATTCAATCGTAAATTATATAGATATGATTATAACTATTTTATTTCTTTTTGCAAATGTTTTCATTGTTAATTTAATTTTTCTTGCGCCATTTCGTCAATTTCACTTACAGGAAAAATTTCAGTTTTAAAATTTAAAAACTGAAGAAGGAAAGATTACCCCATCGATTAAAAATCCACCCCCAAATTCCAAGATTAAATGTTAATAATGGATGATCGTAAATGTCACATTCACTTGACATTAAGCATAAAATTTATTAATATAAATATTAATAATGTCATCAAGTGATTTTTAATTCGACATTTTATTTCTACATTTATATATGTTCTGCTAATTTGTTTTTCGTTATTTAAATGAAAATTTATGCTAATCTATATAATCTGGCTATTGGTTTGGCGATTTGTATAATTTGGCGAAATTGGTCGACGGTATAACCAAGTAGTACTGAAGGAAAAATTTTCCAATTCAAAGGAAATTTATGCAATTATGCGTTATTACTATAGATAAATTCAACATTTTGAAATGAAAAATTCCCGCTGAATAAAATTTACAAGTCTTTTTTAATTGACCATTTCCTCTTCAATATTTCTTCAATCAAACTTTCGCTATTCTCTTTCGCGCAGGCTAACAAAAATGTATTTTAAATATTTTATTAGATAAAACGTAAATAACATTTTTCTATTTTTAAAAAAAATATTTTTAAAATCTAATTCTACCATTATGTGTCTTACAGGACAAAATAGCAGAATTACTTTTAAAAATGGTTTTATCTGTTAATTGTATGTTATTTGTTTATTTGGGTGTTTGAATTTACTTTTGTCATCAAACAATGCGATTTTATACCAAGAAGGCATAAGCCGGAGCGATGTTCACAATTACTAAATTCTCTCACTCTCTTTTAAATGTGTGAGAGCATTTTTAGGATATTTTTTTTTATGTTTAATTGTAAATATATAATAGCAGTTATAGCAAAAAAAAAAAAAAAAAATGCGTATAATGTTTAAATTTTAGTATAAATGTCTTCATCATCCAAACTGTAAAATAATTTAATTGCAAATTTTTAAAGTTTTGGCGCACATGTCATATACGTACCACATTCGCACGATTGCAACAAAATGGCGATTTTATGCCACACATGGTAATCCGACTATGGTTGTTTATTTATTAATAAACTATTTATTAATTTTCATTTTGTTTTTTAAAATAATATAAATCATTTTGTTCTATAGCTATTAATTAAACTTTTTTATTTATTATTTTTTTCAAATAATACAAAATAATTAAAAAATATTTATGAAATTGGTAATTAAAAAACAAGTTCTCCAAATTGGCGCCAGAAAAAAATTTCGCCAATTGTTTTTTCTTATACATAAGTAGGGAAAATGCAGTATAAATACCGATTAAAGTTTTTTCCAAATGGAAATTTTGTCACGGATTTGGTCATATACTCATCGAGGTATCTCACTGGCGCCAAAATGGCATTATTTGCCTCATATGGTAACCCAGCTATAGTTGTTTATCTGATGATAAGTTGTTTATTTACTTTCATTTTTTTCTTTTTTGAAATGATATTTGTTGTTTTGTTCTACAGTTACTTTTTATTTATTGTTAATTGCTGTTTAAAATGATAGAAAATAATAAAATATACATAAATTTCTTTAGTATTCTAAAACGAGGATTTTGCCACATTGTAGTTGCAAGATAATCGTGCTAAACCTATTGCGTATATGATGTCTGTGTAGGAATCTTTTGTGAAATATGAAAACTGTAAATTGGCTACTACTTGATTATCACGTCAATCAATTTCGCCAAATCGTTCGCCAAATTATACAAATTTACATAATTTTATCTTAAATAACTAAAGAGAAAATGCTTAAATACGAAAGAGTAAATAATTGTTTTTTCATTTTTCAGGAGGAAATTTTGCAATAATAAAGTAATTGTTGTAGTGAGAATTTTAATGTGTGTGTTTTTTTTTTTTATCGTTGGCAACTTGCTGTAACGAAAAATGTTTATTTTTTTTTCCTGCTATTGTTTTGTAAGAGCTGGTTTTGTGAAAGCCATGTTAAGATGGTATTCAAATTTTTGAACCTTTCCCAATTACCACCCCCTTGGGCCGATTTTGCTCATTTGCAATTCTCTCAGAGATATTAACCATCTCAATGTATTTGACGAGTTTGAAGATGATTCTTGCATAATTGTGCCTTTTATCGCGCGGACAAAATTTAATATATATATAAACTTTTTAGGTGGGAGTAGCTTTGGGTTCCTGGCTTCACATAATGAAAAGTTGTGAAGAAATTTTTCAGAAGTTGTACCATGGTAACGACTGTAATAATTAATATTTCTTCAGATAAGGGAAAATTTTAAATCCTGTTGCCATAATGGTCTCATTTCGCTTATGTGCACTGTTAGTAATAAACTAAAATAGTTACTTCTAAATAGCTGGTTTTTGTGCAACGTTTAAGATAATTTAATATCACAATGGTGTCTAAATCGTTTTCAGCAATGAGCAAGGTGCTGCTGGAGGTCCAAATTATTTAAAATACAAATTTAAATTTACCAGTTTGTTTCATCCACGGTTGATTTTGAAATATTGACCAGCGCAGCGGGCATAGCCTGCTAGTAATTAATAATTCTGCATTAATACTCAGTAGCAAAGAGATTAATAAAAAAAAAAAACGCAATCTCAATACTTTCACGAAGTCACGTTGTATTACATTCAGTTAAAGTACACACGCGAGATAAATTCATTTAATACTTTCAATACTTTCTGTCCAACCTATTTATCTCATCTATACTCAGACGCAATAATAATAATAATAATAATAATAATAATAATAATAATAATATAACTCATGGAGTTCAAAGTTTCATAATTCAAGTAATTTTAGTGTTAGTACATGAATGATACTTTTTTTTGTTTTATTTGTTAATGCAGTAGGCATTTTTTATTGAATATCATGTATAAGGCGAGAGAATCATATAAAAAATTTCATTTCGCAGCTTTTTACAATCTGATTTAACTGATCCAAACCACTTTTTAAATATTTTTTTAAATCTCATTTCATACATTTTTAAATCAAAAGTTTCTATAGATATCTAATGGTTTAGGGATTAAAAATTGGAAATCGTTAAACAAAATGATACTTTGTTATACGTTAGGTCAAACTTTGTACGTCGATTTTCTGCTTATGTTTATATTGATTTTATGCCTACCCTTGGGATATTCTGCATTCACAGAAAGAAAACATATGCTTTAAAATTTTTGATTTTTATTTTACTTTTAACGCGCATTTAATTTAATTATAGTTTAAATTTGACTAGAAAAAAGAAGTTATTTTGAAAATTTTAAATACCATTCAGAAGATAAAAAAATTATAATTGTTACAAAAATTTTATTTGGTAAACAACTTTTGAATAATAACTCTAAGGATTACCCGATATCACAGTGTAATCAAACTGCCTAAAGAAAACATTTATTTGCAACCTTTATTGTTTATTAAAAAATTCTTTTTTCTTAAAATTAAACTCAGCTTAATTCCACTGTTTAAAGTGAAAGTCAAATAAAATGAATTTCCTCATACAAGAGCAAGCGAATTTCTGTTTTTCTTTGTTCCTTAAAATACAAAGTTTCGTTAAAATTTTAAAAACACATTTAAATATCTAAAGCAATATATTTTGTCGATTTTAATCCGACTTAGAATACTTAAGTGTTACCAAGTGTAAATAATTGATAATTATGTCATTTCATATCCTAAAAATATGCATTATTTTTTTCAAAGACAATAATAGATACATATTTATTCTTTCATTTAATATTTCAATTCCAAACTATAAAGTTACAGTCATAATTGATGGATCTTTTTCAAAGCAAAGCGTAGAAATGTGTTATATATTAATTTTTTTGTTGTAATTAAGTTAATAATAACATTATTAACAAAACAGAAAAACCGACTTTAAAATCTACTAAAAAAATAAATGGTTATCTGCGAGTATTACTCGCGCTCAGTCAGAGGGTTCCGTACAATAAATATATGAATTATAACACATTAGGAGTGAGCGACTGCTATACATGCCACTTAAGCTTCTCAAAATGCTTCACCAGTCAGATTTTATTGCAAAGTATACCTTATTTAATGAAAGCATTTTCGCGATTGGACTACAAAAATATATCTATTGAAAAACAAGTAGTAAAGAATTAAAAATTAAGTATTTTTTAAAGACGATAGATAACGAAGCCGATAATTGTATTACTTAAAATAATGTTGCTAAAAGAATAATAAAACTTTGTAAAAAAAAAAAATCACGATGTAGGATTGGGTGCTGTATATACTAGAAAAGTATGAATGAGTATACCATACCATTTATTTTAGTGACACATCTACAAATAATGTTTTTTTTAATAATTATCAAAATTGATTCAGTAAAAAAACTCAAGCTAGATGACTAAAAATATCTCAGCCTGTTCATTAAATATACATCCAGTTCTGTAAAGCTTTCAGTTCTAAAAACGAAATACATCTTTGCACTCAAATTAAATAATAATCCAATTTTAACTTCTATGCCCTTTCTATGCCTATGTGATTAAACATCACATTTATTCTTTATTAAGCATTGTTCTTAAATACTCAAGCTTGGATGTTTCCTCCTATTACCCTAATTCCACGATACTTTCGTTCAACAACCAACATCTTCCTAAACTCCTTTAATTAGTTTTCTTAATTAATATTGCACAGAAATAAATTCGAGATCTACACTTAAAAAAAAAATCTGTGAAGGTACTAAACATTTTCTAGGAAACTGGGATTCCAAGAACTTTTCATGTAACGATAACAGGAAAAATTCATGTAATCGATTCTGAAACTTGAATTTTTGCTGTTGCCGTTACAGGAAAAGTTCTTGGAATCCCAGTTTCCTAGAAAAGGTTTAGTACCTTTGCAGATTTAAGTTTGAGAATGAAGATCAAAGCGATACCCTGTCTTTAAAAATTGTCATTTTTCTTTATTTAAGATTTATTCAGCCAAAAAGCAATCAGTAACTTAAATAAGGCCATCCAACATGCGTTCAGAATAAGTATTTAAAATGAATGGATTGTAAAAGATATTAAATAATAATAATAATAATAGTAACAAACAAACTGTATAGTGATTTTTCTTTAAGGAATTTTCCACAGAAAAGTCTCTTTTTTCGGGGAAAATAAAACAAATAGTATATTTAATTTAAAGGAATGACTGAAAGTTTTAGTATGTTTTTATTCTATAAAAAATTCTAACAAGAACCTATTGTGTATTACTGTTCACAATCTAATTTAAGTACCATTATTATCTTTGTAATATGATAATGATACGTCAGTTATATAGTAAGCTTTTCGTCATTACATACGAAAATGTCATTTACTCTTTTTTATTGTTCAGAAAATAATTGAAAAATCTATTATTAAATTTTATCCTTACTTAGTGCTGTTAAGAACATAAAATGGCTTTTTTTCTAGGCAGTTGCGATATTTTTTAAACTTCAATAAAGGCAGAATATATGTTTGTCTGTTTTATGTCACATCAGATACAAAATTTGGAAGTAAACTTTTTGAGATTAAATTAGAGATTGAAATAATAAGCAGATATTTCGGTATTAAATCCTCAATTAAAAATATTTTAAATTAAAAAAAAATCTAACTTTATCAGTAAATATCTGTACAATTTAAAAAATAATCCATCATTAAGTGTTACATCAGTTACAATGGAAGTTACCTCATAGTAAATAATAATAATAAGGAATAAATAACAATAAAGAAAATAAATTTAATATAGCTAAGTACGGTTCAAATTCAAACCACCACGTTAACATTTTCAAATTAATTAAGATAAAAAAGTAACAAATAAATAAATAAATAAATAAATTATAAAATTGTTTAAAAATGTAATTCAATTTTTGATCTATATTTTTTACTAGGCTAAATTTATAAATTCCTTGGTCAACGGAATGAATAGCTTATCTTTTATTTTCCTTGTACGGAGGGGTGTGTTACGTTATCTGTTTTGCAGTGTTTTCATGTCAGGCACATCATTTTTACTTTCTTCTATCTTCAATAGAAGAAAGTATTGTAATCGACATTTTTTCGACTTCCGGTTTTCGACGGATTTACACGTTTTAGGGGTCAGAGTTTCCAAAAAACATGTTTTTACAAAATGTCTGTCTGTCCGTATGTCTGTGTGTCTGTCTGTCTGTATGTCGCCATTCTACCATCAAAAAGTGTATGAAGTTATGCATAGAATTGAACGAAATTTTTTGTGAGTGTTTTTGGCTGTGGCAAGCAGGTCATCCTTCAGTTTTGAAATATTCCACCGGAAGGGGGCGCTGCAATAGCGATTTTTGTGCCATTTTCAATATTGTACCGACCAAAAGTATATGAAGTTATGCATCGAATTGACCCAAATTTTTTGTGTATGTGTATGACTATGGCTAGTTGGTCCTCCCTGAATTTGAAAAATATCCACCGGAAGGGGGCGCTGCAATCGCGATTTTTCTGTCATTTTCAATATTGTACCGACCAAAAGTATATGAAGTTATGTATCAAATTGAACCAAATTTTTTGTGTATGTGTATGACTATGGTTAGTTATTCCTCCCTGAATTTGAAAATAATCCGCTGGAAGGGGACGGTGCAATAGTGATTTTTGTGCCATTTTCAATATTGTTCCGACCAAAAGTATATGAAGTTATGCATCGAATTGAACTAATTTTTTTTTGTATGTGTATGACTATGGCTAATTAGTCCTCCCTGAATTTAAAAATAATCCGCCGGAAGGGGGCGCTGCAATCGCGATTTATGTGCCATTTTCAATATTGTACCGACTAAAAGTATATGAAGTTATGTATCGAATTGAACCAAATTTTTTATATATCTGTATGACTATAGCTAGTTGGTCCTCCCTGAATTTGAAAAAAATCCGTCGGAAGGGGGCGCTGCAATCGCCATTTTTGTGCCATTTTCAATATTGCACCGACCAAAAGTACATGAAGTTATGCATCGAATTGAAAGAAATTTTTTGTGTAAGTGTATGGCTATGGCTGGTTGGATTGCCCTGAATCTGAAAAAAATCCACCGGAAAGGGGCGCTGCAAAACCATTTTCAATATTGCGCCACATAAAATTCTATGAATTTAGTTCTAGAACTGAACAAAACATTTTGTATATGATTATTTTTTAGTAAGGCAAGTAGGTCCTCCCTGAATTTGAAAAAAAAATCTGCCTATCATTCTATTTTTTATCGGCTCGTGCAGAGACGGAAATTCGTTTTTACTCCGATTAATTGATAGAAGCAGAAATTTAAGATGAAAATCAAAGTTGGTAGTGCATTGAATTAAAATTATTAAAGCATTAAAATGAGTAACTTTTTTTTAAATATTAAAATGCATGTATGAGATAGGAGAAAGTTTTGGGATTGGCACATCCAACTAGTTATAGGATATATAAACTCTTACTTTTGACAATTACATCAATTCATTAACCAGTATTCAGGGTTATAGCAAAAGGTTCTTTGAATCGGGTATCCTTGAAACAACTGAATGTGGTTAACTATGGTTGTGTGACTTAGAGTGACATAATTTGTTCGTTTCAAAGTAGTAAATTTTTAGCTCATGCATATGACTGTTTATCTCGTAAAAATAAGTTTAGTAGGACATGATATATAAGCGTGCGGTATTAAATTCCCTTTCATATTCTGCTTTGTTTAATTATAGAGCTTTCTACGATAACTCTATTACAAAGCAATGTAGAACCATGTGTTACATGCTAAAACCTTCCCCTAATAACTGTCTAACTGAAAATGTAAGTCTAATAAAATTCGATTTAGCAGAAGTGAAGATATAAACGCGCGAAATGAAAGTCTTCATATCATTTTATATGCAGCAGAAGATACTATGTCACATTTTTTGCGTGGTTTTTCCTACAGAATCGGTCACAAAATGGTTTGAAATGGGTTTTAAAATTCTCAATCTTTTATAAAATTTTCACAAAAATCTATATAGTTCTCGTGACACTGATTCGTCAAATGGGAGTTTAACTCGAATTTCGTCTTCATTTATACACACATTATAATAACACCTCTATCCTTATATTATGTCTTCATAAAATAAAAAAGAAACATGTAATAACTAGTATAAGTATTACGAAAAAATGAGCAAACTTTTGGCAAAGATATATGATATTTACCATTTTCCATTGAAATAGCAATTATAGTTGACACTACTTTTTATTTTAAACCCTTCACTTTTGTTGCCCCGTTTAAAGCGAATCTATCAATTTTAATGTCATTCATTGTATAACAAATGCTGTTTATAAGCATAAATTGAAGGTATGTGTGTTTTAATAGGGACGATAAATAACTGTTAGTTCTGGATTTTGACAAGAGTATGGTATCATTCGGAAACTAATGTAAAATTCCCCGAGAAATGTAAATTTACTACATGGATTACTTGGCCTACAGCCAGTTCTTTTTGCTTATTTTCATAATAATGTGCGAAATTCTTTTCAAAAAGCTTTTATGGAAAACACGAATCCAGTTTTCTCATAAATGAAATATTCATGCTTCACTCTTACTAAAGAAATCTGGATTGACTGTCAAAAAATAATCGTGCCTGATGTTGAAAACATCTGAATATTCATAACTTTTACATGGAAACATTATCACGATTAATTAGAAGACAATAGATATTATTTGATGGATTTTCGTGTTTTTTCTCCTTCCTCCAGAACTGAAAAGGGACCGATCTCGATAAGTATTGTATTCGGGAGTTTAGTTCCGTTACATTTCTTGGTCTTTCTTGAATTTTCGAATGATACCACTTTAATCAAAATCAACAACTAACAATCGGCAATTTTACGTAGTAAGAGGCATCCCAAAGCCATTATTAAAACTACATGCATTTTTTTTTTACTTTTTGTTGTAACGTTGCATGATTGTTTAGTGGAACACTTTTTACTAATCAAGGGGGTCGTGCTTCAGTCTTGTTTGAGATAGGATGCTGATGGTAAGTCGGATTAGTCTTTAAAATGAAACCTTAGTCAATTTTATTGTCATGTGGAGGAATAAGGAGTCCAAAGTAACCAAATAAAGCACATTTATTTACTTAATGGCAGCACCTACGTCGTCTAAAACAATTTATTCCTGGAGTCATGATAGCGTACAACTTAAGAATCGACTTTCTAACAGTGTATGTTTCAAACAGATACTTCAAAATAAATGGCTAAATGGACTATCTCTAGCTTCGCAATCAAACAATACAAATTAAGAGCTTAAAGCAGTTAGTGGTAGAATAAACAGGAATTTCAATAATTTAATAAAAAAATATATATGCTACAAATAAATACTTTAAATTTTTGATCTAGAAATGTCTTCAGAACTTCGAGATATTTTTGCATATATGATATGAAACATATGTACATCATGCAAAATCATTCAAGTTAGACTGTGAGGTATTTATGAATAAATGAGGGCTAACCAGTAATTTTTAGTCAAAGATACAAATGTTGTGGTTAAACGATATTTTCTCGTGATGATTCAAGCCATAAATAGTAGGTTTGGATTCTATGAACGAACATGTCATGACAGAATGAGCGGAAACCAATAAAATATATTTGGCAACAGATTAAGAGATCCCAGACAGAATAGGCCAGATCAATAACTGCGGTAATCGCATTTTCTTCTGTTCTATATACAAATAAGTGCTATGTTTTCGGTAGTTGAATTTTTCATTAACTTCGTTTAATATCGGCTTATATACAGGTATCCAATTTCGGACGATATTTCACAAAAAGTCGCATACTCGGCTTATACATAAAAATGTACGGTATCTATTTTACTCTTGTGGCATTTAGAATTGTTAAGAATTGTGGCATTTTTATATCAATAGCTTTTGCTAATTAATCTAAATATTACTGTAAGTATATTATAAAAAAGTACTTCCGACTTCCAATTTATTAAATTAGGTTTTTTAAATATATTTATATTGTCATAATGTAAGTTGTTTTGGATATCGTCAGGCATTAACTAAGATATTATTGAAGAACAGCAGATATCATATTAATACTTCGGGACACAAAAGGATTAAAGAAAAAAAAATTTCATCCATTCAAATACATGTAGCTATACACACGTACAACTTTTCATACTTATATTGATGGACAGCATTTGCGACTATTAATTCATTCCATTTCATTTCATTTTCACCATTCATTTTCATTTAGGGACTCAGAATATTCAGAATAGTATAATTTATATTTAAGAAGACCTAAGACAATTTTCTTTACGAGTTCAATAAAATTGGTTTATAGAAATATCCTCTTCTCACAATAAATCTTGATTTTGCTACTTAATGTAACATATTTTTTGCATGCAAGCAAATTAAATAAAAATGAAGAATTCTATTCATTTTATAAAATATTTAAAGACGATACGTTTTAGTCCTAAAACAATAAATCTTTAAAAAGAAACAAATGTAGAATTTACTAGCTGACCCGCCCGGCGTTGCTCGGGTCCGTATTAACAATATTAAACGAACTTGAAATTTGTATGATTTTATCATTAACTCGAAGCATGCAGAAATGCATTGTCTGAATACATATAGCTGAGTGAGAGAAAAATCGGTTTGAAAAAGAACTATTAAGCTCTAAAAATACTTAAAATGAACAATGCGAAACGCGGGAGGGATCATGTATCCAACGATTGCGTTATTTTCGTGTTAGAGTGTTGATATTTACCCTTAAAAATCACTGTTAGGTCACGTAACTAATTATTTTTTTACATAGAAGTCCCAAATGAAATATTTTGAATTTCAAACTAATTATATCACTCTTAAATCCGACTATACCGTGAATGAAATCGATACTCGATGATAAAAGGTTGGTATATAGTATTATAATTTCAGAGCCATTTAACAAAAGTAAGTGCATATTTTTAATCCGAACATGGGTAATGTTCACTCTTTGGACAAATTTCTAACTGTAAACTTTTGTACCGTAACCATAACCTGTCTGTAACCTAACTGCGATTTAACAGCACCCTACCGTAACTTAAATATAACATGAATGTAACCTAGCCGTCAGTTTATTGCAGCCTATCCTGATTCTAACCATAACATAAATGCAATTTAACTTTAACCTAACTTTAAATTAACCGTGATCTAACTGTAACCTAACGTGAAATTAAATAAAATCAAAGACTTACCTTAATGTAATTGCAACCTAATTGCAACCCAAACGTTACCTAACGATATATTGGGTTCATGTCCATGGAAATCATTTTGTCTTGTTCGGATTTTGGTTATGATAATATATAATATCATTAGAATATTTTCATCGGGTTCAAATTTGGTTCGATTCAGATTTCAGGTATTTTTTGAAATTCGATTTAAAATGTTCGCGTCGGATTCAGGTCCATAGAAATTATTTTGCCTTGCTCGGATTCAGTTATGGTTCTGTGAAATATTTTTGTCGGGAACAGATTTGGTTCAATTCAGATTTCTGCGTTTTTTTCAAATGGAATATTTGGGTTCAGGTCTTCCTGCGTGTCTACGGAAATTTCTCTGTCTGATTCGAATAAAGACATGCTTCACTGGAATATTTTTGTGAAGTTCAGACTTGGTTTAATTCAGATGTCGGCTTTTTTTTCAAATGTAATTTTTAGGTTCGGGTTCTCTTGCGTGTAACTTGCGTGTAACATAAGAACATGCTTCAATGGAATATTTTAGTCAAGTTCAGATTTAGTTCATTTCAGATTTCGAGATTTTTTTCAAAGAATTTTGTTAGGTTCAGATTTGGTTCATGTGCATGGAAATTTTTTGTCTTGTTCGGATCCGGTTAATGTTCTTTGGAATATTTTTGTCAAGTTCAGATTTGGTTCGATTCAAATTTCAGTTATTTTTTCAAACAGAATTTTTGGGTTCGGATCTCGTTCATGTTCACGAAAATTTCATGCATGATTTTATAAGAAGGTTTTCATCAATATATTTTATATATTGACATGGAATTATTAATATGTTGTTAAATCATAAACATTTTTCATCTAAGTTATGAAGAATTAAAAAGTTCTGAAAAAAAGAAAACTTTTAGTAATACAGTTTTTAGTTCAAATCAAAGGTTTTCAATATTTTATTTAATTTTATTTTGACATTTAATTATTTCTAATTTTCCAATTTCAATTTTTTTAAAAGCAAATATTTATTTTAATAAATAATATAATAGAAAAGAACGTTTTAATAAATTAATATTTCTTCGTAAAATGTGCTTTAGCTGTAATTCATTTCTTTCAATTCGTCTTATTAATACAAAATTCTTTCCTCGTGCTTTTGTTTGAGACATTAAAGTTTCAGCGATAAATGTTTTCATGTTGCAAACCTTTTTTTCCATATTGCTTCACCTCCACCTATCTTTTTTCCTCCATGGCGTACAGCAGCTGTGATAAAAAAAAAATCCTCATTTAAACTGACAGTTTGCCAGTCTATGAGTTTTAAAGGTCTATCCCAGCTTTTTTAATTATTTCTTCGAAAATTTTATGCAACCAACCAACCATAAAAAAATAAAAGGAAAAAATAGTAAAAAAGGCGATTTTTTATGAGAGTGAGCTTTGGAATTTAATTAATAACTCCGTTAATAAATCGAATTTTGAGATTTTCTGAGCTTCAGGTGCATCAGGAGAGATATTGGGCTACTCCCATAAAAATTTTGAACTTTGTACGTCCCATAGATTTTGCTAGCCATCGCAGACACACAGACACACACACAGACAGACAGAGCGTTTTGTTCTTTTATTAGTATACAGCTCATATTCAAAATATTAGAATAATTACCTTTTTTTGAAATTGAAAATATCGTTTGGTAATTTAATGTCTTTTAATGAAAATATGCAAACGATATTTTTATTAAGAACTTATTGTTGATTAAACTTACTTGTTATCTTAAATTTAATATCATTTTTGAAAAGATTAATTGCAAAAAAAATTATTTTGAAAAGTCAAAATATTAGAATATTTATTCAAGTGGTTCAAAATATTAGAATATTTCACATTAATTCTCCTTTAATTATTACCAATTCTTAACTGGTGACATCATTGATTAAATTCAGACTATTTTATTTAAAATCAGTATTCTTTTTTGCAGTTTGTTTCTTTTTCGTCTTAAAATGGGCCGTGTGAGTGATATTCCTGAATCTACTAAACTTCGTATGGTTGATTTGTATCGGCACGGTAAAAATCAATGTTTTATAGCGAATTATTTACATTGTTCGCAATCGAGCGTTAGTAAAATACTAACACAATATTCAAAAATTGGAAAATTTCAAAATAATCGCCGAAATGGTGGCCGAAAACCAAAAACATCTGCTAGAGATGACAGGAAACTGAAGCGTATAGTTAAGAAAAACCGTTTTAAAAGTGTGCGATTCTTGCACCGAAAACGGAAAGAAAAAGGAGTTGAAGTTTCTACATCGACAACATTAAGACGTCTCCATAAATTTAAATTTGAATCTCGTGTACCGAAAACAAAACCTCTCATGACTGCAAGACAAAAGCGTATAAGATTTAATTGGTGTAAATCAAGACGTTTATGGAGCAATGAAGATTGGAAAAATATTATATTTAGTGATGAAAGTATGTTTTGTGTTTCATATGGTAATCAAGGTATTCGAGTTTGGAGAATGAAGCAAGAAGCATTTGATAAAGAATGCCTTAAACGTTCCGTAAAATTTGCTGCTAGTGTCATGGTTTGGGGTTGTATGAGTGCAGAAGGACCTGAAAAGTTATGCATCGTCTACGAAAAGGTTAACTCTCTGATATATCAAGAAATTTTAGAATATTACATGATTCCACCATCAGAAGATTTATTTGAAGATGATTTCATCTTTCAACAAGATTTAGCGTCCCCGCATACCTCGGTGTCAACTAAGAATTGGTTCCGCCAACGGAACATTAAAGTATTTCCTTGGCCACCAAATTCACCAGATCTTAATCCCATCGAAAACTTATGGTGTATAATGAAGAAAAAACTTCAAGAAAATCCTCCTTCAAGTAAAACGGAGTTAGTGGCACGTATAAAGTCTATTTGGGCTAATATTGATAGAAATGTTTGTAAACACCTTGTATATAGTATGCAAGATCGATTGTACGCTGTTATGAAAGCTAAAGGGGATGCTACAAAATATTAACTACCATTTACTTCATATTCATAAGGTAATATTGTTGCGTAAAATAAAATATTCTAATATTTTGAACCAATCTAAATTTTATTCTAATATTCTGATGTGTTTAAGGAAGCTGTATACCTAATTTATTGTGCTGTATTTTATATTTTATAAATGTTAAAATCTTATCTAAACATTCCAGATTTAATTTATGCGAAATTTAATTGCATTTACTTAGTATAAAAAATAAATAAATGACAAATAATTTTTTCTTATTACTTTTTCTCAATTATTCTAATATTTTGAATATGAGCTGTAGATTACTAAATCAAAATAAAAACTGCCACCAAATGGCGATGAGTTATAATTATGTTCTATTCACAATAACATAAAAGCATGCCATCTCATTCTGTTACCATGTTTAACAAGGATTAAAATCTATGTATTGAATTTGCTGTTCTGATAATAATATCTTTGTATTTATTGTGTGGACAATGACTTTCAGAATGGCATCATTTATAAACAAAACGACCGCAGACGATTTTTCCTTTGATAATGCCAAAATTTGTTTAAACATGAGTGTTATTTCAATCATTCTTATTTACGTGTCAGCTCTGCTGCAGCATATGTATTCTGAAAAGTAAAATGAGTTAAGTAGAAATGAATATTTGCATATCTTATAACAAATATACAAAGAAGAAAGTGATTTTTCCCAAATACATTTATTTTTGCAAACAAACGGATTTACTAAATAACGTAATATCGTGATAATAACTGGGATTTAATCGTGATGAGTTATAGTCATGTCATAATCGAAAAAAAAATACCTTGAACGGTGAAACATAAATTGGAGTAGAATATGTATTAAAAACAGAAGCTTGTATATTTAAAATATTCCATTTAATAAAGAAAAGTTGCCAATATTTATTATGATTGAAACTAGTGACGATAAAAATATCATCAATACTTAATTTATTGAATATGTAAAATTTATTGCACGTTTACTTAGAATTTTCCTTTTGAAGTTGATTTATTTGTTTTTATTATAAATAATGTTTTTGATTCAATAAATAACAATTCCTTAAATGTCTGTACAATTAGAGAACTGTTTATTCTGATAAAACGTTACGTATATCTTAATATTTTAAAGTTTAAGAATTTTGCTTAAGACCATTGAGAAATGATAAAATTTTGAAGAAAATTATATTATGCTTTATAAAACGCTCTTATATACAGTTTTTAAACTTTATTATCTGACGTCAGTTTCAAAATGATGTAATATGATTTGCTGAATAATGTAACACTGTTAGTACTGTTAAAAAAAAAAAAAAAAAAAAAAAAAAAAAAAAGTTATTTATAGATGAAACAAACCAACTGACACAGTGATTCACCACTCGAAGTAAATGATGTAATTATCCGCGTGTAATATCTTTTTTTTATTTATTAACCAAAAATAATAGGAAGTCAATTCAAAAAATACTGAAATGGTAGAAAATGATAAAATTTACTCTCCGTTAAGAACTAAAATTTTGAAAAGTTTTCAAAGAAAGTTAAATGATAACAAGTGACAACAGCAAAACACACATTAAAAATTAAAAGTTTGTATTGTATATAATCTGTTTTAAAGAATGGTGTTGATTATTCAAATATCAACTTTATTTATCTCACCTATATTTTAACCAAGAATGAAAAACCATGCACTAAATTGTGTAAGATATTCCAACACTTTCATAATATTGAAAAGAAACTCTAACAGGTAATAAGAGAAGAGATAATACCTAAGCAAACAAATTAGACAACGCATAACACATTTGAAAAGTCGAATTCGGCAAATACGTCAATACTAGGAAAATTTTCCAATTTCATGCAAACATGTATACGGTTTTTAAATTTATGTTTAACTGCATAGTATGTTAACATTTAGTTCTATTGCGAAACGCATAACACAGATAAAAATTATCATCAGCAATTACGATCAATATTCGGACAGCCGCTTGAAATTATAAAAAGTGCGAACACTCATCATCTAATATAATTACTATAATGGGAAACATTTTTTAGAATACACATTATCGGCATCTGATATATACTTCGCAATGACAAGAACCATATTTTAATAAATTTACTAGGTATTGAGTAATTCAGCTTGTAAGTTTTCTGTAGATTAACATGGTATTTCAGCTATCCAGGAACTTCAGTGATACCGCTCCTTTAATAATTCTACAAATGAGCTTTCACTGCTACGCATACAATAACCCGTAGAAAGTATCATGTAATGCACTTCATTGATGGACATTAGTCTCGATATATTTGAAATAGTTTAAAATCCTTAACATACATGGCAGGCGGCTTTTCCTCTTAACCCATAATGTAACACAATTCTATTGAGTGCCCTGTAAACGAGTTGTAAATGTTACACGTTATCAATAGAGATCATGTCATGGTAAACATTATTAATTTATAGCAATTACATAACTATCTAATCATAGAAGGCGGCAGCCTTCAAGTGACGCAGCTTTAAACCTACCATCGTCAAAACCTACCATCGTCATAAGGGTAGATGCGGAACTTCATATATACAGCTAACTCAACATCAAAGAAAATCGGAAAAGCCGCCTTCTAATAACTCAGCAAATATTGGTCAAAATGGTCCAATTTTTTTAATATAGTCTTATATTCCCAGTCTAATCCTATCCTATAATTTTTACATTTGTACGTGCCGTATATTTTTAGATCTCAATAACCATTTTAAAACTGAAATTGATGGTGTTTGTTCCTGATAATGAGATCTAGAAAATGGGCTGGGAGATTTTATTAAAACTTATATATAATATGAATCTCTTTAAGATAGAGGTAATAAGACTTGCCTTGTTTCTAGGAAAACTCTTGTTTGTTATATATTGGTCTTGGAAAATTGGACTATATTAGCTCGCGGATTACATGTTATTCTATGGGTTAGCAGACAGAGCAGGAGTGAAAAACCTTATGTACTTATGGTCACAGTTAAAACACCCAAATCGAAGCAATAAGTGTTTTTTAAACTACAAAAACATCTTATCATGTGCTTTAAAACATTCAATAAATATATACTAAATCAAATTTCTATTTATATTGCCTTTATTTTTCGCAAAAAGAAAATATTACGTTTCTTACATTGGATATTTTTGCATTTTGTGGAAAAAATATTTTGAATCCTTTTTTAAAATAGGAAAATATTTTTTAATTATACATATTCAATATACTTTCGACTTATGATTTTTTTTTTAAGTTTACAAACAAAAATTATTTTTAATAATTTGCTTTAGAATCCCATGTATTCATACGCGTTTAGATAGTTTTTTTTTGAATCGTAATCGAATTCGCTGGCGGTAAGCTTTGTACTTGGCACTTGTTGTTGTTTTTAGCATGTATGTTGTGTAATTTGCGAAATATTCAATTCCAGGAGACGAACGTGAAGCTAAACCCTCTATAATGAAAAAGAAAGGTAAATAAATATTTTTGGACACTCATTATTAAAGTATTATTTAAAAAGTGGTGTATACATTAGTTAGCATGTTGATTTGATTTCAAACCAACATAAACTATCACAGAATGTGTAAACTATTGCTAAATTTTGGTAAACAAACTATATTTATAATTGACCAACAGTTAAACCAAGTGCTTGTGAATTCTAAAATTCTCAAAATAGATTGTTTTTAAGTTTATAGATGTCCTTATCATATGAATTAATTAACAATAATTATATGAATTAATTAACAATACTAAGTTTTAAGTGTTGTAAAAATTGTGCTTTTTTATTTCATTTATTAATTTCTGTGATTAATAACCCAGGATGTTAATTTTTAGATTAAAATTGCTTGAATATGTTATTCAAAATGCATTTATTATTTTTTCTTATGCATTTTTGTCGCTATTAATTTTCATTTTGAAACTGTGCCTTTTTAGCTTAGCTTAATGGCCAGTAAATCCAGGTTTTAAACAATTTTTAAAATAAGTAAGTGCACTTATTATTGGAAATTGTGAACAAACTAGTATTTATCAACAAATTACAGCAGTATTTTCAGTGGCGCCGACTTCCGGGTCTGCGGGTCTGCAGCGCAGACCCTGAAAAATATCTGCAGACCTTGCAATATCTTGGCAGACCCTGAAAAATGCAGGCAAGAGATTTTTTCGCGAGCGATTTTCTACTTTTTTTCGATTTTTTGCTCCTTTTTGTGGGAGTAATTTGTTCAAAATTAAAAAAAAAAAAAAGGTCATCAATCCTAAATTTCGGAGATAAGATCGCGAAAAAACTCAAATTTCATCAAAACATTGGGCAATAAACGTGAATTGTATCAAAAAACAGTAGGGAAAAAATGCTAATTTCATCAAAAGATCGTGAGAAAACGCCTATTTTGTCATTGGGATGCGAAAAAACGTCAATTTTATGAAAGGATCGTGAAAAAGCATGAAAATCGTCAAAAGATGTTTGAAATTTCCGTCAAAAGTAGCATGAAAATCACAGACAAAAATGCTAATTATGTTCTAAAATAGTGGGTCAAAAAGCAAATTCTGTCAAAGAATTGAGATAAAAACGTGGGTTTTCGCAAAAGATAACAAAAATATGAATTTTTTAAATAATAGCGAGAAAAATTATTTCTTTCAAAAAGTCGCAGAAAAAAAACGCAAAATCTGTCGAATTTTTCAGAAAGTCTAGAGAAAATAGTGAATTTCGGCCAACGATCGCGCAAAAGACGCAAATTTCGTTCAAAGATAGTAGGTATAAAACGAATTCTGACAAATAATTGCGAGAAAAACGCGAATTTCGGCAAAAGGTTGAGGGGAAAACTGCAAATTTCGACTAAAGATCAAGAGAAAAACGCAAATTTTGGCAAAAGATCAGAGGAAAATCATGAATTTTCGCAAAAAAACCCCAGAAAAATTGCAAATTTTGGCAAAAAATCGCCGAAAAAACCCAAATTTCGTTCAAAAATAGCAGGATAAAAGCAAATTTTATCAAATGATCGTGGGAAAAACGCGAATTTCGGCAAAAGGTTGCGAGAAAAACGAAAATTTCGACAAAAGATCGTGAGAAAAACGCAAATTTTGGCAAAAGATCAGAGGTTGATTTTTAGCAAAAAAACCCCAAAAAATCGCGGAAAAAATGCAAATTTCGTCAAAAAATAACTGAAAAAACGTAAAGAATAGCGGAAAAAAAAATCTAATTTCATTCAAAGATAGCACAGAAAAAACAATTTTTCTGTCAAAAAATCTTGGGGAAAATGCAAATTTCGAAAAAAGATCACGAGGAAAACGTAAATTGCGGTAAAAGATCGCAGAAAAATTCGAATTTCGGCAAAAAAAATTGAAAAAGACGCGTATTTCGTCAAAAAATAGGACGAAAAACGCGAAGAATCGTGGGGAAAACTCAAATTTCGTTTAAAGATAGCAGGAAAAAAAGAAATTTTAACAAAGAATCGTGGGAAAATCGCGAGTTTCGGCCAAGCATCGCGGAAAAAACGCTAATTTCGGCAAATGATCGGGAAGGAAAACGCAAATTTCAGCAAAAGATTGCGGAGAGAACACAAATTTAAGCAAAAGACGCGAGAAAAATGCAAATTTCGGCAAAAAATCGCGAGAAAAATGTAAATTTTCGACAAAAAATCGCAAGAAAATGTGAATTTCTGAGAAAAATAGCGAGAAAAACGCAAATTTTGTCAAAAGATCGCGAAAAAAAAAACACGATTAGATTGCCATATTTATTAGTTGATATTTTGAGTAAATCATGGGAAAATGTGCATTGCACAATTAGTAAAGATTGCTGCGTAATAAAACATTAAATCAGAATCATGGACTTAAAATAGAAACTTTCAGTTTAAAATTGCTGATAGTATTTGTATAAATTGTTGACCCCCCCACGACTTCTCCTTGAAATAAAATAGCATTTGAACAAAAGTATATAAAAAATTGTGAATAATATAATAATATTCAATGTAGCAGATATTTAAACACAAGCTATTTTAAGTAATTTCCCATTTGCCCCTCTCACACGCTTTTCCTCATTTTTTTAAAAATGTTTTTGCAGTCCCATGCCTGAAAATGTGCTTAAAATATCACTTAAAATCCAAGTTGCCGACCTTTTTTTTTTTTAATTATTATTCGTGGATATATTGATTATCGGAGAATTGAATCAGCACACAAAATTCTGCTTCTAGGCAGATATCCACAGGCACATACATGTGTCATCAAAAGATAAGAGGTCTAAAGTATTCTGAATTTGCATTAAAATGCCCAAATTGCATCAGTTCCTGGAGCTCCGCCCCAGATCCCACTGAGAGAGCCTGAAACGCTCCTCCAGACCCCCTAGTTCATTCGGCTCGATTAGCTCGCCTTGTTATCGACAAAACTCAACTCGACAAAATACATGTTCAGCTACACCCCTCACTCAAACTGCCCTTGTGGCAGACCCAGCTTTGGGACCAAAGTCGGCTCCTATGGTATTTTGATAATTCAAAAGAAAGTAATGAAGTTAATTTGTTCTTACATGCATTAGTGACTGTGGCTATAAAGATTTCAGAGATTTAAAAACAAATTAGTTGCACTCATTGTTTTTTTTCTTCATGTACACACAGTGCTTGTACAACATGCATTAGTGATTGCATTTTTAATTAATTTTGTGTATTTTACGGATTGTTGCACAGCAATTTTGCTGCAGCCTGAGTGTGAAGAGAAAATTATTCCAATCTCAGAAGGTTTACTTGTTTCATAATACGTTTATTCTATATGTGATGAAATATTTACAAATATGTACAATACCAGACATTCTGGTATTTCCACTATTATTCAATTAATGTAACATTCCAAAGATCCATTAAATTCCATTACTCTCATAATAAACTAAAACTAAAAAAACATTCCAAAAAAACTGGTCGTCAAGGCAACGAAACTAGTTGCCACTTAGCATCATATAAATACATTATAAATACATCGCTCGCTCGCAGACGAGAAACAAACGTCACTTTCATCGGAGGAGATTTCGCAACATCCTCCCCCCCCCCGATGAATACATTCATCAAAATTAAATGCAAACAATAATGAACAATAATAAGGTAAATATATATAACAAATAAAATTATTTTACTTACTTAGAGAAATCATAAAATATTAATCAAGTTCTAATTTATAAATGAGTTGTATGAGTCGTTTTATAAACCCTGATGCTGTCTTCAACATTACACTTCTGACCTTTTCATCTCGTCCCTTGAAAAGTTCGGTGATTTTAGCTAATTTCCACAAATGTCTCGGGACCTTGTCATCACCTACTAAAACTACATCATTTACATTAAATTCACAATTTTCACTTATGGGATGTACATTATGTATACCTTTTAGTTGGAGCAGATATTCTCCCTTCCAACGTTTCCAAAATTGGTTCAACAATTTTTCTCTATACAAATATCTTTTCAATAAAAATCTTTTTGAGCTGGAGAAGATCTGCTCATTGTTACGACCAGCCTGGTGGTGAGGTAAGGATGTTATCCTTTCCCCGATTAAAAAATGTGATGGGGTGAGAGGTGATGGTTCTGAAGCATCGTTATATACATACGTAATGGGCCGAGAATTCAAAATTGCCTCAATTTCGGTCAGAATAGTTTGTAATTCTTCAAATGATAATAAAGCCCTCCCTAATATTTTCCTTAATATAATTTTAGTCATCTTAACCATCCTCTCCCAATAACCACCCCACCAAGCTGCTCTTTCAACAATATATGTAAATTTTATGCCCTTTTTTCCAAAGTAATTTTGGACATTTGGATCTGCAACGTTCGCGTAGAGTGTTTTTAGTTCCTTTTCAGCTGCCTTGAAGGTTTTGGCATTGTCGCAGTTAACAGTTCTGCATATCCCTCTTCGAGAGACAAATCTTCTGAACGCCATCAAGAATTGTTTAGTGTGGAGACTACTAACGATTTCCAAATGGATGGCGCGAGTAACAGCACATGTGAAAAGTGCAATGTACACCTTGTCTTTGTCTTTAACATATAAAGGCCCTGCGAAGTCGATACCAGTAACTTCAAACGGTTTAGATTCATGGATTCTATTAAGTGGTAATGGAGCTATCACTTGACTGCCAGGTTTAGCTTTAAATTTTTTACAAATTAGGCACTTATTTAGACAAGATTTCATTGTTTGGCGACCTCTAAGGATCCAATAATTTTCACGTATCTGAGTCAGTGTGTCTGACACTCCAGAGTGCAACAGATTTTCATGTTCTCTTATAATTAAAAGTTCGGTAAATCTTCCTTTGCCGGGTAATAATTTAGGATGTTTTTCGTAAAATTGAAAATTTGATTGCTGCAGTCTACCACCCAGGCAGATTATTCCACTTTCAGTAAAAAAAGGATTTAAAGAATGCAGTCTTGAGTCGGTTGTGATGGATCTCCCTGCCTTAAGAAGACAATATTCATGTTTAAACTCGGTCTGTTGAATATATCGCACCCAATATTCTTCAGCATTAAACAGTTCCGTTGTTGTTAATACTCCTGTGAAATTTTCATTTTTCCTTTTGCAATTATGGACAAATCGAAAAATGTATGCTGTAATTCTTAAAATCTTATTTAAGTTACTATATCTGTTCAGATTCAATAACGGTTCAGTCAGTTCTAGGAACGCCTGCAGCACAAGATAACCTTTTCTCTTTTCCTTTTCAAAATCTGGAATGTCTTTGTCAATGTAGTTGCCATCAAAACTATTCATATCAATTTCATGAAGCCAAGAAGGACCCTTCCACCAAATCTCGTCATTAATTAAAGACCGAGCACTTACACCACGAATCAGTTTATCCGCTGGATTTGACTTTCCTTCACAAAAATTCCAATTCAAGGGATTTGTCTTTTCTTGAATTTCTATAATTCGGTTGCATATGAATTGTTTGTAGTCATCGGCTTTACCCTTGATCCAGTACAAACATATTTCTGAATCAGTCCAAAAAAAGATGTTATTTTCAGGTACTGTCGGAAAGGTAGATCGTAGATATGATGATAGTCTTGCCGAAATCAAAGTTCCCAATAATTCGAGTCTAGGCAACGTTATTTTCTTGAGCGGTGCGATTCGAGATTTAGAAATGATAAAACTAGTCAGTGTTTTCCCTTGACAATGGCATTTAAAATATGCAACAGAACCGTAGGCTTTAGGACTTGCGTCCGAAAATATGTGGATTTCGATTTTTTCTATTTGTAATTCATCGAAATATGGCCTAGGTATTTCAAGTGGCCTCAAATTCGGTATTTCATGCAGGTATTCCCTGAATTGTACTTCCAAATCTAATGAAATATTTTCGTCCCATTTAATACCTTTTTGCCACAACGTTTGCATTAATAGTTTAATTCGTATTGTGAAAGGATTTATCAGACCTATAGGGTCAAATAGCATACCACATACGCTCAATACCTGGCGTTTTGTTGCTGTTGTATTCATTATCTTCAATAATGGACTCAATTCAATTTTAAGAGTGTCAGAATTATTATTCCTAATTAAACCCAAAATCTTTAAGGGCACATTAGAATCAACAGGATCTTTACGACATTCTAGGTTATTATTTTTCCATTGTTCAGTTAAATTTGGCGAATTAGAAGTCCACCGCCTTAAATTCATGTTGGCTGCTTTTAAAATAGATACGGCATCTTTAGTTACCGTAATGGCTTCTTCTACAGTGTCCGTTCCATTAATTAGGTCGTCGACATATAGTTCTTTCAGAATATTATATGCCTTTGGATTCGAAGTTTCATATTTCTTCAAATGCAGTCTAATGGTACCGCTCAAAAGGAATGGACTACATTTAACACCGAAGGCTGCTCTGGCGAATCTTAGAATTCTGACATCACGGCCACAGAAATCGAGATCTGTCCCACCCTTATACCATAAAAACTGTAAAAATTTCCTATCTCCCTCTACAATACCGACCTCAAGAAAGGCTCTTTGTATGTCCGCGCAAAAAGCAATTCGATAATAGCGAAATTTTAAAATAATTTTAAGTAAATCTGGATTAAGATTGGGACCACTATCTAAACAATCGTTAAGGGATTGTTCATGTTTATCCTTGGAAGACGCATCGTATACAATCCTAACTTTAGTACTTTCTTTAGATTCGCGCACTACTGCATGGTGAGGCATAAAGTATCCCTTATCTTTATCAAGTTCGGATTGACATTCAACTTGTTCAATTATACCCTCTTTTAGCTGTACCTCAATAATATCCTTATATTTAATGTACAAATCAGGATCGCGACGAAATTTATTGCATAGGTTCATCAAACGCCGTTCTGCAATCTCATAATTACTTTTAAGCTCCTTAAAATTTTCCTGCCACAACAGCCTAGTTTCATATCTGTTATTTTTATATAAGGTATTTTGTTCAAATTTATTGATAATGTCTAAATCTGATCGCGACATTTCCTTATCTGGTTTTATTCCTATTGCCTCCAATTCCCATAAATTTTCAACTCTCTCATATTCTAACTCTTCCCTCATAACAATCGCATGATTTACCAAAATATCTCTAGATTCCGAATTTCCTTCCCTACCTTGAACTACAAATCCGAACAAACTCTCTGTTGCAACTAAACATCTACTTAATATAACAATTTTATCACACAAAACTTCCCATATATAGTCTGAACCGATCAAAATGTGTATATCTTTACTAGTTGCATTATCAGATAATTCAATTCCTTGACGTAGTGCAAGATTCTTAACCCATTGAGAAGGAATTTCAATTTTTCCATGCGTAATCTTATCAATCACCACTGCTTGTATTTTGATGCATTTATGAGTGCCTGTTGTATTTTCCAATTCAATTTCCACTATATCATAACACTCACTTGATTTCGCTTGTTTATCAGCAAAGGAATGAATTCGAAATGTTTCTCTTTTTATGATCTTTAAACCTAACGAATCCACAATCCGTTTTTCAACAAAAGTCCGATTGGATCCCCCATCTAACAATACACGAACAATTTTAGATTTTTTGTTTCCCTTTGCTATTGCACTGAGTGTCTGCAACAAAACAGGAGAACATTCTTTCCTTTCCCTTTTATTTTTGAAACATCTGGTGGAAGCTAATGACGTCACAATCTCTGGCGTCGAGTCGGAGCTTTTATCATCCGAATTATTTTTAACGGAGGACAGCGATTTGTCGCAAATTAATTCATTGTGACGCAATTTACAAATTTTGCATAACTGATTCCTTTTAAAACAAAATTTAGCGATGTGTTTTCGTTTAAGGCAAATAAAACAACGACCATTACTTTTAAGAGAATTTTTTCTTTCATTTATTGTCAGAGGACAGTTTATACTTGCGTGATTCCTATCCAGACAAAAAATGCAAGTTTCATTCGTAGCAGTCGTTAAGACAGCGGCTGAAGAAAGCCTTGTGTTATCATTTCTTTTCTGATTCAAATAATATTTATTTTTACTGTTTTGAATTATTTCCTCATTACGGAATGTTGATTCATTTACATTCCCACCCTTAGAATTAGCTAACAATAACGATGTTTCCCGACATTCTACTTCCTTTCTCAAAAATTCCATTAAATTCTTAATATTAAATAATTCACTCGTTTCCCGATTCCTATTATAACTCAAACTTAAATCTTCGGGAATTTTCTGTAAAATTACCGGACATAACAAGTTACTGTATGTTTCAGTTGCAACATCAAGCGATTGCAGTGATCGGATCTGTACTTCAATCGCGTCATACATTTTTCTTAACCCTACTACATTCGAAGAATTCCTTACAGGTTCCGTAAGCAAAAGCTTATTCATATGGGAACTAATTATTAAATCCGATCTCCCAAATCTACTTTTCAATAATTGAATTGATGAATCATAATTCTCATTCGTTAGCGAAAAGCCAGAAACAGCACTTAATGCTAATCCACCTAAATACGTCTTTAAATAAGTGAATTTCTCGATTTTACTCAATGAGTCGTTGTTATGAACAGAAACCTCATATGAGTTCCAAAAATCTAGCCACTGACTACAGTCCCCATAAAACTTAACTATATTCAATTTTGGCAATTTAAGTGTTCTGGTTTCGTTATGCAAGATCGCGTGTGAAAGGTCATTGTTATATATCGCTGGCCTATCTTTAGAGGCAGTATCACTAGATTTAATGTCGTTTTCTTTTATAAAACGCGTCATTCTACCTCGATATTTAACAATTTTTTCTATATATTCTTCACAACACGAAACTTCATTTTCAACCTCTTTAATATCCGTGAGCTCAAAAATTTCTTTATCTAGCTCTTTTAGTTCCGAAAATTTTTCATTTATTTGTTCCTGACAATCTTTAATTTCTTCTATTTTCAAAGAAATTTCCATATCATTATTCTTCAAAATAGATTCAATTTTAGAAATTAGTTTCGTTGTACTCCCTCGAACGGAAGTACGTTTCTTTTTTATTTTTTCTAGATCCATACTCAAAACGATATAATAAAATATTTCCTAGTATAATATCAAATAATATTTCCAAACGAAACTAAATTTCAATAATCATCTATTCTTAATCCGAGATTAAAATAATTTATCAGTTTCGAAACTAAAACAATAAATTTCATAACGAAACCAAAACATTCTATTTATTTATTTTCAAACGATATTCCATGCAAATTTATAAATTAATAATCAAATTGGTCTTACCTCAATCTCTCGTGGCCGCGAATTTCAAACCCGTCAGATTCACCAGATAAATTCTTTACAAGATGTAACTGCTCTCATTATTTCCAGAGAAAGAATATATTCATATTCCATGGAGAGCGAAAATCGTCTTCATAAACAGTTATATTTCTAGCATACATATCATGTCTTGGGACACCATGAAGAGAAAATTATATCCATTCTCAGAAGGTTTACTTGTTTCATAATACGTTTATTCTATATGTGATGAAATATTTACAAATATGTACAATACCAGACATTCTGGTATTTCCACTATTATTCAATTAATGTAACATTCCAAAGATCCATTAAATTCCATTACTCTCATAATAAACTAAAACTAAAAAAACATTCCAAAAAAACTGGTCGTCAAGGCAACGAAACTAGTTGCCACTTAGCATCATATAAATACATTATAAATACATCGCTCGCTCGCAGACGAGAAACAAACGTCACTTTCATCGGAGGAGATTTCGCAACATCGTTTTGTTTTTGTTTTGTTTTCATGTGCTCTAAGTGTTATACGTGCAGTAGTTGGACTGCTTTAACGAGTTTTATTTTAGCGAATGAGAGTTTTAGGCCCTTTTTTTCTAATGTAAACGTTGTTGTTTTAATGTATTTGTTTCACAATATTCTCACTGGATTTCTTTAGTTCAGGTATCACTCATTTCTTCCAGATATTGGGAATCTGCATGTTACCGCATAGTTTGCTGCATCTATTAATTTTTGTTGTTTGTTTTCATATGGGCATAATGTTCATACATTTGTTATTGACTGTGGCTTTGAGAAATTTCATGTGTTTTAGAGACCATTGCATAAGTTTGCTGCATCCAGCAATTTGACATGCACTCAGCTCTCATTATCCATTAGTTACTGTAGCTTTAACATATTTCATGCATCCTATTATTTCATTAATAATTTCGAAATTCCATGTTTATATTTTAAAATGTTATTTAGCAGTTGCCACGGAGGTACTACAGCGCATCATTGTAGTCTGCATTAGATGCTGTTCAAAATAGAATTTTTTTTTTTTTCTTCCTAAGAATCTGATTATTTAAATCCAAGCATGAAAAATTTTGTCTCAGATCACAAACTGAATACAAAAGTATTATAATAGTTAATAATACGTTATAGAAATCAATAATCAAAATATAAAAGCATTAGCCTTACAGCTTAGAACATAGCATTATTAATTAACTGCATTTATAAATTGGACATCTAAAATGGAAAATCTTAATATATTTTTATAATGTTAGAATTCACAAGCATTTAAAGTTGGTTAAGCAAATAATTCTTAACCAAATATTAACGATAACATTGGTTTAAAAAGAAATAACTTATACTTCTATGCTTTAATAATGAGTTTCATAAAATATAAATTTACCCCCTTTTTTTTTCTATAGATCAGGGCTTGAATTTCAGGGCGGGATGGCGGGATTCGCGCCCAAAATTTTGAAATCCCGCCCAAAAGAATAACGTGGAAGGGAGGCTCCCGCCGAAACAATTTTGCATTTTAAAACTATGATCAACTCCCACGACCGTTTTGCGAAATTTATGATATTTTCGTGCGAGTAATCTACACATTTTGCGAGTTTTTTTAAGCGAAAAATCATTGAAAATCACGATTTTTTCCACGACTGATTGACAAATTGCCCAATTTTTTTCCTGCAATCGATTTTCCGTGGCGAAATAGAGGTGATTCTGTTCGAATTTCCCTCCTCCCCCCACAAAAAAATAACGCATTCAATTCCAAAAAATAATGAAACAGTGATGCCGCGGACGCGCTATTGCGCGTAAATTACGCAAAAGATCGGAGATGACACACAAAAGAAACAGCTATTACACGTTTCACACACACGTTACACCTGATTTCGTAAAAGTTTGCTAAAAAACGGCAAATATTGTTAAAAGATCGCGAAAAGACGACTAATTTCCGGCAAATTTCGTCAAAAGATTCTCGAAAGAATGCCTAATTTCGTGACAGAATTCTGTAAAACGGTAGTTTTCGTCAAAAAGGTCGCGAGAAAACGTCAAATTTCGTCCAAAAATCGCGACAAACGGAAATTTTCGTAAAAAAAATCGCGACAAAACATCATATTTCATCAAAAGATCGCGAAAAAACGGCAAATTTCCTCATAAAATTTACGAAAAAACGTCAAATTTCGTCCAAAAATCACGAAAAACGACAAATTTAGACAAAAGATTCACTATAAACGACAAATTTCTCCAAAATATCACGAAAAGCGGCAATTTTCATAAAAAAATCGCGATAAAACATCAGATTTCATTAAAAGATCGCGAAAAAACGGCTGATTTCCTCAGAAAATTCACGAAAAAAAAAACGGCTAATTGCGTCAAAAAATCGCGAAAAACGACAAATTTCGACAAAAGATTCACTATAAACAACAAATTTCCCGAAAATATCGCAAAAAACGGCAATTTTCATAAAAAAAATCGCGATGAAACATCAGATTTCATTAAAAGATCGCGAAAAAACGGCTAATTTCCACAGAAAATTCACGAAAAAAAGTTAAATTTCGTCCAAAAATCACGAAAAACGACTAATTTCGACAAAAAATTCACTATAAACAACAAATTTCCCGAAAATATCGCGAAAAACGGCAATTTTCGTAAAAAAAATCGTGATAAAGCATTAGATTTCACTAAAAGATCGCGAAAAAACGGCAAATTTCCTCATAAAATTCACGAAAAAACAGCAAATTTCGTCAAAAAATCCCGAAAAAAGGCAGATTTCGTGAAGAGATCGTAAAAAAGGACAGATTTCATCAAAAGGTAGCGAAAAAATGCAGCTTTCGACAAAGGGAACCTCTCTTCCCTTCCTCCCCCCAAAAATAATATTACGGGGTGTTCATTTTTCTGTTCAACAAACTAATTTTCCTGCTTCAATATATATGTTTTTCTTTGCTGCTCTAAAATCAGTTTCTGACAGCTCCAAATCTTTCTGAGTAAGTGCAATTCCTGAAAGCAGCCATTCATTAAACAAAAAGTATCCCTTTACTCAACAAAGTATTCATTTTTTAAGAGTCTCTTTCGATGAATTTGCAGTAACTCCCTTTTTTAAAGAAATGCAAACAATAGTGATAATTCATATTTTCTACACTCAAATAAGTATTATTTTATGATTAAATTTGTATCTTGCACATTTAATATACAGAAAAATAATATTGGTTATAACAATTAATTATAAATTATAAATATAAATTCATTAAATTAATTAGAAGTTTTATTAATTATTATTAAAACAATAATTAGACCTGTGACAAAAATAATTAGCACCGGGAGGGAATTTACCGCCAGTAAAAACTAGATAATATAAAAGTTTTTTTTACACATTTCGCATAATTATTCTGAATTGTTGATAAAAATTGCTTCAGTGATATTTTTTATGTGGTAATTCTTTAAATAGTACATAAAATAATGACAGATTTTAATCATTTTTTCTCCCTCCCAAACAGCCAAACTCCCCTCCATTTATAAATGTTGGTAGGGAGACTCCCCTCCTTTGAAAAATTGAATTTCAAGCCCTGATAGATGTTTTAATTTCATATTCATTGTCTCGAAATTGAAGTATTTCTTTCTAACATTCTTTTACAAAAATGTTTGATAATTTAAGGCTTTTTTTATCTTAAAAAAAAAAAAAAAAAAAAAGCCTTGTTTCTACTTATGAACACAAAATCCTCAAATAAATTTGAATCCATTATTTAAATAAATTGCATAACATACCTAAGAAGAAAACATGTTTAAAATTCAATTTAATACAAGAAATTAAAAATTTTTAATTCAAATAATGTAAAGTTACTGTTACTAACACACTAACAAGTAAATATTTTAAAATACTAACAGCTAATAATGGGCGATAAATAATTAAATTTTTTAGTTTTGTCATTTCTAATATGTAATTGTTTAAATTCTATTTGAGTTGAACCTCATCCAAACCCTAAAAAATATTCTATCAAACCTTAATTCAATCTGAAAAAAAAAAAAAAAAAAAAAAAAAATCTGACAATACACACTGACAAGCAGAGTTGTATAATATACACGCATGCCATGTGCAGAAAATTTTATGAAGAAACAATTTTTATTTACTTATTTCGACAAAGAATTGCGTAAGAATTGCGTAAAAAAAAAGTGTATCTCAACAAAGAATCATGTAAAAAAAAAACAACATTTCGACAAAATACTACGCGAAAAACGTGAATTTCGTCCAAAGACCGCAATAAAAACGTTAATTCAATCAATGAATCGCATAAAAAATATGAATTTTATGCATGAATCGCATAAAAAATATGAATTACATGCATGAATCGCATAAAAAATGTGAACTACATCCATGAATCGCTAAAAAAAAGGAAATTGCATAAAAAATGGGAATTACGTCCACAAAATGCTTAAAATGTGAATTACGTCCATGAATCATGTAAAAAAGCGAGAATTATATTCATTAATTGTATGAAAAATGCAAATTACGTTTATGAATCGTGTAGTGAAACATGAATTATGTTCATAAATCGCTCAAGAAACACGAATTTTGGCGGCAGAAAGCTGAAATGGAATTACCTCTATAAAATGCATAAAAATAGCAAATTGCATTCATGAATTCCATAAAAAATGTGAAATATGTTCATGATTCGCTCAAAAAATGCAAATTACATCCATGAATTGCATAAAAACGTGAATTAGTTCATAAATCACTCAAAAAATGTGAATCACTTCCATGAATTGTGAAAAAAAAAAAAAATAACATTCATAAATTGCAAAAAATGCGAATTACTTCCAAGAATTGGTAAAAAAAGCGAATTACATTCATAAATCCTATAAAAACACAAATAACGTCAATAAATCGATCAAAAAACGCAAATTTCGTTGATAGAAAGCTCAAAAAATGCAAATTATGTCTATGAATCGCATAAATATAGCAAATTACGTCCATAAATCATGTAAAATGTAAATTACATTCATTAATCGCATAAAAATCGCGAATTATGTCCATGAATCGCTCAAAAAAAGCGAATTTCATAAAAAATGCGAATTACGTCCACAAATCGCTCAAAACGTGAATTACGTCGATGAATTGTGTAAAAAAGTGTGAATTACGTTCATAAATTGTATGAAAAACGCAAATTACGTCTATGAATTGTGTAGTTAAATGGGAATTATGTTCATAAATCGCTCAAAAAACACGAATTTTGGCAGCAGAAAGCTAAAATGCAAATTATGTTTATAAATCGCATAAAAATAAAGAATAGCGTTTTGCATTCATGATTCGCATAAAAAACGCAAATTACATTCATGAATCGCTCAAAAAATGCAAATTACGTCCATGAATCGCATAAAAATGTGAATTATGTTCATAAATCACTCAAAAAATGCAAATCACTTCCATGAATCGTGCAAAAAAACACGAATAACATTCATAAATTGCAAAAAATGCGAATTACGTCCAAGAATTGTGTAAAAAAAGCAAATTACATTCATAAATCCTATAAAAACACAAATAACGTCAATAAATCGATCAAAAAACACAAATTTCATCGACAGAAAGCTGAAAAAACGCAAATTATGTCTATGAATTGCATAAAAATAGCAAATTACGTCCATAAATTATGTAAAATGTAAATTACATTCATTAATTGCATAAAAATTGCGAATTATGTCCATAAATTGCTCAAAAATGCAAATTACATTCATAAATCTCATAAAAAACATGAATGAGACCATAAATTGCGCAAAAAATGCGAATTACACCCAACATTAAATTAATTTGCAGAAAGTTTTTGGTTTTATACAACTCTGCCAACAAGAACATAAAAGTTATCCTGAAACCCATTCTAAACCAACAAAAATTTAATGGAAAGATAAATTTGTCCAAGAAAGACAAAATAATTTCCATTGACATACATTGACCAGAATCGAAAAATTCCTATTGAAATCTATCTTATACGATCCAAAACCAGAAAGAAAAAAATCCCTCCAAGAGTAACTCAGTCTATCTGCTGCAAAATAAAATACATTGAAATGCAACTGAACAAGAGCCTGAAAATTACATTTGAAGTCAAACCGAAACCAGATTCAACTCCTCCCCCCCCCCAAAAAAAAAAAAAAAAATTATCCAACCATATCTCGATTCGGGAAAGAAAACTTAATTTCCATAGATACGCGTGATCAGAAATCTGGAAATTCCAATTAGTCTATATTAAACCTAATCTGAACCTGGAAAAGGAAATTCCATATAACCAGAACCCAATATCTATACAGGACAAAATATTTCCCATTAAAGCGCAACCTGACCAGAACTTGAAAATTCCATTTGAATTGAACCTGATCGAAACCTGAAAAAAATTTCCATCGAACCTTAACCTAATCCGAAAAAGAGAAAATTATTTCTGCCGATACACACCGACAAGAGTCTGAAAGTTAACATGAAACCTCTTCCAGACCCGAAAAGGAAAAAACAATGGAAACAGAAGTGTGTCCAAGAAAGACCAAATAATTTCTGCCCACATACACTGACAAGAATTTCAATTGAAATCTATCCTAAACCCAGTTCAAATACTACCCCCCCCCCCAAAAAAAAAAAAAAAAAAAAATTCCAATTGTAACCCAATCTATCTGCGACAAAATAATATACTTGAAATGCAACTCAACAAGAACCTGAAAATTGTATTTGAAGTCAATCCGAAACCGGATTCAATCTTAAGTATTTGCATTCATGAATTGCATAAAAAAATTGTGCAAAAAAACACGAATAACATTCATAAATTGCAAAAAATGGGAATTACGTCCAAGAATTTGTAAAAAAGCGAATTACATTCATAAATCCTATAAAAACACAAACAACGTCAATAAATCGTTTAAAAAACGCAAATTTCGTTGATAGAAAGCTCAAAAAACGTAAATTATGTCTATGAATCTCATAAATATAGCAAATTACCTCCATAAATCATGTAAAATGTAAATTACATTCATTAATCGTATAAAAAATTGCAAATTATGTCCATAAATTGCTCAAAAATGCAAATTACATTCATAAATCGCATAAAAATCATGAATGATGACCATAAATTGCGCAAAAAATGTGAATTACACCCAACATTAAATTTATTTGCAGAAAGTTTTTGGTTTTATACAACTCTGCCAACAAGAACCTAAAAGTAATCATGAAGCCCATTCTAAACCAACAAAAATTTAATGGAAAGATAAATTTGTCCAAGAAAGACAAAATAATTTACATTGACATACATTGACCAGAATCGAAAAATTCCTATTGAAATCTATGTTATACAATCCAAAACCAGAAAGAAAAAAATCCCTCCAAGAGTAACTCAATCTATCTGCTGCAAAATAAAATACATTGAAATGCAACTGAACAAGAGCCTGAAAATTACATTTGAAGTCAAACCGAAAGCAGATTCAACTCCCCCCCCCCCCAAAAAAAAAGAAAAAAATTTATCCAACCATATCTCGATTCGGGAAAGAAAACTTAATTTCCATAGATACGCGTGATCAGAAATCTGAAAATTCCAATTAGTCTATCTTAAACCTAATCTGAACCTGGAAAAGGAAATTCCATATAACCAGAACCCAATATCTATACAGGACAAAATATTTTCTATTAAAGCGCAACCTGACCAGAACTTGAAAATTCCATTTGAATTGAACCTGATCGAAACCTGAAAAAAATTTCTATCGAACCTTAACCTAATCCGAAAAAGAGAATTATTTCTGCCGATACACACCGAGAAGAGTCTGAAAGTTAACATGTAACCTAATCCAAACCCGAAAGGGAAAAAACAATGGAAACACAAGTCTGTCCAAGAAACACCAAATAATTTCTGTCCACATACATTGACAAGAATTTCAATTGAAATCTATCCTAAACCCAGTTCAAATACTACCCCCCCCCCCAAAAAAAAAAAAAAATCCAATTGTAACCCAATCTATCTGCGACAAAATAATATACTTGCAATGCAACTCAACTAGAACCTGAAAATTCCATTTGAGGTCAATCCGAAACCAGATTCAATTCCCCCCCCCTCAAAAAAAATATCCAATCAAATCAAGATTTTAGAAAAAAAAAAAGAACAATTTATGTCGATATGTACTGACCAGATCATGGAAATTCCAATAAAAGTCTATCTCAAACACGATCCGAACTCTTAACCTGAAACCCAATCCAACCTCCCCCCCCCCCAAAAAAAATAAAGGTAAAATAAAAAAATTAGGAAATATAAATCTGTTCAAGAAAGACAAAATAATTTCCGTCCCCATCCACTGACCAGAATTGAAAACTAGTACTTGAAATGCAACTTGACAAGAACCTGAAAATTTCAATTCAAGTCAAACTGAATCGAGATTCAAACCCGAAAAAAAAAACATACATTGACCAGAACCGGAAATTTTCATTTGAAGTCTATCCTAAACACAATCCAAACACTAAAAAAAAAATCCCTCCAGTAGTCAATCTATTTGCAACAAAATATTATAGATTGAAATGTAACTCAAATTTCATTTCAAGTCAACCCATAACCAGATTTGAACCTTAAAAAAAATTATCCAACCATATCCTGAAACGAGAAAGAAAATGTAATTTCCATTGATACGGACAGACTAGAAGCTGTAAATTCCGATTGAAGTCTATTTTAAATCCAATCCCTGCACAGAACAAAATATTTTCTGTGGAAATGCAATCTGACTAGAACTTGAAAATTACATTTGAATTGAACTCACTCCAACATCCCCTCCCCCCCCCCAAAAAAAAATTCTATGGAATCTTAACTTGATCCAAAAAAGGAAAAATAATTTCTGCTGATACACATTGACAAGAACCCAATTTGAACTGAAATGAAAATCAGTGTAAACATTAATCTGTTTAAGAAAGACGAATTAATTTCTGTCAACATGCACTACCCAGAACCTGAAAATTCCTATTGAAATCTATCCTTAACCCAATTGAAAAAAACACAAGAAAAAAAAAAAAAACTTTTAATTAGAACCCTTTTACCTGTGACAAAATAATATATTTTGAAATGCCACCTGAAAATTCCATTTGAATCTGGTTTAAATTTTTCGGGTTTAGGGTAGATTTCAATTGGAATTTGTATTTATAGCAGTTTAGTAAATCAAATGTGGTTCTTAATGGATAAATGTTATTTTACATGATTTATGAGAAAAAAATAAAAAAATTTCAAGTCGTCAAAATATTACGTACAATGTTGAAAATCTAGAAAAGACTTTTGATGTATTGCACTGCAAGAAACCCTAAGTAAATATGGAATATTTTTTAATAGCTGTCTGCTTTTTTCATAAAATTATGTTAAAAAAAAAAAAATTAAATCTAAAAAACATGAAATGTTTAAATTTATGTACTTTGCATGTTTTATGCTTAGTGACTGAAATGTTCAATAAAAATATATTAGTTAAGTTAAGTCATTATAGTATATCGTTATAGTATAGTCGTTATAGTCGTTAGTTTATTTGTAAGTTAAGTCGCCCAAGAATGGAAAGTTTCGTATGAAATGAAAATATTTAATAAGTAAGAGAGTCCTGATTTTCTTTCTTTGTCAGTTAAACATTTTCCTAATTGAAGTATGAAACTTATAGGGTGGACCCGGGTAATTCCTGATCAAAAAACACTAACATCTAAATATCTTTTTAATATTTACAATAGATGTGACCAAATTTAGCATAGTTAATGATTCACCATGTTTCTATTCAATAAAATATAGACTTTGATTAAAATATTATTTAAAGTTTGCTTAATTAAAATTTTTTGGTTCTCGGTAACTACCCTGGGAACATTGTAATTATCAATTACACCGGGGCAATTACCAATCAGGACATTCTTGTACAAATGATAGGTACATTGATTAATTTAGAATATATATTGTCAATTTTAATATAAGCCTGATTTAATTAAATGCCTTCATCCATCTGCAATAATTTTATCAATGTGTAAAGGAAAAAAAAAAAAACAAGAACGAAAAGTTGTGTGTGCAACATAGAATATGATGAAACTTCCAACATATTCTGAATACTATTAACCTACTATTTTCATCCATATACAGTAATTTTTCCACCCAGTGCAAAGAACAAAACATACCTAAGAAGAACAAAGAATCATGCATACTGCATCGATTATGATGCATTTTCCTACACATTCTGAATACTGTAAACTTATTGTCATTCATGTACAAGAATTTTACCATTCTGTGCAAAAAAAAAAAGCATAATTAACGACAATAAAAATTTTTGCATACAGTATGTTTAGATACTTTCCAATTCATTCTGAATACTTTAAACCTATAGTTTTCATCTTTGTACAGTAATCTTCCCACCCTATGCAAACAGGAAAACATAAATAAACTAACAAGAATGAAAAATTACGCATAAGTATAGATTATGAAACACTTTTCAATACATGTTCAATATTGTAAACCTATCATTTTAATCTATTTGCAGTAATTTTACCAATCTATATAAAGAACAAATCATAACTAACAAGAAAGAAAAACATGTGTGCAACATAGATTATGAAACATTTCCAGAATATTCTGAATATTGTAACGCATATAGTCTTAATCAATCTGCAATATTACCAACCTATACATAGGTTGAAACATAATTAACAAGAATCATGCATGCAGCATAGATTATGAAATACTTTCCAGCATATTCTGAATATTGTATCCCTGATCATTTTAATCCATCTGCAGTATATGTATCAACATGTGTAAAGAATAAACATAGTTAACAAGAATGAGAAATGATACATACAGCATAGATTATAAAACCCTTTCTGAGATGTTTGGTGCTGAATGTACATTACCTTCTTATCTTTTACTAACTTATTTTACTACAGAGTTGTTTTTAACAAAATCAAGTAGTACAGCACACATTAATAAAATATGAAATATCTTTTTTTAAGTGGATGGGGGAGGGGTAATTAAAGGCGAATGAATCATGAATATGAATTTTTTGCGTTAGTCTTTTATTTTTTTTTTTATCATTAACCTAAAAAAAGCAATGATATCAATACAAAAAACCCTTAACGGGTTAAAAGCTTGTGACGCAGCAGTTTATCTTACATCTCTAAGAATTTTAAATTTGGGACTTAAAACTAATGATATCAAAATTTATGTGACGCTATGCTATTAATATATATATAGGGGAAGGTGGTGTACCTCGGAGGTAATTTCAAACTTTGATTTTTTACAAAAAAACTGTTTGGAAAATATCTGTAAAACATTTTTTTTCAAAAATTTAAGGATCTTAGCTGTTACATATTTTTTTCTGAAATGTCCAAATATATTTCTTCACTACTTTTTTATTTTTTAAAAAATAGCTTACAATACAGCCAAGGTACACCACCGGTGGTGTACCTTGGAGGTAGGTATAGTGTACCTCGGAGGTATTTGCTTTTAACAGATTAAGTACTACACAGCATGAAAGAAAGCTGATTTATTATTTGTTTAAGTAATATGATTTAATATAAGACAACTTTAGGGTAATATAAGTCTAATTAGTTTAAATTTACAATTTTAAGAACACAAATTGTTCATATAACTGAAATAATAAAGTTTGAACAGTTTAGCCATAAAATAAAGTTTAATCAAATACAAATAACCACTGTTTAACACTCCCTCTTTATATCTAACATCTTTAGTTCCATTCCAAATTCAGGTGATGTAAATTTATATCCAGTTTTACTTCTAGGCATTTTAGAACCTTTTACTTCTCTGAAAATAATTGCAAGAAATTATAAACAGTAAAAAATATTATCTATAAAATATTAATAATATATAAATAATTATTTATAATAATATTTTAATATATATATATATATATAAATAATTATTTATATATTTATTAAAATATTTATTAATTGTTTAATACTAGGCTTAGGTAACTTTGATTTTGAATTTTTACTTAGGCCTCATCAATTTAATAGCCTAACATTTAAACTTAGGCCCATTTGCCCAGCTCAGTACTTTGGTTATTAAAGTAAAGAAATACTTTCTAACAAATTTTACTCTTAATTATTGATAAATTTAGCAGGTGTGTACCTTGGGGGTACCTCCAAGGTACACAACATTAGCTACCTCCAAGGTACACTACAAGCAAGTGTTTTACAAAAATGGTTTCCACATCTTCATATTTTAGATTTAGCCATTTTCAAGCATACATAAATGTAGCTTAAAACATGCCTTTCAACTTGTGATAATCAGTTTAAAACAAAAGTTGATGCTTACAGTTATGGAAGAAAAAGAATATGTCCTTGAAAAGTAACTTTTTGGTACTGAAAATAAACTTTGTTTTTTATAGCAGCAACAAGTGTGTTGATTAATAGTAGAAGAACTTCCCATGAGTCTCTAGTAACAAATACATGCAAATAATATTTTAGTTTAAATTTATCACTCAAGGTGGCTGCACAATCAATGTGCCTCCAAGGTACACATCCCTCCAAGGTACACCACCTTCCCCTATATATATATCAATACAAAAAACCCTTAACGGGTTAAAAGCTTGTGACGCAGCAGTTTATCTTACATCTCTAAGAATTTTAAATTTGGGACTTAAAACTAATGATATCAAAATTTATGTGACGCTATGCTATTAATATATATATATATATATATATATATATATATATATATAAATATATATATATATATATATATATATATATATATATATATATATATTAAAATTTATTCATTAATGCTTTATCATTTACATCTTTCTTAATTTCGAAATATGAATCTTAAAAGTTATGATATCAAAATTTAAGTGACGCCTTGATGAGACTTTAAACGATGTTTTAAAATTCTATTTATTTATTTATTTATTATCTAAATACATTTACATATCTAAACAATACTTTTCATTTTCCAATACACTGTTAAATACATCACTTTCACTGAATATATATAATGCACTGAAATGTTTTATTTGAATAAATTGGCTTATCTTTTGTGCTACGCTATCCAAAATCAAAAGTAACATTTAAATAAATATTTTTGCGTCATTGTATCTATTTGCATATATTTAACTTAGTTTAGATACAATGGTGGAAAAATATTTATTTAAATATTACTTTTGATTTTGGATAGCGTAGCACAAAAGATAAGCCAATTTATTCAAATAAAACATTTCAGTGCATTATATATATTCAGTGAAAGTGATGTATTTAACAGTGTATTGGAAAATGAAAAGTATTGTTTAGATATGTAAATGTATTAGGATAATAAATAAATAAATAAATAGAATTTTAAAACATCGTTTAAAGTCTCATCAAGGCGTCACTTAAATTTTGATATCATAACTTTTAAGATTCATATTTCGAAATTAAGAAAGATGTAAATGATAAAGCATTAATGAATAAATTTTAATATATATATATATATATATATATATATATATATATATATATATTAATAGCATAGCGTCACATAAATTTTGATATCATTAGTTTTAAGTCCCAAATTTAAAATTCTTAGAGATGTAAGATAAACTGCTGCGTCACAAGCTTTTAACCCGTTAAGGGTTTTTTGTATTGATATATATATATATATATTAATAGCATAGCGTCACATAAATTTTGATATCATTAGTTTTAAGTCCCAAATTTAAAATTCTTAGAGATGTAAGATAAACTGCTGCGTCACAAGCTTTTAACCCGTTAAGGGTTTTTTGTATTGATAGGTTATACATATCAGTAATAACAACGTGTGTTAGAGCACGGCATGAATGGTCATGTAAGAGATGAATGATCGAGAAATACAGAAAGACAAATAGCGAAATTATCGCCTTTAGACTATAATATATTCAAAATCTTTTGGGTGTTACTGTATTTCCTAAGTACTGTATTTCCAATAGAAAACTTGCAATTTTAAACCTCAATAATGTGCATAAATTATTTTAATGCAACCATGTTAGAGAATCAACAGACGAACAGAAGAATCAACGTCATAAGCAATTTTCAATTTCAATTAAAACAATTAATACTAATGTAGCAAAATCAACTATAACCCGCGAGTAATCGCGACTTTTTTCACAACGTCATTAGTCGCGCTCGGTCTTTTCGCAGCTGCCCCCCCCCCCCCCCCGTATACCAAATATGTAAAATAAGAAATATTTTTCACCTAATATACGAAGCTAACATTACAACGAAGATATAAGTTTGCAGTTTTCTTAAATTATGCATTTTATTCATCAGATCTGGAGTAATTGGAAAAAGTAAAAATGAGCTCACATTAGTAATTTTTACGTAGACTTTTTCGCCGATTTCAACTTTGTTTCTAAAAATGTACCTGAAAGAAAAACAGAGGTACCCTGTTACTTCACTAAGGTGGTCGAAAAAGCTTCATTGTCAGCTACATGGTAGATCTCCGTTGCATTTGTAATGTGATATAAGTTAAGAGAAGATAAGTTATACGGGCGGCGAAAAGACCGACACACGACTACTGACGGGTTAACTAGAAATAGCATACTAAATAATACCACACATTGTTTTTCAAGAAATGTGAATAAAAAGAAGATTTGTGACATTTAAAAAAGTTCAACGATCGAATTTTAAAATGACTTAGTAATACTACCTCTTAAATTTAAAAAAGGAACTAAATGTCCGTTTTAGTATACCAGGATGCATAGATAATCGTAGCATATATTTTTAAAATTTAATTAATAATATTAATATACTAGCTGACCCGCCCGGCTTTGCCCGGGTCCGTAATAATACTGTTACACGAACTTGAAATTTCTATGATTTTATCTTTAACTCGAAATATGTGTAAATACACAGTTAAAAATTTGACCCTTTTGCTGCATCGTCACTCCACAGCTTTTATAGAAAAGGATTACTTCAGCCTACTATGGAGCATTCTCATATGTCAAAAGAGAGATATTCTATAAAAGCGGGGGAGTGATGATGCAGCAAAAGGGCCAAATTTTTTACAGTATAAATTATATTAAATACGTGCCCCCTGACTGTGTCAAAAATCGGTTTAAAAAAATTAATATTTAGCTGCAAAAATACCCAAAATGACTGCAATGGGAAACGCAGGAGGGAATATGTGTCCAACGATTGTGTGATTTTCGTGTTAAAGTGTAGATATTTATCCTTAAATGTACTGTTAAATGATTTAAATACTTTTTTCACATAGATATCCCAAGTGAAATATTTTGAATTTCAAACTAATTATATCACTCTTAAATCCGACTATACCGTGAATGAAATCGATTCTCGATGATTAGCTAAAAGGACAGTATATACAGTGGCTCACAAAAGTGTTCGTACACTTAGGAATTTCAATGAAATAGGGCTCTATCTATTAATTAAAATTAATATTTTAGAATGGGTATTTAAGAGTAAGATCTATGACTCATTATTAACAAAACTACATAAAATATTTTAAAAACATAGCAAAACTTTATTTTTAAAAAATCACTAATCAAAAAATAACAAAAAAATTACCTCACAAAAGTCTTCGTACACTTTAAAAAAATCGCTGTATATTTGTAAATATTGTAATATTTCGCTAAAGTTGTACTTAATAGGATATTATTTAGCACCCACAAGTTATTCAAAAACCTGGTAATAGATTTAATTATTGTTTTTGTAATTTCTGCATGAAAGTTGATGCCTTCATCGAACATTGCTGTTTTTACTTCTCTTTTTGTTTCAATACTGCGTTTTCGTGTTCTAACTTCCAGTTATCTCCAAATATGTTTTACTGGGTTAAAATTCAGCAATTAAGGTGATGTTTTCAGAACTTGTGAACAATTATAAAGACGCCAGAGGCGAACGTTGAGAGCCATGTACCTTGTATCATTATCCTGATAAAAAAACAAAGTTGTATCTGTTACCCATATATTGACCTGATAATTTTAAATTGAATTTTAAAATATTGGAACAAAGATCGTGATTTATTATGCTCTCAATATATACCAAATTACCTAATCCTGATGCTGATATGCACCCTCACACAAGGACAACTCCACTGCCATGATTAACTATTCCAACTAAGTTCTTTGAATTAAATTCTTAATTTTTTTTTTTTTCTCCATACTATTATGCACTCATTGGACCAAGAATGGCATACTAGATTTCACTTGTAAATAAAACATTATTTTAATACGATTCGGGTTTATTTATCATTGATTTTGCTAAAGAAAGCCTAAGCTTTCTGTTTTTCGCCCTAACAAATTTTTTTCTACGGGCAGAATACCTATATAATGCAGCTGGGCTTACCACTCGTCGAAGAGTTTCAGGTGAAAATGAAGTAGAAACTGTTTTATTAAATTCTGCAGCAACTTTTATAGCACTTAAACGCGGTTTTTTTTAAGACTTTTCTAATTGTAAGTATTTGATCTCATTGCGTTAACTTAGATTGACGACCTTTTCATACCTAGTTTTCAATCCATTTTTTTTCTACAAAGCCATTTATCGCATACTTCACCATAGAAAGGAATAAATTAACTAATTATGCAATATTTCGAATTGATTTACTACTATTATGAAGAAAAATAACTAATTTCAAACTCTATTAGTCGTGACATTACGATTACAAACCATTTTTAATTAATAAATAGAATATTACGGACCAATTCTGCAAAATATAAAGCCAAGCGATTTTTTAAATGTCAATACACTGCAAAAATAAAAATAAAGCGACAAACAATATTTTTAATAATGAAATTATCCGAAAATGTTTCTATGTACGAAGACTTTTGTGGGGTCTTATTTCTGTGGCATCTTCCGTTTTCATTTTTAGATTTTAAAAAAATGCCTTAATGTTAAACAAAAAGGTTGTGTGTTATTTAGAAAAAGTTGGAGATAATATAAAAAATTTCTCGACTTCATATACGAATTTAATTTTAGGGAAATTTCTTTTTAGCACAAATTTTTAAAGTGTACGAACACTTTTGTGAGCCACTGTATATTTTAGAATAATATTTATTATTTAAGTTTTCATACATGATTTTAAAAGAATGTTTTCATTATTATACTTTAAATATTTATTTACATGCAATTATTAAGTCATAAACATTTTTCATCTACGTTATAAAGTATTTAAAATTACATTAATGAAGGAAACTTTTAGTTATACAATTTTTAGTTCGTATCAAATGTTTTCAATATCTCATTTAATTTTAATTTGATATTTAATTATTACTAATTTTGCAATTTCCTTCATTTTAAAAGCGAACATTTATTTTAATAAATAATTATAGAACAAAGATCATTTTAAAAATTTGCTATTTCTTCTTAAAATATGCTTCAATTGTAATTCGTTTCTTTCAATTCGTCTTATAATACAAAATCCCTTCCACGTCCTTTTGTTTGGCACATTAAAATTTGAGTGATAAATGGTTTCATATTGCAAACCTTTTTTGAGGCTTAATTCACCTCCACTCATCTCATTCCTCCATGGGTTTCTTTAATTCTGTCTCAGCTTTCCTATTACTTCTGCGAAAATTTTTACACAACCAACCAACCATAAACAAACGAAAGAGAAAAAAATTGGCAAAAAGATGATTTTTTATGAGAGTGACCTCTCGATTTTAATTAATTACTCAGTTAATAATTGGAATTTCGAAATTCTGAAACTCAGGTGCATCAGGAGAGATTTGGGGTTACTCTCAAAAAAAAATTTTGAACTTTGTACATGCTGTAGATTTTGCTAGCCATCGCAGACACACACACACACAGAGCGATTTGTTCTTTTATTAATACTAGCTAACCCGACCGGCGTTGCCCGGGTCCGTAATAATAATGTTAAACGCACTTGAAATTTTTATGATTTTATCTTTAACTCGAAATATGTGTAAATACACTGTTAAAAATTTGACCCTTTTTGCATCGTCACTCCACTGTTTTTATAGAAAATTATTACTTCAGTGGAGCTTTCTCATAGGTCAAAAGAGAGATATTCTATAAAAGCGGGGTAGTGATGATGCAGCAAAAGGGTCAATTTTTTTACAGTGTACATAATATTAAATACGTGCCCCCTGATTGTGTCAAAAATCGGTTAAAAAAAAACAAATATTTAGCTGCAAAAATACCCAAAATAACTGCAATGGGAAACGCGGGAGGGAATATGTATCCAACGACTGCGTGATTTTCGTATTAAAGTGTTGATATTTATGAAAAATCACTGTTAAGTCACGTAACTAATTATTATTTTTTTTTCACATAGAAATCCCAAGTGAAATATTTTGAATTTCAAACTAATTATATCTCTTTTAAATCCGACTATACCGTGAATGAAATCGATTCTCGATGATTAGCTAAAAGGTCAGTATATAGTATTATAATTCCTAACCGTAACCAAGTTCTAATTTAACATATATTTAACAACTATAAACGAAATATCTTAACCATAACCCGCTACAAAGTACTTAGTTTCACTTTCCACAGCTACGGAGCGCATTATGTTTTGTAGAACATCCTAATTTTAGGTTCGGATTGGATTCATATCCATGGAAATTATTTTGTCTTCTTTGGATACGATTATGGATGTTTGGAATACTTTTGTTCAGTTTAGATTCGGTTCAATTCAGATTTCGTGTTTTTTTTACTTCAAATTGTATTTTTAGGTTCGGGTCGGGTTGTACTTCAATGGAAATTATTTTACCTAGTTCTAATGAGGTTATACTTCACTGAAATATTTTTGTTAGGTTCAGATTAAGTTTGGTTTAAATTTCAGGTTTTTTTTTTTTGAAACAAATTTTTTGATTAGGATTAGATTTATGTCCATGGAAATTATATTGTCTTATTTGTATCTGGTTATAGTTATTTGGAATATTTTCATCGGATTCAGATTTGGTTCGATTCAGATTTCACATATTTTTTTCAAATCGATTTTTAAGGTTCTGGTCGGATTCATGTCCAGGGAAATTATTTTGTCTTGTTCGGATCCGGTTTTGGGTCTTTGGAATATTTTTTTCGGGTTTAGATGTCGTTCAATTCAGATTACGGTTTTTTAATGGAATTTTTAGGTTCAGGTTGGGTTGCGCATCAACGGAAATTATTCTGCATTGTTCGAATAAGGATATGTTTCTCTGGAATATTTTTGTCAGATTCAGATTTAGTTCAGTTTTTTTTAGGTTCGGATCGGGTTCATGTTCATGGAAATTTTTTGTCTTCTTCGGATCCGGGTATGGCTCAGTGGAATATTTTTGACAGGTTCATATTTGGTTCGATTCAAATTTCAGGTATTTTTTTCAAATGGAATTTTAGGTTCGGATCGGGTTTATGTCCACGAAAATTATTTTGTCTTATTCGAATCTGGTTATGGTTCTTTCGAATATTTTGATCGGATTCAGATGTAGTTTGCATAAAATTTCAGGTTTTTTTTCTTCAAATGAAATTTTTTAGGTTCGAGTCAGGTTTATATTCACGGAAATTATTTTGTCTTGCTCTTATCGGGTTAAAGTTCTTTGGAATACTTTTATCGATTTCAGGTTTCGTTCTGGTCATTTCTCAGGTTTTTGAAAGAAAATTTTTAGGTTCGGGTTGGGTTGCATATACACGAACATTAGTTTTCCTTGATCGGATTGGGGTATGCTTCATTTGAATATTTTTGTGGGATTCAGATTTGATTCGGGTCAGATATCAAATCCATAGTTTTTTTTTTTTTTTTTTTCAAATGGAATTTTTAGGTTCGGGTAGGGTTTATGCTCATGGAATTTTTGTCTTGCTTGGATCGGAGTATGGTCTGTTTTTTTCTGGTTGGGACCGGGTTATGTGTTAATACGCCTAAACATTATGTTTTGCTACTATTCTTTTAGTTACTATTTTTTATATATAATTTATTTTACTATTTAATAATTTATTACTGTGTATGAATCGTCTGCCGATTCGAACAATTGTTCGTCAAACAGCCATTTCATTTTTGTTTTAAAAACAAATTAAAGTATTAATAAAATTTTAACTTAAATAAAATGCAAATTTAATCAATGATTTAAAAAACTGCTAAAAAACTGCTCATATATACATACAATGTGATTCTAATTTTTTTTTTTTTTTACAATCAAAGAGAGTTGATAGTACACATCAAGACAAACAATATTAAATAGCAGACCAAGGGTACCAAACGTTTCCCAAAGGAGATAGCCACCATTAAAGTTTAGGGACCAAAATTTCAAATAAACATAAAAAATGGAAAAATCGGTCGATTGATTTGCGGTTTTCAGTAAAATTATTCTTTATGTCGGCATTTTCTTGAAATTATATTACAAAGATAAATTTCAAAAAATGCCGATAGAGGGCGCTTTGGACTTTGGAGTAACGAACAACAATTTTTTGCCGGTATTTTTTGCATCTCATTAAATGTTTTCGTAAGCTTAGACTCAAACTTAAATTTTGAGCAGAAAATCTGAAAAGTTGAGAGTGGTTAAATATCACAAATTGAACTGTGTTCAGGGGGTTCAAATTTCAAATGATTATAAAAAACGGAAAAATTGCTTCATTAATTTGCGGTTTTCACTAAAACTATTCTTTATGCTGGTATTTTCTTGAAAATAAATTATAAAGATAAATTTCAAAAATGGCGATAGAGGGCGCTTTAGACTTTGGAGTAACGAACAACTATTTTTTGCCGTTATTTTTTGAACCTCATTAAATGTTTTCGGAAGCATAGACATAAACTTAAATTTTGAGCTCAAAATATGAATAGTAGGAAGTGGTTAAGTAGCACAAACTGATGTCTGTTTAGGGGGCAGGGGGGTTCAAATTTAAAATAATTATAGAAAATGGAAAAATTGGTCGATTCGTTTGCGGTTTAAAATAAAACTATTCTTTAAGTCAGTATCTTCTTGAAAATAAATTTTAATGATAACTTTCATAAAATTCCGTTAGAGGGCGCCTTAAACTTCAGAGTAACCAATAATTAATTTCAAGCATTATTTTTTGGTTCTAATTAAATGCTTGCAAAAGTTTATTAAAGCTTAGATTTAAGCATAAATTTTGAGTTCAGATTCTGAATCGTTGAGAGGGGTTAATAAGCGCAAACTGAAGTGTGTTCAGGAGTCGAAATTTACCCCCCCCCCCTCTCTTTGAATACCATTCAATTTTTTGCTATTTAAACACTCCCAACGATTCAGAATTTGAGCCCAAAATTTAAGTCTATGCAATTGAAAGCATTTAATGAGATTTAAAAAATAACGATAAAAATAGTTCTAAATTACTCCAAAGTCTAAGGTGCCCTCTATCGGCATTATGTAAAATTTATCTTTAAAATTCATTTTCAAGAAAATGCTGATTTAAAAATTAGTTTTAGCTAAAACTGCAAACGAATCGTCCAATTTTTCCGTTTTTTACAATCATTTGAAATTTGAATCTTCTGAACACAGTTCAGTTTGTCTACTTAACCACTCCCAACTTTTCAAATTTTGAGCTCAAAATTTAAGTTTAAGTCTGAGTTTACGAAAACATTTTATAAGATGCAAAAAATAACGCCAAAAAGGAGTTGTTCGTTACTCCAAAGTCTAAAGCGCCTTCTGTCGGCATTTTAAAAAATTTATCTGTATAATTTATTTTCACGAAAATACCTATATAAGGAATAGTTTTAGTAAAAACCGCAAATCCATCGACCAATTTTTCCGTTGTTTATAATCATTTGAAATTTAAATTCTCTGAACACAGCTCAATTTGTGCTACTCAACCACTCTCAACTATTCAGATTTTGAGCTCAAAATTTAAGTTTGAGTCTAAGCTTACGAAACCATCTAATGAGATGCAAAAAATACCGGCAAAAAATAGTTGTTCGTTACTCCAAAATCTGAACCGCCCTCTATCGGCATTTTTGAAATTTATCTTTATAATTTAATTTCAAGAAAATGCCGACATAAAGATTAATTTTATTACTAACCGCAAATCAATCAACCGATTTTCCGTTTTTTATGTTTATTTGAAATTTTGGTTAATAAACTTTAATGGCGGCTATCTCCTTTGGAAAACGTTTGGGACCCTTGGTCTCCCATTTAATATTATTTGTTCTGATGTGTATTATCATTCCTCATTTATTGTAAAAAAAAATTAGAATCACCCTGTATACATATATTTACTGCAACATAGCTAACCACACATACAGGGTGTTCAGCAAATAACACCCTGATTTCAAAATTAAATTCCTCAAAAACAAAGATCGATAGTAATATGCGGTAAACGGTTTTTCATTAGGTAAACTGTAAAAATCATATACAGAAATTTCAAACAGTGAATATTTTGAAAAAATTGCTTTCTGATTGCATAGAATGCTTTGATTTGACATTTTTTTTTGTTTTAGATTGCCTGCAGAGAAATAATTTTTCAGCTTACAGTGTAATATTTTAAAGATTTTTCGAAGTAAATTTTTAGAATTTCGAAATTTCAAAAATTTAATTTAAAAAAATTATGAAATGTGGCACTTTAAGCCGAAAAACACATTCGCTGGCAGTAATCTAAAGCAAGAAAAATGTCAAATCAAAGCATTCTTTGCAATCAGAACACAATCTTTTCAAAATATTTACCGTTCGAAACTTTTGTATAAGATTTTTACAGCTTACCTGATAAACAAACCGTTTACTGCATAATTCTATTGATCTTTGTTTTTGATTAATTTAATTTTGAAATCAGGGTGTTATTTGCTGGACACCCTGTACATTCTAATGTACAAAGTAAGAACGATCCGACGTAACAGCTGTGTTCAAAAATCTTAAGTTAAACTGAAATTTTCCAGTCTATGAATTTTAAAGATCTTTGGGAAAACAACAGTCACTTTTGAAATGTCAAAATCTCAAATTGGTTTCTTTCATAGAGTAAAAAGAAATTAATAGAGTGGAAGTATTATCTCTGGAGGTGATGCTGAAAATTTAACCTTACATTAAGTCCAATTAAGTACCGACAAAAGCACGTGCTTTGACACGCCTATCAATTGAAACAGTTTTAAACCCGTATTTTTTGCTCTTGTTTCTTAAAAAGAACTAACCTATCGCTTCACCGACAAAAATTTATTAATTATTTTATCATACGTGCTTTAAATATCAATGTAGAAAATTATTTTGCCGTTTTGCTTGAAAATATAACATTTTTTGTTAAAACATTAAAATCGTCTGCAGTCAGAAATCTATATTTTAGATTAATATTTATTATTGAAATTTTCATGCATGATTTTAAAAGAACGTTTTCATCATTATATTTTAAATATTTATTTACATGCAGTTATTAAGTCATAAACATTTTTCATCTACGTTATAAAGTATTTAAAATTACATTAAATTAGAAAACTTTTAGTAATACAATTTTTAGTTCGCATCAAATGTTTTCAATATCTTATTTAATTTCAATTTGACATTTAATTATTGCTAATTTTCCAATTTCTTTTATTTTAAAAGCGAACATTTATTTTAATAAATAATAATAGAACAAAGACCATTTTAAAAATTTGCTATTTCTTCTTAAAATATACTTCAGTTGTAATTCATTTCTTTCAATTCGTATTATAATACATAATCCCTTCCACGTCCTTTTGTTTGGAACATTAAAATTTGAGCAATAAATGGATTCATATTGCAAACCTTTTTTGAGGCTTACTTCACCTCCACTTATCTCATTTCTCCATGGGTTTCTTTAACTCTGTCTCAGCTTTCTTATTACTTCTGCGAAAATTTTTACACAACCAACCAACCATAAAAAAATGAAAGAGAAAAAAAATGGGAAGATGATTTTTTTGAGAGTGACCTCTCGATTTTAATTAATTACTCAGTTAATAATTGGGATTTCGAAATTCTGAGAGTCAGGTGCATCAGGAGAGATATTGGGCTACTCTCAGAAAAATTTTGAGCTTCGTACGTACCGTAGTTTTCGCTAACTATCGCAGACACACACACACACAGAGCGATTTGTTATTTTATTAATATAGATATATTTCTATACATTATTGATCACATCATTTCTGTCATTAAACTTTTATTTGAAAAGATATATTCAATGACCTAGGTATATTAGCTAATATCAACCAATTATTATTAAACATGATTTTCTTGACACAAGAATTTGATGACACGGTGGCGTTTAAGCGGAATGACTCTTTATCATCTTGATGTGTTACAATCATAAAGGCACATTTTATGAATGAATGTAGTGCAAACATTCCCTGCTCTCTATAACTCCTGTTGTCATCTTGTTTACAAGCTAAAATATGAGTAAATGCCACCACATTTCATAAAATTAAATTGCTTTTTTTTTCTTTTAATGTTGACATCTTCCCAGAAAATTATCTTTGTGATCTGAATACGAATTTCAGGAATCTATCAGAAAGCTTTAGAATATAATATAGAAAAAAATAATTGAAAGAAGAAATTGTGCAAAATTTGTTTTTTAATTATAGAGGTTGAAAACAGATTCTTTTGCTTTTTTAAAACATTATAGTTGTCAACATTAATGTTTGTTTTTAGTTAAATTAACGATTTTTTGATTCCGTAAAAAATGAGTTTTAAAAGTATAACTTAATTGATTTGTTTTCTAATTGAATGTTTTGTTTTAAAAATGTTTGTTTGACTTAAAAAAATTAACAGGTTGCGTGGCAGCTGTACAGCCCTCTATAAAGTGTACGTTTATTAAATATAAAAGAGATGTTTCAAGAATACAAGAATCGATATTATAGACTTTTATTATTAAATACATGAATGTTCCGCAGCTGCTTGTACAAATATATTTTAATGTATAACAATATTTATATAAATAAAAAATTTAATCGGATATTAGATGTAAAAAATAATTTAATATTTTCACAGATCTATGAAAAAGTATTGCTTACTTCACGTGTTTATTAATGTAATGTAATAACTAATAAAATTTCTGATAAGAATTTGAAATGTTTTACAGACAATCAAAACTGTCGCAAAGAATTATAAAATGTTTGAGTATTTAATTTTATATTATTAATAAAAAATAACAAAAAACCCAATAAAGTTATAGAACAAACATAATTATGATATGAGTAAACATTTAAGGACAAAGACAGTATTTGCAAACACAAAGACTATTCGTAGGATAAGTAACGACTTGCAATGTTCTTCAGAAACAAATTGTTTAAAAGAAAACTATACTTCTAGAATCAGTTTAAAGAATTGCAACAAAATACAGTACACAAAATTAGACAACAACACGATCGAGATGCTTGATTGTTCCAATACCTTAATTTATTAGCAGAAAAAATCTGGAAAGGATATATAAAACTAATCAATATATTTTCACACATATTAACTATATTACATACCCGACAAATTTTAACCTTTATTCCATTGAGATGTTGACCAGTGAAAAAAATAATGCATTTCTACTTAAAAAATGTAAGACTATTTTGAGGCTGCTCATGTTTAAGATTGTACAGTACTCTCTTTCGGCGACATTTGGCAGCGAAAAAAAATCCTTGTCTTCATGCATTAATATTCTGCAAGAAAAAATATAACACTTGTCACCACTTTCGTATTTCTGTAACATTCTACACAAGTTATAGTGCGACAACCCGCTTACAATCTAAATAACCTACCATAACATAGAGTTTGGAGAAATAGGGTAAATTTCTCATTATTATATTGGTTTGGTCTATTGTAGATAAGTAATATAATTAAGGATCGAATAAAATTATTGGTGGAAAGATTACATTAAAATAAATTAACATAATTGTACAAAAAATCTAAGCATTGCAATTATGTTAAATATAATGTTTATAATTGACATTTATATTAAGTAATTTTACGTGCGCTCTCATCTTTTAGGGATCAGATTAAAATAGAATGTGTAATGTATAAAAGTCGGGCGAAATTAAATTTAGCGCCAACCTATTGTTGAAAAAAAAAACATTATGTACCTCTAATTCTCAATGCAAAACTAATTAAATAAATTATATACAGATATATTACAGAGAAAGGGTTCATTTTAACGAAAAATTTATTTGTATATTTACATTAAATAAAATTAATCACGTCCATTACAAATATTTAAAAAAAAAACAGAAACAATCATCACATATTTTAAAATCATATCATTCTATTTCATCATTTGCATTTCCTATCATAACATTTATAATACTACCAATCAAACAATGCCTCCGTATAATTTATTATATTACATAAGCGTGTTTTCTTCTGCTATAAGCTTCAGTTGGAGTAAAAGCATGATAAAACAAATTTAAATAACGAATTCTGACACGTCTGAGTTTTATCGAGAAAATGGTTAATGGCAATTTTTATAAACTTGAGATAACTCCTGATAATATATAAAATAATAAACAAAGAAAGTTACGATAATTATTTGGTATGGATATATCCATTTATATAATTTTGCAAAAGTCTTTATTATTTTATAATTATAATTGAGCATAGTATATACTAAAAAAATTATAGAAGGTTAAAATTCTGAACATACTGTTGACAAATCTTATAATTTCTGAAAGTACTTTCAGCGCTTATGCATGGTTTACTATAGAGATAGTACATCAATCCCTGAGCATACATTTGATCGCATTATAGACATCCCGATGTAGAATGACATCACGGATGAAGTTTAGGAGGTATCTATTAGTCAACAATTGCCGATAAAAAAATCAAGAAGGTTTCCACTTAAGCCATCTCGGATTTTTATATCACAAAATCAAGTACCATCCTCATAACATAGCTGCTAAAGTCCGCAAAAATATGAGAGCGCCCTTGACCTCCAGTCTTAAGTTCACAGTTGTAGGGTTATATACCAGGTTTTGTGTTGCAAAATGTTGGTGTCATAAAACTTATTTTCGACAAGTGTCCAGTTATATGAGTTGCATATCACAGACCAATCTGGTTAAAATAAGCAACCATTACCATAACCGTGTAATGAACGATGTTCAGGGTGTACGTCATTGTCGTTGATTACTGAAAAGAAGGCATTTACGCAGCGCACACTCTGGAGGTCATGGGATTAAACAAATTACTAAACAGAATTTTTTTTATCTACTTTTTGGAGACAATTTTCGCTGGAGATCCTGATATAACATCTACATGAGATTCCTTGATTTAAACGATATTTCCAACTATTTATTAACTATTCGATAACATACAAAAGTAAATACAGCGTCCCTAGTAAAAAAATTTTTAAAGCTATTGACTCTATATGAAACGGTATGTGAGAGACTAGTTTAACCAAGGACAACACGCGCTTACCCAGTGTAGAAATGGTTTTAACTTTGTCACCAATAAAATCAAATTATAACCGTCGTTTTATTTAGACAGAGACAATCCTTGCAAATTTTGCGATAAAATAAGTTGAAGTTTGCTTTTAAATGATAAGTGGTTACAATTGCAAAAATCATACGCACTCCGGGCCAAAAAGACCCGGCGTGTGTACTCCCGGGTTAAAATGCATGAGTTGATAACGCATGCACGTGCCTATGTATAAAAAAGAAATAAAAATGATTTTTACATAAGATGCTTAAAATAATTTTTTTACTAGCGTAACATTCGTGTTTTGTACAATTTAAGAAGAACTCAATAACAATCATAACGAAATAAAACTACGATTATAATTATTATTATTCAATTTTCAAAACTTAAATATTCTAATACTTTCTTACCTATATTTTTAAGCTGGCAGATGATAGAAATGACTTAAAAAATAAATAAAATTCTAGTTTAAAAATAAAACTAGCTTCAGGCAAAAGTAGTCAAATATTTCTTTTTATAAACTTTTCATTTTTGATTTAAATTAAAGTGTAATATTGAAATTTAAAATTCAAATGGATTTTTTTAAAGACTTATTCAACGAAAGTAAAATTAAATTTGGAAAATATTTTGTAAGAATGAAATATGAAATATTTCTTTTTTCCCGATCTTATATCAGTAATTTTAAAAGGAAATTGCGTTGCTATATGACTCAATATGTTGTGTGCAGAAGAAATAATCATAAATTCGAAAATTGTCTAAGGAAGATCAAACAAATCTGAATTTTAAAAAAATATCATTGTTTTTACCGTTTTTAACACCATTAAGCAATAATAAAGTAAATATTAAATTTCAATGAAATCGAAACAATTTTTCCCCTCAAATTTATATAATCCATCCATTATAGAAGAAATCATTGAAAATTTAACGCATGGAAATTTAAAAAGTAATAAATAATTCAGCATCATTTCACTGAGGGGTTATGCATATATAATTTTACCATTTTAGATGGGAGAGGAAGGGTCTGGCAAAATATGTCTCCAGGGAGGGATTGACATTTGATATTGTAAAAATTTTTGATCGAAAATAGCATGTTATCTATTTTTATGGAAGTGAATTTTTATTATTAAGATATAAAATGTATGACAATATCTATACACCACTCAACAAAAAATGAAAAAAAAATCAAAACATTTAATTTTATTTTTAGAGGATGGGGGTCGATAAATGACAACATACGATACCGTAAGGGGGTGTGGGAAGATCTAAATTACTCAAAAATTTCATGACGTTACATTTATATAATCAGTTACCAAAACTGTGGGTCTAGTTACCGAATTGTTATAAATGTAGAAATGCACTTTGTATACAAAACTTATATTACTATTTTTTAACATCTTTTAGCAATTACTGAAGTATATTTTAAAGAATATTTCGATTTTACGAATTCAAACTGGGCACATAGCATTATAGAATAAACAAGACGAAATTTGAACGCGAAATGTGATAAATGAGATTCGTTCGCACTATAATTAGTTGCATAAATATTTAGATCTTAAAATAAGAATGCAAAATGTTTTACGATTTCTTATACCAATCATCTGAGAAACTCACAAATGGATAAAATTGCAAACTTGTTTTCTTTGCATTTTGTTTTAAGGGGGCTCAGGAGTTAAAAACTTTTCAAAAAATCTATTTTTTTATGATCTAGTTTGATTAGTCAATTAATTCTTAACTGAATGCAAAAAAACGCATAAAAATATTTGCATTTTTAACAGAGTTACAAGCATTTATGTGTCAACACTTTCATAGCCCCACCCTTATAACTTCAAATTTAAGTCGTGTTTTCTCAAAACTTGATTTTTGACGACTAACACCAAGATTTAAAAAAAAAACTATTTGATGGAATTGCTTAATTTTTTTTTGCATGCATATAACATCATTATCTGTAGAATGAATTAATATATTTTAGATAGTTTAATATTTTGAGTATTTTTAATGAAAAAAAAGTATTTTTCAGGGTTTTTTTAAATTTTGCAAATTTGAGAGATTTTTTAATAATGTTTTTTTTAAGTGATAGTTATATCCTTAATTCATTCTATAGATAATGATGTTATATGCATGCAAAAAAAAATAAGCCATTCCATCAAATAATTTTTTTAATCTTGGTGTTAGTCGTCAAAAATCAAGTTTTGAGAAAACGCGACTTAAATTTAAAATTATATGTATGCGACTATGAGAGTGTTGACACATAAATGCTTATAACTTCGTTAAAAATGCAAATATTTTTATGCGGTTTTTTGCATTGAGTTAACAATTAATTGCATAATCTAACTAGATCATAAAAAATCGGTTTTTTGAAAACTTTTCAGCCCCTGAGCCCCCTTAAAAGCTTAGGAAATATGATTATTTAAACATTATATTAAAAAAAATCTTGATTACAAATATGAATGTAAGCCTTCAGAGTATTCACCCTTCAGAGTGATCACCATGTTAATCTATAATCATTACTTAATGTGTGATGTTATAATTTAAAAACAACTTGCAATAAAAATTTTATATTTCGAATTTTTATAAAACAGGACTTAATAAATCTAAATCCACCGAAACAATTATAGGTTGCAATTCATAATTTTTTTCGAATGTTAATTTAATAAATCATAATTAAAATAATAATATTATAAACATTTCAAATTCAACGTACTTATGTTTGGTTATTTTAGCTTTATTACTGCATAAAAATTAGCACATTATGAGTATAATTTCAGGTGATAGTAATAAAAATATGAAAATATAATTTAACATTACAAGCACCAAATTTCGAATGATTATAATTCAAAAACTTAACATTGAAATGACTTGAAATTTGGTGTCTAGGCATAGTTTGAACCGAAGGTTTGAATATCTTGTTAAAATTAGATGTTGCCATTGAAAAAAAAAGATGAAATTTAGGTTCATTTTAACATGTAGATGGCCTAATAAACAAATTTTATATGCATTTAAAGGTACTCTTTATTCCATATCATTTCGTACCAGTAACTTTTTTCTACAATAATTTATTGAGAAATTAGTAAGGTGTGTTTACTTTTTTTTTCAATTGTTCCACTCCAAGAGCCGACAGCACAAAAACCTAAGGTATCAAAAACAATAAAATAATATTTAGTGTATGGAAGCGTAGTAATAGGGGAGTCCAATGATCTATCTCTGACAAAAATGAAAGTGCATAGGCTAAAAATAACTGCTGCTGGTGGTTTTCTCGTAGTTTTATCATTGTGCTTGTCGTACAATCTAAGGTATGAAATGGCTGCATGGCAAACATAATGATAAACCTAAGAATAAACCAGTAGTGGTATTAATGGCAGAGATGGATTGCCTATATTACTATTCCCTCCGTAAAAGAAAGATTTCATTTCTTGTGCTCGATACCTTTGGTTGTTGGCCCTTGAACTATTCATTTTTATCCCAGATTATCCTAAGAATCAAGTATAACACTGAAGGCACATTTTATTTCTTTATTGTTTTTCAGTTTTTAAACCATTTTAAATCAAATTCTCTTTAAAAATTCAAAGTTATTTCTTTTGCTATATAAGGCGTTTAAAAGTAATAATCCAAGAAAGATTTTTCTTATATTTAGGGAAATTCAAATAACATTTGGTGAAATGGAATATAAATTTTATTTTTTCTTATTGCAAACGTTATGTTGAACTTAAATAAAGTAAAATAAAAAAAAAAGTTAAAATTTCCAACAGCAAGAATTATATACATCTGAAATGACAAAATGATTTTCATTTTCTGCAAAATGGATTTCAGCATTCTTTTCAGAAGTAACGCAAAAAAAATTTCCTGGAATGATAATATGACACAGTTACGAAATTACCCTTGTCAAAATTTAAATTGCATCTAAAGATTTTCTTCTTTTTTTCCCTGCTGCTATTTTTCATTGTATTTATTTATTTATTTGTAAATCTGTATTTTATTTTAACCGAATAAAATAAGAAAACGTCTTTATGATTAGGCAATATATGCGAATTTTTCCAAATATGTTTACGCAGATATAGATAAATTCGAACAGAGTTTTAACTTTACAGGTGCATTTGTAATTACATAAATACATATAAACTATAATCGTCATCTCCAAACCTATAGCAGCGGAAAAACTATTACAACATAGATTAACATTTAATATATATATAATCGCGGCAGAATTTTGTCCAATGATTAAATTTTTTTGGAAAAATAAATCCAAACTTGACAACATATTAATAAAAATTTCCTTCCTTTTGTTAAATTTTATCATATGTTATTTTTTGATTTTCCGATTACAGGTAACAATTCAAGTTTGCATTGTTAATAACGTCCTATTTAAGAAAGAGTAATTTCATTCCCGTATTAATGAATTTATTATATAGAATAGTAATAAATTTCCTATTATCGCATTTTTGCCTCAGATTGCAACAGCTAAAGCAAGATCTGAACGCCAAGATCTGAATTTTTATAAAATTAGTTATAGCACGAACGCACTTCATTTGCCAAGTTTGACGTACAATATTCGACTAGTTATAATTATTTTTGCTTATAAAGGCTGATCTTATTTCGAACATACATTTTTTTTAAGTATAGAAAGTTATACGTATGAATTTATGTGTTTGGCCGTATGTATGCCTGACGAGCTATAAATGTAATCAGTGGAGTTTCTTTTTCTTATTTTTATAGTTGTTTTGTCATAACAGACATTTTTCTTAAACAGTGGGCAAATAAGTTATTCTGTAACAAAAGTTGGTTTAATTTTTTTAAATATAAAAAAATGAATTAGAAATTTTTTTTATTAAAAATATTAATGAAGGCATGGATACGCTAACCAGCAGTACATTATTTTTCATAAAACTTTCATTTTATTCAAATTCTACATTTATCTTCTAAAAAATATCTCGAAATTTTGCCCTTTTTGCAGTAAAAACCATAGGTTTGTGGACTGTTTATTCAATGGATAATTGAAAATGCAGTTAATAGATTGAAAATAGACTTAAAATAGATGCATTAAAGATTCTAAGAATGACCTAAACAGTTTCAAAGTATGAGTAATTGAACAATATATATTAAATATTATAAAATTCTGAACAGTATTTGATAGAAATGCAGATGTCATTTCTGAATCTAAAACCTAAGAGTTAAAAAGTTTTTTTCGAGAATATTCACTAACGAACTCTGCATAGTTCGATTTATTCGTCTGTACATTAACATTATCAGAAGATTCAATACTGCATACCTTCGGCCAATACACTTGCACGGCTAGTTTCTCAGAGTACTTCTCTATATAATCAGTATTTCGTTATTCACCTACAGATCGAAGATAGTTATGATTTGCGGAATGAAATCAACACATTTCTGCACGAATAGTACATTATACTGAAGGAAATAAAAATCCCTCTATTTATGTGCATAAAAGACATATGTGAGTTAATCAAGTGTTCTTTACGTCTGTTTCTCACGAAAGCAATATACAAATATGCATAAAAATATTTCATTTGAGTTTTCATTAATCTGAAAACAATGAGACTATTCATCAATCACTGTTCGTTAATGAGATCACATTTTTTTAATGGAACTGCAAATTTTTGCAAAAAATTCTGAAAGAAAGAGGACAAAAGGAAAGTGGAGAAAAGAAAACTTTTCAAATAAAAGAAATTTGCTGTACAGTTTTCGTACAAGAAAACCTTACAAATCTACCCTAGTGAGAATGTGCTGGGTTCGAACATACGAACTTCAGCCTAAGTTCTACATTTTAAGCCTAACATACCATCTACTGCCCTGATTCGGTGTAAAACTTTCCGAAGACAATAAAATGGAAAAGAAAACTGATTTTAATGAAGCTAAATGTTTCATAACTTTAATAATAAACTCGTAATCTTAATTTAGGTTCAAAAGGAACTTTAAAACCGGATTAACTGTCCAAATCGGTAGTTTCAAAGTGTGTTAAGTATGAACTGAATGAATATGAATATGAATTTGCACTCAACATAATCATCAAATTTCTATTTATTCAGAGGAAAACATTCATAAGATTATTTGCGTCGATTTGTTACATTTTCATCTAAAAGCCAATTTCACTTCAGGCGAATTAGCTTAAAGAATTCTCTTCTATGACTGTCATATTTAGATTGTAAAACTCATTTTTTAAGATTTATTTTCTTTAGTAATTATTTTTTACTAGTTATAAATTCTTGCGCTTGCATACAGAAATGTTAAAAAATATGATTGCGAAGTTCAATTCCATACATTTTCGGTTTATGAGGTTCTTTTATCCATTTAATTTAGAAACGTTTAGGAAAAAGAAAGAGAAAAACATAAGTGAAAATTCTCAGTAAAATAAATATGTCAGACAATTAAACTGGCGTTCTTGTTTAATTAATTATTAAAGAATAAATTGCCCTCTATTTGACAAAGAGTTTCTAATTCGGATAATCTGATGAGTTTTAAAATGACTATTATTAATGTTTCAAGTACAACAGTTATTACAATTATAAGGTTTTTAGACGATATATTAAGTTTATTAAATATTTTTGATAAAATTTTTCTGAATCTTTAGCATTTAATTTTCCCCCGAAAATTGTTTATTTTCGGGGTTTGTTTATTTTCATTATTTCATAAATAATATTATATTATATTTCATAAATATTCATAATTGTTTATTTTCATTATTTTTTTTATATTAAATCGGGAGCAATAGATATTGAGTAACTTTTCTGACTTCGTTTGTTAACAGTTTATTTTTGCAGACCTTTATTTAAAAACTAATTTTAAAAAGACAATAAAAAAATGTGTTGTTGTGACTTTGTCACTTTGAAAATCATCTACTAACATTTTTATTAGTACTATCATTACTAATATTATAATTTAGATTAATAGTTTTATAACTGTTATTTTTATCAAAGAAACATTTATTTTCTTCTTCAGTTTAATAAAATAAACACAGAATATATTTTATACTCAAAATGTCTTTTTTTATTAACTTATGTTACATCGAGTTTTGGAAAATTCTTCGAAATAATATTTTATCTTCAAAATAAAACAGAAATAATCACCTTTAATAACTTGTTAAAGGCAAAAGAAAAAAATCGTTGATATTCCGTTACCCACATTAAAGCGATCATGGAAATATTTCTTTCAATGCTCGGAAAAAAATACAATCGTCTGTAAAAATAAAAAGGGTATTTTTCATAGAAAAGGATATATAATGGAAAGGAGTTCTCTTTCTTGTGTCACTCATCTTCTATTCACGTCAATTCACAATCTCCTATTTCACAGAACAGAGAATTATCACATGACATTTTATGAGAAGAGAAAATGCAGAATATATAGGAAAAAAGTCCAGTTACATAACAGGATTATGTAAAGTAATACAAGAAACACTTTCTTGTGCAGCGTGTGTCCCACATAAATTTCTTTCTATTCTTATGATCTACGTGGAAACATCTATTGGGAACTGGGAGATTTGAGCCTTTATACCTGTATAACATTTCACAATGTCAAATGATGATGTACAGGGAGTTCCAAAATTATATGTCAGAAATGTAAAAGCAGGTAGGGGGAAACTGAATTACTAGATTTCATATAGGAATGTGAGTGCAAAAGTTCAGCTATGAAGGAGTAGAAGGTGCTGTTAAAATAGGCAATTAAAATGACTTTCTGAATTGAATCGTCATTCACCGCACGAATTTTGAGCAACAAGCATTTTTATACCAATGCGAGCTTGCCATATATATGCATTTTATGAATGGGGATGCACAATTAAATGGCTCCCATTCGATGCACGTCAAACAGCTTTCCATATTGTTGAAAGAACATTCCCCACTTCTTTCTGTGCATAAAATTTGAGCTATCTTAAAGTGGCCGTATAACTTCTCGAATAATAAAACGATACACTAGTGCACAATAACCAATGAAGATTCTCAGATGATCGGTGATCTGACAGATTCTTACACTGGAAACGTTCAGCGTGCATTCTTTAAACATCAGTTTTATCTTTAGAAATTCAATTCAATACCATACACAAAATACATGCCCGCAAGCTCTACATTGCTGTAACGATGGGTAATCCTCGTGGAGGCACAAATGTCATATACGCACCACATTGGCGTGATTTTTTTTTCTGACACCAATTTGGCGAAAGCTTTGTTTTCAAATACCAGTTAAATACATATTTTGTAGTTAATTTCTATTAATTTAAAAAGGAAATAATAATAAATAGAAAAGTTTATTTAGTCACTATAGAATGAAACAACTTATATATCATTTTAATAAAGAAAATAAAAATAAATAAACAGTTTATCAATAAATAAACAAGTGTCTGATTGCTATGTGAGGCATAAAATCGCCGTTTTATGGTTATCGCGTGAATGTGGTGCGTATATGACATCTGTGCCCTCGCGGATAATGACGCTTCAAGTCAGCGAACTGATTTTATCCACCGGACTCAAAAGCATTCTCTATTATTAAATGCTGCATTTCCGCATCCACATTCCAGTACGAAATCTGACCTCGAGTTGCCAGAATCATGTGCATTTAATTTAAATATTACAAAAAACTTGTAAACTATTAAAATAATGTTATAAATTTTCACTTATTATTTATTTATTTATTTATTTATTTTTAGCTATATTTCATTTTATTTATTTATTTATTTATGTATTTATTTGGGACAAAAAACTGAAGCAGGAAAAAAAAATGGCTTTTGCTGAAAATAACTTTGAACCAGAGAAACTATAATTTCTAAGGTTTTGCTAGTTACTTTCGCTATTCCAATATAATTATACCGTTTCAACAGGCCATAATTTAACTTTTCAAAAGTAGGTGACATATCAATTTCTGCTCTCTTATTTCTGCCTAAAAAAAGAATAATTTGAGGTACGAAAGTTATCCGAGTTATTAAATTTCTATCAATCATATTCTGATAACTTGGAGTTTGAGTAATTTTTCATTGTAAATATTGTGATATAATAATCAGAAGTAACTATTTCGTCTTTGTACTAATACATATGTACATTAAATTATATTCATTTAATTAGAAATAAAACGCATTAAAATTGCTTTTAAATGTGTATATATTTAATATAAAATTATACTTGTATGTATCTTGAAGTAATTTTAATAAAGATATAGTATGTAACGTTGCACTGGCATATAAGATCCATGTAATCTAGAGAAAAATGTTGGTTAGTAGATAAAAACTTGCATTGTTAAAAAAAATATTCCCTCTCAAATTTTCTATCTTTGATTGTTTTGCAAACACAATGATAAGCCTACGAGTAAACCACTAATGGTATTGATTTCTGGACGACATAATCGAAAGTAATTAAATTTGAATGTATTCCACAGACGTTAATTTCTCAAAAAAAGAAAAGAAATGAATTTATTGATACGCAATAAATATAAAACACGAAGAAAAAAAATAAAAAAGTGATATTTTTTAATAAATATATTTTTGGAATAAATTTAATAAGACTTTTTTTAAAAATGTTAATAAAAACAAGGAAAAAGTAAGTTTTATTAGGAATGTTATAAAGTAAAGTATAATTAAGAATATTTTTAATTTAGAGCCACTTTTTAGATTTACGCATATTGGAATAAATGTTTTTTAAGGAGAATTAAGAATTTATATCTTTTTTATAAAGATTAATAGATTAGATCTAGTAACAAGATTTTAATTTAATGAGTTGAAATAAGTTCTGAATATTGTTAAAATGAAATTAATATAGTATAAAGTTAACGGCGAAAAAAATTACGTTTAGTAACATATATGTACCTACCATTTCAAATTTGAAGTTAATGTATCTTTAAATATCACGGAAATCGTAAATTTAGAATGATTTAAGTTACAACCCTTTGGTTGCCCGGGATACTGATTTAAAGTATAGCAATTGCTGTAGACAAAAGCATTTTTATAAATTGTAAAACATTACTTCTGAAATTTGTTTGATAGTTCCTGATATTGCATTCTATGAAGAAACAATCAATCGTTACTTCCTTTTACTATCCGTGTAGATAATAAATTGTATTTGTAAAATAAATTGAGTAAGATTTCAGTGTACGGATTTCAGTGTAAGATTTCAGTGGCTTAAAAAATATTTTTCGTAGCTTTAAGATATAGATCATTTAACAAAGAAAATTTTTAACCAACATTACTTAAGCGGGAATAATGAATAGATAAGAAATAAATTTGATTATTTTTACAATCTGCTGACATAATCTAAACAATGCTATTTTTGTTTAAGATAAATTGTTCCCATTTTACATTTTATTGAAAGAACTAAAAGAGAAACATTTTATTGAATAAGTAAATTACTTTTTATTATCCTTAAGCCATGTACTGGATATTCTTTTTTTGTCCTGCCCATTTTATCCTTCCTCCAGTCATCCACATTCTCCTCGTTCTCAAGTTTAAAAGTAGCTTAATCTAAAACTGCGTATTTTAAAAGCATACACTTCCTTTCAATGCTCAATCCTAATGTGTGATTTGGCTATTTAAAACAGATGGAGATTTAAAAGCAAACTTCGCTAAATATAACCATAAAATGAATGGGATTGTGAAATAAAAACTTTTTAAATATTGGGGTGAATTTTTAATTAAGGTTTTGGAACTCGCTTGCGTGTCTGATCACGACTAACGTGTCTGGGAAGAATTAAAATAGATCTATTGGGATTATTATTTCTTTTCCATCTGCGAGTACATATAATTAATTTATATAAATTAAATATAGCAATTGATTAGTAATTATACACGCATGGGAAAAACGGGGAAAATTTAATATGCGCATGGGAAAAATTAATTTATCGGTTAAAAGAGATATTATATACACATGTTGCGGACAGAAAATTAATACAAAAGAATTTGAAAATTATTGCCAAGAAACGACTGAACTGTATGCGACCCTATATGGTTTTTTGTGGTTTTTTGTCCCCTACAATGCACAAGACACTTCGTCATAGAGAAGATGTCACAAAACAAGCTATTTAGGCCAACTAAGTGAAGTATGGCTACATAAGCTTGGAATAAGCATTAGTAAACATCAGTATAGGGTCATTTAGATTGTACTACACAAGAAAGTTTCCTCGCGTATATGGATAGCCATAACCCTTTATGCGCCGATGGTACTTTAAAGTAGAATTGAAAAAAAACTTTATATGAAACTTATTTATTCTGCCTATTAATATATTTTTTCTTTCCACGCAAAACACTCTTCTCGATCAAATTTATATGAGGAGCCCAGAAGGCAAGGGGTATAAATGACAAAATTGAAAAAAATGAGTTAAGTGGCTATCTGGAAATAAGTCTATTTATTTGTAGGTAAAGAGTGATTTTTTAATTATGTACTAAGTTTTAGGGGTCAGTTACTTAACCTTTTTCCCGAACCTGTGAAACGCGTGGAGGCCAAGGGGTATAAGTGCAGTTATATCCGTTGATGCCATAGCTGAAGCGCGAACAACGACATACAAAATCAGTTCATGACTCTGAAAACGCCCATGAATTTGATCATTTTTAAACGACGATTGGTACAAAAAGTCAATTGCATGCTTATTTGTACCAATCATAGTTTGAAGATTATGTACTCTGTATTACGTTTTAAATCTTATGAACTGGAATTGTATATCGTTTTTCGTCAGTTTTTTTCTGTTTAGAATTTGCTTTTTAATGCATTAAATATTACATTAAATAAAGGCAAACTGTTAACAAGTAAGAAAAATCAAACGTTAGGCATGGATTGTAAAACACTTTCCAACATTTCCTGAAATCTTTAACACAATTTCGCTAATTATTTTTTATAATAAAGTGCTATTGTCCATAGCCAAATATGTATTTATATACTTTTGAACATCCCTGTGTTTGATCTGTCGGTTGATATATATACTGTATAATGGAAAAATTTAATTTAAGAAGAAAACGCTTAATGGTTGGTCTCTTTTGGCAGTTTATACTAATAGATGGAAACATACTTGAATACTTTTGTTCATCCATGGAGTTTACCCAGAACCTTTATTATACACCAATATTTATCTAAAAAAATTAAGTTCAAACTAAAACACTCTTAAGACTACTGAAATCACATTTAAAGAAATTATCATCCATAGATGACCATGTATCCAATTCTATGCGTTTCCCTATACATCATTTTATCTGTATTCTACAAACATTTCTGTTTAAACTGAATGAAATTCAGCATAAAATCATTTATTTAAAATCAATCTTTAAATAAATTACACTCAGATTCAGTAACCTTTACCAGATATTTTGTACAGCCCTGTATATCGTCTACAGCACTTATACATACCATGTAATATGCATAAATTTAGGGAAAATTAAAAGCGCATATCATAAATAAGAAGCGATTTCATCGATGCATCAATCATATCGATAATATACAGTATTTTGGATATAATATACAATTTGAAATTTTTTGTGCGTTCCTGTAAATGCTGTGCACTTCATATTATGCACGAAATAACTTATATTAAATCTCATCGACGTATGTTACTTTTAGTGTACATGAAAAGTTTAATGCAATTAAAATATGTCGCAAACAAATTCCACTTTATTATTATGTAATTGAATTCTTTTGTGTGGCCCTGTAAATGAATATTAGCCTTTTTTTAACACATATTTTACAGGATGCATATTTTAATGAAATTCGTTGATGCACATAAATTTTAATATGTTTCATAGGGTGTTACACCTTTAAAATTCTTTGAAACGATTTTGCCCCATAGTCCATAATGAAATGAAAAACATTTGACTGTCACTGTAAATAAACTGACATGCTATAAACTTTATTTGAAATATGGTTTTCAACTTTGTTGGACAGTTAGAAAATTTGAATGTTTCAAAAGTTACAATAAGATTTTAAGTCTTATGTTAGAATAAAAGTTTGTTCTTTCATTCATTCGTATCAATATTGATCTTAAATTATTCGTATATTAATTTTTTTATTTCATAATTTTCCTTTTTAGAACTGTTATCAAAAACAAAATTTTGTCCTTTCATTAATTTATATCAACATTGTTCTTAATTTTTAATGACTTTATCTTTTTATTTCATTTTTTTGATTTCTTGTATTCATTCGATACTTGTACACATTGGTTTCCAAGCAGTTTTCATTACTGCTTGGAAGCCAAAGGGTACAAGTGCAGAATGATGATAAATATTGCTTAGTTATACATTTAATACAAATTTTACTCCACTTTTTTTCTAAACAGTTATTGAAATAAGAGCTCAAAGATCACTAAGAAATAAGCAAAAGACTTTTATCTCAATTCATTCAATTACATTTGATGCTTAACTTTGAACTCAATTTACTCGAAATCTAAATTTTGTCACTTGTACCCCTTGGTTTCTGAGGTCCTCATATATAATAGATAAACAGTCGAAGCTAAATATTTTTAAAAAGTGGTATATTTATTATTCATTTTTGTAGGTATTTCTTTTCTTTCTTTAAATAAAATTATATGAAAAATATTCGACTGCTAAATTGTTTCCATTTATAGAAAGGATTAGGATGCATTTAAACTCATTGATTTTTTTAAGAATTGTGATATTTTCAAAGGAGTAATTTTGGTTAATTAATCTGATTATTTTTGCAAATATTTCACAAGAAAATTATAACTACCTATATATATAATCAGTTTTAAAGAAAAAACATATCTAAAATCCACATTAATATTATCTAAAAATTCCAGTAAACCTTCAGATATTAAAGAAGGTAATTATTGAGGTGGATCAATTTCTTGATAAATAATTCCGTAGATAAAATGTTAATGGGTTTCTTTTAACTTTTGACCCCCTAATAATGGTCATGAGATGCAACACAAACAAGAAAAGAAAGTCATTATTTTCCGAAATTTTAAAATTGTTATCCGAAAGTGATAGTACAAATGTTAATATTCCTGAAGACTATAATTGTGATGAAACTGGTGAAAGAAAGTTTTGATTTATAAGACTTTGTTTTACCATTTTTACACTAAAAATCAACTATAAACGCTCATGTGTAAGTACTACAGGAATAAAATAATTTTGGCCAGGTTTTGAGACTAAATACCCAACTGTGAGTTGACTTACCGATGACACATTGTGCCGAGAATTATTAAGAGGAAAATGATAAATTGATCGTTATATTGATAGATTAGTTGGTTTTATTTAAAATATTTCACGATAACAGAAATTATAAATGCACTGCATTTCTTTACGCTTTAAAAAAAGGAATTTCTTCGTTTATGGCTTTTTTTTCAGAGAGGGGCATAAACTTTTTATATATTATCATTTATAGAATGTCTCAATAATGGTTCGTGGTAAATATGGTATTCAACTTCAATGTTGATACATAGCTGCCAACTTTTACGCATTTTTCCTACCACGAAAATTTTATAGTTAATATTGTCTTATTTAATCGTCAAAATATTATGAATAAACAAATGGAAAATATCCGTACAATTTTAGTTGTAGCAAAAATTCGTAAAAGTTGGCCGCTATGTTGATACAATAAAACGTTGCCATCAGAATATTGTTCCGCTTTCGCTAAAACACGCTATCTACAATATAATGTATAAATACTTGGAAAAAGGAATGCATAAGTATTGTCTCGAATTTAATTTAATTTTATTTATTAAAATTTATCTTTCATAATTGTATTTGTTTGTTTCTTTGTATTACTTTACGCATCGCAAAATATACATTGCTTTTAAAATAACAGATAACTACCATAATGAACTGTTTTTATCTTTTATTTGTTGTTTATTTAACAAAAGCTATCTCAGAAAATGTTCTAATTCAAACGTTAAGCTTTTGTAGAATCTTGTTAGTTATCTGTTCTAATATCCCACTAAATCATTTCAGCATCTAATCATTTTGAAGAATTCAGCGATATTAAAGTACTTTAGCCCAAAAGTATGAGGACACAATAGATTAGATTTGGACTTTTAAATTGCGTAATGAGCTTACAAAATCGAGAAGTTAATTGAAATAGTAGAGAAATACATTTACAATTTATTTTGAAGTTGTAAATCAATATACTGACAAATTGAGTCTAGATTATATCATTGTACATTAAGAGTGGTATGTATTTAACTTTAAAGGTATATTAGAAGATCCATTTTTATTCAAAACAATTCCTCGTACGTGACGAATATTTTATACAGGAATGTACGCTGAAAACCAAATAATAAGCTCTAAAAATCCAAGAGCATTATTAATAATAATAGAAAATGATGCGTAAAATATAGATTATGAAACATGTTATAACACATTGAGAACTGTGTAACAAAACGTTACTGTTCGGTTAGAGAACGATGATGTATAATAAAACAATTTTCACGCACAACGCATTTAAAAACCTAATTTCTGTTATTTCCATCAATACTAGGGACTTTCCAACTTTCTTTTTGAGCCATGTGTATGATCTATGTCATTGTATCGTTGCTGTGTCGTACATTATGATTTAGTTTTATTAAAAGCGTGGAACAGTTGAAAATTCCCCTTCGGCAAAAAATTCCCTCAGCCCTCTGCGTGATCAACAAAATTTTTGCATAACATGTAATAAGAAAAGAAAAATTTAAAGTTGAAATCGCCCAGAAAAAATGAAATTGCACTTGCAACAATTTTTTTTCATAGGCAATACCTAGGCAAAGTTCTTTGCATGTCTTTGTAAATGAGTGGAAAATTATTAGCATGTCATGTTTATTATAATCGCCTTACAGTATATTTCAGTGATACATATAAATTAAAATAGTGTAACATCCTTAAAACACACCACAATCGATTTTGCATCCAAAAAACCGTAATGCAACGGAAATCATTTTGTAGAGTTCCTTATATACAGACAATAAATGCTAAATACGCTAGTTTTGATATAGAACATGCCATTGTAACCTTCAACATATAACAATTGCATCGCAATTCGAGTATATTGAGTAATTGAATATTTTAGACTTGTTCATAGACATATTTTAACTGTTTTGAAAAGAATTAAAATAAAAAAGGTAATTATAAATAGCTATAGAAAGCATATAGACTAAGAAGTTTTCATGTTATGTAACGCTAATCAATTACTTAATGTTCTTTGAAACTCTTTAGCAGGACTTATATTTAAAATCAGCATAGGATTATCATATTAAATTACGTGTATAGATTTAGTATTGCGGGATAAACTATGCGATAACACATAAACTATGCTCCATAAACATACCCAAGATGAATAACCTGACGAAATTTTAGGCGGACATTACAAAAAGATAAAGTTGTAGTAAATTTTTATCTATTCTTTACATCGGTTTCAAAACTCAATTTGGTGTATTGCTATATTAGCAAATGGTAAAATAAGACTTCCCAGATTTAATAAAAACTTCATTTAAAAAGTCAATTTAATTTAAAATTCATTTATAAAAGTTACAAATATTCTAGAATATGTATCGCATTTTCTGCTTTATTTCTGTAATTTTAAATATAAAAATTAAAAATCTAAATGTGAAAAAAACCTTTCTCCTATTTTTTAAAAATCTTTTAATGTGTAAAAAATGGCTACAAACATTTAATGGAAGGTTCTGTCATTGAAAATCATTGAAGGTTTTAACAACCAGCCCCATTTATACAGAATGTCTAGCACAGAATGTAAAAAAAAATATAAATTTCATTCTCCCACCATATAAAAATAATAATGGTAAATGTTTTTAAAATGAGAAGTATCTACTACTATAAACTACTAATATTATCATACGACAGAATAAATGATAGTAAAGAACTGATTTTTTTTACCCCTGCGACACATTTTATAGTACAAAAATCCCATTTAAGCCTTTTTCATCCGAAAAAAAAAATTAGATTCAAATTTTGGAATAAAGCACTTAAATGAGACAAAGTTTCAATAAGCTCTTGTCTCATCGCACGCATTTAATTACAGTCAACTATTTTTAGTTTTCTTATACTTTGTTTTTTTTTTATTTATCGAAACATAATTAATCTTAAAATACTTGTTTCTCGAGACTTTGTACATATGGTAGAGAGAAATTCTATACTGACATAATTTTAGACATATAAAAAAACTAAATAAGCTTCAGAAGTATCCATAATATAAAAAGTCTAAGATGAATGAACAGGCGAATTTTTTTTAATCGACAGGGTAAAAATATTACATCGCAGATAGTTAAGGTCTTCAGAAATGAAAATTGATTATTAAAAAAAATGAAAACAAAATATTGAAAGCCGAACACCCTGTATAATGTATGTTGAAAAATTATAGCAAATGTGTTATTCCACAAAATTATAATTTTTCATCTTAATACTAAGTAGGAAAAAATAGTTTTAGCAGACCTATAACGTCCATAATTTTTAACTTTCTTTAAGATTTCAGGAATTTGGAACTAGCGTCGTTATTAAAAAAATAAAATACACGGACATTACAAAATAATGATTTTATAACGAAGAGAAATTCCAGAATGGAATACTTATAAACTTTTACTGTCATCTTTTGAATTAATATTTAACTGAATTTATACTAAATTGATTCAGTTTCTTTGTAATACATTAACTTTAGCTTAAAATGTTTTAAATAATGTTATAAATTGGTTATGTAGAGGGTTATACAGGGTGTCCCTAAACTCATGGTACATACGCTAGGGGGTGATAGAACACATCAAGACGATTAAAAGTAAATAGCCAAGGGACCTAAACGTTTTCCAAAGGAGGTAGTCGCCATGGAAATTTGAAATTTAGGGTCCAAAATTTCAAATATACATAAAAAGCGAAAAAAATGGTCGAATGCTTTGCGGTTTTCAGTAAAACTATTCTTTATGTCAGTATTTTCTTGAAAATAAAACATAAAGATAAATTTCGAAAAATGCCGATAGAGGGCGCTTTAGACTTTAGAGTAACGAAAACTACTTTTTGCCGTTTTTTGTGCATCTCATTAAATAGTTTCGTAAGTTTAGACTTAAACTTAAATTTTGAGCTCAAAATCTGAACATTTGGGAAGCTTACGAAATCATTTAATCAGATGCAAAAAATAACTGTAAAAAAATAGGTGTTTGTTACTCCAAAGTCTAAAGCGCCCTTTATAGGCATTTTTTGAAATTTATCTTTATAATTTATTTCCAATAAAATACCGACATAAAGAATAGTTTTAGTGAAAACTACAAATCAATCGACCAATTTTTCTGTTATTAATAATCATTTGAAATTTTAACCCTTTGAACACAGTTTAGTTTATACTACTTAACCACTCCCAAATATTCAAATTCTGAGGTCAAAATTTAAGTTTAAGTCTAATTTTACGAAACCATTTAATGAGATGCGAAAAATAACGGCAAAAAGTAGTTGTTCGTTGCTCCAAAGTCTAAAGCGCCCTCTATCGGCATTTTTCGAAATTTATCTTTATAATTTATTTTCTAGAAAATACCCACATAAAGAATAGTTTTACTGAAAACCGCAAAACAATCGATCATTTTTATGTATATTTGAAATTTTGAACCTTAAACTTTAATGGCGGCTACCTCCTTTGGTAAACGTTTGGGACCCTTGGTTTCCTATTTACCTACTCGTCTTGATGTGTTCTATCATCCCCTAGCGTATTTACCATGAGTTTAGGGACACCCTGTATATAGGGTTATATATAATATATGGTTAATTGTGGCTGGTCTAATGTTTTCACAAAGTAAATACTGTCGAAATAAACGTCGTTTTTTAACCTTTTACAGGCCGAAATCAGATCTAATTATATTTTAAATTATTTTTTGCACATTATACCTTCTGATGCTTTAGTTAAGGGATATTATTCATCAATATGGCGGAAAAAAATTTTATACATAATTTTCAGAATGTTCCCAATTGGGAACACTGGTTCCTGCCAGTGGTCAATTTCCGGTGGTCATTGGACATTTTTATGATTTTCTGTACATTTACATATTAATGATAAGAATGCAACTTCTATTTAAAAAAATCAAGTATCTTTTAAAAAAAAATCAATTTAAAAACTCATTTTTATGACTGATCGTTTTTCCGGTGGTCATTGGTCATTTTATGATTTTCTATGGATATCCCAATTAATGATAGGAATGTAACTTCTATTTCAAGTAATCAAGTCAATTTTTTTAAAAAAATAAACTTTTTTTACAATTTTATCTCATTTTTTCTAGTCGATTTTGATGAAATGTAATTTTTACTAAACTTTCAATTTCATGTTCCCAATTAAGAACATTGGCCTGCAAATGCCTAAAATTGTGAAATTCTCTAAGCTTTGATTAAGCTCTAAACATTGGCCAAAAAATACTTCGCACGACTGTAGTGTTTTAATTATGAGTTCCACAGCATTCGATTCAATCATATCTTCTCGAGCATCTCTCCAGTGGTTTTAGTACATCACAGTTGAAATGTAATATTTACAATCAATATTGTGCAATGGAAATTAGATCAAATAGTTATACTCAAATAATTGGCAATAGTCTCAACGGTTTATGGAAATTTTATTAATAAATATTAAGTAAATAGGAAATGTTTTACTTTTTTTTAACATTTTGTAAAAGCCAAGAAGCCAAGTGCATATTTGCACTTCTTTTATTCAAGAAATGTTCTTAATTGTTGTTTTTCTTCTTAAATAATAAATATGAATCGTTTAAAGTAGTTTTTAGCAATAATTATATCAGTCATGAGTCAGAAGAAAATATTGTCCAAATATTCATTTTAAAAGAATCGTTTATGATTGAATAAACAATAATTTCATTAGCATTTTATCTTTTGATTTATAACTTACCTTAATTTGTATTAAAATGCTGGTTTAAATATTACTTTTTGCAGAATAAAAAGTCAATAAATTAGTAAAAATTATATGATATGATCATAATATTTAATTTCAACATTTTCGAAAACTTGGTTTTAATAAATACTGAATAATTATTTAAATGCTTATTTTTATCTATTTTAATAGTTCAGTGAATTGTAGTCGTTAGATGTTTTAGTTATTGATTTTTGTGAACATATATTTCACACATATCTATTCATGTGAATATTCGCGTTTGTTCACATTGTTTTTAGTTTCAAGTTAATACGAGAGAATTCCAAATATCCTAATTTTCTACGATTTATTTTTCAAAATCATTTAAGGAAAAGAATCTTAAACTTACACTTTCTGATTTATTAAAATTTATTTCTTTGCGGTATGATCACTGTCTCAAAGTTTTGGTTTAAAATTTTCATCCATACATTATTTTTTGTTTGAACATTTTGATATTTCCATTTTAGCGGGTCACAAATGTCACCAATAATGACTTTTATTTTTCGAATGTGTAAATTCGAGAGAATAATCTGATTGTGATATAAAACGTTTGAGTTTATGGTATAAGTTCACCTTCTTTTTGTTTGTGTCATTAAATAAGAGTATTTCATTTAAGTAATTTAATATACGTCCTTTAAATACGGGTGGTTTTCGTAAGCTAAAGATACTAATCTGCATACTCATCAAAAAAGAACTTTTAATTGATAAAATGTCCATTACAAATCGCTTATTTTTATATGTCTTACTTTCGAAAAAATTGTCATCATTGTCAAAGATTTAATAAATCTTGGTACAATTTCATGTATCTCAGAGTTATGGGAGTTATAAATTTATCACCTTTACAAAATTTCAAAAAGCGCACCAAAAGCGCAGACGCAAGACATTTCGCGCAGTTTATGTACTAGTATAAAGCAAAAACTTTTAGCAACTACCCGTTTCCGGAAAGAAAAAAAAACATTATTCTACCTATTCTCTCTACCTGAATATGTATATATATTCTGATAATGGAAATATATATTCAATTTTGAGTATTTTTGCAACTGATATAAATACACTACTTAAGGGCAATATATATATATATATATATAACTTTAAGACAAGTCATAGATCATACATATTACATAATTTATTTTAACTTAAATTATGTTCATTTTCTTAGTATAGTTAAGATTAAAATACATAAAAAAGAGGAAAAATATATTCAGAAATAAAACAAAATCGCATTTTTTTTAAATAATGGAATTAAATAATATATTTGTTAAAGTTTTAATATTTAATATTTCAAATATTTATCAATATTAATAATTTCAAGTATTATTTATATTTAATATTTCAAATTTTTATTTATATTTAATATTTATTTTCTTAAATAATTATTTTAACTTTAGATTTAATCTATTTTAGATTTGTGGAACTATATAAATCTGGAACAAAGGGGAACTATGTCATAATAAATAAATAATTATGTGGTCATTTGATTTTGAATAATTTTTGAATCATATTTGAAATGTAATATTTAACCATATTAATTATAATAGTAAAATAAACTACTCATAGTAGAAACTTCATTTTTAATAGAATTCATGCTAGAATAAGCATCAATAACATAAAAATTTCAGAGCAATCCGAGTATATTTACGGGAGTTAGAGCGCGGAGAGACGGCCATCCGGCCAGACGGCCATACGGCCATACGGACAGACGGACAGACGGACAGACAAACCGAATGCATAAACACTTTTCAACTTTTTTGGAAAGTGTTAAAAAAATGCACATTATCGGCATCTAATATCTACTTCGCGGTGATAAGAACCATATTTTAATAACTTTATAAAGTAATGCGTAATTCAGCTTGTATGTTTTTTGTAGATTAACATGGGATTTCAGCTATCCGGGATGTGGCTCCATAACTGATCCTTCAAATGAGCTTTTACTTCTGTACGTACAATATCCTATAGAAAATATCATACAGTACACTTCATTGATGTATTAATTTCGGTATATATTAAATAGTTTAAAATCATTAACATTCATGGCAAACGGCCTTTTTCTTGAACACATAAAATGACGTAATTCTTTTGAATACCCTGTAGACGAACTGTAAATGTTAGACGTTACATATAGACAGCATGTCATGGCAAACATAATTAATTTATAACAATTACATAACTATCTGTGTGGTTATATATATCAGTAAAGGCAGCGGGTGTTAGATCACGACAATAGAGACTGAGAATGAATGGGCATGAAATTGATGACTGGCCAAGAAATACAGACTGACAAATGGCCAAAATGGCCTTTAGATATTCAAACATTTTTGAGAATCACTGTACTTGCTAAGTACTGTATTTTCAAAGGAAAACATGCAAATTTAAACCTCAATAACGTGCATAAATTTTTTATGATACAATCATATTAGAAAATCAACAATCAAACAGAAGAATCAAAGAAAAAAAGGAGGATTTAGGAGGTTTTAAAAAATTTCAACAATCAAACTTTAAACTGAATTAGTAATACTATTACTGTCTCTTAAATAACAAAAAAGTTGCTAAATGTCTCTTTTAAAATATCTGTATGTATCTTTTTATGAAATAAAGATAATCGTAACACATATTTTTTTAATTTAATTAATCATATTAGTATATGTATTTCTATATATAAATGATAACTTCATTTCTGTCTTTAAACTTTGGTTTGAAAAGGTTAAATTCGATATTCTAGGTATATTAGCAAATATCAACCATTAATTAATAAATATGATTTTCTTGACACAAGAATTTGATAAGATACGGTGGCCTTTAAGCGGAAAGTCAATTTATCATTTTGATGTGTTACAATCATAAATACACATTTTATAAATGAATATAGTGCAAACATTCCCCACTCTCTATAACTCATGTTGTCACTCTGTTTACAAGCTAAAATATGAGGAAATACCACCACAATTTATAATATTGAATTGGTTACTTTTTTTTCTTTCAATTTTGGCATCTTCCCAGGAAATAATCTTTTGGATTTGCCTATGAATTTTTAGAATATACCAGCAAGATTTAGATTATAATACAGAATAAAGTAATTAAAAGACGAAATTGTGAAAGATTTTTTTTTGAAGTTATAAAGATTGAAAGGATTTTTTTGGCCATTTTAAACATTATGATTGTCAACATTAATTTTTGTTTTTACTTAAATTAACTATTTTTTTTATTCCGTAAGAAATTACTTTTAAAAGTGAAATTTTTTTATAGCATTATCTAAGTATTTGTTTTATTTTACAAAATGCTTATTTGACCTGAAAAAAATATCCGGTGGTTTGACAATTTATATAAACTTTTATAAAAATATGTTTATTAAATATAAATGTTTATGAATATGAAAAATATTATTTGATAAGCCAAAATAAAAGCTAGTAATTATTTGCCAGCATTATTAGATGCTCACATTCCAGGGAAAATGTATTTATTCTTTGCATAAGAATAAAACTATTTCAATGAATATAGCCTTTGAAAAAGTAAGTAGTATTGATCATAACCATTAGTTTAAATAAGAAATTAATTTATAAGGCACGTTAAACTTTTACCTTATTTTTCCTCTAAATTTGTATAATAGTGAAATTTACAATCGTAATATTTAAAATTTCATATGTTTAATATTATGATTCAGTTTTCAGTAAAAATCTGTATTTAAATCTCTTTATGTAAATTATTATTTAACTACCATGAGATTAAAGAAAATTCACCATTTTTGAGAATACGTACTGTAGTAGCTCTTTTCTTAATAAATTACCAAAATAAAAGCTACGGATTATTTTCCAGCATTATTAGATGTTCACATTCCAGGGAAAATGTCTTTCATAATTCATGCCTAATATGATGAAACTTAAAACTATAAAGTAAATTTATCTTTTATTCATATATAAACAGAGATTATTTAAGCTGTTTTTCTTAAAATAAGAATGAAGTTGTTTTAGTGAATAAAGGCTTTAAACAGTAAGTATTTTTATTCATATCCAGATGATTAAATGGTAAAAATAAATTTTTACAGTTAAATGTTTATCTAATATTTATTTTTATTTTTTATTTTAGCCAAATTTACAATTTTAATATCCGAAAATTAGATGTCTTTAACGATCACTGTGCAGTTTAAGTAATAACCAAATAACTATAGGTTATCCAATTATGTAAGAAAAAATCCCTTATTAATATTTAAAATATTATGGTGAACATGATAGCACAACGGATAGCATTCTTTTAATAAACATTCCTACTAAATCCGTACCACAACTGGGTGAAAATATAAAGAGTATAAAATATGAAATAAATTATTTGTGTAAAAATTTTGAAATATTAACTTGATAAAGAAACATCACGTGATAGGTAATATCATGAAATCTGATTCTTGAATATATGTTTAAATCAATATGATATTTAATGATTAACGTTTTATTGAGTATGAAAAATATATTAGATTATACCAGAACTAAGGGAATATATGATATCACTTAGTAATATGATATCAATTAGAAACAAAGTTACATACAAATATTTGCAAAACTCTCGTGTCAATATATTTCCAAAATACGTTTATGTACTACTTTGTCTTTAAATTAAGTTTTTCAAGATAGCTCATCCAACTTAAAACGGAAAATTTAAAATAAACCAAACAAACAAAAGTTTATTTGAATAAAAATATATCGGAATAGCATTTTATTGAGTATTAAAAACAGATTACATCAGAAGTATGAGAATATATGTAATATGATATTACTTAGAAACAAAATTATATACAGATATTTGTTAAATCTACGTGCCAATATATTTTCATTAAATAGTTAGTGTACTACTTTTGCATTTAATTGAGATTTTAGGAAACCTCATTAAATTTGATATTTAAAGTAACATTTAAACATTTAACGTAAACAAACAAACAGAGGTTTATTTTAATAAAAAGATACAGAAAGTGGATATAACAATTTTTGTACGAGAAAATAATTAATGGTACATGTTTAATCGTCAAATATTTATTGACATTTCTTTTTATCTTGATCTATTATTACTTTGTAAATTTCCCATCAAAATGATCCAAAAGAAGAGTTTTCTGAATTGATGTTATCAAATTATCAGTGATGAGTTAACCTTAGCCTCCGTTCATCTTCAAAATAACCTTGTTACTTCAAGTTTTTTCCTTTCCTATATGTTTCTAAAAATAATTAAATATGCGATTGCTGATAATCAAATAAAACCACATTCGATCTTCGTCAGCGGATATTCTGAAGTGAGTTGAAATAAATTTCGAGAAGCATCAAGATTTCTTTTATATTTCCATGAATAGAGTATATTTGTGTAAGGTTGTAATAGAAGCTAAAATAATTGAAGTAATGACCTGCGCTGATGACTGAAAAAATAACGGTTATGATGACGTAACCTTTTCTTACGTTCCATTATCAAAATTAGCTTGTTATTTTCTGTTTTTTTTTTTCCTTTCCGATGTGTTTCTAAAAATAATTAAATATGGCATACCTGATAATTCAATAAAACCATATTCAAATGTCTCCAGAGGATATTATCAAGAAAGTTGGGTAGAGTTTGCACATGCATAAAGAGTTCGTTTACATTTCCAAGAATGGAATATTTTTGCCCAAGATGATAATTGAAGGTAAAGTAATACACGTTATGCCAGCACTATTGACTGAGAAAATAACAATAATGATGACTTCACCTTTTTCTGAGTTCGTCTTCAAAAAAAAACTCTTTACTTTTTTTCCTATGTGCTTTTAAAAGTGATGAAAATTGCGATCCCTAATTATCCAATAAAGACACATTTATGATTTCGAAGTAAAGCGTTTTAGTTTATGGTATTAGTTCACCTTCTTTTTTGTTTGTGTCATATTAACCGTTTAAATGCCAATGTTCCCAAATAGGAACATTGCATTATTTGTAATACAAAACTATATTTTCCAACATAGTAACGATTTCCTTATTTTTTCTATAAAATATAAGATTGATTTCAACATTTATAAAAAAAATATGTTTAAGTATTTATCACAGGTATAAAGAAAATGTAAGTTCATCATCTTGCATAAAAAATATATTATTTGCTTTTATCGTTTTCTCTATATTATTTACATTAGACTTCTATGAATCTAAATGCTTTCGGAATTCGAGGAAATACTCAAGAACAATACACAATAGCATATTGCGGAAAATATTTTTTTTATATTTCCATGGTTGTCAATCAATAATCATGTTCCAAAATGCCAATTCTGAAATGAAAACAGCCAAAAAGGCACAAGTATTTGTTTTTGCTATTTTCTAAATTTGTATGCATAAATTGAAACATTTGAAGCTGTCATATAGGAAAAAAAAATATAATTACATTGTGATAATAATTCGGTGTGTAAACGGTGAAATGAGAGTATTTCATTTTTTAATGTAATATATGCATTTGAAATACGGGTGGTTTTCGAAAACCGAAGATGCAAAGCTGCATACTCATTCAAAAAAGAACTCTTAATTGATAAAATGTCCATTACAAATCACTTACTTGCATATTTCTTACTTTCGAAATAATAGACATCATTGTTTAAGCATGTAAAAAATCTCGGTACAATCTCGTGTATCCCGAGTTATGGAATTTATCGCCTGTTGTCGATTTCATATTTCACCTTCGATTTTGATCTCATCATCGTCGTAGAAATTTTGCCATGCAATATATTTCTTCTAGTAAAGAAATAAGTTGTAGTCGCTGTATGTAATTTCCGGAACGATGAGAGATCACAGACGGCATGCAGCTTCTGGGGTCTTTATGAACATTGATTCTTCCTGCTAAACACGATACCATTTTTTTTAGCTCGCTGAGTTTTGCACAGATGAAGAATCTCGATAGTAGATTCGAAACAGCTGTTTGCTATCTTTTCATACATTATTTGTGTATTTATAATCGTTGGTTTTCTACCTTTAAACGTTTTGGTACAAAGGCTTTATTTACTATTTTAATATTTTATTCCAAAAACTTCATAGACGGAAACATTTTTCTGAATATCCGCTCAACACTCGCTTTTCTTTGTTGCCATTATAAAAACATGCTATACCAAATTGACTAAACTTATAAATAGCGATTGACTTCCAAGAAAATATCATCTGTTATAAGTTACAACATATTTTTCCAACCCAATCATTAAATATTTTTCTTTCTTGCTTTTTGAGGTGCAGGGCTAAACGAGGCAACTGGTTCATGATTTTATAATTCGCCTATCGAAATTCTGGCAATTCAGCTTCCAAAAGCTAATGTTCATTTGAATTAAAGTTTAGAGCTATGTAAATGTGCTCAATTGAGTTCATTTTATCACATGGAAAATAAAAAAATTAAACTCACTGTCAAATATAAAAATATATATATGTGTTTAATTTTTCTTTCTTCGTGGGTCCAGTAGCCCCCCCAAAAATGGTTTATATTGTTAAAAATTTTCTCTAGAGATGGTTATACTTAAAAATGTTATTTAAAGCTTTATGACTGAATACTTAACATATTTATACTGTAAAATATACCTTTATTCTGTGTAATTGGAGCAAAACTGGCAGAATTTTGTTAAAAACGGCTTTATTAATCTATTCTGGCATAGAACATTTTTTTAAATATATTTTTTACCTAGTTGCTTTCAAATACTTTAGACATACCTTGAGGAGGGGATTACTTTTCTTTCCCTACCATGTAGATACATTGTTTTAATTATATATTGAATTCTGACTTTTTTAATTGAATACTGGTTTTCTACGTATCAACCTGGTTTAACTTTCTTTGTATCCATATACATTGGATGAGGCTGATATGACCTCCTTCATGATATATTTTGCAGTTCATATAAAAAAAGGTAAGTGGAGCAAATGGTTGTTATTTACGGAATCTATTCAGCGATCTGTTATCTTTACCAAAATTGCAGCCAATTAATGTATAATGATTGCAAATTTTGTTACCACAACATTATTTCAATGAATTAGATTTTTTTCATAATGATCTGCTTCAAACACAATTTTCAGCATTTCAACATTGAATATTGCATCATTTATTTTATCTTTTATGTATATTATATATTGAGACACCAGGTGTTAATGTGATAGAAATTGCCCAAAGAACATTGCAAACAGAACTTAATCTGCAAGTGAAAAGCAACCATTGTTCTGAATAATCTTTTTTAGTATTTGATTTATGCTGATTTTGTGTTGTTTAATTGCCTAGTAATTCCCCATTAACTTTTATATCTCTTCTTTAGAAAGGATTGCAACCATCCTAGGGTAAAAATGTGGAATGTACAGTACATTGTGAGTGAATATACAGATTCTAATTTGCCATGAGTGTTCATTTAAAAATCAGAGAATTATATTCGTCGTTTCAAACAATTTTGCTTAAGACAAGCTTAGAATGGTCTGTAATAATGCGTCTTTGTAATTTGATACTTTATCTCTAGGGAATGTCCTACGCGTCATTAATTAGACGAGATCTATTAGAAAACATCTAACGCACATGATTTCACCGGACTAATTGGAAAATCTTTGCCATTCACTTACTAGTGCAATTTTTATTCCATAAAGACTAGTTTTTAAAAAGTATTTCCCCAAATTAAGAAAACGATACTCAGCACAAAGCAGAAATACCTGCTGGGCATTTGCAAAGCTATTTCATCCAAAAGCTATTGCTCAGAGAATCTAGCGAATAGAAACCCAGAAAACATTTCCCACAAAAGATAGCGCACACTGGCGAATATAATTCTTCGCCTTTTAAATGAGCACTTACTGCCATTAGAGTGTATACATTCACTCACTAAGTACTATGTATCCCAAGTTTGTGCCCCAGGATGGTTTAATATCAAATGGAATTCACTTTTGTAGAAGGGACATAAAAGTGAATGGGAAATTAATTGGTTATTAAAGAACACAGAAAAGGGCATAAAACAAATACTAAAAATTGTTATTTTTCATAATGCTATCTTTTCACATGCAGAACAAATTCTGGTTGCAATGGTTTCTGACGATCGCTCTTATGTTAAACAGCTCACTTCTCAACATATAATAAATGAAAAAAAAAATGTGCATACTCGAAATTGAAATTCTTAAAATCATAATGAAATTGATCATTATCTAAAAAATATAATTCATTCAAAAAAAGTTGCGGTGATAGAACTTCCAATCACTATGCGTTAATTGGATGCAATTTTGGTAAAGATAATAGATTTTTTGATTCCACTTATAATATCCGAATGCAAACGTGCCTTCTTTTACACAAGCTGAAAAAATATACGTGAAGATGGTCAGTGCAGCATTATCCAAAGTCTGTGGATACAAAGAAAGATAATTTAGGCAGACACATCGACAATTTACGCTAGTTTTCGATTTTAAAAAATCACAATTTAATGTGCATTTAAAACACTGTGCCCAGATAGTCGGGTGGTTGAGGTGGGTGGGGAATGAACTGCAACCACCTCTTCGAAGTAATATCCAGGGTCGTTTTGAAAGCAACTTCTAGTTAAGAACTGCATTTAAAACAAAAATTTATTGTATTGCAGAATACTGTGCTAAGGCCGTTTTTTTACCAAAAGTTGCCTGTTTTGCTTCTGTTATACAGAATAAAGACATTGGTTTTATAATTTAAATATATTAATTAGTTAATAAAAAAGTCTAAAATAACACTTTTAAATAAAATTTATATAGACTTTAATTCTTACGCGAAAATATTTTTCATATCAGAATAATATCACAAGAATATATTTTTCATCATGTCAGTTTATGGTATCATATTACTGAACTTAATTAGGTATTTTTTTTTTAAAATTATAAAACGTTAGCTTGTAAATGTTAAAAATTTCAATAACAATTTTAGAGTTTGTAAAGCAACTGATAATAAATTAATAAATAAAAATAAAAATAAAATCCCCAAAATAATATTAATATATTTTTTATGTATGTATATTGAAAACAATGTCATATTATTTTTTGCTTAAAATGTTTGTATTATGTATATTACATTTTTATTGCAACACACGCACACTTATGTATGTGCAAGAAAATTTTTTGTATATATATATATATACATATATATGTATGTATGTATTAAATTACTGATGTATATTTTTCTTTTTGTTGCATTATAATCCTACATTGAATTACTATTATTACGTGGTAATTTAACATATCCAGTGATTAAATTAAAAATGCAACGTGCATTATTATTGAAATTTATATATAAATGACAACAATTAAACTTTAAAGATGACAGTTTTAATAAGTTAATTTTGCTAATTACTATATTACTAAAGTTATAACAGAGAAATTCTTTTTATGAAAGTTTAGAAGATATTACAATTAAATTAATTAAATTTAATATATAAGTTAATAGTATCTAATAATATAATTTCTATAGCAACTTTTTAATTTTTTAAAAATAATGTGAAATTTTTCCCAAAACTTCGACTTTTCAACCAAAAGCGCACACTCAAGACATTTCGCGCAGTTTATGTACTAGTACAAAGGCAACTTTTGGCACCTGCCCGTTTTCAAAAAAAAAAAAAAAAAAAAAAAAAAAAAAAAAATCATTATCTTTTTTTCCACATCAAAATGTTGTATATTCTGATAGTAAAAATATATTTCCAATTTTGAATATTTTTTTAACTGATATAAATATGCTATTTAAGGGCAATATGCATATATATAGCTTCAAGTCACGTCCTAGTTCTTACAATTTACATATTTTGTTTTAAATTAAATTATGTTCATTTTTTTAGTGTACTTAAGATTAAAATAGAGAAAATATAGAAAAAATATTCAGAAATAAAACCAAAACGCATTTTAATTAATGGAATTAAAAAAAATATTTTTTAATGTTTTAATATTTAATATTTCAAATATTTACCAATCTTTAATATTTCAAGTATTATTAATTTTTGATATTTCAAATATTTATTAATATTTAATATTTATTTTCTTAAATAACTATTTTAACTTTAGATTTAACATATTTTATATTTGTGGAACTATATAAATCTGGAACTAAGAGGATCTATGTTACAATAAATAAATAAATATGTGGTCATTTGGTTTTGAATAAGTTTCTGAATAACAACTTTAGCAGAATAAACAATTAGTTTTATCTTTTCTTATATAAGTTATATTTCTAAGTAGTACAATGAAAACAATATTTTCTATTATCTAGGTAATATAAAAGAAAAATTATCTGTCACATTTCTTGATATCTTTAATTAAACCATATGTGCCCAAGAGTATTAGTAAAGAGCTAAAGGAGAAAAAAAATGAAAAAAAAAATGAGAAAAGATAAAAATATCTGGATTTGATGTATGACAGCAAAGTAATTTATTCCTAAATATGGAATTTTTTATTTGAATTGGTATATTAATATAGTATTCTTTTAAAAGTGATATATCAACTAAAATTATCATACAAAGCGTCTATTTTAAAATTTTAACCAAAAACTTTTTTTAATCAAACAAACAACAAAAATTAGATCATTTCGGAAATTTTGATTTTACGCAGAATGCAGCCGTTTATTGTTAAAACAAAATCTGATAATCTGTTAATTTGGAAATTTAATAAAAAAAGTATTTGTACGCAATTTTTCGAAAGGCCATTAACTTTGAATTGACTCAGGTGAAAGAGATTTTCATTTTACGTATTTTAATAATTATAATTGATAAAAAAAAAATGTATAATATTTCTTTTTTTAATTAAAAGAGAAAAAAAGAAAACTTAGTATTTTTTATGCATTATTACTCAAGATTTAGATTTTTATAAATTGTTTTTAACAGCGCATAACTGCAGTTATATGTTAAGATATTAATATACAGGGAAATTATAATTATAATAACTCTATTTTGGCCTATCTAGGGTCCAATTTGGTAGAGAGATTTCGGTTAAACTTGCGAAATGTGTTATATATATTATAGAAAAAAGAAATCTGAAATATAAAATAATAATTCAAATTTCGGCCGATAGATGGCGGTATTCATCTACAAGAAATGGCATTGTGCAAATTTGGAGCAGATTTAAGGTCCCTGTCCCTGGCTAAGGAAACGCTCTCTAGAGAATGTTATTCCTATGGGAAAACATTTTACTAATAATTATTTCCAATTTGACATTTTTAAATATTTTTTTTTCATTGGATAGATGAGGTGCATGCACACATCGCTCGTTTTTTTACTTTTTCGATTTTGGTTGAAGATATTTTTTATAAAGTTATAGTCACTTTCAAAACCGGTCTCGAATGTGAAAGTGCTTTAAAAAAAAATAGCTGCAACCAACATCGAAAAAGTAAAAAAGGAGTGACGTCGGCATGCACCTCATCTATCCAATGCAATATATATATATATATATATATTTAAAAATGTCAAAATGCGAAAGCGTTATTAGAAAAATGCTTCCCCATAGGAATAGCTTTAGCTCGCGAGCGCTTTCTCAGGCGATTACAGAGCCTTAAAAGCCAGTAGTCGCTGACGTAAAGTCACTCTGTACCTACGCTGTCAGAGAAGAAGTTGTCATGGAAGATCACTGCTCCGTGATCACTTTGGAGATGATCCGGTAATTTGATAAAGTTCCCGCAAAATGCCCTCCTCGTTCTCCGGAATTGAATTTCTGTGACCTTTAGTTGTATATACCAGGTAGACCATGTCTATAAAGAAAGCATGTGGTTTGATTTAAAAGCATGCATAACTCATCACATTGCTGCAATTAATGGGGTAACCCTTTCCGTTATTGTTGAACACGATCTGAAAAACTGCTTGATGCAAATAGAGTGCACATCGATCATACGCGGTGATTAAATAAGATTTCGTGTTTCCAGTTTCAGTTTAAAAGTTTTTATGAGCCCCTTACCACAATGTTGTCAAAATTTCAACTACTGTTTTTATTGGAGATTTCAATTCCCCCATGGTTCATATAGCATAATTTCCAAGTTTTATCCATATCTGTCTGCCAGAATGGATGCTACGTAAGTCCTAACAGAGCAATTTTAATTATAATTACACTGTATGTACAATATTTTCTCTTTAATTTTATATGGCAGTTTTTCTTTTCAATTTCATATTTAAATTTTCACAAAACTTATTTTTTAAAGGTTATCCATGCGTTGAAAGTAATTTGACCATATTCATGTTTTTTCTAATTAATCATAGAGGACAATGAGAAATGACACAGTTTTATTATTTTTATTAATATAACTTTAATTGTAGTTGAAGCAGGGATGTAGTGGAGAGTATACGGTGGTATACGCCGTATATCATCTGCATTTTTTAAAGGAAAACCGTATACCCCCTGTTTCTCAACAAAGATACAGTATGCATATTCTTGGGTATACCCTCTGTTTTAAGAGTGAACCCTGTGTTTATAGCGCGTACCCTCTGCTTTTCTTAGGACTACACCACTGAATTGAAGTAAATGAAATGTAAATAGAAATATCCCATATTTCAAATTCAAACTTCTGGAATTTTGACAAGAATCGAGACGGTCAAAATGCTTAAATTCACCACTTGAATTTCCAAAGGAATTGGATACAAAGCGATATTTTAAATAGCGCTGTAAAATAAGTAAGTCTGTAAAAAGTTCCGTTAGTATTCGCGCGCGTAGTACATTGTGCTTTGAGAATTCGATTTTTAGTTGCTGCTTGAGTTTTTACTTTAATATCATCGAAGCTTTAGCTCGATTTCACAGCCTAGGCACATTCAAAATTTCAACATAAAGTGCTGAATTTTACAACAAAAGGTGCTGGGACCCCGATCACCAACACAGTTGTAAAATTTACTGTATTGTTTTAAAGACTGCTGTAAAAATTTTCAAGTCTAGGAATGTTGCATTCCTATTCACTGAGTAGTTAAGTGACAGTAGTAGATTTTTATTTCACTTATTGTTTGAGTTTGATTTTATAGCATCGGTGGTAAAAAAATAAAATGCACAAAAAAATTGTAATTTTCATTTAGAGTTTACAGTCAAGTTATACTTTCAAATCAAAGCTAAGTAAACTACAGAGAAACGTAAACTATTGAAGTAAACTATTTACATGCTTTTTAAAATAAGGTATTACATATTAATCAATTTTGATGTTAATTTATACTAATTCACTTGAAAATATACAATACTTTTTTTCTTTATGATATTGCACGTAAAAATTTTCAAAATAAATAAGTAAAATCATGCCTCTAAAAGATCTTATTTTCTTAATTTTGAGCTTGCATTTTTCTCCTTTTACAGACAATTAATTTTTTTAATGATGGGTATCGGAATGAGTTACAAGATATGTGCGTATGGTAACATTTTGTTTACTGGCATTTCATTCGACAATAGGTATATTTATATCCAGTCATGTCTGTTATCAAACTCATTACACTACAGTAGTATAGTAATGAGAGTTCCACATCACCCGGCGTTCGGCGTTGACCTCTAAG